>JAKUCG020000090.1:1312282-2624565 GCA_022539655.2 Ceriodaphnia dubia
CCTAGTAAAGCAAAAGAGTTAAATTGAAACAAATAAAATAACACGCACTTCCACGGCTACCGTTCTGAAGCCTCTATTAAAATCCATTGAAATACCAACAATTACCTATCAATTGCTTCTCGCATTCCAGACAATAATGCTCGATGGAACCAGCGACACCTTGCTGCTAAGATTACGCGATGTGCTTTAACTACATGACCGGCTTGGCTTGCCTCTGAATCGGGTGGAAGTAGGAATTCTAAATCCGAGTGATTTTGGTTTTCTAGAAGTAAAAACACTTGGCGAGCAAGAGGACTCTTGCTTGCCATCGGTTCCCGGCAGTGCGGGCCAAAGAGACTTAAGTCGCCACTCCTGTGGTAATTAAGAACATATAAAAAATTGTAGATAAATTTTTACAGAAAAATCAATAAAGTACGTGGGCAAAGAGTCAGCTCCAGTAGATTCGGCACTAGGTGGAGAAGCCGCAGCTTGCGTTGTCGACGGACCGGAATTGTCAAGTAATTCAAGAGCAATCAGTGATGCGTTCAGTTCTTCTCGCTGGACCAAATCGCAGATTTGCTGGAGTAAGGCGCGAACATTTGGCTCCGATTTGATTTCTCTCAAATGATTGATTGTCTGGTTCTGTTTAAAACGGCAAAAAATATTTTAGACTCAAAAGAGAAAAAAAAAAATCTGTAATTTTACAATTTTTGAGGAAACATTGTAAAACGTGAACTGGAATTCTGCTACAGAAAGTGATACGTCCAATGAGGCGATAATTTCCTCTAAACGAAAGATGACCAGGGGAATTTCTTCTACAAAAAGCTTAATATTTCGCATGACAGAGCGCACTTGCGAAGATACACTCATTTCCGTGAACTTCTCCCTAAGCATTAAATTTTGCCGATTTAGTTCCATTTAAGTAAATATTGAGTTAAGGGAGACATACTTTTTGTGAGAAAGAAATTTGACTGCTAGGAGTAGCTTCTCATGCAAGTTTTTAAGTTTGTGAGCCTCTTTGTCAAGCAATGTATCAGCAATGCAGTGTCCAGTTAGTGTTTGGGCACGGAATGAATAAACGATGTGCTCGGTGATATTTTTGCATTCAATGGCTAATTTCCAAATTACAGACAACGCACCATCCACCTGCGACAAAGAAACAAGAATCACTATTAAGTACGAATCAGACGAGTTTTATATAAGAAATGTACCTCTGGAGCAATGTAGCTAGCTAGAACAAAGTTCTGACTGGGGGAAAGTCCGCCAATAAGATTGCGGAAGCATTTTAAAAGGCGGTAAACTTGCGAAACAAAGATTGGCAAACGTGAGCGAAAATACGTCACGATTTCCCGGCGCTCTTCAGGTGCCAAATCTGTTTTATGTTTTGTAAATGTAACACACAATTGGACAAACCGAATTACCACTAGAACACCCTCTCTGTATGAAAAAAGGAAGAATGTAGGGGATCATTATGAAATAACAACGACGAAATAAATGCATACCCTAAACTTTGTTTGACGGCTTGCCACAGGCGAGCGGCATTTACGAGCATGTCCGCTTCATTATTGCTATCAAACAAGGAGACCATACGTTCTAATGAAGCATGAATGCTGTTAACTAAACTGTGGAGTTCAGCCCTTGCAGCTGTATTTCTTAGGAATGATTGGCACAGTTCAACAAGGTTTGCCAATGCTGGTTGACTTTGGAAGTGTTCAATGCATAATTTAGCAGTTTGAGTGCTAAGTGTTGGGGGAAGGTGATGGGAATAGCTGAAATGTAGGGCTGTAGACAGTACAGCTTCTGGCACCCCATTCAGGCATTGCCAGTCAAAGTCCCCCAAACTAAGGGAGAGGATTGTTTTGTGTACCTGAAACTGCAGGGAAAATTTAAAATAAACCTTTGGAATTATCATAAATATGATAAACTATTTAGACTTACTGTATGACCATTTGCTGCACACAATTCAAAATCTGAAAAATAACCTTCTTCCAATGCATGTGCAAGGGTAAATGCATTATCTAAACCACTCTGATTATTGACCACAATTCTCTTGCATGTCAAAATAATCCACGAATCAAAGCACAAAATCAGTTCTTGATGTGAGGGTTTTTCTACCTAGATTCATCATGATTAGAACAATGAACAAAGGATATAAGTAGATTAAAAGATTCCAAGTTGCCTTACTCGAAACTCAATAACAGAACCCCGGAATCCAGCAAAGCGAATGAAAGTTGAAAAGGATGAAGAGTACACTTCATAAGTATCACAGAATGAAGGGGGGAAATCGGGATTGCGCTCGTTTTTCCAAAAAACTGATCCTCCTTTATCTAATGAAAATTCGATTCCCTTCAGATTAGGTAGGCTGGTATCGTCTGCTGTGTGTGCCTGACATTCCACTATCTACCGAAACAGGAACAAAAAAGTAATTTATTCACCAATTTTTAAACAGAATCGACAAAATGTGTTACCAGCCAAGTTCCTTGAAGTTGTTTAGAACCCGAATATCGAGCCATACTGCCTTTACGCTAAAGTTCGAGGAAAACTTGGTTCTTCTTTGTGCCCACCATTTAAGTGTGTATAACCCAGTGTATACCTTTAGTCAACCTTCTCAGCTGGCATCTAGCGACTACGTCTGTAAGCTGGTGCAATATAAAAAAGTATCGCATCCGCGCCTCGGACGGAACGAAATCCACATCCTTTTAAATAAAAAAACAGGGTGGAGAATTATTCTCCACCCTGACGACTGACAGAATCTTTAATAAAAAGTTATGAAATCCTCAATACGCGTGAATGTCGACAGATTATCAGATGCAGGTGCGCGATTGAAAAACTATAGCTTGAGGATTTCGTTTTGTATTTAGATTCGCATAAACACACGCATTCAGATCGGAAATGAGTTAATTATTATATTATCGTTTGGTTCAAAAGCTAACAGTGATTCATTTGTGATAAGGAAACGGAAAATTATGAAGGCCAACATGTTAAATGTGCTGCATATATTCAAAATAGTTGAATTTGATAGAAGTGTTTAGAAACCATAGAGCTGCATTTGGTTTTTCATGTCATCCATAGTTGTGTCACCAAACTGGTCACTGTGCTTTTGCATCAATTTATAAATGGCCTCAATCTGTTCATTTTTAACTCTAGAAAAAGACAAACAATTAGTTATACCACTTGATTAAAATGCTCATATACAAGTTGTTTTTACTTTTTCTCCAATAATTTTACTTCCTTGGGAAATTTGTCTTCCAACTCTTTGGCCAGCAAGATAGGATCTCTCAAAAATTTCACAGAATCAATTGTTGGTTCATCAGACTGTTGAGTTGGGGGATCCTCTGTGATAGTTTTCTTATTTTTTTTGTTGAAGAAAAAAGTCACTGTAACACAGCCAATGGCAATCATGACAATGAAGATGGTATAATAGAAAGATGTTTCTTCCCAAAATGTAGCCAGCATGTTTAAATCAGTTCACAACTCCCCTTGTTACTGCGGGAATTGTACTCTTTGACAATTTCTGGTACCAGGGGCAAAAAAGCTTGTTGATGAAGATATTCAAATGCAGATTCCTGGAGACCTTTGAAAGTTTCCTGAAGCTTTTCAGTGTCTCCTTCACTGATAGCTTTGGACAAATTTTCCACAGCACTTCTGGTACTCACACACTCATCAATTCTTTCATCAGAATCAGCTCCTATAGCTATGTGTTTTTCAAAACACTGTTTTATTAAACACAAGTGCTGTTCTTTATTCTCAAAGTTGGCAACAATTTCACTAGCAGATTTGTAGAAGATCCAGTACTTGTTGAAATGGGGTTTGTCACCCAAGTAGGAGGTGAAAAAGTCTTCGCCCTTTTCAGATGATATCAGAGCACTGAGTTTCCCTTCTCTAATAATCTTCCTCAGAATTTTGGGTGAAATGGACTTTAGACCCTGATCAGCCATCAACTTGTCTCAATATCTGACAAGAAAAAATCTGAAATAAGTGTCCGGCCTGTCCAAGAGAAGAGGCGCGAGACACAAGAAAGTTGTATTAGAACCCACTCGCGATAGACTTAATCATTTACAAGAAACCTACTATCGAATTCCTTACCTTTCCTTGACCAATTAATTTAACAGGGCAGAGTAGTAGTCTAACTCTTGCTTTAAAATTTGACGTCTTTTTAGCTTGTACGCCTATTTTTAACACCCAAAGATTCATTGAACGCCGGGATAGGCTCACATTGTTTTTTTGGAAGAATAGAAAATGCTACCAAGTAACGCAATCTAGCGTCGACGAGGAGAAGTCTTTGATGTCTTCGCTCGCCGTGATGACGTCATACCTTTCTTGAAATGAAATGAAGGTGCATTCAATGTACATCATTAGAAATTACGGTATAACGCCATAACGCGTGTCAGGGCGGGCGACGCTAGATACAGGTAACAAGAATGGGTGAATCTATCTATCGATCAGCGCCCTTCCGGTGGTGGCTCTGAGCAAACTGAAGGTTTCCAGGCCAACTCAAGTGATGAGACAAGTGTCATCCGTCCCTTCTATACGCTATTATGATGAATAATTGATGACGTGGGGTCCGTTCACTTCGCCACAGTTTGCGTGAGTCGTTGAGCTATTCTGTACGGGCCAAAACAAACGGTGGTCGTGGTATTATCGATCCAGTTCGCCAGTTCAGATATGCGGGCTCGTTTCTTCACAATAAGTCAACTACGACGCCAATACTATATATATGAAAAAAAAGATGCAGTCGTCTTTTCGCTTCCTGAATACTCTTGAAACCACCAAGCAAACCGGAATCGTTACCAAATGAAAGGCAGGCGGAGAGACGAGTGGCAGTACACAAAGCCGTTTATTTCGTTTCTAGGAAACCAAGTACAAAAACATGCATCAAATCATGGGGGAATGTATTTGTTGAGAGAGGGGGGAAAGAGTGAAAGTTCTCCGACGTGTGCATAGTCTATTACATTTTCTTATTTTCTTTCAAATAGGGTAAAAAGGTATTTGCGCCCTCTGTTATGAAAGAGTAACTCGCACAGAAATCACGCGAGGAGCAATTTTTCTTTGCGGAGGAGCCGGAGAATTAATCTATGTACACATGCGCACGATGGATTGCCACTATCAATCCTCGAACTACAAAAACTTATTGAAATTTTTTTAGAAAAACACACTTTTTTGTTGCTTATTATGTCGAATTTTGGAGTAAAAAAAAACACGAAAACAAAATTCCGCCAGAGAGCGTATCGTTCGATCAATGGATTAAAATACTGTCGACCGCTGAAAAATATTATTTTTTGTTGTAAAAAAAAAACACACACACGCACAATAAAAAAAAACTGTTGGTAGAAGGACCGTCAAGTAGACCCAATTGAATGATCAGTCATGTTGTATTCAGTAATTGTACGGGCCGTACTGGGATCCGTAGGCGTATGGTCCAGGATAAGCATAGCCGTAAGCGTACTGCTGCTTTTGAGGGTAGACTGCCAAGAGGAATCAAAGAAAAGAAGAAGAAAACAACATAAAACATCAGCATCCCATTAAGGAAGTCTCGTGATCAATTAGGAACCCCCCAGTGCACACGCAAGGGAGGTGCGCACCCCAAAGAACAATGCATTGCTAACGGAAAGAGAGAAAGAAGGAAAAGACAAGAAAAGAAAGAGAGCACCAGGCCCAGCTTTCTCCCAGGGTCTCTTCCATCTTCCGTCCGTTAACGTCGCTTCTTGATTAAGCCCCACTAACAATGACAGCGGCTTCGTGTCATTCGACGAATCATCACGACCGGATCCCCCCCGTTCGTCTTCTTCTTCTTCTGTCTTTACCTCTCCTACTTTTTTTTCTTCCTTTTTCTATGTTTGGAAGGGAGACGAGAAGCGTCACAATAAGGCAAGAGTCTAGTAAAACACGGAAGGATAAAAGCAAAGGCAGGATGTGCCTGATCGTGACAGCTTCTTCTCACGATAGCTTGTTCTATTTAAATTCTTTTGCCAGTTCAAAGCGAAAAGAAGAAAGAAAGAAAAAAAAAAGGAAAAACTAAGAACGTCAAAGTTCGTGATTCGCATAAAGTCGCCACCCGCCCGACGTCCACAACAAGACAAAATCCATGAATGACGAATGGCGTTCGATACGTACCAGGCATGAGGTACTGCATATTGACGGCCTCTTCCTTCTCGCGTTCGCGGCGCAAGCAAATGGCAGCGCAGGAGAAGAGGATGGACGAGATCAGGGCGAAACCGACACCAATCCAGGCAATCATGTACGACCTGTTGAATCATATCGTGAGCCGTTAAAAAATGTATTTCCGAGATTCTCATCAGGAAGCAGAGCACAGTGGTTTAAAGTATTTGAAATATTTATAGACATACCAGTCGTAGTCGATTTTGGAGGCATCCTTCAAGACCTGTACATTCAGGAAGAGAAAAACAAGAGAGATCTAGTTAGCGGAAAGTTCAAGGGAGGCTAGATTGTACGCAGTGGAGATGAGACAACGGGACCTAAAGTTGATTAAGGAATGCGAGGCAAGAAGTAATCAAATCGACGACGTGGTGGGTGCCGGCCCGTTGTTCCATTGTTTTGCCTGCAGAACTCGCGTGACCCCATCGTGGACCCCCAGTTTATTTTACGGCATTCTAATTACAGCTGGATGTACGTCGTAGTAGTAGTCGTCGTCGACGTAGTAGTAAGTAATCCAATAACCGAAAAACCAACCGAGTGGGAAAAAAAAGAGTGGGACGACTGCGGATCGGGGGCGAAATGGTAGCACAGTCCAACGGGCGGGACGGATTGCTTTGAAATATGTCTAACGGGCGACTGTTATATTACACACACACACACACACAAGGAGACTCGACAGACCGGCTCTGACAATGAGGTCGGTCGTGAGTTCTTTTTCTTTTCTCGTTGTTTTTTTTTTTTTTATTATTTATTTTCTTTCTCTCCAAGTCTTTTCGTCTTTCGCTCCCTAGGACCATGACGGCGTCTACTACTCCCATATATAATACAAGTTGATTCTGCTCTACAAGACTGCTCGCATACATTATTTCCCCTTTGTCGAATTATGTGTACAGTCTGATGGAGCGAGAATAATGGATGTTGCTCACCTTGGGGCGGAGGAACTCGCGTTCGCCCACCAGTTTCTCGTTCTCGTAGAATTCGACGCCGTGCCACAGACCCATGCCGCCGGCGCTAAACAGACCTGAAATCAAAGAAACCAGCTCAATCACTAAGTATTCTTCTTCTTCTTTTTCTTAAACAACTCGGCTCATCTTCTCTCTTGTCCATCCAATCGAAAGACTTGTTTCCGAGCCGAGTTCAGACGCAAACATGAACAACTTTCGAGATTAAAGTCAAGAGATGGCAACCAATCCGGCAGGCAATTTCCAACCTGTATCATTTGCCATTTACATCTAGTCTCTAGTCTTAAGATGAAAGAGAGAGACAATGAGAGATCGTCTCTCATCCGGGGAGTTTACCCTCCAGCGGAGACGAACAAGCCAGACAATAAAAAGCGATGCAACAAAAAGAAAACCAAGAGAAAATCTATAATAATAACGATGACGATGATGACGACCAAGAGAAAACTTACAGGCAAGAAGCATGAGGATTGCGGTACTGGTAATGTTGCCCGCTCCGCGGCGCCAGCAGCCGACGACGCCCGTCCAAAAGGCCACAAAGTCAAAGAAAAAGGACACGATGAAGAGAGCAATCATGGCGCGGCCCATATCTAAAACAATAAACATTTTTTTAATAGAGACAGCTGGCCTCAATTTACGAGCGACGGCCGTGATTGAGAACGGGCAATGCTTACGCAGTCGGGCCATAGCATCTTCGCTGAAAGATTTCGTGTCGCCCTTGTTGTCGGGAATGTAATAATCGATGTTGGTGCAGATGGTCTCGACCGGCGAGCGATACGTCTCCACTATATCAACAAAAAAGAAAGGAAAAATATAGGAAATGTGTTATTTTCAGAATGAACAAAAAAAAAAAAACCAACATGAAAATCAATCAAATAAAGAGAAAACTGCCAGCCACTCGGTTGGCGTCGTTGTAACAAGACAGGTGGGTTCGGCACGGAAGAGAATGGGGGCACGGTTTCCTGCTGCTGTCGCTGTACGTACCTAGCCCGCATCCGATGCGGAACGTTTCAAACGTCACAAACAGCCGACATTGACTCGACCGACAATCAACTCGAAAAAAAAAGGCCCAATGGAGAAAACGTCCAAAAAAGAAAATGAATTACAGTTAACTGCAGAGACGAGTCCCTAGTGGCCCGGTCATTTTGTTTTCGGTCGACGAAAAATTGAAAGAAAAAAGGTGCTAGAAGCAGCTACAGCGGTTTGCTCTCATTCTAGTCGGGTCGCCGGTTAGGTAATAACGAGTCTGGGTCGTCGTCGATTTTGTTTCCTCATTGGTACAATACTCGGCACAGGCTTGGTTCCCTTCTCTCTGTCTCTTGTGAATTTTCTATTTAATGCCATTCCATTATACAGCAGACATCCTATTATTAAATCGAGTTTCTACTTTTTTTTTTTCATCAGATTTCTTGTCTTTCCCCCCCTCCAGAGTGTTTTTAACCCAAATGATTCCGGCCAAAATTGAGGTGAACTGGCTTAGAGTGCAATTTGGCGGGGGAAAGTGCGACGGAGCCGAGAGAGAGAACAAGAGCACAGAGCGCTACTTTTGATTTACGCACATCCATTTTCTACGGGCTTTCAAGTGGAGAGATGAGTCCTCGTCGTCTCCCATGTAGTACCAAGAGAATTAGCAGAGTGTGGCTGTCCCTTCTCACACATACGGACTTACCGCTACGTACGGAGAGAGCTGAGGAAAGAGGTCAATCCCATCTCTCTTTCGACCGACTATGCGCGTAGCCATCATTTTCCAAACCCCGTTAGCTGACCTGCAGAGAGAGAGGCTACTACTACTACTACAACAACAACTCTAGACGCAAATAAGAATCGCCTCTCCAGCTCGTCGTCTTTTCCCTATTTTCACCGCGTTCCACGGGCTGCAAAACACGCGCGCTCACGTGGTCGGTCACACATTCGGAAAGAGTACTGTGGTGGTCGCTTCCCTCTGGGCTCCGGTTCTCTCACGGTATATTCTCTCCCCCTCACTCTAGGAAAAGCGTTCCAAGAAGAATAGGAACTGCTCGACCGAAAGGTGTGTGTCTTATTTGTGCGTTCGTTTCTGACCTGGAAAAAAGAAACGCGCGCGCACAAACACACACACACAAAAGTCAACTTAGCGGCATTCCGGTTCGTTATGGAACCGGATGAGTCGTCTATACAATGTGAAGCCAAGTTGGGCAATTACCTTGTAACCCAGTTGTAAAATGCACCTCCTCCTCCTCCTCATTTGACTATTGCAAACTTTCGTTCACGGTAAAAAAACAAAATAAATAGAAAAAATCTGTTGGCCAAGTCCGTTCAACCTCTTGCTAGATGCGCCAGATGGGCGGACCATCTGGCACGATGACGCGACACCTCGACTCTATTTATTTATTCGTCGACACGATGCCGATTCCTTCCTGTCCGCTGCATTCCAATGCCAAGTTAAAAACCGCTCAATCAAACGGACAAGATGATGCTCGTCCCGTATACCCAGCATCAAGCTCTCAAGTGGACGAAAGAAGACGAAAAGGGAAGAAAAAAATCCTTGTTAACTGTTGCCGCGTGAGCCGAGGCCCACGGATTTGTACGCCCTTGAACTTGGCGGGGAGCCGCGCGCGCACAACAAATCCCAAGCTCCATCAGCGTGAATGCGTTTTATACGTTTTAGTATATAAATATATTATCATAAAGTTTCTTTGGCTCCTTCGTTCTCATCACATAAAGACGGATAAGAAGAAAATGGAAACCGAATAGCTTCTCTTCGTTCCAAAAATGAGACGAAGCCAGGAACCCAGAAGGGGTTCGGTTGTTTTTTCTTCCTAGCAAGCCGAGCTTGACGGAGCGACCCTTTAACAACGCAACACATACAAAAGGGATTTCGAGAGACCAATTTTTCTTTCTCTCGTGAAAAGGGAAGAAAATTCCACAAGGTTTTTCCCGGAGTCTCCACCCACCACCACATCCTCTCTCTGCCAGCTCATTTCCAGCCAACATACCTACAAATACACTGCCCCTGCGATCTACAATCACACACACAAACGTTTTTTTCTTTGGGTTTACCATTTTTTCTTTTTAAATGAACGCGTTCAACCGCATTTTTCCCTCGTCAATTATTCGCCGTTTTTTTTACGAGTCGATTGCGGCCTCCAAAAAAGACACCCGGAGCCAAAGAATATCTGCCTTTTTTTCCCAAAAGGTTGTTGCTGCTGCTCTTGACAAAACAGGTGGTACGGTGATAAGTCTCTCGCATGTTTAAAATACGAGCACTTTCTTCATTACTAGGCATATAGAAATGAAAGGGGCGACAGGTCGCTGAACCCTACACTACATCTCTCTTCAGCGGCAGCAAAATAGTTGGAAAGTTTGTGGTGCGCTCCGTCCCCAACACAAAAAATTTCCATACGGAATTATTCAATCGCGACGGACAGACAGATGAAAAAAAAAAAGAAGAAGAAAAAAAAAGATCCTTTTCCGCCCAGTTGGCACAGAGATGGTCATTGAAAGGTAATAAGACAGTACTGACCTCCTTTGGGTACTTTCTTGTCGTCGAAACAAATGCGGAAGAGTCCCTTGGTTCTCGAGAAATAAAGCACGTTGCTCTCCAGCTCGCCCTGCAAAGCCAAATCGCCACGAGTCACCTGAGGCTGAATAGAGTGGAAAAGAGAATGGAATGAAAATTGTTAATCATTTACAATTTCATTAATGATAGCCGGCCGACAAGACGACACGAATTTCCAGATGTTTTGGCCGCAAAAAAACAAAAGCCGACCACAGCCGAGCAAGATAAATTGAAAAAGATTTCCCCCCTTCACAAAGCCAAAAATAGAAAGAGAAAAGAGAAGAAATTTGAATGGATTTCGGCTCGTCTCGAGTCCTTGGACGAAAAGACGTGCATCAATCCGTCACGCTTCTCGTCTCTCTCCTCATAGTTTTCGCCTTTTTTTTCGGGTGCCAACGCCCCCCTCCCCATGCGAGAAGGACGCGATATTCACGCACGACGCCATATGGTCGTGTTGGCAGTAACAGCAAAAACAAAAAAAAATACAGTAGAAGAAGAAGAAGAAGAACCGCGAAAACAACAGAAACTTACCTCGAGTTTCAGACGATCGACAGTAATCCGACTCCAATTATCCGTGGAGAAGGCGATCGCGATCAACGCCACTGAGATCACGGCGGCGATCGTGGCCAACGAAAGCGTGTAAGCCGAACAAGGCATCTTCTTCTTCAACTCTTTTCTTCTACTTTGACTAATTTCAGCTCAAAAATGAATCGTGCGTTTGGTCGGGACGGACCAAGCCTTCTTTCTTTTTCGAAAAAAAACCAAGATGGCGGGCTGCACACTGATTGACGACGAGCCGCGCGCTCTCTTCACCCTCGAGGTCTTTGGTATGAAGGTAAAAATGGATAAAGGAATTTGGCAAATCCCGTCTGCTGTCGAATATTCCAGGGCGCGGCTCGGTCGCAGAAATTCGGACGGTTCGGAGACAAAAACAAGCGAAACTTGGTGAAGAAAACTTTGATTCGAATTGTCGACTCTTGGATTCGAATATTGACGGTTGAATGAAACTTGAATTTCGACGGCAGGCCCGGAAAAACACTTGCTGAGGGCTTCACAGTTGCTGGACGACTGGTTTTGGGTCTAGCCGCCCCGAGGAATAGTTTGGCTCGATGCCCTCAACTCCGTGTTTCTTTCTCTCTCTCTCTCTCTATCTCTCCCTCCACGGTTTATTCCATCTCCGCCTTTTCTTTCTTACCTAGATCCTTTTGGTTTTTTCCCCCTTACCTGTAGTGTATGTATATTGCTTGGTCGTCGTCGCCGCCGCTGTCGGGTATACTCTCCACCCGCCTCTCAGCTTGTTGTCTCCCCGCCCACATTCCTCCTCCCGCTAGACCCCCTCGATCACAACCGCAGGCTATGCCCTCGACTGACTACCTTTTTTTTTTTACCTGTGGAGAATTACAACCTTCTCTCTCCTCTCCTCTCCCCCCCCCACCTCTCCGCCGGTTCTCTCTTCTCCTCTCCTTCAGCTTTCTTCTTCTTCGTCTTCGTTTCTTTTCTTTTACCTTTTTACGCTTCGTGTCGCGCACCTTCTTTCATCAGTCGTTTCCGCCAGTTTCTTTCCATTCCACGTCGACCTGAGGTCCCTCGGGGCGAGAAGCACTCAAGGAGAAAGAGGAGAGAATGAGAGAATCAGATGATGATGACACCGGAGCGCTTCCGAGGAAATGTTGACGGGCAACAGCGGTTGCGGCCGCATTTTTCTAGACTTCTTCTTTTTTGTTCTTTTTAAACTTCCATTCCAACAACCTTCTCCTCCTCCTCCACCTACTCCATCGCTCAGACGACCAAAATTTTCCCGATGCCCGTGTGTGGGAGGCAACCAGCAACTTTGTGTGTCCGATGGCGCCGGCGACCGGTCCAAGGACTTTTCTTCTTCTTCTTCTTCTTTTTCCTTTTTCATTTCAAAGAATTCTTTCCGCCCTCTAAAGGCAAAAAAATATTTTTATTTTATATTTTTGTTGGTTCTCCTTGTATCGTTCTACAAGTTACAAGAGTACAATCAACCATCCAAGTCATCCGCCTCGTAAAATGAGTCCAACTACATTGAATGCACGCATCCACGCGCACCGTCGATTTGTTTCAAATGTTTAACGATTATGGCTTTAACCTTGATTCCCTGATTTTCCACATCGCGGATGATTGTGCCGCATAAATGCGACGACGACTACAGCCGCAGCCAATAATGTATATAGTAGAGAAATTTCCAGTCGGACACGGACAGTTGGGATGAGCTCTCTCACGGCGGGACGTGCGCGCAAATCCAGTCATCCGGACGATGAGTCTCGGGCCAGCAACGTGTCGCCCACTTGTTCCCTACCTCGGATGATTGTAACGTACTCGTCGGTCGTCGCTCGTCTTTTCTCTTTTGGGGCTTCGAAAAGTTGTTTTAGTCACGCGTGACAGATTCCACAAAGCGATAAAGATTGGTTTTCTCCGTGAGTGGGAAGGAAGGTACCAGAGATGAGTGCCGCCGATATGCATTTACCAGGTGATTGGACAGGGGCACCAGTAACACCACCTTGTACGGAGAGTTCCTTACCCCTTTTTTTTCCTTCTTTCTTCTTCTTCTGGAACAGACGAAGAAAAAGGGTTTACTCACGAACGTGATAGATGGCGCGCGGTGATGCGTAGTCACGCAAGTCGGTCGTCTTCGTCGCAGGCCTACGTTACAAAAAAAAGGACTGAATATTTCTTTAATGATTCTGTTAATCCTTAATCTCCGAAAAAAAGTTAAAAAAAAAATCTAAAAATGAAAGGGAAAGTAAAAGTTGTCTAGATCTTTTTGAGCTGAAGGAGACAATCGATAGAGAGAAGGGGAAGAAAGGAGGAGGAACGTGTAGATTAGACAGCGTTCTATGAACACTGGCAACGTGCCGTCCGATAGGGAATAAGGCGCGCGTGCTCCCGAGTCGGCGCCGTGTTGCTCCCGCTGCTCCTGCTCCTGTATATACACAGTATATTTATATATAACGAAAGCGAGTGAGGGAGAAAAAGGACAGAGTCGGAGAGAAGGTCGGCTGATTTACTTGTGCGCGTCTTGCCAGTGCGAACCGCCACGACGGCGTCTGCTTTTCCTCTTCTCCTCAAGTTTCTTTCCCAAAGTGTTTGATCATCAGTCGGGCGCGCAACAGCTGCTAGCGGGTGGTGGTGTTGTGAGCCATGGAATGATCGTCTGGTTGACAATACTCGACAACAAATACATTACTCACGAGACATTAACAAAAGGTAAATCGACCACATTGTCTAACCCGAGACTCATCGTGGCCGCTTCCCTTTCGCGCTGAGGCCTCTCGTCGTCGTCATTTGTAGCAATCGACCGGTAAACGATGCCAAGTCAAGAGCACTAAAACCGACGACTCCAAAGTCGCTCTCTTGTCTCTCTTTTTGAACCACTGGGGTCGAAGTTGTAAGGGGATCTCCCGCTCGAGCTTTTCGATGGCAGAAGAAAGGCGAGCCAACAAGCCTTTTTCTCTGAACTGAGCAAGACCTTCTTAACCTTTTCGGTTCTTGACGTCTGATGATGACGGGAGACCCAAAAACTTGAGCAACATTTTTCTCTGTGTACTTTGTCAACATCTTTGGAGTATTTTTCTCTGTGTACTTTGCCACGACGTAGATCTCTAAACATTCTGGTGGACTGACAGATTCTAGACTCTGTATATAGAAACAATATGGAAACTGAAGGGCTACTGTACATAAATATATAGATATATTTACGATAGAATAAGAGAGAGAGAGAGTCTGAGTGAGCGGAAGGAACAGAAGACGGTTCTTGACGTCTTCTCTTAGGGGAATCCGGAGCACCGGAGCCGTTTTTCCGCGGATGGTCGTTACAGGACATGGCACTATATAACTGAAAGTGCTCCTCTTGAAGGATTGGGTTCCCCAAAAGTCTCGCAGAGCCAATAAGATCCTCCTTATGTACGTAGTGGAAAACCAAGAGAGGGAGAAAGAGAGACAGAGAGATGAAGGTTTATACGTATACGTATATATACCGTACGTATATAAGATGGAAAGAGTGAAGCGATGGACATCCTCTCATTTTTCTTTATTAGTGTGACTCTTTTCTCTCTTTTTTTTTCTTCTTTGCATGGAGATGGTCTTCCATAAGGAGCTACCATGAAATATTGAAGCGAAATGACGTTGACAAAGTGCCTAGAGATTTATTAAAACGGCAAGAGCCAAGAAGAGTAGACTAGAATATATTTCACAATTCTGGCGACTCTTGTTAAGGTTTCCAAGATTTTTCTTGCTGCTTCCAGTGCGAAAAGCTCTCGTTTTCATGCAGCCAAAAGTTCAAAGGATTTCCGCTCAGCGCGCCAGAGGCAGTAAATGCCTCGAGAGCACTAAATCCCGACCCGGAGGGCTGGACGTTCCATTTGCTGCTGTTAAACATTTTCTTGCGCGCATAGACTTTGACGTTTGAGCAGCCAGCGCACACAGAGTAGCGGCAGCGGTAGAGCAGCGGCTTTTAAGCGGGTCCATCTCTCTCCAGACTCTCTTTTCGTTCTTCCATCATCTAAAACTGCTGCTGCTGCTGCTGCTCTTTTCACCATCTAATGGCATAATCGATGGGGAAGATCCAAACTTTATGTTCCGTGGCGCCAGTCCAAAACATTAACTTCCATCGGTTAACTAGTGGTATGTACTAGTCTATGCACTACGTTGGGTAGGAGCACACTTGGTTCCCCTGAGGGGGCAGGGGGGTTTATACGGTGCGGGATCTTGTTTTGACAGTCAAACAACGATGATGATGATTTCGGAGCATCTCGTTGCACTCTGTGTGTCCGTCCAATTACTCAGTGACGTTATTCATCGTTTATATAGATATATAGCCGTCATCAGGAACGTCGTGGTGTCGAGAGATGTCATCCGATCCGGGTGAAACGTCCGCCTTGTCCGGATCGCCAACTCATCCGAAACGGTCCCATCAGCGACAGCGACGTCAAAGATGTCGACCAACGTGCGGCTGCTTAATGATCACCGTCGCGTTCACTCTTCTTGGCACTGCTGTAATGACCCTCAACCAATCCATCGAACAAGAAAGAGCCATTTGTGATGATGAGCTGTGCCTTGTTCTCATTCTCGTGCCGCCAAATCTTTTATATATATACATAGACGCGTACTATATATATATTTATATGTGATATGTCGTCTTTGATAACTATAGGCACTGTCTGCCTCTATCTTCACTGATTACTGGGAGAGAATAGACTACAACGCCAGTTCGATCGACGCCATCGCCCGTCGGAACAACGGAACTCATCGGCTTACTTGGCTCTTTAACAAAACCGTAAGACCTCCCTTCGTGACTCATCATCTTTTCTGACTTTGCCTGCTGCCGGCCCGTCTCTCTGGGGACTAGATGTAAAAAAAGGGGGGCCTTCTCTCGAGTTGCTGCGGGTACGGAGCTGTGTGCGGTTTTTCGGTCGCCGCCGAACGGGGCACAAGAGAAAAATAAAATTGCAAGTATACGACACAGTAGCCTTACCGTCGTCGACAGAAATAAGGACACAATAGTGCGAGAAAGAGAGAGAGGGGAGGTAGAGAGAACCTTGAATTGAATACAATAGCATCAGCATAATTCACAAGAGAAGAACGTACGCGGGTAGGAGATGATTCCAGCAACAGCAGAGAGACCGGGGCTGGTCGGGATGTCTGCATGTTTGATGCGCTGCAGGATCAATATCGGAACGCCTTGTATAACTAGTTGGCACACGTAGAGCGCATAGAATATATAGCTAAGGGAGACCCACATTTGGTGAATACGTATTACGACCTCCTCGTCGCTTTATAGACGGGGGCAAAATTATACCATCGATGTTGTTGGCTGGTTGTTAGGGCCGGATCTATCAACGACTCTGTTCATCGACCGTCGCGTAGCGTAGGGAAAATAGCCGTCGTCTGTATCTTTTAATTGAATCGGATTAAATCGACAAGGCGACGGGAACGACGGGCACCAGCTGCGACAGGTTCGGTCGGAACCAACAACAGCTGTCGCACCAATGTAGAAAAAAATAAAGAAGGGACAGCTCGTCGGTTTCAAATCCCATCCCATTCATCTGTCCGTCGATCCGTCCACGCCGTCCCCGTCACTAATCTGTGGAATTTGGGTTCTTTGATCTATTAGGTGGCACGGATTGTGTTGAATCCAACATCATCATCGTTAGTCTCGCCGTATTCATCGACCGGCGGTACCAAATTAGTCCGAGTACCGCCTAAAAGGCCAAACAGCACGTCGAACGTTGGGCTGCTGGATCGGCCCTTCGGTGCACCGAGTTACGTCCAGTTTGCAGCAGCTTCTTCAATCGACCGGCAGCAGTTGGAAGTATCCAAGGTAAACTTCATCCATCATTCAAGGGGAGGCCAATCCGCCCGATAGACCAACGTACATCTGCGTCATTGATCGATTTCGGCTTCGGCTATACGCTCTACATTTCTCTTGCGTCTACGTTGCCCGTCAGCCAATCGTAGCACTAAGGATATCTCTGAACTCTGAATCTGTGAACAGGTTGGGAGATGGAGTGGTCAGCTATCGCCAGAGGAGGCGATCAACAAGTCTCGAATCCTCTTGAGGCGTAGGAGGCACGTCACGCAGCGACGGAAAAAGCGTTCTCGACGACCCACCTCTTTATTCTACCTGATCCCGCTGCATGGGGGCATATGGCAACTTTGCGTCGATCTACAAAGTGAGTATATACTGTTCGCCGGGCATAATCCCAACAGGCCGCCGGCTTTGACATTTCTTTTATTCCACACTCTGCTGTTCCAACGGACAATAGAAAGCATATATAATGGGATTTTGATTTTGTTTCGTCCGTGATCCTGGCCGGCACATCTACTATAGTCTAGTAACAATAGATACAGAGGCCCGTATTCGAGTGGAATAGAACCGGCGCCCATTTTTTTTTAAACGTATACCTTCGTTGAAGAATCTATCAATTTTTTGTTATGTTTCTCTTTTGGACGTTGCTATGGAGTATACTGTCGGAAAAGCCCCATTCCCTTCTCGTATTGTGCATCGAGAATTGTACTGTTATCTTTAATAGATTTCAGATAACTTTCACGCACGATGCACTGTACCGTTCTGATTAATGCGGGTCGATTATTCCAGGAATCTGTTCAATACCCACCGGACATTCCTACCCCTCCTAACTGTGTAGTTTAATTCTTCGCATACAAGGTTTCTCTCTTTTTCGAAAATGCAGATGATCAGTTGAGAATGCTACAAGAAATGGGATTGGATCGCGATGCTTGCACTGAATACCTGACCGGAGCATCCGGCTTGGACAGCGACGACATCCGTCTAACGCCCAACTATCTTCACCATCACGTTCAATCCAGTGAGTTTCGTTTGATGAAGTACGTTCTAAGGCGATTTTGTTGTTGGGCGACCAACTTGGCCATTATGCAGCAGCTTAGGTGCATAAACCGGCACTAGCTAAACTTGGGTTGTGTAGAGACGGGATAACTTGGCGAGCGCTGCAAATCTCGGCGCGGCGCACAGGACGGAGGAGACAACTCAATTGCTAAAATTCGATGAAATAATCAGAAAGATTATCTCTCTTCCTCTCTCTCTCTCTCTGTTACGACGTCTAGAGATGCACAATTTATCGATCTCCTGCGCCATGGTCTGTGTGATCCTGCTGGCATCAGCGGCTCTGCTCGGAACTTTCGGCATCATGAAGCGTCAAATCAGCGCCGTGCTTATAACAGGAGTCATGTACATTTTGGCAGGTAATACGCACCCCAATAGCGATGAATTTATTACTTAGACTACTACTGCCGACTACTGCTGTACATAGCAGTGTATTCCATTTATATTACGACTGAGAAAGCGGTACTGTACCTATGATATATCTCTGAGACGACGTCGTCGTCCGTAATCCGATTAGCGAGATGGCGAAAACCTCGAGCCCAAACTCGTGGGAAACGATCTACGGCTCTATTCGTAATCAAAACATTTCATTTCAGCCCTCTTTGCCGTTTTCTCGCTCGTCATCATGCACTGTAAGCGCAACACCCGGCGTGATACCGGCATCGTCGACGACCCGTTAGTGAATTCAACCGAGTACAACGAGGCTCGCATATTCACCAACAGCTGGTACGCTTCTCTCCCTCTCCCAAAATCTCATCCACTTTCGTCACAGAAAAACTAACATTCATTCACGCTATCCCGTTTCCTCCCGCCCACAGGTCGATGCTACTCGGCTGGGCCGGCTCTGCGGTCATTTTCGTCGCCAGCCTCTTTTGGCTATTTTTGGCAAAGGTCATGCGATACAGTCAACTGACGTTCTTTTGATCCTTTGCGCGTTGTTCTTTTGCCTTTCTCCTTTCAGTTTTCCTTCTGGGTTACCACAGTCACGCAATCACGCTGCCGCCGCCGTTCTCTTTATTTATCACTGTTTGCTGTATTTTCTCAAGAAGTTATGCTGTAAAATTCGCTCGCCAAATGATGCCAAAAATACACACATATATTATATATCTATACAAGGAATCGTTCTGAAATTCAATCAAACAATGGCGGAAAAACTCCAAATCACAAATTGTCTCGTCTTGACGTCGAGAAATGGACTTGTCCCTGGGCGACTGTTACGACATTCATTATGAATATACGGGATGCTGGCAGGAGAGTATTAGGACTAGCGTGGAAATGTAAAATGGAAGAAGCCATCGAGGGAGAGAGAGAAGAACATTGATTGTCAGAGTAAAAATATAGCACCTCATCAGATGTCGAGCCAATGTATGAGAAACACACGGCCAGTATAAAGCAGGGCGAAAGGTGAAGGAGAGAAGAAGTCGGTTGAGTGCGTCCAACGACGCTGCGTAATTCGATACCTTCTTTGATTACACTTTCCCCGTGAATCGAGATCAAACGAGTCTGCGCTTCTTATGTGACGCACGTCTCGTGTTCAACAGTGCGGGCGTCGTAATTGGCTCGCGCATCACCTGTTTTAATTGCGTAAGTAATACATCGTTTCCCCATCTCTTCACTCATTCGAAATAGAGTGACGAACGAGGACGGTTTATTTACACCCAAGAAAAAGATCAAAGGTTTTCAATAAAATTATCGACCAGCCAATATCGGGCGACAATATTAAAATGGGAAAAGCTTCAGTCGAATGAAATGTGGAAGCCAATTTTTAAAAATATGGGTCTGTTTAGGGATCTTTAAAGTCTGTTACATAAATAGAAGGCAGGGGGGGATGATGTCACGTCGTAGTTCTGTTTCCACTTTTTGACCTTGAATAACATGGATGATCATGTCAATTTCGAAATATCAAATTACGTTTTTAGTGCGTCACTTTGAGAAATGCATTATTTATGGGGAAAATGCTAATTTTAATAACAAACAATACCTGTGCAATTCGAAATTAACATGTTCTGTGGCCATAAAGTGGTAAACAGAATTCGAAATGAAAACTACAATACACTTAAAACCAATAAACCCAATTTTGGGTTAAACAAATGTGTTAACAAAACATACCTTTTAGAAGGACGCTTGGCGTGATAGGGTAGTTTTGGTTTAACTTCTGTGAGGTTCCACACAAACTAAACATTTTTCTGAACTTGTTTTTTTGAACTGAACTTGTTTACAATGAGAGACCATTACGAGACAGTCCCGCTAGGGGACCACGTACGAGGTGCGTTCGTAAAACAACAAAGTTACGCGTTCTGCTTCTGCCGTTTTTAACTCGATTCAGAGCCAGTTGCCCAGTTCAGAGCTATAGCTTGATTGCGGTGGTTGATCATGAATAAGTATTCGAGCGACAACGAAAGAAACTTGTAATAAATTCTACTTAGCCATTCTAACCCCCACACCTGTTTTGTCCACCTCAACTCCTACCTTTCCCCTATTTTTGTAAATCAATTTTATGGTAGTGACTTAAAAGAAAGCTAGAATTCATGCAGCTTTCATTATAAATATTTCCCCGGAGAGAATTTTATTAACAAAAAAATAACGCACACAAATAGAAAAAGAAATGTCGAGAAATAAGAAATATACACATTAGGCAACTAGGCACAGCGAGAAAAGCAAAAAGTCCTCTTTTGTGGAAACCGATATATATATATGTAGCCCGGCTCACTGTCGTTGCATACGGCGTTGCGGGAGACACACCCCGACTTGAGATCCGTCACTTGTTGGGTACAAATAAAATTAAAACTTACATAGTCACAATGTGGACATGTGTATCGTTGCCGATCGAGTTTATGGATCTTTTAGTGGGAATGAAGACCATTAGAGTTACGAAAGAACTTGTCACATGTGTGGCACTGATAAATTTTTTGAATTGGTTGCTGTGGCATGTTACTTTGGACATGTGAAAAGTATAAGACCGTCAATCGCTTCCTTAACTTGGTTTTCATTCAATCCAAAAAGGACTTTCAAACATAACATTCCGTAAAAATAGACTTTGTTTAAGGAGAATCGACCACAAGATGTAGACTGAAGAAAACGATTAAAAGCGGAAATCACAAACAATACAATGAGTTTCAATTCACGGCATCCAAAAAATAGAATTTTGAGTTTTCAACATCCAAACAATATAGTAACTTATTGGGTACAAATGCCAGATGTTGTATCCGGCGCCGTGGCGGTTCAAACTAGGCGGGAGGATCGTGTTATACTGCCGGTCGACTCGTGGGTCCTTACCGTAGCAGTGAGACCTGACTCAAACTCAGTGGAATGAGGTGTGTCCGACAGCCGGTGTTTCAGACACGGGAGCATATAGTGGAGGTGTGGACATGATAACAAATTTTTCTCTGTATTTCTAATATTATTTACTCAAAACAAAATCTAAGGGCCTTGTTTCCTGCTCTAGTACATAAATTACAACGTACATAATCGCAGTGTAGACCGGTATAACCCCGTTTTACCGTATAACCACGTGTACAAGACCAGTCCTCGTCCGTCTGAGCAAAGTAGGTGGAGTAATGATATAAAAATACCTTTGAATACATCGCATTGCGTTGTTTGGAGGACAATTTTGTAACAAGTTGAAGATCTTAGCTCGTTGTTTGGAAAACACTCAAAGACCAAAACCCGCAGCAGCAATGCCAGTGTAGACGCACGTCATATAAACACAAAGTAAAAAAAAATGTAAAAGAAAGAAACGCTTGACTTCTGAACTTTCAAATTGGACGGCGCAACATGTATTGTTTTTCTTTAACTGGTATTTTTGGGCAAAAAACGCACGTCAAATAAGTAAATATGGTGATTAAATAAGTATTACATGAAAAAAACGCTTGACTTATGAACTTTTCAATTTGATGGCCCAACTGGTAATTGATTCATTTTGGTTTACGTCAAGTAAACATATGCTGAGGCTGCATTATAGCAACTGGTAATTGATTCATTTTGGTTTAAGTGCTGGGCTGCATTATAGATGCTTTTTAGCATGAATTTCCATTTGGTCGAAGCGAAAGCAACTCAAGTGGCGGTTCAAACCAGGCGGGAGGATCGTGGTATACTGCCGGTCGACTCGTGGGTCCTGACCGTAGTTGTGAGCTAGACCTGACTCAAACTCAGTGGAATGACCCAGTGTCCGACAGCCGGTGTTTCAGACACGGGAGCATGTAGCAGGATATGCATGAGTTTCCATCTGGTCAAGGCGAAGTGAACTCTAAACGATATAATTTAGTTTATACTAATATAGCCTTTAGCTAAATATATAAAATTAAAACTTACATAGTCACAATGTGGACATGTACCGTATCGTTGCCGATCGAGTTTATGGATCTTTTTGTGAGAGTTCAGACCATTGGAATTCCGAAAGAACTTGTCACATATGTGGCACTGATTAGATCGTATGCTTGATGCATCGGCACTCACAAAGTCTTTTGCAGTGCTTGCTCGGCTTTGTAAAATCTTCCATAGCCTGCCGGCAATTTCGGAAAATTCTTTTCTTTAAATCACCTGCCCAATAGCTACCAAAAAGCAGTGCCTGGGCCTAGTAATGGGCAGTTGTCTACCAGCTACCAGGTGGCAACCGTTGGTAGCTACCAAGCTACCATTTTTTACCACCTGGTAGTCGTCAGGTTACTGCTTGTGCTGGCTGGGAAGAATTTGAGATAAAAAAATTACAACAATTAAAAAAAATTAAAAAAAATTGCAAAAATTACATGCGCAATACTATTGGCACATATTACATATGATCATGACATTCTTCTTGATCGAATCTCTTCCCACTGTGGAGAGAACTAACGACCCCCGTTTTACCGTATAACCACGTGTACAAGACCAGTCCTCTGCAACTGGTAATTGATTCATTTTGGTTTAAGTGCTGGGCTGCATTATAGATGCTTTTTAGCATAAATTTCCATTTGGTCGAAGCGAAAGCAACTCTAAACAATTTAATTTAGTTTAGACTTAGGGAATCTTTAGTTAAATATATATAAGTCACAATGAGGACATGTGTGTCGTTGCCGATCGAGTTTATGGATCTCTTTGTGAGAGTTCAGACCATTTGAATTCCGAAAGAACTTGTCACAAATGTGGCACTGATAAATTTTTTCCATTGGTTGCTGTGGCATTTTACTTTGGACTTCGTTGACTTGAATTTCCATGGATCATTGAATTCGTTTCTAACTCCTTGTCTATATACGATGACCAGATTGAGTGTGATGTCTTCTGGAGTATACTGGTAGCAATTCGCTGGTCTCTAAATTGTAAGTTTTGATTTAATAGCTTACAATGCAAAGGGACAGTTTTTGCTTCTTCAAATAAAACAGAGACAATCTCATACAAGTTGATAAGCCCAGTTTGTCTGTTTCTACTATTGACTCTACTGTGCCAGCCCTCGGCATCGTTATTTGTTCTAATTACTTGATTGAAGCAAGAACACTTCGAGGTTGGCCAGACAGGATTGGATATCCATTGACGTGGAGACATCAAATCCTGACTTCAATTTAAATGTACAATTATCACTGGGACACGGAATCGAAGCATCTGAGATTAAATATTTTTTGCCACATTTTGCGCAAAACATGTGGCCACAGTTTGTAAAAATTTTAGGTCTGCTAAAATGTCCATTTGGCACAAATTACATTAGAGAGAATAAGAAGAAATGAAGTAGGAAAATGGTTCATAAAATGGTGAAGTTGCGAAAGCAAAATGGCGACGGTGAAGTTCCACACGGTTTTTTATGTGCGTGGTTGTAGTGTAAACTTTTTAAAATTAAAATTGGCTAATTAAAAATTTAGCAAAACCGATGTCAAGCCGTTAAAAACATTTGAGTTTCCTTATATTTCCCAGTCTGTCTAAAGCCCTTAAATACTATTCTAAAACCCAAAACATTTGACGGAGTACCTATTTATGTTTTTTAAAACAACCAATTACGTGTAAAGAGGCTTCCCCTTCATCATTTACATTGAGCTTGTACGTGATAGGGGAGACCGGGCCTAAACTAGACGCCGTACCATACTGACCACCGGCTTAAAACATGGAGCAAACAAACAAAAATCCTTCTTATACTGTTTTATGGGAAATTTCATTCTGCAACTGATCAGCAAAGTTTAAACCGGATTAAAATATGAATTCACACATTTAAAAAAAAACCGAAAACTCTGAACTTTTTCTAGCACAAGAAATCGTTTAACTTATTACAAATTACATTTGAAACTAAAAAATATGCTAAATAGTTAGGAAATTTATCCCTCTATAATATTTGAAAAAACGAAAAATTTGTAAAGCATCAATTGAATCAGCAATCAATTGTTTTCTGGAATCGGTTTTCTTGGGGTAAAATGAGACATGCCCAGGGTGAATCTGGACTGCACTTTTTAGCAGCACCCCGCAAGGGATAGGGGGAAACTTTTTAGCAGCACCCCGCCTTATCCTTCCCTTACCCCAGCCTCCCGTTCACTTTGTTTAAGAATTTTTTTGTTTTTTAGATTTAATTTGATTTAACATCGTAAATATGAATCATGATAAGTATCTACATATCATATATTTTTCTCTGATATATTAATGAAGGTCTTCCGTCTTAAATTACTACGTCCGGCTTGGGACAAGCGCTTGTCCAGTTTCACCCCGGTGGTCTCCAGAAATCGCAAAAATTTCAAACCAGCGCTATAGACAAGTATTCGGTAGTAGACAAGTCGTCCGTGTATTCTCTTAAAAGAACAAAACCGCCATACAGTATAATATACCCTAACCGCCTGTTTAGCTCAGTGGTAGAGCGCTAGTCTCGTATAGCGGAGAAAGTGCAAACTAGCGGTCATGAGTTCAATCCTCATAGCGGGCATCATTTTTAATTGCTAAATTTCAATGCTTTTCATCACAATCATTTAAAATCATATTTGAAAAAATGTCTTCAGTCTAAACTACATTTTTAAGAGTCCTAAACTATAAGTGCTGATAATAGAGCTGTAAAACATCCAGGGTTGCGAGGTCTTCGAAAATACGAAAATCTCGATCGCCTTTTTCGCCACCATGGCGGCTTATGAGAATTCGGCTCACTTTGAGGGATCAAAATACGGTTGAAGTCTAACTTTTCGAACGTTTCGCCAAACGTTTCACATGTCATTCGATAGTTAAGGATACAGGCTATTGTATGATTGTTTATTTTATGCTTTAAATTGTCTTAGTTTTTTTGTAAATTTCATTTGATTGGTCCGTCGTCTGCAGAGCCGTCATGAAAACGTCAAACAGCAGACGGAATTTGCAGACGGCGGACCAATTAAATCCGTCTGCAAATTCCGTCTGCTGTTTGACGTTTTCATGACGGCTCTGCAGACGACGGACGAACGAATGCCCTTCGGCATTTTCAGCCCTGTATCAAATTTTTAACATGGCGATCGTCCTCCTTCTTTCTTACTTCATGACACTACTGTAGGCTAACGTTTGTGTCTTAGAGGACCGGTCCCTTAGTTGGACACAGTTCCGAGTTGGACAGTGTCGGTAAAATAATATATACATATATAAAGGTCTAATTTTACAATGTACTGTTCTAGTAGTATGATCCGTGAAGTTTCATGTTTCCGATTTCTAATAACTAAGATATTAAGAAAAATATAAAATGTGGTGGCTAATGAACCAGTATTTTGCCCAAGTAATCTAGACTAAATCGTTTTTATGCATGGAGAATTGAATTCTCTGTGAAATTTCAAAAATTATGCGTAAAGATTTATTGGGTTGAAGGATTGGATTGCAGATTGCAATCGGAAGTTAAGTTCCGCCCCCTTCTGACGCGGTGTCCTTATCTTAAATTATGAAGTTTGACGATTGTAAAAATTTCATAAATCATTTGCACAAAAAAAAAATCCTTTACCAATCCATGAGGGGTACGAAATATAATGGAGAAAACCCGAAAGTGTCAAATTTAGGTCCGATCTCCGTCCTTTTGTCTCACAGAAAAAAAGGTGCTAGATTTTATACTAATCATTAAATGGGACAAATCCTGGAGAAATCGGCAATATGAACACGGCAATGGTTAGCCAAGTAATTTCGCTTTAGCCGTAATTGTTTAACTGTTGAACGACGAAAAAAACGTGACGCCGAAAGCAAAACCCCGTGTCTACTGGTTTCATCACAAACATAATTTTCCCGGCTTTAACGCAAATCAGCTCTGTGTCAAACGAAACGTTAGTAATTGGCGAGTCACGTTGTTTTTATTTCAGCACCACGCTGCAGCGTTTCTAGTAATTGGCCTATTTATATCTAGGTTTTACGGACCCGCGTCTTTTCCGATAAAACTAATAAAAGATTCCCAGCACGACATTTCAGCTACACTCTTTTTTTTTTGCTCTTTTCATTGAAATGAGAAATCGTTTGAGATTCCGAGTTTTGGACAAAACCAACACGAAAACTCGTTAAAGTTTTACCACACGCCATTCGACGGCGATGAAACAAAACGACGTACAAACTATTGTCGTCGACACCCCAAGAATACCAACCATTGGAATGTCTCATTCTTGTTTTGAATACGCCACGGAAAATAGTAAACGCGTAAAAATAACACCCCATCATCTTGGACAATAGAACGTTTTTTTTTTTTGCTGTTTTGCATATTTACATTAAGAATTACAATTCACCAGCGTATCAGCGAAGAGAGGAGCGGAGGTAATAAAACGAAGCACATCTTCATTCTTTCTGGGAAACACCAGGCGTCTTTACAGGAAAGATAGAAACGAAATGGGAGAATGAAAGAATATTCAATCCGGGGGAAAAAATATGGAGGCAGTTACATGTAGACAGGTTGTCGTGTCGATTAATAACACTTGCGTATTCTAACATCATTTCAACTTTACACGCTCACACAAAGATGCAGGCACGCGAGATATCGCCTTTAGTAGTAATCGCAATAATCGGAAGCTTGACACAGATAAAAACAAAACATTCTGTCATCAAATTAGTGGCCACCTTGAAAACTTGCGCTTATTAGAGACTGTCTAAACAATTTTCACGCATTCTGAGACCCCAAATTGCTAAGCGTTATCTCCTCTTTCTGATTGGTTTTCCTATTTTTTTTCTATTTTTTTTTTGTTTTGTTTTATCCTCTTTCTCCATTTACTCTTTTTTGCTTTGTTTTTAGAGGACGATGCCGTCATGAAGCCCTTTCGCTATAAGAAAGAAATAATAATAACACAAAACAACCAAACAAGCCAAGGCTACATAGTGTTACAGAACAAACGCGGGAGCGAGCACTATTTTATCTCAGCATTGTAACAAACGGGAGTGAGGGAAAAGATAAACGGGGAAAATGAAGCTAGGCACACACTGGTCAACTTCACTATACACTGGTCGATAGAGAAGGAGGGAGATCCTTTTTCCTTCGTTCTCCATTGGTAAATTGGGTGGGGAGTTCTTGTGTTCCTTTTTTCTTCTTCTTATTTATTTCTCTTCATCTTCTCTCCACCCTTTTTGTGTTATTGATCCGCTGAATAAGAGTTAACTAACCGCACAGCCGTGGGTTTCCAGAAAATAACGTGCAAAAACCCACTGGGACGGTTATTCTTTCCTTTTTCAAAGTGAAATAGAACGAGCGAGGGAGACCGATTCTCGATTCTAAAGGGAATTGAAAACGAACGAGGAAGGGCATCGGCAAAGTAGAGCACAAAAAAAAACAGGAAAAAAACATCATCTGGATTGGAATGTTGGAAAAGAACAAAACAAGAAAGAAAAAGGAAGATATATGAATTGGTGGGCTCGAATGCATATTCGATCGCAACATCGACAGGAGGATAATATATATCCTCCACAACAACAACAATGAAAAAAACTATTTTTTTGACAGGATGGTAAACCGCAAGAACCGCGTTGGTTGGCAACCAGATTTTCTCGTCTTTCTGGTTTCAAGGCTGCACTCTCACTTTCCAGTGTGAGAAATTTAAACAACCTATCGGTAGTCACACTGGTCAAATAGCAGATGAAAAAAGAGAAAGTAACAATCGATTAGAGGCAAGGTAGCGGTGAATTCAATGAGCTACTGGTCTCGGAGCGAGAGATTGTGTGGATGGACGAGCAAGAGATTTGGGGAACAATAGCAACACGTTTCATTTGTTAGGCTGTAAAGTCGAGCCTATCCCAGGACAAAGTGTTACCCAGTCCTGTGGGCAATTTCATGTCAGTATCCTCCAATGCAAAGAGATCCGTGTAAGGATCCGAGGACAAACTGGAAAAGAGCGGGTCGCCCGATATTTGCTGATGATGTTGCGACGCAGTTGATTGCGCTGGCTGATTGAGTTGATTCAACTGATTTGAAGTGTGAGAGAAGCTCTGGTGTGGCTGCTGTTGATGATGCAGCAAGTAGGGATGCTGATCGGAACCCAAACTGGAGAAACCTGAAGTGGACGACGAAGTCGAGGAAGCCACAGAAGAGTTGGAAGAGAGGGGAAGAGACTGAGAACCACTCAACGGCGGTAAGAGCGTGTCAAGCCAGTCGGAAACATCCATCTCCATCGCCGTGACTTCGTCATTACGTCCTTCGGCAGCGGAAGAAGAAGGCGTGACAGCAGGGTGGTGCTGATGCGCTGTCGAATGGTTCTCGTAAACGCCTAGCTCCATGGCCTCACCTAGCGAATCTAGGTCGAGATTGAGGCCAAGCTCGTTGATGTCTATGTAAGGGAATTTGATCTCGGTAGCGGAGACGGCTGGATGGGAGAGTGGCTGTTGCTGTTGGTGCTGTTTAGTCAACAAATGCGATGGAAGTGGTGGAGGCATAGGTGGAGGATCACGAGGCGTCGTGGGCGTTATAGGATCGTGAGCGGCGCTGGGAGGCAGCTCCCCGTTGCGGATAAGTATGTCTAGAACGTCATCCACCAGTTGCGATTTGATAGACACACGGGGTTTTAGGTTGTTGGAACTGTTTGAAGGGGAAGAAGAGGAAGAAGAAGAAGAATTTTGGTTGCTCGGCTGCTGGAGCATGCGAGATGCTTCGCTGTAATTGGGCGGAGGTGGTCTCCGAGGAAGTGATGACTCGGATGATGGCTGAGCAGACGAAACGTACACACCATCTGGCATGTCACCAGAGGATTGTGATGACGCAGCGACAGCAGCAGAACGGGAAGATTGTAACTTGGCGGCATTCCGGTTGGCTCTGGCTGCCATCCGACTGGAAGTCGTTCTGGATGTGGCTGGGGAGCTTGGAGGTGCTTGCTGGAGCTGCTGGAGTTGCTCCAACTGTTGTTGGATTTGCTGCTGTTGGATCTTGAGCTGGAGGTGTTGCTGGAGTAGCAACCTTTGCTGCGTTTTGGGATCGTTGGCCGCCGCCACTGCCGCCGCCGCGTTGTTGACAACAACCTGTTCTTCGTGCAGAGCAGATGCTGCCGCTTGTTGCCTCAGCATCTGTTGCTGTTCCAGCAGCACGCGCTGCTCCTCTTGCAACCCGCGTACCAAGTCATCGATTTGTTGTTCGGCCGGTTGCGATGGTAGAGGCGGCGGAGTAGGAGGCGCTTCTAACTTGATGTCGCTTCCATCAAGTGTGTTACTGGCATCGTTCATCTCAATGTCCATGTCCATGTTGATGACGGAAGGTGGGCGGACGGAAGCTGGACTCGGGGACATGGAGCACGATGCTGCCGAGCTGGTCGGTGAAAGAGAAGGAAGTAGCATGTCGCTGCTGCCCGCCCGGAAGCTGCTGATGCTTCCGTCCAGGCTGCTGCATGAAACACGGCGCGAGGCATTGCTAGGTGGAGGCGAAGGCATCGGACCCTCTTCGGTCAACAGCATCGGCTGCGGTAGCGCCTGTTGTTGCAATTGATTTTGCGACCCCCGTCGCGATAAGGGTGATCGGCTGGTTGTTAGGGTTCCTTCGTCGCCAATAAAAGGGCGTAGTCGATCAATCAGCTGTGGTTTGGATCCGGAAACGGGAAGGTTGCGCTTCTTCAACTCGGCCTTCAAATCGCTGACCTTCATCTCCTCCAATCGGACGCTCGCGCGTGTGCTGGTGGTGGCGACAACAGCTGATTCGCTGTTTGTTTGTGAAGTGCTTGAGGCTGGCGAAGGAGCAGCGGCAGCGGAAGAGGTGGATGGTGCCGAACTGGCAGAGAGAATAGCGGTCAAATTAGCAGCTTCTCCGGCCGTCGACGGACTGCTACTCGGAGCTTTGGCCGGTAAAATGATTTGTGGATATTTATGTTGCCACTCCAGCTGCCACTGGAGGAACAACTGTTGTTGCTGGAGCAAAAGCTCGTAAGACGTTTCCACATCCGAAGGGACGGGTGGCTGCTGCTTTTGAGCGTTCGGCGGACCCTTGTACTCGTGGAATTTAATGGTGCGAGGCTTAGGTGGACATTTCTGCTTCGACTTTTTCCGGTTGCGATTTTTGGATATATCAAGCGCCGTTTTAACTACTACGGACGCTGAGGTCAATGAAGGCACAACTGGAAGAGGAGGTGGTGGTGGTGGCGGCGGTGGAGGGACGGGGGCGGATTGCTCCATCTTTTGCTGAGGCTGCGGCGTCGGCATCGGAGGTGGCGGTGGAGGCGGAGACGGCGCCACCACCGCTGAGGCGGCTGGTGACGCAACGGAGCTGAGCGATCCGGGGCTAGAGGCTACGGTCGCAGGGCTGCAGGAGGCAGCTGTCATCGCGTTTGAAACACCACCTCCTACACCACCTCCACTATTACTCGGGCATCCGTCCAGCGATCCATCCTGGCTTGGGGACAATGCACCTAATACAAAACGAAATCCGTCATATTTTGTGTGTCCAATTTGCAAACAATGCGCACAACTTTTTGCAATACCTTCCGAACTGCTATCGTCGCCCTCCGGCGTGACGTATCGGATGGGATGCAACGGTCGGACAGCCGATCCTTCACACGTTGCTCGGAAAGCAATCTGCCCTTCTGTTGTCGTGGGATTGAAAAAAAAGTCATTAAATCATAAACTGAATAGAAAAATGATGGCATTTCTTCATCTGAATACCTTTAACAGCTCGCTCAACGTTTTCGTCCGTATGGAGGATGTTTTTCTGGATCAACTCCAACGGTCCAGGCCTGTGAGACAATTGGTCATTGAGCGAATCGGCCAGACGGGCCCGTTTTAGCATACGCTGACGTTCAGCCAGCGAAGGATCCACTTTGCCAGTGTCGGCTGCGAGAAAGAAGAGCATGTAATTACAATGCATCGTACGGTGTAGCAATGAAATGCAATACCTTCAAGGATGTGCTGGCGGATGAGCTCGGTTCGATCCGGCCGGTGTTGAATCTTGTGCTTTAGCAGGTCGCCCATTTTAGCTCGTTGCAATTTTTGGCGCTGCTCGTGGAACGATGCTGGAGTCTTTAATGCTATCGGAGAAAAGAGAAAACAAAATGTCTTCAAAGAAACAAAAAGGTTTATTATAATTATTTGTTCACTTACGCGGCATTATTCCTTGGTCCACTAACTGCATGTAAGGCCGTCTCATCATCAGCTTCACTTTCAGCGCTGTAAAACAAACGAGAGTCATGGAAACCAAAAGGATTAGAAACTATGTCATCAGTGAACGATTTCTCATCATGACGCTTCGACAAGAGGGCGCCTCAATATTTTCCCAGATTTTTATTTTGTTGCTTCTTTCAAGAAAAAATAAATAACAAAAAAAAAAGTTTCGAAACAAACGACAAGACGCGAACCGAAGCGGATACCCCGTTCCTTGGAAACTTTGTTTTGACCCACCCATCCTGTGGTAACCGCACTGTGTAACTAACTAGCGATAATCTCGGTTTTATATTAAATGGTTTTTCACTTGAAATCGTAATTACTAAAAAAAAAAACTCCGTCATTTAGCAACCGCTTGGTTTTGCGGTGTGTTTTTTTCACAAATCGCAAATTATGTTTCAACGAATAGGTTGCTAAGCAAAAAAATAATAAAGGTCCTAAATGTTTACGAAACTGCGGAACGTCCGGACTGTGCAATTTGTAGACTTTCGAGATAGCTTCAAACAAAAATGGGACAGAAAACGGAAGTAACTCTACGTCAAGTCTCACATTGTTTGTTGCGGTCCATGCATTTCTGGAGCGGCGAGTCGTCCACCCTGGGCGGCGAGGAGGGCGCCTCTGAATCGGATGAGGAGGAGTCTTCCGACTTGTCACTGCCTCCTTCGTGCTCAGACAGCATTTCGCAGCTCGTCCGGTCCTGGGTGTGGAATGTCGTAATCGTTACGTTACGAAACGAGCTGTAGCAAGAAAATGAGATTACCTCAAACCAATCTGGATAAATGGAGACAAGGAAATGGAGCAGGTCCCGATCCAAATGGACCGTCCAACGTCGATCTTCCAACGAATGCGACTCGCAAGGACCGCCGCAATCTAGTTGAGAGGAAATAAAAAACAAAAGGACAGTGATTAGTGCCAGAAAAGATACACACCCGTAGGATTTTACGCGACAGCGACTCGGTAGACACACACACACACACACATACACACACAAACATATCCTGCTTGCCGGATGCGTTTAAGAACTGAAGGTCGTGTCCGGCACGTAAAAAAAGAAACCAAAATCCCGTTTTGCTATTTTGACCCGCTGCGTAGTGATGAGTCGGTACTCATCGTGAATCTATTTTTGTAAACATGCCAAAAAGAAAATAGAGAGTTCGTCCACCACCACCACCGTCCGTCTAGTTTGTTCGGAAATCCGTCTTCTCGAAATTTCTTAGCTCGGCCATCGAGAGGTAAGATATAACGGGCGTACCCGACGTATCGAGTCAGACAGGATCGACAGGCGACCACCGCCCAAGCAACAACAACAACAGCAATTTATTAAAAGCCTATTTTCGAGAGATCAAGTCATAGGGGGGGGGGGGGGACGAGGAAAATGGAAATCGCGTCAGCGGAATTAAGTGGCAACTGAATCGATGGCGCGTCCCAAAATAGTCGCCATGACCATGGCCAGGAGTGAAAAAAAGGGGTTCCTTTGTGCATTAATTTGACCAACAGCAGCAGCAATGGCCAAAACACAAAAAAGAAGAAATTGAAATTACTGAAATATCTGCATAGTGAGTCAGCTGACGTCAATCCGCTTGGCTCCCAGCCGCCATTCACCGTATACATATACACATCCGACCCTTCTTTTTTTCCTCTCTTTTTGCCCAGCGTAATGGAACTGGCAAAGAGAGAGCGCTGCAACAGCAACAGCAGGAGCAAGGTAACAGAATGGAAGAAGTTGACGGATGGGTTTGAAAGTGAACGAGGGCGGCATCAAATAGGTCAATCGATGTGAAGCATCCGGTGGCAACTCCAAGGCTGAGAGCAGTTGGAAAATGTGTTCCCCTCCAATCGGTCGGAATAAAAAAACAAAAGTCCCCATTCGCAACGCTTGGGCCCGCGTGAGTGGAACGATAATCGAAGCATCCAAGAAGGGAAAAAAGTGAAGACGCTCCACGGCTGCTTTTTCCCACGTCGTTTACTGGCCCGTTCGCATCGGGAAAAAACTGCTGTTGTTTTATTTGCCGTTCAAATCTACTGGAGATTTTACGGCTTGGAAGTTTGGAACAATGCGACTGGCTTTTCTCGCCACCGTCGGCCGCACTTCCGCACCCTCAGCCGTTGCTACCTACACCGTTCCATCTTTTTTTTTTTACCTCTCTTCTTTCTCTCGCCCAACTCTTTTTTTGTCGGTTGAATCTGACTGGGGATCGCGTACAACGTCGGTAAAAATACATTCGACATGCCCAAACAAACATTCCGGCGCCGTTGGGTGGATGTACGTGTGTACACACGCGAGGAATCTATTTCCCCCTCTCTACCCAATTTGTAGAATAGTGTTTTTTTGGTCTTTTTTGTTTTGGTTTTTGTCTAAAGAAAGGCGAATATAATTAGGCTAATGTGTCTTTGAGAGGCGGGCTAAATTTAAAACCCGAGCAGCGTAGGCAAAACCAAAACAAAGCGAAGAACTTTGCTCCCTTGTTGAAGAGGTTTCTCACCACGGCAATAGGAGCAACTAGCGGCAGCGTGATTGCCGAAAGTTGTTGTTGCGACAGTGTCCGTCAAGGTGCTCACAGGCATTTGGGGGAATCAACACCGATGGGGAAAAGACGATTTTGCGCTGGGGAGGGTTTCTTTTCTGTTTCAACAGCAGCAATGCCACCACATGATTAGTAAAGTCGGAGATGAAGGGCGCAGCGCGTAGGAGGACTGCGCTGATCCGTGCCCGACACGCGGGCGCCTGCGACTGTCGACTGGTGGACGAAAGTCGGAGAAGAGGGGACGACGAACACGAAAGTGGATAGAGATGAGATTAAAAGAAGAAGGAAAAGAAATCGCTAGAGCCTGGGCAACTATTAAGAAGCTGGGAGGAGGAGGACGACGGCGACGACGACGAAGGAAAACGACTTTCGGCTTCCTCCTTCGCGAGGCCGTTCTCTTCTCCCAAGCTCCGGGCAGCAGACGCGTTTCGTTTAAAAATAGAAGCAAGGCGTCGTGATCGTTGACGGTCTGTACGGGCGTCGGGACGATAGTAGCCGCGCTGAATGTCTTGCCTGGAAGACAAACAGCTGCCAGAATGGGGTTGAGCCTTTTCATCACACGACTGAGCTAAGGGGGTGAGCTCTCTTTGCTGCACTCTACTCTTAGAATGTTGTCCACGGCTGAATAGAATTGATGCAGCTGCACAAATTTCTCACTATCCCAACACAGATTCAAACAGTACACACCTGTGTTTTAATAGGGCAGTTTACTTGTCTGATAATGACTAGCCCACTACTTTTCAGAGCAGACAAGGATCTTTAGGCCTCAACAACAGATTGGGGGCCAACAGCCGGGTTCACTGGTCTGGGTTTGTGGAGATTCTGAGGATGATAAATTCATCCTGGTTACAACTGGAAGAGACCACCCCAAAGGGTTCTAGACATCAGCAGACTTGGCAAAATGGATGCCTATAAACAGTTTCACTAGGAACGGGGAGAAAGCACCAACCAAAAGAAATAAATATTTATCAGGCTCTTTTCTCAGCAGAAGGCCACCACCCCTCGCGACAAGACACCTCAGATTTTGTTCATAACATACACACGCAACACACACACACAGCAGCCAGTACAAGAGAGAGCCATAGCTCCTCAACCAAAACATGCTGGTAACAACTTACTGAATATTTCGCAGCCTGGTCGAGGCCGACGTTTGCCGAAAAGCTGCCACGATAGCCGAGATCGAAAATCACTAGTCTGCACCAAAAAAGTCCAAATAAACTTCGAATTTCCCTTTAAAACAGCTTTATTTTCACCAACAAATTCAACTAGCTCTACGCCTCCTCCATTGACAGAGAGACTTGACGGCAGCTAAACGTAACCAACGTTGCCGTTCGCCGTTATTTTATCGCAAGAGCGGACGAGAGCTCTGTTGAGCTTCGCTGGTACCAGTTTCAGCAAACGGACCCCAGTTCAACAACGACTCTGGACTCTTCAACGCAAGTCCGCCACTCGAGTTTCTCAATTTGACGATGGTGTTGAACGATGAAATATTTGTGGGGTCAAATATAAACCACTTTGTCACGACCGAGCTAGAATCCGTCGAGTGTTTTCGGGTTGCCGAAGCGAACCGAGAGATTATGACAGCACCCACTTTCGCTCGACCTTTCTTTCTTCGTCTACGTACGTCTCAGACTTTCGTACGTTTGATAAGGCACTACTGTACTGCCTTTTTTCGTCTTTCTATCTGCGAAGCTTACGAAGGAGCCAAAAAACCTACTTTTTAGCCGTTCTTTACAAACCCATTAAACCCCTACTGGTTCCATAGAAAATGCTCGAACTCGGTTTTCACATGAATCTAATGCTTGCCCTCGTTTCTTTCTTCTGCACGTTCTTGTGCTTAAGTGCTCCAACGTCTTCTAGGACTTTGAGCGCTATCTCTTTTTCCACATCCGAAAATGACGAACGTGTAAGCTATTATCGTCGTCTCGGATAACTGATGGCCCATTCATCCGACACGCGCTGAGCAGAACAATTAAACCCATATGCAGAGAACGAATGAAAAATTGTGTCGGTTTCACATCCGCACGTTTTTGACGTTTGATGATTTTTCCGACTGACTGATAACTGTTTCGTCGGTGCCCTTGTTTGCTTTGCCATGATCCCTATCATCACATCCAGGGCAACAGCCGCTATCAAAGGTATTCGATCACTTCCTTTAATCCTGTATGCGACAAATTCTCATGGATATTTTTCGAACCATTCGAGTTCAATTAACACCTTTTAAGTAAACAGATAAGGCAGTATAGTCGGAAAAGAAAATTGTGGGAAGCCAAACGCATTTGGGGTTTTTCCTCGCCCTCCCCCCTAGATATTGAGCAACCCGTCCCTTTATTGAACCGGCTTCATATTGTGAACAACAGATGGCACCACAATCGCAAAAGGCCACCACCCCAGTACCCACGGAGTCTAGTTGAGTTTTTTGGGACCGAGAGTCGCTTTTTTGTGGAATTTCGTTCGGCATTAGACAGGAACAAGCACACGTTAATTTGTTTGGCGTCATAAATTGTGATTTACAAGGAATTGCAAGTTCTTCGCCGAGTAGTGTTCTTACCGACTTAAACGTTGGTTAATTTTGTGTAGTGTGAATCAGAAAAATGCAAGCCATCAAATGTGTAGTGGTAGGCGACGGGTGAGTTACAGCTCCAATATCCTTATCAACCTCTATTATTCAAGGACGTCAAATATTAACCACCATGCCCGGGAAATGGGATTGTTTTATATTTCTCTGCATTGCAAAGGGTCGTTTTTTATGGGAACTTTTGTCAAATTTTAATTGCAAATAACTATATGCTTCACTTGTTGCAAGTTTCCACAACTAGCTGTGTCCTATAAACATTGCCATATTGGGAGTGATTACAGAGTCAGTGGGGGTGTCCTACGAGTGGGAGATTACCTGGCACTCATGTTGCCTCTTTCTTTTTAAAGTGCTGTAGGTAAGACATGCTTGCTCATCAGTTACACCACCAATGCCTTCCCTGGAGAATACATCCCAACAGTGTAAGTGTTCAGTATTCATTTGTTTAATTTTACATCATTTTGTTTACTGCTGTGGTACTTATCGACAGTTGAATTTTGTAGGTTCGACAATTATTCTGCAAATGTAATGGTGGATGGAAAACCTATCAATCTGGGATTGTGGGATACAGCTGGTCAAGAAGATTACGACAGATTAAGACCCCTGTCATATCCTCAGACAGTATGACAACCTCGTCCAATTATTTCATGTTAAATTCTGAATTATTCATTTTTTTTTTAGGATGTTTTCCTTATCTGTTTTTCACTGGTCAATCCTGCCTCATTTGAAAACGTCCGTGCCAAAGTAAGTAATACAGCAGTCCAATGATGCATTACCAAATTTCAACTAAATAACACCCCCAATTTCGAAATTTTAGTGGTACCCTGAGGTGCGTCACCACTGTCCTAATACGCCGATTATACTAGTCGGAACTAAGCTCGATTTACGTGACGATAAAGATACTGTCGAGAAATTAAAAGAAAAGAAACTTTCTCCAATCACTTATCCTCAGGTATATCTTTGTTGTTGTTGTTCATAACCATAAATAATATCTAACGACTATTAATTTTATAGGGCCTTGCAATGGCGAAAGAAGTCGGTGCTGTCAAATATCTTGAATGCAGTGCTCTGACCCAAAAAGGTTTGAAGACGGTCTTTGACGAAGCAATAAGGGCTGTCCTTTGCCCCGTGCCCAAACCAAAAAAAGGGTCCAAGTGCGGCTTTTTGTGAAGACCAAGACGTTTCCCTTCATCTGTTCTGTTTTTTTTTTCTTCTGGCCAAATTCATGTCATCAAACCTTTTAAGTTCAATTTCGTAATCTTTTTCTTCGTTACACTCCTGGTTGCGAATTCTTCTTGTACAATTTGCGAGTTGTTAAAGGTGAATTAATCCCCCCCCCCCTAAAACTTGTCGAGGTGCGCGCACAACGCTGAATTGAAATTACGTTCCAGGGCTTTCTATCTCTAACTTTAGTGCCGACTCGAGACTTTCGATTGCGTTTGCCATTGTTAATCCTTAGCTTACAACCAATTTTTTTCAGACTCTTCCTTCCTCATTCTTTGCCTCTCATATTTCATACACCTTTATTTTTCCCAGACTTTGTAGGAATTGATTTGGATACCATCATAGATGTAATGCTGAACATCAACAACAAAAAAAAAAAAAAAAAAAAAAATAACAAAGAACTGTTTTGTTGTATGTATTGTTTTTTATAAGCTATTGAATGGCTATACAATATGGAGTTGTCAAGAGGGCCATCATGACAATTACCATTTACCAGTGGTGTTTAACATTGCGGTGGTGCTCTGAAATAATTGAAAAATATTTAGGTGTGTTTTGTTATTAGTATGCTAATTGACTTACTCATCTTTCCATAGTTAATAGCATAAAAGAAGATCATTGCTCCTACAGTAACTTGCACAAATGGAGCAATTCCAACTTTCTTGGGCTGAAGGTACTTGTGCTGCCAGCGCCAGAAAGCTGCAGAGAATATTCATGTTAATAATGTTAATTCTGCTATGAAGTATCAATTTAAGAACTTACCACGGCTGATGCCTCCTGCAATTCCACCAGCACTCATGTTCCGGCGTCCAAGCCATTCAGAAAGCTCTCCTAGCTTCACATTGGCCAAAGCAGTGTCAGCTATAATAAAAAAGGTACAAATTATCAACGATTGTTCGATATGTTGATTGTGTTCACTCGAAAGAGAACGAATTATTCAAGTACAACACGAACTTACTAGAACATAAACCGGCTAAACTAACAATCTGAGTCGTAACCTCTAGTTCGCAAATAATTGAATAAAAACGTTAGTAGATACGAAACAAACCTTTGCCGTAAAAGCGAGCTGGATCGTAAGGGCCATGAACTTTAGGATTGTAATCTACTGGATATTCTCCCCACGCCATTTTAAGTTAACTGTAGAAGGTATTGTAACAGTAAGGAAAAAATGGCCGAGCCAGAAAGACTACATTCTGCTCGGGGTTGCCTTTATTTTCTTATTAGAAAATTTAGAGGAATTTATTTTTTGAATAATACAATTACAAAATAAAGTCATTTAAAATGAAGTAAATTAAAATATTTTTTTCTTCTTCTCTATTAGTATGAAGAACGGAAAAAGTCTGGCAATATGTTCGACTCGGTTCGACCAACCAACATGACCAATGCATTGTTTTTGTTATGAAGTTTGAACGACCTCTGGAAAGTGGAAAATTACTTTTTTATTTTTCCTGGGTATCGTGAGTTCGTGACGAAAATTACTGCACCTTGCACTAATATCTGAGCACAAACATGAGTTACAAAATGTTACAAGGGATTTTCCCAGTGTATAAACCCTCGGGTGTCACATCTTCCCAGCTACTCGAAGTTATCAAGACAGGACTAAAAAGCGGTAATGATTCAAAACTTAGTTACGTATTACGCCTTCCAACCTTTTCCACTCGCTCAAACGTTTTGTTTCGTACGTGAATATGAATAGTTATCTCCGTGTAATCAGTCATGTGATCAAATGTGAACATAATTTTTCCTATACACCATTTTCAAAATAGAATTCCACAATAATGGCTCAATCAAAATGGGTCATGGAGGAACTTTGGATAAAAGCGCAACAGGTGTATTGGGTATGTAACATGCATTTGTAGATTTTTTTCCTACACTTTTGATCTTGTATGTGATTACATTTTCTTAGTTGTTGGTATTAATAATGGATGCTCCAAATTGCCAGCTTTCTTAAATGGAAATAAAGTGTACCATACAAGTTGTGTGTTTGGCAGAGCAACAGACACTTATAATAGTGAAGGCCAAACAATAATGGAAAAGCCATATGGTAGACTATTTCAACTTTCATGTTTTCCCAAATTATTGAGAAAAAAATTTCATGCCGTCTAGATCACATTAAAATTTCTGACATCACTAGTTTTACTAACGCAGTAAAAGGGCAAATTTTACAAAAACCACCTCCTTATTCTGCACTTAAATTTGAGGGTAAAAGATTATCTGACCTTGTAAGGTACTACATAAATAGAAAGAAAATTCCAAAAGATATTGTCTATAGAGATTCAATATCTTCCAACAGAGAGGGCGTGCTAGTAGATCCAAACCCTCGGCTAGTTAATTGCTACGACTTAAAGGTGATTGAATTCCTACCTCCAAAATTGACTTTTGAACTGAGTTGTGGAAAAGGATTCTACGTTCGCAGCCTAGTACATGACTTAGGAATTGGTGAGCGCATCAAGTTTAAGTAAAATATTAATTTTTCTTACGGAATTTACAGTGTTAGATAGTTGTGCGCACATAGACGCACTGGAGAGAACACGCCAGGGCCCATTTTCAATTCAAGATTGCCTTAAGCAAGATGAATGCACAATCTCAGGAATCCAAGAAAAAATTCATCGACTGCGGCAAAATTTGGATGAATACTTAGATATCCAAATGAATAAGTATCGCTCCACAAAAACAATAAGTTCAAACAAGCTAATGCTTCCTCTTGTAAAACGGAAGCATAATAAAGCGAGAGAAAATGAAATGTACCAGTATGATCAATGGAATTATGCAAAGTAAATAAATTGTCCCGCCTCATTAGTCCTATACTAGATTTTGTAGCTTGTTTTTTTCACGACCTGTTTGGGCAGTTACCTAGCACGACTGCCTTTTCTTTAATTGGAACAAATTATACACCATTCGACGCGCCTTGACGAGACAAATCGAATGGTATAAGCAACGAAGCAAACGAAGTTTAAGGCCTGTTATGACCCTTTTACATTTTTGAAATAGCCGGGTTCCTTACGGTGTTTGCCCCCCTACTGCCCGCCGCCAAACTGCTCCCCCTGCCAGGTTGGCACAATTAACATTTCAGGGTTCAAAGTTTCAGAGAGTTCAATTGTATCGAGCGAGAGTTGTTTGTTTAAGCTTTCTGATTGGTAGATTAAGAATTTCCCCGCCAATCCTAGGTTTGATAACTAATTCTAGGGCAATAACATCGGCGGCACAATTCGTACGCACATACACAATCGTTTTACTACTGACTTTCTTGAGTAGGCTGGGGTAGGATTAAAAAAAAACAACATTTAAATTGAATTGTGCTAAATTAACAAACAACATAAGTAATAAAAATGACTCGCTTCAACATTCCGTCACATCCCGGCATTCTTATAGTTCCTACAATATTTGATGAAAGCATTCCCTGCCTTAGTATACGTTATCTTATCTCATTGTGGTTACATGGACTCACAAATAGTTCGTTATCTCATCCCTATTCCTTCATGATCTGTATAACACCGAACATAAAAGTCTTTGCACTTACTTTGTATCCACACAGTTGATCTTGATTTTTGAAAAGAAGCCAATATTAGTGGCTGTAATTTGTCCGCTTCAGTCATGATAGTCCAAATAGTGACTACCATGTTTGTCATTTTGACAAATGTTGGACTTTCGGCGTACGGAAGTGATCATAAAATATTATTTGTTGCGCCACCATCAACTTCTACAGATTATTCCGTTTCAACAAACACGGGTAAAAGAATTTGAGATTTGTTATTACTATTGAGATATTGTTATTTTTATTTTTCAAATAATTCGAATTTCAAGTAATCATATTGGTCGACGCAACAACTTGATTGGGCAAAATCGACCAAAATCGACTTAGAGCGTAGAAGTTCGTTCGGACTGACACATCTTTCTAATGTTGCTAGGTCCTTATGTCATCAGCTTCTTAGGGTTTTTTTTCTATTCAGACACTGTTTTTTTCGTGCGCATAAGGAAAACATCGAAAAAATAAGCTTGATGCAAAATTATACTAAACAGAATATAAGATTCGGGTTGAACCTAACCCTTATGCTGTGTTTCATTCATCTGAAAACTGGTATTTTGTAAATCTAAATACTCCCGACATAAGAACGTGAAACATAAGATAACGGTGCCAGTCTAAAAAAAAACCTTAAGGAGAGCTCTACTATAGATCAGGCCTAATAATTAATAAAAAAAAGGAAGAGCTCCTAGAAAGGAAGTGTGATGTCGTGTTCAGGTCGTGTTTAACCGCGGTCTTTTGCGATGATAGGCTAAGTCTACACTAGAGCTTTCGTACATCGTTATCGCACTACGGGAGGTTTTCGACCGATGAGATTACGAGAAATTTCTCCATAGTACGATAGCAAAGCAAGAAAGCTCTATAAATGTGCGCGAGGACGAGGGCCGAGTGGTCTATTAAGAGGCGTACATAAATGCTGAAAGTTGTGCTGTAAGTCAGCCGAACTCGTATTATAGGGATTATAGTGCGTAACATGTGCGTCAGCAAGTTTGGGCCACAGTCGGCCATCGTATTGTAGACCTGCATTTAATTACGAAGTATAAGATGAATAAAGGGAAAACTTATCCAATAAACGGACATCAATGTAGAGTTATGTAAAAATGTAATGCGCGTATATTGACTTATAATCACCTAATATCTAAAGACTTCTTTTAATAGCTGATTATTCCAAACACAGGATCTACAAGCTTTTATACATTCGTGACTTCCAGTGTGCACACTTCGACAACTTGGAATTCCTCTTTTCTAACCTCATCCACCGATCCCAACATCCATTCTTTTAAGTCGGACTCAACAACTAGTTTTGCCTCCACAGAATGGATCACTGAGTCGCCCACTGAGCCCACTGATAAAAATAATGCATCAGGAACAACTGAAATGAATGAAACAATCAAAACGAGCGATACTAGTGAACTTACAACTGAAACTACAACAGATACGAGTCAATCAGAGGATCCTACAACAGAAATGACAACAAAAACAAGCGATACAAATGAACCTACGACAAAAACTACAACAGCGTATACAACTGTTAAAACGAGCGATATTACAAGAGAACCTACAACAGAAATGACAACAAAAACCAGCGATACACGTGAACCTACGACAGAAACTCCAACAGCGTATACAACTGTTAAAACGAGCGATATTACAAGAGAACCTACAACAGAAATGACAACAAAAACAAGCGATACACGTGAACCTACGACAGAAACTACAACAGCGTATACAACTGTTAGAACGAGCGATACAAGAGAACCTACAACAGAAATTACAACAGAAACAAGCGATAGGCCTACAAGTGAGCCTACAACAGAAACTACGCTAAATACGAGTGATACAGGGGATCCTACAACAGAAGCGTATACAACTGTAGAAACGAGCGATACAAGAGAACCTACAACAGAAATAACTACAGTGATGACAACTCCTGATTATTGTAGTTAAACCTTTTATAACTAATTCATTGAAAATTAATATTTTTATCACATATTATTTTCCAGGCAAGTGTGAATCCGTGGAATTGATGCTTGGTGACGTAAAAGCTAGCAGTAGTTCGTTTGTTGTTCCATTCAACGTAACCGCTCCTACTCCACCGTGTACTCCTCCGAACATATACATTGATTATCTGAATGTAACTCTCAGTGGCGGCCCTTTCGACAGTGAAGAAGTTCAATATTGTACGGCACCATACAACATAACTAGTTTGCAGCAAAAAATGTGGATAACCTACGAATTTTACTCATACAAATGTGAGAAATTCAATATTCATCCATGTAGTAACTACACCCTATCCATGAATCCTCAATATCGGACCAGTTGCTTGGGAAGTCCCGTCGCACAGACGACTTCTGTATTAACTTTACCAGGTTATAATTTTGATTTCATTTTTTTTGTCTTCGATACGATTTATTTGTATGACAGGATCTGAAGGAATCCCAAGAAATGTTACCGTTAAAGAGTTCGGGAGTGACTGGGTCGTAATTAGCTGGGATGATAGTGCGTTTTGTAAAAGCTCATTAACTGCTTATCTAATTACCTTCGAGTCCTTAAATCGGAGTGAAAACAAAACGAAAAAAACTATACGAATACCGATAGAATGTACCAATAGAACAATTGGATCGACTGTCTATGATTCCAGGACGAATTGCTCACCAATATTATTAGATCCATGCACCCGCTACTTGGTGACAGTCAAAGTGGAGGTCTTTACTACCTACATTTCTTTGCCAAGCGACTCTACGACATTTAATACCACGCCACGTCAGTAATTCAGTATTCACTTTACTCTTGTTTTTTATGAATAACGTATTTCCAATTTCTTGTGTTTGGTTCTGGACGTGTATGGCACGCACAGCGGAAAATTTATACGTACAGATAGATGGACCAGTGGAATCTGGATCGGATTGGCTTGTGGTACGATGGAACCTTTCAATACCTCAGTGTCAAGTGGTTACTTCAGACTTTCAGTTAAATTTTACCAACATTCGGGAGGGCAGTCACGAGATTCTCGACTGTAACATAAATGCCACAGAAACTGTTCATGGTTCAACCTTCGTTTTCAACACTAGTTCGAAAGATTGCGGCAACATTTTAACGCTAGTGCCTTGCTCAGAATATCAGTTCGTAATCGTACCAGAAATTTTTCATGTGCTTTATAGCGACTTCTCTGGCACCACTAACGGCACCACTGATCCCAGTAAATTCGTAGCTGTCTATAACAAATGTAATTAGACTCAACCTATACTTTGTTTCTCGTACGTAGCTGATGACACCACGGCTGATATATTATCGACCGATTTCGGCTCAGAATGGATTAGCTTCAACTGGACCTCTTCGGTACAGGAATGTAAAAAAGCCATAACTGGATTTTGGCTAAGCATAACTGCAACAGATGCATTACTAGAAGATGATTCTTTTCAGTATATATCTATGGAAGATTGTTATTCTAAACTAGAAGAAAATCAAGAAATCATGTTCAACACGAGTTCACCCTGTCCTGAAAATTCAAACAGTTCATCTGATTTGTACTGGGACATAACCCAATGCTCTCGATATCGGGTCAAAGTTATTCCCGAGTTTTTTCTTAGTTTCAACGGAAGCGAGAACAGCATCGAAAACAACACGATTCCAGGTAATCCCTTATTTCAATAGAAATTTTGCATCGAAGAAACAAGAAGTAAAAATGTTTAATCAAGCGCAGGTGATGACATAGCGCCTGTAATTGAAAATATTGAAGCCGGCAAAAGCTGGATCAGTTTTGCATGGACAGTATCGGCAGAAAAGTGTCGCAAAGTTATAACTGGCCTTTGGGTATCCAAGATTCCTTATTCTCTATCGGTTGATGGTGGAGAATCAGCACAAATTTGCCAGGCGAATACTACAAGTCAAGAATTTACAATCTTTAACACAAGTTTACCCTGTTTCGGCGAGTCCTTGTATCCGTGCAGTGACTACGCATTCAAAATCACGCTGGATTTCAACGGAGAGCAAGTAGGACAGGATAATATTGTTCAGAAATGGACAGTACCTGGAGACGATGCTACAGCGCTAGTTTATGGGAATCAATCTGGTGTAAATTGGATGAGTTTTCATTGGCAGTCTTCCGTTCCCGAATGCCAAAAATTTGTCACAGGATACAGGTTAAATGTATCAGATTTTCTAACTGGTAATTCTCAAGAAAGGTATCTGCCTCGAACCTGTAGCGAGAAGTCCTTGTATGAGATTGTCTTTAACAGTAGCTTACCTTGCGCTGCACTTCAAATTTCTCCTTGTACAAGCTATTTAGTTACGCTTTTGCCAGAATACTTTATTGAAAATGACACACTAATAACTGGTGTCGAGGAAGTTATTCATATCGGGACCAAGTCGGGTAAACAACAGTTATTTAAATCCATTTAGACAGAGCTTTAATCAACCAAGTTAAATATATTAGGTGAATTTGGCGAAATTATACAACCGATGATTGCTTCTCAAGGGACAAATTCACTTACGTTAGCATGGCGAGAGCCAACGTGTCTTTCTACCGCTAATCTTCTCTACTACAACGTTTCCGTTATGCCCGACTGGAATATAGGACCAAAAGATTTTAAAAATGTCGAAGAGGCCTACTTGGTTATTAAACCAAGGTGCCTCAACAGACAACCAAATGGAACTGTGTTTGTGACGCTGAGTGATATAATGTGTGATCACCAAGGCTACAAATTTATTTCTTGCGCTCCATACACGGTCGAAGTGCTCCCTGTGTACGAACTACCAAGTGCCAACCAAGACCTCTTTGGATGGAAAAACGGAACGAATACGCTTCCTTTGCAAAATGAAGCTTCTGTCACCAATTTGAGCGTTCAAGATATTGGCACCCAATGGATATCTATATCGTGGCCAATACCAGCATGCAGGATACCAGTTAGTGAATGGAATCTTACGGTTGCAAATCTTTCATCCTCCGACTTTGTTATCTTACCTCCGGATTGCCCGACATTTGTCAATAGCAGTCACTATACTCTTAATGTCTCGAATTCGATAAAGTGCAGAGGTAACAATTTCCTCAACGGATTCTCGATTATTCCGTGCGCTAGCTTCAGAATCAACTTGAACGTCAAGTATTTAAATTTGGATTTGGAAACTGGAAGTGATAATACGATTGCAGCCGACACCAAACTCGAGCGTTAGTTATTTCTTATATTTATTTCGAAAAATATGGTCTGTAATAAATTCGTTACATTTACTGGTTACAGCCCCTGGAGAAGTGAATAACATCAATTATTCATTATTGAAATGGGACGGAACAGCACAGAGTGTTTTATTAGAGTGGGATCCTCCCAACAAAAACGCTCAATGCGTTACGAGCTATCTAATCGAGTGGAAGGACCAGCACACCAATACAACAGAGACTCGTGCCATATTGGACGGCTTGTTACCTTGTTCTACGTTTCCAGTAAAAGTGAACAGTCTTCCAGACTCAACGCAATCCTTTCAACTTCCAATTCCTGTTGTGATAGTTTCGACAGATAGCATTGGTAGGTCGTTGGATCAACTATAACTGGATTTTATTTAACAATGCATTACTACAAAATTTAGAACCAGCGCCTGTAGATTCTCGGATCAACGTTTATGTAGTAGACCAGTATACGCGAAACATATCGTGGCTGAAACCACAAGTAGACTATTGTATTTCAGGTTATGAAATCAACTTTACCGATACCGTAATTGTTAACATTCTAAAATAGTAGTGGCACTCTGAATCGAATTCTGACTTTTTATTTAGAAATCAGCGGATGTTTTGTATAACCACACGGTAAAGGGAAAGGATACAACTTGGTTAGTCTTGAACGAAGGATTTTATCAAGAGGAAACGTACGTCATATCGATGTCTTCCTATTGCGATTTCCAGAACAAAACATCTTCAAGCAGCGCTACGACCCATGCCTTCAAATGGGATGCGGCTGAGGGTAATTTATTATTTTGAAAGAGTATTGTATCACACATTTATAACGCTCAGTGATAAATCACAGACATGATAGACGTTGCTTCAGTTGTATGTGGAATTATTTTTCCGATTTTAATAGTAGCCATCATTTGTGTTACTCTACAGTTGCGTAAAAGTCAAGGGTATTTACATTTAAGAATTACAGACATTCTAACTAGACTTAAACAAAACAATTGTCGTTTACAGAAATGAGTTGACTCCTATAGTTATTTTGGAAAACACTGACAAATCCGAATTAGGAACAAAAGCTCCTCGGATATTGAATGGTCGAAAACCCATTCCAATCGACGAACTGAGTGACGTGCTTGATGAGTTAGAAGCTGATTCGAGCTACATGATGAGCAAAGAATTTGAAGAGATCACAAAGTTATCGTTAGACTGGGCGGCATCGTACAGCTATAATGTAGCCAAGCTGAGTGAAAACCGATCAAAAAATCGTTACGTCGATATCCTTCCATGTAAACTTCCGTTTCCTTAATCCCAGAAATCATGTATGCATAGTTTATATATTAATAACAAATTTGAATTTTTAGATGACCACACAAGAGTAAAACTGCAAATTTTACCAGATGCATCTGTATGTTCAGATTACATAAACGCTTCATTCATATCGGTAAAATTATTTGGCCAGACTTCAATCCGAAAAGGAATTAAGATTAAGCTCGTAACTCGTGAATTTATATTCGTTATATCAGGGTTTCATAGGAGAAAAAGTTTACATCGCAACACAAGGGCCTAAAACAAGTACCATCGAGGACTTTTGGCTGATGTGTTACGAGCAAAATGTTAAAGTTATCATAATGCTTACATCGTTAGAGGAGAGAGGACGGGTAAGGTACATTTTCGCCGTTATTGTGGATTATACCTACTGAAACGACTTTCAACAAACTGTTAGACGAAATGTGCCCAGTACTGGCCATCAGCTAATACAATTCAATATGGCAGCATTCAAATCGAGCTAACCAATGAAGTGGAAGAGAGCTACTACACTATTAGGGATTTTTTGATCACGAGAATAGTAAGGAAAATATTTTTTATTGTTATCTAAAAACCCAATCAAAAAATGAAGAGCAAAAACCGATTTGTTTCCTATTCGTAGAGTTCCAGTCCTGCCGGATCCCCAAAATTCGCAAGGCAGATGCACTATACTCAATGGCCAGATTTTGGCTGTCCGAAAAATCCTCAAGAACTGATTAATTTTATCCTTGCAATGCGAGCTGAAAGCAATTCTCTCTACAATACTTACCGCGTCAACAGTTCTATAGTAGTACACTGCAGGTACAGCTCTCAACAGCTTTGTCAATCTTTATTTCTGTTTTTGCATTCCATTAGCTCAATATTGTTTGTTTACTATGATAAAGTGCTGGAGTTGGAAGAACCGGTACGTTAATAGCTTTGGATAACCTCATGGAACAGGCGCGCCTTAAGAAAGTAGTGGACGTCGTAAGGACGGTGCTCAAAATACGGAAAGAACGTGCTCGTATGGTTCAAACAGAAGTAAACAGATTCTATTTTACTTGTTATAAATCTCAACGCTTGAACGCAGTATATATGTATTTTTTTTATAGGAACAGTACCATTTCCTCTACAAATGCATTAACAGCTACATCAGGAATGAATTGCGGTCGGAACGGAGAGAAAGACCATTGTCTCTAAATAACTCGAACAATTTTTACCAGTCATCTAATAGCATTGCGCTTACTCCACTATCATTTTTTCAGAAAAATTCAGTTTCTGTTTAGTACCCTTACACGTCTATATCAACATGAACTGAGGAGGGAACTAATCATGATGGTGTAGGCATCTTTCAGCAAATCCAAATTGTTTTGTTCGCTTTTATGTAAATAACTTGTTGACTTGGCGCACGCATCTTAGGTTAGGACATACGTGGCAAATACAGAAGAGTAGAAAATATTTGGATGTTGTTATTCATCAAAATTATTTTAGATGCCCGGTATTTTAAGTTGCTGGTGACAAAGTTAATTTCCAGTGTGGCGACTCGCAAGAAATGTTTCCGTTAATATAAAGTTAGTTAGTCTTTTGCTTCGCTTAAGCCTTAATTGTGTAATACGTCAGGTACAGTATGTAACAGTTCTACGTCGTTTTCACTAAACTAGTAAAATGTATATCATAAGCGCGTGAAGTTATTTAGTGGCAGTTGGTTTCGAACAACATAAATGTATATCCTGAAGAAGTTTTCTTCATAAAAACTTCCCATAACATAACCAACCGGCAGGACAATGTTCCATCATCATGTGACTCAAAAGGATACAATGATCCACCAATTGCAGAGCTACGACTTTGTTCAAATTTGAAAAAAGGCATTCAGGTTAAGTGATTCTTACAATTGTTGTTTCATTTTCTTCCTCTTCATGATGACTTCCATCCGTACTTTATCTTTAATCCCAAACTGTAGAAGCTAGGCGACGGCGTCGCCTTAGCCAGCGTCGCCGGGACGCTGAAGTGATGTCAAAATCAAATCGGCATGCTCGCCGGCTTATCCCGTAACATTACATCAGTGAGTTGCCTACACACTTGGGTCACGGCTTTAAGTAAACATTTACCAACTAAAGATCCCAAGAGTTTAAAAAGAAAAGCGTAGTCCAGAGGACGAGGTCGTTAGGCGAGGAATATCGTACTTCGTGTGAAGGGGCATTCTTTTTTATGTTATGTTTCTAAGGGAAGATGATGGCCATACTTACTGTTTCTTGTGCCAATGAAGTAAAACGAATTTTCTTCATCAACAAAACCAAGGTCGAGCTAGAAAAACGGCTGGCTGTTTATAAATGGGAATAGTTTATTAATTAACGAATGATCTTAATCATCACATAAGATGGAGAAGAATAGCCAAACGGGCAGCCAATCTCTGATCCCCCAACTGAAACAAAAGTGCAACAGGATCTGTGGCAAGGTCGGACATTGGCAACGGCAGGTCATAAAAAATGGCTAAGTTAGCCAGTTGCGCCGACTGCGATCGTTCACGTGGAGTGTCTCGACCCGACAGATAATTATGCAAACTGGTGCGAAGCTCTTTCCCAAGCCGATCCCATGTTGACTCGAGTTCGTGTCGCAGGGTTAGCACCATTTCTGGATCAATGAACGGCGTGGACTTGGATGTGGGTGAATCCTTCACGGGAAAGTTTATGAGGAACTTGAGTTGCCAAAGCGGTAGAGTTGACATATCCCGCTGATCCGACTTGTGCAGAAGTTGAAGCCACGGTTTCACCATTTCCGTCTTCTCGTTGACAACGCAGTCATTAAGGACGAGGCTGAGCAAGCGAAGTTGGGTATCTAACGGTCTCGATTCCTGTTCAATCAAAATTTGAGAATTGCCCCTCTCCGAGGCGCCGAGAAAGTGACGACAGAGAAAAATGACGAATTTGTCTGTGGTAAAGTTGGCGACAGTTGAAGCGCGGATGGCCCAAGCCGACAGAGTAGGAGTAGCTAATGATGCCAATCCCGTGGGATCTTCGGTGTACGACAGACAACCCGCCTTGCGTTGTACGATAAGATGATCTCGACCTTTAAGAATGCTTTCCAACTTTTGCCAGTTGTGTTGTCGATCAAAGACGATGCTACGGTAACGAGGGTCGAATAATTGAACACGCTGAAGAAAGCGGAGCTCAGGCAAAAGGCAAGGGGCCCGCAACTGGAAAGACGAGTTTTCCGCATCGTTGAATACCACTTGTAAATTGGTGTAACACGGTTGCATGCTAGGCATTTCGATCGGCATCAACAAGCGGGGCTGTGTGGCTAAAACGTACAAGTGTCGAAGCGCTTGCAGGTGATAGCGATTGTCGTTGGAATGAGTTGGGTATTTTGGGTAACAAGCGCAAACTAATGCAGCAATCGCTTCCGGAGATGTGCTAAGAGACAATCGCCCGCCTCCAAGATACAAGAAACCTAGAGCCATATGTGTCGCCATCTGTAAAATGTAAATGTCGATATTGACTAGAAAAATAATGTGGCATATTTTTAAAAAGTTACGTGAGATCCGTAGGTAACGACGTTGCTAAATGTGCCGCTTCTCATGCGAAGGTGACGACAAAGCCTCAGAACCTGTAAATCGCCTGTGCCCGCCATGACCATGGATAGGGACAACACTAGTGTGTTAAGACAGGCTTCTAAAGTTGCTTTGCCGGCCCATTCCGCCACCGAACGGCCCGATAGCGAGATCAGGACTTTGGAATAACGATGAAGAGTATTGAAGGCCTCGGCATTAGCTGAGCCGGCGAATTTCAATCCAAGTACTAAGCAAGAACCAGCCATGATGTTGTAGAAAGCTTGATTCATTGTTTCGTAGTCGACTTGTTGAGACTGACTGTCCGGCTCGCCAGGGTTACGTAGAGAATAACGGCGAATATTGGGTGGTACGTTGGATTCCACCCAATCGCGCGTCGGCATCACTTCATCCCACAGAATCAATCCGCGTGCCAGCGTACGCAGAAGAAGAAAATCGGGTCGGATAGAATCGAGTAGTTGTTGCGAATCAGGAGCTTCCATCCATTTAGCAGCAGCCGTGTTGTTCGTTCTGAAATAACCAAACCAATTTTTAGTTTCCAACCATTCCTCTACTACTGCAACTTAATCATCAAATGCGTGAATGGCAAAATTACCGATGAAACATAAGTCCAAGGGCAAGAATGGCACCTGGAGCCGTAACGTCCACGTTGACCGTATTCCCCTCACGGATCTGGTAACTGGCCGATGATGCCATACTTCTGGGTCGTGCGCTTGACGAGTTACAATTGCGTTTTGTACCTCCAACCTTTTAGGACCAAATAATATTAACTTATTTTGCATGTTAATCTTTCTCGTCATTTACCATGAAGTGATATAGTGTGTCTGCTAATCGGAGATCTGCAAGTCCAGTCATTTGGCCCCCTTGACCTAGAGTGACTAAGCCGAGAGCAAGTCCAGCTGAAAGCGAGTAAGACTCCCTGTCCACACAATTGTCCATCTCCGGTCCTGGCGGTCGGTCAATCTCGGCCAGAAGCACTTCTGTCATATAACGGTGAGCAGATCCTTGGTAGAGGAAACCAATGGACATAAGGGCAGCTACCCGAACATTTTGAGGAACTTCAATCGAGCCACCACCGCAACCGTTGATGTTTGACGACGAGGCCGGTGACAGAGACTCAACGTACACAGAAATAATACGAAGTGTATCAGCTTCCATTGAACCACGCTTTCCAATGCCAAGACCTAGCACCAAGGCTAGTTGAGTCATTTCATGGTCGCGGTTTAAGTGTTCGTGAATGACTAAGTCGTTGAATTTATTCAAATGACCAGTGATTCCTAGTCCGAGCAAGAAACCGGCAACCTCAGCATTTAACTCTCCTGTAGCTGGCGTAGCAGTCGTAATTTGTCCGGAACGGTTACTACCGCGACTCAAATTGATCCAATTGCTGTCGACGTATTTTGTATCCGGAGACACCCGCAAACCAGCTGCCACACCTTTTTTGTTTGATTAACAATAAAAATTTAGCTCGACAAGAAAAACCAAGAGAAAAGAAAATACACATACCGTTATGAAACTGCGGCCAGAGAGACATATTTGCAGGTACATCAATGTGTGTCATATCCACAGCAGCGCCGTTGTAAGGCGTCTTTCCCGTTAAGCACAACCTGGAAAATCGAATTAAACTTAGCGCCACTTTTAGTACGTCATCAGTGAAAAATCACTTACTTGGGAATAGACAAAGTTTCGGTGACTGTAGGAGTGGCTGTGTGAAGGGTGAGCATGCCACGGCCAACTGACAGGGCCATTATACGGATGCAAAGGACTAACAACTGCTTCTCTCTTTCCTCGATTAATTCGTGCTCACTAAGTCCTTGTTGTTGTGAAGCGGGTAGGACGACAGCTACTGGTCGTGAGGAACAAAGTAGACGCCGAATTTCTTGGATGCGATGGTCTCGAGGAAAAAGCAGCTTCCATATAGGTAATTCAATGACTTCTTCCATCCCATCTTCTGCATAGTCCTCTTTGCTGTTACCTCCACCACATCCCGTTTTATTTCGTTGAGAATCGGTCTTCAGGTTCAATTCCGGGGCATTGGATGACGCTGCTCTGACAGTGTAGCCGGCCGATGATTGGCACATATCTTGACGGTTTATTAGTTTGTATGCTTCGTCAGGCCAATCTGTAGGTGGATCAAGTTGGCAGCGAAAAAGGGCATAACGAAGGGGTAGTCCTACGCCGGCTGGTAGAGCATTGAGATCCTCTCGAGTCCATCCGCAAGAGGACATTTTCAAGACGACAGCAATTTGTCTCCGATGCTCTGTCGGAACCACAACATTGAAAGGGAGAGAAGACCTGCCAGAATGTTCTATCCATTCAAAATCTCTGACGTATTCGTGGACGGATACCAGGTTTTGATCATCAACTCTTCCGTAAAGTATAGCGTACAGAGTTATGATATCTCTGGAACGAGTATTGACCAGTTTGACGTGCGGATAAGGGCTGTTGATTTTCTTTTTGCTCATGAGGGCCAAGAGATGGTTGTGAATGTTGGATGGGACTTCCATTCGCTGAATCAGCCCTTGCAATTTCTCCAAATCACTTTGTTGAAGAAAACCTAGTTTGATGTTTGCAGTGTTCCAAACAAGAGGGAAATCTCTCCAGTACGCATCGCAATATTGCGATAAACTCAGGGCAGATGACAGGGGGATAAGAAGTGTGGCCAGGAGTTGGGCATCGTCCCACAAGAGTGCGTCCAATTTAAGATCCTCGTAGAGGAGGTGAAGAACGAGTAAGACGTGGGGAAGAAAAGAGAAGTATGCTGAATCGCTACTGACTTGCACCAGTGTCTGTTGAATAGCAGACGGCGAGACACGTGTGTCTAGTCCAAGCGGTTGTGCGAATATCCGAGCGTATTGCGATTCAATCAAGTACTGCCAGTCATCATTAGCTCCTTCTTCCAAATTGGTTCGGCTTTTTTTCGATTCGATTACGGGGCTTGCAATTGACGAGAGAGACGCATCCAATGATTTGGCATCAAATCCAAGTAGCGTTAAAAGTGTAGAACGGAAAGCGCCAAACTCGGCCGGTGGGGAAAAGTCGGAAGGGCCAGGAGCGTTTCGAACGCAATAGAATTTAGCGGCGACAGATAAATAAACATCAGGAGGTAAGGCAGCCCGCAGAGAACCCAAACAGCGCTCTACTAGAGCTGATGTAGCCAGAGGTGGTAGTAGGGTCCTCAAAAGACTGCGATCCGAGCATTTCAGCGTCACTTGGCGACCCACGGCATCTTGAAGCGTGCGGAAAGACAGAGGGGGTGATGAGGCCGGAATGGGACTCAAAGTTACACTTGAATCATGCATGATCGATGAAGTCAAATCGGGCATGAGGCTGCTTCGGCGGCTAGAGTTGAGCGGCGTTGATGGAATAAATTTGCTGTTGAGACTTGACGCTTCGAGACTAAGTCGCTGAATTGAAAGTGATATGCCAGAGCCAGACGGCGGGCTACAGTTGGGAACGTGAACTTTGGCTAGTTTCGTGCTGCCAGAATAGAGTGTGAGGCTGTTTCCATCCGACAAAACCGGATCAAGGACCAAAACGGCTTTCAGAGCTGGAATATATTCAGCATCTTTCGCTGGTATTGTCCATGGAGCACAACAAATATAAAGTGGATTGCCCGTAGCTTTGTTCTCCTAAAAATGATATTCTAATTAGAAACAGATTTTTTTTTTAAATTAGAGTTCGTTTCTTTTTACCGTCACTTTGAGGTCGATGCATCGCAAGAGTTTCTCTTCATCTAATAACCAACACACACATGACTTGCCCAGCCAATCAACAGCAACGAAAGCTTTAACCGCCGGCGAGGTGCTACTTTTCTTTGTATCTTCCGTCCAAAGAATTTGAAGGCACAAATCAGGTATAAGAGGTTCCTCATCGTCAGGTGATTCTAGCTCGTTGAAGAGCGAGGAAGCTGAAGGAGAGGGCACAGGAGTACGGGCCAGAATGGCACTTATACGGCTGGAACCCATTCGCCTTAACGGACTTCCCGAAATTCTTTAATGGAAGATTTTAAAAAATACACAAAAAAATTTATGTTTTGTAAAACTTCATTGGTATTAAATGTAAAAAATACTTTGATTGATTAAACTGAAGTGACGACATTGCAAAATGTTGCGCGTAGCTCTTGGAAGCCTTTGGAGTATTGAACCGGTGAGACATGTCCGCATCGAACTTTGGTGTATGCTTACTATTCAAGAGTCAACAAATAAAGTTATGAACCTTTCTGCTGATAAACTGATTTTGCGAAGGCTGTAGGAATATTATAGTACCCGGTAGTGTTGAAAATGCCGGGCAAATTAGCTGGGGATTGTGGAAGAGAAGTATTGTAGATTTGCGACAGAGCAAAACTTCTCGACAAAGAAGGTGATGCGACGTTCGAAGGAATGAATGTTCCACTGAACGACGACTGATTGGCTGATGGGTTGATGACGCCTTTATTGCTGACAGACATAAAGAGACTTTCGTCTACCTCGGCTTTGCGGATCAACCTATTCACACATATCCCAACCATTAATGAAGTTTTTTTTTCTAAGTATAGGCATAGGAACGATTCAACTCACCAGATAGAATGCAAGCCTGTATCTTCGTTGTAAGTAACGCAGATGGAAGGATTTGCACCCGTGAAAACAAACTTGAGCTTCTTGTCTTTGGCAAAATTTACATGGTCACGATCGGCACCGTCGCGGAGAACAACTGGAACGATTTCTTCCAACGGATGATAAAGAGAAAACCAATTGGGGATATCTGGGTTGCTCGTCTGGCACTTTTCGAAGATGAGACCGAACCGGGTGGGCCACACTCGGTGAATTTCATAAGGAACGGCGCAAATATATTCATCGCCATCTCGGGTATAAACGGTGACTTTGGACTTTTCAACAATACACAAGCTGGGAATCTTTCGACCCACAGGTTTATCAGAGGATGAGATACTAGCACATGCTGGCCTGTTGGGATTTTCATCAAAGTCAAACCAAAGGGCTTGCTGAACTGGGCCATCACATGTGTATTTTTTTACCAACTCCCAATAAACTTCACCATAGCCTCTTGACCAGATAACAGTATTTTCGTGAATGTACACCTCTGTTTCTTCTTGGTCTTCTACACCAAGTGTGGTCAGTGTATATACATCCTACATTCAAATTGACAAGTGGTTTTTACATTTCTACTAGTTGTAATAAAAAAGAAAAATAACAAACTTGTGATTCCAACGACGTATTGAAGGCTGAAGTACGTCGGTATGAAGAATTTTCATACTGTTCCAAAATTTGCTTTCCGTGTGGAATGTAAACCTAGGTACACAAAAACATTATCGTGAGAACTTCTAGCTTAGTGACACATCAAGGAAACATACTTGGGGTTCTCCAGCGGCAATCATTTTGTCGTCGTAATTACCGTTCAACGCAGAATGTTGTAAATAGTCCAGTTTGGTGACAGAATTTTACGGACAGTTTACAACGTCCACGATTAATTGAAACTAACATCAGTTATAAGCAGACGAAATTTTATGTTTTTTTAAATATGAAAAAAACCGACACCGTTGCCACACTAATGAAACATTTCCCGCGTACAAGTTATGTGTACTTGTGCCGCTTGTGCCCAGATAGAGTGCTTGTCAGAGCTTGTGTTAGCCTCTGGTGCTCTGGTGTACGTGTGGACTGGTGCAGCTCCGGTTGCTGGCAAATGCCAATGTCGAAAAGTCCGAAAGTGAGGGAACGTACGGTCCTACGAGTACGAACTGGCCACGTACCCCATGGCGTACGTTCATTACCCCTCCTCTCCAAGATTTTGTCTACCAAATTTCTCCTCCTTCGGTGTAGCCGTAATTTTGAGGTTTTTCTCTTTTTTTTTCTTAATTGCTTTGGGCTGTAGTAGCCACTGGGCAGTTCGTCCATATTTGCGTTACATCATTTGAGGGAAAGGAGGAAGAGTACGAATTGTTGGCCAGAAGCACGATGCCAGAACTGCCCGAACTTCCATTTGGTCACTATTATCAGTGCATTTCCAGGTGTTTACCTTCATTGTGTCAATCGAGGAATAACAAGAGACATTCTTTCGGATTTTTAAACTTCTTAAATTATTCTACTAGAAAGGTACTGTTTTTCAGTATTTTCTTAATGGCAGTTGACTATAAAACGTATTCTTTTGCTTTTACCGAAAATGATGGGAATTCATTTTAAATCGGACCTGGTCCTTACTTAAATTGATTGCATTTTAGTCTGGACAGTAGCCGTAAGCATCCGACAGCAAATTAATGAGACACAAATATCTGCCACGCGCGCGCAATCACGCATCTATTAAATTATTTTTATGGGGGGGGGGGCAGGGGGGCTTTCCGTGTAAAACCACACATATTCACCAGGAGCGTGTTATAAACTGAATAGTTGACTAAAAACTAGTTAGAGACATGACAGCAATTTCTTGTCGCAGTGTTTATTAATACCAACCCATATCACTTTTTTCATGTTGGTGTTTTAATTTATAAAAGGAGATCACCAATTACGTTGACGTATTTTTTATAAAATAGGTTCGTTGACGTATGTCCTAGCCAAGCAAATGAGCGATTAGATTAATTTGGTAAAACTTGGGAATTAGAAAACAGGGTTCGTCTCGCTATAAGTTTATACGAAAATAGGTATGATTATCTGATTCCCCGCCCCAGTCTTAGCTACTATCCTTTGCAATGTTGAGGGCTTTTTCTCATACCGGGCAAACACTTTGTGCGGGTCAAATTGGTCCGCACAATACGTTTCTTATTACGGGCAGGGGTAGAAAAATTGGTTGCAGACCAATTGTGCCCGCACAAAGGTGTTTCTTATGAAGGGCAAGTTACATTTTGCAAAACTATTTTTTATCGCATTGGGCGTGAAAAACAGGAAAACTATTGCTTTGTGAATAATTAAATACTGTTATGTCAAATACAAAGAAATACCCATAGTTTTCGTTAAATTTAATTATTATTAAATTCCGTGCAATTTGTCAAGAGTGCACAGCAACACATTTTGTGCTGGGAAATTGTGTTTCTCATCTCTGCCCGCGCGCAAAACAGCTGAGGGCAGAGCCAATGTCCCGTATGAGAAAAAGCCCTTTGTAGCTGAGTAGTAGTCAATAAACGGGCAGTCGTAGACCCGCCCACTGGACTTACCGCGATTCCAAGAAATTGACTTCATCTAACGGACAACTTTTTTGCAACTGACTTCATTCCATAGAAATAAGATTGATTAAAAAAACAGACAAACAACTGTAAATAGGACGCGAAAAGTATCGTATGAAATCACAAATGAATCAGTGTATTTAGCCTATTGAAGCCGGTGAGAGGCAAGCGCACTCGTAACAAGCGTTTTTCGCACTGTTGACACTTTCTGGACATTGATCCTAGCCCATTGAAAAAATTATTTAAAAAAACAGTTCCTGGGGGGGAAAAAACTAGCTGTAAAGAGAAGCAGATATGCCAACCCATCGATATCGCTTGTATACGTAGAACAAGTCTAGACTTTTGAACTTGGAAAATTAAGATGTGACCAATGTGACGACATCAAACGGAGGGGGTCACTAACACTACGAGTTCCACAACTTCTTCACTGCTGACATGGTTTCTTTTTTCAATTTCTCACGTACCCAAATTAGGCCATAGTCTTTGGAAACAAAATCGCGAAACTTTTCTTGGAACACAGAGGGTCGTCCGTTGTACTCTTCGGTCAAATTAACCCCGACGCTGATTTCGGTGTGATAGTGGAAATTGTTTTGAACAGCTGACACAAAATTAAGTAGCAAACCTGTCTAATAAATAATTGTGAGGGAGGATACCACTCATTCTTTTCTCACTTTAAATATATAAAAAATACGGATGCCGCTTCCGGGTAGGTCATTAAAAGAAAAGGAATCGAGCAGCCAAGTAGTTCGTTGAGGTCCTGCGATGTACCGCCTACAAAAAAAAATATGGAAAGAGCAGGCGGGGAGGATCATAGTGATGTTAAAGCGCTATATATGAGTTGGTCAGTCTGTTGGGATATGCCAGTTGAGAACAGTCTCTCGTCACGACACGAAAACAGTGATTGTAATTGGAGACAAGTGCAGTCTGATTTTTCTACTAGAAATGGATCGTCACGTCATCCGAATTCCTGATCTAATCCAGAAAAAGAGGGACAAGAACGAGCTGGGAGCTGACGAAATTCGATTTTTTATTGAAGAATTAGTCAAAGGCTCTATCGAGCCTGTCCAATTAGGCAAGTCTTAATGCTTTCAATTCTTATTAACGACATCAGCTTTTATGCTTGTACATAATCAAATCATAAAAAGGGTCTTGTCAATATAGAAATTTTTTCTATAGGAGCGATGCTAATGGCCTGGTATTTTAACGGAATGTAAGTTGAGATTGTTGTTGAGTTCTATAATTACCAGTTAACTATACTGAACAAAATTTTTCAGGTCTCCGAAAGAATTGTCCGTTCTTATTGACTGCATGACTCACTCAGGTTAGTATTAAGCTACAACCGGTTATGAATTGGTACACCATCAACAACTGTTTACCATAATTTTGCGTTGCTAGGCGAAACTTTGTCTTGGCCGGAAGAATGGAAGGCGATTCTAGTAGACAAACACAGTACAGGTGGTGTAGGGGATAAAGTTTCATTGGTAAGTAAATGTAAATAATCTTCCTTCTTGTATTAAGCAGATGGATAAATTTGTCGTTTCCTTTACAGGTTTTGGCACCAGCTCTAGCCGCTTGCGGATTGAAAGTCCCTATGGTCTCAGGAAGAGGGTTGAGTTTCACAGGAGGAACTCTTGATAAACTCGAATCTATTCCAGGTAGTTTTGCTTTTCAAATTAAAGCGTTCAGTCGTTCTCATCTTTATCGTTAAAACAAGGATTCAATGTGAGTTTAAGTAATGAGCAAATGTGCGAATGTCTAAAGAACGCAGGATGTTTCATTGCTGGTCAGACCAAGAGCCTAGTTCCAGCCGACCGAATAATGTAATTCTTTAACCTTACCTTACCTAGAGTAGTTGGATAATCTCATTATAGAACGGGTTTTTCGTAATAGGTATGCAGCCCGTGATGTCACTGCTACTGTCGACAACATCAATCTAGCTACAGGTATATTGTTTATTGTTAATATTTCAGTTATTTCAAACCTCTCATTGTGATGCGTTACCATGAACCAACATGATTTTCCGAAATTGGAACACAGCCTCAATAATTTCCAAAAAGGCCGCCGAAAATATTAGCGCTCTCGTCCTGGACGTCAAAGTTGGCCGAGCAGCCTTCTTTAAAAGCCTACACGACGCTCGACTAGTAGCTAAGAGTCTGGTATAGAAAAGAAAGGCAGGAAAGAGCAATGTTTCAGTGACTCTGACATGCACATTCTCAATAGGTAGAAGCAGCCCGCGATCAAGGGATAAAAACAACAGCCGTACTCACGGCGATGGACACACCCATAGGAATGGCGATAGGAAACTCGCTAGAAGTGATGGAAGTTATTGAAACTCTACGAGGCAAAGGACCTCCAGATTTGGTGGAACTGGTTAAGATTCAAGGTAATATCTTATCAAAGTCAAATATTTTTAGAACTCACGGCCATCTTGTAAAATCATCGAACCCAGGCGGATTGTTGTTGAATTCAGCGGGTCGCGCGACTATTGAAGAAGGGCAAGAGCTAATCGGTGAAACTCTCCATAACAGGTCAGCCCTGGCTTGTTTTGAAAAAATGCTCGTTCACCAAAATGTCGATGCCCAGTTGGCTGCCGACTTGTGTTCGGGCGGGCAAGTGTTGGCGGGAGCAAAATATGTTACGCCATTTCCAGCTACTTCATCTGGTAATAGACGTATAAACCTATTCACTGCGACCAATCCTTCACTCTTGTTAAAGATTGAGTTGTAGACGTGATATAACCCCGTTTTGATAACCTTTTGAACAAATCTTCTCAGGTCGCGTTATTGACATTGATGCGCTGGCTTGCGGTTCAGTTTGCGGGGCCCTCGGCGCGGCCCGTGCCCGAGCTTCGGATGAGATCCTGCCGGCCGTCGGTATCGAGTTACTGGTAACCGTTGGGCAGACAGTCACTGTTGGGCAACCATGGGCCAAACTGCACCACGAGACTCATCCGGTAGCCTCCGACCTTATGTTCAAGTTGCAGAACGCCATCGTCATCGAAGAAACAGCAAGTAACGCGCTTCTGCCAAGCAGTCGAATCTTGGAGGTTGTACAATAGCGCAAAGCACAAAGATAGCAAGAATTAAAATTAATGTTCATGGTGCAATGACGTCAATCGGTCTTCCGTTGACGATTTAGAAAGTAACTTCATATGGTCGTCTACCTCGAACCACATCTTACCTTAATACAAAAGTTCAACAAAATTCCTGACAATTTTTTCTACCTCAGCAAGGCCTCACAAGTGGCGATTGAAAAAAAAAACTACGACTTAAAACTCATCCGGTATCATTTCAAGGATTTCTTTTGACGTAAGCGTGAGTGAATGGTCTTGACACACCATCGATTAATGGCGCACTCTACAGATTTTTCGTATTCAAGGTTTCTAACTGAATTTGGGCGGATATTTCCTGTTGTGGAACCATAGATACTGAAGACTTTGTCGCTTCAGGGCATATGCATATGGCTGTTAGGGGAACAAGTTATTTTCGGTGCGCAAGCGCGCACCGTTTGTGAACGTTTCACGCAGGTTCAGCTCCTCGTGGTTTCCAGCGGGACAGACAGAGTTTCAGTCTACTGCCGCATCCGGTATCACGCACACATAATTTAGTAGCTTTCCAACATGAGAATTGCCGACGTAATCATTAAAAAACGTAACGGACAGGAGTTGACCGACGAAGAGATACGATTTTTCATCAAAGAACTGGTGGATGGACGACTAGAAGGCTCTCAACTGGGTAGGTTATCGTGCAGTACGTGATAGATGGCATGTTCAAAAATCTAAAAAGACCGGTCAGAATATGACCTAAAAGGGGCAAAAGGTTCGCTTTAAAATTCAAGTTTGAAAAGAGTAAACAAAACTTGCGGAACAAGTGTAAACCTTCAACAAAACGGCGGAACGCATCCCGATCCGAAAGCAGAATGGGAGCGAACAGATGTGTGACGTCGATGTCACGTCAAATCTGTTTGCGTCAGACACGCTATTGATCGGAATCGATGCGATCGTTACTCAAAGGGCAAAACTATTGGAAATAACTCATGCGTTTTTATCTTATAATGTTAGGAGCTATGTTGATGGCATGGTATTTTAAAGGGATGAACGCCAGGGAATTGGCCGTTCTCACGAATACTATGACGCATTCCGGTAAGAATTTTTGTGCTAAAAACGACGATTAAACATCAAAAAGTACTGAGCTGTTGAATTAAATTAATCATAAGGTGACACTCTTTCTTGGCCGGAAGAATGGAAGCCAATTTTGGTTGACAAACACAGCACTGGAGGCGTGGGAGATAAAGTTTCATTGGTAAGTAAATGAGCTATTCCTTCCTTCTTGTATATTAAGCATTGGTTAGTCCACTTAGATTATTCTACTAAACTTCTACCCGTTGCATCCTCCTCTCTACTTTCATATCAATTTACAAATGTCATAAGGTATTAGCGCCTGCTTTGGCTGCTTGTGGACTGAAGGTGCCAATGGTCTCAGGAAGAGGACTAGGGTTTACGGGTGGTACGCTCGATAAACTTGAAGCCATTCCAGGTACGATGTTCTTTTCATGCATTGGAATCCCCAAATCGGCTACTATTTCAACTATTCTTTTCTTTAGGATTCAAGGTAGATTTGACACTGGAACAGATGCAAAAATGCTTGTCTGATTCCGGATGTTGCATCGCCGGTCAGACGGCCACATTGGTTCCCGCGGATCGAGTTATGTATGCCACTAGAGACATAACCGGCACCGTAGATAATGCCAATTTTGTTACCGGTAATCACTTCAAAATTTTCAGTTTTAGTTCATATTGAATTGCATCTGATAAATATTATTGTGAGATTAGCTTCCATTATCTCAAAGAAAGCAGCCGAAAATGTCAGCGCTTTAGTTTTGGATGTTAAAGTCGGACGAGCCTCGTTCTCGACAACTCTTGATGACGCTCGTTATCTGGCCAAGAACCTTGTGAGAAACATTTCCGTCAGCAATGTTTGTGCACTTATTTTGATTTTTTTCCTCCTGAATTCAAGGTCGGGGCAGCAAGAGACCAAGGTATGCGAACGACGGCTGTTTTGACGTCAATGAATCATCCCATAGGAATGACAGTAGGGAACTCCTTGGAAGTGATTGAAGCCATATCAAGTCTCCACGGTCAAGGGCCAGCTGATCTAATTGAGCTGGTGGCTATTCAAGGTTTCTTTTTCAAATTGTCAATTCAAGCGTCTTTGAATAGAAGATAATGTCTTTCAATTAGGTGCGTTATTGTTGCAATCAGTGGGTAAAGCGGATAACACCGCTCAAGGACGGGATATGATTTTAGAGACCTTGAAGAACGGAACAGCTCTCGACCGGTTTGAAAGGATGCTGATCAATCAAAACGTAATGCCAGACGTGGCACATGAATTATGCTATGGAAATGTAGAATCTGTACTACCACGAGCAAAGTATTCATCCTTACTGGTGACTTCCACTTCAGGTATTCCCTACATTAAGTTTAGATTTTAAAAATTTCAAAGCTAATACCCATTTATTACTTTGAAGGATATGTAGTTGATCTCGACGCTCTTGCAATTGCTCAAGTTTGCGGGGCACTTGGTGCTGCTCGCGCTCGCGCTTCCGACATTATTCTGCCAGCCGTAGGAGTTCAACTTAATGTCAAGGTGGGCCAAGTCGTGGAAGAGGGACAAGTTTGGGTTGAATTAATGCACGAATGCGAAGAAGTACCGAAAGACCTGTGGCAAAAACTCCAGAACGCCATTAGTGTAAGCTCACAACAAGAAACTGTTGAAGGGAGTCGAATTCTGGAAACGATAGAATGAACCCTGTTGTACTCATTTACACACAGATTATCACGAAATAATATCCTCGCTGTCTTTGTTGTTTCTCTTTTTCAGTATTGCAACCAAGTTCAACGATAACAGATAGGAATTGTACATGTTGTACTGAGTAGCAAGCACGATATCAAAGGAGATTGTTGGTGTGAATATTATATAAAAAGACGGTTTAACTAAGGCTGTATTTGAATTTGTCACCGTTAATGGTTATGGTAACCTCCAACCAGCGCGACTCCTTACTGTGTCGCTGAACTCTGATGCTGCATTCCAGCACTTGCCCTAAAGTAGAAACAAATATGAATGTATATCACATTATTCACTGGTTTCCACATACCTGCGCGAACGCTGATCGGCTCCGGCAAATAGAAAACTGTCTGCTTCCAATGAGTAGGTGGGCTATACGGCGACGTCGACAGTAGTACCGTATGATCTAAATGGAATGTGACGTCAAACGAGCCAACCAAAGCAGTCAGTCGATCCTCGCGTATCATTGTCATTTGAAAGGATCGGAAAAATTCAGTCTCCTGGGATGTGCACGTCTTTAGATCCAGATGAAGTACTAATGACGGATCACTGAGGATCTTATCCACGGGTACAGTTTCAATAGAGGCTTCGCGAAGTACTTCCGGCCGCATGGATGTCATTTTCAAGCCGTATACATCGTCCCAGAAACTCACTACCTCAGAATAGCGTTCTAATGAAAATGTCAAATGTAATATAACTCGATTTAAAGATAATTCAAGGTCGTATAGGCTACCAGAATCTCCAACTGCCATCATTGAGATAGTACAAGCATTCGGAAGCATAAGGCCACCAGGCGCAAGATATTTGTTTCTTGCATGAATAACGCTATCCAACATGCCTTCAAACAAAAGAAAATAGCCCATCCATTCTGACACTAGCACATCAACCACTGGTTCACTCAGGGTAACTTCTTCAATTCGACCGCGAATTAATTTTATCTTGTTCTCCATCTTGTTCTCTCTGAAAGCGCGAAAATGGATTGATTTTTAAATACTTTTAATCCAATTTGAAAGCTATAATGTCTTATATACCTGATGATAGCCATAGCATTGAATATAATCTGGGATTGGTCCACCCCAAAGACCTTGGAAGCTCCTGCTTGAACAGCAAACATGGATAAGATACCTGAAAAAGCCTATACATGATTCACTGCGTAATTCTCAACTTTTCGTGATCTAATACCAGTTCCACATCCAAGATCTAGAACAACTTTGTCCTTGATCATGTGACTATTTTTAATAATGGCGTCTCGGTAGCTATCTGTCCTCGGTTTATCCTAATCTCGAAACCAAGTCAACAAAGAATTAGCTCGTGTTCTCAGAAAGTTGGAAATAGTTAGCTGGTTTACGGCAAGCATATCGTGATGAATGCTGAAATGAGCGTAGCCAGAGAAATATCCATCTTCTTCATCATCTTCATCTTCACGGCGTATTGCGGCCATCTCTTCATCTTCTTTTGATTGTTTGTCACCCATAACCATGTGCCTCATAGCCTATAGGAAAATGTAATAGTTAGCCAAGAATAAGATCGGTACCATAGGTAATTGATTCACCTTTCGCATCGATTCCATATCCTTGTGATACTGTTTCAATGTGGCATTAGATTCGTCCACAACCAGTTGCATTCTTTGTAGGGTGGCGTGCAGGTCATCAAAATGAGCTTGACTCAGTGTTACATGGCCACCTTCGGCATTCGCCACGCGAAAATTTGAAAACATTTGTCCCTCTGTTTGTACTTCCACTTTATTATCGTCTATGGAAGAGTCAGCAGTTCGAGTAGCTTGTTGATTTCCGCCAATCGAATTCCGCGGCCTTTCATCACCATCAAAATCTGCAAGGACATTTTTTTATTGTATTGTCTATAATCTACAACTTCAATCAGTTCCACTCCTTACCATACATAAGGAGAGCATCATCCTCTATTACAGGCATCATAAACTTATCTTGCTCCCAAATAGGTGTGTCCATTTCTATGACTTCCCTGGAAGTAACATTACAGGAACGAATAAAATTGATCAGCCTGATGAAGCTGTACTGATCCATTCCATGTCTTTTTTGTAGAGCAGGCAAGCTAAAGTGATGAACATTCTTGCAGTGCTCAAGCAAAGAATGAGCATTAGACAGAGTTTCAAAACAGAACAGACACCTAAAGATATGAAGCCAATATAATGACATGTTAAATATAGAACAGATAGGAAAAAACATACTTGATATTATGCATGGGTTCATCTGCACAAGGTTCCTCAACCCAATCATCATCACTGCTCATGTCACTTTCATGAAAACGATCTTGGGTTGATGATGGCTTATTACTGTTGGATGCTGATTCAACAAAAGATTCCTCATCTGATACTTCATTGTCAGATGAAGAGTTGCTGCTGATTTGCCCACGATCGCTGAATTCCCTAAACGATTCGCTTCCTATAGTCGCAGCTGCACTATCTGCAACACTTACGTTGGTGCTACTTTCATGAAAAGATTGGTGAGAAGGAAGATTTGTTTCGCTCGATTCCAATAATGGTGGGACGTCGCTATCAGGATCCATGACTTTATTCAATGCAGCCAAGAGACGAAAACAAAAAGTAAGCTGGAACTAACTGAAATAATCTAACGTCAAACGACTCCTAACCCGAAGTCCCGAACGTTGTTCTGCTCCACGTGTGTGGTGGAACGCGGAACTGGCAAGTGGGCTAGCAATTTTCACGTTTTATTATTAAATTCGTCTGCAATTTTGTTTCCCTCCCTAGTTTCTCAGAAGGACAACAGGTGGCTACCATCAACATTGAAAGCGAAAAAATTTAAAATTTAAAAATTGACATTTTAAATCTGATTCAGCAGTTCTTCTTAGAATTCAAGAAAGCGTTCATATGACTATGCTTGACGCCATTTCGGTAGGGCTTGGATTTCTGGAGACAAGAGTTCCCTCTGGTTTTCTGGTTATTTGCTATCGCGTTACATTATGAGCTTTAAGGAATTCAATAATAAGCTAGTTTAGAAAAACCATGGAAATAGTTCAAATTACAGCAGATCTTTTCACCAATAAGGAAAATACACGACTCATCAACGATTCACCCGTGTACTTCGCAAACACGTACGACATATTATCTTGGTTATACAAACATCCGGAGAAACTATGACGTACTTTTAAGTACAAACTTTGACATTTCTGAGTTATTGCTTGGGTTTAAACATTTTTCTTTTTGAACAAATTAAACAAAAAAAGAATCTTCTTTTTGGTTTGAAGGGTTCCGCACTCGAGCTTGGTTTCTTCGTTCCCTCATCCCTCATTATTGGGTGTAGGAACAATTAGAGCAGCGATCCTTCCATATATTTATATTAATATTGTATTACTGTATTACTGTATTGCAGTTTATACTAACCTTCGTACAACAACAAAGACAAAGCAGGCCGATCGGGAAGAGAAGTATAGACCACAAAATGCCGCAAAAAGTGCAATGGCTTTTCCGTAAGACACCAATCTAATAAATGACCATATAATATGCACGTAAGTCAAAGGCTAGACAAATTGAACTAAATAAAACTACTCACGCGACAACTGGGACACCCTCCGACATAAACCACTGAAGCAGGGGTGGTTGATGATACATTAATTACAGTGTGGCTGGGATTAGCGATCGGTTGATGGCAATTAACAGGCATTGGTAAATACGGGGGTGGCTGATTGTTGCCAAAATTAGCATAGCCAGGGGCTGACGAAAAATAAACAATGAAACTGAATTCGAGAAAATCTAAGATCCTAATGATGACCAAAAAATACACACCAGAAGGCTTGACTGCTTCAATCGCCATGCTTCAGCAGAACTGATTCGCCCACTAATGAATTTTGAGATTCAATTTTGTCGATAAAATTACTTGATGTAGAAATTTTTCAAGATTAACAAGTGTTTAAGAAGATTGGGGTATTTGAAATTAGGGGGAAAAGATAATCAAATTAGAGATGAGACGGTTAATAGAGAAAACTTAAGTACATTTCAGGTCAACAACTTTTCGGGGAATGAAATGAATGCGTGGGCAGTTTTTTAACTTCGAGGGGGCAGGGAAAGTAATCACTCCCCCTTTTTTCTGTCATTTCAACGTCATTTGACGTTGATGCCCATGCCCTCTGCTGACAAAACCTGTCCCGGGATTTATCAGCTATTTTAAACCAGTTAAAAACTGCTTTACGGTTTAAGAGTCTGGCGTAATGGCGTTCCAGTGACACATCTCAAGGAATTCGGAGGTAGTTTTTAAATTTCCACGAAAAATTCTCTTCGACTTCAAACGCAGTACGGCAGTGGGAGTCCAAAGTTAACTTAATTATTTCCACTTATTCAAAATTCCGATTTTGAAGAAAATCTTTATTCACGACAACACATTTTCTTGATTTTCATAGTTTACAAACGCTTCAATAAACACTTTAAATTGCACACTTGTTTAAGTAAAAAGTCGTTTGAAAATATAGTAGATGCATAAAAAACACAGCTTGTTTCACGTTTTAATTGTTATATGAATTTTAGTTGAATAAAAAATAACCATTTGGTCACCTAGAAGCCATCCTGCAAAAGTTTCGCAACTGTAGGTAAACAAAGAAAATTTATTAAAATAAAACACATTTCTTCCTCAAGGATCAGTTCTGGGATCACATTTCTTTTCAGTAAGTATAATTTTTTTCCATTAAGATTAATTCCTTTTTCAAGTCCTTTTTTTTTAATGACACGTACGCAGTAAGGGATTAAAGGAAAGAAGATGTATGAAAAATCATTCAAATGATCTGGGTTTAAAACAAATTGTCTGTGTGACACCAACATAAGACGGTCGCAATGTATCGCGCACGGCTCGTAAATCTTGTCGTCTCATCACGCACTTTAAGTACTGACAAAAGATACATCGAAAGGTATTACTTTGAAAAGTAGTTCCTTTTTAATAAAAAGAATTGGTAGTATACAGCGCCTAGCCCTTTCAGTTAGTGCCTGCAGGACCAGCAACGGCGTTGATAAAATGTTGATGCGGGGGGTTCAGGGACATTATTTAGTGTATGAACAGTTGCTGCATCGATCTTTTGTGCAACAGAGAAGACAAAGAAGTCCGATTGGAAATAATAGAATGGCCCACAGAATTCCACAAAAAGTGATATGGCTAGTGCGTATGACACCGACCTATAAAAATAGAATAGTCAAATATTTAGACTGAAACTTAAGTAATGTATGTGTTTGCTTACACGACAACTCGGACAACCTCCACCTAGAACTATGACTTGGGGCGCTGCAGCTTGCTGTGTTTGAACGTCAACAACAACGGGAGCAGGATCGGTTACTGGCAAAGCGGGATAGCACTGCTGTTGCTGGTTTGGCATTACAAATCCTGGTGGCGCTACAGAAAATAAATGAGAACTTTTAAATGTTTATTAAGTATGACGCGAAACGCGTAATGTGAATCCGCGGTCGTCAACAATAACAGAATAATAATAAATAAGAGTTTCGTCATATAGTTTTCCGTGATTCATTCCTTCTTTTTCGCCTCAAGTCACGCGTCAGATAACGAGGGGACCAGCATAAATCAGCTCTAAGTGAGTAAATTGAACCAGGGAATGACTCCGCCTTAAACAAATTCAGAAAAGTTGGTTTTCCCCGTCTTAAGCAATAGAAATGAGGAAGTGCATTTGCTGTTCTATTATTCTTCGGTCTTGAAAGCTACCGCATTGCTGAACGTATTAGGAAAATGTACGTATGACCAATATAGAACTGATTGAGGTCCGAGATTGTTGTGTGGTCTTCATACCTATCAGGTTTCCAACTCTTCGCCTCGCTGTTTTAAGCTTTCTAGCGCTAACAACGTTGAAGCAATGCTCACCGGTGTCCTTGAAAGAGCTTAATATCAGCAGAGAATAGAACGTTCAATTGAGAGCGAGGTTGTTTGTACTGAAACGTGACGTCAACGCGCCGGCACGCCGCTTAGCAACTTTCTATTTTATTTACGTTTGCATTCCCTCCACGTTCTATTTTTCTCGGGACGCAACCACTAGCCTAGCTGTAGCAGACACGCTTGTGCCACACCCCACAGAAAACTTTGTTATGAACAATAAATAAATAACATGTTTGATGATAAAATCTTACGTGCGGTAGGGGTGTAAGGACTGTAAGCTGGCGGATTTGAATTTTTTTCCATTTTTACTTAGGCTACAGTGATTAATGCACAAGCAATCTCAAGTGAGAAAGAACACAGGACTTTTCTCTGTCTCGGATGAACTACAAGCCGTAACTATGGGCTGAATAGAACCAGACTTGGGTATATTAGGGTTCTGACTGCCAGCTGCTTATAGCGTGCTGGTGCTGGATTCTCTCTTCTCCTTTGGCCCCGCCTCCTGTTGGAAGAAAAACACAGTGTCGCAACTCTGCTTGCTTACGTAGTTAATAGCGGAACAACATTTTTTTCGCTAGTTTACGCCAGTGACGCCAATGCAGTGACTCATTGCGTCGGCGAAGCTGGTTATTACAGTATAATTTGATTATTTCTCGAATAAAGTCCGGTTTAGAAATTATTAGGTTTTTCATTCAGAATATTAAATACAATATAGCGTTTCCTTAAAAGAGATTGCCGAATGCGGGAAAATATAGCAACAAATCATCCAAAAAGCGGAATTCGAAAACTATAAAATGAGTAGGCCTATTGTCTTTTACATAAACAGAAATTATACAAGTTTAATCATTGTCAGCAACCCGGTGGAAAAAGATGTTATAAACTATTATGGAGCATAATTGGTGTGTACATTACATTTCACTAGCCACCTGTACACGTTATCATCAGTTGCATCCCTAATTAATTGGCTGCTATAACAACATAACAAACTTTTATGTACAGGAACCAAGACGAGGGCTATACTAGGCGCACGGATCCGCGTTTTTTTTTAACTTTTAAAACACCATGTCTTGCGATGGAATATTTTAGATTTTTGTTTATTCGGGGAAAACTGCAAGGAAAGCGGTTACATCCCTCAGCGGATGTCAGTTCTTCTATAATGATTCTGAATCCTAATTACAACACTTCCTTTTAAATGACAAAAACCACAACTGAAATTCCTGGCATTGCTTAATATGTGAAACCATTGCGTTTTTTGTGAAGGAGATTACCTTGTACTGTAATAAAATCTTATCTTTGAAAGTTAAAAGAAACCACCTACTCTGGAGCAAGCACAAAATTAATTGCGACTAATAAAACGAGGGAAACAACTTTGTAGTCCTGCATTTCCTAGTAGAATACGTGGCCTTTTAACACAACAGTATTAAATGGGGTTCCTGAGTTACCATCAAGATAACTTGACTTGAGACTTTCGTAACTTGTGCTACCTAGTTAGTTTGATAAACAGATGGGTTGCGGAAGCGGAATGGCATTTTTAAAGTGATGATGCTCGCTGAATCTATAAATTGTTGCACCGAAAATGAAACAATGAAACAAAATAATAATAAAGTAATTATTTGATTCGTTCCTGCTCTTCATCAGTTTGCGTTTCAAGAATATTAATGTGGCAGCCAGGTGCAAAGCCAGCCTTGATAGGGGGAAATGCGCAGGGTGGAAGGTTTCTGTTTTTCTGTTTTTTTACTTCTCTTTTCTTTTTTAGAACTACTCTGATGGGAATTTAACTTATTTGGACATAAAAGCGATACAAATCACAGAATACAAGTTCGACTAATTATATGCATACTGACAAGAAGTTCTGCTTGAATGCAGGAAAACGTTCCGGGCAAATATTTGTAAAGCTTTAGAATCAAGCTCGTATTTTCAACCGACTTTGGATCCGGGATATATAATGATTGTTGTAAATGGAAAAACGAAGCATGAAAAATATGTAACATACCAAATAATATGCTGCTTCGAAAATTGGTTCGGCCTTCTTAAATTAATTGTTTCTGTCTTTAATAATTAAAAGTCGATTTTTGGGAATCAGGTTCATTTTAACGAAAAGAGAGAACAAGGATTTCGCCAAGCATATTTTCCGCTACAGCTTCGTCCAAAAAGCTAGTTCTAGCTAGAGAAATGGGAAAACGACTGGAGAAATATTTGCAGAAAATAAAGCTTTCAGTATTTATATTTTGATAATCAGAAGCAAGCCATAAAATATTTGATATTTATAAACAATCATATAGAAACTTTGCAATTTATATTCAGACCGACATATTCGAGAAATAAATTTCCACAAACATAATTCAGGACGATGGTTTTCCCCACAGCATTATAATACCACGGCTATCTCCTGAAGCCAAAAGCGCACCATTGTAATTTACGGCTACGGAGAGAACTGCTGTCGCGTGAGCAGGGACTCTGCGCGTAGTAGTAGACGTTGCATCAACATGCAAAAAGTAAATGCATCCGTCTTCGCCTCCTGAGACTGGCAAAGTCACCCAAAACAATGTTATTATAAGGAAATATTTTTCCAACTTAAGATATAGTTACCTAGGTTCGGACACCAGGTTCCTGGGTGAGAAGAAACAGGACAAAACTCTGATCGAATTTTAGATTGATGATGAGCTAAAGGGCATCGCCGTTTGAGGCGAAGTCCACCTTGTTCATCGACAACTCTGTTTTTTTCAACTATTATTTTCTATCCGTTGGTAATATATTTTAAATAAATACTGACTTGTATAAGAAAAGTGCGTTGGCAGCACAACTAACTAAGAGACTAGGATCCCGACCGCCACGACCAGCCCAAGCTGTGAAAGAAATGGAGGTAACCAAAGGCCCTTGAGATCGAGCACTAGGTTGAATTTCCAACCTGCGTCCTTTAGTTAAGCGACCAGTAGCTGGATCCACAAGGAATGAGTTTATGTAACCCTTAGGTTTAAAAATATCAATGTATGTATTTATAAAACCCCCCAATAAAGTTGATTAAAAAAAAATTACCCGATCATCGCCAGCCCATAATAATTTTCCTAAACCATCACATGTCAGACATGTAACGGGAGCACCGATTTGACTGCTTCCGTTCAGGGGGAAAATTCCTGTTGAGATATTCAGAATTTGCACCATTCCGCGCTTGTTCCCAGCCTTTACCGAACGAAGATAAATTTCATAATAAATTCATATATCAATTCATAAGTCTTCAAGTAATAAAAAGATTCTTACGACCACTAGGTTATTATTGGATGGCAAAAATGTGCAACAATTTAAAGAAGACTTTGTTGGATCTCGAAATATCCTCAAGCACTTTCCTGTTTGAGCATCCCATAGACGCAGTGACGCATCTAAAGAGCAGCTAAGTAGCCACTCATTTCTGTCAGACCAGTGAACATCTGGCACATACAGAGATAGCAAAGTATTACATAACATGTACACAGCATTCCCTATTATGTGATGTATTTGAAAGATGTATTACCTGTCACTCCAGCTGCATGGCCAGTTAAGAGATGCAAAACTCTGCAAACAGGGGATACTTCACAGATGGATAAGGTTCCATCAAGAGAGGCACAGGCGAGAAGTGAAGCTTCGTCCTTTGCAAAGCTAAGATTGGAGATTGCTTCTCTGTGCTGCACCAACAAAATTCAATGGTTATTATGGTACTTGAAACAAAATAGTTTATGTATTGTACATGGTCCAACATTTGCTGGATGGCCATATATCTTTCATCTTGAGAATTGTTATTTTTGTTTTCTGATGATGAAACATTCATTCCCCTGAGACTGACGGAACGACTACGAGAGCAGAGTACTTCTTTAGGTATGCTATCAGAAGAAGATAAAATAAAGTAAATTGTTTGAACAATGCAGAAAGAATTCCTTAAGGTTAATTAATACCCATATCTCTCATATAATATAGTTGAACGTAGCTGTAAATAATTGCGCCTGGAAATTTCCTCACCGCTTGATACTTTAGTTGATTTGTCCTGAAGAAGAAGGGCTCTGCGACGTAAGTATAAAGTCTCTAAAATACAAGATGTAATATAAAAATAAGCATGAGAACGAGGCAGGCAATTTGATATAATCCTATATGTACTGAGGCATGGGTTGTTGGGGGCTCGCAGCGGATTGCAAACAGCATCACATGCTAATATATGTTGCCAAACGTTAGCCATTTTATTTCCATTCAATGTAATGGCATTAAAGCGTAGCAAAGTTAACAAAGACTATTTGACAATCAGACCAACTATGATTTCGTAAAAAGTAAACAAATTCAAAGCTAATTATCGTCTGCTCAGCGCTCGCCGCTAGTTGCCACATTGCCAAATTGCCAACTTAAGGGGGCCTTTTTAACTTCTCTGGCGCTGGCGGGCGGCGGCACAGATGCTGGCGGGCAGGCGGGCTGGAAAGATTAGCCAGTAGCCAGGTACGAGATACTGGGCAACTAAATTGTTTCGCAAAAACGGCGTTTTACCGAAGACGGGACAGGGACAAAACGTACCTAAAGAATCTTTAAGTGTGCCTCACAGCTAATGTCCGCCGTCAGTCCAATGGAGCATGCGATTGACTTCACGACACACCTACCCTATTGAATTTTTTGCAGAAATAATGGTGCCTGATATAGGATTAGGGTAGATATGTGCATGCGGAGTTGCGGACACATATACAGTTTTTCACTTTGAAACCTGTTCTTCTTTCTTGGGGGAGGGGGATAGAGAGCGTTATGAGTAGAGATGCAGGGAAACGCTAAAGGATAAAAGAGAAAAAGTAGCATACTCTTCTTCTCTGGGTAGTGGGCTTCGCTTTGATTGTGATTGCAGAGGACTATCTGTGTTTCGTAAGTACGTAAATTAAAATTGAAGAAAATTATTCCTTTTTTTTTATTGTAATCCCGGTTTTGAAAAATTGTTATAACAAAACAACATGTTGAATTTAGAACTATATATAAGTCCCTATATATATTGAAAAAGTCATTATCTGTGCCGTACGCTACATGGTCGCCCTAATTACAATTTTCCTGAAGGCTTCTTATATTTAGTCTCATTCAGGGTGTTGTTACTTGTAGCCATAAACGCCAGTCTAGTTTCATATTTAGAGGTTTGATTTCAGCAAAGGCTTCAAATATTTGTGAAACGATTCATGAACATTTTTCTTGTTCAGGGGGCTTTTAGCGGCTTCATCGAAGAGTCCTAAAATAAAAAATTAAATGTAAGAAAACTGAAATAAACCTTGCATGTATATGTGTACTTTGATAAACATTTCCATCCCAGCATCCAAGCGCTGAACCAAGAATCTCATCCCGCAAGTCAAAGGAATCAACGATATTAACAGCCTGCGGGCGAATGGTAGCAAGAAGCTGGACATACTTTGAATTCAGTTGTAACAAGTCTTCTTTGGTCAGGTTAGCATTCTTTAGAAAATGAAATACAAGTGAGTAAAATTTACCAAACTCTTCTAATTCTCTAGATATTTCTCTGCTTTTTAATAATTGAAGTACGAGAAAAATTTCTGTAAAAATTATCCTAAGAATTCTGTCCTTCATCTAAGATATTTCTAATCTTACCATGAAAAAGTCTCCACTTCGTTCTAGAAGCCAGTAGATTGAAAAGAGTTCGCACAGTTGAGATAGAATAGTTTGAACCGGGGGAGAGAAGCGCCCTTCTTTCAGTGAGCTGACGAAGCAGTCAACAATGTAATAGCGAGCATGAGCCTGTGCCGCTTTGATTAAATAAACGGAAGCATTATTCCAAGCGTCATGTGGCGCTTGGCCTTTACGACCATTATTCTCCAATTCGGCTAAAGCCACATCCACCAGCCTATACAAAGAACTTCCATCTAAAAAATCTGTGTAACATCTGTTACGTATTTGAATATCATACCCCGCTGCAACGCGTTGATACAGTTTGACAATTCCTTCAGGACTCGTATTCACAGTTTTTGGGCCTGCTTCATTGGCAGTCAAATAGCTCACACTACGACCTCCTGATCTTTCTTTGCGTGTCTTAACCAAGTATCTAGTATAAGAAATATAATTTCATAAAAATTCTATGCTTGGGAACTTGCAGAGATTGTGAAAAACGACGGACGCACCTGGCAACTTGCAGCCATAACACTGTTATGGGGGAAAATTATTAGTAAAAAAAAATACTTAGTGTACAGTTAAATAATTAAATTATGTTAAGTTACCTGTATTTTCGCCTTCGTATGTCTCTGCTGCCGTCACCTGGCCGTATATGCGAGGGAAGTTACTACACGACCTAAAACGGCACAATTATATTAAATTAGAAAAATTACGATGTGCGAATGTAGCTGAGTAAATGTACATGTATCCGTGACCTCCGCAGGATTGTCGACATACTTCAACGAAGTTCGCGGCTTCACTGGAACAAAGCGCTTTTAAGGCACATGATAGTCCATGGAGCTGTTAAGGAATATATCATGATTAAGTAAGGTCAGCTTGGGTTTGAAAAAGGCTTACATCAGGTAGTAGATCCATATCTCCTTGCTCGATACTATTAGTGGCAGTGTTATAAATATTCCACAATTTCTCAGCTGCAAAATGGAAACCAAAAGTAGCTGCCAAGGGAGGCAGCAGTTTGTTCTGCTGAGCTTGATAATCCATGACTTGAGGCTCGCGATCTCTGAAATATTGCGACACATTAAAAACTGAAATAAAAGGCAAGCTACATTACAGTAAGAATCACTGACCCAGGTTTCAATTCAGACTGCCGGCGTACACAACTGTATCGGGTAGCAATTGTAACAGCTTTTCTCAACTGCACTGTCATATCCTAATAATTATCATTAACTAAAGTAAATAATTGGTCCATAAGAAATTCTTCATCTTTACATACTTGACAAACGACGACACGCACAAAGACCATTGTGGCATAGCTCAATTTGCTGTTGGTGGGTTTCACGTAAGTTCCATCCTCGAGGACCTGAGAATGTTTCATTAGCATTTGTTTACGAGGGATACGGACTTTGTTAAATCCAAGATAGCCATTGTCATTTGTATTCATTCCAAGCTTGGGCCCAATCTCTCCAACCAAAACACCTAAGGATAAATATTTATTAAATGTATCAAAAATTTCAATATTACTTTGTTCGATTATAACAATCAATATTGTACCAGGCATTGGTTCGTGAGTGTTCTCGTCTCGCAACTGCACTAGGAACGGATGAATTCCTTCACACTTCCCCTTCGTATAAAGCTGCGCCATTACTACCGCATAATTTGAGGTTTTTCCCACTAGAACGCATCGATTATAATTAATAGTTAAAAAAAAGAATTGAAATCTGGTAATCGTAATCAACAAAAAAAAGAAGCTTACATCCGCCAGGCCACCTGCGAAAGGAAAAAGGAGAAAATCCTATTATGTAATAAATACCTTCAAACTATCTAGATTAAAGTTCATTTTTCTAATTCTACAAGTACCATTTATATGCAGACAAAGATGGACTTTCTAACACAAATTCTTTTGTATTTTCGTCATATGTTGCTTTCGTTTCTAGTCCTCGTAAAAATGTGCCGTGTCCTAATTCCGTCTTTAAAAAAATTATTATGGAACATCGGTCAAAAAATTTAAAATTGGTGAGTTATTGCTATTGCTGTAATACCTGGGCATAAGTACCAAGAATGTTGAGGTTGTATGCTTTTTCAAGCCACTCAGCCTGCTGCTCAGAATTACCTTGACCCAACAGAGCTGGAATAAACATTACATAATGAAGTGCAACGGGGTTTCCTTCCTTAAGAATAGCAGATCCAAGGCCAGCTCCCATCAAAGCCCTGTGATAATTGTTCCAGAAAAAATAAGTAAAAAGAAAATTTTAATAAAGTTGTTTGGATTATTCTTTGACTACTATTTCAGAATAAATGATTCGGCTTGTCTTTTATACACTAGACTCTAAAAATGTTATGTCACTTGTTGTTTGCATAATAAATTCAGGATATGATGGCTCAACACCCCATGAAAATCACCTTAGGGTTTGCACTTGGCCAGCTGGTGAATCTCCCAATTTCTGCATGAGCAGACATGATTTACGTAGCTCTTCAGCATATTTTTCGGCATGGCTTAAATATTCCATTGGAACATCATCTCTTAATGATTTGTCAGAGAGAATATATGTTTCTAAATATGATAAATCACAATAAGCATCACAGAAGATGGTTTGTTGTCAACAATTATTATTTTACCAAGTTCCCTTCGTTCTTTGGTTTTTTCTATTCCTCCATCAATGAAGTTGGTAATTTCTTCTTTATCAAAGGGACAGTTTTGGCGTTCTTTTTTTAAATCAGGATTTTCGTAATTGGTGTCGTTACTCATTTTACTGAAAGCATACGTCAAAGCTTGATTAAATGAGTTTTCAAAAATGACTGACAGATATGCAACATGTACTTACATATTGAAATAAGGACGTCCGGAGGTATGCTCAGGTTTCGATCTCGAGAAAAAATAATCTGAAAAAAAAACAGATTCACCTGGTTGAAAATTTCTCACTTGAATGCTGTAGCCCTTGTTTTTATCAAATTTACAGAGCTGTTGAAAATCAGTCTAAGGGCTAGATTTCATTATCACAGAATGTGAGAGAATGTAGGCTATTTGTCATTTGTTTGCCTCAAGCACATGCAAGACATTGCCATTGCGCGTTTATCGAAATGCTAATAAAGTATACCTGCACTACACTATCGTAGCGAAAGGCCATAGTTTTCTTTACAAAAATAAACAGTGATGACTTGGTTTTTTTTTATCGTTTTAATCTTTGTCTTTAAAGTAGTGGCTAATGGTGTACACACTTGTAGTCAGTAGTCACGTGCGCGTTTTGGTCAAAGATCAAAATTTTTGGGTTTGGCAACTTAGTCGTAGGCGTAATCTTTCTTGTCTCGAATTTTTTTATTATAAAGACCAGGGGATTAGGTTGTGAAACCCCAAAACATCGATCTGTGAACGCTCTGAAATGTTACGTGAACGAAATAGAAACGACAAGCACTATCGCTGACGTATGTTGACATATACAGCGTGACCTTCATGCAATTTAGAGTCACTGCCGTGTTATGAATATTTTCAGGAGAAACAATAGAAAAACGCGGCTGATCCATCCGCAAATGAATGAAGAAATACATCAGTGCATTACCCTTTCACAAATAAGGAAACAATTCCCGTTTATAACAAACAGTAGGACTACAGAAACGTACCATTTATATCTCGTCTTAAGGTATGCAGCGATCAGAAATAGGGTCATCTAATTATTATCCCAGCCAAATATTCATAGACGGAATCGAAAATGTGCCATCGCTAAAACAGTGCGATGATGTCGCCATGAATGTCTAATTATTATGTCGTCTATCTCTTTGTGATTTATTCAAGGTTACAAAGAAGAAAGAACACGTATTACACACACAACCCAAGTCGAATCGATAAATCGTATCTCTGTAAAAGTGCGCGGGAACCCGGAACCTCTATTACCGTTTGGGTAGATTTCTTTACAGTACCCTTTAGAGACTGGGTTCAATTTCCTTTTCACCAACATTCATATACTTACTGAGAGTAATTTCTAGAGAAACGCTCATCAGTTACCAGCATAAAAGTTAGCGGTTGCGGGAAAAATGAACGTCAAAGCGCGCTGACGCAGCTCGTTTTCTATGGCGTTCTTGAACAACCCCTGAAATGTTGATCGCTTTACTTTAAAGGCTCTAAAGGCGTAACCTTGGTGGAATCGGTTTGGCACTAGTATCTGTTTTCTCGTAAATTTCTTTCCTATTTTTTTATAATCATTGGCTCATGGGAGCTTCTTGGAAATCGGTGCGACAACATTGCGCGGCTAGCACTTTCTGTGAACTGTTTCGAAATCTTTGTTGACGATCGCCGACTTGAAGTTGCACATGGCCATATTCGCACGCGATCAAATCAATAAGAATTCAGTTGTAAGCATGTGCTTTCTCCTATACTGTCTGTGTTTTGGTACTTGCGACAAACTTGTCGCCATGACAACCCAATATAACCTTTGATGGCGCAACTTTTTCGCATGAATCAACCCCCACGTCTTCTGTCGACGGAACTCTTATTCCGGCGAATTCTTCACAAGTATTTCCTCAGCACGTATTCCTAATTGTAGTCGTTTCATTCCTAGCAATACGTTTGATTAAAGGATTCAGTTTTGTTGCATGTCTCTTTATGTAATGCGCTTTTCCTGGTAATCCGGAATATAGCGTGCGTCGGAATCGACTATACACGTATGCACCGATGAATACCGAGAAACCAAATGGGCTCTACGGGGAAGGAGGGCATATATATATTGCGATGGCCGCTGGGAGTCTTTTTCTTTTTCGCAATATTCAATATGGAAAAGTTCGACAGTGTTTATTTTTCTGGCCGAAGAAAGAAAGAACTAGGGTGATTTTATCGTTGCGTGACGTCTAGCACTTTGAATTTACATCCCGCAACTGACTTTCCGCATTTTCTAACGGTTCTGTTTCCCTTCCAGTGTACAATGTCGCCCAATCTGAGACGATACTCGATCGGCACCGGGATTGATCGGGACGATCGCATTTCAACTGTGCGCTGTGCGATGTCAGTCGCCTCAGCGGGAACGTCACTCATTCCGCCGACTCGCTATATGCGCCATTTATTGACGTTCGCTTTTCTCCCCCGTTCCATCGTCTGCAATAGTTGAAGTGTCAAAGAGGAGATGTTTGTCTCTGAAAGAGATCTTCTATAAATAGATCTACTAGTATAGTAGGCGTAGCGGGTGGGGGGGAAAAAGAAAAGGCCAAACTCTTTTCCTTTGTTGACACGCAAGGCCGATGGAAAGCAATATCGTCTTCTACTATCCGGCTCGGTCGCTTGTAATAATACAAATCAATCAAAGCAAAGTGAAGTAGATGGCTCAATGACTATTGTATGACGGATGAATGATGTTCTCTTGTGTCGCAAAAGTTTGTTTGATCGAATCGCCGAAATATTGGCTCAAGTTATTTCGCCAGAAGAAGCAGAAAGAAAAAAGTGACTGCTGCTGCTGCTACTATATTACGGTACTAAAGTAGTGGAACCGGATAGCAGTAGGCTCGTAACCCGCAGCCTGGCAGTATGTGGCCATACAGTATATTAGTGTAGAGAGTAGAGAAGTATAGAGACAGTCTGAAGAGATACGTAGTAGTGTACGACGTATGGAATGGAACGCGCATGCGTTAGATCGAGTCGATTCGAAACAGCAGCAGGCCGAGCCGACTCGTCGTCGCGTCGCTCTCTTTCCTAATTTCTTTAGAAGCGAAAGCACAGCAGGAGCAGCGGCGCAGCTAGGGTGTCCGGCTGCTTGCGTAGAGTACGTGGTTCGAGTGGACCAACTAGCTCGGTCGTCCATGTTGTTGGCGCATGTGTGCCCGTTGTATGTATATACGCGGGCGTGCGGAGCGAACGAGCGTGTTTCACGCAGACGCAAAAGCCGCCCCATTGTGTTACCTCCCCTATCTGTATAGGTTCCTGCTGCAGCAGCTCCCGACGACGACGATTCTCTCTCTCGCTCCCCTCATCTGCGCTCATCGTCGTTTCTCTCGACTCCTACTCCGACGCTTCACATTTATTCGGACAAAAACTTCTACTATAGGGCGCCCTAGTGGAGATCGGTGTCCGTCCTGGTGATTGTGTGTTGAACTGGTGGTCATGTTTTTCTCTCTCTCTTTCACCACCAAAGAATCGGTGTGTCCCTTTCGGTGCGAACCCAATCTGTGCCACAGCCGAGAGAGATTTGTTGTTGGCCGCTAGAAAAGATAATCCATCGTCTACTGGCCGTATAGACGCGTATAATCGTCTGAACGAACTGTAACCAACCAACGTCGAGTCGCTCCGCCGTGTTGGTGTTTGCCTCTCTCATCTCGTCGCCCTTCAGCAGCAGCAGCAGCAGCAGCACAACGAGCAAGGATCGCCGCCCGCTGAGATTTTCCTTGGCCTTCCGCCATTTGAAGAGCTAGAAAATAGCTGTATTACGCCATCGGTCGTCGTTCCTTCTCGCGTCGTGGCATCAATAGTCGGAGGTATTCTGAAAACGCCGTAGCTGCCCACTCTTTTTGAATTCCTCGCGCCCCCGTAGTATCTATCGGCTCTCCTCCATTCGACGAGTCGTCATCATCTAGCATACATACTAGGCTACTATAGTTGTGTCATGGCGAACTTGTTTTCCATCTCGGCTTCATTCGACTAGCTTGCTCGTCTTCCCAACGTAGTATGAAATCTTTTTAAGGAGGAAGGAATCGATGACGACCCCGAGACGAAAGACGACGACTTTTTCTCTTCTCTTCGCTTGCGTTTCCGAGTTCATCCTTGGCTGCTTTTTGCTGCCTTCCCACACTTTTGCCTTCCCGTTTTACCTCTCTCTCTCTCTCCTTCTCTCTTTCTCCTTCCTTCCTTCCTGCTTTCTTTTTCCCTCCTTTTAGTCGCGCCGTTCGTTTCCGTTCCCTGCTCCTCCTCCCGCCGTTCGCATGTGTTTAGTATTACTTACACCGCTTGTGCCCCTGTTGTGTGTGAGTCTGTGTTTATTTTTTCCCCCCAAGTTCCTTTTCTTGTTGCGGTACTTGCGGTAGCGCCCACAATTTTTCTCTGTTAAGCGTGAAGGCATATAATTCCTTCATGATCTTGGTTAGCCCGCGCCGAGCTGCTGTGCCAGCAACTCGAGATTTTGGCCCAATGTTTTTCTTTCATTCCGTATATGTCTTGAAATTCATTTGCCGTGCGCATTGCCCTTTTTTTATTATTATTATTATTATTCTCTTTCTCGCTCTCACTCTCTTCTCCAACCGATGCTGCTTACGGCTGCTGCCGCTTTGTCCCGGCTTCCGTTCTGTACGGCTCTCGCCGAGTGAAACTAATCCGATTTCTTGTTGCTGCAGTACAGCAGCAGCAGCAGAGGAAGACGGAGACGACGACGACGCTGTGTGCTCTCGTCTGCAGGCGCTTTGAACCGAGCGATCGTCCATCCCTTTAGCGTCGACGTTGTCTCTTCAACGATTCGCCTCCACCGGGCGCCATTTTCGTCCTTCTAGTTTTGCTCCTTCTTCATGGCACAAATCGAAAGTAAGTTGCTGCCCACTACTACAACTACGAAGGGAACTACTTGATTCAAAACCACGAGAACGTTAAATCGATCGCGACCTATTCATCCTAATGGATATTTGCAGTGCGGTTGCGCACCCGCCGTTTGTCCTTTTCAAAAGACACCTACACACGACAGCAGGTCCCGTCCGTCGTCGTCGCTTTTGTAGAGTTTACAACACCACAGCGACTTGATGTCCTCGTACTATTTGAGTCTTTCTTTTTCTGCGGGGCGAAAGTAACAAGAAAAAAAAAGGAGAAAGAAGAAATCTGGACTTTTTTTTTCGAACAATTTGATTTGTGGACCATATTTTCGCGTTGCAGCTGGTATTATATAGTAGCTGCTCCGCCGTGCTGTGTATAAGTATTGATTTCCACAAGAAAAAAACTTGATACGGGGGAGGGAAACGTAATCTATAGTGTTACGGCTGCCGGGTTTTTTTCTTTTTCTTGGTTCCCTATATTCCGTGTCAGCGACTCTTTGTCAGTATCCTATGTGTCGTGATAAATAGATTTCTCTGTCGTGCTCTTTTCCTTCGCTGCTTCGCTGCCTTCCGTCACTCGGCTGAATTAGCAATCAATCGGAATGGTGGTACCCATCGGTTAGATCAAGCATCCAATAAGTGGCGTGCAATCATTCGTCCTGCTTATATAGCGCTACCAAAAAGTGAAAAAAATAAAAACCGGTGGCCGTCTTTCTGCGTCGGCTTGAAAATATACGAATGTCAACAACAGAAACGCACAAGTGTTTTTTGTTGAACTATTCAACTCCATAACGACGGAATGGAATTCCACTCCACGGCTGTGAATTAGTTCCGCTGTTTGCCCTCCTATTGTATATACATACGTATATTTATATATATAATTATATACGCAGCTATAACTTTTTTCACCGTTTGCTTTAAGAAAGCGGTTTTTTTCTTTTATTAATGACTCGTCTTGCTATAATAAGTGGTGATTCTTTGCCATTATTTTTGTTCTTGGTCTATATTTCTTTCTTTTGATTTCTTGTTGGTGTTTTCGTTGCCAATCGCTTTATCCACCGGCAGAGAGTAACATCAGCCGGAATGATCCTGTAGATCCGTCTAGCCGTAGTTCCCGTCAATCCCGGGGAGCACGTCCGTTTCGCACCCACCTGTACGATAGTGTAAGTGTCTGTGTTTCCTAGTCCATTTATTCGATTTGTTTTTCTTTTTTTTAATGGTAGTACGTAGTCGATGTTTTTTCTTCTCTTTCTTTGCTACGACGACGACGACGATATCGGCCAAAAGCGACAGAGTACGCGACTCGGCGATTCTTCTTCTTTTTTTCTCCGCCTTTTGCGCGGAGGAAAGAATTCGCGTCCGTTTGGAAAAATAATAAGAGACTAAGCAGCCACAACTTCTCTGCCTCGTTTCTGTGGCCATCTGTGCCGACTCTTGTGTTTACGTCCGACCATTTTCAGAGCTGAATGTTGTATGTGCGTGTGCGTGCGCTCTCGGCCGTTTTGGCTTTGGCCGTTCAGTGCCAGCCAGTGGCGCGCGCCAGCGAGCTGCTCCCGAAATAGTCTTCGTTGTCCTTGGTCTCGGCTGTCGCCTTTATCCCACTCTCTTCGGATGACTACACTTTAACCGCATTAGTTTCTGAATTTTGTAGCCAAATAATAATAATAAAAGAAAGAAAAAAGCTTTGACTTTTGACTCGGTCGTCGTCGTCGTCGTATAGGAATCAGTGATGGTGGAAGAACAATAACAAACAGCCATCGTACATTGTAATGTAGCTTTATAGTCTAGAATAACTATATAGCCACGACGGGCCAATTTTATCGGGCCAAAGGCACGAGACGAGCGAATTCCTGCAGTTGTCTGAATTCCAGCCAATTATCATGACTTGTTTGATTAATAAGGCAAATTTGTTCTCTCGCGCAGCTGACCGAGATACGGGAGTCGGCACTAGCGACAGAAGAGCAGACTGGGCCAACAATGGAGGACGACCAACATCAGTTTCTGGGTGAATATGGCTCGTCGTCATTGTCGTCGTCCATTGAAGTGGATCAGGTGGACGCCACCTGTGCCGCTGACGTCGCTACCGCCGCCGCTGCCGCCGTCACGACAGAAGACAGGCAGAGTCGGAACAGCAGTCCAGTCAATCAGAAACGGTCGAGTCAACAGGCCGATCTCGTTCATTCTAGTCAAGACTGCGATGACGGCGACCACGTTTGCCGTCACAAAAAGATGAGCAAAATGAAAGTGCTGGTGCGGAGTCATGCCTTACGCGAAGCCGCTTCCCCGCCTCCCGATTCGCCTTGCGCCTCTTCACCTCTCTTCGGTGCTACCACCAACGACTCGCCGTCCGCCGACCAGCAGCAACAGCACAATCAACAGCCGCAAGCTTCGCTCGTCATCACGGTCGTCGAGAGTAATGACGATGCCTCGTCGCATCCGCAAGAAATGGCTCAAGTGGCTAATCGGCTCCGTCCTCGCGTCCAGGTACTACCCTCACGCCGCGACGATCGATAATCGCCCTTTGTAATCTGATTCGAATTGGTACTAGGTGGAAAGTTCACAATGCAGCGTCGATAGTTCGAGCTCGTTCGTCTCCTTTTCCTTGTCCCGCGACTCGAGCACCGAATTGGCCAATGGCGGCAGCGGTGATGTTTACATCACGCTCGGCTCTCACTTGTACACGGACAATACGGGAGTCGATCTGCAGCACTTCATCGTCGAGACGCTCCACCGCAACTACAAGGACCGCATGACGCTATTACGTATCGAACAGGACATGATCGCACTCGTTCGCGATGCCAAGCGCACCTGTCACCGGTTCCCCGCCATGTCCTCCTATCACCGCATGCTCGTCCACCGGGTCGCCGCTTATTTCGGCATGGAACACAACGTCGACCAGTCTGGTATATACTCCATCGACCCTAGATTTGCTCTTACTTACTAATTTTTTTTGCCCGTTTTTTAATCAATCAATCGCAGGTAATTGCGTCGTCGTTAGCAAATCGAGACATACCCGTCTGCCCGATGTGGCGTTCAAAGAATACGTTCGCGACGATATCGTCCTCCCCGAGGAGCCTAATAGGAAACTCAACCCCAAAAGAGAGACGGTCTCCTTTGACGAACCGCACAGTGGTAGCAGCTCCAGCAAGTTGTACTGTCGCTCACCTGCCGAAGCGCGCAGCCGAAGCCTGGAAGAGCGCGACGTGGGCGTCGACGTCCAGCGACCAAGGAATCGTGCCTTCCAACAAGCTCAGGTGACGTGGGTCTCGTCTCCAGACGACACAACAACGGCCGTCTCGATGGGAGCCAGAAGTAAAGAGAACTTGTCCGACTACGCCACTCCGACCACGTCGCGCAATTCCGGCATCGAAGAGATCCAGAATCTTCGCTGGCCGAAGCGGTTGAGCCAAGGGACAGTCCGCCACAACCGCATTCCCAAGGTTAGCCTTTTCTTGTCCCCATCCGTTCTGTCTGACGAAGTCCCGGTACGATTGTACAAACTTGGATCATCGTTCATTCAGGTGGAGTCGTTCGATAGTCGAGACTTGCTCTGCAGCTATGGCAACGGTTTACGACCGACCGTGGCCAAATCCTACAGTTTCGGCGGATACACGGCCGGTTCGGACGAAGCTGCAATGCGGGATGAAAGTGCAGCCAATGGAGTTGCGTCCATCTATCAACAACAACAGCAACAGCAGCAGATTCTCAATCAGCAGAATTACGGGCCGAGGTTTTTATCGAAACAAGTACGTTCAAGCGAGGTCCGTTACGCGCCACATTCTACCTTGTCTCGCTGCGACCATCTCGCCCAATAATCACGTTTCCCCATTTGCAGGATTCGAATTCGAGTTCGATCAGTATCTCGCGGTCGAGTCCGACCAGCTCCGGATACAAATCGCAACAGTCGGCCGCTCCTTCTCCGACTCCTTTGCCCAACGGCCGCATGCCGGCCCTCCGGGCTCACACGACGGCTTCGTGCAACAGCAACTGCAGCGTCGAATCGGGTTATCAAGAGTGGAATCGGCCGGCGGCGACGACGACGGTGACTGCGCCTAACGCGGCCGCTGCCGGCGCCAACGCCGAGATCGTATCGACGACGCCGACCAACACGACGCTCCTGTGGGCCGTCACCAGTTTGGACGCCGTTCCGCCCGGTAGCATTCTCATCAATCCTCAAACCGGGCAGCCTTTTTTCAATCCGGACGGGTCGGCCTACAGATACGATCCTCAGTTGCCTCTTCCCTTTCAAGTAAGAAAAGAAATATCTGAAAAATTCCGTTGGAATTTTAACTCAAAACCGAATTTCCACAGGTCGAAGGCGTGGCTGAACAGAGCAACGAGACGGAAATGGAGCAGGTGGAAACTTACGAATCCTATGAGAGATCGGAAGCTGTTATGAAAGCGGAAGAGAGTCAAGAGCAACCGTCGGTGGTGTCCTCCGTTCCAGTGTACCCCAACTGGCCGCCGCAACATTGCTACGAAAGTCCAGTGTCGCCGACTACAACAGCCCATTACGTCAACCAACCGCAGCCGTATTTCAGCCCGGAATTTGCATCGTTTCACCCGACAAATGCGGCAGCGGCCGCAGGTCCTTCCAACGGCTATTTCGTTGGGCCGGCAGCCTCGGCCTCGTTCGACGACCACATGAAAGGCAATTGTAGCGTTGCCGTCCCTGTTGCTCACGGACATGGCTATGTCCTCTACCAGGCCTGCTTGGGCCCGCCAAGCGACAACGGCCAACAGTCCATCGACGCCAACGACCTGTACTCTGCCATGAAAAACCTAAGTCTTCGGCCTATCGGCGGAGTTCCGCCAATGTCTTACCCTTCGAATTTGGCCGATAGTTTGGCTCACCAAGTGGAAATGGCCGCAGCGTCCAATGGGCCGTACATGGCGGCCGTTCCCATTCGGCCGGCCAACATGTCTAACGGGAAAATGCAGGCCACTTTGCCGGCTCGCTCGGGTTCAACGCCACCAGCTGTTACGAGCGCAACAGCGCCCAGCGCTTCATTAGCATCCAACGCTTATTTGGCATCCATTCGAGTTGTAATCAGATATTTCTAGACTATGATAATGGAATTATGTTTTAATCAAATTCGTTCGAAATTTAACAGCAAAGTAACGGACAAATGATGCACCATCAAGTTCAGCCTTATAATGGGGCTCCTAATCTTGTGGCACCATATCATCCCATGGTTTATCCATTGGTGAATACGGGTTCGCATCCGCAAGTTGGCAGACAGCACTACTTCCCTTCCAGTCTCGTCCAGCCGTTTAACAATGCACAGGTGAGTTATTGATGTTTTCACTCGAGTTGTTTCTCTCTCTTTTATTAATGTACATGTTGGTGGATGTTTCGGGGCAGTACGTCTCAACTCCTTGGTCGTTGGTGACTGCTTCCTCGGCAACAAACCGCATCGGCACGCCCGATCGCGGCGAGGCTGCTTCTGTGGTCAACGTGGATATGCCAACGGCGAGAATGGTGGCCGCTCCTCATTCCCAATCGAACCAACGTCTGTCTTGTTTGTACGGACCTTCACTTCCGTCGCCATTTCTCACAGGTTGACTGAAATATCTTTTCTTCTCCGTCTTGTCAAGGTTTTTCCTTTTTTAAGGATTTCCGTTCTGATTGACCGAGTGAACCCTGTTGTCAACTGGCTCCTTTGTTTCTTTTGTTTTTTTTTCTTTATCCCTGGGTGTCACAGGAGGAGACTGTGGAGGAATGAGACATTCGCCTACAGTTCTCCACCGGCAATTTTCACTTCCCAATCCAGCACCACCAGCAATGTACACGTTAAGACCCCGCATACAACAACAGCACCAATTGCCAATGCCTGGCTCCTCGCAACGCCCTGTTACGGCTTCGGCGTTTCAAAATCAGCAGCAGCAGCAACAGCAAAGCGCGTTAGGTTTCGCTTCGCGACAAGTGCGCACAAGACGTCAAGTTTTCCGGCCTCACCTTGCTGCCGGTTTTACAACAGTAACCGATCCTTCATCTGTGATGCCCTTGCATCAGAGTTGTTCGTCCTCACCAGTTCAGCAGTTCCCTTCGACGACGAGCTGAACTGTTGTGTTATTGTAAGAATAAGCTATAGAGAACGATATGATGATTAGTGGATAGATTTCATCCGCCAATTTCAAGCTCGAAGCAATCGGCCGACCAGGCGATTCAGTATTCAAAACAAAAAACAAAAAAACAAAATGGAGTTTCCTTGAAATGTTTTTACATATAGAGTAAACCAAGTGAAACCAAGTGATGACCAAGTGTCGAACGCTACAATTTATATATATTATATCGATAGTTAATTATTATACCTCGGAGATCCTCTATAATATGGCGTTAAGTTATCCTCCTCCTCTATCAACAATCACAGCTCTCTCAATAACTGTTTATCGTCTTTCTCCTATTGTTCGTCTTCTAGTTTATTACTCTCTTAAGCTGCCTAAAAGAAATCAAGCGTCTAATGGCCAGGAAAGTTCCTGAGTAATTTAGAAAGAGAGAGAAATAATTCAATTTGTTATTATTAATACTACTTGAGAACAATCCAGCGGAAAGTTTTATATCGACAAATTCAATCGCCAGGTTATATACTTTCTCATTTTCGCGTGCGACTTGGCAGGAAAATTCTACTATCATTACCCGAAGTCTTGACAACAATTTGTGTTCATGAAGCCTGGAGCTAGCTACAATGTCAATGAGCCATCCACAAGTGATTTCTTTCAAATAAGTGGTCATTTTTTACTTTCTTACGTGAAAATGCCCCTTTACTTAACGGGAAATTACTTTCAAAAGTCTTTTTTATCTAGAAAAAATTTCACCTGCTGATAATTCGTACAATAAAGGGATGGCGAGAATCTCTCACCAAAGAAAGCAAAACGCTCTTCTAATTAAATAGGAGCGTCGTTTTTGATGGTAGGAATCAAGAAATTCATTTGTTTTTCAGTTCGATTAGCGCCGGCGCGTTACAAATCGTCAAGGTTACCACATTCGTTATTGCGGAGCGCAGTCGTCTCTTGCGTTATCTTCTTTCATTACAAAAAAAAAAAGACACACCACAATTACTCTACAACATATAGTTTATTATTCACAAAAGCTCTTTTCACATCTTAAAGTATCGTTCTCTCACGGCAAAGTGTTACTGATTACATTGATTGTGCTTTTTCTGCTCTCGCGCATATTCGACTGAGTTCCTAATCTGGTATTAAATCTATCAATTCATCTTTCGGCCCTCTTGCTGACCACTAGTCTATATTCGATTTTTGGCTCATGATTTCAAACGGATTTCATCGGTTGATAATTTTCATATTATGTGTTGTTGTCTTTCTCTTTTCAAGTTTCATTGATTTCTAGTTTTCTTCTTTCTTTCTCTCGAATACTGTTAAAAGCGATTTTTTTTTTCAAATGTGGTGAGTTTTAATAGGTGAAAATTCGTCTAGTGATTGGTTTCCAACAAGTGGGGCAGGCACTCCTCTAGAAGCAAAGACAGCCAGATTTAGTCACATTTTGAAGAGAAATAAAAAAGAAAGAGAAAGTACCGTATTGATGATAGGCTTTCGTGGGAGAGATAAGCGAATTAACTGAGGATTCGATAACGTAATGCTAAGTAAGACCTAAAGATCGCCCTCATTCCGGATGATCTAGCCACACTTAATCCCCTTACGTAAATTACACCAACCCCTTCACCCACATGTTCGAAATTCAAATTTTCCTTCATACGGTGTCACATCGAGACAATATTAATTTGTTGGGCACGATTGGGCACGGGTGGATTCAAGAGCCAGACGCCGCGATTATTTAAAAGATGACATCATCAATTAGTCAAAAATCCATCTTGCTTTCCTGTAGAGCTCTACAGCAGAGGTACACTTCAAGACTGATGTACATTCATTTGTGAAAGAGGAAAAAAAGCAAATATCAAGACCATCTTGTTTATACACCCTTGTGTGAGCGAAATAAACAAATTTACGATCAGCAAATGAAATATTCACTAGTCATTTTTTAAAATGAATTATTGTTGAACTAATGTACAGTCATAGCGGAAAAGAAGCGCAATAGCGCAAGAACTTTTTTCTCCGCAAGCGGGAAAAGTTCCTTTTCTGTACACTATGTATGATGTTTACTAAAGGAAAGAAACTTAAGGCCAGTTGCCTTAGAAAATAAGCTTTCTATTTGATACTTTCAGCTATTAATTTTCAAAGTACTTTTACTCAAAGTGGTTTACGGTACTTTGTTTTTGAAAAAAACGTAACAGATTACATCCTCTTTGATCCTTTCTAGGTATTTGCGCCATCTCGTAGGATATTTAAAAATAAGTTACTCACGAGTTGCGAGATGGCGTTTGTGTGTTATTTTAGATGTGTTTTTCTTACCGTATCTGGGTTCGTAACTTCGTATCTGGCAATAAGGTTTAATGCGCAGTAGTTTCTAGTCTAGCTTTAGGCTTATTATTCGACAACAATAAACATTGCGTCACGTGTTCTGAAAGCCACGTGGCGCGATGTAAATATGGTAATGTGAACAGCATGGCTGTGTGCGATTGGTTCGGTAATGTAATGCGCAATAACGCCCTGTCGGTTGAATCTTGTTTTCTTCTCTCGTAGAAGATCAAATGACGAACGAATCATTGGTTTATCACTCATCCAAGGTAACCTCAATTTCTGTTAACGTGTGGTTATCGACTCTGAAAAGCACATTGAAGAATCAATGTTGTTGGTTTGATACGGGTGAGGGTTATGCTCTGGCCTCTCTAAAAGTTCATAATCGTTGGCTTGATGCAGCCCATGCACTTTTTAGCCATGCGTCATGTCGTTGAAGGCAGCTAAAAACTACCAAAACAGCTGCTGCAGATGTACGAAATAGCGATCTGACCGCCCTTCATGCTTATTAAAGCATGTTGCCGTAGTTGGGCGCAAGGGCAGACAGGATTATTCGTCTTAAAACTTTCTTTTTGGAGGAAAAACAAGAAGACGTCTTTAATACGATTTCCTTTGTTTGGGGCTAAACTGATGGAAATTTCTCCAATGGACATTACGTACTTGTTATGGATTTCGGTCACAATTCACAATGCCAAAATGTCCGTCACTCAGCTTGGGAAGACACGCTAAAATTATGTGAAAGCTTATGTTACGTCATGGGATGTTGAAAATCTAACTAAAGGCTACCGGGACCGACCACATGGAGAGTGGAGAAAATTGAGGTTGAAAGAACCCTCCTGTAAGTTGTTGAAATGCGACCTTTTAGGGGAGAGAAGCGGAGAGAAGTCGAAAATACACGGGTTGGAACAAAACGTTCGCCCAGCAACAAGCCTTAGAGTAGAAACTCAAGACGGAAACCCCTCCAGCAACTCAATCAAGAAAAAACATGCTTTGATGGTCACATGAAGGTTATTTTTACGGAAAAACCATGATTGAAAATAGGTCGTCTGGACAACCGGCAAATGCTTTAATCAAATAGAAAACCCGGAATCGTGTGCATTAACGCTGATTGTATTCTTTATATAATGACTTGCTCAATATAATAACCAAAAGTCATACATCAAGAACACAGGAAATTACACCAAACTTTTCGGAAATGAGAAAGAACTTGAGCTGAATCACAAATATTTAAGCCCTCCACACACAAAGAAGAAATAACACCAGAAAATTCTTTAGCATTAAGAGACAAAGAAATATTTTAGGAATTTTTTTTTTCATTGAACAATGATCCGTAGACATATGGACGCGATATCTCCATACACGCAGTCAGCTGATGCATGAAGCCTGTCAAACACGAAATCATAACAAAGACAAAAAATCAAAATGGACTCTCAATTATCGAGACAAAGGGATATACAAGCCATCGTCAAGTCTTACCTGAGTGAAATCGTTTGAAGATCAATGGGTTTTGGACACATTTTCGGCTCTCTTGTTTTTCTCAGTATTTTGCAACTTGGTTACAATCTTCCGGCTGTGTCCATTGGGATCGAACCGGTTAGTGTGTAGCTCAGCCTCCTACAAAACAGTACGCCATTATTACGATTCCGTCTCTCACGAGATCGAGCATAACAAAGAGACAGCACAAAAAAAAACTTACCTTCTTTGTACGTAAACGACCGCTGTGATTTGAATGGATTTTGTTCTCCTCAGTAAAGTTGTAGTGCTCATATTCATCGAAATGAGTTTCGGACATGATGTTGATAGGATTATTAAACTCTGAAAAGAGACTGGCGAAAAGGATTTTAAACTGTGGTGAACTAGTCAAGAAGCTCCCTTTTTATACCGTCGGGGACTAAGTGCGTAGTGGTCCGGCCTCGTTCCCTATACACTTGGGTATCCCCGATACACGAAGCTCTCGGGCGTCCTTCCATAAAGTTTGCAAAATCTAGATCTTTTCCCAGGGTTATAGTTTTCTTCTTCCTGGTAAATTTCCTGTTTAATGAACACATTAATTTTTGGCCTTCCATTAAAGTGATAGATTTTAATTGGGTCAAGTGCTACAAACCATACATTTCAGAACCCAAAACTGAAAATTACAGTGGCCTGGGCATTGCTATTGTTTATTTCGCTAACAAAATTAGTTTGTGTCGACGTGAGATTGATATGAAATTTCGGTCAATGGCCAGAATCACTCAAATAACCTAGAAAGATAAATGCCATGCTATTACACCAGTTACACCTATAATTGCGTTATCAAATCTATCAAATCGATTTTATACACGCGTTGCGGACTCGTAATGTAATCATGACGCAGTACAGTGCAGTATTACTCATACGTACAGGAACGCTAAGCTTATAATAGCTATTATTTCCTACAAAAACTTGTTCGCGTCGTTGTACACGCCTCGCCTTTGCCTGGAATTACTACAAGTTCCTTGTACTGAAACTGAATAAATTCATACAGAGTAGCTGTTTTCTCCTCTTCGCCGCTAGCTCGCTACAATAAATTAAAAAATAATATATGGACTTTGAGTCTGGGTGGTCTGTTGGAATTGGAAACAATACATTATGATTATTTTATTTGTTTACAAGTCTCTTATTTCTTTTTTTTGTTTTGTTTTTTTCAGAAATTGCCTTTTTGTCTCTCTTGGTAGCTACCATTATTATTGTTTTGCTCCTTTTACCGCTAGATGGTGTATCTGCTGCCATTCGGACTTTGTCGTCTGTTTTAATTCAAACGATTGTAACCGATTTTCATCAGAAGTCGTGTTCTTTTGCCTTTCACATGTTTTAATTCGAGTTTATTTCAGTTAATCGTCTTCGAGCAACTATCATTTGTTAGGTTAGTACTCGTGCCAATATTTTTGGTATCTTTTGCAGTATTTTTTTACATTGTTTTTATGATATATCGCAGAGTACGATCTAGGAAAGAACGAAAATGGAATCGTGTGTAGAAAATTGCCCTGCTCAAAAACAGTTGTCTAAATTGGAACAAGATTACAATGAACTGCAAGCAAATTTACAACTTTCTGCAGTATATGGCAAGAGTTTACTAGATGAACTCAATGCTCATAAACTTCAGATCAAGGACCTTCAATCGCGTCAAGAAGTACTACCCACCTTATTATTGTGTGTTTGAATTTTTGATAATCTTAATTGTTTCTATCAGTCATCAATCCAAGAGAACCACAATCTGAAAATGCAGCTTGAAGTTTCCCAAAAGTCGCACATTTCCCAAACTCAGGAGTTTGAAACATTAAAAGACACACTACAGAAAACTGAAGAAATTAATAGACAACTTAAAGCTTTAGATGAAGAGCAGCATAGAAAAGAGTCATTACTAGTTTCTCAGGTATAACTGTTATTTTTGAGTGGATTATTAATACAAGACTGTAGCTAAAGTAATCTTTCTGGCAGATGGCCAATATCAAAGATCAAGAAGATGCCCATAAAGAACAATATGAACTAAAAATAAAAGAACTGGAAACCGAAATCAAGAAGTTGAAATCGGCCGAGCGCGAACCTGTGGTAGTTAGCTGCAATCACGAAGAAGAGATTATCCAGCTTCAGGTGAGGATTTATATTTCCAGAAAACTGCTCATTTAAAATGTTTGCAATATATATGCATACCTTCCCTGTTTACCTACTAGATGGATTTGGAGCTGAACAAACAAAGCAAGGACAAATTAGAGGAAGAGCTGTTATCTAAGCAGAGACAAATACAGCAAATTCAGTTTTCGGAGAAGCAATTGGACGGCAAAGTTACAGAGCTCGAGTATGAAATCCTGTCCAAAGAAAAGCAATTGGCTGCATCTGACAAATTATTGGAAGTACGTCTGTCGGATAGTTACACGCTACTATATTATTGAGAAGAATGTCAGCGCATAACTAACATGCTTACTGTTTGATTTGCGTAGGAAAAGCGCATTGAAATTTTGGAATTGCAAGCCTTGCTCGAAGCCGAAAGAGTTTCTCAGACAAATCCAGAAAAACGTGGGAATTCAATTTTCAGCGAAGTGGAAGATCGTCGGCAGCAAGTTGAACGACACTTGGCAAAATTAACAACCCTATTGGACAAGGAGAAGAGAAAAAATCAGGACTTGCAAGCAGAAATCGTCAAAGTTAAAGTATGCTTTTATGTTTGTTTGTTCATCTTTCAATTGCTTAATATCTTTCTTTTGTTTGCAGAATCAAATGGCATTTTTGGCTTGTGGTGGAAACAATGCAGAACCAAGCAAAAGTGTTGAACAGCTCGAAAATCTCCTCCGAAGTACAACTGCGCAAAACAAGGTCTGAATAATGATCAGTATTCGTATTTCGGAAATATGTGATGTCTGTTTCTCTTTTTAGGATTTGCTTATGAAAATTGAAGAACTAGAAAAGAAGGCTCAAACTCCTTACCCTATGCCTCAATTAGAGGACTCGCGCAAGTGGATGCAGGCTATGCTTTCTAAAAAACAGTAATACAATATATTTCATTTTAACCTTAAGATGTGTGGGCAACTGTAAGAATTGGCGTCTCTTTTCAACTTCGTTTCAACTTAACTAACTCGCTCATACTTTATTTGTAGGGAAGAAAATGACAAGCTGCGTTCCGATATCCGAGATCACATCCGTTCATTTTTGTGCCAAACTGATCAAACGATGCAGCTTACAAAACGGTTGACCGAAGCGGAAAAGAATTTGCAGCGGGCTCGGTCGGAGGTGTTCCGGCTTAAGCTTAAAATCGAAGAAATGGTGACGAACGAAAACGCACCGAGCACGGCCTCGCCTATCTACACTGTTCCTCCCACTCGCGTGGTCGAAAACCTCAAATTCCTCGTGGAGAAAAAAGAAGTTACCAGCCAACCGGAGAAGCCGCTTAGAGAGAGAGTGGTCCTTCAAACGCAACCCGATCAAAACACGCTGATGGATTCGTCGTCCGTTAGCGATGAGACGCGAATTGGGGAAGAAATGGAGAAACCTATAAAGGCAAGTTTACGCAGTATCAAGTTAAATAGCGACTAAAATGTCGCGACTCGCTGAATAACCAACATGTGACTGGCTCTGCGTAACAGGCCGTGTCAACAATTGAATAATAACTCGTTTCTTGATGATATTGTATCTCGCAGTTGGAAAGTCCCATCATTACGTCTTGTGACGAGCCAGCTGCCGAGCCTACGCAATCTGCTCTCAAGCGCCAAGTACGAATGAATAATCAAGTCCATGTAGTTTACGACGATGGTGACTCGACCCTAGAAACGCTGGCTGAAGATAAGTTTACTGCTGGAGCCAAGAAGCCGACTGAGAAACCCGTCGGACAGCAAGTGGAAGTAGTGGATGTTTCCAAAGCCGCTCCCGAGATGCAATGCAATCCGCAATAACTCACGCCATTTTAAACTTTATTCCCCAAATGGTAAAGATGCATGCAAAAAAAATTTCAAATAATTAAAAAAATTTTCACTGTTGTAACAAGCGAATAAAACGTAATTTTCTGCGCATTTAACGTGATCCCATTTCCGGCATTGTTGATTCTGCGCGATGGTGGGTATTCCAGGAGAGACGGGTGGCTGACCAAATTGACAAGAAGGGCCAGAAGATGAGACCGATTGAGTCGCGAACAAACAGTGCGAGGCGATGTGTCTACATCATCACGGCCGTCGTCTTCGTCATCAGCAGCCGAGAGGACAATCGTCAGTGTTGGAGATGGCAGTCGGGGGGTAATATTTACTCTCGGCGCAAAGGGGTAGTCGAAGAAGCGTATAGAACCCGACAAACAGGTCAAAATAGAGCTGTGTCGTCGTCGTCGTCGCCGCTTTTGATGGCTTGTTGAGTCGTCGGGCTAAAGTCGATAGTTGCAGCACTGCTGCTGGTATCTGGACAAGGAATGAGCATGTCTGACTGATCGGAAGAGCTTTTAGAAAAAAAAATGTGCCGATAGAGGAAAGAACGTTTTGCGTGTTGCGTTGATAGTCTGAAGAAGGGAAACAGTCGAAAGAGAAGTCAAGAGCCAGTCCATGTGCTGGTCGGTCGTCGTCGTATCATTGGAGCAGGCGCGCCTGATACCTCGCCCGTAAAACGCTACTTAGCGACGACGACGACGAGAGAAGAACGCGGGAGGTGAGCGTGCGTGCATGCGTGTGTATGCGAGAAGAGACGGGGAGGTGGGGTGGGGTGGGGATGGGGAAGACGAGATGAAAGAGGAGGGACCAAGAAGTTGGAGCCAACCGCCAGTGGAGCTCTCAGTCTCCACATTCCCTTACTAGACGGCGGAGGTCTTTTGTAGACGCGGAACCAGCAGCACCACCAGCACCAAGAGCAGCAGCCTGCGAGACGGACCATCGCACGCTGAGAAGGTCGTCCACCCAATAGTCATCCAGCATCTCTCAACGTTCAAGGTCGCGCTCCATCCAGATCTTTTTGATAGGAAAGAGCACCCCGTCCTTTCTCTTTTGAGTTCCCTGTGTCTGTTTGTGTTTTTTTTTTTATTCCTTTTTCCTTTTTTTCTTCCTTCGCTGTTGTTGGCGTGTGTCTGCTTTTTTGGCCGGGCTCTTCCCCCCCCTCCCTCGTCCATTTAAAAAAGAAAACATTCTTTGCCTCCTCTTTCTCTTTCGTCTTCTTCTTATACCTGATGTACGTTCTCCTCAACTGCAGGTGATCAATCTTGAATAAAGGGTGGAGGACCAGCAAGGAATGGGACTCATTTGCATCCGGCTGCCAGGGCTGCTTCGTTCACTCGTTACCTAGCGCGCATTTGTTGCGTCGTGCCGTTGTGTCAGCTCACCAGCCACCTACTACAAAAACCACCTTCTTCTCTTTTTTGGCTCTCAGCAGCTCACGCAGTCCCGCAGCAGACAACAAACACTTCTTATCGTTCGCCAAAAGGGAAACCATAAACTCGTTGTTGAGGCAGAGCAAAAAGCCTTGACTTTGGTGGTTTGGACTTGAGTTGCGACTGCACCTCAACGCCTATCCAGACGTCGGTTTTCTTTTGTGTTAGCCACCTGATCATCGTCGTCATCCAACAGAAAAGAGATGGAAGGCTCCGAATCGCCTGCGCCGGGACCTGGCGATCGTTTGCTGTAAGTCGAATCGTTCACTTTTATTTATTATCTACGTAGCGTATCGCATCTATTTTGTTGTTGGGTTTATGGGCCGTATTTTCCGCCGGTCGATTTGGTTGAACTCGATCGTCAGTTAGTCTGACACTAAATCATGCAGGGTGGCTTTATAAAAGAGAGAGAGAGAAGGGGCTGGGGGAACAGTTGAGCGACGTTCCGATTCCGGATGACTGGCTCCCGCTCGTCTAGTGTGGCGGGCGTGATTGACGTGTTGGCCGACTGAATGCGTCGCCGGAATCGTGGTGTTTGGACCGCCAGGAAGAATGATGTCCGTCACTTGACATCGCAGCTGGCCATCTACTATTTGAGCTGTTGGGTGCAGTACCTTTGACCGTGCGGCTGTCAGACAACAACAAAAACTGGGCAGCGTATTTAGTTGTTGTCCGGCTGTTGTCGGGGCCAACATGCTGCTGCTGAACACAGAAGAATAGAAAGTCTTTTTCTCTCTCTTTTTTTTTTCTTTCCTTCTCTCTCCATTCTTGGTCCGTCGTGTTTGTGTCTTGGGTGGTGAGCTCTTTGACTTTGCTTCTGGCCTCATGGGGGCTTTTCAGCCGCGATTTGTGTTAGCCCATCGTGACGTAGCAAGTGGAACACTTCTCTCCCTTATATTCATTTTGTCAAGATCTAATAAGCTGTCCTATCATCTCTTGAGGCGAGGACGATTGAGTGAACAAGACAAAAAACTCGACGGGAGGAAAAAAAAAAGAAACGCTCTCGTCTCTCGTCGTCGTCGGAAAATTGAGAAAAAGTTTTTCTTTTTCCCCGCCGCGCGCGCGCGCATCCATGAAATATTGTAAACGAAATCCGTCTTTCTCCGTACTGCCGCTGTCCTCTTGATAGTATATAGTCTTAGCATCTATATAGTGAGACTGTATACTATGCGGATGAGGAAGAAGAAAAAGAAGAAGCGCTTGCTGCCATCAGCCGCGATTGGATCAGCATCCATCATTCGATTTTGTCGTATGCAACTCTGACTCTGTATGGCGAAGCTATCGCTCTCCTAACCATTTGACACGCTCTGGCGAGCATCGACTCTCAATCAGAAAACTCTTTTCTCTTTCTGCCTTTCGCTCTTTCTTCTTTCTACGCCCTTTTTCTTCTTCTTCTCCTTCATGTTACACAACGTCCGTGTTTGGCCGTCTCCATCCGTCTCTTTTCCTTCCGCGTCGTGTTCTACGAGCAGTCGACGACTATAGTCGGCGGTTGTAATTTTTTGTTTTCATCGGCTTGTAATCAAGTGGCGGGCGTAGAACTAAGAGAATCCCGCCGCGCGCGCTAGCAGCGTCAGCAGCTGGTTTAAGGTCTCGGGCCCCGACGGCTCAGGTCGACCTCTTTGACCGAGCGACTCGGTTGCCGTCGTCGTCGGGCAGCGAAAAAGATGGGCCCTGGAGCGACGCTCCTCGTCCTTCTTCCTTCTTCTTCTTCTTCTTCTTCTTTTTTCATTCTTTTGTAGCATCATCGTTCGTGTCATCTCTTCTGGCGGCTTGTCGCTATCACATCTCTATACGGAGAAGGCCATTTTTGCATCGTTTGGGCACCGTGCCCGTCCCCCCAACCGAGTTGATCGACAATAAGGTTGACGCGATTAGGTCCGCTTGACGTCCCCTTCTTCTGCCAGCCGCGGCGGCCGTACCGTACCAGCCAGCCAGCAGCAGACGGGAGCGAGAGAGATGATGAGACGGAACCCGGGCGACATTAAGCGAGAGATTTGTAATTCATCTGTTTCTTCCATTCCACCTCTCTCTCTCTCTCCTCCTACTTCTTCTCCTTTTTTTTCTCCTTTCGGGATGATTCAATATCGCGCGCGCTTTTTATGGCGGAGGAAAAGAGATGATGTCTTCATTTGGCAGCGGCGGCGGCGGTGGCGGCCGAATTACAGATGCGGAACAATCGTCAAGTGCTCCTCTTGCCAACGTAACTCGAATCAGTGACATTTTCTCCGTTCTCTGCGACACGTCAAGGGCCCAAAGCAAGACGGACTTACTAATGGACTGTTCGGACTTAATTCATCCGCCCCCGTCTCTCTTTTTCTCTCTCTGTCAGACTCCCTTACGATTCGCACAGTATCGGACAACATTCCAACTGTATGGAATGCTTTGTGTCTTTTGTTTTTCCGCCGGAATTTTCGGGTTCCGCAGGACGCGACTCGATGCGTATCGAATCCATTACATGTCAGCTGGTTCTTGTGTCTTTTTTTTCTCCCTTAATGAAAGTTGTCGTCGTCGTGTCCGCTTCTCTTTTGATAGCAGCAAAAAGCTTGGCTCCTTTTTGTTTCCCGTTGATAATGTCTTCTTCGTTCTTTTCTCTCTCTCTCTCTTGGTTCTATTGCTTTCTGCATTCATCGCCCTGTGTCGCCCGAGTCCATTTGAGTTGAAGCTTTTGATAGGAGGCGACGACAAGGCCTTTTGCTTCCTCGACTTCCTCAACCGCTCCGGGATTGAACGTGTCAAAAGCCCCACCATCTGCACATCCAGCAGCAGCAGCAGATGCATAGGCCGTCGTTGTCGTCGTTCGTTTTACACAGTTGGCGGGCCGGCGCCAAAGAAGCCAGCGCGTTTAATCGACCATGCGTGCTGATAAGAGAGTGTGTCTCTAAAGGAACAAAAAGCTTCCTCTCTCTCATCGTGTTCGCCGAATAGAAGCGCCAGAGATGGGAGAGAGAGAGAGAGTACTTTGACTGCTCCGACTCTCGCAACCAGTCGATATTTTATTTACTAGAAGAGCGAGGCATTATAGTACAACTACGACGACGACGGCGGCGGCGGCGACGAAGAGACTATCGGGAGACTCTATATGGAGATTTTTCGCACGGCAGCTTCCTCATTTATTCGCAGCTCATGCAAAAGTTCATTTACTGCATTCCGCTCTTTGACAAGAGGAATAATTTGATCATGAAGTAGGCTAGGAGAGGGAGAGAGTGCGTGTGACGCGAGTGATGTCGTTCTCTTTTGTTAACCCGAACGTTCGTGAAACAAAGAGCGAGACGGAAGGAGCGTCGAGAATCAGCGCGGGAGAGAGAGAGAGACAGACAGTGAGAGTTCCTTGTCTTCAAGTCTTTTGATTACATCAAACATCAACGGTTATTCCCTATCGTCAGCATCCCAGCTGCTGCTGCTGCCCTTGTGAGACTCTCTGTCCCGTTTTTGGGTAGGAAAAAGAAGAAGAAGATAGAGGCCGTACCAAGACGGCGATATATAGCAATAAGCTCCGTAGCGGATGATAAATAGCTCCTGGCTGTATTATAGGAAAACGGTCGAGACTCCCCAGCCTCCTTCTCTCCTCGTTGCCATTATAGGGTGTTGATGCAAATCAAGACAGAGAGAGGGAAGTAGGGGAGCCGGGAATCATCTATCGGGTCCTCAACACCCGTTGATTAATGCTCTTCTGGCCCAGACGCCATCCGCAGAGCTCCTCGCCTCTCATTTTCTCGCCTGTTTCAGATGCGATTGCATCATTATTCAGTTTAGGAGCGGAGAAGAAGTCGTCGAGAGATTCTCGAGAGCAGTTGATCTGATTCTGAGCTCTTTTTTCAAGAGCTTTCTAGCTATTATCCCATTTACGCACTTTATTTTTTCTCCTTATTTTCTTGTGAGGAGGAGCGGGACCTCCTTCTTATTTATCTTTTGTCTTGAACAAATTAAAAACGAACGAGGATCCAGCTCGTTTTCAAGTGGCCAGCAGCAGACTTCTTTGTTGACAAGAAGGATAATCAAGAGAAAGGAAAATCGTGTTTACTCGGCGTTAGGGTACAACCGCTCTTGTCTTTCTTTTCTCCCGTCTTCTTCTATCATACGGTACAACCAATTGAAATTGTATCGGCCGCTGAGCCCAGCTCGGCCCAGGAAGCAGGAAATCACGTCCCGTGATTGAATTGTATTGCACCGAACTGTGAGCCCTTTAGTTATCGAGGAAACAAGCCGCCAATATCCTGGTACTACCGCGCACCATTCTCTGATTAAAAACGGGCCCAGATAGCGGACCGGCCGGGCCGGCCAGTGTTCGTAGGAAACCAAGAGAATGTATGAAAAATCAGGAACGTATTTCATCAAAGAGCACTTGTGCGGATTCGTCATCAACGGCGCTATTTTTGTATTACACTTTGGATTCGCTGAAACGGCGTTTCACGATAACAACCGACGGCAGAGAATGATTCGGCGCTTTTCTATTTCTCTCAATGCAAGTTTACAATTTGATTAACGGTGGGTCTTTGTGCTCGACGATGATCGGGCACGGACAGGTGGGCAGGATTTTGTTGGTGACGAATGATGGACGGGCAATCCAGAGCAAGGCGATAGACACGGGATTTCCTGTTGCTTCCCGTCGAGCGTCGTCGTCGTCGTCCCTTGAAAACGAAATCGCATTTGCTTTGCAGAATTAGCCTTCATCGATCCGTGTACGTCGCCACCATCTCCAACAACTTGGTACAATCAATTGGATAAAGTCTCCTTGACGCTCAAAGAGAAACATCGGGATGGAAGAGGGGAAGCATCATCAGTTCTCGCCGTCACCTGGAGATGGCTGATTACGCATCCCGTCGCGCTTTTGTCTCCCGTCGAAACCTACTCTAGCTCTTCGTACCGTAAAATACTCGACGGAGCAACAACCGATTGGATTATGATGCCATGTTTTACTTGGATTCGTTTCAATTATCGGGTCAGTTGCTTGTTTGTTGAATAAAGCGCAGCGGACGGAGGGCTTTGTGTACAGCCACTCGGAAACATATCGCGGAGAGAAAGAGATAGGGGGGAGGAAGGACCTATCGAGCCTGTGCATACATGTCTTCATCCACTGGGACCAGCAGCACTCTGTTGTACGTGTAAAACCGTCGGATTTGTGAGCCTGTTCTACAAGTTACAACTTGGGAAACCATCAGAGGAGTAGTAATAGTACTGCTGCTACTGCTGCTCCCTTACTGTTGATCCGGCCCGAGTCAAAACTTTCTGGGCGGCAGCAGGTATTTTAAGGAGCGAAGAAGATGAAAGCAATTCATTTGTAAAGGGGATTCAACCGCAAGTTTGTGGTGATAGAAACGCTGAGAAATTTCGTCGGCGCCCGCCCGCTTTCAGCAATCTGAAAAGTTTCTCGTCAATGAAAAGACGACGGCCATTTTTCAATCCCAGTTTTGAATCCCACAATATCGATCCTTAGACATATAGCATATATATATATATTACTATATATACTTGAGACTCCTACAACATCCTTTTTTGGCTTTTTCTGCTCTGTCTAACGATCTGGTCGAGACACCCTGGGCCGATTTCTAAAGGATCGTCTCGATGGAGTCGGTCACGCTTGACGGAATCGTTTCCCTTCATGATTGGCTTTGCGGATGTACTAGCATAGATATATAGTACCATCTTAGATTTGATTGTTTGGCAGAAGAGGGCGGTGGAATCTTCGGAAGCGATGGAAACAAGGCCGTTTCCTTCCATTTTTCTTTTTACAAACATCCGGAAGAAGATGGTAGTATAGGCCATTTAGGGTCAGCCTATGCAGAGTATTTTTCCTTCCCCTGTTTTCTCTCTCTCTACGTTTCCGTGGATGGAGATCACAAGAATGGAATCATGGACCGCAAACACTCGATTAGCCGAGCGCATCTAATCGTGTCCCTTTTTTCCGTACTCTCCAATCTCTCTGCAAACTGTGGATCCCGTCTGTTTATCGTCTCTCCTCCTTTTTGCTTCCTTCTCCTCTTCAAATTCCTATTGGGATTTTCTGTGTGTACAACTGCCGTTCGATTTGATTTTCATCGTCGTACTCTGCTAGAATTCGGACTCTGCTGAAATGTGTGTATTTAGGGCCTAGCCTATAGTGTACTAGTAGTAGTCGTCGTCGTAGTAGTACGGTACCGAGCTTTGGGTCAGATCGATGTCTTTGCAGTAGGATGAACGTCTCTCTCTCTTTTCTATGCTGCTGCTGCTTTGTTTGCTGCGTGATGCATCTTTTATGTAGACGGCATCTTCAGCCGGCTGCTAGAGAGCTCTCCAGCGTCTTCTTCTTCTTCTTTTTCTTCTTTATCGCCCGAGAGAAAAAAACTAGAAGAAGCAGAGGATGGAAGAGGAGCAAGTTATATATCCTACGTGTGGCCGGATGGTTGGACTTGGGGACTTGCTCCGCTTTGCGCTCCATACCACTCCATCAGCCTCTGGCTTGACGCGTCAGTTCACTCTCTCTCTCTCTTGCGCTTCTTTTTTCGTCCGTCTTCTCTCTAGCTCTCTTTTTGGGAGCTCTTGGATGTTTCGGTTCTAGTAGCGAAGTCTGGACGTTGAAGGACGAGACAGTTTGAACAGCGGAAGAAGAAGAAGAAGAAGAAGAAGAAAAAGATGCTGATGGTTGAATCTTCATCCTCTTTTGCTTTCGTTTTCTTTTCTGCCGTTCTCCCCTTTTTCTCCAGCGCACCGTATCGCTAGTCTATTAACGATCGAATTTTCGCCCTCTTGTAGCTCTTCCCCGGTTTGAAAAGGGAAAGTGAGCGAGCGGGAGCAGCCGAGAAGGAAGAGAGAGTCATCCACTTATGCCACGTCAATCTGATAGCCTGGGTTTTTCTTTTTCCCTATTCATTCCTAGCGCCCAGTGCTCTGCACGTTGCTCCTGCCTGGGCTGGCTGGGCTGGCAGAAAGGAGGTCTCAGCTCGTTTCCTCCTTTTCATACATCCAAGTCATCACATTGACGATGCTAACCCCATTTTTTTCTCCTCCCCCCTTGCTCCGATTCTATTTTCTTTTGCCTTTTTTCCGCTTTTTTCTTTATATCATCATAGACGCGGGGCTCGTGCTCCTCCTGTCGTTGCCTACCTTATAGCTGCCGATGAGGGCTCTTTTCAGGGACTCGCATTCATGCGACAACACTGGCCTTTTTCACCGAGCATTCGGGAAATGACAGCAGTAGCCTCTTAGTTTGTTCAGTTTGTTGTTGTTGTATTTCCCTCCCGGAAAAACTAGTCGTACTACAACATCTATTTTGCATTAGCTAGATTACGGCGTATTCAGGGCGTGTCGCTTCATTCTTCCGCGGAAGAGAAAGATTGGTGATGTCGCTTATTTGACGGGGATCGTTGGGTTTGAAGGATCGAATCCTGGCTGCCCTTTCAGACGGAGGAAGAAAGCACCGGGAAAAAAAGCGCTCGTCGAATTTCAAAGATGGGAGAGGAGCTCAGTCAAGCGAAGCGTTACGGAGTTTGGTTTTGATTGTTCGCTCTTGAACTGGACGACCGAAAGATCGAGAAAGAGAGGGAGGGTGGGAGAGTAGACTACTAGAGCCTTGCCGAGAGGATCTTGAGCAAATAGCGGCAACAACGGACAGCTTTTCAGTATGGATAATCATGCTTTATTCGCGTGCCCGTCTCTCTCTACTCTATTCCCTCTCTTAGTTTATTTTTTGAGAGCCGGGGTTTTGTCGGCCCAGTCCGTCCGTCTTATTATTACATATATTTCTCTCTCTCTCTCTTACTCCTTGTGTACTTCGTATAAGACTACTGTTGGACCAAGAGCTTCTTACCGTCCTCCCTCTGTTGAGTGTTGATAAAGGCATCAGAGGCCGAGTCCGCCCGCTGCTGCTGCCCGGTTCCTAACGGAATCCCCTTTCTCGTCCGCTTGCCTTGTCGTTCTGCCTGTCTGGAACTTCTTGGCCGAGAGCTTAAGCGTTGCGATAAAAGCTAGACTATCTCTCCACTGTCGTCCTCGCCAATAGTATAGTAAGAGTGGTACAGCAGACTCTTGTAGTGTGGTACGACGTACCCTGGACGGGCGGGCTCTTGATGATCCTCTCGGCTGCCCGGCTCCACGGCGGTCATCGCACGCCATCAATGACTACGTACTATATAGACTATAGAGCAAAGCCTCTTTCTGATCAAGTGATCATATTTCCATTTGCCAACCGCCATGTCTATGGGGACGGATATCGTCATGGCGACCGCTGAGCTCCCCAGTATACGCTCTCTTTCTCTCTCTCTCTCTTGGTCCAGGGACGCGATGAAGGAGAAAGCGACACCGAGAGAGAGAGAGAGGCACTGATTTGATGATTGTTATTAGTACATTAGTAGTGTTTGGATTGATTGTCGCCTCGTGTCCCGTCATCATCCCTCCTGTGTGATCAACGAACCTCCTTATTTTCTCCATCTCTTTTCCTCTCTCTATATATCTATATTTATTTATTATTTCTCAATAATATGGGGGACTGGGAGCAGAGAGGCCGGGATTGCCCGTGTCCCTTGGAAGTTGTTAGAGCCCATCGAACGGAGATTACGTTCAGCCGATAGAAAAGGACGGGCGACGCGAAACTTATGCCAAAAATAAGAAGCTGGGAAAAAGAGGGAAAGGAAATCTCTGGCCAGCGTCTTCCGTCCAGGGGCGGCGGCTTTTGTAGCGAGAGGAAAAATACAACAACAAAATAGTCACAGTAGCGTGTTTACTGACGATGGTCGTCTCCTTTCCTCTCTGCTCCAGTCGGGGGCGCTTCATCCGCTGCTGCTGCTGTTGGCCTTTTTCATTTCGCCCCGTGTGTCTTTCTCCCTCGGCTTTTTTCTTCTTCCGCGCTGCTGTGCTCCTCTGCCCAGCATACGCCCGGTCCCCCCTTTTGTATAATACGGCGTCTTCGTTACTGCACACGTGAAGGATTATGATACGCCCGGTTCGCCTTCTATTACGCGAGATACTCGTGTATGAAATTGGATGCCCCAGAGACTTGTTCGGTTCCCGTCTTCCTTCTTTATCCTCCTACCCCGTCTTTTCTTTTTTCAGCTTTTCTTTTTTTTCCCCATCTTGTGTGCCCAGCGCATTGCTTTCCGATACTAGTATGGATTTTTATTTGGATTTATTTATTTCCTCCTTTTTTCTTTTACGGATAGTCAAAGAAGGAAAAAAATCCGCTTCCAATTCTTTATAGTAGAGCCCTTTCGGCTGCCGTCTATGGTCCCCCGATTGAGACCCTACTACCCCGATGAATAGTGGCACAATCCTTATAGACGTCAATCAAAAGTCGTAATGGGAGTAGTAGGACTATGGAGTTGTTATGGTAACGATCTACGGCAGCAGTTCTTTCCTAGCTCTCTTCTTCTTTTTTGTTCTCGGGTGCAGCAGATGGAGGATGTCGTCAGTTGTAGGGTGGAAGGGAGTACCTTATTGCGCTTTATCTATCGGAAGACACTGTGTCTGTGTCTGTTAGTTCCTCGAAGCCTTCGTCTCTCCATCCATTCTTTTTTTTTCTTCTCTCCTTTCGCTCTCTGCGCGCGTGTTTGCGAACGGGAAGAGAAAAGAACGCGGCAAAGAAAAGGACGGAAAATTGCTGCTTGATGTATGTACATCCCTGCTGCTCGGCGCCCAAGAGAAAAAGAGAGGAAGCAATATCTACCAGGAGCAAGACAGAAGGGCCGTCTAGAAGTGGGCCAAGAGGTACAGGAAACGCGCACAATCTTATGTAGATCGCGGGGAATAAGCCACTTTTTATTGAAGGCAGAGAGACGCAAAAGATGGAGAGATAAAGAGACGATATATATATTTAACAGAGAGAGAGAGTGACGGGAAATATTGAAAGCAAAAGCGCCTGGAGAAAACGGAGCGGCCGTCGCGCAGCATCGCCCAGAGCGCGCAGCGCGTAGAACGTAGCAAGCAACGAAAAACGTTACGGCTTATGTTTATGCACGGCGAAATCCTCGGGATTCGGAGCTAGCGATTCGCCTTGCTGAATTTCAGTTTTTCACCGCCGCCGACTATTTATATATATATACATCGGTTCCCGGGAAACTTATTCCATGTTGCACGGACTTGGGTTTGTATACAGGAAGATTTCGATCCGAGACAGCCTCTATCTGTGTCTTGATCTTCTTAGTTTTTTCCTTTTCTTTTCTTTTCTTTCCCTTATCGGCATCTATTGTGCGGATGTTACCATGGATGCATCTCGTTCTGCCCTATAGGAAAAGATATGGGAGGGACGCGGGGGGAAGAAAAATCGGTTGGTGATCTTATTTGATGACGACGACGCCAGAATGTTGGTCGGTGATTGCATCCGTTTTTGGAATACTCTGTATTTCTTTTGTCTTGATTTTCCTCGCTCCTCTTTTTTCTTGTGTGTGCGCGCGCTCGCGTCCGTTGAGTGAAGGCAGCATTGGCTTTGTTCGCAGCGCGGAACAAGTCAGCGCGGCAGGCAGCTGTCGGCCCACTGGCTTCATTTGTCGACGCAGCGCGTAACGAGCCCTTCTGCCCGATCATCGTCTGTATGTCTTCGTCATCGACGACGTCGTCGACTCCGGCCACCAATCGAGTTAGAGTCGCCGAGGAGACAATCAGAGTTGGCGATGTCGCCGCTGCTAGCGCGTGCGTGTTTTCAACGGGCGGAAAAGACGTCGATCGTCAATCGGTTCAAGACGGATGGCGAGCGAGAGATAGAGAGAGACGAGTCTCTTTGCTGACCGGAGAATGGAAGACTACTACTACTACCGACCGTACCGTCTTAGTAGTCGTCGTAGTAGATCGATGACATGAGGAATCAAAGAGAAAGAGACCAACAAGAACCTCGTCGACGCGCTTTCTATATAGGCCAACCAGCGCTTGGCGTATTATGTGTTGACACGGAGCATATAGACACAGAGAGACTGGGGCCACTGGTCGGTCCGTCGATTCATCTCATCGAAGATGGGGCTTTCCCGACTGCTGGGATCTTGTTTGGCTCCTTCTCCTGCTGGTCGTCGTCGGCGGCGACGACATTAAAGAGAAAGACAAAAGGGCTAAAAAGCCAATGGCTTGTGTAGAGCACGGATTCATCTCCATGGAAACGTCACCGACAACCCCAAAGTCTTCCCGCCAATAAAAAAGGAAAAAAGACGCGACGAGGAAGAGAGAGAGAGAGAGGTGAAACTGACATCTATGATGGCGAGTCATGGTAACCGCTGGGGAGAAAGAAAAAATAATAAAACAGCTGGTAAAAAAAAAAAGTCGAAGTTAAATTGGCCAGTTCCGAGGAGGAGAATCGCTCTAAATCACGTTCAGGTGGGCAGACGGCAGAAAATGAGAGATGAGTTTCTGCATGTTAAGATGCGGCGCAAGGTAGAGAGCGCTTCGATCGTGAAACTGTATGAAAGTTAATCGGCTGAGTGGGGCTCGTAAATTGGACGGATAATCATCGACGGTCCTTGCTGGAACTGAGGTGCGCTACAACATATAATGAAGAGACGGCGCGCGCACCAAAAAAACTATCACCGCCACCGTCTTCTTCTCCGACCGTGAGGCAGAGCAATAGCCTATACTGTCTGGGACGAGGAAGCAAACAACCCGAACGAACGGTTGCATCCGAAATGTGGAAGAGCTCGTTACAAGCCTGTCAAGGCCAGGTCCGCGGGACTCTTTTGTTCCTTTTCCACCTATTGTTCGCCAATAACTCGGGGAGCTCCTCTTCTTCTTCTTCTTTTCCTTTTATATTTGCCATTCTCCCATTTCTCCGCTAACGCTGCTTCATCCTTTTTTTGTCTAGGTGGCCATTTTTTTCTTTCGGGGAAGGAGGATAGTAGTAGTAGTAGTGGAGCTGCTGCTAGTACTGGATGGGGGACCATGAGTAGGGGAAGGAATATAAAAGGACAAACGCAGCTGATTGTCACACTGTTGTATGTTCGACCTGCTGGCTTCGTTACAAGCGTAGAAAACGCGACCCTGGCACTTATTATCATTCGCGTCGACAGCTCTAAAGACGCTTGTTTCTTTTATGCGCGCGACGACGACCGTGTCGTCGGGTACTGCCATTTTGGCAGCAGCGCGCACCTTTTTTTCTTTTCCTTTTTCTTTTGGTGGTGGGCAACGGTTATTGGCTATCCGGTCAGCAACGGCTCTTTCTACATACGTATGTACATGGACGATATAGTAGTTTTGACTGGCGTCTGATAGCCAAAGACGTCAGTCAGTCAGCAGTGGCTTGGTTTCTCCCGGCGGCGGCGGTGGCGATGGAGCGAAACGGGAGCGCCATTGTGATGCAAGCGGGAACTGCGGCTTGATTGGACTCGGCGGTGCTTCATCCGGATGTAATATCGGTTCGCGAAGGAGTGAGAGATAAATAGAGACGCCAGGACTTTGGGTAGTAGAGACCGCGTGCACACAGAGAGAGAGAGAGAGAGAACGTCGTCCAGAAAGGGAGGAAATATCTACCCTCTTAATGAGATGATCAAGTCCGCTTCGTGATGTTCTCCGTGATTACTCCTCAGCAGCTCTCTCTCTCTCTCTCTTCATCTAATATCTCTTTGGCTCTCCTAGCTCTGTAGATGTAATGCTCTCCAGTTCTTAAGCGTATGCGAGACACACAGTGTCGGGTGAATGCCACTATAACGCATCAACCGTCTCATCTTCTCTCCCAGCTTCTCTTTATCACCCGACTACCGATTTGTTGATTTGTTTTCCTTTCCAGTAGTCGACGTCGTCGTCGTAGTAGTAGTAGTACGCCAACCGCCGACTTTCTTGGTCGTCCACCAGCTCAGACGATCCGTCATCTCTCTACGTCTAATCCGTTTTCGTCGTGCTGCGCATTTAGTCAAAATAGCAAGTCAAAGGCTTTTAGAGACTCTGTGTCGCACATGCGATGACGACGACGGAGCGTTGTCTCGGTTGGCGAGTGAAGAATGGCCCCGGATGAGACGCCTTTCTTTCTGCACGGACCGCACTGGATTTTTTTTTTGTTGTTGTTATTTTTTTTTTCTTCAAGAGATAGAGATGGGAAAAAAGGGGGAAAAAATTCTGTGCGGAAATCAACCAACCGAGCCTGTCGTCTTCTCTTTTCTTTTTCGTTCTTTTCTTTTCTTGTCTTCTTTCTTTTCTCGCCGTCTTCATCATCTCGTCTGTTTATCTCTTTTTCTTTTCTTCCATCCCCCATATTCTTCTATAGATTGATATTTATATATATATATATATAGTATACAGCAGTATATGTATGTGGATTGTGGAAGGATGGATGCGTTTTCAACGGAGATGGACGACTCTATGAAGAAGACGATTCGCTTGTTTCGTCTCTCGCTGTCGACTCTTTTTTTTCTATTTTTTTTTTTCTTCTTCTTCTCTCTCTCTCTTCCTCGACTGGATGACAGTGGGAAGACAAGAGAGCCTAGAGACCGGAATTGAAGCTGGAAACTGATCGATCTGATGGCAAATGTCCCTATATTGCGCACACAAACTTTCGATCTCATTTCGTTTGTTTGTTTGGTTGCTCGTCGTCGTCGTCGTCTTCGTTCAGAAGGAGGAATATAGAAAAGAGAGGGCAAAGTCAAGAGAGACATGGAAACATATCGACGAATGCCAGCAGAGTAGCGCGTCGTCGATGGCAGCAGACGTCTTGTTGCTCGGCAGCCGGCCCGTCTAGTATTAAAAAAAGGAAGGAAGGAAGAAGAAGAAAAAAAAAAGAGAAATAAATATCCGATCAACTAGAATAGTAGTAGGCCTTTCTAGAAAACTTGGGCGTCCATCCCTTTTACGACAATGTCGCTCCTCTATGATACTCTTTCGTCGCCCGAAGCAACCAAGCGATCCTAGACACCCCCTGAAAATAACTTTGGTAACCAACTCGTCTCTAACTGAATATTTCCATTTTTTGTTGGTTGTGCGTGTGTCGTGGAGAAACGGGGCACCGCCGGCAACAACTTTTTGTAGATCGCGATGAAACTTGCTACTTCTTTTCCTACCTTATCTACATGCAGTTGCATATATATATAGTATCATAGTATAGATAGATGTATCTTATATCCAATACGGTAGCCAATATATACATACAGTATATAGCGCAATCTCATTGGAAAGCTGCTGCGGGGGGTCCGCGTAGCGAATTGAGAAGAAGAAGAAGAGGACGCACCACCACCGCCACCACCGTAGTCTATAGAGAATGGCATCAGTATGTGTAGTATATAGTAGTGGCGGGTTAATAGAACGGGCGCGCGGTCGTCTGGCCGAGCGGATATTACTTCTGATCCACTAGTTCCTGCTTTGTGACTCTCGGTTGGCCACACACTGGCATCATCAAAGAAGATAGAAAGCGAATCCATCTCTCGGTCGCACGTATCTCTACATCTATTTGATTTTTCCGTATTGGCGGCGGTGGTGGCGGTGGCGGTGACTGAAATCAAAGGAAACAGTCGAATAATACAATATATAAGAGACTGGCTTGAGGGAAAGATATATAATCATGTCGATGCCATTACCGACTTCCCGTCAGTCAACCCTGCTCGCCTCCGCCGCCGCCGCCGCCACCGCCGCGCTCTTCCAGCCGTGACTCCCGCGACGGAGCTTTACGCGGATCGACGCTTTGCGGGAACCATTCGACTCGGCACGCAAAAAGTCCCGTGGCGGCGCTAGCGCTCAACGATGTTTTCCGGGCGGGGTCGTTCTTCTTCCTCTTTTCTCCTCCTCGCGCTACTTATCCGGCCGTTGTATTCGTCGTCGCGAGAGGCGGCGGCAGCACTCCGACTGTTTGGTTTGAGATTCCGTGGCTTACCTAAGGATTACAAGTCTTTGGGGGTCTGTGACATCTTCTTCCCTCCTCCCCTCCTAAGGGTCTGGCCTTCCAGGATCTGCTGCATTGTTTGAGATCCTCTTGTCTCCTGGCAGCACTTGAAGTTTGCCTACTCCAACGAGAACTGGGTAGTAGTATCGAAAAGAAGAAAAAAATCTTCTTCCTCTTTTGCTTCTTCTTCTTCTCCATCACTATCGATCCGACTCTTGCGCTCCAACACTTTTCCCTCACAAAAATCGGAGATGGATGCTGAGCTGGCTCCTTGATTCGTTGGCGGAGGGCTGAAATATGATCGATGTCTCGGGATGCCACACGATCGAGCAACCGGATCAGTTGCAAGAAATATGGCGCTGCGCCGGCCTTATTGAGCAAGTGATGACAAAAGAATTTTTGCCGGCCGTCCATTCCGCCGGAATACGAAAACGTCCATTGATTTTTTTTCTTTTCGTCGTCGTTTTGTTTCCTTTTCTTTTTGGGCATTGTTGGGCTCGCTCGCCGCTGCCGCCCGTCGTTAACAACAACAGAAAATATGCCGAAGAATGAAAAAAGGCGAATGGTGACGCTTCAGGGCGCTAGAAGAGCCGATGGAAGTATCCATCTATCGAAAGCTCATAGCGTCGTCTTCTTCTTCTTCTTCTTCAATCTTTTCCTTTTTCATTTCCCTCTCGTTGGGTCTTTTTCTCGTCGGCTGCGCTCAGTTCCTCCTCCTTCGCGATTCTAGGCCTTTAGACTGCGATGAGCGCGCGCGGAAAGCACATGAGCAAATACTATTTAAAGAAAAAGGAAGGCGAAAAGAAGAAGAAGAAGACGAAGGACTTGTGATCCTGGGCTGCCTCCTCCTCCTGGTATATGACGAAGAGATGCTCTTTTCATGGCCCACTAATCAAAAAAGCTGGGCGAATGGCTCGAGGACCGACTATATAGTAGAGTCGACCCGTCTCTCGGAAGCGGAGAGAACGGAGAGGGTGCGGGGGATAAAATATGAAGCTCGCAGCGCAGCAGTCAGCCGGATGAAACAGTCAACATTGACAATCGCCCGACTTTTGGCTATATTTGCTGAATTTCTTCATCCTCTCTATCTCGTCTCTTCAGTTTCTTGATATATATTCCACCCTCTCTCTCTTCCCAATCCTTTCTTCTCCTTTTTTTCCCACCCGTCCGTCGCCCGGGCCATTGAACGCGGTGTCGCCGCTAGCCGCTAGAGCGCTCTCTTCATTTGGGATTTTCAATTTCTTTCTTTTTTTTTCTTTTTATTCTTCTTTTTTATTCTTCAAACAAATCTCCGACCGCGAATGCCACGCACAAAGTTTCTCTCGTCTGGCCATCAGCCACTAGATATCTGACGTTCTCAATGATGCTGGGCGGGCCGCCGCCGTCTGCTCAGACTCTTCTCTGTGTGTTTTGAGGAGGAGAAGAGTCTGTGAAATGCGAACGATTGACATTTACCACGTCATCAGTCTCTCGGACGCGCTCAAGTTTTCTGCAAAGTCTGCGGCCCGGACGAGTGGCGAGCGCGCGGTGGCCGGCTGACGACCTAATAAACGGCCAACGAGAACGAGCAAACATTTGAGAAATTGTATTTATTCGAGAGAGCTTGTTGGGGCGGTTGCGTTATTGACGTAAACGGCGCGCCACCGAATATATGTAAACGATGCGGCCGGTTGAAGCTGTGCGCATTTTTCAATTGACCGTCTACCCACCGCCAGTGCCGCTCTCTTAACGTCCCGCCCACCATCTCTCTCTTCGCTATTTGGTTGTCAACTCGCAAAGAGTTGACCGACTCGATCAGTCTCCGATCGGCCGACGTTTCGTCCGGTTTAGCCTAAACGACCAAAAAGTTGATGTGAAACTTTTTACATCAAGACTTTTCTCGCCCTCCGTAACCGAAACAGGTGTTTTTATTCCCTCCTATCAACCAGGTCTGTTTTACGACTCTTTTTATATATTCACAAAAGTTTGTTTCTTTTTGTGGCGTTCCCCAATTGGAGAATGTGCTCGTCATCGTGTTGCTGCATGCCGCCAGGTGTTTTCATTGTATTAAATAGGTTCACGCGATCTAACAGTTGGGTGTGACTTTGACAAAGACAGGGAAAATAAAAGTCGGATATCTTTTTGTTTTTGTGAGTTCCCTCGGGTGCAGTAGTAGCAGTAGCTGTGCGCTTTACTCCCGGCCGCCCATCGGCGCGTTCATTGCATCGCACCAAAGAGCGCTATAGGCGCCCATTCTCCCCTTTCGAAGAAGAATCAATAATTTCTATAGCGACGCCAGTCCATAAACGCGCACGTCCGCCCACAGAGTAGCCTTTAGATCGAATGGAGAAAGAAGTCGTACTAGTAGTGTGTAGATGGATACCATTCCACCCGCAAAGTGCTCAATCGGCTTTTTGATTCGATTTAGAAAACCCAAAAACAAGAAACGCAAACATTGTACGACGGTGGGAATCCTAGCGGGAATGAGAGTTGAATCGAGATAGATGGACTCCGGGTTGGGTTAGGGAAGGAGGAGGACGGTCCCCGGAAACGTCAGAATCAAATGCAACAAAACGTTGAAGAATGGAAAACCTTTGATAATGGACTCGTTGCGGCGCCCGACCGAGTTTTGAATCTAGTTTTTGCCGTCCGGCCGGTCGGACGAATGGTCGCCTGGAGATAGAGTTGCTGAGCAAGCCCATGCAGCCCAGTCTAGTTGTTTAATATTAGGTCAACGACTGTAAGCTGCCGTACAGGAATGTTGTTCTTCCACTTTTTTTTTCTTACGCGACATTTGTTAGCGCGGCCAACATATTATATACTTGAAAAAGCATTTGAATAAATCAACGGGCGGCGATGAGACCACTTTTTGTTTTCGCCCGCAAAAACTTTATTGCGGGTTCTCTGAAGTGCCATAAACTTTTGGTTCTTTGGAGTATCCAATAGGGAACCGGTTGCAAGATTTATGTTGATGCGTTTTGTTGTTGTTTTTTCTTCCTCTGTGCTGCGCTGTGGCGACCCCAGCGGCCGCCGACGCGAGGGTCCCGCCGACTAAAAATACCGGCTCACGGGGGTGGACACGCGGTTTCCCAGAAATGGACCACACTCTCTCCGTTATCCGTTGCATATGCTTCGTCGACGAGTACGAGTGCGAGAAAAATTTTTTTTTCCAAGCGTACGAACGTACTCTTCGATCGGTTTTGAATGTCAGCCAAGAAGGCATCTGCGATATAAATGAGCCCGGAGCTTGTTTGATGCGGCTCCATTAAAAGAAGAGATTTCTCTCTCTTCTAGACGACAGAAAAAGACAAAAAAGAGAAAGAAAGAAAGAAAATGACGTAGGCAGAAGGGAGCAGCAAGTTTTCTGATCTTTTGCGGACCGGCCGTCGTCGACGTCCTCATCTATCCCACGCATCGCTGGCAACTCGTTATCGACCCGATGGGAAAAGAAAGAGGGAAAAGGACACTGATTGCCGAATGCGCGTCACCACACACTTGGCCGATACTAGTCGGAGTAGTAGTATGTGCGTTCCATAGATCCGCATCGATCCAGGAAGATCCGAACGGGACACAGAGGAGCGATCGAAATTGCTGGATGAATTGTTTGAGCCCAGGATATTTCCAAAAGGCTCGTGACTTGATATTTGCGTCACTGAAAGAACTAGAGAAGGAGGAGGAGGGTGTAGTAGTACTAGACTATTGTTCATTAAGAGATTGCTGATATCAATCGGCGAAATGCTTGGCGGTGGGCGGAGTCGAGACTCCCGGTACCGATCGAATGTTGGCCTTTTGTATCGCCGTCCGTCTCGACACCTTTTATTTTCCTTCTGTCTTTTCGGGATATCCTTTGGTTGTTTGGGTACTGTCTGTCTATTCTTATTTTTCTCTCCTGTTCTCTTTTCTATTTCGACTTGCATCTGCTTTCCGTCTTGGCCGTCGTCGTCGTCGTCGTTCTCTTTGGCATTTGCGATTGTCTCAACACCCACCGTGCGCGCACATTGACACGCTCTGCTGACATCGCCGGCGCGCACATTGGCGACGGGGCAATCAACCAACAGGCAGTCGTCCGAGTCTCACCATCCGGGGGAGTCGTCGGGCAAAGGCCGAGCCTGGCACGCCGTCTTCAATCCGGATCGGCCGCAAAATCAAGTGCAGCACGTCCGGTACGTTTTCTTTCTTTCTTTCTTTCTTCTTCTTCTCTCTTTTTTTATTTTCACTTTCCGTCCATCTTCTCTCATCTTTTTTTTCCTACGTCTCCTGAAGTGGAGTTTCCGTAATATTCTCTTGATGGCCAAAAAGTGTGTTCCCTGTTGGGCAGCGCAATCTATTTCGACGATAAGTCGTCGTCGTCGTCGTCGTTGGACGGACAGTTGAGAGAGAGAGAGAGAATTGATCGATGGGCTTCCCGTACTTTCCGGCCGGAACGACCCGAAGCCGTTGGGCCGTGATCTTCCAAACGGCGCGCGCGGCGCAGTAAGAAGACGGGAGGGAAAGAAAAAAAAACCTGACTAGAGTCGAGAAACGTGCCGATGATTCAATCACGATGCCGCTTCTTCTTCTTCTTCTTCCCGTTGTCGCTTACTACTCGGTTATTTCTTTTCTTTTTCTTCCGCTTACTCTTTTGTTTTCGTTCGGATTGTTTTTGCCCCCCGAGTCGAGATCATCGGATGTTGTATCTATATGGAAAAAAAAGAAAAGAATAGACGAGACAAAACAATAAGTTTTGGTGGGGCCTTCAATTCAGGAATCTTTCGTCGCTATTGTTCCAATTTCCCTCCGGAGAAGAAACGAAAAAAACAAAAAAACATTGGCAATTCCTTGCGGTATATCGTCGAAACGGTAGAGAGAGACAGAAAAAAATAAATAAAAAAGCACAGAGACAGATTGTGGTAGTGTAGTAGTGGAAAGAATACAAGTCCTAATGATTGGTCGTTAGGTCTCTTGTTCAAAGACGCGCGCATCATCAGTTGTGCAGTTGAGACTCGGGCTCCAGTTGATTCTTAATTGACAGTTGAACATGGTCGGATGTCCGTCACGGGCCGTGTTTATATATAACTAGACAATGCGGCTGCTGCCCCGATACCATTGCAAAGGGGGAGGAGAGATGAGGAGGAGGGTATAGTATCTCTATGACATCACTGAAACCATTTGACATGGCGGGCGAGAGAGTCGACGAGCTTCTAGCTTCTGGCCTCCCAGGAAAAAGAAAAGACTCGAGTTGACTATTCTCTATAGGGCACGCGCATACGCACCACACACACACACACACAACGAACTGTTGCTCAATTGGTGTCAATGATGTCGGTGCCTGCTCCCAAGAGGGAAGTGGATGCTTGGATGATCATTCCTCTCTCTCCTTCTCTCCATTCTTAATCCCTCTCCTCTTTTCTCTACACGTTCCCTTTCAGACTGCCTTTCGTCCTTGGTGATTCGTTTTTTTTTTCTTCGTTTGGATGATTTTTTCTTTTTTTTTTCTACGCGATGCCGCAGCGGCAGGATATCAACATCTATGCGCCCACCCACAAACATAGAGAGAGAGAGAGACGGTCGGCAGCCCCTTTCGCTCCCAAGGCTTTTTCCGCCGCCAAGTTCCATGATGCTGATGCTCCTGCCGCGCCGCGTATGGAACTTGACGAATTGTGGAACCATTAAGAGCTCGTTGCGTCTCGTCTCTTCCTCTCTAGGCGGGCGCTATCAGCCCCGGCTTCTCTCATTAATGATAACCCCAGCACAGTTGTGTATAGCCCTATCCTATTCTTTCTCATTCGCGTCACGCAGGGAGGGTTCGTTACGATCATGTAAAAAGATCGCCTTGATTGAATCAAATCATCATTCATTTTCTTTTTCTCAAGTGCGCTTGATTTCCAAGTCGTTAAAAACGAATGTATACAACATCAAGAACGACGACGACGACAAAGATGCCCGACTATAGGGCCAGTTATTATTTTCAATAGCGTCGATGAAGCCCCGGACAACATGCACAGGGTGATATCATCGGCGTCGATTACGTTTCGGAAATGGAAGCAAATGAAGGCGAGACGAGAAAAGGGGGGAGAGAGCGTATTATGAAAGATGGATAGATTGAAGGGTCGACTTGTAAGAGTTCACGGAGAGGTTCAAATAATGAATAAGGTTGTAGGGCGCGATGGCCCCCGCTCATAATCTCGTTATTCCAATGAGCTTTTGCGAGCGGCCGGGAAACAGACAGACCGACCCTATAGACGTATATTCCTCCCCCCCCTCTCTTTTTCACTCTGTTTTTGTTTTTAGCGTTCGTTAACTAAAGAACATTATAGGCCCGGCTGTATATAGAGCGGCGGGACTGCTGGGTGGGGTGGAATTTGAGACGGGATTGAAACCGAACGGAGAAACAAGAGCTGCGGGATTATTTGAGAGAGGGAAAAAAAAGGAGAAGAAGAACGACGAGGACGAGAACGGGTATATGCAGTAAGAGAGCTGGAAAGAAAATATAACAACAAAGGAGTTGCCGGGATAATCACGCGGAGTGGGGGATCAAAGCGGGAAATGATGTCTGGATAGACGAAGGAAGAGTGTAGGAAAAGGAAAAGAGTGAAGGAAGGAGAAAGAGAGAGAGAGAAAGAAAAGAGAAAGAAACGGGCAGAGCCCCAAACGAAGAACTAGGGGGCGGGCAACCGGGCAGCAGGCGACAACGTCGGTGGTTGTTAAGAGGCTTCCTCTCTCTCTCTCTAGTCTCTCTAGCTATCTCGTCAGGGGTCGTGTTGCTTGCGTAGGGACGGCTGTGCTCTCCCCACCCGGTCGGCTTTGAATGCCCGCTACTCGTTTGTTATAAGTCGACGACAGCGTCAACCAGTGGCGCTCAGTCGCTCGTGCACTCACGCCCGTGCCTCTTTACTTGAAAAGTTTCCGTTGAAATCTCGCGCCCTCCCCGCGTCCTGTGCTCCCCCCCTTGACAGCTGCAGCAGGTGATACGGACGGAGATTGGAGTCTCTCTCACTCGACGGGCCCTTTTTTTACGTCGTCCAGTTTTGTGGTTTGATTCAGTTGTGTGAAAGGGGAGCCAGCGATTTGTTAACACGAAGAACAGAACATCAAAGTGCAAGGCAGCGACAACAAACGCCAAAAAAAAAACAAGGAAAAAAAAAGAAGAAGAAGAAAAATCATGACGCGAGTCACGAGCGAGCGACACGACGCCCGACCGGCTAATACTTCGGCCGGGGCTTCTTGGTCGGCCGAAGACGGCGGAGTGGTGACGGCCAACAAGACGGAAGATGAGCAATCGAGATCCAGGCCGGCTGTTGTGGCCGAACGGTGCTTGACGGCCGTGCGGGACTCGTGCGGCGCCGCACGCGAATGCGCCGCGCGGACTTGGCACCGGTGCAACGACACAATCGCCCATGCAGTGGCGTAAGAAGCTTCTTCTTCTTCTTCTTCTTGTCCACAACACACACAAAACTGTAGATAGATCCCTCAATAGGCGACCCTTTGAGCCCCAAGGTCCTTTTCTTTTTCCGCAGCCTCATTGAAGTTGAACAGAAAAGAAAGCGGCCGACGACAGATAAGAATCGAAATCCCCCTTTTCTCCATTTTCAAAAGGGGTTAGACTACAGCTAGTAGTCCCATCTTTTCAAGAGTTTTCTAAAGATCTTATTCTATTCGGATAATCTGACATCGGCAACAAATGCTACTCTGTTATTAGGCCCCGACGGTCACGATGGGGACCGTCATTAATTTCACTTTTCTTGGCCGGCCGTGTCTGTGGGCGATGGCTATCCGTGTTTTCAATACGTTCGCGGGAACGCGCCATCAGATCGAACAAATGGTCTTCTTTCTGGGTAAAGAGGAGACAAAATATCTTCGGAGAAATAACTCATGTAAACTTTAGACGCCATCAAGAAACCCGGTCTCTTTCTCGTTTATCCGGCTAATCAGATTTGGCTTTTTTGATGCCTACGTTGTATAGCTCTAATATACATATTACAAATATTGATATTTTTGACATCCAAATATCAATATGTAGCGCGATGCAGAGTACCGTATAGTATTAGTAGTAGACATGAAGCGGTTATTGCACCAGCTAAAAAGATACATCGGCCTGGTACTATACTACTGCCGGGAATGTTGCCTTCTTTTCTTCCTTGATGCGCATTATGCATCATCGGCTCCTCCGTTGAGACGTTGAATTATGGATTCTGACAGAAAGAGGGGCTCCCCCAAGATAGGATATATTGGATTTTTTTTTCTTCTTCTTCCTTCTTCCTTTTTTTTTGTTGCTTCCTCCGTTTTCAATCCTATTTTCCCCCGGTGAGCTATTCAATTTTGTTGTTGTTGTTGTTACTGCCTAGAGAAGAGAGGATGCTGCTCGTTTTTTCTTATCCAAACTAAACAACAACAATGGGAGAAAATGGCCTGGAAAATAGATCTATAGCCCAAATGGCGACTTTACCGGAAATACAAGTCTTCCGCGTGATTCTCGTCGCCCACCAAAAAACCAGAAAACCGGGTATCTCTCTCGTTTCAAAAGACGTCGTATCACTTTTCCCAAAAAGCATTGTCAGAAATCTACCCGTCCTGGTTGACCGGCAGGGAATCCGGCTGTCTAGTACGAAAAAAAACCGGTCGTAAGAGACGTCACAACAACTGCTGCGTGCTAAGACGCCATTGCAGATTCATAGCATAACTAGGGTGTTGCGTTGTGTTATAGCCTACTGGGGAATTCCTTTCCCCCATGTTTCGTTGTGCAAAATGCTCTGGGCGAAAATTTCGAAAGTCGAGCCCGTGCCAAGCACAAGACAGTGTTTTAAAAAACTGTTTTATTATTCACGTGCATTCACAGGTCAGCCTCTTCGAAAGGCAGACGGGGAGAAGGTAGCCGATCGAGATCCTCATCTCCCGAGACGGGCGGCGGATCAGCGGCCAAAGGAACAACGGCTAAAGGACGCCCGTTTACCAAACCGATCGCTCGGGCACTCAACATGAGCGCTACGGCCAAAGTGCTCGGCTGCCTGAGGAGCAACGTTCTGACCATCCTCAACATCCTCGGCGTCTTTTCAGGCGTCGTCGTCGCCCTCATACTCAGGGCCTCGCGCGAGGAGAAATGGACACAACGAGAAATTGTTTATGTCGGTTTTGTAGGTAAGTCCCCAATCACTACCATCCCAACTTGTTTCTTGGCATTTCTTTCTTTTGCGGACGATGAAGACGGCCCGGTTCTCTAGATGGCGTCCGGGTCTGGAAACCGCCGACCCACCCGAGGCCAAATTTTGTGTTTAGAAAACGACGGGGGCGATTCTAAAGAAAAAGTCAGCTCGCTGAGCCTGCATTATTGCTTGTCATCATCATCAATGCTAAGAACGTGAAATCGAAAGCCTCTTATGTTTATATATACGGTATATATATTATATACAGATATATATATACTATTTGGGTGGGTTGCGTTATGTGCTGGGTTCTCTCATAGCGTCGTGTCGTTGTTTGGGTTCAAAGCCGAGACGGCAGAGCTGACATCCGTGGAATTGACTTTGCCTATCCTATTTTCTTCCCCCGCTAGCTCGTCTACTCAATAGTTTCACGAGCTCAAACCTCTTATCTCGACTTCAAAAAACCCGGGTTGTTGATGACCTTTCCCTTATATTTTTGCATTAGGCAGCAGTTCTCTTTGAATGTTTAAGGGGGGAAAAGAGAGCCGAGAAATAAACAAATGACGGAATTCTACGAGCGTTTCAACTTGAGAGGTTGATCGTTAAACTAATGATTTTGGTTGGATTTCTCCTAGGTGATTTGTTTTTACGAATGCTTAAGTGTCTGATTCTGCCACTGATCGTCTCGTCAATGATTTCGGCCGTCGGCTCGCTGGATCTCTCCGTATCGGGACGGATTGGTACGCGCGCCATCGTCTACTACATGACCACCACCGTCAGCGCCGTCATTTTGGGCATCATCCTCGTCCTGACTATCCATCCGGGCGAAGGATCCGATAAAGGCATCGTACGCGGCGGATCCGTCCGTCACGTCACCACCGCCGACATGCTCATGGATCTCATCAGGTTCGATCTTTTTGCCCTCCTCCGATCTTTTTCTCTCATCTTCTCTCTCTGTGTTTGGAACCAGCACAACACCCCGTCGGGAATTTTTATCGCCCATCCGATTAACTGGCCCCGTAGACACACATTTACATTCAATGCCTTTTATTTCCCCCATTTCCATTAGCTGCCCGATCACAAGAAATGTTTGTTTTTATTTGATTTTGATTTTTGAATCACGATTCCAAATTCCCCAGTGAAAAAAACATTCCACCAACTTTGAATTGCTGATGGATTGATCGATTCTCATCTTCTTTTGTTTTCCAGGAACCTGTTCCCACCGAACTTGGTCCAGGCTTGCACCGCTCAGGTTAGTCCAACGAACAAGAAATTGTGGTTTTCTTTTATCGATGACAATCGGACGCAGGTTGGGAGCAGAAACAATCGTTTTTTTATATTTTATTTCGAATGCTGCACTGATGTTATTATCACAGAGCCACAATGATTATACAACAAAGTAGAGAGAGAGAGAAAACGGGCCGTTAGGTAATGGCGTGGAACGTGCGTAGAATAGAGGAAAGGAGTAACGAGAAGAAAAGCGTCGTCATCATCGAATGAGGAGACGATCGGTTGGCGTCGTTGCACAAATCGGTGCCGCAAAGGCAGAAGACGGTCTGGCTCGTGTCATCATCCCTTCCGCAGCCTATCCTGTTGGGTACCTGGTACGCGTTCTCAGCCGGAGCGCATCCCCTCACTTCGCCTATTATCGTCCGTGGTGGTGATTTGTAAAGAATGGAAAAGAAAAAAAGAAGAAGAAAAAAAAAAAAAAACAAACAAAAGAATCAGAAATGTGAATACTGCCGACGGGACGGAACGGAATTCATTGGAATCGGCTGGCGCGCGCGCTTTATCGAGCGGCGCCAATGACTGGAACGCGCGCAACACATTCGATAAGAATAAAGAAAGAGAAATCGACAATGAGATGGTGATTTTACTTGGCTCCGTTCCGTCGTCGTAGTGCGTGATGGTTTTCCCACACAAGTGAGGCGGCGAGGCGGGACATTCGACTTCGAATTGGCGCCAAACGGGCGCCTTGACGAACATGTCGCAAGGAAGGGCGGTGTCTCCCTCTTCCGACCCGCACTGGTAACAATAGATCCCCAGACAGCTACCTGTTACGAAACACACAGACACAAACAATTCGCAGCAAAACGTAATCACACTACCGTACGGCTTTTGTCCATGTTCATTCTACAAGAACTCTTTCTTACCGGGAAGCCAAGTACAGACGGCCAGCCATAGAAGAGTCCAACTGTTTCGCAGGATTTTCATCCTGGAATCGGCGTCCGACGTCAGAAATAGACGGCGATTCTCTTCTTGTTTTTAATTTTTTTTTCCTCCTTTTTTTTTCTGCGTCGCCGTTGGAGCTGCTTCTGTTGTGACGTCGTCGTCGTGTGGGGCTATTCGTTGGATTGACGGAACGTTTACATGGCTCCGCATCGGGTTTGCTCTACAACAGTTTTGTCTGCCCGCCGATTCTAGTAGGACACGTAGCCTACCGAGAAAGAGCGGATGCGTGTGATATGACCGTCGGCACGCGAGTGATAACGAAATAGAGCCAAGAGGAAGTGAGAAGGGAGATTGACGGGCACTGCTGCTAGCTACACTCTTGGCAGCCACGATATATAGCTCACAATAACAAGAAAGAACCAGTTGATAAAAGGATCCAACGAACTCTTTTTCTTCTTCCTTTTTTTTTTTTTGCCTTTTCTTGTTGCGCTGTCCGCTGTACTTTTGTTGTCAGGGATTTCGAAATATGGCGTGGCAACAACAAACGACTACACTGCTCCTGCTGTTGGCGAATTCGTGTTGCTCTCCAACGAACCAATTGTTAATTAAGCCGATCGTTTACAGTGAACCGGGGACGATAGAAGTTGGACGCTGCAGCGAGCGCGTCCCGTTTGGCACCGACTGAGACTAGTCGTCTCTCTGGCGGCATTTCTCCATGCCAAGTCGTGGCCGTCACCATGTTTTTTCTTTCTTGTTTGTGTTTTTTTTCCCATGTTTTTTTTTTCTCTCTTTCTCTCTCTTTATCTCCCCCACGCTCGTTCCTAAGTCAAAGTGGCAACTGGCTGCTCGATTCCAACCGTCTAGCCGCAAGGGCTCTCTTCACTTTCTACTTGTCCAACGTCTTGTACGACTGCGAGAGAGAATCAAGAGTTGCTGCAAGAGATAAAGAAAGAAACTAATTTGGTCTTAACTGGCTTTCCTGACCTTCACAGCGCCTTATAACCACCAGCACGACGTTTGCTGTATATTTTTCTTGACCTTATAAGGCATCCAACGAAAAAAGGCAAGGAAGAAGAAAAAAAAACGCAGCCACACATGGCCTACATCGAACTTATGAAAGTGTTCTCCGCTGAAAAGAGCCGATGAGGGCATCTGCCTCGTAAGAGAGAGAACTAGAGAAGCTACTGGAATCGAGACCCTAGCAGTGCAATGGGAACATTGTTGTATGGGCGCTTGATTTATGTCAAAACTACATTGACGGCCGTCATTTTCTAGGAATAGGGGAGCCGAAACGACTGTTTGTGCCGGCCTGCCAGTTTCTCACTAATAGACTTGTAGTGTTTCTAATCTCGTCGTTATCGTGTTTGTTGATGTTTTTCGATGCCTTATTTGATATTTTATTTCTTTCGACACGGAATATGACTATGTCGCTTGCAGTACAAGACGGTGCTGACTCCGCCGGCCGACTATCTGGCGTCGCTGGCCAACATGACCGATGTGAACGGAACCGAGGCCGGTAACATGACCGCCGGAAAGCCAAGTATGATCAGGATATGAACCATATTGCCAGTTTCAGTGATTTATTCTCTCCCTCTCTCTATTTTCTTTCTCCCTCACCACCATCTTGCCCTGGAACCGAATAATGTATAAATCAAAAAACAGAGAATCTCTACGAATGGAAAATGACAGCCGACTACGAAGACGCCACCAACATCCTCGGCCTCGTCGTTTTCTCCACCGTGCTGGGCATCACGCTAGGCCGAATGGGCCCCAAGGGCAAGCCGCTCCTCAACTTTTTCGTCTCGCTGAGTGAAGCTGTCATGATGATCACCGGATGGGTCATTTGGTATGATTCAATTTCACGGATGGCATAAGCGGAAGATACCGTACCCGATCTACTCATCTGTTTGTTGGCTTAACGTTTGCCATTCCCTCCGCAATACAGGTTGTCGCCGGTCGGTGTCCTCTTCTTGGTGGCTTCCAAGATGTTGGAAATGGAGAGCTGGGAAGTGATGCTCGGACAACTGGGCATGTACTTCTTGACAGTGATGATCGGTCTCTTTATCCACGGCTTCGTCGTTCTCCAGCTCATTTACTTTGTCGTGACGCGGAAATTGCCCTTCCGCTACGTCGGTAACCTCTCCGAAGCTCTTGCCACAGCTTTCGCCACTTCATCTAGGTCGGTGGTCCACTTTGGATTAGTATTTCTGGTGAAAATGTCAAATTGATGACGTGCTTCGTTGACATTTTGCAGCTCTGCAACTCTGCCCGTAGCGCTGACTTGTCTGGAAGAGAAAAACCACGTCGACCCTCGTGTGACCCGTTTCGTCATGCCAATCGGCGCGACCATCAACATGGACGGTACGGCCTTGTACGAAGCCGTCGCCGCCATTTTCATTTCGCAGGTGCGCGGTATCCAGCTGACTATGGGCAGCGTTGTGGCCGTCAGCATCACCGCCACAGCCGCCAGTATCGGTGCTGCTGGTATCCCTCAGGCTGGTATCGTCACCATGGTGATGGTCCTCGATACTCTTGGCCTACCAGCTGAAGACGTCTCCCTCATCATGGCTGTCGATTGGTTCTTGTAAGCATAAATAGCGAATGAGTGATGTAACTGATAGCCACTAATAATTCTGTTGTTTATTTTTTGGCTCGATAGGGATCGCTTCCGGACTTTCACCAATGTGCTGGGAGATTCCCTAGGTGCTGGCATCGTGCACCATTTGAGTCGTCACGAATTGTCACAGATGAATGAAGGTGCTGTGGAAAACAGCCCGGCTATCGAACTCGACGGCCCAATGGGTGGCAACGGCGACTTGGAAAAGGGCGAGTCGAGCAATGGTGGTGTTGGCCCCAGCTCCAGGAACGTGACATCAGCCGCCGTGGAAGTCGAATGGCAGTCGACTTCCATGTGAGTTTCGGCCACGGCTTCGGAGACTTTGATCTAAAGAGCGCGCGCTGACGATACGGCCGTCAGAAATGACCAGCTATTATTACCATACTAAATGGCACCCGACGAAAGAACGACACTTTGGCTTTCGGATTTTTTTCCCGTGTTTTTTAAGTTTTTGTTTCGTTTTTGAAAAAAGTCTCCTTCCTTCCTTCTAACTCTTTTTTTTATTACAAGAAAAAAGCGATGTTTCTAGAAGTTTATATATGAAACTATCTATGGTGGTTTTTCCTTCTCTGTCACCTTTTCCTAAATGACGCTATTGGGTTCGGAACTTTTTGATACGTAGAGTTATGATCAACGTTGTACTGGTATCTATTGAAAAAAAAAACATTTTGTGAGACGGTACATTTAAAAAAAGAAGCTCTTTTTTAAATGCATCCAACAGCATTTTGCCCTGCCCACAGTTGCGTACGTTTCTGAACGACACCGTGGAGCGGAATACCTACTTTCCATCCCTGATTTCTTTGTCGCAATTTTCTTTTTCGGTTTTTGTTTGGAATTTATAACAACTTAGACAGCAGGTGTTCAATATCTTTAAATTAAGGGGGAAAGTAGCAAACCAAAAACCAAAAAAAATTTACTCAAATATCGATTTAAAAATTTTGATCAAACGAATTTTAATGGCGAGATGGATCGGCCCTTCCTCTTTCTTGTCAAAATTTTGGTATATTTGTTCTAACAGCTAATCTCGTTTTGGACTACTCTCCACTTTCTTATATATACCGTGTACATCCTATACCGGGAAGCTAGTTTTGCACGAAGAACTTTTTCTTTTCTTTCTTTTTTTTTTAAGATAACGAAAAGCATTTCGAAATATCTCTTACCACTGTTATACATGTGCACATAATAACAAATGAATGTACAAGTATAAAAACTAAAAAAATCTCGGTGTCCGCTTCGTGTCCAAAGATGACATTTTTTTCTAATCTTTTTTTTTTTGGGAAATGGAAACTGGTGGCTGAATTTTTTTCTTTTCAATGGATTCCCCAGCTCTTTATATACATACGCATATATACCCGGTACATGACGACTGTATATGTTTACAGGAAAATGAGGAGGAGTTCTCTCCGAATTCTTTTTTATAAATACCGTTTCTCTCCGCCGTAGGTAAATCCATGACGAAAAAAAATTCGTTTTTGGGGGAATTTTTTGTTTGAAAAACTGACACACACACATACACACAAAAGTATTCCCCAAAATTATTTAGACGATAAAAATAATCACACCGAGAAGAAAGAAACAAGCATATCATCGCTAGCTTCCAACATCAACAAGAAAACACCAACCTACCTTACACTAATAGTAGAAACCGAAATTTGTTTTCCTCCCGTACTTTGGTTTTTGTAAACTAAAAATCTCTTGAGCCGTTAAGTTGCTACTGCTGCTGATGTTTCTACGTGTTGGATGGACATTGTTATTATGCACCCTCATCCCTTTCCAACCTTAAAATACTTCTCCGATGGCGTGTATTGATGTATGTCACATAGGCCAATATCTTTCGACAAGAAAAACGACTTGTACTGTTGCTTTGATTTTCGATTACGGATAACCGTTACTATATTTGAGACGGAAAACTTTGATTTTCATTTGATATCATTCTCTCTCTTAACAAAAAAAAAAAAAATAATACTTTGATGCGGCCCGTTTGAATGTTTTAGACAGGAGCTATTTGCCGTAATATAACGTAATCGCCGATTTTCCAGCCGGTTTTCTCGTTACCCTTCTATTGGTTTTCGAGCTCCACTTCCTGCTACATAATTCTGACATCTGTAGTTGTTGTTCTATCCAATCTGATAATATAGCGTTGTAGTGTGCTATTTCTTGCATACATACACTGTTTCCCGTTCGTCGTTTGCAATTTCTTTTCCTCCTTCAATTACTAAATTATTACCTCTGGATCTAATTCTAGCGCTCGAATTGAAACGTAGAAATAATTGAATAAAAAATACAGTAACCAGCGTTAAAAACAATTTTATTCGTCTGTTTTTACTAAATACTTGCTCCTGCATTCTCCAAAGGAGCAAATAAGACATTAACAATATCAAACTGGATGCGTTGGATAACTGAACCGGATATTAAAGGCTTAGTTTACCAAGTGGAATGACAGAGGCACACGTCAGCAATTGATACAAATGGTCCAATTCTTTTTTAGATTAATTTTATTGTAGATTCAATTATATGAACAATCGTCTCGACATTTCAGCTAGAATGGGATATTGAAAATTATGAACGTTTTGCAACAAAATGCGGCCGGGAAAGTAAGCGATAAAAGGACGAATTTCACTTGCCCTTTCTTCATACGCATGCACAGTCAGACTTGAAAAGAAACTAATCTTACCGAAGTCTTCAAAAGAGACAAGCTCTTTCTGGGGCAACGCCATGAAAGAAACGAGTGCTTGGGACGAGGCTTGGGCGGCTTTTTTTTTGGTCTCCCAATTTCAAATAGGGCTCATGGGATCATCCCATCCAAGAAAAGCCATATCATACACCAAGACATGGAAAGCTTTTTTTTGAAAAGCGTTACATAGATATCTTGCATCAGTTCTGTGCACGAATAAGTCTTAGCAAAGGCAAACCAGTAAGAACAGAAACCAACGTTCGCATGTACTATTGCGTGACTATTCAAAGCATTAATACTTAATAGTCGTTCTTTGAATAAAGACAAGTGAGAAGGGCTTGTCGGAATATTTTTTTCTCAACTTTACTTACATTTTTATTTAAATTTGCCGGAACGTTATGTCGTTATCCGAGAATTTCTGGCTAAAGCCTAAAGTTTCAAATAGCTGAAGCCTCGTAGCAAAAACTTTTTGGATGATCGGATTGGCCCTGAATTTCAGCTGTTGCCACTCAGGTATTTCAATTTTTTTAAAATGATTTTTCTGTGATATGTATATTTTCTAGCTAAATTTTAGGTATGAAAAAAATATTATTAAATAAAAGAAGAATTCTGATTGTCACAACTGTTCTCTCGTTTTTACATGTCAAAGGAAGCAGCTGGCTCTGCTGGCAACGTCAATTTTCTAGACGAAAAAGTTGACAACGTGTTTGGCAGAATTCTGTCACAGCACTTGAAATCCAGACGGCATCCAAGCTTCAACATTCGAGTAAGTTTGTTAGTTCTTTTCATGGATTATTCTAGAAATAAAATCTCTTTAGTTTTATTAAGTTAAGTGTACTGTGCTTTAAATTTTATAATTTCATCTAAAAATGTTTTCACTAACTTTCAGAAATATGAAAGTCGAGTTCTCACGTTTCGTTCCACCTCCCACGTGGCGACATCAGTTTATGGTACACGTAAATCAGTATTTTCGTCCTTTTTTTATATAAGCTCTACTGATGATTTGCTTATTGGTCCGTGTTTATGAACTTATGATTTTACCTATTCAGTAAGCTCTGAAGTTTTTATATGCAAATTTTAGTACATTTCATTAAACTATTGACTAATTCTGACTTATTTGATTTGAAAAGGTCACTGCCTACACTATCACATGTTGAAGATGGACAGGATTGGTTTGTTCTAGTAAGTTATTTGTGTTTTTGTTTCTTGCTCTAGTTCTTGTGATGAGTTGCTTATTGGTCCGTGTTTATGACTGGATGATTTCAAATAATCAGTAAGCTCTGAAGCTACTGTTGATGAAGTTTGATCTGTTCTTTTTATTTGCATACTGAACTCATATTAGTTTGTTCTGTTTAGGGGCAGATGTGAGTGACTTCCAATCGCTATTCTGATGACTGGTTTATAAGAGACGCTAGCAACCTATCCTATTTATGGTGAGTTGATTTTATTGTACATCCCTGGTATTGAGTATGTGATGAAAAAAATCAACATTAGAGCATTGGGTTATGAACTAAAGTGATTATTGTTATATCTGAACCCCTGATTTTCCTGTTGAATTTAAAGGGCTTTAAATGCACTGCTAATGTGATGTTTTCCTTGTAGCATATGGGATGACAACTGGTTCTGCACAGGGATATCTTGATAAAAGGTATGCTATACTGCTATTTCAGAATTGATACAAATGATGAATGATGAAAAATATTCTCTATGACTTAATATGATTAGCTTGTCTACAGAGCTGATTGTTGGCATACTTATCGATAGTATAATTAAAAGGGTGTAAAAAACTGAGATTATGTATTCTGTTTAGGTGTCCCCTTGGATTGTGCATCCTTCTCTATGGAATTGGTAAATTCACTTTTCAAGTTAAAATAAGGTTTTGGTCCTTATTCAAGTATATTTAGTGGTGGTTATGATGAGTTGCTTATTGGTCCGTGTTTATGATTGAATGATTTTAATTAATCAGTAAGCTCTGAAGCTTGGTGCAGAACTCATCTTAGTTTAATTGGGATAAATTAGTAAAACATTGTTTTTGCTGTAGGGTGTGTATATTCCAAAATGCGAGCTGATTCAGGGAAGATAACACGGTAAGTTTTTTTTTTTTATTAGGGGGTGTTACAGTATAGTGATGAAACAATTAACATTAGAGCATTGGGTTATGAACTACAGTGATTATTGTTATATCTGACGTTTTTTCATCCATACAGTGTACCAAAGGTTTCTTGAAATGCTAAGTTCTCTTTTCTGTGATAGGATAGAATACTGGTGATATTTTGGAAGTATCAAGTGCTGTGGCGGATTTTAATTTTTGGTCACATCCCCTGCTCAGTGTATGCATGAATGGCGGAAACTCGGTTAGTTTACGTCCAATTTCTGTTGCCTTTTTTGGTCTATGATGAGTTGCTTATTGGTCCGTGTTTATGATTGGATGATTTTAACTATACAGTAAGCTCTGAATGGTGTTTCTCATTTATGATTGTCAAGGAGGAAGTTGATTAGTTATTAATTGTATATTATCTGCAGCATGTCATTACTACGGCAAATGGATGGCCTGAAGGACGGACGGAGTTTCGTTACTACGTGAGTTTAAATTCTGTTAATCAACTTTAAAGTATAAGGATGAAAAGGTCAACATTAGAGCATTGGGCTATGATCTTTTTATGATTATTGTTGTTTTCTGAGTTAACATTAAGTCTGTTTTTATCCGCTATTGTGGTAGTATTATTGAAATGTATCTTATTTTTTTTAGCACTTGAGCCTGGGTTATGATGGACCATATTGAATCAAAATAAGGGTGAGTTTTCTCAACTGTTGTTTATGTACTAAGAATGATGAAAAACTGTTGACCGACTTTTGTCTGACGAACTCGTCTACAGAGCTGATTGTTTTACATTCTTAGAACAAGAGTTTCGGTATTCAAATAACTCATTTTTACGTTGTAGATTATGTAATCGTGGGGCAATTTCCACCAGTATCGTTCGTTTTCTTTCACGCACTCGAGAAACACTTCTGCATACCATTGGGCTCTATTACATTGATTCTATTTTCAAATTTGTATATTGAATAAAAGAAAATAAATTTTGAAGTAAATTTGAAGTATCAATGTATTTAAAAAATGATTTCTCTGTGCTATTTTCCCAGCATTCTATATAAATTCCTGATTTTGTTGGTTATGAGTTATGGAGCTCCGATCACAATCGGGGAGAAAATCGACAACCCAATTCCAAAAAATGCACGAATGTTTCCACGATTATATGCAGTGAGAGGATTGTGATCGGCGCAGGGCAAAAGACCTATCCGATTACATCGGGGAAGGGTATTTTGTCTTATTTCGCCCCGTATTTTGCCAATTTTTTCGGAAGTTGCCCCGATTTTAACATTACCCTAATTACAATTTTTTTTTCTCGCCATTTACTTGCGGGCTGTATACATATCAGAAAATAAAAAATATAACAAATATTTCACGATAGTCCATTTCTTTAATGAGGTAATTGCGGCAAATTCGGCGCAAATTCGATCGGAGTAATCCGAAGCGTTTCCCCGATTACCTTCGGTTCCTTCGACTCTATCCGATTATGCCCCGCCCGATAAAAAAATCGGGGAGCCCCGCGGGGCACTCGGCACTCTGCCCCGATTTACAAATAATCTGTTAAGATCGAGATGTTTAAGTATCTGGTGTATCACGTTATTGCAACACTGTGTGTATCTGTTCACTGCGTGTTCAGCGTTATTGGACTGTATTTGATAATCTATCGAACTTAACAAGCGTAATAGAACGATATTCAAGCCATGTCGGTTAACTTCTTCGTTGTGAAGCATGATGTCTCAGTAGATAAGGTGCTGTTTTACCAAGTAGTGTTGACGAAATTCCTCTTTATTCGTAGCAATTTGATCATATGTTTGAATATGACCACTGCTAGAGTATTCATCAATTTTCGAAGGAATAATTTATTCCGGGTAAGTTTAGCGGTTGGAATACTTGTGTGCTGTTCAGCAACCGGACGTAATACTGAATTTCCCCACCAAAACGCCACGTTGATTCCATCTGGCTTAAAACGTACGTAGTAATATGAAAGGAATTAAACAAGTTGTATAATAATCCGTAGTTAGATATTTTTCTTATCAGCAATCGGCGATGCTGATGGTACATCTGAAGCAGCGCCTGGACAAAGCGATCCCGACTGCAGGATAGCGAATAATGCAACATGGTCACTTAAACGTAACGCCAGATTCGCCGACGATAGATTGAAGGTTGATTGGTTCGCGGAAAATCTCCATCCAGCACAGTGCAAAAATTTGACAATTTTAATCGAAGTAAAAATTTTGCAACATCACATAAAGAGCAACAAAACTTTCACGTGTTCCTCAAACGATACTGCAACGGTCTGCCAAGGCTATCACTTGTTTCGTTACTTAAACGCGTGCCAACCTCTCCGAGTCGATATTCGTTTTAGTTTATCTGACACGCTCCAAATTGCTAAAGACGAAGATGGTTGGGACTCGATCGATATCCAACCCATTCGTTTGAATAGCAATATGAGCACCATTCGAACAATGGTAACGGAAAAGAATACATTCAGGATCGAATGGAACGATCCTCCTTGTTTACCATCTTTATCAGATTCTGATTATTGGAATATCCAATTCAACGCAACTGATGATTCGTTTATAATAAAACAGATGTCATTTCCTTACAACCAATCACGAATAGCGCTTTCTACTCATGCTATTGAGCTAAACCACACACAAATAAAGTAAAGCTTCTTTTTTTGATTAATTTGCTGGCTATTAACGTTCTGTTTTCTTTGAACCTACCAAGACACATTCCATGTGGAAATTATTCAATCCAGGTGAATTCGATTACCGAAAATAAGTTCGTTTTGGAAGCTTTTAAAATTACTACAGAATTTATCGTCAAGAACAAATGTGAGATTTAAATTAATTTGAACAAGGAAAAGATATTGATATTTAAATGAATGGACAAAACTTTAAAAACGTGTATGCTTTAGTCGTCGTCCAAAATTTAACAGCCACCAATGTTACTTCAGCCGGATTTTCTCTACAATGGATTATGATGAACAAATGTCGTGAATCAGAAAAATTCAACTCTACCCGATTAGAAGTGCAAATGGGCAATCGCACATGGAATGTGTTTGAGTGAGAATTTTAAAATATTTGTAACCATCGAATTCCGCATTCCAAAAGTTTCAGCTTCATATTTTATTCCATAATAACCTATTTTCTTTTTACAGTAGAGACGAAAATACCTTAGTTAAATGTACCGAGGAATACTGTGAAGTTACTTTACAATGCCAGGAAAATTTGATAGCCAACGCCAACTATACAATTCATGTTGGTACCGAAAAAGTGTTAATACGTGCCCCATTTGGTAGGCTTTTGGAAATTGAATTTGATTATGGAAAATACGTCTTCAAAGTGTATCATGCTTAATTTTTGTATTTTTTAACTTCAGGAATCTCGCCTGATTCCCACCAAGAAAAGGGCTGGCTCTTTAGTGTAGTGCCTTTATTATTTTTCTCCATAATCATCGTGATGTTCTTGACGTGTTACAAGTTGTTTTGCCGTCGTAAATTAGCTCGGCGAAGTCTTGGTCATCAAGAAGAATTTGAACGGATACGTTTCGGAAAGCTGATTGAAGACTGATGAAGAAAAAAAAGAAAAGTAATTTTACTTCGTTTTATGTTTCATAATTGTGTGATCATGCAAGCGCAGAATCTATTTGAAGTCCGCTGGAGCTGGAGTGCCACTCGGCTTCTTCTAGCGCGTTTAAAGCTTAATTTCATCTGTTACAGTAAAATACATCTGGATAAACATAGCAAATGTATATGCTTTTATAGCGTAAAGAAAGGGCTGGGTCCGTAACTCTCCGTTTGAGGCCGTAGAAAAAGCATTTCAAATTGGAAAAATCAGAGTAGGGGTGGATACCGGAAAGCATACAAACCCTTCCTCTCAATCCTTTGAAGGTCGTTGTGTGGCTACTCGGCAACGATTTGGAAATATTAACAGTAAACAGTTGCTTTCGTTTATAGTTCGTTGGCATTTAGCAGTTAACTCATTCCATTTCAATCCACAACTAACAAGTGAGATACAATGAAGCTTTTCATCACAAATTACTGGACGACAGCGCGGAGCACACTCAACGTTTCTTTATCGAAACTCAATCGACAAGTAAAGTGAATTCATCTGTCTTTACATAGTTTCATTTGTGAATATCAATAGATGATTAACTTTCTCCTCTTCGAGATACTGCTATTATGTGACGAGTGACAAGGTAGACAAGTCTGGTAAAAAACGACCAATTGTGAATCGTTCGTTGACTTGTTTGTAATCAGTCGAAGAGTGAGATGATATTTACAAGCTAAAAAACAAGGCTAAGCAACGCCAAAAGTAGACTACGCTCCCTGAGGATCAATTGTTTATTATTTACGCACGATTGGTTTACACCTGTGTAAACCAAAGGTAAACTTTGTTTGATGTTACAAAAACAAAAAAGCAATTTTATCCTAATCGCTTTAAGCCGAGGAAAAATAAGGGAACGGAAGTCCACGCCCTAGGACGATGCTGCATGACTTCGTTGTGTCGTACAACAAAAGCCACTAAACAGGTCGATGGCCTTACTTTACAAAGTTTCATCAGACCTCTTTAAAATGTAGCGCAAAATGCATATTGTTGACTTAAAATGAAACCACTCACCCATTAGTGCGTGTTATAAAGCATATTTTCGCTTACGAAGAGTCTATAAGGAAGAAATTTTAAATGATTGGGTTGTACAGCGTGAGTCTTAATTTACAACTAAGAACTGATAGTTGTCGACACATGAATTGACTCGAGTGATATTGTTATCTTTCTAGTTCTCTGTTATAGAATAGCAGACTTCACATAACCCCCAAGTGTAAAGCTATTTTTAGTGTACTTCTTCTGTTCCGTTGCATTTGTCTCTTTTAGTCTCTATGTACATTTATATTTAGTTCGTCACTGTATTTATGATACAAGGCGTTGAAAGAACGTAGACAATCATAGCAGAAGGGCCTATATCCTTAAATCATCTTTTTAGAACAGCGTTTACGAGCTTGCAGATTTCCGAAATCGACTGCTTAACTCTCGTTCACATAGCGCGCGATGCATACGACAGTTGTATTAGAAGACATATATAGCATTTCGTTACACTGAAATCTGAGATTTGTTTGTGTTAAATCATGCACTACTTGCATTCCCACATTAGTCATTATTTTTGTTTTGGAGAGTTATTTGCGCTTCTTCGATGGTCTGCGTACTTTGAGTGACGTACCGTTTACCACACGCAGAAAAAGGTCCACTTGAACAGCACCAGGAATGACGACGTCGACCAATGGCATGGAGTCCATCATCTATATAATCTGGATTAAGTTTCAGTTGACATTGTCATCTAAAACTATTCACTATGTATAGGAATCGTACCGCACTCGGTGGAAAATACCCTGACGGTCGACATGTTTTGTCTTCGCTCTCGGCTTTCAGTTGGACTTGTTGTCGGAAGTCGACGGTCTCCTTGTCTGCTGGGGCGTGGGTTAGAACGAGTCCTTCGACGTTGTATAGAATATTGAGAAGAAGTGAATATCGGAATGGGGATGTCGTTCACCGGACTGACGACGGTACTTCCCTCGAACTCGGTGGAACCGCCGCCGAGTATTGCAGTAGGAGCGGGACTCGTGGTGACTGGCAGGGAAGAACTTTTACCTGATTCGTAGCAAACCGCCGCGTTATTACTCTGACTTGACGAGAAATGGTTAACTTCATCAAGTGTAATGGTCCCGCTCTCTCCTGCGTCCACTTCCAGTGCTACTTCAACATTCTTTTGTCGACATCGAGAACAGGGACGACTCGTTGATCTGCTTGACTGTCATATTTATAGTATTGTGTCAGCAAGTAACCAATTTCGAATTTAATGAAGCGAACGGTAAACGAACTTGTGCTCGGAAGTGAACCAAGGCCGAACGGAGCGACGAGGTGCCTACAAACTCCCTCTGACTGAGACTGCGCTTAAAAGAGCCCCAGTTTGTCTTTTGAACGACGTAGCTCCAACAATTACAGCCCCTTCGAAAACACAACTGCGGCGATACACAGTCGCGCGTGACAAATACGAGACCAATTTAAGTGACAAATCACCTACTATTTTCTCTGTTTAAACTTATCACCTTTTTGCAGAGAATATAAACCCAAGGATCTAGTATCTGGTTAATGGAAGCAAGGCGAACTGCTAATAAATCCCCGGCATGATCCGAAGCAGTTTTGTGCTCGTAGAACTGGTTCATCAATATCTGAAACTAGGTCACAATGTTGTTGTTTTATTTGTGATCTACTATACAAGCGTTGGCGAGTGATCCAAGCCTTTTACTTGTAGTGGTGTCCAGCATAGAGTGAAGACGAAAGTGATGGCAAGGAGGACAAACATCATCTGTACTTCCAGCTCCTCTTGCTGTGGGCTACGGTGGGTGCGCCGGAAGCGATCCGCTCGGTCGGCTGAACTCCGTTGACAGCGCAACGCTACCAAAGTGCCTGTCAAAATAAAATGTATGGTTCACATTTATCTTTTTTCGTAACATCACACTATTTTTAGAAGGTCGTTTTTTCTAGATGGTAATGACGTATTTCATTTCGTCGTCCATTATATTTCATGCATAAAGTGCTAGATATGGTTCCAAGAGAAAATCGATGCGTAGCTGCCCCAACCTAAGGGCGTGTCCTTAGAATATTCAATGTCCAAATCGATACAGAAAGTCTTTTTTAGTCTTATTTATTCATATATAATAGATTGTTCCTCTTATTTTAAAATTAAACAGACAACTTTCGTAATTTTTGTGCACTCACGAGGACGCATCGTTTTTTTTTTGTCAAAAACACTTAACCACTTGGAGGACAAAGACAAAGGCGCTTAAAGGAAATGAATGTTTTTATTGTATGACGCGATAGACGATTACCATTATGATTTAACGATGCACTTACACTGCACGCCAATGTTGCATATGATCATAACGCCGATGAGAAGTAAGTTGAGAACGGCGAATGTAATGGAATAGGCGGCGTCAATTGCGTTTTCCGGATGTAGGTTGAGGAAGCACCAAGTGCCCGGATATTGAACCGCGTATTGACCGAAACCGAAAATTGGAAGAGAGGAGAAGATGATGGCCACCAGCCACAAACTTAGTAAAGCCATTCTGTAAATAATTTAAATAGAATTTGATATCCTACACATATACAGTAGTTGGACTGAGCGATTGTAGACGATACAAACCTGGCTCTTTGAGGACTAAAATGAAGCATGTAAAAATAACCATGTCGTATGCCAAAATAGCGCTCGAGGGCCATAGCGCAAGCAATCTTTGTGGGAAAAAAGAGAGGGATTGACTAAAGAAATATTTTCGAACTATTATTTTACATGTACGGAAGTTACCATGGGAGTTAGCAGGGCAAATGTTATCATGGTGAATGCGTGGTAGTTGCACATCATTGGCTGTGGACGAAAGTGTTTTCAAAAAGTTGGATTTCAATGAAAGATTGATGAATGCGATAGTGCCATCGCTCACATATAACTTGTCAACTCTTTAGAAAAAGGCTGACGCGGCCAACTTTCTTTGAACGCCTCGGTTTTCTTCCATTTTCTTTTTTTTTAAATTCTGGGGCTAATATTGCTATACATAATATCACGTCAGTGACGTCACTATTTTCAATCGCAACTCATGAAAACACGTTATAGACTGCTACATAAAACTGCTCTTGAGTGCAATGTGGAAAGCTTAGATTATTCCATTCTATCACGGTGGCTAACCGAACAGAAGAGGCTGTCGATATAATATCACATTAAAATTCGAGCTTAAGCTTCAAGCCTCCCCCACTTTCTATTGGAACCAGGAGGGTAGCGAAGTAGATGATATAGATTTCCATTTATATGAATCCTTTGAATAAATCGGGTAAGCGTTTTCTTAGTCCATAAGAGGCTTTTGGCGTTTTCTGTTTGGAGCATCTGCTTTATACTCTGGATGAATCCTTTTTGCTACCTCTATCACATATGCAACAAAAAAGTGTCAGCGCTCACCCCTAGACGAGCACCCCCGTAGACAAGCAAGACGGGAAAGGTGGTGAGGATTTGACCAGCAAGATCAGCGAAAGCCAATCCAGCGATAAAGACAAAGAACACCGTCCTATGTCTTTCCAGCTTCATTTGGTGTACGGTAACGAGTGCTATAGCGTTACCTAAGAATTTGGGAAAAGGGTCCAATTAAAACCATGATAATTTATCGTCATCGTACTATATGACAAAATAGGAGTAACTACATCCAGTCTCTCGAGACGATCCATCTTGTGTTCCTTAATTTAAAAATAGAACGGACAGTAACGGACTCAAGCTAAGAGATAAATGCCATACAAGTACAAAAAAAGAATGTTTCTTTTTTAAAATGTTGGCTCCGTAGAAACGCAATCGCCAAGCATTATTACATACAATAAGACTACGAGTTATTGTTCTGTTTGGCATTATTTCAGTTGCTAAGTGTAGAGTTACGGATCGATGCGGAAGAAAACGGAGAACTTTGTTGACGTTGAGGAATAGCCGTGAAACTGAGCCTAGAGAATCTGACCTAAGATGCCAAATAGAGACATTGCAATCGGCGAGGCGATGTTGGCTCCCGGTGATGAAACTGATGTGCAATTGTTGAACTCACAGCCTACTTCCAATTTTGTGTCCATATTATGTAGCTGAAGCGACGCTCCTTTAAAGCGCTAAAAAATAAAATCTACAAATAATGCAGGTTTTCATTAACATTTTTAGAGATTTATAATATTTTTAAACATCATTCATAGTAATTTTAATCCGCACAATGTTGTGCGGATTAAAATCAGCTGGATATATATATATTCAGCTGATTCATGAGATATCGCGATGACGAAAAAGTAAAAACCCTGATGGTTGGATGACAAACTTGATCATTCGTTTTTCGCTAGCGCTTCGCGTCTTTCCTTTTTTTTCTTACAAAGGGAGACAGAAACATGAAACAGCACTCGGTGGTGCGCACACATAACAACCGATGGCCACCGCATGCACGTAGAATTGAGAATTGGAACATAACATATTGTTTAGATGGGGGAAATAAATGGTTTCGTTTCCCGTGGCTCTAGCCAGACCCCACTACACACAGTTGTTTATCGATTGACCAATCCACCAATTGTAGACCATTTAATTGACGTAAAACTTTCTCGCGACTTCTCGTCGTGGTATGCCAGACGTTTGGTTTGTCTGACGCAATTACAGTACTTTTCTTTATTGACAATATACGAAGGTGACGCAGAGCTCCTAAGACACACATGTCCATTAGGAACTGACGGTGTTGAATCAACTGAAGAATGTTATAAATGAACCGGAGCTTCAGTCTTTATTAGTATGGAACTCGCCTTAAAAATTTGAATCGCGTTTGCTATTACTTGCAACATTTCTATGTTTTATAAGTAAATGTCCATAATGATGGTACGTAGTAATACCCTTTTTGTTTCGTCATGCAAAAAATACCTACTAGAATTTCGTTAACGATTTGTCGGTGTACTAGTAAAAGCTTAACTGTTCGAAATGGCCGCTGAACCCATTCTGTGTAGTAGATTGTGTCAACCCCATACGCAGAGGCAAATGGCTAGACGAATGGTTGAAAAGATCAGGGAGTATGTCGGTGACCATAGAGTCAATTTCCCCAAACGGTAGAACTCTTACAGAATACAAGGGCACAAACGGATGATACAAAATGTAGGGAAATTAAGGGTGAAGGATAACGTACCTACAAATTTAGTATTTCACTAGTAAGTTATGAACTTGAAAAATAATCCTTTCACGCGAATAAGATAATATGTTTAATGATAATAATTCTTGAATGGTCGAGAAAAATTTACGCCGGTTATCACAAATTACAATAAATGCTAGAGTTAAAAAAAATATACAACTTCACCTTTTCTAAGATAGAATATGGGGTAAGAAGTAAGTCCTTTTAATCACCTGTTGCCAATAGACTGTATGCGTGAACACTGAGCCGGAATCATCCTAAGGTGGCGGTTTTCATCCTCTAGGAAGGAAAGCCAAGGGATAAAAGGCGGCGGATGCGCAGACAAACTTGCGACTATTTGTCCCATCAAGAAAAGCTTCAAAATACCATACGGTGGCCGAACACCGTTTTAAAACAAATAAGCGTTGAACATAAACAACCGAATTAATGTAAACTTAGGAATCCGAACCAAGCCAGTTTCCGCCAATCGGCTTTCAATGTTTCTTTTAGTCTTCTAGTAGAGCCGGTGCACGCTTTTACGAACTGAAAGAGTCCTTAGACGTACGGTTTCAAATTAAAATAATCAGTTTCACGAACACAAATTCTGTATTTCAATTTTAGACCTCTATATTTCTTTGAAGTCTTGAGTAGAAACATTTAGCGAAAAACGAAACTGACCTCTTCAAAAATAACCGAGAAAAGAATCTGACTGAATTCTGTAGCAAAATGGCGCATTTGAAAGTCACACAGAAAGTCACAACAGAATTGCATAGCAAGGATTTGTCATGGGCAAAAAACAAGAAATGTTACAAATAATCTAGCTCTTCTGGAATTCCAAATGCCTTGTTCAGATCTTTGTCTTCCATGAAAAATTTATTTTTGCACCATGACTTTACAGCAAAAATATTATCAGTCCATCGATTTACAGCTTCCAATGAAACCTAAGAATTACAAATGTGAAAAGAGCTCCCATAGCATAGTTTACTAAAATTTCTGTAACCTGTGACTCTTCTCTCAATTTTTCCAGTTCATCAGGATCCAATTCTTCATATTGTTTCAAACTGGCTTTCAATGAAGTGTTTTCTTCCTGTGCCATCCTCAGCTGTTCCATGAGCTGTTCTCTTTTCTGTTCATCTTGTCTTCCAGCCTTAACAATTTTAATTAAACTTGTGTGCCCAATAATTATGATAAGATTTAATTTACTTTTGCTTTTGTTAGCCTGGCTTCAACATCAAGTCTCAACTTCTTAACTTCTTGACTTTGACTTTCCAATTGGACAAGTTTTTGTTTTTTCAGGTTGATTGCTTTACTGGGCAAAGCCCAAAAGTAGACAGATGTTCCAATTTTGTCAGTGTCTATCATTCCGTCATCTACCAGACTTTGAACCACGTCTTTTACTGTTCCTTGAACAATTCCCTTTTCTTTTGGTGCAATCTTTTCCAACTCTTTAAGCTGAAAGAAGTCTTTCTTCTCGTAAAAAATTTCCATCATTCCTTTACGTTTCTCTTCCATGCTAAGGCCACGTTTCTTAGACATTTTCAAAATCTTTCGTTACACTTTATCGAAGAGAATTTAAACTTTTCTTCACACTTGTCAACTACACAGCCAGAGCCAGTAAATAGACACGTCTAGGAATCGTCGGAATTTGTCAATTTGAAAACATTGAAAATTCCAGAGTTGTCAGAATAATGAAGTCCATCGAAGCAAAACAAAACTTATTTTTTCTTGTACATATACTTTTTTCTTATGGTTTCGAATGAAATTAATTATGAAAATTAAAAGTAGACGCAAACCTGCTCTTCAAAACATGTATTTTTATGAATGAATTGAAAAAGTGACAACGTTTTGCCAGAACAGCCACATATTTGTTTTGTTTATTTTGACCTTGGTTGAGATCTTTAGACAATCCACTCCAGCCCATTCGGATATTACCATACAAGTTTTGGTCTCGGGAGTCGGGACTCTCGAGCATATCGCTTACATGCAGCAGTCTGGACTCTGGATTCAATGCGGCGCATAACCTGAAATGCTCATAGTTGTTGCTGAGTCGGAATAAAAGACAGTCGCTCAAAAAATGAATTCTCTACCTAGCGCCAACCTGTTGGCAAGGCAGTTGCGATCTGGTATTTATTTGATCGCTTCTTCGTATTAATACACTTTAATTTGATTTTCTCTCACACATTTGATGATTCTGTTTTATAATTATGATAATAGGTATTACAACATGCCACAAAAGGCTAGCTACACAATCAGCCAAAGATATTGTTGTTCCACCCATGCCAACAACTACTTTCCAGCCTCAGCCTTATGAGGTAATATAGGCTTTAATTGTAGATGTGTAACCCTAATTATGCTAGCTATCAATGTTTTTTTTAGGGACCAAGTTTTGATAAAATCCGTTCTGTGCGTTCCAATAATTTGAACCCAGCTCTTTTCACCTATTACAAATCTCCCCTTCTCATCCATCAAGGCCATATGCAGTGGCTTTATGATCATGAAGGTGTGCGCTACCTTGATTTGTTTGGAGGAATTGTTACAGTTTCTGTTGGCCATTGTCATCCGTAAGTGATGCAGCTTCTTTGTTCCCTCTTTTCTTTTAATACATGTTAGTATAACTATTTTCTTAAAGGAAAATAAATGAAGCTACTAAAAAACAGCTGGATAAAGTATGGCATACAACCAACATCTACTTACATCCGAAAATTCATGAATATGCGGAACGTCTAGTCGCTACGTTGCCTGGTGATTTGAAAGTATATCAAACTCAGCTAAGCATTTTGCTTATTTGACGGCAAGCTAATTATTACAATGTTGTATTTTACTTTCAGGTCGTCTATTTTGTTAATAGTGGATCAGAAGCAAATGACCTTGCTATGATGATGGCGCGTATGTACACGGGTTGTTATGATCTGATTTCATTCCGAAACGCTTATCACGGTATGAGCCCTGCAACAAACGGGCTCACGGCTCATTCCACATGGCGGTATAACATTGCGGGTAATTTTGGTATACACCAGGTAATTAGTTATTCAAGTACATTTTCAAACTGTTATTGGTTAATCCGAATGTTTATGATTACATAAGACAATGAATGCGGATCCCTATCGAGGAGAATGGGGAGGAAAGCAATGCCGTGATTCCCCAATTCAAACTACCCGAACCTGCAATTGCACTCCTGGACAGTGTGCAGCATCAGGAAAATATGTTGACCAACTCGACGAAGTTCTACGCTACTCGGCACCAAAGGGACGAGTCGGTGGCTTCTTTGCCGAGTCTATTCAGGTAAATCTCCAAACGCCTTCTAATTCTTGTAACGAAACAAATGCCTTAAAGTTTTCTCGTAGGGAGTTGGAGGAACTGTTCAATATCCGAAGGGATTTTTGAAATCTGCCTTCGAGTTGATAAGAAGCTCCGGAGGAGTTTGCATATCCGATGAAGTAAGTTAACAATAGGCGGGGAAAAAAAAAAAAGAATTAGGGACTCAAGTCACTGTTAATTAGGTTCAAACTGGATTTGGCCGTACTGGAGAACATTTCTGGGGTTTTGAGGGTCATGATACAATTCCCGATATTGTAACCATGGCTAAAGGAATGGGCAATGGTTATCCTATGGCAGCTGTTGTTACTACACCCGCCATCGCTAAAACTATGAGCGCAGCATTGCACTTCAACACTTTTGGAGGAAATCCAGTTGCTTCAACAGTGGGCATGGCCGTTTTGGACGTTAGTCGCTATTTGTATTTTTTTAGCCACTGATCACCTAAAATTGTATTAAAACACCCTAGGCGATTGAAGAGGATCAAACTCAAGCAAATTGCCGCACTGTAGGTACTTATTTCCTAAATGAATTGGCCAAGCTGCGTGACGAATTCCCAAGTTTGGTGGGAGACGTCCGCGGCAAGGGCTTGATGATTGGTGTTGAACTCGTTTCGGACCCTGAAACGCGAGCACCTCTTCCAGCAGCAGATGTTTTAAACATCTGGGAGAAATGCAAGGATATGGGAGTTTTGATCGGCAAAGGAGGATTTTACGGCAATGTAAGTCTAACTGTTCTTCTCTTCGATTATGCCATATGACGTTTTAAACGAAACGGTTTCTTTCCTCTAGGTCTTCCGTATCAAACCACCTATGTGTATAAATCAAACAGATGTAGACTTTTCCATTGCCGTCATGCGGAAGGCAATGGCTTCTTTTCTCGAAAAATGAAATGGGCCTTAATTATTCTAAACGTTAATGGTGTTTCAAACAGTTTCCATTAGTAGGCAATATTACCTAGTGCTGTGCCTTTACCCCAGTTGTTGTTAAACAGACTTATTAAATATGTGTATTGCCATTTGACATTTAACATCATCAGTTACTCTAAGGGGATCAATATTAAATAAATTGGTTGAATATCAATTTTTTTTCGAGTCCTCTTGCCTATTAGCAGCCATAACTTGCGTGCGCATACATACATCAGTACAGATGCCTAACACAGAGACTAGTTCATCTGATGGAATTGATCAAATGCTGTCATAAGTTATCTTTCACGTCATCAAGGATAAATTAAGGCAAGGTGAACAAATAGCAAGTTAAGTACTTTGTTAAATTGTAGGCACTGCACGGGAAGAGCTTGATTGTCAATTTGTCAGTAAACAAAACACAATAAATATCTAACATTGGTAAAGCAGCCGTGCCCCACGAACTGTGAATTGAGAGCCAGCTCAACCAGGGGGCCAGCTGGACAAAATAAATTATTGCTAAAATACATTGCGATGAACACAGGGAAATTAACAAATTATGCACCTCAACTAATTATCAAAGAGTGGTTATTGGGTAAACATTGAAGTGCACAAACACTCTTCTTTGTCAACAGCTGCACTTTTAGAATGATCAACACTTATTGCTAAATGATTCATCAGGTAAGCCGAGCTCTACTTTGTGCAGAGTACTGGCGGTTAACAAAACGATTTTTTGCAGTTCTTGTCGGGCTCTTCTAACCACATAAGTCATTAACCCAATGCTAATAGCAACCTGATTTTAAAATAGAAATTAGCCAACTGCTAAACAAAACAAAACAAAAAAGAATTGCAGTAATTTATTTATACCTGAATGCAGAATACGACGTATCCAGTTGTTGCGGTATTATCGTCAGTAAGGACATCTTGCATGGATCGTAATGTGCTGCCCAAATAAACATTGATTACTTGCGTTGGTAGCAACCCTAAAGCTGTTGCCATCATGTAACGACCCACGCCAATCGAGCTTCCCTGTGCGGATGACAAAACATATCAGTAAGATATACAAACAAAATTTAAAGGCATGGTAAGATGGACAAGAACATACAGCAAAGATTGCATTTTGAAGTCCAAATGGTATAGGAGTGAGCCTTGCAAAAGCAACAACTTTGAAAGCTTGAGGTCCAGATATAACATTGACAAATGCACGGAGACTGTGGGAGTTGAGAAGTTTTGTAGTGATGAATCCGAGGCAGAGCTGCTTCACAATAACATGTGCACAAAATACCCCAACTGCTGCTGTAGTAGTAACAACCAAAATACCAGCTAGCATCCCAAACAAGTATCCACACGCAAGATTGAGCAGTATATAACCCCAAGTTAAAGGGAGTGACACAATTGTGAAGAGGGCGGTAAACATAATACATGTAACCCAAGTATCCTGTTTCTCTATCCACAACAAAACATGATATATGGAATCCCGAAACATGAAGACAAAGCAAGCCATGATAGCTAGGGTTAAAAGTGAAAGTAAGCACTGACACATCGGCCCCGACACAAACGAAGTTCTATTGAGTGAAACTGTATTAAGACTACTGTAGTTGTTCTCCTCGTCTAGGGAAAACACAGCTGTCGTCGATTTGAAAGGACTTGGAGGCCCCATGTTTTACAACTTAATTGGGTTCGTGATAAAAACATAAAACAGAGGAAAACTAGTCTAGCGTGGCTGACATTAAGGTGCACGTTTGTCGACTGCACAATAATGTTTTGGGCAATTAGCGTTCTTTTCTGTCAACATTACATTATTTGATGACAGTACACACTTCGATACTGACAAGAGCAAGGTCACCGCTTGACGATTGCTAAATTTCTGAAGTGGCACTATGGTGCTCTCGCTGGAACCTCATTTCCGGGTTTGCTTCGGTTTTTATTTGTTCATAATTTATTGATTTAAAACTATCTATATTTATTTAGCATAATATATAATCTTTATATATTACTTTTACTAGGACTATTTTCGACTTCCTGGTTTTTTATTCGAGTCGCAGAAAGCCCAAGCACGGATGGATGGAGCAGGACTGCAGATGGAGTGCTGTTGTGCTGATCAGTGATTAAGTGTAAAAAATAGAAATTAATGAAAAAAAGTTTTTTTTTTATTGAGCATCACATTTAATAGTTTTAGTTGAAAACGATTCAACTTTTGTTCGGAAATGCCGCTGCACTGCCGCCACGTTCGATGACAGATAATCAATCTTAAATCGCGCAACAGTGTATTGTTGTTCTCTCAGGCTTACACCTTGCATGACGTACGGATTTTGAATGGTAACTGTTTCAATTCCTTAAATTTAGTAGCTTAATTAGTTTGATTACAGTTTTAGTAGAGACCAATTAACTATCATATGAAGGATTTCCAAGAATATTTGTCATAACATTGTGACTGACTCTTTGTGTGTCAGGTAGTTGAAAGCAATAATAAATCTCACGTTGAAGCTGTGATTTACTGATTTTTCCTGTACGTTAAGCTAGAAAGTAATGTAAAGGGTGTGTGTAACTCCATTCTGGTCAATGAAATTTTGCTGGCCAAAGTGGTACTAGTATTTAAACAAATAATGCACTGTTGGCCAAATTGGGAAAAAAACTAGACTACAACAACTATTAAACTACTGACAAGCTCTTTATTAATATTTTCCGCTTTCTGATAAAAGACGTCTTGTTGTTGAGTTTTTCTTGGCTTTGAAAGGGCAGCATGAAACGCTTTGAGGAATAATGTTCAAAACATATAGTAAGACAAAATGAAGATCACATCACACAATCTAGTTGCTCTAAGGGTATAATACAAATCATAAGATTTTTCATTGTTGTGTTGATCGGAGCTGTTTGGAAAACTTTTCCCCTTGAATGTCTTCTATCTGAATTTTAGAGGCTCTAGCTCTATGTAGTACTTGTTTTCCAATTGGCAACTAAGAAATTACTGCTTTTAAGGATGTAAAAGTTTACAGGTTGTTAGTAAGTGTGGAAAGAGCACCCTTCACTTTAAGACTGTCACTCATCCCTAATATTCTTAAATAGCATACAGTCTTTTGCCAAAAAAACACCATTCTTTAATCGAAAATGTGTCACATCTTTTATTTAGAGTGCCTGTGACGATGCTGAGCTGATCCAAGGGAAATTTGGCTCCGGATTTAAATTTCATTGCCTTTTAAGTTCTGCTTTTAATTCATGTAGGTGTTTAGTTGCTAGTTTGTATAAATATGGCAGTACTTAGTTCATTAAGACAACATTTTCTTTCTTTTACTTTTCAGGTGATTACTGATGCTAAGCTGATACCCGGACCATAGCCAAGCGCCCAACTAGATTCAATCGCATCCCCTAAGAACTGACCCAGCTATCATCATCTTCTCTCTTTCCGGCTTCCGGCCAAAGGAGAAAATCATCCCCAAGGGAAGGAGAAACTTCTTTGAGAGTAGAAAAATTCTAAAATATGCAACCAGCAACATCGCGACACGACTAGGTGTGTTAAAGTGATGTAATTTGCTATTGCCTTGACAAAATTAACCAACACTATCTTTTTTTTTCGTTTTAGGAGTCGCAAACCTGCACTACACTCAGGTGTTGCTGCTAAGTGTAGATTCCTCCTGTAACCTTTTATCCTTCCACTTCCGGTCCTGATACCCGCAATGCAGGAGGTAGGGATGGGCTCTGTCTTGAATACAGCCAAGCGCCCGACTAGGTTCAATCGTGAATTAAAGAATACGGAGTGGGCATCAAAACGTCTCTCGTTGGGCGGTACGGGCCGTACCGAGCGACGAGTCGACAACTCGAACGAAATGATGAACGGTGATTACTCATCCGCTCTGATCGTTCAAATTATAAAAACATGTACTCCATATAAAAAACATATCCTCCATAGACTTTGTAAATATTGTTTAAAAATAATAAAAAGACCGTCCGGTACAAAAGTAATTTTTTGTTTGTTTATTTAAAAAAAAAGTTAAGTACAAACAATTTTTTTCGTTTTTTTTTGTGCCCACTTGGTTTCAACACGCAATTTAAAAGGTGTTATTTCAGGAACAATTTGTTTGTTTGAAAAGCACCTGCTCGCTAGAGTCTCCGACACCTGAAATAGAGAAAATAAAACAATACTTGTATATTAGTTATTAACTAAAAATACATGGTCGTTAACTCCTTTAAATATTTTTTTTGTACGCAAATTTTAGAAGACGTTCGCCGTTAAGTTACAATTTTTTTTTTGTTGGGAACGTCGCTAGCGGATGTTTGGTTTCTATTAGACTACATCAATAGCTCAAGTAGTATGTGTACTTGTTCTATTTTTCGTTTATTTATCGTTGAGTACTTCGCAACCACGGAGCTCGGCAGAAACAAAAACCAGAAGGCTAAACATGCTAATTTTTTAACAACCTACAGGGGTTGAAGGCCGACCCACAAAAAAGAATTTAACTGACAATCTCAACGTATACGCGATCATCGCATTTACCTGTCCTGGCGAAGGTGATTATAACCGAAAATCCTCACGACAGCATGGCATCGCGCTTTCTCGAACTGCCCGGCACGAGGACTTCATGGTCAACCCTGCTACTTGCTACTACTTGTAAGACAACACAGCAAATGCCGCAGCTCCAAACCGACCTATAGTATAAATCATATGAGAAATAAAATTAATTTGATTCAAGCCTTTTTCATTCAGAGAAGGCAAATACTTTGAGATTAGAAGAAAACTTCAAAAGATAAACTCAAAAGGTGTCAGAAATCCATTCAGACTCATTCCACTACTTAAGACGAAGAGCTGTACACAATTTTAGAACAAAACAGTACATCAGGTATGTATGGTTTTTTGCAGACTGGTCCAAGTTGAGTTTTGCAGTAGCTCAGGAGAAGCAAACCACAACCCACAGATTATGTTCAAAGAGCTAGCTAGTAGCTACAGCAGTCCCCAGGATGAAACCAATTTGCCTACTAATTGAACAAGTCGTCGTCTAGCCGAAAGACGTCGTGGGGTAAGACATACCCTTCGATACTCGTTCAATTCTTCTCCACTTTCGCGAGAACCCCAGAAAGCCGAATGCATGACAGCTCACACATTTCAACACAAGGAGAAAAATTACAACTTACATGACTTACACTTGATGTCCATAATCAAAGTTAAGAAGAATTGTGCCCCAACAGTTGTGAAAACATGGTTAAACAAACAGCAATATCCTCAAACAATAACAATAATCTAGAGTTGTGGTAACAGTAGATTCATGCCATCACGGAAGTACCTATTTCTGACAAAAGAAGAATGCATGTAATTTTCATTATTATTTAAACCTAGCATCATCAAGAATGCTTGAAAGCTTGCTAAAACCAGCAGGTGTAAAATGTAACAGAAACTGATGGAAATTCAATTTCTCTTTTGCTAAACCAAGTTTCTTGGGAACAGAAAACACCACGTGTTGTTACAGAATTACGACAGGACATTTACGTAACATCGAAATTATTCACAAATAAGTTTTAGTAGAAGGAAAATAAGTTGAAAACTATAATGGAAGCTAGATTAGTGAAAATTATAAAATACTAAACTTACCCGTGACTTTCCCACTTTGACGGTTTGACATGCTTGTAACCGGCCTGCCATTTGCAATCTTTCTAAGTGCAGACGACTGAGACGACATCAGACGTCTACAACTGCTACAACTACAAGTAACAACGCTACCTGGCGGAAATTAATTCATGGAAATCACAGAAGTACGAAATAAAAGCGGCAGAAGCAGGTAAAAATCAAAAAATGGTTTTATTGTTAATTATGTGTTGGTGTTTAATCTTTAGACAAAGGCTCACAAAGTGTCGTCGTACAATGTGGCATCAAATTTTCTTTTTTCAAAACCCATATGCAATCAAAAGGTACTTGAATTTACGCCTTGCGTCTCGTGCGTGTCTAAAGCGAAGAACATAAACCTTCTTTTAAAGTTATTGGACAACTACTTTCCCCAAAATTTCAAGAACCTGTTAATCTACGATCGCTAGACGGCCCACAGATTGACTTATGAATCGAAAATATTGATCAGATCCAAAAGACGGATGCATTATGATGACGCGGAAAAAGGTTCAATAAATACAGAAAGAACATGAAAATCAAATAAGTTAATGTATTTCTAGATTATTGTAAACAGTACGTTATTGAAAGACTATTCACTGGGATTCACCTGATACGTGATATTTCTTTATAATGTCATCAAAGAATTTTTTACAGTTTATGTTGGCGCCGAGCTTGCCGCATAGTAGAAACGCCCCCGACATTTTACGGTGTAGAGAATAGGTTTCTTGTGGAGGTGGGCATAGTCGGTGCGAAAGCATGACTGGAATCAATCTAAGGAATCAAAAGGCACTGTACTCAAGACAGAGTAGAATGTAAAAATGTGTTTAAAGTATTACTTCTGGATACGTCTTGTCGTATCTTGAGAACCAAAGTCAAACGGCTTGTCATAGCGAAATGCTTCACCTAAAATCATAACTGCTTCAACATGAGCTTCCTCCATTACCTAGGGATAAAATAAATATGGTGAAATTTACTATTTTCCAAAGGACCATAACGATTTAGTTTGTTACCTTTGTCTCGTATCCGATCAAAAAACCCGCAGCCCGAGAAAATTCGAGGACTTTCTGACGATCACCCTCAGCCGCTCCTTCAATTATTCGTATATATTTGTCGACAAAATCTTTCGAATATTCTCGACTCGCCCCAAAATCTATTAGAACTACCTATATTTTAATGAAATTATTTGATTAATCCTCGATGCACATATTATCTCGCATAAGAAATTTACCTGACGAGTCACTGGATTATACATAAAATTAGCCCAGTTAGGATCAGTTTGCATGAAGCGGAATTGAAACACCTCGGTGAGACAGAGATAAAGAATATTCTCGGCAACAAAGTTCCTGGTCTCTTGGTCAAGTTGCATACACTGTTCCATGGAAATCCCTTCGACAAATTCCGATGTGAAAACTTTGCCCGTGCACAACTCATCTACGTAGGAGGCGATAAAAACACATGTAAAGAGTTAAAGAAGATACGAAATATTGAGTTTTTAGCTTGCCAATGACGTTTGGAATTTTAAACTGAGGCATGTCTTTTAGTAGTTCAGCGAATTTTTTGGTGCATTCTGCTTCCCGAACGTAATCTACTTCCCAACTTAATTCCCGTTTTGCCACTGTAATAAATTCTTCAACGTACATGCCTTGGAAAGAAAACGAAGAAAGGTCAATGATAAGTATCCTTTCAAAACAGTTTTGTAAAAAGGACACACCTTTTGGCAGAATATTCCACACGTTCATAACGGCTACCAAGTTATTGATATCGCTTTCTATTCCCTTTGCGACTCCAGGGTACTGGATTTTCATGGCTACTTCGCGTCCATCTAGTAAAGTTGCCGAATGTACCTGACCTGTAAATAATAGTTGTGTTCGTTAAGCACTCGAAAACGAGAAACGATTAAATTATATCTATACCAACAGAGGCTGCTGCAAATGGTTTATCCTGAAAATCAAGAAACCTGCCCCTCCAATCAGGCCCTAGTTCTGCGTTCAAGACGCTTTCCATTTGTCGAATTGGCATAAAATCAGCGGATTCCCTGACTCGTTCAAATATTTTCAGTAGCTGTGGGTTAATCAAGGAATTGTCCTGGATGCTTAGCATCTGTCCCAATTTCAGAGCAGCACCTCGCACTTTGCAAAGTGTTATTACGATTCTTTCAGCATTAGCTTCGGTTAGGAAAGGGTTCGAATCGAGTACAGCCGGCATGTTTTCGTCCGTAATCTTCTTCTTCCCACTCAAACCTAAAGTTCGGCGAGTAACTTCCGCTAGCGCTCCGATTCCCAAGCCAGCGGCCAGGCTACCATAAGAAGCTAATCGACCAATTCTTGAAGACGGAACAGGAACTTCGCGTGATGTTCCACTTAACTTAATGAAACAAACAAAATGATACTATTTGGCATTGAAAGAACGTATTTTGAAAAGTACTTACTTTGGATTTTCGATTTTTTTTAGCAACAGGTGGAATGGGAGGTAAGACTGATTCGTGAGAAGTCGGCGAATTTCCTGTTTCGTGCTGGTTTTCTGCGTGTGTATGAGATTTTGATTTTCTGTTGTTCGTAGTTGAGCTTGCAGCGTCTGAAATTCCTTGATGAGCATTAGTTGGATATTCTTTCTCAGTCTCTCGCACTTGTTTGTCGGCTTTCCTAAATATCTCCGGCTCATTGGGTAACGAACTGGATATTTCGGGATTACCTTTCGAGTTCCCTTGTCCAGCAGATGAAGAAGAGGACTCTGCCTTCAGGTTTCCAACAACTGAATCATTTTGTTTTAAATTTGATGAAAGTGTCTTGCATACGGTAGAATCTAAATGGAATTTCGAAACACTGGTATGGCCATTTGATAACCCAGCAACTGTTGAAGAAGGTGATAGCAAATTATCTTCTTTCAAAATTCCCCCTGTATTTTGTTTCTTCAGTAAACTTCGAAATTTCTCTACAGGCCGAGGATTTGATGAAGCAGTCACATCAACGGAAGATTTTTTACCCAACTCTTTTACTATTTGTTCGGCCGCCGGAAGAACAGATGTTCCTACAGTGTTATCTAGGTTGTTTAGGATCTTATGAGTAGACTCCACATCTGAAACAAGTATAGAATTAATTAAATTTGAATAGCTGTTAAAAATTGATCATACCTGATTGGAGAGGTTGGTTCTCATACTCTACTGGTACTTGTTGTGATTCTTGATAAGATTCTGGGACATTATTTGAATTTTTCTTCAGCAATTGCTGTGCTGATATTACAGAATATTCTTGTAGCCCTTTGACAACAGCAAATGATCTTTCTGTAGCTTCCTTGACATGTTTGGAAAAGTTTTCTGGTTTGAAATTCACAGCAAATAAACTTTTCAACCCAGATCTTGTGCCAGATGACGCAGTCCATGCCTCTTTTAACTCAGCTTCAGTAACACTTGTTGCAGCTTTTGACACAGCATTTAAACCTCTTAAAACAATTAAGATATCGGCACTTGGAAGCTTCGGCATTTTAAATTTCTATAATAGAAATCTTGGCTTTTCCTGGTAATATGTTGAATGTAAAAAACATGCTCTCATTTAAGAGAAGTCAAATTATCTGTACCTTTCTTGGTTTTCAAAGGCCAACTGTTTCGACTGGGTCTGTATTTCGAACTGTGCAGCAAATGTTTGCGAAACCGGTTTATCTTTCTATTTGGTTTGGCTTTCTGATTGACCTTGATCACTCTGGATTTTTGTTACAGTCCGAATCAGTGAATCCTTCTGGTTGGGTGAACAAGTTTTCCATAACCCTGCTACTTCAATTGGGTAGTTGAACTTGACACTTTTTCAGTGGCCAATTTTACTGTACAATTTTTCGTCTTTCATTCGGTTACATAAGAAGTTTGAAAAACGTTGACGGTGAATCAAATTCGTCTGCTACTGCTTTTGCTCTCGGCTGTTAACCGCCTCCTAGATGGCGTTGAGAACTTGTTTTTGTTGCAACCAAGAACAGCTGACAGAGGAAGGACAACTCCAATACTCCATTGTGTTGATATTTTCCATCAGAAGTGAACAAGAAATTCACACAAGTACCCTCGATTCGTTGATTGATTGATTTAGAGAGAATTGCCCTACGTGTTAGATAAGACGTAACGCCATTAACCGCATTTCAAATTCTTTACTTTGGAAGACTAATGGAATGGGTCGTATATTTCTACAACACATTGGAGGAATGCGCCTTTTCTCTTGTGCTGCGTGCGACACATTTTTGACGAATCGCAATGAATTAATCAGCACACGGTTTACGGGTGCAACAGGAAGGGCGTTTTTGTTCAATCGGGTTGTGAACCTCAACTTCAGGTAAATAACTTGATATCTTCTAACTAGTATTTTCTTTTAAATTGTGATTGACTCTTTTTGCTAACCAAATATGGTTTTTTCAGCGAGGTTCAAGATCGTGTTATGTTGACTGGAAGGCACATGGTCAGAGATGTGTCATGCAAGAACTGTGATGCAAAACTTGGCTGGATCTATGAATTTGCTACAGAAGAAAATCAAAGATACAAAGAAGGAAGAGTAATTCTGGAGCGTGCCCTAGTTACAGAAACAGATGGATTTGAAGAGCATATGGGAGATAGTTGAAGAATAATGTATGCTGGAGTGATTGTTTTGTGTGTGTGAAAACTTTATTTCGTTTTATCATCCTTGCAGTATTGCATCCTACCATCTGCGTCTCATGAAATCGTCGAACGTGGTTGCACTATCCTTAAGGAAGGGGAAATTTATTTCGATTAAATATATTTAAAAATTTAAAATCCGACATGCGCACTTTAGAACTGTTTTTCGTCAAAGCAATTTTAATTCTAGCAACTTTGTGTTGCCAGTGATTGGTCCTCTCTCATCTATTCGTCGCAGATAATTCATTTTTATTATTTTTATAAGAGATTCTACTATTTCGTAAAATTTAAAAATAATGAACCCCTAATGGAATACCGTGATACAACGCAATCTTTTATTGATTGTTTCAAATCACCGAATGACGTCGGATTCAGTTGTTTCATTATTATTTCACTAACAAGAGATGAACGATCACTCCCGTTTCTGCTATGAAGTTGTTCTTTCTACAAATCGTAAATACATATTAGCTGATAAGGATCCAGCAAGTAGCCTGTAGTCGAATAGCGGCTATGATAAACTAAATTCGCCAGAGAGAGGTGACGGTTAAGAGTTAGAGTAGCGAGAGGTAATCAGTTGGTTAGTACACTGAGCTCCTTCGAATGGAATATGCAGATAGGTATAAATTTCCTCTTCTCCTTTTCACTCACGTTTCCAGGCAAGACAATTTCACAAAATCCCTTGAAACCATCTGAGACGTGACGTTGTATTCTGGCGGTATGCACGCACCACTCATCACTTGACGAAAACTTTGCCGTCGATTCCTATTGGGTCGCGTGCATTGCGCCACAGAAGGGGTGGTCGATACGGTAAGATGAAAATTGTTTTCATCAAAAGTGCTTGCATATGGAAAATGAATGATCGAGCCGTCAATCCTTTCAATCTCCATCAGCATTAGCAACAGAATATTGCCCAAGAGTGTGCAAAGTTGGCTCGTAGCAACGCTCCCTCGAATCAACATCGCGATGGTCGCGTCAGACGGCTTTCACTCGTTAGCAATCCGGCAATCCCACGCGACACTACGGAAAAGTTCCGAGCGTCTGGATGCTTTTTGTACATCCCTCCCAATTCTCTCTTTATCTTCCCTCTCTCGGCTCTTTTCGTTCTCTTCCCGTCTGCTACACAAATAGAGAAAGAAAAAATCAAGGAGATGAGACAAGACGAAAGTTTTCCGGTAGAGGTTTTATTGATCGAACCCGATCGGAAACTGTTTATATGTCCGAGAGACAATGCCGCCATCAAGGATCAAGGACAATCTCTTTCTGGCGAATGTGACGCATGGGTACACACAGAACCTGCACAGAACATACGTAGAAAAGAAGATTTGTCCCCATCTTTATCTTTTTTTCGCTAGAATAAAGATCTGCCAATAAAAAACAAAGACGGACCCAGTGACCATCGTGTCGTGGGAAATTCGGTAGTTGGCCGATAATTGCCCAATTTATTGCACGACACTGCTTCGATCGAGGGGTTTCTCTCGATTCGTTGTGTGACCATTTTTCTGTAAATATTTGGGCCGTATTCGCCTGCTTACTGCAATGGCGCAATTTGACCTTTCCGATAGTGTCTTGTACTATCAAAGAAAGTTATCGATCTCGACCACGCACTGCACAGTACGTACCTTTTTTGTGCTGCCCTCAAGCTGACGTCTACAAGCAGCATCCTTTCCTTTTGGTGTCGGATCGCACTTTTGTCCGTTAGTTTGGTCCCGGTCGTCATGTCCAGTGTCTGTTGCTCTCGAGGCCTCGAGAAACAGAATACGCGAATGACGTGAACCCAAAAAGACGGGAGATATATCCCCGGATGAGAATGGCGACTTTGTCTTTCGTTCTTAGGACCTTTACACTTGGGCGAACTTTACCTGGGCGAACGGATATCTTTGTGACACTCGACGGGTTTTCTTATCCTTTCCAGCTTTTGCGGACCGAGACAGGCTGAATAGCCCAAAAGATTTTCCCCGGGATTTTTAGCGCTCAGTCAAGATGTCGAGACGAGGAGTGGATTGTGCTGATTCGGAGTGGGCCGTGATCCAAAAGAAAATCGATTTCAGGACGTCGGGCACTTGGATCGCGTCAAATCTACCTTCATATTCCCTTTACACTGGCTCTCGCTCCATTTTCTGAGCTTTCTTTTCCCTTTTGCCTCTTTTCTTTCTCGTCTGTACTCTCCAGATGCTTTCTACGTCGATGCTTTTAGCAGAAATGAATATAAAGAATAGAGAGCCGACCTCAGGGCACCCACATGCGCTGTCTTGGCGAATAAGAAAAAAAGAGGCACGAGTTACTTCCTTATTATTAGGCTCTCACACCATATTTACCAGCTGGAGCGGAAGCGGGAGACGCGGAACAGGAAAAGAGGGAAGAAGGTTATCCCGATAATATATATGGGTCTCTTATTAAGATTATTATACGTAATCACGGGAAACGATGTTGGAGAGCGTTCAAGGAAGAGTGAGATCGAGCCACTCGGGGCTGGCACAGTTCCCTGCAAAAAGAAAACGAAAAAAGTACGAAAGCGGAAAATATGAGCTAAACACATTCTTAGTATAAGAACTCTTCTTCTCTTTTACGGCAAGAAGGCGAAAGAAAGATAAAAATAGAGGGAAGCGACATTTGATGTTGTTATTATTTCAGGGTCGCAACGTCCGGACAGCGCACAAGGGCGGCGCATGGAGACATGAATACATACAGCCCTTGTTCTTTTCAAATAGCAATTTTATCGCTCCACGCGTCTTTGATCTTTTATTTTCACTGTTAAACAGGTGTAGTCGAAAAAAAACAGTGTGAAAGGTCAGACATCGCGCTGACCTTCGGCATCACGAGGGAATCATCAATAAATCAATACACAACGGATATATATAAAATGTCTCTCTTGATATATATAAATAAATAACGTTGTCTTGTGCGCAAAAAAAAAAAAATTTTAAACATTTGAGTACGGGAAACGGGAATGCATTAAAGCCGAACAGGGAATGAAAAACACGAGGAAATCGCATCATCATTTTTGCCTAGTAACTTCTTGTCGTTTTTTTCCTTTTTGTTACTTCTCCGAGAAAATATCGAGAATCGTGAAAAGGTCTCGTTTCTTCGCTTCTTCTTCTCTCAATAATACAATCACTCGTTTGTGTATATATAATGGAGAAAGATCAGTACGGATAGCGTATCGAAAAAATAAATAAATAGAATATCCAAGTTGATTTCCCTTGATTCTTTTCCCAACCAAAACGACTCTGGGACGCGAGATGGAGGAGATATCGGATCTATACACAATGTAGTAACAGTGAAACAGGTAAACGACTATGGTAATTTGAAAATGACGCGTGCAGACAGTAATGTACATCAGGCGGCTCGTCTCGCGTCTCCGGGCCAACTTGTTCCTATACAAAACTTTGGAAACCTTGGAAACCTTGGAAACTGTTTTGCTGCATTTGATGCATTTCCTCCATCCTTGTTTCATTTCTTGTTTGCTGGCCATGCGATCCACGTTGGGTCATTCACTCGTCGCAAACAGCACGAAGATATATTTCAAAAGAGGATTTTGAAGTATAGATGAAACTGTCGTTACAAAATGAATAGAATGTCATGGAATTCCTTTTTTTTTTTGGGTTGAAGAAGAAGTAAGTAGGGCGAGTGAGGACTCAGACACAACTTTCAGGTACGTCCGACATGGTGGCGACGAAATCGGGCGGCAGTTTCAAACAGGTGCGCTTATTGTCTACTGATGCGTATGGAGGCGCTGGCGTTCTGTCTGGCCGGTGGTGGTAAAAACCGGCGTTTCTGTCATCGTGACAGACATCGGGAGCTGTCAATTCGGTGACCAGCTCACCGTTCGTATGAGCAGCGTTGGACAGTCGGCTCTTGTCCGTTTGACTGATCCCGTTAGTGTGCGCCTTCTGCTGATGGTACTGCTGCTGCTGATTGAGACCCCGATGATCGTCGACAGCCGATCCCATAAACGAAGTCATCCTCGACGCCGGAATGTTCCGCCTTCTGTAGCGAATGCAAGCGAATGCAATGATGGTGGACACGAGTAGGAGGCCGGCTCCTGTGCCCATGGCTACAGCGCCGGCCACACTGCCGGAGAATGGATCTGTCGATGGTGGAACTGTCCGTTTCGCCGCTTCTTTGAGCGTCGAAACGGGTAAAACCACGGGCAAACTGAGTCCCTTGACGTTTACTGCATACAAGTAGAGCATGAATGTAGATCCGGGCTCGAGGTCAGTTAGCCAGAATTCGGCCACCGAGTCCGATTGTAGCGTCAGCTGCGGCTGGCCCGTAGTCACGTCCATCGCCTGAAGCTGGAAGGTCTGCTTCAAGCCACCATCATCTGCGGTTCATCAACATTTTTATTAATCATGAACACCACACGCTACCATCATACGATTCCCACCCACCGTTGGAACTGCAAAACACGTGAATGCTGTCTGCCGTCTGGTTGAGTACGCTGCAATTTGATAAACTCTCCGGAGGACCTATAATTGATTGAGTTGGAATTTAGAATGAGGAAGGGCGTTCATCATCCTCGGCACTGTATAAGCCAACTAATCCAATCAAGTAGCGGAATCAAACGAAAACATCGCGACGGAGTGCTGGGCGCGCGCTCGCGAGCCACAAAACAACCGCAATTGAATTCCGTTTCGTTTGCTTCATCCAGACACCCCATTTTTTTTTATTCGCGTCGATGTTGCCTGAAGTCTGGAAATTTCAGGAATCGACAAAACTTCAAAGGGCAGCCTTTTTTCAACATTTCCTTTCCGCTGATTCTTCCGCCATCCGTTTCTGTGTGTGTCAAACAAACAAACGGGCAAAAGCTTACGCCAAGGGAGAGACGAGTCATTTGACGCGCAAGGACAGTTCCGTCTTTTTTCTCTCTCTCTCTCGTTTATGGAATTTCCTTTTCATTTCGTTTTCTTTTGTTCGGGGAATCGTTAACAAGCAGTGCGTGAGTATTTCACTGTGTCTTCTATTCTCAACTTTTCTTTCCCCCTCCTACGTCCACTTTTTTTCTTTCTTCGGCTATAATGCTTGTGTCTTTGGGTGGCGCATTAAGCAGTCGTCGTACGTGACGCAGTTCACGCCGCGCGTTTCTCACTTTCTCGCTCTGTCGCGTTATTACAAGTTTCGAAAACGGAAGGAAACTGACAATAAGAGAGTCGGACTACGGTGTGACGTTAAAGCAGCTCGGACAAAAGGAGGTGAGATATGGCGAACGATGCAGTTTGGGATTCGGTTGATAAAGAGTGGTGGTGGTGTGAACCAGCACTGGGTCACTTCAGTCTGGCTTTAGCTTTCCCGGCTCCTCACCTTTCAGCTATAGAGCCCGTTTCCTTCCCCAGCCGCCTTTGTGGGTAATGCACACATAAAAGGAGCAGAGCTGCTACGGGGAAAACCGGCCCCGTTGACATCAAAAGTCGCAAAGTCGCGTACTTTTTGACACTAGTATCTAGTTAAATAAGTAGGGTACACAGTAGGCGGCTGTACTTTTTTGATGCAAGAATGAAACATATTCTAGAAAGGGGAAAAGGCAGCTAGGATTTTCTTGGAAAATTAAGCGCCGAAAGGATTGTGACCGGTCCGTTTCTCCGGCCTTCCTCCCCTTTTCTCTATTTAGCCTAAAATATCCGGCGAAAAAAGTTCCCGGGCATCCGGTCTGGCGAGATCTCGTTTATTCGGTCTGTTCTCTCTCTCTCTCTCTTCACGCTCGTCAGTCAGTCTACCAGACTGCCTCTCCCCCCCCCTTCCCACCACCTGTGCCTTGGTGAAAACAAAAGGCTGCCGTTTTCATTTGACGTCAATTAATTTCGGCCGGCTGCGCTGGGAAAGGCTTCCCCGCACGCTTAGCTTCCGTTGGGGCCCTTTTCATTCCGAATCGGCTGATCCTCAAAAGAATATAATACTATAAAATCACGCGGGCTCTAATTCGTCGCGACGTCAAGCATACTTAAAAAGGCTCCCTTCATTAAAAAACGTGACTGTCGCCGTCTTTCGTCTTTCCGGTTCGCCAACTGCAGCGCAAAGATTCGCGTTTCTGCATCTCCTGCGAGTCGTACCGGACGTACCCTCCGGTTCGTTCACCAGACGTCACATGGAGGCGGGATAATTTCAGAAAAAACTCACCTGCCGGGAAGAATCGAAAGAGGCACGGGTCCCGTTGCCATCCAAGGTCGCTGTATGCCCAGCACGCCAGCGTGCCAAAATCGGCCTCCAATTCCGGACGAAAGCGGAGCGTCTCCTCGTTGACAGACGACGACAAAGTTAGAGACAGGCCGCCGGCTCCACCGCTCCCTGTTGGGTTCGATGATCCAGTGATGTCTTTCCATCCTCGAGTCGTGTTCAGGGCCCATCTGTCATCAGATTCTGTTGTGTTACTACTGTCATCTGATTTGGATCATTAGCGATGGAATACGTGATTCGGGGATGCACGTGCCGTTCGCAACTTGCAACAAAATTTCAAATGTCACCAACAAAACAAAAGAAAGGACGAAAAAAAGGGAGATGAAATCCGCTATCGACGGGTGGGCGTCCCAAAGTAGAGGGAGGATGGCGCAAGTTTCTAAATTGATTTCAATTGATCAAAGGCAGAGACGTGCTGTCGTCTAGCTCCTACTTTTTGCGACGAATCGATACAATTATTGATGAGGTCACATAGCGGGCGCAGTAGTCGAGGAAAATGCTGCTTCCAGTTAGGTAACTTCTGAACCTTCCCAAGTACATAGAATTCGTTCATCGGTTATTTGATGATGATGGGAGGGGCCTGGCAGCGCCATCAAGACAAAATGTAGGCCTCTCCTCTAGGGATTACCCCATCATCCTCGGGCTTTTAGATTTATGGCGACGTTGAAAGTTAAGTAAACTAGGCAAGTAAGAAGTTTAGGATCGATGTTGCTCTCTGTTAATTGAATAAATCGGAATAAATCGAAATTGGGAGCGAGAGATCCAGTTTTAATAGTTAACCGGATTGTAGCTTTTAATAGCCTTTAAGGAAAAACGAGGAAACTCTCGTCTCTAAACGACGCTCAAAAAAACCCAGACGGCAGTCTTGTAAATGATGTAGTAGACTAAAGGCCAAGTCTTTTAAATGTACCTGAATTTGAGAGGACGTGGGAGTGCGTCGACGGAGCAGGATAGGTTGAGGAATTCTCCACGTTCGGCTCCTCTTATGTTTCGCACCGGATGTCGACATAAGGGTGTGTAGCGCACGGTCAACGGGACCAGGTTGCTGGACCCTTCACCTCGAGAATTGATGCCGACGCACTTGTAGTTGCCGCTCCGTTGGCGAGTTATTCCACGAAGCACCAGGCTTTGGTTGGACATGATGATCTTGGCGCTGGCGTTATACACTAACGTTTGATCCTACGTTTTTTTTTAAATGAATGAGAGACAATGATGAGCACAAACAGGCAAAGATCACGTCACACCTATCCAATTTGTTATTTTCTTTCCGTCTTTGACTACAATATTTTCTAAATGGTAAATCTTAATACGCTTGTATGTGTTTTGTATTGTGAAAAAAAGAAAAAGAGAAAAAGGATTTCAAGATGAAAAACGTGTTGAAAAAGCCAGTTGGATATAGCATCAGGGATGGCGGTGAATGGGTATATACGAACCTCGTGTTTCCACACTAGGCGAGTCACGTCCGGATAAGCTTGAATGGAGCACTCGAAATAGACGTCGTCACCTTCTTTGATCGACTCGGCATTAAGCGTCGGGCCCAGACGCAACGTGGCCATCGGAGGGACTTGAATCGTCCGTGGCGTTTCAGAACGGAAATGGAGAGAAAAGAACCGGAAGCACGTAGCGTTGGGGCGAGGTGGGGATAGAGAATAGAAAGAAAAAGAGAGCAAAACGTTAGAGGATAAAAAGGCAGCAGTGAAGAGATAATGGGCGATAGAACAAATCCCAAATCGATTCAATTGGCAGCAGGCGCAGCACACACGAGTGCAACGTGCCCCATTTGATATCTTTTGTATTTTCTATCGTCCAGTAAGCGAAGCGAAGCAGCGCATACATTGGACGTCTAGGCGGAGTTCGTCTTCGATGGCCTCGTTGGCTCCCAACAGGCGATTAGCAACCCGACAGGTGAGCGTCCTGTGGTAGTCCTCCTTGGTGAAATTGGCCCGTAAAACGCTTGTCGTCACGTTGCCCGATTCGTCGTCAAATACCTGTGCGACAACGAAGAAATAAGGGAAATCCGTTAAAATTAATCAGCCACAGCACCAGCTGAAATCGTTTGACGGGATAAATGTCAGCACAGTAATAGGTTATGTCCAAGAATAGACGTCAACCCGGGCGACCGGTCGATTAAAGACAACGACGTCGCGCACAAGTTGAGACCCGTCTCGTATCACGTGGCGGAGTTGGCATCGGTTACGTGATGGCAGTCGCGCCAATTCAAGCCGAACGATGAGATTAAAATTGGGCGGTGACAGAGATACCGGAAATCGAATACTTTTCTTAAAATGTCAAGTTGGCGTGGGACTTTTTACAAAAACTTCTTGTAGACAGGGATGATTTTCAAAATAGTTCTAGCAAACAAAAAAAGAACTACAATACTGTCTTAACCTGGTGCGCGTGACAGTCGAGACAGAAAGGCATTTTTTTTGCCTTTCTTAACTTTGCGCAGCAGTCACGTGGGATTAAGTAGAGCGTATAAGGATATGTTGCCTACAATAAAGGTGGGACTCCGCCCCAGAGAAGCAAAGAAAGATGGCACCGAGTAATAGAGAAGAAGAGACATAAAAAAAACCAGATGGAGAAAGTAGCGATTGTTCGAGAAAAACGGCAACTATGAAATGGACGTTTGTCCAGCACAGTCTAGTCACAATCGGCCATGTACAACTCGAGTTGGTAAGCTGTAACAATGAATAAAAGAATCGTCCCTAGGAAGAACGAGAAAATAAAACCATAAGAAAGCAAACAAATACTAAAAAAAAAAAAACAACACCGAAAGAGAAGGAGAGGGAGGAAGAGCTATGGAGCTCTGAATTGATTAGTTCTGTGCGCGAGGTACATTATGGCGGTTGCAGAGGCCCAATCCAAGACTGACAGTCTTTTGGCCTGGCTGAGGCCAAAAACGTAGTCTAAGGGAGAGGAACAACACTTCGATCCGTCTCTGTCTCTCTGGCGTACGGTCCGTATACCGACCGACATAACAAACGGGATTTCTCCAAAGGACGGCGGGGAAGAAAGAGGAGAGCCGGCCCATCAGCTTTGGTCGTGCTTTTCTACTCACTTTGTCTTTGGCGACCAAAGAGAAAAGGGACTCATCACTTCATCATTTGCGCTGATCCTTCTCCTACTTCTTCCCTTCCTCCCAGTCGTCCTTCTTTTCCTCCTCCTTAGCCTACTCTCCATCGGCCTGTCCGAACGAGGAAATGGGAAACTCTACTTCCTCATTTAAATATACGTGGAAAAAACAAAAGGATCTGGCCCATAATACGAAAGAGGACTCTTTCTCTCTTTCTCTGTTTTGTCTCTGTCCTTTTACCGACGGCGGAGTCTTTGAAAACGGAAGAATCAAGGAGCGACGTTATCATACATCAACCCGCCGGAAGCAGTAATTGCTTTCTAAATGTCTACGTCGTCTACAACTCTGCTAATAATCAAAATTCAACATCGGCAGCAGCTTTGCTTCCATCTTTTCTTTGATAGCTTGTGCACGTCTGTGCGCGATAATCCCACGCGATCCGCGCTCGGCAACAATTCAACTGCCAAATCACTAATTGGAAGCCATGGCAAGGATATAGCGAGCGCATCAAGCAACAATAGTTATATTATATACCCGAATTGTGCAACCGTGACTAAAATATTGACAAGTTTCGGGATCTTCACAACAGAGTGAAAGACATGTTGTGTCTCCTTGGTGTTTGTTCTTTCGACCGTACATCCTGAGGGAACTGTATGAAGAAAACAAGGATTGTTCGTTCCATTTATCGATTTATTGGACGTGAAATGTCGCTGTTTGCGTAACTCGTACCACGATTACTATTACAAGACACTACAGTTACACCCACTACTCCTTGCTCTTTGCGGAGAAACCAGCCAGAGGCCTATCCGGAGCCCAGAAGTAATAAATCAAAAAGTTCTTGAAAAGGTCGAAATGAAAAGATTCTTTTTTGTTCCCTTCCGTTGCCTAGTTGCAACGCTCTTATCACTAATGGACATGTCACGGGCGTTGGCTCGTGCGGCTTATTTGGGCACTACAAATGGAAAATTGAAACTGTATCACCGCTTCCAGTAGGCTATGAGGATCTACATATCGGGCAAAAGCTTTTTCAAATAGGCAATGAATACGAAAATGCCAATCGTGGCGAGGCATTGTCGTTCAATTTTCTTCCGTTTACTTGAAGGCAAAAGGATATTGAAAGGTCAATAGACAAGGTTATTTATGTAGCCGTATATAGTTTAAGCGCAAGGCCGTGAAACAGCGCGTTTACTTTCGGTCTGTATACACGCGCATTGTATCGAAATATTAATGTATAGACGTATATATATATACCTTGTAAAAAGAGTTGGGAATCTGAACGTTGTCCTTCCACCAGGTAATGGAAGCGGATGGTCGGGAACCGAACGTCTGGCAGCGGACTTCACTGCTTTCGCCGGCCAGGAATCGGATATCCGTCTTGCCCAAGATATCCACTTTCGACGGAGGCACTAACAGGAGTGAAAGTAGACAGACAAAAGAAAAGGGGCACATGAGTAATGGATGAAGCCAAGCCTATATACAACAACGTTGAATTGGCACACAAAAGACAAGAAACTGCATAGACTCTAATGCGAGACGACGATAGCTAAGCGAATAAGAAGACCACTTGCAAAAAGCAAATGACAGTATTACGACATTACGAAAGAAAGAAGAAACCACCCGGACATTATTCTTCCAAAACATGTCTAGCGAAGCTGATAATGCGCAAATAGAATCTAAGCAGAGCTGGGAACCAAAAAGCAATTTCTGTTGTAGTTCGAATCTCTCGAGCGAGAAATTAAAGTACCAACTTGTGACAAATACGGTAAATAGGAAAAAAGAAACGCCGCCAACTTACATTGAATATCAAGCGTAACCGTTCTGGTCCTTGGGGCGCTGATCGGACTGTTGGTCGCTCGACAGGTGACTTGGGCATCCTGATGTGACCGTTTCAGTGGGCCGATCCTGATCTCCCGGACAATTACACTTTGCTGCAGGAAAGTAGTAGCGTCACCCTGGTCGTCATGGAGACCACTGCTCCGACTGGCCAGCTGAATGAAGCGGTTGTGCGACTCCGGCTCTGTCGGTGAGGTTAATCGCTGTCCGTTGAGGTACCACTCAACTTGCGGAGTTGGTTTACCGCCCACTACGTGACAGTGAAGTACGGCCGTCTGATTCCGTTTCAATGGTCCCAGTTTAGACAGACGGATCTCCCGACCCGATTCATCCATTATTTGCGGCTCTGACGTTGGAACTAACGACACAAAACAAATTTATATATATATTTGGCAAATCTCCTAAATGGAACTGCACTTTCGATTGAACTCTCGGTTGTTTATAATGTCACGATCAATTCAATTCTGCTGGGAACACCCATCTGTGTCCCCCAGAAACACGCAAGTGTGGGCTGTATTATAACTGATGTAGGTCGGATGCATCCTTCATCCGCACACCACAATCTACTTTCACTACATATATATATAGCCTACTGTGTTCGTCGGGTGTCTGGCGTTTCTTTATGAAATCATAAAGAATCGTTACAAGGCAATCGCAAGGACGTGAAAAGGGGGTTCCGGAAGAGCTACGACGTAGTATGAAGTGAGGTCGAAGAAACACAAAGGTTACTCGGATTAGTTAAAGAGTAGCGCCTTTAGTTCAGAGTGGTCGGTGAGAAGGAATAATCCATTCGACTCGCCTACTGTATGTATGGCGTCCGAATGACGTAAAAAGACTTTTAAGGATGGATGGTCTCACGCGCGACTAAGCTTTTAAACGTTGCTCGGGTGGCAAGAAGAAGAAGAAGAAGAAGGAAAAGGAGGGATATACTATAAAATCAAAAGAGAGTACAACAACATTAGCGGTGTGTAGGCTATTTATATAAAAGAACGGCAGCGGCGGCGGCGGCGATTTCGAGTGAAACATTCCGGGACGGTGCCGACGGGCATAAGAAGGTCGACTGGCTCTGCAAAGCGTGAAATTTCCCTGGAGAAAGAGTTGGTGCTGCACGCTTACGCATCAGACCTACAGCAGACATGATGTGGCCTACCAAAAAGTTCCATTTCTCCTCATTTTCCAGGGGACAGGACAGGTTTCTCTCCTCTTTATCAGTGCTACACTGCTATATACAGCTTTACTTTTCCCTCTCATCTTGTGTTGGCTGTGTGTCGGGACCCCCGGTCTCGTTAGTTGCTACGCCCCTTTGTCTTCGTCGAAAACCTCCGGGCTCCTGATTCTGCTCCTCCTCCGCCCTGTCGATGTGTCCGCTCGTTTACTCCTCGTTTTCTCTCGGATGCTATAATACCATCAACAAACAAGGCAATTGTTGGCTTCTACATATACATTCATTTGCCACAACAAATTAACCATTGCCATTTTCATCAAATTCGTCGGCAGTTTCCCCTAGTTTCCCCTGGTTTCCCCTGGTTTCCCCTGTCATTTTCATGCCTGGAGAATCGATAACGACGACAAAAACAGAGAGTTATCAATATGCAACATACGCCCGATTCAAGAACAATGACGTCACTATTCGGGCGATGACAGTCTCCCATAGTACCTTCCGGTACAAAGAGCAACAGAGCTGATGTAGGCTATATTCGAGTGTCGGAAGTCGGTGGCACATAAATACAAGACGCTTGTCCACCGGAATCCATAACCTTTACTAACTCATTCCCTACCTATCTCACGGAAAAAAACGTAGAGTTATTGGCATTTCTATAGTATAATATAGAGAGAGAGTATTAGGAAACAATTGTCGAGAGTCACTGAATAATAAGATCGAACTTGGGGCTAGATAAGGACTTGGACTTTTTCTAGTTAAGAATACATTCGCCTTTTCTCCTTCTTCTTAGCTTTTTCATCAAAGCATCAATATTTCCACGAAGATCGAACATGCAAACCCATTCCGCTGCAGTAGGGCCATAGCTTAACAACAGCGAAAAGTGGGGAATTAAAGATGCCATATGCATCTAACATCATCTAGTCGAGTACTGTCTTCAACTTCCGCTTGGCAACGGAGGTAAAAATACGCTAGAAAAGAGCAAGGGAAAAGACTTTAGAAGATTGCTTTAAATATCTTCACGTTTTGGATGGAGAGAACACGAGAGTGACGCCTCACGTGTCGTCCCACAGTCGTCGCAAACGAGTCGCAAAAGCGCGCTTTTCTTCAAGCGTCAATAATGTAGATGGTGAACTCTTCGACATTGTTGCTTTTTCCGCTTTCGCCATCTTCACAAAGTCTATAGACTTTCCCCTCCTTTTTCAACGCCGTTTCCATCATTCAAAGCGTACAATAGACAAAGCTCGTCGTCACCAATATAGATTTCGATGGAGAATCCGCCAGTCACACAAATGAGCCTACACACACGACCGGGTGCACTGTCAATTGGCTTTAGCAATTGCAAGTCAAGAGAAGGGAAATTCGTGAGAATTCCAGCGGCTTATTGATTTTGTTCTTGGTTCGTAGCGAAGGAAATCAGCAAGTCGGAAAAACATTGTTTCTGAGGCGTTAAGACCCTTTTTAATGGCACAAGATGAGAGACGTCAGCTACCCCGTATTTAAAGGAAGAAATAAGAAATCTATTCTTAGAGACTCGCAAACGGAATTCCAGAATGAGGAAAGCGATGACGTTATACGCATAAAGAAAGATCAAGGAGTTATTATTGGAGAAACTCGCGAAGAAAGCTTTCTGAAATTACGAAGTTGACGAGAAAATAATAACGAGCATTCGCAACTTGAGCCCTGGCTGGCTTATTAAAGTGGTCGGTCCCGTTCTTTGCTATTTTTAACTGGAACGTTTGGGCGGAAGGCTAAGATTTGCCGGATGAATTCAACACCCCCTGATAAGAAGAATTACTATTTCATAACTCTCATGTAACGCATTCCAAACATAGAACAAGAGACTGACGTCATATCAAATCGGCCACCTTTTACCATACTTTTGTAGTAGGTAATCTTACGTGAATGGTGATATGAACCAAGGAATGGTTGGATTGGAAGGAAAACATTATTTGGCCCGCAACCGTTACTGTATATAGCCTAGTAACATGAAGCTTTCGGTGCCTTTTGCGCGGAGGTGGTCGTTTGCAAAATTCACCCAGTGCTTGTAATCCTACTATTCGTACATTGCAGTAAAGACGGCTGCCGACGATTGCGTCTTCGTTTTCCCTCGTCTTACAACATAAATAGGGAACGCATATCTTGAGCCATTATATTCCTCGCCGGGACACACTGGAGCAACTTGGGTGGAAACGGACAGTAGTTTGTGTAGACTTTGGATGGGGCCATGACTTTCTGTTTTGTTTCAGTCGAGTAAAATAAACATGAAAAGAGGAGACTTGAGACAATGGCGACAAGGAGAGCGTGGGTGGCAAGACGGAGGGCTCCATCGACCCATTTTCTTGACGACACGAGACCTAAATGATGAATGCGAGAGGAAAGTAGTCTGAACGACATCTCGTACAACACGTAGCAAAGAAAAAAAGAAGCAAGATGTTAAAACAAAACGGGCTATACACATAAACTCTGCGCGTTTCATGCATCGTCTGTTGGCAGCAGTACCATAATATAGCCCTTGGCTGTTGCTCTAAATGGAGGCTTTGGTACACAGAAGAGAGAGAGAGCTTGCCGCAATCAAATCAGACAAAACATCATGAGGCTGTCCGTTATAGAGTAGACTATATGTACTCGCAACTGGGGATCAAACACGTAACTCCACTCATCATCCGTCTTCTCAGTCTGTCACTCTAGACAGAAAACTCTGCCGCAAGATGTAAACAAACCGGCGTCCAATTTTCGTTCCTTCGATTAGAAAGACGGAAGAAGGAAAAAAGGAGCGACGTAGGTGGACGCTAAATCTTATCCTATCAGCTCAGCTCTCGTCACTGAAACGTCCGCTCGCTACCGTTTCGATCACAATCGCTGATCGATGATCACTACGTCAGCCTCTCCCCTCTCTGGTCCAGTCTACCGTCTATACCTAATCACATTCTTCCAACTCTTGTTTCGAAAGCAACGGTGCTGATTACAAAACAATGGCCGGACGGACGGTAGGCCAAACTCGGTAGCTGATCGTCAATTAGCCAGCCAAGTTCCAATATTGTAGGCTTTACCCCCCCTTTCACATATACCCGGCAAACCGTAGGGGATGAAAACAACCGAAATCCGATGGAGGACCGGTCGAGCCCTACCTACATCGAATGCCCTAAACCGCATTCTTATTTGACTTTATTTAGTTCCCTTTGCTCTTTGTGGAAACTTTCAACCTTTCCTTAAATCCATTAAACGTGTAGTTCTATCTAGTCCTTACTTTTTAACTTCGCATAAAAAACATTTGCAGGAAGTTTTTTTAAAAATAAGTTTTCTAAGGTGCTTAGTTGTCGTTTTCAAATGTCAAGCAGTAAAAACAACGGTTTTAGATCCCATTATTTTATTTACATTGTTTCCATGTTTGTTGTACTCTAGCTGGATGTTATGTTCTGTACCAATGTACTGCCGACGTATCATTTCCTTCTACTGCCTTGTTTGTCAAAAGTTGAAACGATGTAAGCCGCGCTCACTACCAATTCCCAAACTTCTTTTTTCCTTCTCGAATCTAGTTCCAGAACGACAACCAGTGTTTTTAACTTGCAAGACAACGGTTTTTCCGCGACAGAGAGATAAGTCTTTTTGTCACTATTTTCAAAAGTATGAATAGAGAATAGGTTACAAGTAAAGGTTACTAAGAAAAAAACACAGGTCAGGTCGATACAAATATCAGTTTGGGAATCGTAAGAATATATTAACTTCCATCTCGACGGGTAAATTAGCATTAGCCCTCTGGCAGACGAGAAAAGTAAGTGCAGGCCAGAAGAAGAAGCCAAAGCAAGAGGCGCGTACCAATCAATGCGACTTTAATGAGCTTGTTACAGAAGGGCAAAGATAGAAGGGAATAAGAGAGTAGGCGAGAAAGTTGGACGAGTTTACTTGGATCGACTTGGATCCAAAAGTTAACCACCAAAATGAAATATGAAAAATTTAAAGAAGGAGTAGAAGTGAAAACTAGGATCGTCTGAAAGATGATTAATTTAATTCTCTCGAAAAAAAACGGGCCGTTCGCTGCTTCTGTTTCTGGCGCGAACACACTACTCAAACTCACGTGCGCATTCATCGTTCCGTACCAATATCGCGTTGGTATTGGTGTAGCTAGAACAAGTCGGCTACCAGAGAAATGACTTTCACTCTACGATTAACTTCCAAGTAGACGCTATGCCTTTGGCTTTTGCACGCAGACTTTTAGTCATGGGCCTTGTCTGGTTGACAAGGCAAAGATCAGTTAGACAGACACGGATTTGACAAGTCAAAAGTGTGGTCCCACTACATAGGGCAAGAAGGGAGCAACGGCTGCTGTTTCTCCGTATATTTCCTCTCTTTTTTCCTCTTTCTTAACCTACTTTCGTCGGTTTTCTCGGAGCAAACGGAAACATAGGGGGGAGCTGGGCCTACTCGACCTTTGGCACTCGCGTGCTAGTGTCAACTTGGGCTCGTCTTTGTCGTTGGCTTCCGTACACAGAACCGACGCGGCTTTGACAAAAGTCGATATTAGGCGTCGCGGAGCTTAACGAGAAGCGAAATTGAATGGTAGGAAGATGAAGAAGGAGGGAGTCGGTGACGACAAAGAAAGAGAAGCAAACCTCGTACTGCTTGACATCTCGTCGATCAGATCTATGGGTTCGACTGCTGACGGATAAAGGCGAATAAAAGAAAGGGAGAGAAAAAGTCACGACTGGTGCAGCCATCGAACGAGTCGTACTCGTGGGGAAACCGGTAAAAGCCACACATGTTGTCACCCGGGAGCCGAGCGGAGCCGAGCGAAAACCACGCTGCCTTTCATACACCAAAACCTTATATACTCTTCCACGACGACAACTACATACACTGTACTACCCATACGAACTGTAATTTGTACTCGACAGAGTTCTCAATTCAGCCCCTAAAAAGCAAAGGCGACGCGGCCGCTGCTAAGAAATGAATAGCGTAGGCTGGAGCGAGTGGAGCGTCCCATGCACAAATGATCGCTTTGCCCTTTCTTCGATTTAGGTTAGTAGTACCTGTTACTCATCTAGAGGTCTCTATGCTGTAGATTGCAGGGAGGATTCGAAACGTGATGATGATCCACTGTAGGACTAGAATTTGGTTTCCGATGACTCGTTAGTTGTTGATGAAAGGGAGCCCATCACGAGACAAAGAACAACGTAGTAGGGACGTCTCACGTGCAACTTTCTCATCATATATAATCTCTTCTCCCCTCATAACCTCACGGGACCTTCGATGATTACAATTGAAAGTTGCAACCGCCTCGATACTAGTTTTCGTTGCATAACAAAAGGAGATCCTGATAAGCCCGATGAAGAAAGCAACAGTATAGGTATATAAAAGGTAGTTTTCAATAGCTAGTTTTCATCACAAAAACATTCAGCTTCTGGGGTTGTGGGGAACAACGAGCTTATCAAAAGAGTGTCGTGGCGAACGAAGTGCAGTTGAGTGGATCGTCGACTTTTCTAGAATGAAACGTCTGCCAGCAGGTAGTTAGCAGGATCGACCGTGCTCACGTAATCTGACTTTTGCCCACTTTCATTCTGACCCCAGAGTTATTTATTTTGTAAATTATGCAATCCGTTGGTCTAGACTTTTGTCCTTGGCCTTCCGTTTTGGAGAGAGAAAACTCTTTGTACCTGCCCGGTTGCACCTACTTCGTTTTTCAAATGCGCTGTGACATAAACGGACTTCCCCCCAGAGGGAATTCTCTTACCTGTGACATTCAGCTGGACCCGGTAATGACGCGCGGGAGAATTCTTAAAATCCACCCGGCAACGGTAGATGCCTTCATCTGCCAGTGATGTCCGATTGATGACCAAATGACCTTTGCTGGGTATCTGGCCGTGCAGAGCGAATCGAAAGTCGGCCCTCAGCCCAAAAGACGCCACCTCCGACCAGCGCCGGCCCATTGAGAGCGGTTTTCCACGAGCGTCGAACCTGTTTGCAATTGTCGTTTAGATTATATCTATTTCTCCTCACTACAAAGGGAATTGGCTTGTAACAGATTCTATTGAGAAGAGAAGAATAGTACAAAAGTCCAAAGGATTCTTTTGAATATACTTACGTATAGATGGGTTTTCTGTTGGGTTCCAGGAACCAGACAACCAGGTAGATGGCGTCATCATAGGACGGTAGGCTCATGTCGCATGGTAAAGAAGCCGAACCTCCTTCCAGCACTTCCAATTCACCCAGTGAAACTGTCAAAAGCAAACAAAAGAAATAACAAAAATGTAGATCGGAACGAGAACAAACAAACGTTGTCTTACAATAATTAGTTCATTGTTGAGCTCTTGTCCTACTCTCGTTACACATAGCAACGTAGTTAATAATCAGGGAAGGCACAAGTTGCCCCAGAGGAAAGGAAGGGACAAAAAAAAAAGGGTAAGGCATGTCACGCCGTCTAATTGCGGAGAGAAGTTGAGTTGGCGAAGTGAACGCTATAAGTCACGAATCTTTGAGGAAACACCCACCTGCTGAGCGAACCGCATCCGCCATGACGACTCGGTCAAGTGCTCAGCGTCTTGATAACAAGCTGCCGAGGAATAACACAAGTGGCGGGACGGCCGAGGCAAGGTGGGCCACTCGAAAAAAGGGAGAAGAGAGATGCGAAATTGGCTCCTGGTGCTTACTAAGTTGACGACAAAAAAAAAGGAGGCAAAAAAAGAGAAAAATGCGGAACAATATTGCAAGTGGAGAGCAACGACGAGATTGTCTGTGAGCGTAATTGACGGAACAGGAGATTGACAGTATTACGCACTCGGCAACGGATGGCATCAACATCCAATTCGGAAATTGATACGCGGCGGATAGACCCGGATGACCCGCACAAGACGAAAAATCGGGATATTTTGAATAAAATATCCCGGAATGTGTGGGTATAGGGGCTGAGCTGGTATGTAGGTCTTCTAACGGCCATGTAGATAGACTCGTAGTGAACTGCAGCAGACGCATTGGCCCGAATTCCCCAAGCGCCGAGAAGACAGGAGAAGAGACAAGAGAGAGACGTGCAGCACGAGAGTATTGATTGCACCTCCACGACAGCGTCAGCTACAATGTACAGGGGTGTGCCCCGTCAGTAGTGTAGGTGGACGGATATAACAAATATAAGACGAGAGCCAGTCCGGGCTATAGTCCGAGAGAGTTTGATGGCAAACGGAAGAGGAATCGCACTTTGGGGACATATTTCCTTTTTGTCGCCAATAAGGGAAAAGTAAGACGTAGTATATATATATATATTCTAGCAATCCGATTAGGCGATTGGTTTTCTCAGAAAGAGCAATACTAAAGCGTGGCCCTTCACATCCGACCAGATGCCATCCAATCGAAAAGCAGACTTCTTTTCCTCATTGGCCTACTATTATTAGTGCAGGACATTTGATGAATCCTTCCAAGGATCGTCAAAAAATTACAAAGATAAAGGTCACACACCCTGGCTCATCTTATTTTTACCGCAAGCTCATCTACTGCGAGATATACTGAAGCAATTCGTTGCCTTGTCAGCCCGTCCTATAAAAAATTCCGAACGGCACGACGGAGCATGGCAGGCAAGAAAAATTTAACATCAGGAAGACAAAAGGTTGTGTTATAAGGGAAGTGAAAAGCAATTGCTGAGCTAATCAATAAAACAAAAACCTATGTGGGGAAATGAAAAATTTCACGTCATCGGGGGGCATGAGGAACCGCAAACACACGTGCCAGTTGCTTACATCGTTTCCACCGTCCGTGACGTCTGGGACTTGGTAATGAGCCGAGCGCACAAAGCCTAACTCAAATTTAATTATTGAAAGGTCTGGAGATTTTATTATCTTAAGGTTGGTAACGAATATCACTGAGTAGGTCAACGCGTCACAATCCCCAATGGGATGACACGAAAACCGTATTAGAAACAAATGAAATGAAGTACGGAGAGTGCAGCGATTACAAATGCGCATCGCTAATCAGCATTGAATAGAAACCTCTGATGGATGGTCTCCAACATTTACGCTCACATTTCCTCCTTCTAGACGGATCATACAAATTTAAATGAGCCTCCCGTAATGGCTGAACAGTATTAGAGTGGACAGCAATAAGCAATCGGTAAAATACTACTGTAGGAAAAAGAAAGGCAAATTGAGAACGTGCCGCGGTAACAAGTCGCCATCGTTTTCATGGTATTATCCTATACATTTAACTTGATCTACAGACCCAGAGTATGTACTTTATTCCTCGAACTCCACTCAGCAGTTCATTTAACGGCGAATGGAACCAACTGTTGTCGGTTCCCCCGTTTTCCTCATCTCTTTTTCTGTTGTCGGGCAATGTAGAACACCACCGCTGGCGCATTCGGAGAACATGAGATTGAAATGAATATTCATTTGAATATGGCCTGAATCCTCGCCTCCAAAGTGCTTGACGACAACAAACGCAGTCCAGTACGACCTCGGGAGAGTGAGAGAGTGAAGTTGTGTGGACGCTGAGCCCGCAGCCAGCATCAAGTTGGCACTTTGCGAGAGAGAGAAAGAGAGAGGGTAGACCATTTCAACTCTCTGTACACCTGCGAGGACATGCTCGATGGGATTGAAACGAGAAGATCGATCCAAACCGCCCAGTTTCTCTCGGTTCCACTTTATCGCAAAACTCCCTCTCTGACGCGCCTTTTCTTTTCTCTTACGCGGTCCGCGTCTTGCTTGTTACAGGCCCGAAAGGGATGGGCCTCGGAAAGACTATTGGGGAGAGCCTCGCCTCCCTGCCCAATCTTTGTCACCGTTCCGTGGATAGTCGTCCTTAAAGAGGAGAAAAGAGAAGGACGAGATACCATTTACTGGCGCCAGCGTCTCCGAGCTGTCGTGCCTCGCGCAGCGACAATAGGATGAGAGGCAAGCTTAGTGTTAAGATAGGGTAAGTTTATATACATGGTGGAGAAAAGCAACTAGAGTTCGCCATATCAGCCAAGAAGAGGGGAGAAAATCAAAAGAAAGAAAAAGTCAACGCTGCGGTGTCGTCGCTGGAGCAGCATTCGAGCTTCCATTTGGCAGATTGGATCACGTCACGCAGCACAGTCACCTTCACCTTTTAAACTCCTGGATGGTCCGTTTTGAGGGGCGCGTGGCAGGTGTAGGCTCAGAACACCTTTAGGTCACTCTCTTACACATCAGCGAACGTCTCTGTTGAACCTTTGGCCTCTTCTCTCCTGTTTCAATTTTGACGTGCCCTGAGGGCTCCGCCACACAAAAGGCCTAAGACGAAGGGCATAGCAACCAAGGCATAGCAACAGCTCTTGTTTATTGAGAGAGTGAATAACACGAAAAAGAAGAGATAGAAACACAAAACATCAACAAAAACAAAAGGAGACAAGCGGATCGATTATCCGATTTTATCGACGGACAGTCGGATACTTCCACTGAAATTGTTAAAAAATGGCCGACGATAGCGTTAGAAAAGCAATCGCACTCCTGTCGTCGGTTGTTTCGTCCCGATTGCCATGAAAATTTCAGACAGAAAAAAAGGAATATCGATTTGGGGGCCAACGAACCGACGAAACAGCAGTTGGTTCCTTATAGTTTTCCTGTTTTTTGTTTTTTTTGTGTTCGAATGAAAAGGGGTTTCAGACTTCAAATTAGTGCTTTGTGTAACGGGTACAAATCCATGAAAATGTTTCGTTGAAGGACGAACTATTCATGAGAAGGAAGGACGAAATATATCGACGGCCTCTCGCAACAATACGTACTGTAGGCTACAGTAAGCTGCGGTGCGACATTGACAGCTCCGATCGAAATTCACGGAGAGAACTTCTTGGAAGAAAGCAGCCATCATTCTAGTCTCGTCTCGATGACAGAATACAGTTTCGACTTTTGGGAAATGTTTCGAATTGTAGAGGCGAAGGCGACAGGGGAAATGCAGGCCCGAAAATCAGGTCAGGCAGCATGTCGATAAATCGCGCAGCGTGCGCTATACTTGGCAGGTAGGCAGCACGAAACGCTGCGCAGTTTCGCAGTGACGGATGCAGCGTACCGAGCGTACCGAGAGGATTCAGAAATGTGAAAGGGCGACTGAACGCAGTTCCAATTTGATGATGTCGAAAAGCCGAGTAAGAGCGATTGTCACCAGCCAATCGCGAAGTCTGATATTGAGGCATTAAATATTCAACTCGGCGATTGATAAAGTTACGATGGACGGTCTTTATATTATTTAGATTATAAGAGCGCGCAAGCTATAATGATATCCGTGAAATAGATCCGGGCCAGGAATTTCATCCCGCTCGTGTCCCGTTTCCATCTTCAATTCAAGACCAGCTCTCTGCAGAGCTGCTGGTGGCCTGGGGGGAGGTTGCGCGACATCTCGGCCCGCAACTCGTTGCCTCCACCAGCAATGTCGGCTTGATTAGAGAGCACCAATATCGTACAAAAGAGAAGTCGGAGGGACGGACGCTCTCTGGGTCGCTATAGCCGCGCTTGTGATATATATTGGTAGCGACTTGAAGGCCGCAATAGTTGCAAGATTGGTAATCCTGTCGGGTCGATGCCACCCAAAATGACTTCCAGCTTTAGTATATAGTAGGCGCTTCAGAGCGTTTCTCCTTTATTCTTGTCGATAGAGGCACGAGCGGATTAAGCGATATCAGCAGCAGCACCAATAGCGCAATATCGGTAGGGAGAGAGAAAAAACACAACAACAATAAGAAATGTCGCCCAGCCCAGACGGTATTTATCGATACTAATAGATAAGAGGTCGTGTTATCGACCTCCAGAAAAGGAGCTGCGGTGGTTAATTGAATCACACAAGTATATACACGATTGGAGTCTCGGTCAACGATGTGTACTTATAGGGGTGTTTCTGAGCGTAGATAAGAGCTGTTCGAGGGGTGAGGGGAGAATAACTGAAGGGGTGTGGGGGGAAATCAAAAGGAGAGACCACCTGATTTTCTGTGCGCGTGATTCTGTTGTGGCCCGGATGAATCGATCTGTTGACATACTGCACCTCCCCGCTTTCATCTCACTTCTCCCCTCTCTCTAGGCTAGCACTTGCTAGCGCCTACTGTACTCATTGGCGGAAGCCTTTGGCTTGATGAGGTGAGCTTCAAGAGTTACGGGACCGCGAAGGGGAACGAGCCGTGCCCCAAGTTGCGGCCCGTAACGATTGCGGTGAAGGTTCAGTCTCAGGTGATTGCATTGGAAGTAAATGGGGGCGCTACTGCGTGACGGTCGTCCAGTTCTCGTTGAGAATAAACGTAAAATAATGGGGGGAGGGGGGAACACAAATCCAAAGTGAAGTAAAATCAAGAAAAAAGGCCAACAAGAATTGATCCACACATATATCCAATTCCAATATCACTCAACAGTGTCAATGTGATTGTAAACTTCCTCTCTTCGTCTTCCTACTCCGCCCACCAATTCTTCTCCCCCTCTTCTTCTTCTATTTCAATTCTATAGCTCCATTTCTATTTCGTTTTTTTTTTCCTTCTTCCTCTTCTTCTTGACTTTCAACAGTCGCACGCGATATGGAGTACAGCCAGGCAATGCCCACTCGGGCTGTTGCGAGTATTGATTCTACTTTCTACTACAGTCAGTCCAGCTCAGCAAATACAACTTGGCCAAACTGGTAAGAGTAGAGAGAGAGAGAGAGAGAGCTAGGCGCTCTTTTCAAAAGTTAAAAAAGGCGAAAACTTGTTTCCTTTCATCTCCGTCTCATGTCCTTTCATTGCCTTATCCCGCTCGTCGCGAAAACAAAAAGGAGAAGATACGAATCTCTTCCATCTATGTTGACATACATCGTGTATATATTTATATAAATATAGATAGACTCTACGTATATGTATATATATATATATAGAAATAAATATATACTGTTGGCTAGTAGTAGTAGTGTCTAGTGTACGCTTGAAATATGGGCAGGCCAGGAGTGAAAAGAGAGAGTCCTTTCGTTCTACTACTATCCAACCGTTGGCACACACTCTAATACACAACCTATCGATCCCAGCGAGTATATGCGGAGCGTTCAAGCGGCTAGGCGGCACCGGCTCCAAAGGAACCCATACGTTACCGTAGGCAAAGCAAGAAGAAGCGCAAGAAGAATATGAAGAATGGAGGAAACGACGATCGGTTGGGTGCATTGATGACGTCGTCGACTATGTGGCATTCGGTAGGCATGTACTACCGTATGCCAGGAATCTAACGTGCCCAACAAGAAGCTGCTAGTCTGTCTTATATTCATTTGAATAATGCAGATGCTGGGTCTTTTATAATTTATTTTGTGCCGATGGAATTTTCATTTAGAGGACCATTAACGCCAACAGGTTCGATAGCATAACGAATACTAGGTAGTGTAGGCCTGGCTTCTACCTGAAGTAAGTCGATATTCCAATAATGAGGCTCTGCATTTCAGTTAGTAGTTGCCATCGATTCTCTTTCCGTTACAATAGAAAAGATTCTCATTTGTGGAATATTCAAGTGACTACACTCTCTTTCACTCAACTAGATATCACGGATCGATGAACATCGCCAGTCAATGACTGTTAACTTCCCTTTTTTCTGGCGGAGAAAGATTGGTCGATTAGAGTTTTGAATGAAAAAGAGTCGCTCTCTCGTCTATACACTTGGGGAGGAACAATTGTGGTAATCATCAATCACTGGGTTTCCAGACGATAGACTGAAACAGTGATGGAAACGTCTGGAATCGACTGAATAACAAAAACAACTACCATCGGCTGAGGACCTCGTCATCAATCGAGGATTGCACGTCCGTCCAGAAGCCTCAATCAGCCCCGAGTATCTAAGCTGTAGTTTATTGGCCCGTCACCGAGTCAACTTCTTCTTCCGGTCTAAGCCTCTTCTTTGGCAACAGATCGTGATCGACGCTGGCGACCCCATCATAGGACTTGGGTGAAAGGCAACGAGTGCTCTAAGAGCCAGCACATCTATCAGTTCATCGTCTTGATCTCGAGCTTAGACTTTCGGGGGTCTCGACCCAGCTTGACTATGGCAACAAGGTATTTCCCATTATTCAACGTTAGGAAGAAAGACCAAGAGAGGGAGAGAGAGGGGGTCTGCGAGATAGAAACCATTCATGAAAAGATAGAAAGAGAAAGAGTAGTCCATTGTAAAAAGATATAGAGGTCGTCTTAGCGGAATGAACGAAACAGACAAGACAGATGAGAGTGGCCCCGATACCTATACACGCAGAAGAGAAGGAGATGTAAAGACACGGACAGATAGAGATAGAAAAGGAATAGATGTTGGGCAGAAAGGGGGCCAGCAGCAGATGAAATGTCTGGCTCGTCAAAGGTGATCAGGCCATCGTTTCAACAGAGGGAAGAAAGATATAGGAAAAAGGACACGTACAACACAAGAGAGATATGCGCTACTACTGCACTACGTACTACCGGTAGTACTGCTCCTGGCCGAATCGATTGCAACTCGTCCGTTGCCATTCGGTCACTCAGGGCAGGGCCTGCTCGCTACCTTGTACTATACCCTGTCGACTCTTTCATGTCGTCTCTCTCTCTCCCTCTCTTGACTCTCTCCCGTTTGCAAGCCCCATTGACCTTCTCTTGTCGGCACATACATATATACCGGATGAGGATACATCTTTGGAGAGATTGTTTGCACGCTTCAAAAACGCAACTTCCTGTGTTACTAGGATACCCACTTCTTCATCGAATACTTGCCGCTAAGACTTATAATACATTCTTTCTATTATTAATACTTTATTATGTAACTTTTTTTTGACAAACTTATGAAAGATCTCTCATAGTCCTTCCCACCTGATGAGTTCCCACCGGTCTTGATCGCTAATACTTTAGGTTATTAATAATCTTCCTTCGTCTGAATGGTGGGTTTAACTCTTCTACAACAGAATTGAATGACGTCATTAAAATCAAATCCACTGTCACTCTCTTTTTCATGCTCTTTCATTATTTAATTAGCAAGATCCGGAAGAAATAGGACGGAAAGTTCCAACTCAATCCGCCTAGGCGCCTACACTCAACGTCTCCTAGCATTTGTAAAATTCAAAAGGTAGCAGGCGTCGCTACTTAAGTCGAGTCTATAGGCATCCTGACACCTGATTTGAAACGGAAATCTTCAATGTTCAAAAGTTCAAAAAGCAAAAACTTGTTTCCCCTCCCTCTTTTCGCATGAATTCAATCGGAAACGAAATCCTTGTCTGTCTAACTTTTCCACTCTTTTGCGTCATCCATTAACAGTGTTGGTTCCGAGTTGATACAAGGAAGCGGAGCGATGAGAGAATGGAGGCTGACTGTGGGAGGATATGGGCAAAAATTTTTTTGCCCAAATCTCCTTTAGAAGTTGGTCCAATCGTCAATGTATTCGGCATTAATGGCTGATGTCGGCGAATCAGGAGGGCGAGCTCATCGGCGAGAGCCCATTAATTTCAACACGCAAGGGTCTCGAGTTGCGCGGGCGAGCAGCAACCTGTCGTCCTTTTGGCTGCTGCCGATAGGACTTGCCACTCCTGCGAGGCTGCCAAGCAGCACTAGACTCTGGCCCAACTTCCCATCGATACGTCTAGCATCGATCCTGAAGGCGAGGCGCAGTTGCTTAAAACTTGGCTTTTAAAGAATGAAAGATGAAGGGATTGAGAGTGAGTTGGTGGAATACAAAACTCAAAAAGTTTTTCACCTGCCCTTGTGTTCAAAGTGGGGGAAGAAAAAACTCGCCAAACGCATATACCTATGTAGACTAATTGAGATCCATCGGAAAGATAACAAAAGTCTGCACCCGACGACGTCGGTAGCGTGTCACAGAGTTGCGTGTATCTCAAGTCGCCTCTGTTTTCAATAGCTCACGAACAACTCATCGTCCTGTCCTGAATTCTTAAGATTCCAGGCTTTTCATTTCCGGGAAAAAAAGATCTACTGGAATATTGAGATACTTGAATAAAAATCCAGAACGGTGAGCAAGAAACTTTTGGCAAGTTGCAGAGAGAGAGAGAGCGAGAGAGTTGCCCAAAGGAGAAGTATTAGAGAGCTGGGGAATTGTGTCGTCTGAGCCGGTTCTAAATCGTAACTTGGTGAATGATTCTCATCATAGCGGAAATGAAGCTGGATGAGAGTTTGGGTGTCGCCGCAGGCTTAAAACAGGGATGCCGGTGTCAGAACTTAAACTTGTCCCTTTTCAATTTCCCACCGTATCGGTGAACATGCAGCAGCCCCGTAAAGTTGATTTCCCGAAAAAATTGACACGTGACTGCTATACGATGCGGGATCGAGAAAGATGAAAAGTGACAAAGGCGATGCATAGATTCCATTTCACTTCCTCATTTTTTTTTCTCTCGCCATCCTCTTTCCCCAAGGTCTTTATGCACACTTCATCACGCATTCAATACATGATCGATGAAAAAGTAGAAGGTAGGCGTCTTGCATCCCGAGGAAAAGCAAAACAAAAGAAGAGAAGGAACACCCAAAACAGAAAGTGATATATTGAAAATCTTCGTAAAGATAACGTTGCCGTAGCCTTCTAAAAAAAAAAGAAGCGATAGTTGATGTTTTGACGGAATAAACGAGATTTCTAGCTCACGCGACGACGTAATAACTCGCACCAAGAGATCGCTTGAGGCTGTCAAAAGTACCAAACAGCACCTGCGACTTAAAAATGAAGTTGTATCGTTCGACATGTATATAGTCCTCACTACTTTCATCAATCGATTGGCGAATAAGAAAAAAAAATGTTTTTTTTTTTTTCGGCGTCGACGACGCGGACGAATATTAAAAAGCCCGGTTCTCCGTCATCAGATTTATTGCAGAGTGATATCAGCGGCTAAAGTGGGTTGGCCACCAGAGCCACCCAATATAACGATGCAAAAGATAAAACACGATCCCGTCCGAGCGTCCGTCTATCCACTACGGAGCGCATCAACGGCAGCGGCACGTGCATCGAAAGTTGAAGAGATCAAGAGAAAAGAGGACGTCGAGCGCGCGTCGCATCGCATCTTAGCGACGAGGGAATAGAGAGTGATGTTGCTCGCTTTCTCCCATATGCATAGCAGCAGTTGTCGGCGGATGATCTCAATCCATATTCAACTCTTTAAATGGCTTCGTTTGTCAAATATTTGTCTGCCTGAATATAGATGAATGTTGGAGAGCAAGATCCTAGCTCTAAAGTTTAAAAAGAAAAGAAACCGGTAGAGAGAGAGAGAGACAGAGAGAGAGTCGAACGCGCTTTTGACAGTCTGCAAAAGGGAAGGAGGTAACTGATTATGGAGCCAATTTATATGCGACACGCCGTGACGGATTTCCTATGTGAAAGGTTTGCTTTCCTTCTTGAAATGAATCGAAAACAAAAGAACGTCAGAGACGACAAAAGCCATTGCTGCCGCTGGCTGCTGGCTGGGAAGAAACGCACAAGTCGGCGGCGCGGTGAGGAAATTGTCAACATCGTTTCATGCAAACACGGATCGTCACCCAGCTCGCTCCCGAACGGCAATTCGATATAAGAAGGGCGTCTTCTTCTCCTTCTTCTTCGTCGTCGTCGTCGGATGTCTACCGCACCAGCCAATCAACTTCAAACTGCCGCCGCTTCCGCCTACTTTCTCTAAGCCCCTTTTTCCGGCTCGGTCGCGACTCGCGAGGTCGGCTGGCAATCCGTTTCGGATTTCATCCGCTGTCAATCCAACGGGACGCGCAAACTACTCGCAATCCAAGAAAGAGAAAGAGGAGAGAGAGAACCGGAGATATATATGCTCCATATATTTGTGGGGCGTTGGGGATCCTGTCTTTCACGCTGTCTTCATTTCAGTCCGCAGGGTCTCTTCTTCTTTTTTTGACAACGGCAATCGGTTTCTCATCCCTGGCGCTGCTGGATACGAGGATTTTCTTCAACTCACGTGCTCTAATGGGACAAGAGTGATGGCACGGCTGCCGTTTCCTTGACGTGACTCGAATCAAACTCGGTGCAGCTACAGAGTCGGTCGGTAGCAATAGAAATAGAGAGCAGCGATGCCGCGCCGTTCCTACTATTGGTCGAGAGAGAAAAGAGGAGTCCATGCGAATGTGGAATGTGTATGTAAATAAACAGTAAGCGCCGTGTCAAGTGGCTAGCGGCAGAAATAGCCTTTCGCTGGCCAGTCCGATTGACCACCCGTGCTAAGACGTAGCAGTTGACACGTATCACCAAACTTAACAGCATCAGCAAGATGTAAGGAATAGACGCGTCGGACAGCAGCGATGCGTGTGCGATGCCTTATTCATGAGACGACGTTGCTTGTCAAAGCACCGGCAACTTGCAACATCTGCCGCTTCTTTTCGGCTACAGTTTTCCTCTTCTTCTACCCGAAAAACGCGTAGGTTTTTCTCTTCAAATGAGACAGACTCGGAAGCTTACCCAATGTTTTTTTTTGTAAAATGGGATAAAAAAAGGGACTCTTGTCGCAAATATCGAGTTTCTGCTAGACTAATTCGCCCTTTTGTGACGCAACTCGGCCATCGAATTTTGACGAATCACTTAACGAATGAGCGAACAAAACATCAAACGGGTGACAGAAAACAACACCGCCAAGTCAGTTTCTATTTGATTCGGTGCCGTGACGTCAGAGCCGTGTTCACGCCCACCATTACGCTGCACTTTACTTAATTGAAAACAATGTTTTCTACAATTATATATTGTACATCAGTCCAAACATTTCCGGCCCTGTGTACCCTGCCAACTTTCTCCCCGTCATCCGGTTCATCCCCATTCTAATGTATCTACAAAAGCCGCTACACAATATTTGTATTGCCGAGACATTATTATACATGCGTGTAGCATGCATGCCGAAAGAAAAAGAAGGAGAAAGAGAGGGGGAGAGCAGCTATTTGTAACTTCATTACAGAGAGCCAATCGATTGAGAGAGACGTTTGGCTCCCATCGCCACTTGTTCTAGCTGGGCTCGTTCTACATCGTCTTCTAGTAGACTAGTAGTACCACTCTCCTGGTGATAAGCTCATTGAAAAGTCCGAGGTGGTGTCAGAAACGCTAGCGGAATCCAAGTCCCCCGAGACCGCTACAAGTTCAAAGGTTTTCTACGGTCGAATTCAATTTTTCGTCGAGCTACTATCCAACGCTCCGGGCGTATCCAGCGCATTCGATATACGGTCGGGAGATGATAGCAACGTCGCACATCACATATATAAGATAAAACGGCAGATAGTAAGCGGCGGCCTTAAAAAAAGGGAAAAAAAATGATAGAGCCAATTCTAGTTTCGAGGCCAAACTTGTTTTTCCTTCTTCTATAGAGTTTGATGTCTTGCTATCATCCAACTCGGCGCTGAGGCAAGTTTCTGATAGAAGTAGTAACAACAAAAAAAAAAGAAAAAAAAGAGGAAGAAAAAAGGGGAAATGAGAGACAAACAAAAAGTTGGGAAATCTAGATTTCGGGAAACACGACAACGAGGACGACGACGACGACGTACGACGAAGACTGCTGGTAAACTGCGTCGGGGGGGAAAGAGAAAAAAAGAAAAAAGAAATAGGAAAAATGGAAACAAAAGCTAAAAAAGCGGGGGGATAAACCTATGAGAAAGAGAGTTGAAGTGTGCATGTCGCTGATCGTTAGAAGACGGCAAGAAAAGAAGACGAAACGAGCGGCGCCACGTCACCATATATAACCGGGGCTCTGTATAGTTGGCGTGCGCTCCCTGCGTGAGTCTGTCCCCCCCGCGCCCATATTGTAAAGGTGCTGGGTCTCCGGTCCGCCTTAGGCCCGGATCGCCGTCCGTCTCAATACTGCATGTTCACCTTAGACTTTTTTTTCTATCCTTTTAATGAAACCGGACCACAGTCAAGGTGGTTGATGTCGCTTCAGAGTCATCAACTCGCGCCCAACGGCCCGCCATCCCCTGCTGGGCGGCGGAAGGGAGAGGGGGGCTCTCTTGTTACACTTTTTCTTTTTCTTTTCCCTTGTCTACGCTGTTTGGCCCGTCGCACGTCTTTGCGGTAACTAGTCCAGCACGCGACAGCGCCGAAAGGGCTTAAGGTGCCGGCACTAGAAGTGGCAGTCGAGTCACTACTACGACGACTACCAGCGCCCCACGGACCCACGGTTACAGGCCAAACATTGATCGCTATTGAGCTCAACCCCCAAAGTCTTTTTTATTTCCCTACGTTTTTATTCGTTTCCCGTTTCGCGTTGGCCCTGGAACGGTGTTGGACGTTGCTAAGCGGCATCAATAACCCTTGCGCGCCGTATATCCTAACTCGATCCAAATGGCAACTTTGACCCGAATGATGCCATACAAACTGCTCTCCTTGCTACTACTGTACACTAGACTGCTTTCTTTTTCGCCCTCCTCTTTTCAAGTATCAGTCTCTACTTTCTATTGAATGTAATAAAAATGCCGAGTCGCAGACCGACCACACCTACAGACGACACAAGACAAGACTACCCAGTCATTCGTGCTTCATGTTAGGACCTTGTACACTACATTTGTTTGATGGACTGTCCAGGAACAGTCGTGATGGTTGCTCCCCGTCGGTGACTGAAGGGTGAATCGTTGGCCCGTGCGTGACAGTTGCCCGTCTAAGGGACATTCAACGGACGACTTGGTGGCATTCCTCCTGACCCTTTTCTCTGTTCCGAGACTCCTCTTTCTTTTCACCTCTTGAAAGATCCCCGATAAATGGAAAAAGAGATAAAGTCACACCTATAGGCCCCCATCTAAGACGTGCTCGAGCGTGCGAAGTCTAGACGATGTTATCCAAAAAAATTTGATGTTCAATTTTTCAGGTAATTGATTGAATGTTTTGTTTCGAAACGAACCGAGTCGAAAGAAAAAGTTCCCGATTACAAATTGTATGACCCCAAAAAAAACCCTGAAACTTTCAAGGAAAAATAATTCCAGAAATGGACAAGATCAAGTATTCAAGCTGGCGAGTCACGTCCTTACTACAAAGTGGAGTCGGCTTGTTTTACAGCGGCGACAGCTTGAAAATTCTCAGCCTCGCAACTGCCCAAATGCCAAGTGTACATTCAGCCGACAGGGGAAAGAAAAGTTCTTCATATTGCATGGCGCGGTCAGGGTTGATCTTGCAACTACAACCGGCCGCATACTTGATGAGCGGGCCACATGTATAATAGTTTAGTCCAGCATCAACTTCCCCGTCGTTCCTCATACAAAATCCAGTGCAGGCCAAGGGAAAAGGGGATCGTGCGACATGGGACCCAGTCAACCGAGAGAAGGTCCGACGATCCCGAAAACCCCAACGCGAGGTTAGTTGGATCAGTGGAATCCACAATTCTAACCCACTTCCACAATAAAGCTTCACCAGAAGAGAAGTCAGACACAACAAAGAGGGAATAATACTTTTAACAATAAAAAGAAGGCATGGAAATGTAGGGTGGCCAATGACAACGGTTTCAACGTTGAGAAAAGAAGTAGATTGCGCACGCGACGACCCTTGATCCATTCCGAAAAAATGGGAGAGGTCGAAGGGAGCGTAAGGGAGAGAGAGAGATGACCGCCTACGTAGTACACGAACACGACCGTATCTACGTCAAGCAAGACGCCTATTCATATTGATCAGCATAGGGCTGTATCACGTTAATTTGATCATTCGTAACGGGTAAAGGAGAGAGGGGAGGGGGGAAGGGAATAATTGAAGCCCGCTCGGTGCTAGCAGCTCCTGACGTGCTGAAGAGGACCAGGAGAGCAAAGAGTTGCCCGAGTGGAAACTCGGATACGCTGTTTCATTGCATTTACGAATTTGTCAGCGCCGGTTAATGCCACACAGTCGCCCGAAAATGGCAAAGGGGAGGGGGAAACGAGGCCGGCTAAACGGGTAGGAAATATTGCGGACGTCAATGATTGAGAGGTCGTGATTGCGCAGCTTTTCGACGTCGAATTCAATCACATCAATCAAGTTTTATTTTTCCCGCGGTACGACTTGGCTTCTCACGAAACACGGAACACCTTTCTCACGGAAATTCTATTCAGCACGGCGCCATGTTGTTCCTTCTTTTTTTTTTTTTTGGGGGGGGGGGGGGGTCGGGGAGGGGCTTTTGATTAGACAGCCTCCGCGTAATTGGATAAGACTTGCAGCGCGTGGCTTTCCAAGTAACCCAAGTCAATTCCGTGATACAAACACTCGGCGGTGGAAGACGCGTGCCATAAAAGCGACTGGCACCTCATTCATACATATTGTGATGGCTTCGCGTTACACGGCAGCAGACTAATTAGATACTTCGCTTCTGCTTCACTACCTGTAGGCTACGGTGCGTTTAGAAGACCATGGGATAACGTCAACTTATTTTAGGAACTGCACAACACGAGCCGTTTCCAAAGCTCGCCTTAATGAATGATTGTTTGCTTTTTCTTCTTTTTCTTTTATTTAGTCCGTCGCCCTCCTCTCTAATGCGGAGAGCTCTGTGTCAACGACAGATCCAATTCGGCGCATCAGGATAATCTCACGCAACATTGTTTGATCCAATAATCAAACTCGGTGGTGGTGGAGAACTCATAAAGGCATACAAGGGCGGGCACGAGACTCGGAAGAATAGAAAGGGAAATGGGAAAGAGAAGAAAAGAAGGCTTAAGTCTGAATGCATGCAAATCACTGTTGTTCTAGCTCCGGATTGCTAAGCAATTCAATTGTTTATCGATGCCAAACGGGAACGCGTGGGTTTGACGTCAAGCTTTAAGACTGGAATTTACGATGACGTCGGTGACCAAAATTTTCACCTCCCACCACTTTTGTTTCATGAGCCCAAGCGAATCATGAGTCAGGCTACCAAAAAACCTTAGCCTATAGCGATTTCAACATCAACTTGAATGGGTCTTACATGGGCGAGGCGCAAAACTCTACGCATTAGAAGTTGGTGTTTTCCAGCTTTTGCACCGTTCTATTATTTCACACAAGGTAAGCATAAGCGGCCGATGACGGGATAGGACTCGGTTATACGTTTTTAAGTTAAGTTGTGCATTTTCGTTTATAAAAGAAACGAAGAGCGAGGTAAAATGTTTAGAAGCAGGCAAGCAGCTGGATTGGCTGTATCAGTGTGCGCTGAAATCGATTCCCTATTGATGAATGGCCAACTACCAGAATCATAGCGAGGTTTTTCCCTCTAATCTCCAGGAAAAACTTGAATACGTCTGTGGACTGGGCTCTTTAAATACTTGGAAACAGTACAATGATGGGTTTGGGAACTCACCTGGAGATTTGGCGTCGGACAGGGGCAGCGAGTTGGCATCGTAAGGAGGCCGAGGAATCTGTGCCACGGAATCCGACCTGCTCGGGGCGACAGTCAATAAGATGAGGAACCAGCAGACGAGCGATCCCGGAGAAAGGCCGGCGACCGGCATGGTCTGGCAAAATTCGATCAGGCCGCGTTGCCTCGGACGAATGTGGCAGTTCAGCAAGTCTTCAATGGCGACGCTGCTGGTACGCGACCCCGCTGAATGTCTCCGATTCTCCTGGCGACGCAAGAGGAGCGATAAGGTCTGCAATCTGCTGCAGAAACAAAAAGGTAAAAAGAGAGACGAAAGAGACAAAGACAAGATTAAGAGCAGCCGTCGTTGATGAAGATTTCTGGGACGCACAAGATAAAAAGGAAAAATCCAGATGCTACGAGTGCAGACTAGAGATACACAGACGGCAGCGCACACTTCTGCCAGTTGAAAGGCAAAGAAAGGTTGTTTTCAAAGTTTGTCTGGGCTCTCTCTCCACATGAAAAAGCTCGTCGACTCTTTGGGAGCTTTGCGGTGAACCGATCGATTCGATTCCAACTTTTAATCAGCGCTGCCCAATGCGATTTGCTCTAGGAGCAGCCTGCCCGCCTTCCGCCCGTCGGGTTCTATACCAGACGGTCGATAATTTCTTCCGTGTTGTAGCCATCTTTACGCTCTAGGCACAGGTTTCTTGCTTTCTCTTCACTGGATATCAATAATTCATCAGGTGTCGGGAGCCGTTGAGCAAATATTTGGCAACGACTCGCCAAGAGGAAAAAAAAGAAAATCTAAAAACCTGGAGTTGTTTTTATTTTCTTCCTTCTCTTCAAACCGTTTCTATTTGGTAGACTGCGCGTTAGTCAACCAAGGCCTCAAGTAAAAAAGCAACAAGATGGCCTGGCCCCCCTATATATGTTGGCGCAAGAAAATCAAAAATGTCAATAAACACGATGGGCTGTTTTCCTTCTCTATTTTTTCCTCATTTCCCTTCTCTCTGGCAACATCTCTTGATGGGCTCATCGACTCTCGAGATGGGAGAAGGCGCGCCATCCTCTACATATAGAACTGTTAGCCTCGAGGAGTGGGAGCTTCGAACAAACAGAGTGAGGCTCGGCTTTCGCCACTCGATTTGGTGATAAGTTTCAGAGAGAAGGCTATATAGTGCCTATATAAAATGCAAAAAGCGGGAGGCGACGAGAGAGCGCACGCAAATTTTTTGAGGAAAAAAAATATAATAATTCCGAGAAAATGAGGCAAGGCAGAATCGATCGCTGGTTGATAGGTTGGAGCCACTTGAAGCGTTAGATTGAACGACAACGTCAACGAGTCGAAAGAGCGAGAAACAAGTGATGACGACAAACGTAAAACAAAGAATTATTTGAATGACGTAGTGGCATTGAATGAATTGCGATGGATATCGCCATTAGTAGGAGTCCGTTGAATTATAGTGAAAGGCTCTTTGACCTTTTTAAGGAATAAGCAAGGCACAAGAGAGAGAGAGAGAGAAAGTCGGTACACAAAGTCGCTGCCTGTCTTTTCAATTCAAAGTCGTATTGTTCATTCTTCTTCTTGAGAAACCTATCTCCCCATTTTGGCGTTTTTTTTCCCTCCCCCTTTCGTTCTCTCTCTCTCTCTCTTGATTCTTTCTGGGCCCCTCTTTCTTGCTCTCTGGGTCGACATTGCAACCGGAGACTTGCTTGGATTTCCCTCCCATTTGTGTGATCTTTTGTCATTCGCCTACTTATTTCTTAGTAGAAGATGGGAATTGCTTTTTTTTTCTTCTTCTCCATTTTTCTTCTTTTTCTCTCAACGAGATCGATATGAAACGAAGGAGAAGCCGGCCAAGCATCAGTCTGTGACGACAGCACATGCCGATAATGAAGTTACGTCGCATCTTTTGCGCCGTGATAGTTCATCATCATCAAAGATTGTAATCCTTTTCCTTGCATAAGACGACGGAAAGCGCCAGACCGCCAAAAACTTTCGTCTTTACTTGCTGGCGGGGTGGCCGGCAACGGAGAAAAATGCGGTTTCTTAAAGAGAATGAAAAAAAAAAGAATCTAAAATAAATTTAAAAGAAGTAAAAAGAAAAGAAAAAGGAGAAATGCATCTGGAGGCAAGTGGTAATATTCGCCAGGGGACGTTCTCAATTCTCTGTGTTACATAAGGGCCAGTTGAACGTAAAATCCGACGTGCTCCGGGTAGCCAACTTAAAGAGATAGGAGAGCCCACCAAAGAATTGGGCTCATCTCAAAGGCGGATCAAGAAAGCGGCTTATCTAGAGACCCCTCACTTTCTCACTAGGTCTTTGACGGCGGAACGAAATCTACACTTTTGGAGCTATATATATATTCCAGGTTATATTGTATTTTTGAACACAATAGGACGGACAGAAGAGAAGAGAGCGAGAGAAATACACGTGCATCGAGAGGATCGATGCCAGGACGCCTACCCCTACAGGCTAATACTTCTTCCTCTTTTAAATATTTCAGTTCGTGTCTCGGTCGATTGAGAAAATGGAGGGGAGAGCGAGAGAGCGTGGAGGCTTCCTCGTTTTCATTTCCAACTAAAATACCACTTGGATATAATCGGCGCATCCAGCATGGGGCTGCTGCTACAACGACGAGAACGGAACCCATCGATTCCGGAATCATGAATACGCAACCTTACTATATACAACCAGCCTACTACCGTCGTTGTCGCCTGACGACGCCCCTCGAAAAAGAAAAAAAGGAATTAATTTAGCAACCAGGATGAAAAAATGATGAGATCCCAGCTCACTATTTTTCCACCTCCTCTCCTGTTGGCGAGACAGCGTGGGCCAATTTGCCAAAATAGACTACAGGAATTTGTCTTTTGGCAACATCAGTTCCTCTTCATCTCTCTCTGTCTCAGTCTGTGCCGCATCCTTCCGCCGACGATGCGAAAAAAATCAACCAGCGCCCGATGCGTTTAAACTAAGAGACCTTTGTGCCAGCAGGTTCCGAGAATGGATTCGGCATTAGAAGAAAGAACTGGGAATAAAGAAAAGTGTGTGTGTGGGGGGGGAGTAAACGAGACAAGTAGGAAATGGTGTAATAGGCAATAGATTTAGCCCCCCCTCCCGTTCCGCAGAATCGTTAACACAGGAACTCCCGCCCCGACCACTGACAGAAATGATCAAAGGAGAGCCACGATGAAATTTGGAGAGATCTTGTGAAACGAGAAAAAGGGAGGTGGAAACGCGGGCGCCTCTTAACAAGCGAGACCCGGATGAGTGGAGTGCCCGGTTATGACTACCAGACCAACACCACGCTTCACGAAATTACTGGAGCGCCAAAGATTGCCTCTGCCAAAGTCCAAGTCTCAACGGCGACGTCACGGGACCTTCGAGATATTTCGTATGGAATGGAAATTGTAATCCATACGCTAAGAAATGAGACCAGGGAAATATTGAATGTATATTGATTTGTTCAATTATTTACAGTACGGTACTTTGTATACGGCTCGATCCTTATTATTTGACATTACTGACAAATCTTCGTCTAGACAGAAAACCTTGGGAGCAAAGAAACGTCTTCAAACATTTCCTTGATATATCCATCAATCCATCTATCTTGAGACGTTTGATTTATCCGCAAATGGCGAATCTATTAGGAGGGAACAGCACAGAGAGTCTAAAAAGCATTAGCGAAGGGCGAAATAATTCACGAATGCGAGATTGATGCCCACCGATGCCACACCCGTCAAACACAAAGCCCAGGACTCGTGGACTACGTACGTCAATAATCTTGACTCCGGTGACATTGATTCGACTTGATATTATGAATTTGTATTCAATTATGAATTGTTGGCATATGCGGACATCCTGTCCGCTAAAAAAGAATAGACACTACCTGCTGGTCGAAAACAACAATTGAATGATGTAGAATTTTGCCGTCGGTTTGCATTTGAAAACGTGAATACAACGCTGAGTTTCCCGTCCAGTTATATAATGAACGGTGCGGCTTATCCTAAACTTACAAATTCGAACCGAGTTCTAGGTCAGATTCGCCCACCTTTGCCTCTAGGCATAATCTAAAAAGGGCGGCATGCATAATGTAGACAGCTCAGCCTCGTGCAGACAATCATGGCGATCCTAGAGGCCAGAAAGGCCAGCACCTATGTTGCATGGAATGTGTTGCTGGCGTTGCCTAGGAGACCTTTGTTATCTTCCATCTCTATACCTCTTCGCTTGTTTTTCTTTCTTCAAACAGTGAGTAGGTATGATATCGATATTTATTAGTCGAAGACAGGCTATACCTGCTCACTTCATAACACCGGGGACTTCCCTCGGCCGGCCGACCGTTATTGACCTTGGTCTTTGGCAATTTCCTTGTCGAATGTAACACGAACGCCCAATGGCAAACCCAAAGTTTTAGGGCGAAGACAATGCAATCAATGCCGAAAATCGAAGATAAACCACCCTTAGACCCAAGCGGATGGTCACCAGTCACGTAGGCTATCAAACGGATATCCAATTGCTGTTGCGGAGGAAGCGTCGAGCATCAACAGAAACTTAGGGGGTCCTTCACGGCAATCTATATCGCGCAAGTAAACAGTCCGGGCAAGAGCCATGGCAGGCCAAGCTCGATCGAGCCCGAAAACGACGTCTCACAAGCTGCTGCTGCTGCTTCTGTTGTTGTTGTTGTTGCAACCAAAATACCCCAAAGCTCGACAAACAATTTAGTCGGTCGCCGGCCTTCGAAATCGGCAACATTAGACACAACTGAATGTATAAAGGCGTCTCTATTCACGCCGTTCTCTCCCAGCTAGTCCCGACGGGCCGACGTCATTACAATGCAAGTCTTGGCTAATGAGCTGTGATTCTCGCATCAACCCCACCGCGCCGCCGCTCGCCCACCAGAGTCTCCATACCATACCGTACGTCGTTACACGTCTTCACAACAATCCGCATCCAACGAGCTTTGATCACCAACTCGAAAGTTAATAGAAGCAGAGGCCTCTCTATCTCTCTCTCTCTCTCTGAAGAGAGCGAGCATCAATCTCTCCCATCTCTCGTCTATACTACCCCGGGCTCAATCTCCTCCTCCGCCAACGTTTCCCCCCTTCGTCGTTTATATATTGTAACGCGTTCCAAACCCCAAGATTAAAAGTATTGATTCCCCTCCAGTGGACCCAAGTTTGAGAGACATTGAACCGAGGGATCTGCGTCGAGGACGGGCAAACTTCATATGTGACGGCGTCTATTTAACAAAGAAACGACGGGGCTATATCAAACTGTGGGTGGTGCGCTCCACGAAGAGCAGCAAGGAGAGAAGCCGATTACGCGGAACTGCTGTCAGATAGCAGCTACTATGGTATTAAGAAAAAAACCCTATCGCTTGTCAAACAAACCCGCCACCTCGTTATGGAACTATCAACATCTCCCTACACCCAGCTCAGCTCCGTTCAGCGACATGCCAAGACACTTGTCGTCTTGTCGGCGCGCCGTCCTGGAGAGGAGACAGCAAAGAGAGTAAGACAGAAATCAACATGGAAGTCGCGGCGCTGACAGCACGCAGAAACCTATAACAAACACTTGGGGGATGTTGCCATCATTAGCGCCAGCCAGAGTTCCTTGATGTTCTCGACGACATCCGTTGTGCAAAGGCCTGATAAGCCACTTGATCTTAGACTCTTCTATTCTGTTATTCAACTCTTTGCCGAAAAACTTAAAACGCCGTTCGCTGCTTGTAACAATAAAGAGAGAGAAAGGAAAACAAGACGATGGTTCGTCTCCAAACAAACTCGACCTGTGAATAATGAGGCGTCGTCTAGGCTCCTCGCGATCACCAACTTCAGTGTGCAACGAGATCGATCCTAGCGGAGTAGATCTGAGAAATAAATAATTACTAAAAGCGAAAGAAACTTGTTGGCAGCGTATCGGGTAATAAAGTTCACTAGGCGAAACTCCACAGTGCAGCAGGTTGCTCCATCCCCTATATTGCGTCATAACTGGGGTAATAATGTGTGGGCTACATTATATCCAGTAGTTTCCGATGTCTAATATATTCAAGGGTCGTCAATGTTTTATAGTGAACCTGGAACGCATTGTTCTTAATAGCACTGTCTGGAAAGAAGGAGCCTGGAGGCTCCTAACCGTGGATATGACCGGTAACGGCCCGCAATTCAAGCTTTACAGACAATGGGAAGACAAAAGAATCGCTTGGCCTGCTGTGCCGAAACGGCGAAGAGGGTTCTCAACAGTTCTTTTATATCCCCCGTTTTTTTTTGGCGCACTTACGGGTGTGAAAGAGAAACGATTGGCCGTTAGCGAGTTTCACGACATGGTCCGCATGTTTGAGGCTCCTTTTCGCAGCTGGGAAAAAACTGCTCCGGGCCGCGGGTCGGTATATATATAGGATCTCTTCTGTGTATGGGATGGTGGCTGTAGTGTATAGTCTTCCGGCCTTTTAAAGGGTCTCGGGCACAACACCGAAACCAATGGTCTACAATTATTTCCAAGGCTCCCCCAGTGCATGAAAGATTAGGCATCCGGGCAGGCGTCCATTGGTGGCCACTCACGCGCTCAGCACATCAATCATCGTCTACTGGGCCGGAGAAAACAGAGGAGACCCCACTCCCGACTTTCATTTTCACAAGGTTTGATGTCGTTTTCTTTTGATAACGTTCAACCCCTATACAGACGCCCAGCTACTTCCATACGCAAATATACTAAAGTAGAGGAAATGTTGGCAGACAAATCCAATAAATCGTCGAGAGAAAATAAAAAGGAGAAACAGATGATTAGAAATCAATTCCAATAGGAAAAGTTGGAAATAAGCGGAAGAGCTGGAGGCAGGAAGACATTTGCAACGTCATAGACGTCGTTGGCAGCCATTTTCAATCAATATGCCGATTCCAAAGGGAGAAGGGGAGGTAGAGCGGGGGCCATACCGCAGTCAAAGTGCGGTCCCGTGTGGGGATTAATCAATCCCGTGACGAAAGTCAATCTCCACAAGGTTTTTCTTTTTTTTTTCTTAAATAAAGAATTTCGCTTATTACTATAGTTATTATTATTTTTTCTTTTTTGTTGAGATTTTTTAATTCCCGATGTTGAAACAGCGTCTCCGTGGTTGCCGACCGACGCGTTCCATCTATTTCGTGATTAGTCTTTTAATTGCTATGAAATCGGACAAAATGACGAAAACTTCAAAGTTTCAGCTGCTCGGAAAAACGAGGCTGGTCGGGCAAACATGTGTACTCCATGTTTGCTCAATACTACTACAGCCCAAGTGCTGCATTTCCTAGTAGATGTGGAAATTGGCAGTAGTGTAGAGTTTGTGTGTCTGTAGTACTACGATAGTCTAGTAGTAGTAGTAGCTGGGACAGAGCGGATGGCGGTGTAATTTCCGAGTGCCAGAGTGTGCAGCACGCCATCCTGCAGTGAGATGTCGAGCTGGAGGAGCGTTTGCCATCTCGATGCTCCATGTTGCTGTCATTTTCACCACATTATTATTAGTACTACCTTGCCACAGAGTTGGTCCTGCCCAACAGCCGGCTCTCTACTCAATACTTCCGCCTTTACAACTATATACAAGCTGTAACTGTACATCAATCACAAGGCGGGGCAACTCAAGATTTTTTCAAACGGCCCAGAAAAAAGGAAATATACATTTCGGCGAGCTACGCAGCAATAGGCGACGTCATGTGTATCGCACTGCCATCGATTTTCCAAGAATCGCCATTGGGGAAACTGGGAGGAGTAGATACTAGATAGTTGGAAATCTACGTCGGATTCAAATCACAGCAGCAGGTACCTCCTCATCTGGGGATATGTAGTGCACATATCGCATACGCACAGCACACACACAAATGTTACGTGATGAAGAATGCATCTGAGAAGTCGACTACGCGCACCGGAACGGAGCCAAAGACGACAATTACATCTCCATGCCAACCCGTGGAAAGGGCGGAATATCTGCACAATATGAGGGAATATAATCCTTTGGAGTGGAGAGGGAGGGGGGTTTGATCAGCTTATTTATGAATGAAGGAAGGATAAGGGAGAAAGGGGGGGGGGTCTAGTATCTGGAAAACGCGGTGTGCCGTGATGCGCACCCGCCACCGCCATCGACTTGGATCGAATTATTGAAAGCATTTTCTCTCTCTTTTGGTAACTCATCCGCCTAGTTGGCTCTCCCTGCTTCTCCCTCATCTGACAGTCGGATGGATTGACGTTATCTGACATCATCCGGCGACGACCAAATATGAGGTGCTGGTAGTATTGGTATGTACGAGAAGAAGGGGAGGGCTTTTGGGGGTTCGACGTCAACGTCGCCGTCATCTCCAACAGAGGAAGGAAGGAGCTCTCTCTCTTCATGAGTGAGCTATCTTAGGCTACTAAGAAGATGAAATCATCTGCATCGCATCATCTCACCCATCGGCGTGTCCATCCGGGCATCAAACCCTTTGGAAAATTGCCGGGCAACCAGTGAGTCGAGGTACGCTTCACCCGTCGTTTCAAAGTGAACCCATTGATTGGCTTGTGTTGAACAGGATGTCAAATAATGCAGACGACTCCCCCGCATCTCACGGACCGTTCAAATAATCCACAATTTTCTTTTTTCCCAACCAAGACTCATCAATTGTGCCTCTGTTGTTGCTCAAGCCAGCTGTCACTTTATTAAATATTGACATCTTAGTAGATTACTTAAGCTTGCGCCATCGGGCGCTGGGGTTCTTGTTGACAGTCGGATACACGTGGACACCACTCGCGGCCACTGTTGACCTCTTCTCTGTACGGGCCAGGATCTCTTCACCTTTATCCCGTCAAAACAGCGGCATCAGAGAGAGAGAGAGAGAGAGAGTGCTTGTTGTTCATGTACGTGGGAAAACTCGAGGATGGATCACGACCAGCTGGATGGGAACCAACGGCCCGAGGGCGCAATGAGCTCCGCCAGAGAGAAGAGTCGAATGAAATGTAAATGATCATCCTCTTACTGATGGAGGAGCGTGCGGTAAGCAACTAGCTGCTCCTCGCTCCGCTACTCTTTTTCAATTGGCTGAGGTGAAAAGAATGTGATGAAGTTGCCGAGCTCATCCTCATTTCGTTTTCCTTTTTTCTTCTTCTTCTTTGGTCTCTCTCTTTTTTTTTTGTTGCTCCCCTCTACTCTATCTTGCTCCCGCTGCCGCCTTATTCCTCCATTCCGCATCCCTTCATCTGCCTCCTTGAAACCAATTGGGGAGTTGTCGCCGTGTCGTCCCAAACCGCCGACGGGATTTTGATAGCAAGAAGAATTGATCAGCTGCGCCCTCCTTTCCATCAAGTCCGACCTCCTTAGTTCGGCACGCACAAGGCGGACGGACGCTAACTCGACTCTATGGCTGTTCCAGGGCGATTGAGTGAAATGCAAGGGCAGCAACGACGGTGGCGGACAGAAACAATACACCGGACAAAGAGGCGTGAAAGGGAATTATATTCGTCGGCTACAGCGTACCCTATACCACTGGGTAAATATAGAGTGAGACATTCACACGATCAGACGAGGATGATGCGTGCACGTTTCCCACTACGGTCGCCCGCTCCGTCGCTTCCTTTTGCGGAGACCTTCGCGTTTACGACGGTGAGCGACAATAGTAAAAAGAAAGAAAGAGAGCGGGAAAGGGGGAAAAAATGAATAGTCTTCGGGGTTGCGTGTGTTTGCGCCTGCAAAGGAAATAAATGTGCGTATTGTACAAGACGACGGGCGTCCCTATTTTCGGGTCGTTGTTTTGCCGGGAGGAAAATGTGTAGTAGAAGAAGTAAAAGGAAAAAAAAACAAACAAACAACGGTTGTTCGGGCGAAGAGAACGTTCGAAGGTTATTTTAGGAGGCGCACGAGGACTGATCAAGAAAGACCTACTTTCTTAATTGAAACTGTTTTGAATTTCTCCCCCAAAAAAGAAGAACAAAATTAAAAGAGGGAAAAAAAGACGAAATAAAAGGTTTTTCGTGGAATGAAAACGTCGACCAAGTAAAGGTAAAGAAGATTGGTTTTCAACCTTATCCCTCGACAATCCCGCTAGTATTGTCTTTTGGCTCGGTGGACGGACAGAGTATACAGGTATTACTCTCCATAACACCCGGAGAAGCCGGCGCTAGCGGGAAATACTGCCAGCGCTGGCTTCTCCTCATTTCATCTCCTTCTAGGTAAAATCGTTCGTCGTCAGATTCTATTTCGACGCTATGTGGAAAGACACGAGATCGATGTTACGAGCAACGAGTACCATGTAGCAACTTCATATTATTAATATCTTCAATTACTCGCGCGCCAATGGAGATACAAAGGGGATAGGGAGGGAGTTTCCGGCCAAGGATGGCCGCCGTCGACTAAGCAAGATGTGGCACCATGTCAAAAACGTGGAGCGGCCAACAGACGAGACAACGACAGAGTCTTTCGCAAGGTGATGAAGAAGATGGCCAATCAATCGGTAATGAGGAGAGCTGCTCTAGCTGTCGTCGATTTCTCACCATCCAACACGGAGGCGGTAGCTAGCGAACGTGACATCACGTCCGCCGCCAGTACTTCATCTTCTCCGACTCTTTTTTCTTTCACTTTGCCTCCAGTCTTTGAACCTCTCTCTCCCTCTCTCTCTCTCTCTCTCTCTCTCATTTGATCGTTCCCGCGGGACCAATCAGCGCACTATTGAAGACGGTATATGAGGACTACTACAACTCACCTTGAAATACCAAAAAGCAGCAGGGCGGTATAAGGACCGAGAAATTTCCGCACTGTCGAGCACTATGCCGAGTCCAAAGTATTATAGAGCACTAGAAGCAAAACAGGTGATCAAGCGCGAAAGGTCGCCGCGATTCTTCAAAATAGCAACACAGGGCATCAGAGTCAAAACTAACGATTGGAGACTGTCGAGATGGTTTGCGTCTAGATTTGATGTCGATAGCGGAAGAGAGCACAACCGGTTCCGACTAGAGTCAGTGTTACCACTGCGGCCGCCTTATCCTACGCTCACCGGTGTCTTGGCGCACTCTCGAACCTCACCCTATTCGTCCCCGGAACTTTTGGGTTGCATAGAGCCTAGCGGGAGAAGTGGGAGGGAAAGCGTACGCTTGCGCCTTTCTTGCGGAGACTCGTGAAGTTTCTGCCTCTGTCTCTTCTCTATCTCCCTCCCTTCGCCGGATGGAGTATTCGCCTTCCTGTTCAAATGGCGCACACAACCAGCACGCCATTTGTCGAGTCATTTACTTGAGACAAAGACGCGACTTGCCGACTTGGACGGCAAGAAAAAGAAAAAGAATGCATCCATTTTTCATGTTTTCACCCGATTGGCAAACAGAACGCGACACAGATGTTGTCTAGGCAACGCTAGTTTTAAAATGTTGGGTAATGAGAGTGATTGCATCTAAGGATTATCAATACATATCCGAGACAATCAGCGTTTCGACAACCAACAAGTACAACCAAATGTAATTTTAAAAAATAGCAAGGAGGGTAAAGCAAAAGGTAGAAATGTCATTGAATTTTGGGATCGAGAAAAACAAAGAAATTAAAGAAAAAAGGGATAGCGAGCTTAAGAAAACGTGAGGCGTTTCTTGTGTTTATGGAATAGCCAATTACGGACTACACCAGGAATTGTAGGGAAAACATGTCGGTTTAAGATTGAGAGACGCACAAGAGAAACCAAAAGTGTTGCACGCGTTAGAGATTAGTAGTATTGAGCATGCCATTAAATAGGATATAGCACCGGTTACGTACTTGCTAAGTACTTCCTTCGCAACCGTTGTTTACGTCCCAAAATAACAGCGGCAACAAGATAGTATTGGCTCAGTTTTAGGCTATACGAAGCTAAGATTAAGAGACGCAAGAACTCGAAGAGGAAATGTCCAACACAAACCTCATAACGCATTGAGCAAGAGGAGTGGTAACTAATTAATCAGACGAAACCTTATGAAATTGCGGACGCTAGTGGACCGGGGAAAAACTGTTAATCAAACATGTTGTCCAACATCCGGCTCACAACAATTACGTAGCCTACCCGAATGAAACAACCATCCCTCTCGCGAGCCTCACTTGAACCGGTTACCCAGCAGCCCGGCGTGCTCTAATCTATTATTATGATGTCTTGAGCAGCTTCATCCCACGGCTTCACCTTTGGCGATTCTTGGAAGAGTGACAGAAAACATTGTTAACACATTGGACAAGAGAAAAGGCCAAGGGAGAGAATGGAGCCCAATTCAATTAGTTCTGCGCGGCACTTATGCATCTCGAAAAAAAAAAAAAAAAAAAATTCACCCCGCGTTACCTAGAAACAGCTTTTTACGTAGATTGAACTTCCGGGGTGATGCTGAGAGCTGCGGCCAATCAATATCACAGTCAGTATACACAGGGTAGGCAGCAATCGGTTAAAAGCGGTAATTGTGTTCTTTTACCAGCTCTTGTACTTCCCACGTATCTGCCCTTGCAACTTTTTTTGGCATGTTCGTTGCCTGGGCACGCGCTGCACAGCATCAAATACCAAACAACCAAACTTGAGAGAGAAAAGTTTCAGGTTGAGCGCGATGAACCCTGCTTTGTTTTTCTTCCTTTCTTTTTTGGCACAAGTATACTCAATTATGGGGCAAGATTTCTCTCAATAAAAGAGCAACACTAGATACCACTTAAAGATAATTTCGTTTAAAAGTTGATAGCAGATAGGAGCACAATATGTAACTTACAACTACGACAAAATTCAGCAACCAAAACGTAAATCTCTCTTGTTTGGTCTCGTACAGATCAGGTTTCGCTACTTTACGAGTAGGTGAATCATAGATAGATTTTTCAGAAGTCATCGTTCATTATGGATTGCTGCGCAGCCGTCGTCATCATATGATAGAAACGCTCCGCATCCCTTACTAGTGTCGTTTCAAAAGTAGAATATGATGGAGGCGCGAAAATCCTTCTCTTAAATCCTGATAAGGAGGAAATTGCACAGTTCGCAAGCGCGGCCCTGGATCGTTTAATGTGCCTTCACTAATGATGCCGCTGCCTCTCTCCACGAGGAATCTTGATTCACTGTTCCACTGAAGCCTTTCCACCGAAACTGTCCTCCACGATATACATACAGGCATTATCATTTTCAAAACGAGTTGTGTACGCAACCTTTCGAACCGCTAGCTAGTTCATTACTGATTCCGCCTACAATGTATGCCAGTAGCTAGTACACCACGGTTTAGTAGAGATCAATGTCTACTGTAATACAATATGATAAAGACCGTAGTTTATCTTCATTTACTTCTTAGAAAAGGTTTTCTGTTTTTTTTATTTATTTCGTCTGCCGTCTAATGTATAGCTATGAAGCCGAACCGGTCATGCAGAGGTGAACCTAACGATTGTTGATCGCAAGTCTTGTGAATCTTTAACGAGCGTAAATCAACGGGAAAGCTGAATAAGCAATATAGCTAGATGCAAGTTTCAAAAGGTTCATGAAATCAATAGAAGACTAAAAAAACACCGAGGCAGCACCTTAAAGTAGCGTAAAATAATGATTTTGACGTTAAGCTTTCTTCAATTGATAAATTAGTAGAAAATGTGTGTTGAAAACGACCAATCCGGTGCAGTTGTTCAGATTAAACGACAAGAATCTTAAACTTACGACTTTCAGTGTAGCACTCACTTTCAACTTTGTGTCAAAAGAGTGAGGTGCTGATTAGGCCTTCAAGCATCAACGAAACTAACGCTTCCTTTCCCAGAGATCACAACGGATGCCAGAGCTGATGTACCTTGCTGCCCGAGTTCAAACGGCACTGACTTGCACGAGTTTTTTTTCTTTTTTTTTAATCCTCTTTGGAGTAGGACAGCTCCTTGATTTCAGCGCAATTTCAATTGATTTTTGCCGCCCCCGACGAACCCCCAGAGGGAGAAGTAGCTTAGGTGAAAAGCTTTGACGTTTCAGCGGATCTCTCGCGACACATGCAGCAAAGGAACGGTCCTGACGACCCGTTGCATGTAAAATGCACTGCACTTGGCTTTGAGGCGTTGTCTAAACTCCAAAGAGGAGCTAAGGCGGTTTTTAACAATAGATCTGATCTCATTCGAGATCTAAATCACGTCAGAACACTTGCAACTAGCATGGACAGCAGTCATAGGATCCAGAGTGCCGACAACCTCTTTATTCACAAGGAACACAGCAGCACCCCAGGACTCGTTTGAAATCTAGACAATTTCATCGAACATCAATTCCAGATGTTCGTCAATGATGGTTAAAAGCTCGCGTGGAACTGCGCAGCATCAGGTACCGTTTGGACAGAAGCTTGAATTTTTTGTGGTGGGGAAAAAACTTACGATTGTGCATAACTGAGATTTAGGACACCGGGTGTTTTGGATTCGATTTTCCGTAGACGCCTTGCGTGCCGGCCAACACAGTCCTAACAAGAAAGCCTCGTATAATATTTTTAATACTTGGTAAGAAAACGATTTTGTGTGGGACCTAAGATTTCGGTCGTATTCTTTTTTTCATTTCGCCGACCGAGGTCGGAGCAGCGAAAGGGAACCGCTCGGACAAGAGTTTTTGGTAAACAAATCAAAGAGCAATAACAATACGAAGAAAAGCATTACTAAGCAAGAACGCACGTCTACTCGACCAACAAAGACTGTCGTTACGCGTAGGGGAGTCTTGGGATGGGAAAGCAATTGGTTGCAGTCGTTTGTTTTCGCTTTGACAACTGCTGAGAACGTTTCGACCATAATTCATTTGTATGAAAGGCTAGAGACGAGCCCCAGGAATAAAACATTTTGGCGTTTGCAAAGCACGCGCAACCAAGAGAAAATTCGTATTTTATCTGACGGTAAAAAAATAAAATGTCTTCGCAACAGAGAAAAAACCATTCGTCATATTTCTTCCGTCACTCAAGTGGTCGGTTTCTTTTAAGTTCGCAATAAAAACATGAGTCAATTGAGTCAGGGGGAATCAGAGAAAATAGGTTAAGTTTTGTTGGCTTACGATACTGAAGTGAAATCCGCAGATCACTCGTCTCAAAGGAACGCCAAAACTCCATGGGTTGATAGTGATCACATGAAATAACTTTGAACTTTGAAGTTGGGCACAGGGCACTGTCTCTTGTTCCTCTTGTTGCACGTCCACCAGTTCGACATTCTTTCAAGTGACGAATGTTGTATTGGCACTAGGTTTCAACTCTCTAACAGAGCACAAATGTCAGCAATAAGCAATTTTGTACTTGGGCTGCAGCCTGTACTTGTCGTTTGTCGAGAACTTCTAAGATTCCCATTTTGAAGAAGGCTGCAGTCGACGAACATTCCGGCGAATCTGGCAATCTGCACTTCTGCAGTCTGCACGTGTCATACTACTTACCCCATGACAGTGGTATCAGTTTTCCATTTTTATAAGACCTCATTTTAAAATGTCAAACGATTAAAGTCGACTCAGAAATACATAATTAGAGTGCATTTTTTATTGAAAAATAATATTGGCCTCGACTCTCGAGAAAAATATACTGAAATAATGTCAGGAACTGTTGTCTCCCTCCGGCAGCAGCCCGCAAAACAAATACGGTGCACGATATAAATCAGCTGAAATCATGTGCCATCTGTGTTAACGCCTAATTTGTTTCGGCAAGTCTAGAGACGCAAGGCAAGCCGGGGTTAGTTTCATGTATTCACTAGACGTCTCATACTTTATTGCAGATACTGAATCTGAATGAGAGGGGCTGGTGGAGCGAAAAGAAAAGAAAACGAAAAGAGAAACTAGAGTCGACTATGGAGTCGACCGGCAAAGGCAAAGATGCGCGAAAGGCTGGCAGTGTGACGTCGAAGTTGGAATGATACAAATATGGGAGAGAGATGAATAAGCCTTCCCAAGCGTTTACGCATCCAAAACGCACGCAAGAATCATTGACGTACATTCAGTGTTGAAGCCAATTATTAAGAAGGACCGCAAGTTTCTCTAACGTTCACACCAAGGATTACTGATAGAGATGGAAGCCATAACGCAACCGGAAGGTATAAAAAAAAGGAAGCTAGAAAAAAGAAAAAGTTTATCCTTTTGCAAGGTGCTGTAGGTTCCATTCCGGTACAAGTTGATGACAAGTTTCATAGAAAATGCATTCTGAAGATTGAACAAAGCCGCCTTTGCCGATGGCTGTTGGTGTTTAGGAATGATGAGACACGCGATCGCTGGGCAGTGATCGGATTACCTTTTAACTTATTGGTGACGAGAAAAACTCGTGAAGTAAGGTGAAGCCAATAAAAAAAAAAAAAAAGAATAGACCGGTAGCTTCGCCGTCAAACAAAACACACAACATACTGTTTCTAGGCAGTGCGACGCGATTTGTTATGTGTTGAACCTCACGTTGATTTGTCCAAGAGTGAAACGCGAGAGTATAACGCCAAGAGATTTACATAGAGTAACAAGGAAGTTGGTGCTGTATATTATTTAGACAACTGGACATGTTGCGACTGTGAATGTCACAAGAAATGCCTCAATACTTGAAAAGCGGAAGTGAAAGGCATCCATACAATCAATTCAGTTACTGACAACTTCCAACAGCAAAAGGCAACAGAAAGTTTTGGGTCAGACAAGCGTCAAAACAACAGATATTCCATTGTCTAACCAGGTACCGAGATATGCTATTGCTAAATGAATTCCCATATCTATCACAATTTGCATGAAGTCGACATAATCTGCGCCATATGAGACGCAAGGTAAGTAGAGACCAAACAAAAACAAAACGCCAGTTCACACGTCTTAATCCGCAATGTTTTCCATTTGACAGCTGCCAGGTTTCGATGGGCAATATGCGCATCACCATGGTTACATTATGTCCATGGATCACCATGGACATAACATATGCAGAGACTATTGCTTCCTCTGATTGCAATAGGGTCTACGGACGGAGATCTGTCCATTCTGCACAACACTTTATACCCTATCTGGCTCGGCTTGAAAGACGTCACTCCTCTGCACAACTGGCGAATTTCAGGCCAGTTTCGCGCTCCATCGAGCGAGAAAGACCAACAGAACCATGAGAGAGGCATACTCGGCCAGCAAGCGAATGATGTTCAGTGGAGCGGCGGAGGGCAACATGGGCGCTGAAAAGAGTCGGCACTTCCCGTGATAAATCGTCGACGTTCGCTTCACTTCCTACCTTTTCCCATAGCACGCTATACAACTAGAGGCACCTGCGTGTCACGTCATCCTTTACATAATATTCTACCTGATGAGGTTACACACAGCTGAAACGACGTTCGCTGAAGGAAAAGACACCTTTTTTTACAAGGAATAATGGGCAATGTTAAAGAGGTGTACACTGTACAGGCCGGGTCCGTGTTGTTTTCGTTGCCGGGACGACGACTCGGATGGCATCGTCTAACTGTCGCTCGCGACTAGCCACTTTTGAAAGTCTTCGACTAAGGCAGCGTATTCGTCTTTGAGCGTTTGAATAATGGAGCGTTGCTCGTCAATGATGGCTGACATTTCTTTGAATTTCTCATCTAAATGGGTCGCAAGAGGAAAAAACACACTTAGCAATAACGCAAACTTTTTGAATGTTAAAAAAAATCAAAAGAACAGACAAGAAGAGAGAAAGAAGAAGGCACGGCGAGCAACAAGAAAACAGTCAAAAAATACAACTTTACCGTGTTGTTTTCTGGCCTCTTGAAGCGAGTGCAGTAAGGTGACTTCCCGCTGTTCGAGGTATTTGATCAAAGAAGCGGCTTGAGAGCCGGACTTGACCGCTTGGACTCGCTCGCCTTCCCTCTGGCTAGCCGCTAAGTGCAACTAATGACAAAGAGAAGGAAAATATTATTAGTAAAAAAATCAACAGCTTATTCTTCTGCGAGCAGTTGGCAAGTAATCGAATAATAGCAGTAAGAATACAAGGGCACTGAAATATGGAGCTCGCATGACCGCGTATGAGAGGTCTTCTCCGATTGTTTGTTTCATTCCATTTCTTGCTGCTATCCTACAGTCAGTATTGCACGACGCGCCCAGAACTTGCTGCGCCGTACTTGATATCGATCGAGATATATTAAGAACGTTTTCTTTTATTATTTCGAGGTACCTTGATCCTCCCCCTGTCATAATCAATGTCGACAGGTGCATTTGCCAGCAGAAATTTAAGTAATCAAGCAAATACTGTAGTTGAGAGGGGAGGGTTTCTAAATTTACCAACCAAAATACTGGTCAAGACAGATTAGACAGAACCACAAACGGACGAGACACAACAAAACCATGCAGTGACGATGGTTAAGGAGACTTTTCTATTTGCTCGTCGTCATCCACAGGTATTTCTAGCGACGCTGCACCACATTACGAATGTCAAAGAGAACCAACATAAGCGTCGAATATCAAATTATATAATGTAACACTTGTAACAGTTAAATCCCGTTTCCTGATCTATCTCTCCTTTCAAGTGTTCCCCGAGATACAAAAACCTACCTCAAGATTCCGCTGCTCCAGTTCTTTGACTGCTTGGTCGTAGTCCTGTTTTCGATTCTCAGTCTCTTTGCTGAGCAAATCGATTTTACGTCGTAGAAACTCGGCCTCAGTTCGCGCTGAAACGGCTTCTTGTTCGGCCGCCTTGCAGTTCAGCTCGGCCTTGAGCTCTGCTTCGCCAAGTCGTCGTTGCAGCTCCGCTTGCTGGCCGGCCAAACGGCCTTGCTCGCTCTGCATCTGGCCTGAAGACCGTACAAAATTGGACACGTCGTAATTTTTGTTCATTAATCTTGCTGCCAAGACGTCCGCCCGTCAGAAAATTCATCATTTCGAATGGCTAGGGTTTAAGGGTGACGTGCATAAAAATGACGCACTCGAGGCCAATGGGTCACATCTAGAGTAAAGCGGCTTTAGATGTAAGTCAGGTCATCTTGTTTCTGCTCCAGGAGACTAATGCAGCCAGCGAAATAATTTAATCAATAACTCGAACTTACGCCGGGCCGGACGGGTTAACAACGAGATTTTGTTATGGTCGGCAAAAAAGCAAGGCACAGTTGCAAGAAAAGAAGCCAAGACATCAAAAGAAGAAACAAAAAATAGGACTTACTGATTTGTCTTTGGAAGTCTTGTCGACTACTGTCCAGTAGTTTAGTCTTGATATGGATTTCGTTTTTCAGGATGGCTTCGTTACGCTGCGACTGCTCCAAGTCTAGTGATAAGCGGGTTAGGGCTTCGTCCCGTAGGTCTCTCTCTCGCTTTAAGGCGCTTATCTGTTCTGCCAATCTGAAATGTTGTCGAAATAAATGTAACATGAATCTAATTGCTTCTTGATGGCCTTAAATTTGGTGAACTAGACGTTAATCTCACAAGTTTCCAAGAACTCAAGATTGAACAGTCAAAGCATATCTAACCAAAACGTGGAAGGAGAAAACCTACTTCGATTCCCATCGAGTCCTTTCTTCTTGCAAACGCCTCGAATGTTCAGCGTTGAGGGTAGTTTTTTCTTGCTCATGCTGTTCAACAAGTGTTGCCAACCTTCGAACTTCGCCTTCCATCTGAAAGATATCGACGGCGTATGACTCAGAGATGTGACGGTTTTAGTATTACATGCATCTATTGAACAAAAACCTGAACGCGTTCTAGTTGAGCTTGTTCTGCAACTTCAACGCTTTGTTGGATTTGTCGCAACGCATCTGCTTCCCGTTGCTGTAAATTAGAAACAGTCGAACGCAGTATGTTGACGGTGCTTAGTAAATCCGACCTTTCTCTGAAAGACGTAAAACGTAGTTGTAGAAGTAGTAAGTAAAAAGAAGGAGGGGGGCTCATGGTTCATTAAATCAGGTTGTTGGATTCCATAGAAGTGTCAAACAGCACTCTTAGCAACACTGTTTTTATGCTGATAACAATTATCAAATGATGCGAAAATTCATTTTAACTATATTTCCGCGAGCTCTGCCCATTTGTGGCTTCTACACGAATTCAAAACCTTACCTTACAATAACTTCCATACAGCTTTTAAAGAAAGCGTTCTACACAAGCAAGGATTGGCGATGAAAAAATGAATAAAACAATAACGAAACCAAACCAAAGAGAAAGATTGGATAGACCATTTGCATTATTAGATTTCACGCTAGACGTCAGAAATTTTGAGCAAAAGTTCCGTTTACACTTTGCAGTGCCCGAACAAAAATGCTAGCAACTGATAAAGATGAAGGCTCCCTCACCATAAACAATGGTCCTGATGTTCAATTCTGCGTTTTTAAGTAAACATGTAACTACAAGAGAAAAAAGAATTCCCACTACAAATACAGCTCATTCGTTTTTAATCCAGAAAAAGTTGAGCGAATATGCCCTGCAAAAACAGGTGGCGAATAATAATTAAAAAGAATAAACCCTTATATATTCAAACTAGAAAGTAGTAAGGGTACTCAAACGAAGCCTTTCGCGCCACCTAACTGTACGGAGAAGAATCAACAGCGTTTCCCGGTGGTCCCGGTTCAAAATACAGAATATGTTGATTTAGTTATTATTACATCTAATTTGTCAGTAATATTAGTGCTAGTTAAGTTCCCACTATCATATAAGTCTAAACATAAAGACACTTTATGAAAGGTAATATACATTACCTAGTGAGTTCCTCAGGATGCTTGGATTGTCCATTCCAGCATACATGTTCATTCCACTGCTGGTTCAGTAACTGAATTTGTTGTTGAGCAGCAGAAAGTTCATGCATCACTTTTTTCTTTTGGACTTCACAACTCTCATGACTGATGGAAAGTTTAGCATTTGATATTGTGTCAATCAGTGAAAAAAGTCTTTGAGTGACTGCATTTGCCTGACCCATTCTATTTGATTCCTCATTTGAAACAACAACCTTTGTTTCACTAATGATCCCTGGGACTTCTTTCTGTAACAGTAATGCAAATGAACATTTAGTGTGTCATGTTTCTGTAATTTTGCGTTTTCATGATACCCGAAAATATGTCAGTTCTTTTTCCAAAGCTTTTATGTAAATAGTTTGTCTTTGAATCCATCCCATTAAAATATAATCTGCATTGTTGATGTCAGCCACAGACCCAGATTTTTTGGGAACTGGGCTCTTGAAAAGTGATTTACGAGCAGAAAAAGATTTACTTTCTGAATTGTCTTCAGTAAAATCATGTTTTTCAGATTTCTAAAATTGATAAAAGGGAATTATTTCCAGTTTTTTTTTCAAGTTAGTACGATTTATAGAGAAAGATGCTTGGGTTACCTTCGTTCCGCTTCGATAAATCTGTTGATCTGAACTATCACTTTCAGATAAAAATTGTCTAAGCTGATGGACGGCTTTGTAATATTCATCTGGGCTCTCACTTCTCCGTAAATCCATTCTTGAAGATTTCATTTGTGTTCAAGTAGAATTCAAGTAGAACGTTCTATAAACAGAACTAAAACAGAAGCAACGCGAAAGAAAGTTGAAATTATGAATGTTTTGAATCTACTGTTTAGTTCTGAACAGAGAATAAGCTGTTGCTATGACAACAGCCACTGCTAGCAATACCATACAGGTTTTTATGTTTTTGTTAAATTAAAACTTTTTATATTTGACACGTAGAAGAAATATGAAAAATAGCTTTTTTTCCAAAAATATTAAGAAAAATTTGAATTAAATTTGGTTTTTCTGAGAAATTATAATTGTAATGAAGGCTGAAGCTGTGTTCGCTAGATGGCTTACGTCAGCTCGCGATTTGCTGTTTACTCTGCCGACCAAGTGCCGACTGCTATTCTTGCAGGACCGTTTCCATTTTCGTCTTTTTTAGAAAACTCTTTGGAAAAATGGATGCAACTATTAAACAGGATTTACCTCCAAAAGGAGGATATCAAAAAATCAATTTTGCCCGAAATCCTGCAAAATCTTACTTTAGAGGTATAACACTTTGTCTATTAAACTAAGAGATGGTTTACCATAGTTTCCTAAAGATTGCTAGCTGTGATAATAGGCAACCAGTTTGGTGTTAGTAACTTCTTTTAATCTTTGTTTTTTTTGAACAATCTCAGGATCGACTTTGATTGGTGGATTCCTTGTCTTTAATGGATGCACACTTTACTATTACTTCAATCATATTTACCCGAAACTCCTTCATGAGAGGGTGGAGAAGAACGGGGCTCATCTAGCAACTTTACCGTTACTGTTGGCAGAAAGAGACAGAGCGTATGTCATTAGTATTTTTTGTTTGTTGCAGACTGGTAATCCATCTCTTTTCATAGTTATTTGAAACATTGTACTGCTCTGAGAGATGAAGAGGAGAAGCTTATGGCCAAGGTCCCCAATTGGGAGGTAAATTGTGTATTTTTCAAGTAAGCTTCTACATAATATTTATAATTATGTTAAATACTAGGTTGGAAAATTCAATGGTGAACCAATCTATAAAACAATGGACAAGAATCATTTCACTGACCCAATCCTCGTTGAGTATTATGCTCATGCCCCATACTGGGATCTCTTCAAGAAGGGCTATGAAGCACACATTCAAACATAAAAATAGTTTTAACTATTCCTGATGTAAATGTTGAAGCAGGAAAATATAGTATGAGTATGACCTGGTAATGTTGAACATCCTTCAAACAGGTTTATTTTTCTTTAGCTAAATTATCTAGTTTAATTATTACTATAGCTAGAGTTAAATATTTGTCATGTACATTGATAATAATCAGTTTTTGTTAATAACTACTTTCTTTATTACTTCTTTATACTAATTATTTTTGGTTTTGGTTTTTAACTCAGCTGTATGTGGTTTGTGTTTATGCAACCTTGTCTTGGCCAGGCCCGTTGCGGCGATCTGTTTCGGACCAAAAGCTCTAAACTAGTGTAAAGGGCATTATGAATTAGGTTTATTTTGGAAGCAGAAATATTTCGCTTTAAACGATAGCGGAAACGTTCACAAAAGTTTATGTTCAGTTTTTTTTTCTGCCAACAAAGAGTATGAGATACTGAAAAGCCTTAGTTTCTGTCTTTTTTTTAAATCAAGATGAAGGAGTCAAAAACTTTTATAGAATTCACCTACTTCAATCGTTTCTTAGAAAAAGGATGCCCTTTAAGGAAGCTCTCTTCCGATTGGTTTACGATGCTTAGCGGGACTTGGGTACTTCGATTGGATGGATCAAATTCTTTCAGCACTAGCGGAGTTGGGACTTTGCAGGTGGGACGTGGGAGTTGGAAAGTTGAATGTCGCATTGAAAAGTTTCCTCTCTATGACGTTGCCAATTGGGTAGGCCAATTTTCAGTAAGAAATGGGGATTTTAGACGCAACGAGGCAGATTGATGGCCCTTTAATCCTAACTTCCCATGGAGAAATAGAACTGTTGTACCACAGTCTTCAATCGGAACAGTCCATTTGACAGTGACGCAGCGAGGTCGCGATTGACTTGACGGCAGTCAACTAGTTTCGCTTTATACCGGTCACTACCGATAGTTTCACGGCACATCTCTTTCGCATATCAATTTACCTTTCTGTTCATTGATCGATTCGTTTGGCGATAGTACCCGCGTGCTTCGTTAACATTTATCACTGTGTCGCACTCGCATTTGACAAGTAGGCGAGGAACATGGAAACTGGGTCGAGGACTCGAGGGAAGTCGACCCAGACAAGAAGGGCCAAGCCTCACTTCCTTATGCATCGTGACGCAGCTAGTTTCCTCCGAAGTGGTCGCCGGGATTCAGCAATCAGGATTCCTTACGATTTAGCCTGCCAGTCTTCATCTAAAGGATTCATCAACGATCCACTCGATTCTTCAATCTTCATCTTCCCTAGGCGGCATGAATAACCAAGATGCACGGGTCTCTCTCGGGTCCTTAATGAACAGATGGCGAATTACGAGGTTTGCATGCAAGATTCATACTCGATGCGCCTCAAACCAGTTAGTTAATTAGAGCGGGAGGCATGGATGGATTTGAGCCGACTTCATCCTTCTTGAAAACCCGTCGGTAGTAGGAAAGAAAGCCAGAACTTGGTTGACGTGCAACTTGACAGACGTAATTCGATTTTTCTTTCCCTTTTCCCAGTTTGCCGCAGTCACAGTCACAAAAGTCCTGCCACTGGATACGTTTGCGTTTTAGAATCATCGACCGAGTCGCGTGGCGTTACGTCGACAACTGTTCTATTGGCTGATTTGTGAATCAAGTTCTTGGGTCCTGAAGGCTACTTGTAGGAGACCCGGAAGTTCAAGTTCAAAGTTTTCCAACTTTCATCGACTTCAGTGCGCACGTCTTACTCATTTACGCCTTGAAAGAAAGTTTCTAGATCCCTTTGCCTGGGTGTCGTCAAAATGAATGAAGAGAAATGCGAGGTTAATAGGAATCATTTCAGTGGGCTGCGACGGGCTGTTTCAGTTCATTAGCAGCTGCGCGAACCCATAAGCCTCTGTTGGTCGCCTCCAGCCCTACTCCTTTGTTCAACTTCATATTTTATGACGCGCTAGAGAAGCAGCCAGAAGTTGGGAGTTTCAAAGAAGCGCAGACTTCTTCCTATCGCTGTTTTTCTTTTTTCTTTTCCATTTTTAGTTGGCTGTCGTATTGAGAAACTCGACACATGATGGATACGCCGTCCGTCTACACATGGAGCCAAGGAAGAGATGTGAACCACTTGACGATATTCAAGCCGGAGGCCAAGAGTCACATCATTCGACCGGCCATTCAGCATGTCGTTCTGTTGACTGCGACCAAACAAAAGCCAGCAAGCTTCCCCACTTGGAAAGGGAACTAAAAAAAGGTGGAATGAGGAGTGCTGGGAAAATAAGAGAAACTCACGGACACATCCGCTCCAGCTCTGGCGAGAACACAATAGAAGGCGACGCCTCTGTCTCTCTCTCTCTCTGTCATTCCCTTTTGAGACGTCTCTTCCCAGTCAAACAGATCGCACTCTGGCCCTTTGAGATACGACGAGAGGAAGAAATGAAGAAACGGAGCGTGAGGTGAGAGTGCATGTAAAGCCAGTGTTAAGGCAAATCTATTCACGCCATGTGGGTCTCGTAGTCTCGTGTTTATTCGTTTAACACAAGCTAAACGTCTTCGCTCGAGATCTTCCACTCGCTACAACAGGTACAAAGGCACAATGAGGATAAAACTCAATTGTCGACAAAGGATATATTCCTGCCTTTCAAATGTAATCAACTAATCGCGAATACATGTCTGAGAACAGGTTCTACAAGTACATGTCGAGGAGTCTTTCTATCCGCACGTTTTAACCCTGAAAGAAATGGTACTGGCTTATTACAGTTTTAGAAACATTTGCGGAAGCAGAAGGGAGCTTCTCCAGTAGTATGGAAACGGCCAGTCATCCGATGCTGGGCGCATTTGATGGTTCATCCCGTTAAATAAAAGAGGCCTGTTCCCAGATACATCAATGCTGATCAATTGCGTCGCATTCATAAGAAAAAGGGGAGCAAATAAAACGCGAAAAGAATCAGAAGGAACATGACTGGCTAACCGTAGAGCCAACCGTTTCCGATCCAAGAGTCAAAGAGCCGGTTATATTTGCGAAACGCCGCGTCCTATTGTTTCCCGTTCGTCGGCTTGGGGACCGAGGCCGTTTGATCTCGAATTGGTGACGCTGGCATCGTCGTCGAAGGCGGGAGTCGATGGGGAAAAATAAAGAAAACAGTGAGAGAGATCCATCATTTTTAGCCTTGGGAGAAGAATTAGGGGAATCAAAAGAAAACAGCTACATTTGATAAACAGCCAAGAATCTAAGGCGCCAGAGAGAGAGAAACAGAGAGAGAAAGAGGCTCTAGCTGTTTGAATAAACATACAGGAGTTGGCTCCCCCATTTCCTCTGTAAATGTGTGTACCCAGAGTCAGACGACCGTAAGTAAGTTTGCGTCAAAAGATATATAGACGTAGTACGCGGGACAGCAGCAGCAGCAGCAGCAGCAGGGAAACTATAGCCGAATACGTGGTAGAGCTCTCGCGAGCCACGGCAAAAACTATCTAGCACACACACAAGTTTTGTTGAACGAACGAAGCGCGTCGTGAGGATTGGCGACGTCTCAATCTGGGATCGAAATTATCGATCGGCGCTTCATCTCTCTCTCTCTCTCTCTCTGGCGCGCACTCATTGCCTTTCTCTTCCGTCTTGTTGTTTCGAGACGGACGACGGCAAGATCCGATTCTAGGAAACATTCACAACGATATAAAAACCACGACGACATCTAGAACGGTTACATCATGCGACGTCGTTCCACACAGAGCGCGTACATACGTGCCCCACTCGACTACAACGACCGAGTAGGAAAAAGAGGTTCGTCGTCGGAAATCCAGCGCCATACAAGACAGACTCTTTGTATGCGGAACAGCAACAGCAATTCACTCAGATCTCCTTGTTGTGTTTGTTTCTCGAGGGTTTATTTTGTTTTCTTTTTTCTCTTCTCCACTTCTTCCTCCTTGGGTGCCCTTCTCCTTCCGCATAAGGGAAGCATAGCGCGTTAATACATTGCGTTGGATACCAACCGAACCCGCTCTCCTCCAGATCGTCCCCTCTCTTCACGTCGTCCTCACTGGAAAGCCCCCCATAGTAAACACACACGCCGAGTGAGCCAGGAGTGTGACTGCGAGTGTACACAAGACATCAGGCCACTCTCCTCTCCGTCGGCGTCGCTCGACGTCGTCGTGCCTCTCTCCGTGTCGGATGGCACCGGGCTAAAACTTTCGGCTAGGTCCATGCGCGCATCTCATCCAACTCTCGACGACGCATCCTCCAGATAAGAGCCGAGAGGTTTTGCGGCTTTCCGCTTGCTATTAATCTGCTGGTAAGATCAACTTGTCTATACAAGTAAAGCAGTTCAGCAGCAACAGCGGCCTATCGGCAGCACCGGCGGCTTACAAAGTCATGTCCCCTTTTTTTTTTCTCTCTCTCTCTTTGCCCGCTTTTATCTTGTACGTTAGACTAAAAAGTTGACTGAGAGAAAGAGCTACTTTGGGGCCCGCAGCCGCCGATATGATACTCCGATATCATAACCCCGTCCGTCTCTTTATCCCGTCTTACTTTTCCCCCGCGCTTTCCAGCTGGCAAGCAATGCGGTTGTTTCCCCGTGCGCTAATCGTATTTACGAATCCCTTATTAGCTCCGAGTTGCTGTGGCACGCGGGGCGCGCGCTCGATTCCGCCGATCAACCGAGTTGCAATAATTCTGTTGTTACAGCCGACATGCTGGGTTGGGTAGGCGCAGCACGTTTACAACAGCCGTAACCACAATATGCCATCCTCTTGTTGTTGTCCAGTTTTTCTTATCACTTGGGCGTGGTTCCTTGTCTTCCCTTTTTTTTATAGCGCATGGCATCCTCCAATCATCCAGCTTTTATTCCCATTACAAAACGAAACCGACCTAGCCCAAACTAGTGTTCACTTCGCTCTATACTCTACGTCTACGCTGCATTTGACGATTGGAGGATCGTTGAAGAAAGATGGCACGCCATCTGGACGTGAGGAAAGAATAGAAAGGGACAGGTGCGCATTCAACTGCTCTAGTATCAAGTAGAGTAGGTATTTTTCTATTAAGGATGGAGACTTCCCGCTCTTTTCATGTCCCTTATCTCTGGCGTCTTATTCCGGTCGTCGTAAAGGAGACGCAAACCCTTGTCGTCTCTCTTGTCGTCTTCCTTTCGCTTCTTTCATCTTCTTCATCTGGACTGGGCGGTCGGTATATAGCTCTGTCCGCGTATTGGAACCCAGTCGTCGTCGTCTTTTTCTCTTCCATCGACGTACGTGATAGTCGCCTAGCTCTCTATCTGAAGGTGTACTATAAATGGAAAGGGAAATTGACTGCCGTTGCACTCGATCGATTCCTGAGCATTGCGCTGTTGGGCCACTCGTCCTAGCCGCCAAACTCGCCCGCGTCTCCTTTTTCGCAGAAACTCTTCCCACCGCCAAACCATCTTATCTCTTCGTTTTCTTTCCATTTTGTTTTTTTTTTCCTCCATCGTTTTCTTCTATATTTATTCAAGACTATCTGAGAATGCGATCAGGACGGCCTTCGCCTCAATAGTTGGGCGTAGCGCGTGCAGTAAGTGGAAGCCAAGGCAGTCAAGGGAACTAGATAGGACACGGTAGTGTCGCGAATTGGCATCCATCGATCTGTTTTCTATATGCATCACTACAGACATACTAGCACGACGCACTAGACCATCGACGAAATAAGGCTCTTTTCTCTCTATAGTCTACAAGGGCCGTCTCTCTTGTCTTTCATCGCCGTCAAGCAATGGTTAACCAGCGGAGGCAGCAACATTCTCGCTTGAAATGTTTTCTGGCCGTGGGTCGCCGAGTGCTCCATTTACGGGGCTTCCATCGTCCTCTCTCTCATTTGCTCTTAGACCGAAAACGCGGTTCAATGGATAGTCTGCTACTGTAGCCTACGCACCGCGAACCGTAATCAAGCGGCGCATTCAGACCCGGTTCCCCGTAAAATCCTCCAAAAAAGAAAGAGACAGAAGAAGAAGAAGAAGAAGACGAAGGCGAAGCGATGGAGCTCCGGCCCCGTTTTCGACGTCACACGGATTCAAACAAAACATCACCAGAAAGAGCCAACGAAAACCAAGAGGGAAAAAGACGTTGGTCGATAATAATACAAAGAAAGGTTCTACATCAAGAATGCTGGGGGGAAATAAAAGGTAGACGGCTAGAGTGTATATATATATATATATACGGGGTAAAATCGAAGACGAGATTGCGCTTTGCGGTGGCTCTTGCTGCAAGATGGACGAGCATATAGACACACGAACACACACATAACAAGTTAGACACTGAGGGAGAGAGAAAAGAAAGAAGAAAAGGAAAAAAAAAGAAAAGGAATGGTGGTGGTGGCCCCCATCTCCACCGAGCAGCGCAGACGAAGAGAGAGAGAGGGGTGGCGCGGCGAGCCGGCGCGTGAGACCGCCCCCCGTCCTGCGTCGACTGTCTACACCACTGTGTGTTTGCGACTCTGCGTGAAGGGAGAAAAGGTTGAATACCCAGCAACTGGCGTGTCCTGGCCGCAGTTGGGCTCCGAGTTAGCCTCCAGGTAGCATCGTCGTTCCTCCCTTCCACTTTGTTTCTTATTTTTCCGATTGTTTTTCTTTTGAATTCATCGACGCTTGCCGAACTGTCTTATAAATTCATCAGTGATTCGTAGCGGGAAAGAGACGATCGAGTGAGAAAGACACAGAGGTGAATTGTTGTGCCAAAAACGTCGCTGAAACCGTCGATTGCCGTTATTGTCCGCAATTTGAATGGGACGGAGAGAAGTTTCTGCGGAAGGTGGTTCTCGTTTGTCCAGCCGACTCGTCGTGTCCAATCAGCCCGGCTGGCCGTTTCTGCACTGTCCGGCTACTGCGGAGCAACAAGCGGATCCGTTCTCCGAGTGGACATGGATTGTTTCAGAGTCCCTCGCCTCTACGTCGGGCACCACCGTCTCTCGGCTAATTATGTGTCTTGAATTTTGATTTCGCTCGACTTCCGCGCTGCTCTGTTAATCCGCCCACCCGCAACGAGTGCACCGGGCGTCTCTCCACGGAAGTGTTGTTGTTGTTTTTTCTCCCTGGACTCGTTGTTGAGCTTTTGCCCGCTCTAAGCCTTGAAAACTTTGGAAAGAAAAAAGGAAAAAAAGAAAAAAAAAGGGACTCTGATCTCGTCATCGTCCAAGGGAAACGCTAAACTTCAAAAGAGATTATAAAATAGACCGTCACGAACGCCATGGATCGACACCCGACTACCGGACAGGCCGCTTGCTCCTGGCAATGGATCCTATTCATTTTACTGGCATTGACATGCCGTACAGGTACATGGCAAATCTGGATGAATCAGTCCTTTTAGCTTTTAACTTTGAATTAAATTTTCGCATGGCGAATTTTTTCGCCCCAGTCAATTCCATCCAGCGTGGGGGCGTAACGATTGATCCAAGCAACGTAAATCGTCTTTTCCCTGAAATGCCCACTCACACGAAAAGGCAGCCGAGTTAAGCGGAGCATTTTCCCAGATTGAATGCATCAAAATTAAATAGAATTTTAGAGAAGAGGATTTGCCAGTTGTGTAGTATGAGAAGGTGAAATTTAACCGCACTTGACTCGGGAAGTGTTTAACAACATCGTCGACGTCGGAAGGTCGGCCAAAAGGGACATCAATTCGGATATCGCGAGCGCTTGGATAAACAAAGAAAAAAAGAGGAAGAAGTTCTAGGAAGAAAAGTTATTTGTTTTTTGTCGGGGGGCTTTAAATTCTTCTTCTTCTTGCGTCGACGTCGTCTATCTATCTATATTCTTCGGTTGGCGAAATGTTGGAGAGAGAAAAAGAGAGAGAGAAGGGGGTGTCGGCCGTCAGCCGCAGATTCGCCTTTCCTCTTCAATGTCAACGTCAGTCCGTCTCGGCTCTCGGGGCCCAAGCAATACGCGCTCCCGGCCAATCTCAAGTTACCGACGCTTTGGCGCGTTCAACTTCAATCTCCCAGTCCATTTACGAAGCTGTCGAGGAAGTGCTGCGGGCTTGGTTCAGAATTGGCCTCGTCTTCTTCTTCTTCTTTTTTCCTACGTCGCCAAAGTCGATCTCCCTCTTCACTTTTTTCTTCTTCGTCTTCTTTTTCTTCCCCCTTTTTTGTTGTTTGTCCCACAACCAACCGCCTCCATCGTCTACTTGTCCCGCCAGCCCATCTCGCCCGTCCCGTCATTGCCGCTCGACTCGACATTCGATATAGGCGACACTACATTGTACGGCACACAAGAGGTTTGGAAAATGGCTTCAATAGAAAACTCTCTTTAAAAAAAAAAGCTAGTAGTTTTCGGTATAGGCGCAGGAGGAGGACGATCCAGCAGATGAGACTTGCCCAAGTTGCCATCCATCGATTGACTCTTTGGCTTTCTTTGTGCGCCCTTAGTGGTGCTAGATATACGTACTCCAGTTGACTGGAGGATTCCATTTACATGCGGGCAGGCAGGAATTCTAAGCCGATCTCTACCTAAGTATATATACTATACATGCGCATCTTGACGACCGAGTCGTGATCTTCTGAATGAATTAGCGTCCTCGTCGTGAATTAGTCGATCTAGACAGTCACGAAACCGATAAGGCGAAAGAAAGATGGAATAACTCATGCCCATCTCTAGATTCAACGAAACCACACTATAGCCGATTTTTTTTTCTTCTAGTCTAGAACGGACAAAAATGACGAAACGTATAATTTACAGCCGTTACCCGGAACAAATAATTAGTTAGCTCAGCAACACGACAATAGCGGCTCCTCATTTACTTTTCAATACGTATATATAGGCAAAGAAGAAAAAGTCAGACAAAAGGGACGTTTAGGAAACAAACGCAGCTAGGGTTCCATTTCTTCCACAAGGGGAATAAACAAAGAAAAGAACAAGTGGCCTCCATTTTCCCTTATTTCTTATTTACCTCTCGGGTTGTCGTCTAGAGAACGAGGAAAAAGGCAGAGAAAAGACGTATAAAAGGTTAGAGTGCGGAGACTGGGCAGAAATCTCCGCTCGGCTTCTTTTTTTCATCGTCTATCCGTTTTCTTCGTCTCCGCTGCATTCCTTATTTTGTTTAGTTTTGTTGCACTCATCTCTCTTTGCCCGGTTCCGAGTAACTTTGTTCCGCCAGTCGCCTACGGCTAGTCAATATAGCGTGGCCAACTAGTCGGAAAGAAGTTGAGATGCAGAGTGCCTATGTTTATATAATGGATGGACACGCTGAACTCGCACACCTTTACCCATTCGCCGTCTAAACTCCCCGAGAGCGTCTCCATCTCGTCTAATGTGGACACCAACGGCAGGACAATGACGCTCAGAAAAGGCTCTCCTCGACTAGACAATGTCTTCAATCACAAAAGCGCCGACTTCCGCACCGAGCAAGTCGTTTTCACTTGTTCGGCGATTCGGCGATGGGATGGAAAATGGTGCGCAAAAGCGCTCGCAAAAGAGAGTGAAACGCCGTGATCGATGGAATAGCAAGTCCACATTTCCAAGTATAACGGCGACTTTGTCAGTCAATTGCAACGCTCCAACTATCCATCGATCAAGGGGGTCTGCTCCGATTGTTAGCCAGCGCAAAGCTAACTGGAAAAGTATAAAGAACTCGACTGGAAAACACATAGAAGTACGTACAAGAATGGCGGAAAGTCGTGGAATCATCTAGTAATGATCCCTATACGCCAGAAAAGCCAGCAGCACGAGGAAACTATTCCGGTCGAAAAGCTGCACACATACTGTGCGCATTAATATGGTATCGATTAGCATTTGCCATTCGCGGTGCATAGGTTCTGCTTGTCTTTTACGCCGTCTCTTTACAAGCCAACAGAGTCGCTTGGATTAGAGTTCCTTCGCTCCAGCGGACATCACGGCACTACTGTCGTCTACTGTAGTAATGAGATTGTAAATATTGAGTCTTTGAGCTCCCCTCTTCACCTTTTCTTTATTCTTGTTCTGTCTGCTGGATCACGTCATCAACCATCAGCTGCTGCAGCACCTCAACCAAGAGCCTAGTGTTTCGGGTGAATATGCTAATCCTCTTCATCCTTGCGCCGATTATTGGAGATCGCTAGAGTTCTAACGACTTAAAGAACGTTTCACGGTGATACGGCGAAGCAACCAAACAGGGCTTCCCTCTTCGGCTGTCTTCAATGCTCTCAGTTCTTTCTTTTATTCTCCATTTCAAACGGACAACCCTTTCATGCGTGCAGACAACCTGTCTCCCCTAGAACCGAGATGCCTAATGACAATCGTGATTAGTTGAAGAAGGAGGAAAAGAGAGACATGCAGTCTCTAGATAGAAACATAGAGTCAGTGGGTTCGTTGGTAGTTTCCCTTTGATGCTGCCAGTCTCTCCTTTTTCTTACTTCCCTACTTTTCTGCCCTCTTCATAGTCTTTTAGGTATATTCCTATGACGTGGGCACTCTATAGATCAAGATAAGAGATGTCTAGTTGTAACCGCCGGCTACGAGTTACCGCATCATCAACTTTTTGGCACTATTCGATGTATTGCTTCTCTTTTCCTCCTCCTTATAATATCGCACATTATTTCGCCTTTTTTTTTGTTGTCCCTTTTTGTCCAGGTCTCTTCTTTTTTATTGTCGCTGTTGCCTTTTGTATTGGAAAGATTTGTCACTCGCTTCTATATCTCTCAATGGAACATAAAAATCCCGAAAGAGTTGACTCTTATCCAGTATAGGGCGATGACGGATGATGACGTGCCGACGTTCGCGAGCCAAAACGTCCAAAGAGATGATAACATTCCCCCGATTCTTCACTTCAGCGCCCTATTCGCTCTGCGATAATGCGTGGGCCTCTTTTTTTTGGGTTTCCTCGCCGGAACTCGCTACTGAATCGCGTACTGCTGCGCTATCCGCTTTTTGTTTTCAATAATAAGGCGATCCGCAAAAAAAAAGAAGAGCGACGAGAGAGAGAGAAAGACAAGGAAAAGAAAAAGTAGAGAGGGAAATCATAATAATCATAAAAAAGCTTCTGCAGACAGACGAGTTGGCAACAAAAGCGGATAAGAAGATAGGCAAGTCGAGGAAAAGCTTTTAAGAACTTGGACTTGACACTGCAAGCCGTTTTGATCGCTCGGTCGGCTTCTCGTTCTCCTCCGAGAATCGGTAGGCGGAAGAGGGGAAATAGAATGAGAAAATATTAAATGAAGATGGCTCCATCCGCAAGATCTGTTGCGCTTCGGGATGATGGAGATGTCGGAGAAATCGTAAATCAGCGCAATGGCTCGGCAACGCTCAGTTCAATCTTTTACTATTTACCAAAAAAGAAGAAAAAATATGAAGAGATTCGAGAAATCTGAAAGGGAGACGACAACAAATCGGTTGCTAACGGTTGAGAAAAAAGCAAGGAAGATGAGCGAAATCGAGTCATAGTTCCTTATAGTATTTCCCTTTCTTTTGCAACAATGTATGCGCGCTTGTGTTTGCGTCGTTGCGGCAATTTGCCAAGCTGGTGCGCCGGGATAGAGGAAAGCGGGAGAGAGTGACAGAGAAAGAGATGGTATGGAAAACAAGGAACAACAACAACTCTGAGGCGTTTTATGGATCTCATATTCTATTTTCACGAACGTGCAACGCTTCGCCCGTCGCCGTCTACAGAGCGCGTCATGGATGTTTAATGTACCAGAGAGATCCAAACTATAGGGCGCTGCAGCATCACTTGTGTCGGGCCTTATAGTCACAATGCGCCATAAAAAAGCCTCCTTCTCCACCCTTTTTCTTCTCATCTCATTGCAGTCGAGATATAACCGATCCGGTCGTGAGAGCTCTCTACCCTTTCTTCTTCCCCCCTGTCGTTGTCTCCCATTTCTCTCAGCTGGGCCCCGGTTGCTGCACGGCCGTTTGATTCAATTGAAAGAAGGAGGAAAAGAAAGAGATATCTCGTATTTTTTCCGGGTTTCTTCTTTTTGGCGAATCGCAGTTTTTTTCTTCTTTTTTTTAATGATCTAACGTAACAAGATGGGCGTCTCACTCGAACAATATTGCCTGGAACGAACGCAATAAAGAGCGATGAAGAGTTTGTCGGTGGTAAATGCGAGTGGATCTCTTTTGAAACGGGATAATAAGGACCGAGATGTGCCGACTCTTTTCCTCAACCATCTGATAGGGACTCGGTAGTGGCGGTTATCTTACTACTACTACAACTACTACTATATCCACTAGGAAGATCGTTCTTGTTGACCCCCAGCTGCGATTCGCAGTAGGTACATTGAACTAAAGGAAACCTACAAAAAAAAAACTCGGCGAGGTGTATATCTGCGGCTCCCAGAAGGATATGCGACGCAGCTGCCTCATCAGCTCGATGTCCTTTGAGATATACATTCGATTTCGTACGAAAGAAAGAAAGTAGAGAAGTACTCGGAGTTTCTCTTTGAACTTTTTGATTCGTACTATCCTCTGTATCAAACAATAAGAAAGTTCAGGTGCGTATCTATACCGAGAAAAACCTTAGGGGAACGGGCGTGGTTGGAACGGGATTCGAATCTCTTTGACCTGCTTCTGACGTTGCTGCCGATGCCGCATACCAGTAGTTGCGTACCGAGAATTTCTACTATTTGCTTTGAACGAGCACATTCAACAACAACGCTTGCTGTCTTCTTAATTGAAAAAAAGGAAAAGTTATTGACTACTTACAAGTAAATGGCATTTAGATGAAAGTAGAGAATGTTTTGAAGTATTACAAAGCTCTGTAGACAACAAATGAACAAGTGGATACGTTGAACGATCCAAGATGACTTTACCATTCTCTTCCAAATTCCCTTGGCGACAAACAATCTTGAAGCACTATAAAATATTTGCAGACTTGTAACTTGTTCTGTGATGTTGCAGACGACGACACTGTTGCCATGTAGACACTGGAGCGACGAAAGGAGTCAAACGATCTACGTTGCGCAACACATGACGAGCCGTAAATGAGTCCTCTCTCTCTTGCTCCAAGTTTCCATATCGTTTATTCTGGATAAATTTCCTTTCCCATTAGTGTAAACGAAGCAACAGTGTAGATGGCGCGTTTCCAGAGAGAGAGAGAGTCACGTATAAATCGTAATTAGTTATCTAAGCGACGAGGAAGCATCATTCTCAAATGAGGATTTGAATAGTTTACGAGTCAGCTGTAGCCTATTATCAATGCTGCTTATTACGAATTCTGCCGTTGCAAGTTGGCTCTCTGTAGTATACCTTCCGTGAATGTGTCTACCTAAGTTACAACAATCAGTTTTTGCCACAAAATAAAGGGAACTGCGAGTACAGGATTTGTTTTGTGCGCTAATAATAGAGAGAACCGTCTGCCGCTTGGGCCATTATTAAAATCGACAACGAGGCTTCTCGTTCAATAAAACGAGCAATGAGCTTTCTCTGGCTTTCGAATCATTTATGAACTTGCTCCTAGCCCCGGCTTGGGGCTTCCGTGCTTTATATATTCCCCCATTCTGTACGTCGGAACAAAACTTGGCATTTCGTCGACAAGATGCGGGGGGAGGGATCAAAGTCGTCCTCGGCTGACGATTTTACCAAGTCAAGACGAGCCGAGGACTACCTTACGCACGATGTCGCGTGTAATGCATTCGGGGAAGAAGCTCCAATTGTTGGCTCTCTCACGATAACGTGGACTAAAGAAGGTGCTCCAATAGATCTATACAACTTTTTCCAGAGTCTCCTCCCAGATGAAAGTTGAGAGACGGCTCGCCGAGCGATCTAGACGGCCGTCCTTATTTTGCATAGATCATTCTAATCAAATATTCAGCATTACCCGTGCACTAATCCCTAAAGTAGAGAACAGTGTAAAAAAACTAACCTGATAAAAATTGCAGACAACGTCCAAAGTGACGCTTGCTGCGTCGCTTGAACCTAAAGTGGGTCTCTCATCTACAGTCTACACGGCCACTTGAATCTAGGTAGGTACTGCGAGTTAGAGCCAATTTTTCATCGCGCGAATCTTAGCGCTGAAGACGGTCAAATTTTGCTGGAAATCCACTCTTTTGTAAGAAAAGGTGATGCAAGTCAACTGTCACCGTTCATTTAAGCGACGGTGCCTTCGAAGTCGATGAGATATAAGAGCCTTTTCTCGTACGCTCTAAGTGACACTCCCTTCTTCTCTTGCACCGAGATACATTTCGTGAAAAGCAGGGCCACTGACAGCGAGCACTTTTCATAATTTCTTCGCTCGTCTTCAAGTTCTCTTCACCAGATTATCTGTCAGTGCTAGGGAGTGTCTCTATTCTTCTTGTTTCATATTTTCTCTCTTTTATTTTAAGAATCCGTTGGCTGTTTGTCACCGCGACGATAGTTGCACAGTGTCTTGTACCACCAACTCTATCTCGAGATTGTTTGTTTCAATGGTGATCGTGTTCCCCGAGCCGAGACTGAAAAATTGATCGACAACCGTTGTTGTTTCCACTACACACTTCTCTCTCTATTGATTTTCCCAACTGAAAACCACTCCAGAAGGAGTAATAAAAATGACCTTTTTATATTCTTGTTTTGAGACTGGATACAGTTCTCCTTTTCCTCGACGCCAAATCCAAAAGCCATCGATTTCTATTTACATCTTCGATGCGATCTTCTTGCCTATATCAATGTTAAAAGTTTCGTCTGGCTGCAGATTGCCAAAAAAGAATAACTATCGATCTGTTCAATCACCGTATTTCTTAGGAGGAAAAGGGAAATACGGAATAAAAGCAACCCACAAAGGTGACATTCACCACCGCATATCGATCGCATCGATTTTGTTTTCTCATTTTAATACATACGAGTAGCTAGTTGTGGTACGTACATACGGCGAGAGTCGCGAGACGCAGTTCATACGTCAACGTCTCAGGTCAACCGGATGGCTTGTCAAAAGAAAACGTTGCTGATTGGGAGGAGCTCTCTGCACAAATCTTGTAAACACGAAAAAAAGACTTTGTAGATTTATTGTTTCCAGCAAAAAAAATCGGACATAAATTGACCATTCTAAAGTAAGCAAGTCTAAGCTTAGTTCCAGTTCATCTAGTTTTGAGCGTCGGCAGCTTGGACGACGCGGTGTTTCTTCCCCGAAGGAAAACAATTCGATTCTAAACGAGGGGATCGCCTCTTCCTTCCTTCTTTCGGCTGTGCTTTTATTGCTTCTCTGGAGCTTCTTCGTCAAAAATCGCACCAGTTTGTAATCGCATAACATGGAGGGGGGGAAGGACGCATTCCCCTCCAAACCAGCGGACACTAACGACTACGCGCAAAACTTTGGTCACGTGTAAACGGGGTAAAAGCCCGACGATGAAACCTTTTCCTCTACATCGATCTGTTACCTTGACTCTTCAGAATGTTGTTTTTTTGTTTCTTTAGTTTATACAAGGTGCGACTAGGGCTGTTTCAAAAGTTTCTTTTCCTACGACTATATCAGCTGCTATTCTTAAACTTGGGGAAAAAAGTTGAAAGCGGAAAATTTCTCGCGTAGTCGCCCGATATTTTTCGTCTTCCTAATTCTGTAATTGGAGTCTATACGGAAACTTTTTTTTTTGTTTTTCAATTGAATTTCTTGGTTCCTGCTTCCTTTTCTCTTGAAAATTCGGCCGCATCGCTGATCGTGCGAGCTAGCGGCACGAGCGACATACTTGTAGTCACGCGGCATCGTCATCAATGCTGACGACTCGTCCATCACGGCTTTTGTACAGGTCTATCTCTGATGCGTAGACCGTAAATGTCATAGTTTCACTATTATCTTTCTGGTGCGTGTTCCTTTGATCCCAGATAATGGCCAGCGATCTCTTCTGTAGAGGTTAGGTGTCCCGTGTTGTTGGCTGCCTTGAGGGTTCGCCAAACGCTTTCGGTGTCATCATCGATCCTAAATCAGCTACTGTATATAAGCTTAGCTAGGAGAAACCGCGAAAGAAGTAGCGCTTCGGGTGTCTTTCGGCGGTAGAGACAGGAGAATCCCGCCGTGGGCCCAGTGCTCGACAGCCACCGATATTGCTTTCCTCATGTTCTACTGCTTCTTCTCTTATTTTTCTTTTTTTCTTTTCTCTTCTTTTTCTCGTCAAGTGAAATCGAGCCATTATCGTATATCGCCGAGAGTGCCGCTCGGAACGGCAAGAAGAAATTCAATAAGAGATTCGATGCTATTGTATCTTCGGTCGTTTGATTAAAAATACGAAAGAGAAAAGAATCGAGAGAGAAAAAGGAAGGAGAAAGAGAAGAGGATCTTGCCGCCATTCTCCTTTTTTGCCGTTCCCCAGGGCTCTCTCTCTCTCTCTCTCCCGATCTACTCCCATACAACGTACCCTTTCATACCGTTTCGTTCCATTGTTGTCTCCCATACGACGGGGAATCGGTCAGCCATGAAATGACCGGCCCGCAGAGGCTTAATGGTTTCCCTAAAGATTATATGGGAAAGATAGATGTATATACTCTATGGTGGTGGAATAATGAATCGAAAAAGGAGAAGGGGATTCTCTGCCGACATGAACCCCAACAGCAGGAGCAGCAGCAGCAGCAACCGGCACACACACTTTTTGTTATCAGTTTTAATGATGCCTCAGCTTCTTATATTGCCTATATACGTACTATATCCTCTCTGGACTCTCTATTCTCCGCTCTTTATCTCCCTCTCTGCTTCGACTTTCGATACGTGAATTGCGCTTGCCTCTTTTCATCATTCATTCCGCAGGGAATTAAGGATCGAAAGTTAAGAGTTGCCTTTTTCCGCTATGATTGTCGTCGAGGTATTGGTTTACTTAGTTCTCATATACTAACTCGTCGATGTCGATAGTCGAGGTGTTGATTCATTACAGACCAGCGCCACCATGTCTTTTGTTTTTGTTTTGTTTTTTTCTCTCGCTTTCCGAAGGTGGGAGGAACGTAATGTCCATCAAAGCCTTACGAGTGAAACTTGAGAGAGTATAAAGAGCCGAAAAGTAAAATCCGAGGGGGTAACGAGGACGCTGACGAGTAAACAAGAGGAAGCCTGTCCGTTATCTGCACGCACCGAATTGACACGCCCTATGACGGAACTGCTAGCTGGGCAACCAGTAAAATAAAAATAAAATGAAATAGACCGAGGGAATGAGAGTCAAAACTTTTAAGCGAGAAGATGGCCAAGAGCAACTACTGGAAACCTCTGAGTCCAAAAGGCGGAGCAGACTTTATAAGCTTGTTTACAAAAGATGTGGCCTACGCGCTTTCCTTGGGTCATTGATGCTGGACTATGTACGACGTGAAAGACGCACGAGACGTTCGTGGGCGTCAGATGCCGTCGAATAGATTTCCTACCTCATTTATTATATATAGCATCTTGACATTTTCATAATGAAACTGCAGCCGTAGTGAGACGGGCCAACCAAGTTAAACAGGTAAATCACCCCCACCTACGTCGTTGGCCCGGCCAACCGCCCGCGGTTTGTACCGTATCAACAAAACGGCGCTATTGTGCTTTCTTTTAGTAATCTTTTAAAAGTCAAAGGTGACTGCCCGTCTATAAATTTCTTTAAATCTCTTTATTTTAGAATGTCTTTTGCTTTCTATTTAGAACGAATCGTTAGCGATCGAAATAAACGGGGTACGCTCTGCAGCTAATAATAGCTACGTCGTTTTTGTGACAAAATCTTATCCAAACGAACTTGCCCTATATACCCAACCCACCCACCTATTATATCTGGTCTATTCAGACGGATGTCCCTGTGGTCTTGACTCTTCTCTCCTTTGTCCTTCGGGTTGACAATGAACCTTATTTGCTGAAAAGAAGGAAAAAATAAAGAATTGGGGTCGTTTGGTTAAGAAGCCTCGATAGATCTCCTAGTGAGGATGTCCTGGTCTGGGTATGGGTGAAGTAGTAGTTCCTGTAACCGTAAGTCGTCCTTGCGTGCAGGAAGAAGGTTTTCGATAGTCAGGAAAGAGAAGATCATTACTTTAGCGGGATGTGCGTGGGAGTCGTCACTATCAGAGTCTTGTCGAGATTTATGTCCACCGAACTGCGAGTTGACGAGATTGTAAATGGATCGATTCCGGCTGCCATAGCTTTGCGACCTTTTCCAACAGGAAACTCGAGACGGTCTTTTCCATCACTGTTTGGTATTTTAAACCCCTTCGTTGATTCGCTACGTCGGCTCTCTACACGCCAACTCCCTACGTTTAGAAAAGCCGAAGGACAGTTGGGGTCGCCCAAGGTATATAAAGAGCGGCTCTCAACAGCACGGACAGTCCGTTTGAAAAGCGACTCGTCTTTCTTGACGAGCTCACTAGGTACCCTCTGAAAAGTCTCCGATGATAAAAAGCCAAGAGGTTCTCCATGACCCGTGATGACCGAATAGATTAGATTTAAGGGCAAGGAGGAAAAACCTATTTCTAGTGGGTGTCTTGTTTGCGCAGCAAAAGAGGATTTTACCGTTCGATTTCCCGCACAAGCGCCTATATGTGGCAATGCCGGTAGAATTGAATCGATCAGCTGTTGCGAAAAAGAAGAAGAAGAAAACAAATAAAAACACATTGGAAAATTGATGAGCCAACTAACCGGAAGCGGTATGATAGACGAGGCCGATTAGACAACAACATTGTCTTTGGCCGATGGATGGCGGGCGCGGAGCAATTTGGGGAGGGTCTCCAACAATGATTTCGGGGGAGTTGGCGGGTGTGTACCAACTGGAGCTCAACAATGGATTGAGCATCACGAAAGGTTAGACGGAATAGTTGCTGGCGTGGCCGTCCCCATCGTTCCGCCGTCGTCGTCGCTTTTGGGTATGCGAGATGTAATATAGATTCTCGCTAATTACGATTTGCTCCTCGGGGGAAGTCGATCTCTTGCCATCAAGAGATGGATGGATTGCCTCAACTACGCTACCGAGTTTTCCTTTTTTTTCTCTCTCTCTTTTTCTCTCTCTTTCTATCGGATGGGCAAAGAGAAAGAGAAATGCACTATGTTGTACTACCGACACCGTCGACGACGTCACGTCACCCCAATCTCGACACCATCCATCTTCCCCTCTCGGTGGAGGGTGGAAAGAAATAGATCGATTGTCGACGGGCTGCCCTTTTTTCTTTCTTTTTTAGTGTACTGTGCCGAGCAAGTGCCGAGTAGGAGCCCATCATCTTTTTTCCGCCGATAAATTCGTTGTGCATTAAGGGAACAGGAGGGGGGAAAAAGAGGAGATTGCAGTCGAAAGTCAACAGGTGCCTATTCTTCTTTTTCTTCCTATTCTTCCGCTTGGCCTACTGTTTTCTTCTCCCATTTGGCGGCCTTGTTTGGCCGTCGGATTAAAGGCGCAGAGAACTTGTCCGCTGCCCTTTTGCAAGAGGACATTTTCCCTCTATTTTTTCTTCTTCACGTCTTTTCTTTGCTCAGTGAAACAAACAAACCGAGACCGGTGTATAGAGAGGCCAACGAGCAGGCGGTTTGCAAAAGGGTGGAGGGAGTTGACGGAGAGAGTTGAGACGTCAGTTGGAAAGGAGAACAATGTACATAGAGCGGACCCATTCCGCTTTCCTTCGATTTCGCCCCGTCTGTTCTCGGTTTGTTTGCCAATAATGACGCGGGACACCCATCAAATCAGCGTGTGTGCCAACGGCTTTGTGTGTGCGGACCGTTTGATGATGCGTCACGGAGGCGCAGGCCGGCCGTAGTAGTAGACGTCCAATGACGCAATCAGGAACACGGTCTGCTGGACCCGGTCGGACAACCGGCCGATTCCGGTGGAATGATTAATACCCAGCGACGAACGTCGGCATCAGAAGCGCCAGGTGAAGCCCTTCTCTCTCCCTCTCTCGCTCTATGTGTCTCAAGTTTCGAGTTTATTTTGGGGTGTCGAGCCAGAGCGACCATTTCACCCGAATATCCTTTGTCAAAATGCAAAGCAGCAGCTGGGGAGAGGAGAAGAAAAAGAGAGAATTAAGACAGTTGAGGACTTGGCGCAGGGATCTAGTGCGACTGGGTTTCAATCTCACAACTTTTGAGCGGGTAATGCGCTAGGAATCCCTCCGTGTACTCAAAGCCCTGCTTTCCCTTAAGACCTGGTAACTAAAAGAAAAAAAAAAGAAGAAAAATAGTAGACGATACATATGGATGGCCCAGCCCACGACGTCATTCCCCTTTTTCGGCTGAAATTTCGTAAGCGCCACAGCAACAGCAGCAGCTGACGTACTACTCACGGGCTAAGCTTCTGTTTTTCCCGAAGAGAAGAAAAGGGCAAACAGTTATGCCCTGGTTTGATGAGCGCCGGAGCAAGTGTTTGGACGCAACAAGCCCAGCCAAAAAATTATATAAAAAGGATAAACAAAGAGTGTTGTTGTATTGACGAAACTAGAGAACTTGTGTTTCGGAGCAAGTTCTCCGTGGCGACCCCAGTAACTTGGCAGACGCGGTCAAAGGAGCCACGTGAGGCGAGAAGATGTTGCGCACGAGGCCCCGCAAAGATTTCCTATTTGACAGTACTTGAGCGTGAATGCATATGCGCTGCGACAAAGTTGTCCTCTACGTTGCGTCCTTGTTGTCTAGACCGTGCATGAACTTTTGTGGGCATCATGGCCTTCATCTCCCCCGTGGCTCCTCCACTTTTCGATATTCCATCCCGACGATGACAATGTCACGTAGGCTCTACATATATATTGTCGTCATATTGATTCTTCAGATCACGAGCTCTTCCTCTACGATCTGGGATCTTGAAACTTTTCAGCCATCATTCGGAGCACTTGTCTAGTTTCTTCTTTCGTTGACTCAACTGATCGAGAGATAGAGAGAGAAAGGTAAACGTCGTCGCTACTCAACGTAAGGCAATAAAAGAAGGCATAAGAAACGCTGCTGCTACACTGGTAATGTTCAGTCTACAGAAACTGCTGCTAGAGAAGAAGAAGAAGGGGAGCTCCTTGCATTCAAAAGGTTGCCGTTCAGATGTTGGCTCGTAAGATAGGGCGGATGGAGGCTGTAAAGGCGAACAGTATAGTCTTACATCTGACTGGGATCCGCATAGAGCAGTTCTATAAGGAGGAGAAAGGATGGCATAGGCGTACATAAAAAAAGGCCTACGGATTATAGGCTGGCTCCATGGGCATCATCGAGGGAGGGCTGTCGACAAATAATCAGCTTATCGTCGGCAAACACTCTTCACAAACTGGCGGGATGATGTCTCGGAAAAGTCCCGTCTGCATAATGAAGTTCCGCTGGGAAAGCGTCAGGCAGTGGCAAGTAGTGGCAGCAGCAGCAAGCAACGCCCCTGCAAAATAGCCTAGATCTTTTCGACAACATTACCAAACTCTCAAATAACAACAACATATTGTGAAGATGTTGCTCTCCGGCCGGCCCGGCCGGTCCCTAAATCGTTTCCTTTTTTTAATATATTTTCCTTAATTTTTTTCGGAAGGAAAGAAGAAAAAAAGGTTCGGCATTGTTCTCGCCCGACACATCAGTGTCTCCCTGATGTGCGCGGCAGCCTCGTTCCCGCGGACATCAGCTTTATTCATCTTTTTTTTTTAGCTTCTTTTGTTTCCCTCCGAGAAAGAGAAGAATGGCAGCGCGGGAAGAGATGGAGACATTAGGAACGGCTGACGATCATTTTGCTTGGGCGTCGTTGTTGTGTCAACTTCCATGGGTTCCCCCCACGCACCATCGCAAAGTAAACAAGAGGGGCAGACGAGTGTTCCGCTGAGTTATGGGACACGCAAAAGCTCTGCTTCCTCAGCTTGACTGCCTGCAGCCGGGCAGTAGGCCTTCGCCCGCGAATCTACAAAAAGCGACAAGACCAAATGAATCGAGGCACCTGTGCGTGACACGTGATAAAGTCTCTTACACGTTCCTAATCGGATTCTTTTTTTTTTCTTTTGTTGTGCGCTGTTGCTGGTTGCGAGCCCGTTGCGGCCGGCTTGCAATTTCCTCCATTTGAAATGACAGCAATAACGCAGTAGATCGGCAGTCCATCGGACGCAAGACACTCTGTCTATATATACACAGAGCGCTACTACGTACGTGGTGTTGCCAGTACCAGCTATAAATATAGTATACACGAGAAGAAGCCGGCCATCATCCAAAGGGAATTTCCTTCTTCTTTCAGGCAGCTAATGTTTAGTAATAGGATTGCCAGAACGAATGGTTGATGGGATCAGAGGCGTCCCACCGCAGCACTATATATATACGGATAACTAGGAAAGGGCCCGAGCGAGGTATATACTACCTGCTGCTGCTGCTGGTATATCCGTAACTGACGTTATTAAACCACACGTCGCCCAACGTAATCAATTCCCAAGTTTATGGCATTTATTCGCCAAATAGGGGAAAAACTGCTGGCGATGCCGAAAAAAAAATTCCGTGGGATTTCGGCTATGCAAATCTTGTTGTTAAGTAAGAGCAGAAGCGGCGCGGCGGTCGACACGACACGAGGCACTCGCTAAAAGACTTGTTTGACGCGCGCGCGCAACTGATGTAGTATTATTTCATGGCCGCACGTCGGATCTCGCGCCGGCAGTTCATCATAACTTTATAAGTAACCGGGAAGCTTCATCTTTTTTTTCCTTTTCCCTTTTTTTCTTGCTGCCGCATTTGGGAGGGCGGAGACGGGTTTTGGAGACGAGCGCTAGCTTGCTCGTGGGATCGTTACTGCTGCGCTGTGCGGAGGCTAGTTCCCGTCATTACGGCGCCAACTTGGGCCGCTCCGGAACTTGCCGCCTCTCGGCCGCGAATGACGATAACGACGGAAGCAAAGGAAGAATCACATAAATAAGAGCCATAGCGCGCGCCACTCGTACTTGTAGCAGTTACAATAACACGGAGGAACGAGTAGTAACAATATACTAGCCGGCCCAGGCTGCCCGCTTCGTGGTATGCCGCCCTCCGAAAGTTTTATCAATATCGAACAAACTTGGGCCATAACTAGCTGGTGCTGCTGGTTTCTGTCGGGGTGATGCTCCGTGCCGTCGACGTACTTTTGCAATGCGCTTAGTCGCTACGCGCGGACATTACACCTGAAAGTTTCCGCTATGAAATATCAAACGCTGCTGCTGCTGCTGTTGGCAAAGAAGCAGCTGCAACTCTCTCTATATAGCGGCTGCATTCCGAAACACCTCGGCAAAATCGTGGGAAAGTAGTCCGGTGGCAAGTTGGCCAACCACCCGACCGAAGGCGGAGTCGAGCTAGCGACACTATATTTCGATTCCAGTCCGTCCTCTGGCGGGTTTCCGTGCCCGACGAAATTGAAAAAGAAAAATAGACCGCACCGGAGGAAGACAAAGGGACGCGCGGTAGCAGCCCGTTAAATCGTTGATTTAATCAAGTGTAGTGGCGCTGTGGCATCCATCGAGCGGAGTATATAGGCCTACTGTGGAGAGAGCATTTGAAAATGATCAGCCGAGACAGTGGGTCGTGTTGTTTCCCTTTTTCTTTTCCGCGCCGTTTCGTTCCTTATTGATCTGGAGGACGAGACACGCAGGTCAGCGGTCGACGGTTTGAAAATCGGAAGAAGCGTCCAGAAAAGGGAAAGAAGAACGGGTGCGACTTACGACAGGAAGGGCGTGCGCTCGGACGGAGCATGCGATGCGCCCAGCGGCGCAACACACGAACGGTTTTTTTTTCTGGAAACCTTTTGTGTGAGCAGCAGTCTTCGCCTTTTTTGATTTTCCTTCTGACTTTTTCATCTCTCTCTTCTATTTTTTAGTTGGATTCGTTTGGCTTTTTTTTCTCGGGAAAACTTTTTATCTTCTCTTGAGTTGCTGTTGTTGTTGTTGCCGATCTCTGTGAACTCACTCGAATTTAGACAAATAGAAAAAAAAGTAGAGCAGGACATCCCCGGAGACGGAGGAACCGACTGAGTGGGCTACCTCGATGTATAATACAAGACAAACATACGTAACCTCCTTGCGTCTGACTTTAGCCGGCCCGTTGTTTATATGTACATATAGGCTACGGTCGTGTTTGTTTTTTTCTTGTGGAAACTTTAGAGAAAGGTGGTGACTGGGAGATCCGTGTACCGATCGGCTGCCTCCATCGAATGTCTGAGAATATATCAACATTCGAGTTAGATATTTAGAGAGAAAGTTTGTCTTGACCTTTTCTTTTATCGTCGGCAACTGCTGCTGCCGGTCGTGAGGGGGGAGTGATGCGTCTGTTTGGACTAGATACCGGCCATTGGCGGTCGGCTTTTTCCATCTCTCACTCACCGTGGACCTCTTGGGGTCGATGAAAGTGACTGTTTATAAGACACGGCGGATCAATACAGTTGTGCACATCGTTCCGGCGGGCATTCACGCACGAGGAACAGCTTGCCAGGGGTGGCCAGAGGTGCGGAGCAGCTTTAGCGCCGTCCAGCCGGCCGTGACAGACGGTGACAATATTATCTTCTTGGCAGCCGCTGGGTGGCAAAGAACGGGCGGGCGGCCGAGAGATGATGGAGAGAGAACAGTAGCCCTTCATGTATGAAAAAAAGAAAGAGAGCTTTCGTCTTCACAAATCAAAGGGAGAGCGGCACCGCGAGGGACATGATTCGTTACAGACGGCTGAGGAGAAATAATGGAAAAAATAAATCTTTTTCTTTTCTTGCCTTTTTAGGGGATAACTTGATGAGGTTTTTTCTCTACTCGATTGCGCTAAAGGCTTGTTTTTTCCCTCCCTCCGACCGACGTCTATGAATGCTCCCGCGTGACAAGCTAGACATGGACGGCCAATCAGCTGGAAATGTGTTGCCGATTCGGCAGTCCTGGAGGGAGCAATGGTAGATGACAAGTCGGGTCTTTGCTCCGGCTCCCCGTTTTTTTTCTTTTTCTCTCTTTTTCTCTTTTCATCGCAGACTCGGTCGACGACAGACTGGGTTTCTCTTTTTAGCTCCTAATGCTCTTAAAGCAACATCCGTTTAGTTTTCGACAAAATCATAATTGGATATTCGGTCTGCCGAAATCTCTGAATCCGTTTAAGAGACACAACAGACAACGCGTGATGCGGCTGACCATCGTTCCGTCGCCCCAGAGTACATTTAAAGCTAAAGAGAGAAACTCCAGACACCGAGAAGCCGATTTGCAGACTCGTCATGCCAAATGCGTACCCTGACGTCCAGCCTAAATACTTTGCCGTGCCGTGCTCCTGTCGAAATATGTCAGTAGCTTTCAATAGGCTCATACTTGAAGAGAATGATATAATCTCTAGAGCCTACATAGTCTGCTACTGTAGCGTACTTCTATATCTGGCTTGCACGCCACCGGGGGGTGGAGGAGAAGGCCGTGAGCCGCTTGTGCGATATAGTCATCATCACTCACGGGGTTTCATTGTCTCTAGCGCTCTTTCAAGTTTTGTTTGTGTTGCTCCGAGTTCTTTTTATAAACCATCACGTGTACTTTCTTTCCTCTGATGACGCAGGTTGGTGCGACGACGTGAACGAAGCCAGCGCCGGATCCTCTGGCGCTTCTGAATGGACCGCCGAGTCGAGCTCATCCTCGGCGTCGCTCGTCTCCGATGCCGATTTCGAGATGATGCCGACCGAAGTCCGAGTCGCCTCCGGTACCACTGCCTATCTCAGCTGCCGACCGCGCAGCTTGCGGAACAAAACGGTAATTTCCTCCCGCCGACGTCCAGAGAGAGCTATATATAAATGTAGTATAGTCGATCTATGCTGCATGCAGCTGCAGTCCAGTTTGTAAGCCAATGTGTCTATTTGCGCCGGCGATGTATATATATATATTTATATACCCGTGCAAGTATATAGATGTGTGTGATGAATGCGAGCGTAAATACGTGATGCGAATGAAGATTGAAGGAAAAGTGATGAGACAGCCTACACATCTTGTATACAACCCGTCTGCCTGCCTGCCTTGCCTGCTTGCCTGCCTCTCTCCTTCTAGCCCCCATTGTTCGTCGGACTCTCTGTCGTCTCTGGGGAACATTCATCATATCTCGTCGTTTAATATAAAAGGACCGAGCTAGATGCCTTCCTCGCCAAAAAAAGAAATGAAGAAAGAAAAGATGGAGGGGGGCATGTGTTGTAGATGGAGGGACGAACGGGTCGAGATCACGACAACGGATGGTTGGGTGGGGGTAGGGAAAGAGGAGGGAAAAATATCTAAAGAAAAAGTAGTCGACGACGACGACAACGCAGAAATGAAGAAGCGGCAATAGAGCCCTAGGTCTGCTGACGTACGTTGACATTGGGCCATCGATTGCATCTAATGAACGCTCTTCGCTCCCTCTCATTCCTCTTCTTCTCTTCCTTTTCCTCCCCCCTATATGCTGCCTTTGCCTTACTCTCTCTATATTTATGTTCGAGTTGTTCAAGATTGTTGATTGTATGGCCGGGGAAGCAAGCAAAGGCCGAGAGGCTCCTTTCAAAGGGAGAAAACCTTCAGCGATAGATTCAATTTGCCCTGTTCCACATTTAGCCTACTATATAGAAAGAATCATAGAGTTTCCTTGAAAATTCGGCCGACGGTAAATGCTTTTCAATCAACGAACCGTCTAATACCATACTGCAGTGGTCTGTCCAGGTGTCTTGGGTCCGCCATCGCGACCTCCACATCCTGAGCGTCGGCCGCTCCGTCTACACCAAGGACGGACGCTTCTCCGTCTACCACCAGCGGCACACGGGCGAATGGACGTTGCAGCTTCGCTCCGCCCAGATGAAGGACTCGGGACTTTACGAGTGCCAAATCGGCACCCAGCCTACCAGAAGCTATTTCGTCAATCTCCAAGTAGTCGGTAAGTTTATGACCGTCTGCTCTGCAAAAGTTTCAAAACCCTTGACTATATATATACAGCGACGACGACGTCGCCAGCCAGCATTAACAATTAGGAGAAAGCGTACGTATCTCAAGAGTCTTGAGATTTTCTCGGAAACCTATTACATCGAGTACTAGCCTGTATATTTATATAGATACCATATGTAACACGATTACCGATGCTGCAATATCTATTAGAGAAGTATAAAGTTTAGGGATCGAGACCACTACGTCATATTGATCGGATTAGCAAAAGTTAAGTCGGTATCTTCACTTTTCATTACTAGCCGGGCAACAAACAAAAGAAGGAATTATTTATAGGGTTCCGTTCGCTCCGAAATTACTTGTCGAGTGATGTTGAACACATTTCGGGGGAGAAGCGAGGACGGCCGTCGCTTGACATCCAGCTTTTATCAATCCTTTGGAAACGATTGCGTTTCTCCTTCGTGGAAAGAGAGAAATGGGCCTTGTACTATTCACAGATGGCCTACATTCACAGCGGCGGCCGACGGTGTTGGGCCGCCCCCCCCTCGTCTCGAGTTGTACTCGGCCGTATTCCTCATTGTCTCCAGTGTCTAGACGTTGAACGATTGCAGATTCATCTGTATAAGAAAAGGACTCTCTTGCGTCTGTTCGAGATTCATCAACGAGATGAATGACCTCCTTTTCTCTTCTCTTGTTAGCACGAAAATCTATATTCCGACTGCGTTGCGACTGAACACGAGCCGGGCCGCGGGATCCGTTTCCCTTTCGTGCGCTCCTGCTAGTCCCCTATGCTTTTCGATTCCGTTCGTTTCGTTTCTTCTCTTCGTTCCCTTTTTTTTCTTCTTCTTTTCGACATTCGTCGAGGGGTTCTGCTGCGTTTTTCATCAGACCGCCCGCACCGTCCGCTGGACTCGTACGGGACTCACGGAAACGAATCACGTCTGACTGGCCGACAGCCGGAAGAATCGAGAAACGTGATCAAGAACTTTTCTTCTCCTTCTTCTTTCTCTCTTTTCTTATTCCTAAAGGGTGGCAGCGGTGGCAGTGGTCGGAGATGTGCGATTCTTTTGGATTCCATTTCCCTAAGCACGCGATGAAGACGGCCATAGAGTAACCTACATTCGCTTGTGTGAAAAAGTTGTTACGAGTGGCTCCTTCGCTACCGATAGTTGGTCGATCCTATACCGCCCTCGCAGGGTATCGCCGTCTTGCCCGGTGGAGACAGAAAGAAGAAGAAGAAGAGAAAATGCCTTTATTTATACCGGGCCTTTTACTCGGCGAACATCCATCGTGAGATGATCCGTTCCTACTTTTTCTTTCCCGGAGCAATGGCTCCTCTCTGACGCGGGAATACCAAGTAGACTCTGCACCGAGAGAGGGGGGTCCAACCATTCTAGAAATTCGATTTTTTTTTTCCTTCTTTCCTCTTCTTCTCCTTTTTTTCGTGTGTTATTCCTGTGGCTCCCCCGCTACGTCGTCTATCGATTTCACTCGGCATCATCTCGGTTGAATGTGCATCTGTACGTCTCTGTGTGCACGTACGCTGCTGCTTCCACTGATGACCCCGTTTTTTTTTTTTTCTTCCCCTCTTCCACCGATCGGTGGAGCTCTTATGTGCTGGATAAGCAGCGCGGCCCCATCATCTAATAGCTTGATGCACAATCGAGCGCAATGTTACCGATCTCCCACGCAGCGCGTTATATACGGATGGTCGGCCATCGCCGGACCGTTTCCTCCCCGTAGCTTTAGACTACCGCCACCGTCGACGAGCATTTGCAAGGAGATTGGCTCCGTCCGAATGTCCATTGCCACCTCTTTCGTGTTTATTTGTCCCCGCTAACCTTAAACAATGGGGACCGTGACCCCTTTCGTTTGTCATGGAATTGTTGTTGCGACGGTGCGGAACGGGACGAGTCGGTTGGGGGGAGGAAAAGCGAACAGAAGTAATCGAACAGAATAATCCGATGGATTCTTATTATTCCCGACTGGCATCCGAGCAAAAGGGGTGTCGTCAAAAATTCGATTATTCCCCCCTAACAGCAGACTAGTAGTTGCAGTGTCTGTTTCGATAATCAATTAATCATTCATCATGATGTGATGCACAGCAGCAGCAGCTCATAGAGGATCCTGCTGAAATTAGCGTGGACATAACCGATGCTCACTCCTCCCCTCTTATCACGGTCTCGCTCCTTGCCAATTACGGAATATTGGAGCAGGGGCCCTAGACAGGAGGGGAGCGTTAAAAAGAGGGGTCGGAAACAGTCTTTGATGGATTAAGTTGGAAGTATCAACGGATAGATGGTCGGATCGCACGGATAGTTGGCCAATTTAGCAAAGCGATTCCGCTACTGCTGCTGCTGCAGCTGTAGCTAGTCTATTGGTAACATTTGCACGACATCTTCCGTGATCTATTTCTGGCACACAAGTTCTTCTGGAGGGATTTTTCTCTTTTTTTTCGTCAATGGCAATCGGCGGCAGCCATCGGTCGCAGACGTGTACGTGTTGACTGGAGGAATCGAATCGGAGAAAACCGACGGCTCCGCAGCCTCTTCAGTGGCAACCCGCCGCCGTCGTACAAATTCCGCCGAGAGGGGCTGGAGACCGACGGCATCCAATCGATGTCTCCTTGACACGCGTTTTCCATGGCGACGACGTCGTCGTCGGGGTTGTTCTATTGTACGCCACGAGCTGTTGGATATGGCGGAGGCAAACGTATGGGAATTTCCAACGGTGCTCACCGTCGTCTAACGCACAAAGAGAAAGACGGAATAAAAAAGGACAGATGTGTTCAAGGAAAACCCCGATTTCCTTTTAGCCACACGAGTCACTTGTTTCGTCCTCTTACAAGACGAATACTGATCTTGGCGTCAGTCGACATCTCTCTGGCTAAATGACACTAGACGTAGAGCGGCCAGGATGGCTCATCGGGCCGAGTATACTTTTGTCAAATAGAACGAGACCGTTCCTATTATTTTCTTCTCTTTCTTTTGACCCATCAGACAGATTGATGATGTGCGTGGGAGGTGGGAATAAAACTCGATGGGGAAAGACGTCTTCGAAAGGGGAAGAAGAGTTGGACTGATCCATATTTATATGAATCGTTTCCCCACTTTCAGAGAAGAGCGGGAGAAAAAGAACAACTTTAGAAAATAAAGGGAGAAATCTGATAAGAAGAGGGAAAGACATGTCCGGCAATCCGTGGAAAAAATAAAGACTACCTAATAAGATGAGTGTTGTGTGTTACGTAGTGTTACAATTGATATATATCGATATCGTTCGGCGGATGGACGATCGCGGCGGAAGTGTCGGCAACGTGACTTGCGCGCGTTCCGGACCGAATCGATTGGGTCGTGGCGCGTCTTGTGCGGAGGCGAAATCCTCTCCTTTCCTTGGTGCTGCTGCGTGGTGGTTTCATTCTCATCGTTTCACCTAACCAGGGCGTCGGTGTCGGGCCGAAAAACCTTCGCCCAGTAACGTCGTATTATGCCTTTACGTTTTGTTTCTCTTAGAATCCATTTCCGCCCTTTTTACTTGGAAAACGACACTCCCAGGAGCGACATCCGAACCACCCGCAATACGGAAGTGGATGAAGCCCCAACATTTATTTCCTTATGAACAAAAAAATGACGATTAAGAATATATTCCCTTCGATTGTCCGCCCACTTTCGTTTCTGTTTCCTCGACAATAAAGAATGAAAAGCGAAGCGCCCTTTGGGAGGCCCACCAAGAAATCGTCTCATTTTTGAAATGGAAGCCCCAACAAAAAAAAACTCATCTAACTGATTAGAAACGGAAAATGATGGAAGTAGGCTAAGGAATGTTTCAGTGTCTTCGGAAGCGTAATGTCGGGATGATGGCAAGCGCAAGGCGCTCTCAAACGCGTCGGCTGGGCTGTCGCCGATCAAAGACCTGCCGAGTTTTGATGCGCTCCCCGGTTGAGCGTCTTATCGAGCGGACCGAGTCCACGAAGCACACCGCGGGGAGGTAAAAACGGGGTCTGAATGCGTCAGTTGGGTGACTATTTTTTTTCCCTTTGCGAATGTTGACAGCTCCATCGACTCTACGTAAGTCAGAAGGAGAGTCAAAAGAAAAAAGTGGGGCGACGAAGACGAGAGAATGACATTAGCGCTCGACGTCCATCTCCGGAATAAAGGCTGCGACGGCTCCAGAGGTGGTTGGCGTCGGTCAGGACGACGACGACGATAACCAGTCTTGATTAAATGCAGTTATGCACGAAACGCACGAAACGACTAATGCAGTTGTAGTTGACAGGGCCCCAAACGACGACGAAGACGACGACAAACTCGGTACCGGTATAGTATAGTACGTGGGCAACGTTAGAGCAAAGAGGATAGTTGGCCAACCGTCGCTTTACAATTCGGCGCACAGCACCACTACGGAGCATCTCCGTCGTAAATCAAGGCAAAAACTCGGCTGATCAATATTTCACGACTACTGTCCGAAAGTCAGCTTGCCGTGCTTTGTGCAGGGCTACCCTCTCTCTCTCTCTTTTTCTTTCTCTATATTGGCAAAAAAAAAAAAATGGACCGCCGCGTTTAGCTAACAGCCGCTCTGCGACCGGCATTGAATCAACGCCGAGCCGGAGCACTCGAATCTTATCGGTCGCAGTGACTCTTCTTTTTTTCTTCTTTTTAAATACCGAGAATCGAAATCGATTACGGAGAGGATCTTTCACCACTACGAAACTCTTTTTTTCCCCTTCTTCTTGGGCGTCCAATCTGGCATTCGTGAATGCTTCAGCGAATGCATCGATCTATTTGAATCTGCCCGAACGTTATTCAATCCTCGATTGCGTGTCTATGCATTATTCCGTGGTCCCCCATTCCAAATGGACTTTATTTAACCTTTACTGCAGGATTTCTAGCTCTCTTTCTCTCTAAATTTAGAATGAGAAAAATGCAGGCGGATCGATTGACGTGGCGCATACGCTTATTTTTTCTTGCCACGTTCTTTTTTGTTGTTGTTGTTGTTCTAAATAAGAATCGACATCCGGGAATTTCAATTCGGTAGTCTCTCTTTTTTTGTCTGTGTGTCAAGGGGGCCGTCATAAATATGCGTCGGTTGACGGGGGAGGAGGGTTAGCCAAAACAAATCTGAATGACCGACTGACGAGGGCGCGTTTGTTGTTATTGCGCATATTGGAAACCGCGCGCTGACGTCCGAGAGGGGAAACATGTGTGAATGTAGTTTTTTGTGCTAAATTGAAAAGTACAACGTACTACGATGAAATTGTATAGTGCTATAGTAGTATCGTATCATATCTGATTGCTATTTGTCGTGTTGATTCGCAGAACCGACGACCTCCATCTTTGGCGGACCGGACATGCACGTCCACGAGGGAAGCCCCGTCAACCTCTCCTGTTTGGTGTCGCAAGCCGTCGGACAGCCGGAATTCTTCTTTTGGTACCACAACGGACAGGTATGTTCACAAACAATAATACAATACGAGAGTCAACGCGATAGTTATTGGAGGCGAAGCGTTTCCTCGGAAAGAGAATTCCGTCGCTGTTATTTCTGTTTCGTTGACGTCGTCGTCGTCGAAATCTCGGGAGAGTCGGTTGTCGCCATCCCGTCATCCTCCCTCTACGCCTCCGCTTTTCTCCGCTCAATCATTTCCCCGTTCCCGGCGACGGCTCCTCTCGTCCTTCTGTTAGTAAATCGCAATACGACGCCACATGTTTCCATGGGAGTCACCTGGCTTTATCGATCCGCCCCTGCCGTTTCCAAAGCGAAATTTGTCACTCTGTTTCGCTACTCTCTTACGAATTCATCATCCATCTCTGTCGCAGACTACCTACTCCACTGTTTTCATCTGACTAGTATAACACTATAGAGAGAGAGAGAGCCATGGCTGTAGACAAACAGGCTGGCGCGCAAGTGGGTCCAATCTGCTCCGCGTTGAGTCATCTATGGTGCACAACACCATCATCCGATCCTTCACTCCCCTGCCCAGCTTCCCGCACTCTCTTTTTTTGTGTGTGTGCGTCGGAGGGGAAAGAGTCTCAGCTCTATTATCTTCTCTCGGCTTCCTGTTCACCTTCTCCGAGCTACCGTATTGTAACACTGTTGCCAACCTCCCCTCTCAAACTTCCACCCGAACCCTCGTCGTAGTGGTGCACTTGCTAATTGACTCTTGGAAGGCAAATGAATGAAGTGCTGCACCACCCGGTGAAGAGAAGGAAAGGCGGCCGGTGCCGGAGCAGCCGCCATGATGAATGCTCCGCACGACCCGGCGCTGCGCTGCTCTGCTCTCGCCCGCTGCTATTTTTCTCCTCTTCTTTTGCCTTTCCCTCCCCAAGAGTTTAATTACTCCCCCGGTAGGGGGGTAGGGGGGGGGTGACTGGCCACGGGCGTGATGGATCGTTCAGCCAAAGCGAGTTCACGTTACGCTCCCGTGCGCGCACACAAACACAGGGGGCGGTAGAGACACATCGCAACACAAGAAAACAAAAACAAAGACAACGACCAACGTGACCAGCAGCCCTCCCACCACCACCTCTATTGACCTTAGCGTCTGTTCCAGTTCGGCACGAGAGTCTTCTAGTATATTTTACATATGGAAATTTACAGCCGAGTCGCAATCAGCTGTCAAACAAGCGCCATCCCAGGAGGAAAAAAAAATGAGGGTACGCGCACGTGGCAATGAAGAGATCCCGTTTCTGTATTTTTTGCGTTCCTCTCACAAAGGTAGGCACGTGCCCGTAACACAAGTAGGTCGTGGGCCGACGGAGGAGAATCGTTAAAAGTTCCCCGGATTCTCTCGTTTCGCTATCGCTAGTTGGCCTACTCATTTCTTTTTGTTCACTATACGGACTGTGTTTTTTTTTCTCTTTTCGTTACTCGTCTGTGCCCACTTTTTTTTCCTTCTTTTGTATATACGCTATTGTAAGTTCGATTTTCGTCGAATCAAGCCAATCAACGCCTACGGAGGGGACGAACGAAGCACTCATCCTCCCCATCGCCAAACAACTTGCGATAACGAGAACATTCGGCATCAAAAGAGGGACTAGACGGCGGGCACGCCGACTAGGTGTGCCGGTCTCGAGAGCAAACTAAGGTCTCCGGGTCCCCTCTTCTGATTTTTTGTTTTTGTTTTTTTCAAGTTAGTTTTTGCCATTGAGATGAAGGAGATTCGCGACAAAGAGAAATACAAAAAAAAGAAAAAGAAACTCGGTTTCTTTATTCGTTTCTATTTTGATGTCTTTGTGTTTAGTCTCTCTTGCGTCTCTCTGCTGATTGGAACAATCGGACGGAACAAGGAAATCTTAGCGGGACGATGGGAAATACTCGGTGGAGACCGAACCGAATCACCAATCGATAGCGAAGAAGGCAGAGGGAGTAGGGGAGAAGGAGAAGCGAAGGAGCGAGAGAAGAAAGCGATACAGAATTAGAGATAGTGCTGGGGATGGACCAGAAGGAACCAAAGGGAAGAAAGAGAAAAGGGATCCTATTATCATTAAAGAGGCAAACGGACCATAGAGACAGAGAAAACCGGGCAACGTCCATATAAGACGGAGCTGGCGCGACTCTACGGATCCCCTATAGAAACAGATAAAAGAAAAAGCCTTTTCCTAATTGAATTGTTTCGAGGCTGATGGGCTTCTATATGATGATAGATATTCCAGCACCAGTGAACATTGTCTGCATTAGCGGCCGCTGACTGGTTGTTTATCGAATCGTCTCCTTTGCGGCTATCACGTTCCATTGGACGAAATCTTCTTACTTAACTGTTTGTTTGTTGTCGAGCAGGTAGTCGAGTTTGGCGGTGACCGGACTGAGAAGCGCCAGTACTTTCCCGAAACGGACGTCACTGTTAGTTCGCTCCTGATCAAAGCCGCCCACGTCAGCGATTCTGGCAATTATACTTGCCAACCGGCTCACTGCCCACCAGTTTCCGCCAAAGTTTACATCCTCAAAGGTGAGTCAACTTGTCGCTTTTGTCGTCGGCCAGTCTTCCTAGACTTTGTTAGCCTTTATCCTTATTTCCTGACAACCAGTCTCTCGATTCCATGAAGTGTTTTCCTGGGCAACTTTGGAGATACATTAAATGAATCTTTGATGGAGCCCTTAAAATGTTGAGTTAATAAACATGATGGCTTTTTCATTGATTGAAACATTTCGATCGAGCTCAGACGCGTACGGCCTTTTGTCTTGTGACCTAAACGATCTTAAAAGGCCAATGCGTGCCGGTGTTCACCTCCGTACTCCAGTCTGCTAGAGCCGCGCCTTTTCCCGTATAATCAATATGTAAAGCGAATGTGTCGTAGCATATAGAGGTCGTTGTTCAAGATTATCAAGTCCGTGGCTAGTCTATTAGTTATTCATTTGATTTTTATGTGTTACAGGTGAACAGCCGGCTGCCATGCAGCGAAGCGGTAGCGCATTGATGATGAACGCAGCCGGTTATTGGTGGAGACTGTCGCTCGTTGCCGCTGCTATGTGTTATTCGTCGTACTCTGTGGGTTTGCTAACTTTGCCGATGTCTGTATTTCTATTTGTATCCCCGATTTCTATGACCGCCGTACCCAATGTTGGCGGGTAAACAACCCTAACTCTTAAAACCCCACCAAAAAAAAATCCCAAAATCACCCTCCCTCCCCCCCCCCCCCCCCCAAAAAAAAAAAAAAAAAAAAATTTGAGAAAAAGTGAACATAAATTATAATACAATGTCATTTAACCTAAATCGCTGCGTTCTCTTTGAGTTTACGTGGGAGCTGTAATACTTACGTAAGAGTGCGTCAAAAATCAATAATGTATTATGTTCCATCGGGATCGGATAGGTACTGCCGTACAAAGGTGAAAGTTTCAATCCGCTTATTCCCAGGGTCACCGTCTCTGCTCGATGGACTGTCGGGATTGAGGCCGAGATGTGACGGAATACTGGGCACTGGTCGATCGTTTGTTTGGGGACAAAGTCCAGAGGATGGTAAGAGGAAAGCGCCGGGTTCGTTAATTCACGAAGGGATAGCCGTACTCTACAAGACTCTTGTTGCGCTACCGTCGCCATGGGGAGACCGAGTTACGTCGTGAACTTTGATATACGCAAAGTTGGACCATATGTTTACAACACATGAAAACAACCCCGAGAGCTATTACGTAGTCCAGCTCATCACACATGTTCTTGTTATAGAAGCGGTTTTTCTTTTGGCATCTGCAAAGTTTTCTTCTGGGATATTAACAGCAAGAAAGGATGTGAGGACCGCTAATGCTCTGTTTCGGGCGTTACGTAAATTCATCCCGGGCCGCTGCGGGCCGTGCGTAAATCTACAGGAAACTCGGCCGGGGTTTCCCCGCCGTTAGAACAAGTGTAGTTTTAATGCGTCCGATGAACAAATCGATGTGAATTGTTGGAAGTTTCGAAATAAAACGAACGCACGCATAATTTATTTATGGGATACATATATACTACCGAGTATTTCTTCAACGTTATGATGAGTCGTCAGCCACCTGTCACTCGCGTGCTGTCAATCGGGAGTAGTAGCATTGCTGCGCTGCGTTGTTGAAGTACGTTCCAGGTTGTTGAGTTTGGCAAAAGGTCAACTAACAAAAGGAACTTGGGGCATGTCTGGGAAAGGTGAACCGACGGCGACTGGGAATGCATTACAGTCGTCCACTTGTAACGCAACAATCGATTGCTCGACTGGGCTCGATTCCGAAGAGAAAAAGAGCAACAAGAATGGTCCAAAAGGACTGGAATGGATAGACAGTCACCATGAACAGGCGAAACTCTGCTATCTATAATACATAGGTACTAGAGAGGGACTGAGAGAGTTGAACCGAGGAATCCTCACAATCGAAGGAGTGCAATCAACTCTTCTTCTCTAGTCCCCATCCTAGCCCCTGCTGGACGAGTCAAGAGACGCTCATGTTCGTGTTACCGGGTCTGTTTGGTTTCCAACTTGAGTATAAGGTAACCGAAATCCTCGATTAAACACTATTGTCAACTTGTTACTCTCCCGCCGCGTTTCGTGACTACGACGAGTAATCAAAGCTGTTTCAAGCGTTAATGAACCGACAAGAGTTCCAAATGCACCGCGTAACCTCTAGTCCTAGTATCTGGTTCATCTTCTCGTCCGCTTCCTCAATAACCTCAGGGTAGGCTCTTCAATAGAGAGTTGTGGTTGTCACCGTATACGTGCCGCACACTCCAGCAGTTGGGAACACTACGTATTCGTTATTCGCAACAGCCCGCGCCAGACAGGCAGACACCGCTCAATACGACGTTTGTCACGATCGAATAGTCAAACGGGGTCTAGACGCTCAATCCCAATCGAATGAGCGAGGCACAAATGCCAACAAAACGAATCGAGGAAATTGAATCGATCCGTGGGACCTGTAACCTCGGTGACTTTTCCTTGCCATTGTCCGCTGTAGCAGTAGTGCGTAGTACGACTCCACCCTGCTAGTGACATTCTCATCCAATATTTAACCTGTCGAACTTTAACAGAAAGTTCGTGGCTCAATAATACTTGTTACGACTTAGAAATTAATCGATATAGAGAGGTACATCTACATGGGAAATATTGGATGAACGAAACCTTCCATATAGACGTCAAAATACTTTACGTATTCAATGGCGGAGGAAACACGTGTAGCCTACCTAAAAATTCCATGCAGAATAATGCTCCATATGAGGGAATATCCTGAGAACATACACAGAGGGTTCAAACGCTCTACTCACGCAATGTGGTTAATTTATACGTCTGTAGGTGGAAAGGAACGTCATTGTTAGTTCTGTCATGTGCCAACCAAATCTTAAAATAAAAAGTTCATGACGACTGTTTTAACCATTCTTATAATTATTAACTAGGACGGGCATATTCGAATGTCAATCCATGTTATACAATATTTCGAAGAAGGCGTGAAAATGCTTTAAAATTTTCAATGGTGGAGGAAATTCTATACCGTAGCTTACTTGAAAATTCCATTCAGAATAATGTTTCATGTGAGTCAATATTCTGAGAACATGTACACAGAAGATTCAAAGCCTCTACCCACGTACGCAATATGGTTAATCTATCCGTATGTAGGTAGAACCAACGTCTTGCCGTCATTAGTACGGTAATGCTTTTGGGCACAATACGTGTTTATGTGTAAACAACAACATTGATTTGTGAAAAATATGTCGAAGAAGACATGTAAAGATAATAAACTATGCGTATATATCGTCGCCCACTCGCACGAAATAGAAATTGAAACGAGAGTTGTATATCCTGCGAATCTCGTTCGTTATTTGCATTATGCAACAGCGCTCCGCAAAACCTACTGTGTATAGAGACAAGTGAGAAAATGTGTACCGAGGGTTGTTGAATCCCTCAGAGGATCGAAAATGAAATGAATGTCCGAGTTGGTGGTGGTCTCAGCAGCAGCGACGTCGCACCAGTGTTGACGCAAGAGAGAGAGAGCGTGCCAATCCGCCATCACCGGCAGAATTCAACAAGGCAAGTCACGCAACGTCGTCATCCTCTTTCCATCTCTCGGCTTCATCCAGAGCTAACGTCGTCGTCAATATATATCATTGCCTTGATAAGTTTACGGACGTCTTAAGACGCTTCGCTACGTTACAAGACGCAAGGTTCGCTGCCCTGCAGCGACGTTGTGTAATCAAATTTTTACCCACCCCCGTCATCAAGCTCTATATAGTCTTCTTTTGAATCCATTTAGAGGTAGTCTATCATATAGCTCTCTACAAATCTCTGCAATTTTCTTAAATGAATCATTTATTACCAGCTCATCAGCCGAGTCGGATGTCGTTTATTGCCAATTGTCAATCAGTGCTTTCAGAAAGTAGTGAATGCCCTGGATACTATTATCTTCCTTCCACGCTGAGGCAAACAACGTCATCGCGATTATAGGGCCGGAGAGTTTCTCCTGGTGATGATCGCTGAAACCCAGCACATTTCCTTCCTCTTTCGACATCAGCAACCAATGAAAGATAGAAAAGGCTATGAAAACACGTGCACAATTTTCCGACAATTTTGTGCCGGATCACTTGGAAAAAGTTGGAGTTGTCAGCGGATAATGGAACTGAATGAAGAAAATATGAAGGCAGAAGACGACGGCACGACAGAAGAGGGAATGAAAAAAAGATATATCGGAACAGCGGTAGCAATAAACGGACATGAAATATTTCGCGATCTTGACGAATCGCTTTCGGCCTCCTTTGTTGATTTGTTCACGTCGGCAGGGAACTTCCGGATTTTTTAAGAAAACATTCGACGAGATCGCCGTCACGCAGCAGCAGTATAGCTTTTGTTCGAACACGATACCTGGTGATGGCACGTGTGTGCCCGTTGGTTGAGTAACCTATATCTTACCCAGCCGACATTTTGAAAACGTGTAAAAGAATGGGTCGACGGCGCGTGGCCCTTATTGTATTTTCAAAATTGTGCGTCTTTTTTGTTTCAGTGGGTTTTCATCTGCACGCTATCTTGCCTAATACGGCAGACATGTGCGTGCCTGCTGCGCCTTCGGCTTTATTATTGTTGCCTCTTGACGTCGCAGTCGATAAAAAAGAGACTCGTTGAAATGATTTAAATATTAGCCTAACCAATACTTTGTACTCAGTGACTTTTTCAGTTTCCTATTTGTATCAAAGGTCACAAAAAACTTTAAGCGCTTTTATTTCTCTGAGTTTTGCATCATTGCGGGTTGTCGGGACAACAAGGGCTAGGATTATATGCCGTGAAACGACAGCCGCGTGACACCAGCAGGAGTGGATGCCACGGATTGGTGGCGATACGTTGACAGCATATTGTGCTGTTCTCTGTCAGGATGGGATGCGGATCCGATTAACACAGGTAAATAATTAAAAGGAATCATTACAGAATTCGCAACCGTTCGCTACCTTACCCGCCAACTTATCCGTAATGCACGGAGGAGCTGATCATCTGCGCTAGCCGCGTGACTCGACCACGGGAGTTGGGGGCATCTTTCGTCGTAGCCATCGAATGTGAACGGAAGCGTGCTGTTGATCATGTTTTTCGTCGAATGAAACGTGGGCACAGGTCATGTGTTTTGCGCAGCTGGTCACGTAGAAATCCTCTTCCCAGCGTCCAGTCTGATATGGTCGGCTTGGTCGCAAATCGAAGTTGTATGGCGGAAGTAACTTTAGCCGTTTCTTTCTGTCTCTTACGCCTCTCTTGTTTTCATTCTCCTTTCAGATTTTCCCTACCATTCTGCCCTTATTATATTGTACCGACAGAAGACAAGGCAAAAAAAAAAAACGGTGAATGATTACTTGGTATACTATAGACTATAGGAAAAGTGGAAGAGAATAGGATCCGAACATCCAATCGCACCAAGTCTGGATTCGCAGAATTTCAGAAAATGTCAAGCGTCAAAGCCAATGACAAGACGAGAGTCTACACTGGAGTAGAGCCGAGGAAATAAGGAAAATTTGTAAACAAGAAGATAAATAATTTCGTGGAAAATTAAAATGCCAACACTACTACTATATGGAAGAAAGAGGCAGGATGAAGGAATCCGCTGCGCATCGTGAATTAGCCAAACGGACCCGGAATCCTTTACAAATATAGAATACATAATAGGGAAAGGCGAGAGAGCCGAGGTGCAAAAGAGGAAGGAGTTCATCAGTGATGTTCCTCACTAACGTCTTCCACCCTTCCGTGTCAAGATTCAGGAAACGGAATAATGAAATTGGCGGAGCTTCCACCTGCTGGTCCTGAAGAGACTCTGGCTGTCTTATCAATCCTAATCTTGTTTATTTTCTAATTGCGTTGACGGATGATGACATTTTGTCATTTTCCATCAAGGTCAGCGAGCCTTTCGAAACTTAATGCAAGTTACAGGAAGTAGCTAGAAACAGATTGCCCTTATATAACAAAAAGAGGCAAAATGTTTCATATAACATATATCTGACTCTACTAACATTTACCATTTATGTCCCATGCGAACGACTCAATGGTGGTACGTTCATTGAATAAAATCTTAATGTGAATGGATTTACATATTTCACGTCAGAATGCGAAACATTTTGTCGAGTAGCTTCCAAGTGCCACGATTTGGAGAACAGCTAGTGTCTTATGTAGCATTTGGTGTTGAGGACATTGCAGCAAACAACATTGTCAACAGTGGCACATACGTGTGACATAGCTTTTGTTGTTGCGAGTTGAGTGGCGAAGAGACAAAGACGGATGTATGAAAGGCATCAAGAACAGAGAAGAAAGAAAGAAAGGAACAAACAACAATACACTGACTGACATAGATGATGGAAAGAACCGTCCACAATTGGAGTCTGTCGTGCAGGCTCCAATGGAACCGCAATCTCACGACACCACCCTGTCCATTCTCCCCTCAACTCTCCGCTTTTACCAGAACTGAAATCGTAAACGAGGACCAAATGCTGCGGCGTTTCGTTCGTCCCGCGATGCTGCGCGCTCAAATATTCAGCCTGCGACGTCTCCCTATACGGTTGCGATCGATTGCGTTGTGTAGTGTCCGAAGAGGCGGAAAGGACGACCGAGCCAAAAGATTCCCGTCGAGTCGGATCAATCTCCAACGACGGCGGTTGGTGTGACGCAGCGGGACAAAATCCATGCGTCCGCTTCGATGTTTCGCCAGCAGAGAGAGAAGCAAGTCTTCAGTCGTCCGACGCGTGATGGCTTAACGCCGCCTCATGGTTAAATCAACATTGACTCGCACAGAATCTGCTAGGGATAGTATTCCCTACTTACTTATGTTACCGCTCCTTCTATCGGCTGTTTTGGTGTTACGGTATCCGTGGTCACGGGTCGCGCGGGGAGCGCGACCCTATGGGTTCGTCCGTATGGAGAGGCTACTCTACGGTGTACAACTTGGCCATCTGATAAATAATCTACGACCAGCTGGTACGTCGCAGTTCATTGCCCCGCACAACTCTAGAATATCCCAAACATTTCAGAACTCGCCAAAAGTCCCTCGTCGCCCTAACGGCTTACTCTTTGGAATTTATTTCGGGGCCATGAAACAACGACGTTTTTTTAACACAGCGCGATGGCCAAACAGATTATATATTCAGGTCACGACGTCTCGATGCTGCAGTTGACCACCAGTCTAGACCATATTCTAGATAAAAATCGACGAAGGACGATTACATATGACAGTCAACTGCAACTATTTTTTCTTACATGACATAATAGAGGAGAAGCGCTCGTGAGAGGCCTTGAAGACGATGCTGGATGTTCCGCCAAAGTAACATTGCATTTAGACTTCATCATATTACATTTGGCCCAAGGATACATTTTAAGGAAAAGGCGAGATGCAGAATATGTATATGGATTCACTCGATGACGCGCGACAGAGGTAAATATGTGAACAGTGCAGTTGACTCCTCCTAGTTGACTTGTTCGTTTCGCATGCTTATTGGTCTATATTAGCATTATTGCTCAAAATCATTGTTGTCCGTGTCTGTGACGTACAATGTTACGCTCTTGGGGATTGACAAAATGTTTGCGTACATATGATTTCCGGATTTAAAAAATGAAAAATAAGAATGATCAGTATTTCTCAAATTTCAATCTTTGTGAACTATATATAATTAAGAATGAGTTGTGGATCTACAACGGAATTTCACTCATTTTTCTCACATAACGAGCTAATTACGACTTGAGGGCGACTGTGCTCGACTTAAGGTAAATTATCTTTCACCACGCCCACTTACTACTCGAGCGAGAGGGAACGCGACAAAAGCTATATAAAGAAGAAATCTCTGCAATATGAAGCGTAATGAGATAAAGCATGAAACGTCCGGCAGCCAGGATAAACAGGCATTAAATAAAGCTAATATATTTGCCGTACCACTGTGCAACAGTCGGTGAAGTGTAATGGAATTACTTTGTTCATTTCAGCTAAGATGGGACCTTGATTGATGGCTGTCGTCATCATCTTCCTCCACTTCGGTAGACTCCAGCAGGGTCTCCTCTTCTCACACTAGATTGAAATAAGAATTTCGTTTGGATTGAGAGTAATTCAGCTGTGATGATTAATCCGAGGAAAACCTTGAACTCTTGAAGAAGGAATCGTCGTCTGGGCGAAGGATAAAAAGGAAAAGGGAATAAAATCAATGCAAAAGGTCATGTGGGCCTACGCCGTAAACCGTGATCAATAAACCTTAGATCAGACGAGATGTGTCGGGCTTTGGAAATTTGAAGTCTACCGGCACTTGGCTTAGGACGAATATCAACGGCCGTACGTGCGCCGCCTTATCTTTGCCCACTCGCTCATTCCCAGTCTTTTCTTTTTCAATATCTCCTCGAACTGAATGGTCGCTGATGAGCCAGCATCCAACTTTTTTTTGGGCGTCTTAGCCAACTACTCGGTACATGCACAAAAAGGGGGAAAAAAAGAAGAAAAGTGCATAGGAACGTAGTTTCCGATCCGGAAGACGGCGCTAAAAACGGCAATAGATGCTAAAATACTGGTTCCCAGCTAAAACGGAAGTTATTGCTTTCTTTCAATGAACAATCAATAGATACATCGACCAAGAGTGAAAATAAATTTTGTAGAATCATTTTCTTTCTTTCGTATTTTCCTTTATAGGCTTTTAAAAACAAGAACGAGTTCCAGAACCTGCTGCGCAGTCCTTTCTTGAAATCTTGGTGTCTAAAGTAATTGGTAACTTTGCTATATACGGCTATATCTATTTATAAATATAAAGGCCATACAAGATTTTGGTATTTGGGCGAATAACGACAGGTTTCTTCGCCGGAAACTGGAAGCGCAACAGTAACAAGGTTCATTTCGGTATTTGCCCTTCTTTTTTCCTCGTTCTATAGATTTGCTTCCTTCCTGTATGCTTTGCAAAGGGAAGAAAAAAGAATGTTTGCGTCCTCTACATCTCCTATTTTTCCTTCCCCGAAGAAGACGTAGTCATGGAAATGAGAGAAGCGTTTGATCTCGAGGGCGAGATAGAGAAATGGGAATTGTGGGAGGATGCAGGCGTGATCGATAGCATCGGAGCGGGACATGACGAGAGCCTTTTGCATCGGGATCAAAAGAGTTTTTACATCTGTGTCCTACGTTCTCCCGTTTTTCCTTCTTCTTCTTCTTTGCGTTCCTTTTTTGCCTAATTCTTTGACTATGTGGATGAAGTACACGTGATCCTACATCGTACCAAGGCGTGAGCTACACTAATACATTTTACTGCATAATACCTTGAGTGCGCAATGTAGCCTACTAGCTGTCACTGGCTGCAGTTACCTACCGAAACAAGTGTACGGAAGTCCTTAGTATTTTCCATAATTTTGCAGGCGCTTTCGAGTTCTCTGTTTTTCCATAATGTATTTTCACTCTGAAAGTGAATTAAGAATAGGACAAATGCATTGTGCGACTTAGGAATCAATGCATCCCTCGTGTTATCCAACTGTCACGTGTATCCTGTACACGCCTGTACACTTTGGTGCAATACAAAATATAGGAGACTGGGGAGGACTGGGAACATGGGGAATTTCCCTCTTAAAAGAGAGAATGTAATCTGGTTTTCCTTGCATGTTGAAATTTTTGGCGTTTGGAAACCGGAAGGGTCATCAAGACAAAATCCGAACTCCGCCGAACCACTCCCTTTTCCCCATTCCCTTGTGAATGATTCGATCCCCACTTTCGCTTCCCCTTTCATGTTCCGTTCTGTCAACTACACTTATATTATCCGTGATAATAGAAACGTGTACCATGGGCAGGAATGTTCTCGAGTTAATCTCATTAGCAATGCAGCAAACCTCAAACGGCATAACTAGAGTCGAGAGAGTTGGGCGATAGGGTCGGTTTGCTTCTGTTATCTAATCTGCAAAAAAAAGAGAAAAGGAATTTTGTTAGTTTCTTCCGAGAACACGAATTGTACCCAGTAGGCATAGGCACTCGCAACTGCTGTTCACACAGACTTCCAGACATACGTACATCCTGTAAAACAACAAAATGAGAACGTATCGATCGGTATTCGACTTAGATAGGATCCGGGGACGATTTACCCAACAACCCTTCGGCCTCCTCCCATCGTGAAGCTGTATATTTGACGATCGTTTGCTGCGCCCGTAGTTTTAGCTTTATTGTTCAACGTTTCTTTATATTTTTTCTTTGTCAACTAGAGAAACCATATATCATGGGATAGTTATACAATGACATCATGTCTGGACGATTTCCAGCTGGCCTCAAGAAAGTCCAGTCTCCTTGGCGACATCTTTTACTTTGTTCTAGGTTTACTATAAGCTCTTGTTCTTAGTTCAGGTTTCGTCCAGACATTGTAACTCATGTGATTGTTTGATTGTTTACAGTTGTACTGGTTACCGACGGTTACAAATAAGGTATACCACCCAATTCGTAATGGAACAAGAGAACAATTGAATATACAAGAAAAGAGTGGGCATCACAAGAAAATTTTCCACTGTTGCCTTTTCTTTTGGGTTCTAAATGTAGACTAAAATAAACCCCTTAAATTAATATTGACACATGCATGGCTTTTCCACTGCATAGCTGTTGTCAAGGGAGAAAGTGAAAATTTTAAATGAACTGGAAGAATAAAATAGGAAATGGAAGTAAGGGAAAGGTTCTTTCACTCTAGCAGAAATTGACAACTGATTGAATCAAGTCAATACCTTATTCGTTTTACTAAGAAGTAAAGAATCAGTACTTTGGATCTATTGCTACTCTGAATTCTGCCCGAAGGGATCGAATGCGCTCCCTTTGATGCTCACCGTCTTTTGCCTCGCTGCGACCGAAAAGTGGAACGCCGGCTCATCAGCAGCCATTCACTTCGTCGAAAAAAAGGAAGATACGAAAGAGAAAGACAGTGAGTGAGCGAGCGAAGATAAGACGATGTGTGTACGCAGTCGTTTAAGTCGACGGCACGTCGAATGACGGGTCATTCGAACTCACCGCATGTGGCTCAGCGGTTACATCTCTCCTCATCTATTGATTTCATTTGGACGAAGCTGACACGGGACGCTGGCAAGTAAAAGCTGCGACTTCTTGATGATCAAAGTTGAGTTCTTAATGAACCACCCAAAACATTCGAGCAACTGCGACGAATGTTGGGTGAATGCTCTGTGTCAATTCTATATTCGGGAACGTAAACGATTTTCAACATACCCACGAAACATCCGTTTGGGCAATATATATACTTTTCATCAAGCATGACAAGGATGCTGCCCATAAAAGGGAAAAAAGAATATAAACAAGAACAAGAAAGCAATGTTACGAATCCGCACAAGGTTTTGGCATGGAATCCCACGATCGTCCTGATCCAGTTATTCCACCAGGTCTTTGGAAGCAACTCGTCCTTTACTTCTCTTGTCTCGTTCTCTGTAACCAGTTCTACTCTTGTCAGGAAAGACTGTCACCAACCGGCCTCGGCCCATCGGGAATCTGAGGAACTCGAGGCGCCTGGGAACAGACGCGATGAAGAAAAGAGTCGTAGCAATGCACCGAAAGAACCAGATTCACTATCCGGAAATGAACGTTTCACGGTCGACTGAGAGCGTAGAAGCGGAGCTAATAGCACCTGCTGCTCGCAACGCGCTCCCCGTGTGTCCTTCCGCCATGATGAAATTCGAGTAGTAACGAGCATGCCAAAGCCACGTGCCGTGTTTCAAAAGAATCGAGACTCGAGACCAAAGCCGGAGGAGACTAGGGGGCAGTGGTATCCGTTCACCATTTTATACAAACAAGAAATTCCCATTAAGCCGCACGAAGGATGAGAAAAGGAAGTAAAGACAATCAATCACTTAAGGCAGGCCTGTTTAATCATCAAACAAAAGTCGAAAAAAGAAATTGGACGTGAATAAAGAACTGTTTACTGCACTAGTGCATAGGCTAAAGGCCAGACACTAAAATACGGTAGAGTTCAAATATCAGCTTTCTTTTTAGATAAACAGTCTATGAGGAAGAAGGGGATAGATATAATATAATCAACCCTTTATTTCTCTTTTCAGTGTATTCTTTAAACAACCGCCTAGAAATTGTTTACATCATGATTTTTTTTTTCGTTACCCTAGCCGGCAATAAGTTTTCGTGCTTCTCTTTAAGATATAATTGTAATCGAATCGTCGTTTATAACGTACGTACTGAGTTTCCTGCGAATTAGTAAAAAAACCATAAATCGTTTTCCTGTCTCTCGGCAATGTGCAGCGGTTGACCGAACCTACCGCCCATCATTTTCTAGCTGCTTAATCGACGACTACAAGTTGAAGAGTATTATTAGAAATGGAGGAGCTTGTTAAAATCCCCATCCCCTAAAAAAAAAGAAGATAAAAGAAAAGGCAAGTTCCATGGCAACACGAGCGGTCCAGTTCAAAGCAAGGAGAAGCAAAGAGAGTTGCTACGTATACAACCGAGGTAGAACGGAACTGGCAATCTTGTCATTTCGTGCGGAAAAGATATAACAGCAGTGGATGCCAACCGTGAAATCGAGGTCACCAGGAAAAAAAACATGATTGAACGAGGCTTAGGACTGTAGAATAGTAGAAAATTTTAATATTTAAAACGATCGTGTTTTGGAATCATGTAGGATTTAGCATGCTCCTCAGGTAGCACAAAGAAAACGTCAAAGAAAGTAATAAATGAAAGAAAAGCTGTGCGATCGAAGTTCCCGTGATTAAGGTCGTAGAACACCCTACATTCAAACAAACCCATCTGTTTTATCTTCTTTTTGCGTAGAGAAGCCTTTATCATATATACTAACGGCGCTAAATGTCCGTACCGACCACGAATAGCCTACAAACCTCCATAGATCGTCACTCACAACTAATCAACGTCCCCCCTCTGTCAGATGCCTTGTCCAGCGATCAATAATCTCCCGTTCCTTGCGTGATCCACCTCCGCTTGTTGTGTCTATACTGTACTGTTTCGTGATTTATTTATCTCGTTCTCTTATCTGTCGCCTCCCCCCTTTCTCTGTCTAAGATTCGACTCTTATTCTCTTTCACTCTTTTCTTGTCTCCAGACAGAGACGCACCGCTCTTAATTAGCTGCTGTTATTTCTAGGATGCCGGGTAGAGACGCCATCAGCTTCCCTTCACGACAACATGGTGACCATCAAACGCACGAGAGAGAGAGAGAGAGAGAGAGAGAGAGAGAGAGAGAAGGTAAATCCGAAACGAAATGCTCAGTCCTCGTGATAAATACCTCGGCCTGAAATGATCAGTCTGCAAACAGATACTTGCAACTCCGCGAATTAGAAAGTTAGTTAGTTTTGTTTGTTTAACACGAAATAATAAGGGAGCAAAAGATGGCAACTTGGAAACATAACGTGTCTAAGTAAAGAAGCGCCCAATCTAACAACCTGAACTTTCTTTGTAACTGAATAAGCATCATTCAAGCGGATGCATGCGTGTGTTTAGAATACCGCTTCTGTAACGGGCGCGTGCATTCATCCGCCCAATTTCCCAGTCTCCAACGGCACGTGCGGGAGTACGTATACTACTACGTATACTACTCATCAACGACACGGTAAATTGAGACTTGTCCCAATAAACATTTCAATACGCAGCACACAGCAACACCTAACTTATGACTCACACGTACGGCCACGCCAATACGCTTGTGTTTCTATTTCTTTTTCTTTTTTTGTGTCTACATGATAAAATAGTAATATGGGATGATGTTCCTAGTTTCCATTTCAAGGCGAGTAAATGTTGTATGAGGCGAAACTTGTATTTTGAAACCGGGCTTAGGTAGCCCAACGGCACGGAATAAAAGGAACGCTTGTTTACAAATGGCAAAACAGAAAGCAAACATCAGTGAAAAGGGGGAGGCCAAAAAAAAAAGAATAAGACGACGAGTAGCGTCACAAATTATTTACGAGCCATTCTTCATAGCTCGATATCTCGACGGGGAGAGTGGACCTCTTGATGAGCGGCGTCTCTACAGTTTAATCAAGACTTCGATGATAAACGACAACAGCCCGCCACTGCGGAAGCCTCATATCTAATGAACGAATTTACACCGAGCCCTTAATCCCGGGCCAGTTTAATGATGGAGCGCGGATTCCGTCCACGAGTTCGTTGTACAGTATAAGAGGCCTTCTTATAGCGTATAGCTCGGAAGCTCAGCACTGCTGCGGCTAGATTACCGGAGACAGAAAGAACCGGGCAACATTTATCAGGCGGACTAGGTCCGGCCAAGCTTTGAGTGGTCTCTTGACGCGCTTTGTGTGCAACTATAATGACGACGAAAAAACCACGATGTATATACGTACTTGAGACGCTTCGGTAGGTCTATAGTTAGCTCAGACAACGTAAGTTGCAGCGCTGATGTCGCTAGAATGGAAGAGGTGCAAGTGATGATGTAGTTTGCTACAGCGGCAAAATAATTTCATCACTAGAAAAAAAATTTATGGGAAAAGTTGTCTATGACGTGATAAAACACGATCCCCGCATAAAAGAGCTTGGCTTATACTTACCAACACTTTCAACCCCATTTACAACATCTTTTCTTCCAACTCGTTGCCCGGAATACATTCAATAGCGCGATGACGTCTATAGCGATTGCCAATCGGCGATAAATCGTCAGTGAAATGTCGCCAGACAAACAAACAAGAACGTGACGAATGGCTGGAAAAGTGTGATTCATTATTAATCTGTACGAATCAAGATTTTAACATTAATATACAATCAACTCTGTTCATCAGCGAGTCGGCTGGCTGCATCCGATTGGTTTTTTTCTGTTATTCTTTCTTTGATTCCTTTCCAGCTGTTATTCGGTCTCTTTATAAAGCCAAGCCGCTGTTATCTTCGTGGCCGTGCGGTGAAGAATATTGGCTTCTGAGATCGAGAGAAAGGGAGAAATAGAGTCGAACGTCTTCTGTAGATATTATACGTAAAAGAATTAGGCTCATCTGTTGAGAGAGCTAGAAAGCGAGCCAAGGGAAGTGAGTGAGAACAAAAGGGACGAGGCGCCTCGGCACGGTTTTCTCAACAACAGCAAGCCAAAGAAAGAAATGAAAGAAAAAAGATAGAAAAAGAGAAAAAGAAAAGGGAAAAGGTTCCTCCTCCATCTTTACTCGGCTTGTCGGGACTGAGTTACGCTTCCCCGGCTCTGTATAGACAATCTCTTCCGTCGTATCGTGTCATCTTGTCACGGCCGCGTTGCGACCGCCGCGCGTGTTAAACGACTGCCTAGCCTGTGCACCAGAGGGAAAACAAAACTGAGAAATCTATATTTCCTTTAAAATAAAAGATAGAAGGGTAACTAAACAGAAACTAAACACGCCCAACAGCAGCAAAAAAAAAAACGACAATAAAACACCAAAGCCAAACGAATATAAACGACAACAAAGCGAGTTCTTTGTCATTGATCATACATCGCTTGGCTTATTCCGCCTCCACTTCTTAATGTTCACATCCCACTCTATCCCGGAAGTTCTTCGTTTCTTTGGAAACCCACTTTTTCCCAAGGGTATGCTAATTGCAAAGTCAGCACTCAGCAGTATTCGCCGTGACGTGAACGATGGAGCAATACGCATTTATTCACCCCCACTTACATTTACTGTTCATTCGTCGCGATGGTGTAACCGACGCTAAATTCCAATCTAGAGTAGCCTATTACGCTAAATGAGTCATGGGTTCTTCGGGTAAAACACTATTTGAGTGTACTCGACGCGAATCTGTTAACCTTTTGCTAACTATGTTATATGGAAAAGTATAAAGGTACTTTTCATTCTGCAAGAGCATACCGAAAGCAAAAAATATCTTCTCCCGACTTTTTTGTGTATCTTTGTGTTTTTTTTTTGTTGCATTTCCATAATCTCGTTTGCTTCCGCACAACCGAAGCAGCCGAATATCGGGTCGATATCGACGTTCTCTCGCTCTCTTGTGGGTCTCAGCTCCCATGTCCCTGGCGCGAAAACACAGACATAGATAGACCGACACACTAGTACACGCACACAAAAGTACCGATCGGAAATCCATACAGGTTTTTTTCTTCTATATTTTGAGAAGGCTTCTGAGAGAGAATTTCGCTTGGCTTCTTGAAACGCTGCGCAGTTGCCGCCGCCGCCACCACCGCCGCCGGCCGCTCCGACCGTAGATCGTGGGGCTGATGCATGTACATACGTAACAATAAGTCCGTTCGGTCTCAATAGGAAAAAAAACTAGAAAGGGAGTTGGAAAATTTCCGACTACTATTGAAAAATAGTTTTCTATTGCCTAATACTGGATACAGACATCATGCTTGAACAATAAAAAAAAGGGAGTTTACCAATACGTTCTCCGTTATTGAAGTTTCCGCGGGGTAAAGAGAGAATAAAGGATATGAGGGTGGTGAGAGGAAGGGAAGTACAATGCTAGATGAAAATTTCGAGTAGCTGCGGATGTGGGCCTACTACTACCCGATCCCTTTTCCGATTGCAACGAAGATGGAAGAGAAATAAAAGTTGTCGTGCCTCGGCAAGTTATTGATCGGTAAGTCTATAGCCTGTCCATCATCCTTCATTGGCTGCTACAGAACATCGTTATTCTTTTTTGCGACCGAAGAAAATTTGTTGCTGCCGTCTCAACATCCGTTTGAGTACGTACACAGTATAACACGGAGCCAATACGCGAGGCGATGCGTCAACAAAAACGACACGGAGAAAGTGGATTCGACCCAGATCTCTACCGGGCTCTTATTTTTGTTGTCGCCTTCTTTTCCTTATAGCCATCACATCCAACATTGATCAATAGCCCTCTCACTTACCCCCGTCTCTGCGCGCTGTTTTTCACCGAAGATGGCCGATACAACGAATAGGCTGACCCAGCAGTGTCTCGATCCAGCAAAGCCCGGCCCACATTTGAAATATGAGAAATATACACAGAGGAGCTAAAGTGCGCTCAGTATGGACCAATAGATCTGTATAGTTTGATGCGCTGGCCCACTTCTGTTTATACTTCGCTTGATGCCAAGCTCTTTCGAGCCAACGACGCCATATATAGCCAACGTACTAGATACCGTAGCTACTACTAGTGGATGAAATGAAACGAGACGTGTCGGATAGTCCGTCGTGTGTCTATATACCAAAGGAGGGGGGAAAAAACCTGATCCGATTGTATCTTTCACTATGTAAACATTCTTCACATTGAAGAGTTTCTCTCGTTCCAACGTTCGGGTAGTCGAACCAGCGTTTTGAACTTGAAAGTCCAATCATCCCTGTCGCGCGATTTGTGTTTGGATTACACACCTATACTATTGGATGATCAACAGCGTTCGTTTAGTGAAGGAGTAGCATTTGATGGTGATAATCACTTTTGCTCATTATTATCACTCAGCCGCGCTAATGAAGGCAAAACCGCCAAGGGTGACGAACAGTCGACGAGAGAGCCATTCACGAGGGGTCGATCGTGCTGCTGTTGTGTACACACAGCCATCTATGTAACAAACAAAAATGGTAGACAGAGGTGGATCATAGCAAACGGGACGCTAATGGAAGCTGCTGATCATTGTAGCGTCTAGACCCCATGGGAAAGCCGTCACTGCCGGCATATTCTAGATGCACCGTGAATGCATAACATCGGCCTTTGTATTGACGACCAGACTCTCTTCAGGAAATGGGATTTTATCGACTAGACGAGCAGCGAGACATCCTACCCGCATAAACACTGGCATCTTCCCTAACAGTGCGCGTTTCCATTGTATCGGACGAAGAGATCGATCATCTTCAATATTGACTCCTTATTCCCCGTAACTTATTTGCACTTCTTGCAGCTTGTCATTTTCTAGAGCCGTACTATATAACCTTAAGGACTGTCATGACTACCTATTATTGGATATTTCACTTTCACGTCTGGGTGTACTTCAGCTGGTTTAGTTGCTGTTGTTTGCCTGTGTCCGCTGTTACTTGATGCATAAGCCTCTTTTACCTGATTTAAGGGCCTACTCAGCAATATAATACTTGTGGAAACTTCTTGATACCTTGGTAACCCCAAATTGCAGCCAATCTCTAACTTTACTTGTACAGGTTTGAGTACGGATAAGAGAGCTCTGTATTTGTTCGACCATGTTACTTGCTGAATATGGCAGGCAGCGTAGTTGGCTACAGGTGCATGTACAAATCAACCTTAACAGTTTTTGTGTAAATTCTCATTGAGACTGCCGCTTCAACTCCTGCCACCGATTCCAAGTATCTGCTGAATAAATAGGCGTAAATAGGCAACCTACTTGGCTTTCATTCATTCTCTTTGTATAAAATAATTTTCATAATTATTATCCCACTCTCATTATACTCCCAGACATCGGGATGACGTCAATGGTAACAACTTTATAGCATCACGCTCGTCTGGTGCTAGTCGATGCTGTCTGCACTCTGCAGTCGAACGGAAATGTCAGGTTAAAGTATTAATAGAGTTCGTGACTGAAAGATTGTTCGTATGACGTAACTAATGTTGTTTTTGGTCGAAACCTTAGGCTTCGTGCACATCAGTAGGTCTTCGGATATCTATACATCAGATGGATGGTTATGCATCAGAGCTTTTTCCCTCCCTTTCGTGAGCGTCTCATGTGGGATCAATTGAAAGGTCAATGTCCGGAGCAAAAGAGGGAAAGAATCATACCAAGCTCGAGTAATAAAGCAAAACGAATTGGGACAAAATGCCTTGAGCCAACGGCTCAGCAGTGCGACAGAGCAACGACGACGAAGACGACAAAGACGGCGGTCCGCTTTTATTACTGCTTTTGCTTAGCCAAGCTAGAATAAGAAATACAGAGAGATATCACGGAGTAATAATCAAAACAGAGATATAATATAGAACATTCTGTATATAGGGAGAACAATATGGGCCACGCAAGAGACACAATTTACTGGGCCGTTAAGATGGGCGCTTCTCGTCCAAGTATCACCAAGAACGAGCGAGTTTGCTGGACTGACGGGGGGTTGAAGTGATTGCCCTGAGGATTGTTGAAAACGAGATCAAGTTCACCTGATGGCGCCGTAGCTGCAACACAAACACATTGGATGCGAGCAGTAGGGGCCGCCACCCTTTTGAGAAACAGCTGGCGGTCTATTCATCTCTCGCGTTCACTCTCCGCTCGGCTCAATGTTTGTTTGTCCTATCACTCCCGCTCTCGCGCTTGATCTCCATACCCCGAGTACGAGAACCCAAAAATGGAATCTATTATGCTTGTCGATTCGACATTGAATCCTTTTACATGCGTGACGCAAGCCATCAGTTGATGCGACGCCTTCTCAAAGAAGCGCAAGATGAGAGCTTGTCCAATTTCTTTTTCTTATTTTTTTTACTCCGAAGAAAATGTTGTTTGGATAGATAGCTCTCTCTCTCTCTCCTTCACGTCAGCGGGAAGAAAGAGAGTAACTGGTACGGTTCTCTTCATTGGGGCTGTACGTTCTATTTTTCCCTTCTATTTTTGTATTTCATCCACACGCCTACTAACGTCTACTGCGGCCCACTCGCACTCAATCCTAAATTCTTTAGAATTGGAAATGGAGACAACCAAGAGATGGAAAATGCAAGGTTATGACAGGTTATTCACATACCCCTTGCCTGTACTTAATATTCTATGAAGTGGAAGAGCTTCTTCGGAAGTGTAGCGTCTGTGCCCCCAACTCGACACACAGTTACTCGGCAATCAGTTTCTTTTATAGGCAACCTGCCTTGATAGAACGAGACTCGTCATGGATACAACGATTATACAAATTTCAGGTTGCACTCACTTACTGGAATGCAATGCTGTGTCTTTGACTTTTTTGCTGCTGTAGTTTAAATAGAAACTGTGTGGAAATAGGCTATTTACGGTATATCTTGCAGTTCTATAAACGAGCGTTTGTTGCATCAAAGTAATATGACATCAATTTCTGATATTATTATGAAACATGAGTACACGACACATAAAACGTATGATACATACGTACGCTATGCATGTGCATAATATTAGATGTTACAAGAAATATCAAGTTTGCCTTACAATCGACAATTGTAGATTCTCTATAATCATAAAAGAAACACATATGTAAACCTAGATTAAAATAGGACAGAAATCGACCGAATCCTCGGCTTTTTCCAACAGAAATTAAGGGTCTTTTTGCTTCTCTGTTCTTCCGCTTTCGTCCCCTGCGCAGCGGGACACTTTTTCAAAAGGAAAAACGACGGCGCTGGATATTCCCTGTTTACTAGCTGCCTAGCTTCTCAGTGACTTCATTGTCGTTAAATTACAGAGACTGTTGAATAACGAGGTGGATCATTTATCATAACGACGATGGCCGTATTTGACGACGGATGCACCCGCCACCTGATCCATTTCATATTGATCCAACAAATAGTCTATAGACCTTTGCCAACACGGCTTTCTAATGACGTATGACGTAACGGTTTTTTTTTTGCTACCCTGTTAAAAGAACGGCTACGTTCTGCCGCAGAGAAAGTGGATCTGCCGTATGATCAGTGACGACAAAAGAAAAATGCGAAGCGCTTCTTCTTTTATGATGTTTTGTGCCACCCAGCCAATACTAGCGGGGCTTGTTATTATTACGTGGGCAATAAAATACACCGGTGAGTTGCAGCGACACAATCAGTCGACGTGCGCTCGCCAAATAATAACCTCCAACGAAAAAAAAGAAAATACAAGCCCGACCACCTTTATACTTCACCCAACAGTTTCCTCTCTTTTTTCGCGTTGTCGACTTTTTACATTCCAAAAGTACACAACACAAAAGAAACACGATCGTTCGATTTTTTACGTTAGAGAAGTGTGTGGCGAAACGGGACAAGGAAGACGAAAAAAGTCACTCCTTTGGCATGCAAATTGTATTGCGTTTCCCGCCACGTTCGGTCGAGTCTTATACGAATCTTATTCCCGGAAGCTATTGGTAAAAAGTAAAAACGCTACCTTGACTTTCCCGTCTTTCTCTTTTACGGCAAATATCATTTGGGGCCCGATACGATTACAAATAAAACGAATAATGCTTCTTGCTTCCCTTATAGTGTACTATTCTTATAGTACTGAATGGGTATTTATATCGCAGAGGCTGATATAGACGCGACGTTTGAACGCCTTTCATCTCTTTACAAATTTTGTGAATGGCCGTGAATTTGGGATTATTTTCTCTTCCAAAAGGGAAATTTGACCAAAAAAAGTCGGTATTTTCCTACTGAACTTTCATTTTACACGTGTTTCAGTACGTCAATACCTCGTAGGCAGAAATAAACCCAGGTAGAGCTTAAATTTCCATCGAGGCGGATTTGAAACAAACCATTAGAGTTTTGCTTTGTCTCATGTTTCGAACCTGACGCTCGTTTGACCTTACAACAAAGTAATACAACTATCATTCATATTTATAGCTTCTGAGAAACGATAGCCCACATGTCTTCAGGAGAAAACTCTTCTTTTTGAAGGACTGCATGCTTTGGGTGATCGAATTTAACTCTTTAGGACGAGAACAAAAGAAAGCCGACCGGACATTGGAATCCAAGGTCCTGTTTCTGGCCGAGAGACCAACCACGGCCGTCATCGTAACCGTATACAGAGATGAACAAAATTTAGGGCTCTCAATAACGACGGTAATATGACGTCGAAAGTCAACGGCCATTTGGATGTTATATAGGGTCCTGTTTGAAGACGTATATGGATACGAAAAAAGACCCAACAATCCGAGTGGCCCTTCATACGATTCAGTCATCGACCGTCTACATTCCGGTACGTATTGCCAATCGATGATCATGGCAATGGGTGACCGTAGCAGCATAAGTAATCAACCGCGAGCTAACATACTGCCACTATGAAGGAAGCCACAATATTAGACGGAATATATACGGCCGGTCAAACGAGTCTGGAAAGGCAAGAAGAAGGGGACCAGGCGGTGGTCGTGTGCGTCGCAATTCCTGGCGCAACCTCCTCCCTACCCTTGGTCACTGCCAATAAAAAAGAAAAGAGTGCCTCATATACTGGGCCTCCTCTACGAAAAGAGCACAGTGGGAAGGGCATTGAACGACCTAATTGCACCCGCATGCGGATTAAATGAGCTATCATTATGGCTCTCACGTTTCTCCTCAAGTATTGCTCTCCGCGTTCCTTCTCTTTGTTATTTGATTATTTTCCTGCTCGTAAACTTTACAATAGTCTGGAATCAAATAAAAGAAGAAGACCAAGAAGAAGAAGAAGAAGAAGAAGAATGGACCGCCTTGCGCCAGTTGAATAACTTAAAGCCTATCCGTGGAGGCACGCACCCTGTATTAGGACATGGAACGTAAACGTCAAACAAAAGCGCATCGAGCCAAACTGAATGCCGGACACTCGTTTTATTTCCATCCGGCTCCTGGCCAGATGAGAACCCCTCCCATCATCTCGACTCGGAATCACTGAGCAGACAGCAGTGGCGATGAAAACGGTGAGACACTCGATTGGCGATTAATGAGTGGGAATGCTTTATTGCGTAGTGCTGTACGTTTGATTTCGCGGTACTGCTACTATCTTTTATGATGAAAGCAGTGCAGTTTCTTTAAGGGTCGACGTAACGTGAACAACGGAGGATTAAAGCCATTGGTTCGTGCCGTCTTTCGAATGACGGGTGTGCCCGTCCGGGCATTGTGTACGGAGGAGAACCACTTGGAATACGAAAATAGTAGAGTAATTCGCCTTCAATGGACGGGCGACAAGTGGAAATGAAAGGATGCGTCGAGAGAGAGAGAGAGAGGACAACCACCACACTTTGGTCATGCCCGTTCCTGAGTGGAATTTTCGTGAAACTCTCCGACGTCCCAGTCCCAGATGATTTCTACTCTTCAGCTTTCCCCAGCATTTGCGCCAGCGTATAGTTAATTCGCCTTTACAGAAGCAACGTCCACTCGATGGTTAGCAACTTTTTGTGAGGATAATGAATAGTCAAATGGAAAGTCAAATGCAACGAGGCAGAATTCTATCGAATGAAACTTTCTTCGTCGTTCCACGCTGCACCTATTTATTGGCGTTTTTTTTAAATTATGAACAGGGTAGACGATTCAACGTTTGCATCATCGGTATTTCATCAGTCGGAGCGAAAATGATAGCTTCCTCCTAATATCTCTCTTACACCCCCTTTTCCTAAAAAAAATAATAGACGAATGTGAATTCCATCCGGTTAACTCCCAGTTGAGCGCGGTTTCAAGATCCGATCGATGAAAACGCGAGTCACGCAATCGACATTCCATCGAAATTGCCATGGATGCAGGTTGCAAGCAGGTTGATGGAGCGTTTCCGATGCTCGTCCGTCCACGGATCATGTCTCTCCGCATTCGGCGTATGTCGGTTGAAACTTGGGAGAAAGACGGGGAAATTGCCAACCTTTAGCTTTCGGAATGAGTCCAATAACCGTTCGGAACTGTTCTCGATCCGTCCAATACTACCTCTACCATGCAGCAGACACAACGCTTTGCCATGACGCCATGTATACATCATCTTCGTTACGATTCAAGGCTACGATCTTGTATTCCAAATACTATATCTATATACCGTATATAGTACGCACTACGCAGGCAATATCTTGCGCTGTCTTGCGTTTAAAGTTCCATACACATCAGATGACGATACCGGGTACGCTGGCGGAAGTCTGTTTTATTCAATAAAATAACCAAGAAACGGAACTGGAGCAAGCAGCTCTCGATCTCGGTTCGGGTGTTTTATCGATTAATTGCGAGACTTACTGTATCATTTACTAATTGAATGGGATTGCTACCTGGTTCAAACCCTTTATTTTGAAATATTAGTGAACGTAATACAAAAGTAAAAGGACAAATAAAACAGAAAATGGGAAAATGCTGATCCAACAGAGGTATCGATCCTTACTGAGGGAGAATGTGGAAGAACGCGATAATGGAATGTGCTATGGCGCACCGGATTTTCAATTACATTCAAGTATTATTACAACAGTTCTTAATCAATCTGTATGGGCAATGCTGCAGTAATGAATCAATTTGCTGAGTCCACACTGTACTGAAAGAACATTAATTCTGTATTTAATTTCCGGGAGGCGGACGGAGAACAAAAGATGAATGAAGTGATGTGAACTATTTAAGGCGGACGGTCTAGCGAAATTTGTGTGTCGTAGTTATATAGATAATCATATACTATCTACGTGTAAGAAGACTTCCATAATCCTCTATTGAGGTTCAAGGATTATAGATCTACACATAAACAAGCATGTGATGCTGCGTCAGCTGGAATACTGGTGAATAGACAAGCAAAGAAAGAGCACTTTAAGGCCATCAAGATCCGATTTCTATACTTCCATTTGAGCACAATAAACCCATTCTGCTTCGGACATATTTCTCGCAAAATAAGTAAGGTTATTTATGACCAACATATTAACGTTGTGTGCGTAAATATGCAGTACATGTACATTCAGGAAAAAGAGGAGAAAGTATTTTAAAAAATAACAACGTTGCGTGACCGAAGGCGAGATGGCTTTGAAAGTTGGTGGGTGTTGGGGGAAGAATTTTCGCATATACCTACGACAAGGAAATATATTCTACCGCATTAACGGAATTATTCAATATCCCCGCCTGGTGGAATATATATTTATTATGTAATTGCCAATAAAGCAAGTGACGGCAATTTGTTTTAATCAACAATGAATTTTTTAAGGTTATCTCTTCGCGTACGTAACTTTTTAATCCTTATACAGATTACTTTTTTTTCTCACGCTCTCGTGTTAGCGATGGTCGCGTGTTCGCGCACAATATTGATTTCATCTTCAAGGTTTTTCAACACAACAACAAAGTTTTTCAACACAAGACACTGATGGGATCAGACTTTTTCTAGTCTTGTATTTTGATGCATTTTATAACTTTAACGGTCGCATAAATCAATCTGTGTGTCATCGTTCTTAATTTTCTTCCTGAATTTTTTTCTTTAAAGAGAACCTTCTGACAAGTAAAAAAAGAACTGAATGCATGGGCAGTTAAATCTCGAACGAACCATTTTTCTCCAAACATATTCTTCAGTATCTAATAAGGTTCGATGAAAGTGCTACAACTATTGTTGTTTACGTTTCTCTCATTTTTCTACAAATTTTCATATTAATTTAGTTTCAATTTAAACTAAATTTACAAGAGACGAACTTTACAGCACAACACAAATTCATATTTCTTTTGATTTGAACTCTATTAAAATTACATTAAAATGCCCAAAGCCATTTATGGAAAGTAGGTCCGCCTGACCTCATTGCCTTCAGAATCGTCATAATGCTGATGGGATCAATATCTCTACCAGTAACTGATCCTTTCGTTGGTCGCAAACATTCCATTTGCTTCTATTTTGTACTTTTTTACAAGACATAATTATCGCTATTCAGCTGATGATCGTTTAAGCGAGAGTTTAAGTGCGATCAAGTGCGATCCACGTTCTATGGGGTATTTAGTGCATTGGCTTCTTGGCTTCCTTACCGTCATTTTATAGAAAGCAACAACTTTTGCCCGCTCGATATTTACTCCAATCCGTTCAATCTGTTTCGTCGAGATCTATTGAATGGTGTAATAAAGTTTATATAAACAATCAGGATGCCGGGTTTTGTGCTGTGTTTTACCGAATTACGCCTGATGGAAACCTAGCTTAACAGGCATGCATAGACCCCTACTTCATTCTTCATATTGTAATGCAAGAATTAAACGTTTTATAATTATTTAAGAAGAGGTATACACAACATAGTTTGCTTGATTTATTACCATATACCTCTTTAATCAATGCTATATTTAAAGGAGCTGCTATGAGATTGCCTGAAAGAGGCAGGACGAGATTATAATTTGGAATTATGGAGTCACTTATTACTTGGTTGCCAACAACCCTGTTTACTAACCAAGAACTAATGGATTACATAGAGCTTTTGTACATCGGTCTAGAAATTAGTCTATTGATACGTCTATATATATACATCACCACGGAGGGAATTAAAAACTTGAAAACGTAAGTGACAAACTTTTGGTTATCATTATTTCATTTGCATCAACAAAGAATATCATGAAAATTTTTAGTAAAAGAGTTTTACTATGCACTTGCCTCTAAAGCATTTGACATGGAGAACTTCAACATAAAGAGGTTGAAATTCGAACTGGAACTCCACCAGAATGTCGGTAAATGTTTGATCAATCATCATCAACTTTAAACATTTAAAATCCTCAGTGTGAAGTAGCCATGCTAATTTCGTTCTTCTGTTAACGTAGATTTGTAAAGACAGGTCGCTGTGTAGGGTTCCTTCGTTGTTGCTCAGCGGGAACCGTCACGCTAATAAAATGTCAAGGATGCATGGGCGAACGAACCGTACGTCACATGCGGCGACTGTCCACTTACTTGACGTGTACACGCAGTATGCGCCGAGGTCCGTCAATGAGGCATCCTTATAAACCTGACGTCATAGAATCCACACTGATGACAAGACGTCCGACATCGTGGTTCGCCTCGTTGAACCTTTGACGAGCCGACACATAACCTACAGCTGTGAGTGGCTAAATCTAGCGAAAAGGCCAAGCAGCGCTGTCGGCTGTTCTGGAAGTGTCAAATATATAGATTGAATTAACCTTTGTTCATGCTACCAACCAAGAAGAATAAAACGAAAGAACTAAAACTGGAACGAACCTTTTATATAACTCGCCGGGTCTTTAAAATTAAAACTGGTTCTTTACGAAAAACACAAAAACAGACTCTGCTCTGTGATAAAAACATCAGGTTAACGAACTGTAAATCATAAAATGGCAGCACAAGAGCAGGTCTAGCGTCTATTTCGTGAAGAGAATGGCTCTTAAAAAGTCGAGCTTATTTTGTTCATGGTCCTTCTTGAAGTGCATGCAGCTGAATCGATTCTAAAAGCGCAACGCTGTGAAGCCGCCATCAATCTCGGGTGTCCGTAATTCTGATGTTTTGCTTGCTTTTTCTTTACTGATTTACGTCGACAGGAGACTGGAGCTCGTATAAATAATAGTCGGCAGTAACGGCGTGATGGGAAAACGACGCGTCTGCATCGATTACCAAATTGTCTGAGGATAAGACGATGATGTTGATTCACGCGGGGGTGGCTCCATGCAAAAGCTGAGCGAGACTTCTTTTCCGTTAAAACTAGGAATCGGGAAGACATTTTGAAGCTGAACTTTAGAAGAACAACAAATAGACAGAGGAGAATAATGAGAATTTTCTCAAGATTTTTTATCAAACTTTCCTTGTTTTGTCATTACTTATGTTATTACTATGCCTATGGCGGGCAAGTATAAATAAATAATATTCGCTGCATCATGACATGTCGCATCGTTATCGCCAGCTTTATAGAGTCGTCAATGTATAAAGGGGAAAATTTTAAATAATCAAAATAATGTTCCACTCTCGCTGTCGACATCAGCTAGGGAACAGATCATCCGTTGCTTGAGGGGGGGGGAGCATTGCTATGGATCTCAAGTTTCTTTTACTTCCTGTTTCCGTGATTCTATTTTTCTAATGTCCTTTCTGACATAGCTGGCGAATCACTCGTATCAAACGAAAGCGAACAACTCTCTTCATGAAAGGCAGCAGAAGGATTTCTCTCCAGGCTGCTGTTGAGCTCTTGAATTTTCTTGCTATTTTTTGCTTACTAAGGGGAGGGCTATATTGATTTTTCCCCCTCTCTATGTCTGGTACGCCGAAAACTGACTATAGGCCCCTTTTCTTCCTTTCTCACCATCTCTTCTAGGCGGCATACGAGCGCGTAATTAAGACCCACTCAGAGGCCTTTCGATATCCCAGACAGCTCAGCTCCTTTTAGGTCTTCTTTGGCTCATGCTTACTCTCTCCTTCATAATTATGAAAAAATACAAATTGTACGGCAGTTGTATCTCCACGACAAGCCTTCAGGACCTCATTGAGCAATAATATGCATACGGCAAAGGCAAACGGTGAGGTCCACTTGTAACTGTGATCCTTTACAAATGTTACGTTATGTAAGAAATATAACGCGCAATAACTCTCATCGTCCCGTTCTTTTAAAATTCAGCAATAGCATTTAGACTAATGGAAGTCACAAACACCAAGCATTTCAATTGCCACTACGTCGAGGAGCAGTCGCAAATAAAAAAATATGTAAACAGTGCTTTTGTTGTTGGGAAAGTTGAGAGGACAGAAACAACAGCGCATCAATTTACGGAGAAGAAAATAAAATACAAAATAAACACAGTACGGTATGACTGTAGCGAATCCGGAATATCCGACGTATACGTCTACGATAGCGCTCGATATCTGTTGCTGGTCTTTTACTCCACTGACACATCATTGATTCTACGGCTTGTTGCAGTCGACACAACTTTAACCAGACCAAACAGCAAGGAGATAGCTTAATCAGAAGCAGTCACGGTACACAACTCATCTCGACAGTAGCAGGAATTCCAGTTCGGTTGCAGAGAGGTCTCTCTCTGTCCTTTACATGCGCTGTACATTACCTTTCAGTATTACACATTGCAGACCCCTGTTCGCGGTTTCCAAGTTGTGAAACTTTCATTCACTTCTCTAACTCCATGTGGAACGTTAATTAGCAGACGGTAAACAGAATTTCTCTGAAATTTTAATGTACGTAAACAGTTTAAAGTTGTGATATACAGATGCTAAGAACGTCAAAAAAAGAGGATGTGTTTCTAATTTGGTGGTCGAGCAAGAGCAGTGTGGCGATGTGCAAAGACTATCCTACAATATATAGTAATATGTACCGTACATAAAGAAAAACATGGTTCGATCTTTATGAATCTAAAATGTACACAATAAGAAATTGCGTGGAGTTTAAACTAGCAACAGTTCAATGTGTAAATAAATTTTCATTTTTAAATTAAGCAAAAAATTTTCCCGCATTTTTGGCCAACTCTCGATAATTCCATTCTACCTCTACAGGTGGCGCCGATGTACGGTAAATGTGTAATTTGCGCCTACCTATCCGCAAAAAAACAGGTATCCGACTATGTGATCGGGTTTAGTTTAACATTTTCCTTTAATTCATCTGACGGGCACAAGTCGAAAAAATGGAAGCGCCGAAGAGGCAGCGTTGTCTTACCCCCTTACGCAAAATCTCTTCATTGTAGTTTTTAACTTGAATTGTATTTTGTATTGGCCATTTTCCACCTTCTTTTGGCTGTTGCGAGATATGGGGCGGACCTGTGATTTGTTGGAGGATTACAAAATGAAAAGAATAACCAAAATCAAACGAAACCATTTTTTAAATGTTGAACAACCACGACAGCGACATCCAGTAGTCGTCGAAAGAACTCTCTATTATAAATTATAATCTTGATGCGGCTGCAACAGCTTCAAATGTTTTGTTGCTGCGAGACTGTTGCAAAAAAGTTATCAAATCAAACTCGTGTGTTTCTTTTCTGTGGTTTCTCTTTCAAGAAAACCAGATCAACATTCCTCAGATAAGGAGGGTGATCTGAGCATCTACATTTGAAACCATCCGCGCCGATCCGCGCGCATTACTGTATTCTCAGTTGACTACGATATTTGAGGAAGGACGACAAAGACGATTAGCCTGATCGAATGACAGCAGAAGTAAGGATGTTATATCAATTATGGTATGAAACGTATGGCGATATGGGAATTGAAACATTAAGAGGAATGTGGCTTGGTGAAACGGATGTATTACTGTTCTTAATTAAGAAAACTGGCTTCAGAGGAAACTCGAATCGGTTCAGCATTAAAGAATCCTACGTACTTCTAAAGTTTGTATCGTGAAACACAAAAAAGTCACTATTTTCCGTACCAAAGGATTACAACTTTAATTCTATCGAACGAGTTACCAGACGTTCGTTTTAAAATATGGTTGAGAAAAAAAGTTATCGCTTCATCACTGCTGAAGCCGTTCATAACAAGTGAGAACGCTCTTGTACATAAACTCTGAGGAGGCCATGGCTTCCTTTCTGCTATTTTCTATTCAGGGTACAATATTTTTGTCACAGTTCATCAAGTTTTTTAGTTTCTTCATCGAATTAGTGACCGGAAATCATAGAAGAAACAGGTCTGATATTAAGTAAAGAGTAACAACCTTTTGTGCTGTGAGAGACGCTAAACTCGTATCTGTATTTTTAGCAACCGACAATATAATGGGGTCGATGCAAAATGTACACATTCAGAAACCAAGGCGGCGGCGGGTTTGCTATACTTGTCTGTGGTATAAAACGGGAGGAGGATCTTGTTAGTGTTTATTCCACGGCAAATATCAACCTGGAAACCCTCGCGAAACCCTCAAAGTGACCGAGTCTGTTTCTCTTGTTCACATAGTCAGTAAAGAATATGAGAAAGAACAAACAAACAGAAAATCAAAGAAAGCGCAGGTTAGTGTCTCGAAAGAGGTATAGAGTACCCCTCACGACTCTGCGTGCGATGGCAGTTATGGCAAAAAGTGTTGCTTCCATTTGTTTTCCATTATTCTTTGATATGCTCGAATTCGCCATTCTACAGACGTGAAACGTTGCATCTGTTCGTGCACGCTAAATCAGTTTGCAGCACCAATACATGTCTCAAAACTGAAGAATGCCTACCACTCGGTCAAAAAGAGATGAAGACACAAAAGAAGCCAATAGAGTACTCTTATCAGCTCGGTTCACGATTCAGCAAGAAGAAATAAAAATCATGAGACACGACTGGAAGCCAATACAGGAAAAACAAAAAAAAAAACAAGGAAGCGTAAAAACGGCATGGGGACGAAAGAGAGAAGGCGGCGGCAGACGCAATGGATAGTTTAAAAAAGAAGGAAAGAAAGGAAATAAAACTATTAGCCAACAAACACAATTTTTTCACCAACTGGAATTGGTTTGCTAAACTTTCCATAAGCGCGCCAAAATAAAAATGTGTTTTCAATAAGAGAATAAATTAAGAGCGACGTTAAGAGGAGGAAGATCCTCCTCTTGGTTATGTGGACATCTCTCGGGATCCGCTCTGCTGCGCGCGCTGGATGTTGTCAGTCGGTGTTCCGTGTAATTTATGTATAAAACTTGTATAGGAAGAAACTCGCCGCACCCGTAATAATAATTTCAAAAAATGAAAAAAAAAATGAAAAAAAGAAAGAAGAGTCAACAATCCAATTAGTGTTGGTATTTCCAGTTCGACAACAAAGAAAAAAAAGAAGGCCAAAGAGAACGGAGACAGAGTAGGGATATCAACTCTAATAGAGCCAACATAAAAAAGCCAAAGATAAGAGAAAGAGATGGTGTGTTTTACGCAAAGATTAAAAACCAATAGAGGTTACAAGAAGAGGAGCTGGAGATAGGTGGCGGGCGGAGAGAAACGGAAAAAATACATTGGGCCAATCGATTAGAACAACGTGTTTCTCGTGTCTTGATGTGTGTGTGTTGTGTAATGTGTGTGGCTGCTCAATGTTGTTGTTCTTGTGTCTTGCTGTGTAAGAGAAGAGGACATCAGAGGGAAGGTGTGCGGGTATATAATTTATAAAGAATCTCTGGTGTGTTTCTTTTTCTTTTGCATGGGTGGTGTTCTTTAATAGCCAGCCAATTCTGCGAAAGTGGTATCCATTTCGTCGGCAATCGATTTGTATTTCTCCTTCTCGTGGACCAGTTCGTCTGTTGGGAGGAAAGAAAAGAAACGGGAAACCGATTAGCTTCGTCAGTCGACACGCAGAAGCACCGTGCAATTTTGGGTTTCTTCTTCGTTTCTTTTCGAATGAAAAAGAAACAAAAGGCTCAAGACTGATCTAATCAACTACGAACGTAGTTGCTAGGTGAAAGTAACATGCTACTTATGCAAAGGGTAGTAGATGGTTTGGGGAATTTTGTCAACACGATGTCAGAAGGGTCAATAAAATATAAAATAATAAGAAATGAGGGAATTCCATTCGAAAGACAAGCCGAGGGAGTATCGAAGAGGGCGCCAATCTTTTGTTGTTGTTGTGAAAATCAACTAAGAATAGAGGCATATGGGATTTGTCTTATGAGAATACTCATCAATCCTACTACATGGATATGGCATCGTGCTAAGAAAAAAAAAAAAGAAAAAAAGAAAATGGATTCCTATGTACAACCGGCAGCAAGCCGTACGAGAAGAAGTGGATAAACTCTACTAAGAGGAGAGAAAAATAAAATAAAGTATACTACTCGGAGCAGTGCGCCCGCTAAGAGGGTTGGCAGACAAAAATGCATGCCTCAACAGTCTTCATCAAACTTCCAGTTTCGAATAGTATGAACCAGTTTCATCCGTCCTTCGGATACCGGTTTTTTATTTAATAATAAATCTAATGGAAGGGAGCGATGAAAAATGCTGAAGAATGAAAAGAATGAAAAGCATTCCGATAATAAACGTTCATCTATGACAAGAGGTGGTTTCGTTCCTCTAAAAGAAAGAGACCGATGCGAAAATAGGAAGGGCGGAGGAAAACTATATTTTCGATCCAGGTCAATCCAGTCCAAAGGAACAAAGAAATCAACGCAAAGAGGCAAGAAAGCAATATGTTCCCGAGAGAAATCCAACCTAAAGTGAATAGTAGTGGTAGAGGGAGCAGTAGCGTTGTTGATATCTCTAGTACGCCGAGAGTTCTGAGAAAGTCTGGTCCAAATCGTCTGTGATTGACTTGTACTTCTCCTTCTCGTGCACCAACTCGTCTGTTGACGGCACAGACATGTTGATTCAGGGAGGAAAACATTTTTGGGGATTTGTTTTTGGTTTTTTTTTTTTAAAGATTTGTTTGGTTCCATGACGATGGAGTGATGATGATTATTCGTTTGGTTCGTTTTGATTTCGGTTGCCCCAAATGGATCAGAGATACACAGAGGGAATGTGTGATGTAGATGGGACAGAAAACAACAAAGGAGTTGGTTGGAGGTGAGAGGAGAAAAAAAAAGGAAACAAAAAACCATAATTAGTCCTATTTAAATAAAGTAAAACCAGTGAATCTTATATAGGAAATTAGCCAAAAGCTTATAACATAGCTCTTTCTCGAATAACAAGTCTTTGTTTGCAAATAAAAAGCGACCGCGTCGGTTCGATGATGAATTATTTTTTATCAATTTGATTAATATTTCTTAATGTTTGAGAAAGTGCAGTCGATTTCGCGGTAGAGCGTGTTGTACTCATCCTTGGATGTAATCAAAGCGTCTGATCCATGATAAAGCATCCGTTCGTCAATGCAGCATGTTAGTTAGCACCAAGAGAGACAAAGATTCCAGTTAGTTGATTTGATTTCTAACGACTAATTCTAACGGAGCGCGCTATTTGAGCGCTCTTGGCAGACACGCGTGACACAAGGAAAAGAGAGATGCAGTGGTAAACAAAAAATGCATACATTTATATTTTGGGAATGCTTCATGTCGCTTAGTGATCCAGTGGAATGAAGAAGAGAAAAAAAAATCGAAAACAAATTTTTCAAAAAGATTAACCTGTTGGCTAGATGTGAAACATTGACAGGCGCGCATGCAGGAAAGGCATTACATATTCTGGATGTCCTGGAGTGTGGACTCCATTTCTTCTTGAAGAAGTTTGTTCTTCTCCTTTTGGGCGAGCAAGTCGTCTGCACACACATGCCGGCGTTCATTTCGTTATTTGGGATTGGACGGATGTGATTGGTGGATGGGTCGACGTTGGAGAGAAGGCACAACAAAAACATTCATTAGTTATCACGTGCGGAATCATGCGACTTAAATAACGGTAAGTTATGACTAAGGTTCAAAAAAAGGTGTCAAATCAGGAAAAAAACAATCAAACTGGAACGAACACGCAATCCATGCTGGACTCGACGCGAGACATGCTTGATGAATATTTAATTAAGTTTAAATATAAAAAAAGAAAAAAAGTTTCATGTTCGCTCGACGGCACGAAATCAAAGCTTTTAAAATTGTAAATCATAATAAATAAAGAAAATACAAGGAATGAAAAAAAGGGAAGAAAAAAAAACTTTAACGATAGGAAAACGGAAAATGATTATACCCTCCAGTCGGTCGACTTCCTTCTGCAATTTCTGGACCGAACGTTCGGCAAATTCGGCGCGGGCTTCAGCCTGTGACGATGAAAAGTAATCAGTGAGTCGAGTGCTACCAAAAAAGGTATTATTGAGTGTTCGTGTGTGTGTGTGTGTTTGTCTGTGTGTGGAAGACCGACAAAATGTCTATGCCAGGGCATGCAAGACAGGCCTTTTTCTTGATGCAAACATTAAAAGAACACAAAACGACTAGCAAGCCTAAAAAAGACAGCTGCAAACCTTTTGGCTGTAGCCCAGTATAATCCAGGGCATTTCATATTCATGGTAACCATTTTATCACTGAAATATCGATGACAGTGCTCGTAAAAACTTGTTTGTGATACCATCCAAGTTTTTTCTTTATTTTTTTTTTTTAATTCGGGCATATCATCGACGGGAAGGAGAGAGTGAAAGGTGAGTTCTTGTGCATACCTCTTTAAGCCGTGAGGAGAGTGTCTTGATCTGGACTTCGTACGATTCTTCCCGGGCAGTGGCCTAAATCAAGTCATGGGCGAACACGCAAGCAGGTGAAAAATTAAGAAAACGTGCAATCAAGTTCAAACAAAACTACGAGACACGACACACACAATTCAAAATAAAGATAGTGTTATCTAGGGAGGGAAATGATACATCTAGTGTCGTCAAAAACGCGAACTCATGCCCTGGCCACACGCATCTAACAATGTGCCGTGTGTGCATCTCTTTCAAAATCCGCTTTTCTACCTGCTTCATCCTGGTCGTGAGCGTCTTGATCTGCTCCTTGTAAGCTTCCTCACGTTGGTTGGCCTATTCAGGGCAATGAGCCAATCGCGTCACGACAGAGCAATTTACAAAATAACAAAAAGTTTTCTTTACGGGAGCTTAAAGAGTAACAATTAAACGACTCGATGGAATCAAGTTCAAGAGATTATGAATGATTAAGTATTTCAAAGGAATTATTTTCTTAATTGAAAAAAAAAATCCTTAAGTGAAACGGAAACGGAGTGAATACCTTTTCTTCAGACACTTCCAGGGACTTGAGGTTGTTACCGACGACGCGCAACTCTTCTTCAAGCTCCACGATTTTCCTGTAAAATGAAACCGGATATCGTCAGTACCAAGTCTGTTGAAAAATTTTGCTGTGTAGAGGGAAGTTGATACGGGATTAGGAATCACGTGCAAAAATGGTCATCTTCCGGTTATTGTTCGACAGAAAAAAAAGTGGACAGGAGGAGGTAGGTAGTTGGGGAGAAAAAAAAACGTGCGCATGCACTTACGATTCGCCTTGCTCCGCGCGCTCTTCGGCACGTTCCAAATCTGCTTCCAACATGACCAGTTTGCGAGCAACCTATCATCGTGCAACAGGCAAACGGGAGATGAGACAATTTGGTCCAAAAATAACATTCAAAGGGGTTTTTTATTAGGAAAGTAAACGACACACAAAGATGCGGGACACACAGTCTGGCAACTAAAACATCCTGTAAAAACATCCAAATGTTGAATTAGTGAATAACGACGTTGAGAAAACAGCGACAAATCTGGGTTAATAACTCGATCGCATGCCATCTGGTGTAGTAACAATAGGAGTTGGTTGGTAGACACACCATGCTCTAGATGCTGGGACCCGAGAGGTATACGTAGGAAATAAAACTCGAGGAGGACAAGTAAGTAAGTCTGGGGGCCGAAAAACACTAAAAGGAGAGTCTTACGTTTCACCGGTTTCGGCGCGCTCTTCAGCACGCTCCAAATCCGCCTCAACCATGGCCAGCTTACGGGCCACCTGTGGTTCACACAAGCAACATCAATCCAATGTTTCTTTTTGTTTCCACCACTCATCAACCCTGTCCATTTAAAGTCTAACGTGATCAACAACGACCAGAACAACAGCGGTCGTCATCATTTCTAGTCACCCAAAATGGGACGTGAATCAAAAATATTCAAACTCCAAAAAGGAACTAGTCTCGACGGCAAGTAATTAAGCTTTCTAAATTCTCTTTGGGGGGAAGGGGAAATTCACTTGCCTCGTCGTACTTCCTATCAGCCTCTTCAGCCAGGAAGCGGGCTTCTTTCAACTGATTCTCCAACGCATCCATGCGCTCTTCATCGGAGAGGGAGCGGTTCTCCAACACCTTGCGCATACTGTGTACCAGAGACGGAATGCAAAATTTTTAACTGAAAATCCCAACAACACTTAACACTGCCCCACAAAATATTAGAAACTATGAATGATGACGGGTCCTTTTTCGTCCTCGCTAAAAATGCCAAAAGTCATTAGTCACTTTGCCGCAGGTAACGAAACGAAAAGAAAATAAGACGAGTAAGTCGTCTGCAAAAATGAACAATCATACCTCTTCGTATTTCTTGTCAGCCTCTTCGGCAATCAGTTTGGCTTGTGCTACTTGAGCTTCCAGAATGGCCACACGGTCGTCCTCCATGTTAGTACGGTTCTCCAATGCTTTGCGGATGCTTCACAGTGGGGTAGATATAAAAACAAACAAATGGTATCATCATGCGAAATCACGTGCCTTTTGTTTTTACTTTTTTTTTCTTTTTGGTTAAATTGGATAATAAAAGGTTTAAAAAAAAACGACGTTTTCTCATGGAGAGGAGCTAGCATTCGTTACGGAGTCCGATGGCGATCCATCAGCAAAACTATCGGGAGGGGTTATTATATCACCTGTCATTACGGGGTACGGTGTCTGTACAAAGGGAACGAGAGGCATGCAAGAGACACATCGGATAACAAACGCAGGCAGCACAACAGAACGCGCACACACAACGCAAACACAAAAAAAAGAAACTCACGAACGTGCTGGTAAAAGACTTACAGCCCGCGTCGGAGTGAAACTCAATCGACCCTACATCCCGCTTAATGAACCTGAACTTTGGAAACTGTGTCATTAATGACCCCTCCGCCCCCCTTTGCCGTCAACAACAACACACAACATCCGGTCTGGATTCTATAGTCATATAGGTAGGTATGTATATAGACACAAACACAGTATAGAAACCCCCCGAACTGAGCGTACGTCGTTCACGTACGCTCTTTTCTCTATCATGAAAGCCTATTGACACAAGGATTAATGTCATTGCACTCTGGATCATAAGTTTATACCGTTCTGATTCATCAGCCGAGTGGGAGGCTTCGGCCAACTTGGTGGTAGCGGTGTTCAAACGCTCCTCACTGCGCTCGAGATCTTCCTCGAGCAACTGGACGCGACGGTTAAGACCGGCGACTTCACCTTCAGCCTAGAATTTTGGAAGGGGGAAAGAAAAAACAAACAGATTTCATCAGTCGTTGTTGTCTAAAGAGATTACAGCACACCGGAAGAGCGAATGTCGCCACCGGTGGAATGATAAGCACGTGAGATCAAAAGCTGTAATCAACGTAGCAACGGAAAATATCATAAAAAAGGGATGGAAAGACGGAAAATCTTTTTTTCTCCGAAAAGGCATTTCAAGATCCTATCGTTTTTCCCGTTGAGGGGATGAAAAATGGATTTCGGGGCAGCAGCAGCCGGCGCGAGTGCAGATGAATAGGAATGAAGAGATTCGAAAGAGAGAGAGAGAGAGAGACGAATATATAAAATAGAGTTGCCCATGTTTAGAAGCTGTTGAGCCAAGGCCACTGACTAGGGACCTCTCGACCCACAGACTCACAAGCCAAGTTATATGTCCATATAAGGCATGGCCGCAGACTACGAGTGTGTAGAGAGTCAGAGAAAGAGAGAGAGAGAGAGGGAGCCCGTATATTCTCCAATGCAAACTCGCAGCTCACGCAGCAGCTCACCGGTTGTTGGTGGTACTACTTTGTCTCGGAGAAAACTGGGGAATTTTCATTTTGTACTAATACTGTATGGAGAGGAAATGGCATCGAAAAATGACAGCCAGATAGTGTTTTCTGCAACAGTGATTCCGAGTCGGGCAAACACCCATCCTGTTCATTACCACGCCTTAATAGTACACACACACAGAAACCACCTAGCTCTGCATATAACGACGATAGGGACTTTTTTGTGACACACAAAAAAAGAGGGAAAATTAGATGACAGCTGAAATCTAATTGTAAAAAAGCCGGATAAATTTGGAAAAAAAATGGCACCGAGACTCACTTCTTCCCTTCGTCTGATTTCAATCTGTAATTTTTTCCTGTACTCTTCGGCCTCTTCTTGATATTTTTCGGCCTCTTCTTTCGTTTGACGCATCTTCTTCTTCAACACATCGAGCAGTGTGCCTTGTTGGGACGACATTTTGTGTGTTTCTTGTTGGGAATTTAGAACTAATACAGTTCAGGAAAAATGCCAATTTGGTTTGGAACTGAGTGAGAGAGAGAGATAGAATCCCTTTGGAATGTTGTCGAGATGTTTGGTAGCCGACACACAACACTAATGGCCGCCACTCGTGTGGCTTAGAGGAAAAAAAGGGGAATTCGAGTGGCTTGGATACAAAACTTCTCTGAGAGCCCGCACTACTATTTAGGAGACAAAAACGTGATGGAATGGTAGTAGCAGTGTATGGAATGATCGGCGATGGCGGCGATGGAAAGAGAGGAAACTCTTGTGGGGCACCACCTGCTCTCGAGAGACGAACGCGAAACTAAGCAACCGATCGTCTGGCCGTGTCGGTTATCAAGAGTTAGACACACACACACACGCTCTCTCACACACACACACACTGGTGTAGAGACACACGGAGCGAGAGTTACGGAGAAAGAGAGAGAAACCAGCCAACCATAAAAAGCCACTCCCCTCCAACGCCCAAAAATGGTTTTGGTCTTTCAATCGACGAATACGGGTCGTTTCCGAACCATCTTCTAACCACGATTTCTCTTTACCAAATGTCACAGGGCCGCGCTAGCAGCCGTCTGCTAGCCCCGTATGAGTGACGTCATCCTCCGAGAGAGAGACTCCCCGTCGGACACGGCACGAACGAAACGCCGCACCAATTATGGTATGGCGACAGCACCAAGAGTTTTCGAATCATCATTCGGATTGAGAAATAATAATCTTTCTCGAAAATCAGTCGATTCCAATGCTGAGACTCCTTGCTTACAATTCTCTTTTTTTGTTTTGTTTTTTTCCTTTTTTTCTTTTTTTTTCTGGGCTTCGAGCAGGAGATTTGGCCGTTTCAAAATGGGAACGGGAACAGGCTGCTGTCTGTATAGGGCAATGTTTCTCGAAGATCGTGTCTGTTCTGTTTGGTGTGAGTCACCCGGGTTGTTGCGATGACTGACACCACAAGAACCACACAACAAGAAGAAAAAAACAATAGATAAACAAGCGAATCAACAAGGCCATCACGCACAGCACCGTCGAAAATGGGGGGGGGGGGAATTTTTACATTTTTATCTCTTCTAAGAGATTTCAAAAAAACAAAACAAAACCAAAAAAAAAAATATTTCCGTTGATGGAGGACAAGAGAGGGGGCACGATGACCTTCTTTTCGCAGTCATCCACTTTCCCCTCTCATGCCCATGAATGGTGAGAAACAGAAAAAAAGAGAGAGAAGAGAGAGAGAAAAAGAATATATCTAAAACTCTCTCAGGGCTCTCCGCGGAGAGTGAGAGAAGGTGCTGTGCGCCTCCGGGAGGGGACCCAGACTTCTTCTTTTTGGATTTGATTTTCTTTTGGGTGTACAATATCTATCTTAAAAAGGAATTGTGTGTAAGTCTCGACGAGACCCGAGTCCGTCGCCGTCGTCGTAGTCGTTTCTCTCATGTGAACGCGAACGAAAAAGATCGTGATTGGGCGGATATCCGTGACGGAGTCAACCACGACGATGATGATAAGATTACACACACACACACACAACTTTTGACTTGACGACAGATTAATGTATATAGTTATATAGTTATGAAACTAACCCGTTTAAGCTGATTGTTCATGATATTGTGCAACTCGTTTTTGATTATGTTGAATTTCATCATGGTATCAGAACTGAAGACAGAGGAAGCAAAAGCGAAACCGGGGTAGTCGGCGCATCGGTTCTTACGCCGGAATTTCTCTGCCAACACTTCCGTCCGGACGCTTTGGCATCGCAATTTGGAGAGCTCTTCCGCTTCGGCATCTCCGCCAGCGGTGCTCAAAGCGCCGTTGTTGTTGTTGTTGTTGCCGTTCAAGTCGACATCCTCTGCGGGCGGATGACATGCAGAGAAGAGCCCGTGATCGGTGCTGCCAATCGGATCGGGTCTAATCCGCGGCTCGGAATCCGAGTCGAAATCGGATTCCCCACCGGCGCCGACGGCATTGCCCGACAAACAACAGTTGTTGTTGACTTGAACGAACGCTCCGACCGTCACGTTCCCGTTAGGACGGCTAACGCCAGCCAGGCCGTGTCTTTCCAATAGTTGCTGGACGGCTCGCGAGACGGCCACCGCCGGCCTCGCTGGCAACAGGGCGTCGCTCCTTCCAATGACTTCCGTCGCCGTCGAGTCTTCTTCGTCCAATTCCATGTTAGCTGCTTCTTCTTCTGTGGCACTCGTTGTCGATACGTTCAGCATCTTTAAGCTTCCCCTCCAATAAATTTTGACTTTACAATGGAATGCTCTCGCTGTTTAGCTGCCTCTTGTTTGTCACACACTTTCTCCGAGTTCCGATTCTTCTTGCTGTTGTTGTTGTTGTTGTTGTTGTTGTTCTTGGGAAAACAGACGCCCGCGCGACAGCACCGCCAACGCAACAGCACTACCGACTAGTAGGAAAAAGTTGTTGAACTGTTGCCCAATTTTTTCCAGTCTTCTTTTTCTGCTTTTTCTTTTTTTTCTTTCTCTCTCTCTTTCCTACTACTGTACGACTGCGACGTCTTTGCACTCTCTCCCAGAGGGGAGGGCTGAAGCACGAGGCCAAACCTTCCCTTGGTTGTTTCTATCAGCTGGGCTGTGGGGAGAGACCTTGTTGTGTATACCCCAACAGACGGTTTTTTCCCTTCTCTCTCTTTCCTCTCTATTTTCGACTTTGGAACGAAACGCCTCGCCAGCCGCCCAGGCTAAAGCCAAGATTCCCGTTTTCTAATAACCTCCCACCGATTTGTACACACACGTAGACACAGGCACACACACACGGTTGAAAAATGCGGGTCGCTGCGCCAGAGCCCTCTAGTGTGCAGAATGTCAACTAGATGGGGCACGTCTGGGAGCGCGCCAGGCGCGCCTGGTCCGAAAAAAATAAAATAAAATACGGACGACGACGTAAGAAACGACCGCTCCGGGTCCGGATGTTGTTGCTGCTCGGATCTTTCTTCCGCGAAACTAGACGAGAAACTATGCCTTCCTTTGGGTTTTCCTTTCATCATCCGACCGATTGGTGGATGGATAAAAACACTGGGGAAGAAAGCTACTACCCCCCTCCGCCGCAATGGATTTCTAAGAATAGAACCAGACGGCCAGAGAGAGAGAGTCAAGATGGACGCAACGCCATCTAACGTCGTCCAGTTTCCGCTGACGTCAGTCACGCCACTCTCTCTCTCTCTCTCTCTCTCCGTTCGTCTTACTCTTTTACCAGTTGGCGTCTGCACGGTCCATATAAGGCCCGAGAACAAGATCATCCAACAGAGGCGTCAAAGAGACGAAGAGAGGAGAAACAGCAGCCGGAGAGAGTCTACTTTTAGCGCAACGGCCGCTCCTCCTCTCTCAGCCCAGCGTGTTTAGCGCAACGGGCAAATATGTGTCGGAACGCTTTTTTGCTCTGCCACCCTTTAAGCCGCCCATCTCTACAATTTCCTCCTTACTGCAGTCCACCAGAGAAGAAAAAAAGATTGAAAAATGCTTGAGGAATTTCCATGTCCTCATTTCCTTGCTCCGACCGACAACAACTTCATCTCGGAAAGCGCACAAGAAAAAAATAAAAGAATGAAGAACAATCATCGATTGAAATCTTCCAAAAGGACCAAAGAGTCCTTCTGTCTGTCTATACAGTGGGATATCTTTTTTCGGGCCAAGGTGAGTCAGAGTGAGTAATAGACCGAGTTTGTTTGGGAGAGACGAGCCACGAGCGGGCCCGTTCTCGGATGAATCAAAAGTGAAAGTTTTGTCGTCGTTATGTTTTTTTTTTTCTCGTTTTTTTCTGTCTTTCTGTTTGAGTCGGAGACGATCCGACAAAGATCGGATCGGTTATCCGTCCGAAAAGAAATAATCCGGTAGCTTCAAATGGCCTAGATCTCTCATGGTGCCTTTTTTGCATATTGAAGGAGAACGGGGGACTCACGTTTTGGAGAGCTTTGTCCTTCTCTTCCAGCTTGGCGTTGGCGGCCAACAGCTGCTCCTGGGCCTGATCCAGGTCGTTCTCCAATTGCTGCATCTTTTTCTGGAGAGCGCGCACTTCTTCCTCCGACTGTACGATGATTCATTTCGTTGTTAATTGAGGTCAATTGGCGGCACATAAAAACGTTCAGAATTTCATTAGTTTCCGTCATTTCATTTCTTTTAATAATCAGTAGGGCCAATTTTCGCCTTCGATTCGAACCTTTTCGGCGCGGAGGTTGGCATCGCGGGCTTGCTGTTCGCAAGTATCGGCGCGATCCATGGCGTTATCCTTCTCCAGCTTCATCGCCTGCATTTTCTTCTTGATGGCGTCCATTTCTGCTTGGTTTTGTTTGTCGACTTGAAGAGATTCAAAAACTAAACGAATTGAATGAAGAATTAGATTAAGTTGCCATCAGACGATATAATGATGAAACTGGAGCAAAACGGGATCTTACTCTAGAGACAGGGATAGCAGACGGGGCCCTACGCTGAGCGTCGAACGATATTTCCGACCTCCAGCTGAGTGTCTACCGGCTATTCTTAACCCACCCCTATCTGGCTCGGATATTCTTCCTCTGGTTCGAACTACCCACTAACCAACACAGTAAACGCACAGAAGAAAAACCCATTGAATTGAAACGGCCCTACAAATAACAAATACCTAGCTGAACTGGAATCAATTATGTTGTCTCGCTTAGTAGTAAAAAAAGATCGACAACAAAACGGGTTTCTTACGGAATTACAAGGACGCCAAAGGTCGGCGCTGTGGGAGATGGAAGAGAAAAAAACAAACAAACAAAACAAATGGTTATATAGAAGTAGTAGTAGGATTCAAATCCTTGACATTGACACGAATTGTTTTTTGCGTGCGTTTTTCTCTCTCTCTCTCTCTTTCTGGAGTGGCTCCGTGTTAGTAGTAGACCCGATTCCCGCAGAGCCCCAATCGAGTTATGGCCTGCGGGACGGATTGTCTCTTTCTGACGCGCCAAATATGGCGAGGAAACACGGCGCGTCTCCGTGAATCGTTTTGTTCCAAAAACGTAAATATACCCCTGAGTCCGAGAGACAAGGTCAAGTCCAGTCCAACTCTGCAACATCCCACCCAATATCGATTCAAGAAAATGCACTAAATAAAATCCCGAAAGGCGCGAGCTGGGCACTGTAAAAGGAAATCACTGTCGACCAACCTCTGTTTCTTTTAAAAAAGGAAAAGACATTTGAAAAAATAGGCGATTGTGCGCGTCAATTGTGTTATAAGGGTTGAATGGATGATTGGATGGATGTTAGAAAGTGAAAATAGAAGATAGAAGAAATAACAATGAAACCGAGAAAAAGAATGGAGAGAGAAGAACTCACCTCGTGAATTGAGTGAGGAGCGAGCAACCCGTCAGGCGGCTACGGCGACTGAAGAGCAACTGTTCTAGCTTCGACGTTCCAGCCGACTACCCAATAACTCGGCGGAGCCAACTGTGGAGTCGTATGCCAGTCCCGGAGAGGCAGCACAGCATAGCACAGTTTCCCTCCCCTTAGCCATGCCGCCACCTCCTTTACGTCCTTGCAAAGAAGAGACCCGTTTTCGTCGGATCCCCGCCTCGCCCGGCTCCGCAGCAGCCCGCCTACACGTTCAAGCAGCAACAGGCCAAACAGCTACCAGTTCCCGGCCCCAAGTCGGCGTCTATATTCCACTCCACCCATTAAAAGAAACACTTTTTTATTTCCACACTCGACATATTGATCTAATATCTTCAGATAAATGTGCCCGAGCATGTATATATACACAACACGAGTTCACACCCCGGGCTGCTGGCCGGTTTGTCTTGTGTCTTTTGAAAAGTCAATTTGTTTCCCAGTACAAGTAGAAGTAGTTGTTGTAGTGACGGGGCTTTCACTAAAATTATCAATTGAACTATTTAACTCTTTCGCTTTCGAAACGAATTGAGCAACGAGATTTCAAATTTTTTTTCTTTGACTTTTTGGTGAATTTATTTTTTTGTTTCACTGACAGTATTTATCAACACATTTTGCGTCTAATCAAACGCGTGTCGCCCAAAACCAGAAAAGTGAACGTGCGCCATTAGAAGATAAGGAATTCCCTCTCGCAATTAGTGAGAAATTCTCTCTTTGCTGCAAGCTGCGAGGCTTGTGCAACGGGAAGATTACATCTCCCTTGACGTGAAAAGCACCAAGCTCTTGCAGCAAAATGGCTAAGAGCTCACTGCATTTCTTTTCATAAAAATAACTACGACTTGAGTAAAAAAAAGTAGGCTATACTACTACGTACAAGACGGATGACGGAATTTCAATCATTCAGCGATCAAAATCTTTTTTTACTACAACTCCCTCCACAAAAAAATTGGCGAAAAGAAAAATCGGTCAATCGTCCGGCGTGCTGGAATGAAGCTCGGGGCAAGGTTCATCATCTTGAAAACGCCGTTTGATGAAACAATAGATTCATTAACCTTGTACCCAGAATGCGCGTGAGCCTGTCGTGCGGGATTCCAAGAGGTGAGATGGCTGGAGTCACGATTTGGAAAGGTCGACGTTATGCAAGGCAAGGGGAGGCAGTCTCAGAGAAATGGACAAAGAAAAAAAAGGGAAAATCGGCAACGACCTTGCCGATCCTTGCCACTGGGCTTTTCAACATTTCCTTCCATCGAAGATCGCACAAGCGTATAATACCACGTAGCGTCCGTTCGGATTGGCGACCCTTTTACAGCTAGGTACGTTTCGTAACCTACTGGTCCGTTTGCTTTTTGTTTACAATAACTTGGGCTACGTAGTACGTGTATATCAACTTTGTAGGCAGCAGCATATCTCAAAGAGTCAATCATACACGAAACTGACGTGCTCGACACGTTCAATGCCAACACCAGTTGTATTTTCTTGTAAGGAGCTGGGGAACCTGAGTGGCGTCGACTTTGAGAATTAGAAGCGAACCGGAGCGTAAGATGATAAATAAATTGGGGTCAGCCGTGACAACGGAAAGCAGTGGCGACGACTTTTCTTTTCCTCTCTCGTGTACAGATTTGCTGCTGTCGCTGTTGTACCGGACACAAAACACCATGCAGCAACCCGCCAGCTTCTTGCCGATCTCGCAACCGTTGGTGCCGCACACTCCAAAAATGGACCGTGTTGGCGGGTTCGGGACAAGTCCTTGGCGTTTTCACGTTCGGGACGACGACGACAAAACCTGCGGTCCGTCGATTGGCATCGTTGCACAACCGACTGATTGGAGCAACACAGTGTGGATACGGATGGAATGCTCCCGTTGCTCATTAACTGAAAAAACAAGGGGAAAGGCCCGTACTACTCGCGGAGGTAGTACGGTGTGTCAAAAATCCCGGCGTCGACGTCGACGCCGTCGTACACCTTGGCACCGATTCGAGTTGTTTTTTAGTTGGTGTTTTGTTTCTGATTCTTTATTCTCGGCAGACAGAAACGAAAACGGAAAAGCGGATTGGGATATTTCTCTCTCTGGCCGTCCCAGAAATAGGTCGGGCTCAATGCGCGGGCGCCAACCGGCCATGCCACCGCGCTCCGCGCGCCGCCTCGACGGTATTGGTTTCCCCTAAAAAAGAAGAAACCCCATATAAATGAGGAGGAGGCAGAGGAGGTGGAGGTGGGTTCCCTTTCATCCGACGTCGATTACCATGTACGGAACACAAGAGAAATGGAAATCACGGAGATGTAAAGGAGAAAAATCCCAGTCAAGGCGACGGCCATGGATTTGCCCGACCGTATGGAAACGAGTCGCACACAAAAAAATAACACCTCGGACGAATATGCGAATAGATTTACAGGCAGGTGACTTATTCGTCCGCTTTTCCTCGATTGAAAAAATGGGGGGAAAAAAATGACAATCAAAGAGAAATACAACTTTCTAAGCGACGAGACATATGGCAAGACGCCGAGTGAAAGGTGGCGTACGCACGTGTGGGTGCTGCTGCTGCTGCTGCAAGTGCAATCCACACAAAATATCACAAACAAACTTACGCACCACCAGGTAATAGAAAGCTAATGAGAACGCTCGATTTCCATCGTTAAAGGCCACCATCGCGTGACATGACTCCAATGGCCAGCACATCAAAAGCTGCTAAATTAAACAAGTAGAGAAGAGACGACGGGTCCTTGGTGATGGCTGAAACATGAAAACGTAATAAAATATACCATGTTGTAGGTATCAGATGTTTGTTGCGACCCTTTCGAGCACGCCGGTGCTTACTCACGATCTGTGCAGCCTTCACCTACATCTAATGACGCCGACGGACGCCCAAATATGGTCAGGAAACGCTCTTAACCCATATACCGAGTGCTTAATGGAAATGAGAAGGAACACGAGAAATGAAGAAGAAAGAAAAGAAAAAGAAAAAAAAGAAAAAAAAAATTTAACATTCTTGTTGTTTTCAATTTCGCTTCCGGAATCGAGTCCAGCAGCCGGTCCAGCCCGGCTGATGGCTAGCGTCTACATATCTCAACCGGGACGGCAAAGTTCTTTCGTCCGTTCAGTGGAAGAAGCAAAAACAACAAAAAATAGGGCCAGCGCGACGCCGCCGTAGTTTATTTCTGTCCAAAAGCGCCCGGGCTCCGACCCCGGAAAAAAACTTTTTTTAAAAGACCCCCGAACTCGCTGAAAGAATTAAAAACATCAATGGGAACAACATCCAGCTACCATCCGGATGGACAGCAGTCGCAAATGTATTTATTCTTAAAGAGGCACACTTTCTAGTCGTCGTCGTCGTCGTTGCTTGCTACTGTACTTACTTGGGGAAATTCACTTTGTGTGTGAATCATCGGTCGCGTGACGAAGATGAGGTTAGAGGTCATCACGAGGATGAGAACTTTATCGCTCTCTCTGCATCCGCCCATCAGAAAGATACCAAGAGGATCAAAACCGACACGTCAGACTCATCTCCCTGTGCATGAGATTTGTTTTCTCTTCTCGGTCACGAATAGCGACGACTACATTCATTCTCATCGAGCTGGGTGTTTTAAATGACCGGATAGCAGATGGGGATGGTCTCGGAGCGCACATACTTGGACCGTGACGATCCCCAAGACGATCTCAAAAACCTACTTTCACTCGTGTTTTCAACGATTTTGGAGGAACCAGCGCCAAATCTTTAGGGAAACTTGGTCTTCGTGTCCATTAGCGGATGTGAAATTCCAGTCAAGGAAACAAAACAACAAGACGACGGGTCTCTCCCCTCTGGAAGAAAAAACGATTCATTGTTTAGAGAGAGAAAGAAGAATGCAATTCAGCACGACGCCTCCACTCGGGTGTCGATCGAAAGTTGTTCGCAGGAAAAAAAGAAACACCAGTGCGAAACGCGTAATAGTTTGAATGTATTACGATGAGACGATTGGCAAGTCATGGTGTTCCACTTGGTTTGACGTACTCAAAAAAACCTTTTCTTTCTTTTTCATTTTTTTAAAGTATTCCAGATTTTAAATCAGGGCGTTATGTGTGAGACATATTGAAAAGTAATAGTTCCGATAAACGAAAAAAAAAACATTTGAGAGGGGCAAAAGGTACACTGACGTGGCAATCAGCAAGCTCGTCGGTGATACTCAGCCGATGCATTGCCGTAATCCTGAGCACTGAATAACGTCGAAGCGTTGCGCCCCATGTATCTGTCGTGACCAATGAAATGATTACAGTCAAGGTCTCTTGATAATATTATTCAAAGGATTTACTTTAAAAAATCTTGGAGGTGAACGTGGAGCAACTGGATCGACTTTTCATCAAGTGGAGTGTACGCTAACATACTCCCTAACCGCGCTGTAATAATTTCCATACATTTAAATAGAATATAATATTTTAAACGCGTACTGCGTACATCAGTTTATGACGATACTTACTGAACATTCGTAAAAGATGAGGGGCTCCATAAATATGGCTCATCGATTTGTCAGGGTGATTCTTCAAAATCTATAAACATTCGTCGAACGATGAGAAAGTGAGCTGTAAATTCGGAATTTCACTTGACTTACATCAGCATATTGTAGTCTTTCAAATTTATACAGCAACGATGAACCGAGCGTCACATTGAAATATTCTTTCAGGCCGGCCATGACCTCCTGAATGGCACTCTCTCTAAAGGACGAATTAAAGAAACGAATCAAAAAAGTTTCTCCATGTGGCGGGACGAAAAACAAAGTACAACAAAAGGGTGGCTTGTGACATACTTGCTTGGGGTGGTTGCTCGGTTACTGCTTTTGTGCTTGATGTAATCTTCCAAAATGGTGTCAACCGGGACTTTGGCAGGTAAGTTCGCCAACTGTCGAAGAGTAGGACAGTAGAATAGAGAATTAGCATCACGGTTGGCGAGAGCACAGGGGCTACTGTACCTTTTTTTGTCGATTAATGTAGTCCCAGTCATCAACAAGCCAGGGTTTCAGTTCATCTGGAATTTTTATTTTCACTTCAACCTTGGATAAAAACTGCTCTTCCTACAAGAAATTTTAAGAATGCTATTTTATTGGAAAATTTAGAAAGTACATTAGAAACCTCACCGATTCAACACTGGAGTCAGGTCGAGACTTTTTCCTTGAGCTTTCAGAAGAAGCAGCTGCACCTGAGGTTGTTGTAGAGGGAGTTGTTGAAGCTGCTGGTCTTTTAGGTGGTTTTTCTATTTAACAGAACAATGAATAACATTACTGCCCCAGGATTCTGTTTTTTTTTTTGCGATGAACAAAGCTTGTGTTGAGTTTTCTAAAGCAAGCTTATGATAAATAGATAGTTTAACAGAAAGTGTTTTACCTTGAAGTGATGGAGTAGAGGATCTGCTGTCAGTTTCTTTGCCTGATGTGTTGGCATCTGACAAGTTGCCACCACCTTTGGAAGATTCTGATCTACGACCAGGAGGTTTACCGACAGGGGTTGAAACACCTTTGATTTGTTTCTTGCCTTTCCTTTAAATTTTAATTGAGAAAAAAATGAGCAAGTTATGGAGCAAAGTATAAAATCTGAATAATTACGATGTAGCTTCATGGGCTTTGAGCAATTCCTTTTGTTTTTGCAGGGCTTGATCATTGTACTTCAGCACACGGTTTTCTGGCACCCATTCATCCCAACTAAAAAAACATGCATTCATGAATTGATGAGTTCAGAAGGGTTCCAGAAAGTTTAAGAAATTTTGACAATTATTCTCCCATCATACTTTTTATTCCATCCAGCATAATGTATCAGATATTTGTTCTGTTGATCCTTAACTTCGGCTTTCAAGCTTTTGGCCTCGTAAAGCAGAGGCCCGTGAAAACATAGAACCCTTTCACCTGTTTTCGAAAAGCTATTTAATAAATAATGTCAAAAAGTATAAAACCTCGACAAACCTTCTTTAAATTTGAATTCTGTTGCTGGCTTCTGTTGAGCTTTGGGACCCATTTTTGTTCAAAGCAGACGCTCAACAATTGCACGTCACGTGACCTGGCGTTGGCGCAGTTTTCAATAAAGACCGTCCGAGTGCGCTCATAAGGCCAAAACAAATGAAGCGCAGTCTGGTGAAATTTATTCGAAATTGACATTTGACAACATTTTATTTTTACCCACATGGGTAATTTTTATTCAAACTCAAGGATACGTATGAAACGTAAGTCGGATATTACGACTTTTCAAACTTCTCAATTTCTAATGTCACAAAATAATCTCACATGAGCACATAGGTAGGAGATGTCGCCACACCACAGTTATTATTTCTCTGGGACATCAAAACATATCCGGAATTGCCCCAATAAGTTGACCACGAATTTTTAACCAACCAGTAAGGTTCGCCTCTTAAGATTCCGTATCCGACGGCCAAAACGGCATGATCAAGAGCGTCTTCACCGCTACCTAAAATGTTAAAATGCAACGCTTACTTAAGAGTCATTTGTTAACATCAGGGAAGCATATTTTGTTTTTCTTGTAAAGAAAACTGAAAGCTCCTTTTAAGAACTACAATAACCTACCGCAATCAGGGTCATAATAAACGCCATTAGCGTAAAATGAAAAGGCTTTGTGAGAAGCGTCGATGGCGACGCTGATGGGGCCGTATTTGAAAATGGCAACTTTCAAAGCATCGACATCTCCTGATGTGACGTTTACGTAGCCCTTAATGGGAGCAACTAGAGTTGCATTATCAATGTGACAATATCCATCAGCCCCCAAGTAAGGTCCGTATGTCTCATCTGAAGGAATGCCTCCGTGCTTCATCATCCATTGGTATACTCTGAAATCCTCGCCACCTTTTAAATGGAATAATAAATTTAGAGCAAATTAAAGCAAAAATTATTTGCTTAAAGTAGGGATAAATCGATATTTCAATTTACCGTCGCATCCGTTATTTCCGAAACCCCAGCTGCAGTCAACAAGAGCCTAAGACAACATCTTCCATTTATTAGTAAATGGTAAAATAAAAAAAAAAAAACAAGTTATAATTACCTGCTGCGATAGTGGTGTAAGTTTGCCAGTTTTTAGAAAAAGGGCTCCTTCCAAGGTTCCTACAGTGCCAAAGCTCCAGCAAGAACCACACACACTTTGATCTTCGAAGGATTACGAAAAATGAGGTTATTGAAAGGAACTTTTAATACAGAAGAAAGCGAAAAAAATAAATAAATAATTACCTTTCACGGGAGTTACAGCACCATAAAGACGCCAGTCCATTTGCTCGGGCAAATTTTCGACATCCTTCTTGGTGTAGTGAAAAACCGATCCTCCGTTGTAGCCGCTTGAACGCAACTTTCCACGCATGTGCCTCATCTCCTCCGAGGAATGATCGGTCAAGTGGTTTGGAGCCAGCTTATAGCTCAATCCAGCGCGATTTTTTGAATGGATGAATCTGCCAGTTATCAAACAAAATATTGATGAATCAATATGATGACCCATATAAAGGAATTTACCTCATGTTTTGTCTGAAATTGTTTTTGCGATGTTCCTGTTCCGTTTCGTTTCTGTAATCCTTTTTATGGTGACGGCGGAACGTTTCGAATGCATCGTCAACATGCTTGGAATGACCATGTGCAAATTCGCGCATAGGATTGAACGTGTAAATGTGGTCAACACCAGGACCCGGGAATCCATGACATGTACCAACATCTGTTAAAAATAGTTAGTAACGAGTAGGTAATTGGACAACACAATAAAAACTCACCGGCATCGATGGCAAAAGCATCTTCATTGGGTTTTTCTGGAGTGAAACTAGTATAATCCAGATAGTAGTGATCGTAATGAGACCCCAAAAGAGAATTGAATCCTTTCATTTCATATCGCACTGGCACGGTAATTTGTTGACGAGTTCCAGCAAACTACCAAGATACGCCAAGTTTCTATCAGCAAGGAATTCTTAATAAACAAGCTACGAATCTACCTGATGCACCAACCACATTGTGTAGCGATTGGTTTTATCGCCGAAGGTAGTGATATACTCCCACTTTTCACATGTTTCACCGTTCATAACTTCTGTGCCAATCAACTAAATCCGATTCAATCAACATATCAGCACTAATTTAATGTTATCATAAAAACCTAGTACCTTAAAGTTAGAGATATCAGGCAATATCCCTTGGGCTTCAACAGGCTCATCAGCACTTCCAGGAGTCTGGAAGCAATTAAGCTGATTCTTGACCTGTTCATTGGTCATGGGAGCTATTTTTTTGGCAGTTCCATAGGGTCCTTCATTAGCTAGTTGGTAAGTCTTCATCATACCTAATAGCAGAAGATAACATGTAATAACATAGATTAAGACATAGTTAAAGATTAGGAAACAAAGAGTTGTTTTACCTCCATAGAAATCAATCCTGCTTCTTCCACTATCAAAATCAACCCAGGCATAAAAATCTTCCTCTATCTCAGCATAAGGCAGATGCAGCACACCTTCACTTATCTGATATAAGACATAAATTAGTAATCATTTTTTAAACAAGCAACTGAAATAGTTACATAGGTGGAGCTCCACTTTGGAGGAGCTGGAGAATCTTTAACATCAGAAGGTTGGTTGAAATGTTGAGGGAGTCTCCATTTCTTCCATGTTTTTCTTTCATCCTTGGAGGCAATTTCATTATCATCTGTCCCTCCTGTTACCAAGCCTGTCATTTAAAAAAAAGTTAGTAAAGTTGATTTTTAAATTAAGTTACATAGCATCAGTACGGGTTCTTCTGACGCAACTTATTAACTGTCATCAGTTCAATGATCTCAAGTTTTTACCTGATATGGCAAAAAATAAGAGCAGACAAAATACACGCGACATGTTTTAACGGCGAAGTAACTCTTTATAAGACGAAGTCACAGAAAGTTTGCAAACGGCAGCAAAATTTAACGCACTCGAATTACGCCTCCTCTTGAGCGCTTACAGTGCTCGTGTCGTATGACACACACTTGCTGCTAAGCCGTATTCTAAAGGGAGGGAAGGGAAAATTGAAGCATAATAAAGCGTTGCCAGATATTTTTAAACTTGCCTTATTGCCGAAAATGAAAAGCAGACGAAACCAATTTTCTACTCGTGTGTGTGACATTTTTTTAGCAATCCACAAACTTTACTTACAAATAAGTTGTAAAACAATTTCTTCACCATGTTCTCGAGAAGCGGAAGTCGTCTATTAAGTTTAATAAATACCACATGCATACAGAATAGGGGTAAACGAGTCTGGGTGCGAAAACCTCTAGGATCTCCCATGGCCAAATCAAAACTCTTTCGAATTCCTCAAAAACCAGTCCTACCTGAAGATGAGAAAGCCGAAATGAAACGCCTCTACGACAACTATAAAACTCAAATGAAATCATTAAGGTACTAAGGTGTTTCCCATCCAAGTTTATTTATAGTCTTTGTTTAATCTATACTTGATTTCTTAGACAGTATTTTTTTGAACAATCTCTCAAACAAGCAGAGAGTGGTGAAGTAGCTCAAATGAAACACAAACTTGAAGAAGAAGAACATATAATGTTGATGGATGAAAATCGTCTTGAGAATGAAAAAACTGCCAAGTTACGAGAAGAGAGATTGAAAGTTGAAGCAGAGAAAACTAGAGAAAGAGTTCTCAATTCCCTTATTTTGAAAGAAAAAGAAAACAAATTATTTGAATCACAGATTGAAGATTTCCTTCAGCAACAAAAGGTGAGCTTTTCAAAATCCCTTTTCAATTTAACTTGTATCATAAACAATTTTTTGGGTAGGCCACACCATTTATCCAACCAGAAAACATTGAAAAGGCTATAGAGGAAGCTTTGGCTAATCCTACAAACTTTAACTTCGCCATAGACCTTGACGGATACGTATATCGAGGGAAAGAGACCTCGGTAGACCAAATACCGGAAGACAAACGAGAAAGACTGTGTAGCATCTGAATGTATTGGAAGTGATGGCATACAAAAACTAGCATTGTACCTTAATCCTCCTCCATACTTTCTTCATCTTCGCTAGTCATATCTGGTTCGTCAGCTTCTCGCTGACATCGGTTACATTCACACATAAACAAATAGTTCTCCATAAGAAATTTTCTTCTTGAATGACGACTTCTTGTCATAGCACATTCATCCAAGTAGCTGATAAATATTTCTTCTCCTTCAACCAAATCTTTGGTTGCGACTAGTGCGACAGTGTGATTAGAGAACGGAAAGGTAGATTTACTATTGGGCTCACAGCTGTGATTACATGCGCTCTGTATTGCATACAAAGCCGATCCTTCATTGTCCAGAAAATCGCCCGATTCTATCTCGATGTCTTGATAAATGGTGTCGATTAAGTCATCTGTTGTAGAACCGAATTGTTTTTCGGTGACATTGTGAACCCAGACACTGAGGCTGCTTGATCCGATGCCCTGTCCATTCCGACCAATCAGCGTGAACAATGAACGGAATCCTTGTGGAGTTAAAAACTAAAAAAAATGTATAATGTCTGGAATAAAATTAAGAAAATTAGAAAAAAAGAAAACCGATGAACACCTCGCTAGTTTCGGTTCTTCCGAGGGCTTTGATCGTTAAATCACGCAGCATCTCAAGTTGACTTTCAAATTCTTGGCCTAAAATCTTGTGTGCAATTTCGTCTTCTTCATTTACTGTGTGATGACAGAGTAACATAAGCTGACTTTTGAGCTCTTCTCTATCTGTTCTTTGAATAAATGTAGCTAGGATACGCGCCAATAACATAATTGAAGCGGTTTCTGGAGGATAATGCATTTTCCTGTCAAGCATTTTCATTATTAATAATTATAAAGTGAAATCCTTTAAACACACTAACTTCCATGCTTCATTTAATTTTTCTAATGGATGATTTGGGTCTCCTCCAAGCACATTAGAGCATAAAGTCTTATGGTATTGATTCCATGCTTGATCTCTGCATTCAGAACTGCAGTATGTTATCTGATGATGATTAAATAAGATGCATATTACTATTTCTTTGATTGATGTATCCCATTATTTTCTTACTGCACACTGAGGACATACAACATGTGAGGATTTATTTGTTCCATCACACTCTGGGTGTGGAAGTATCAAATCAGGCTTAGCAGTGAGGCGTCTTGCATTTTCTTCAGCAGTTTCTAGGGGCCTGTTTTTAAAAGTTGATTGATAATGTAACCTTTATGACTATTATTATGACTGTAACCTTAAGCAAAAATCACATGCGGCATATCCATAAGCAGAATTCCAACTGAACTGACACGAAAATAAAGGTTGTTCTTCGATTATTTTCTCATCTTTTTTGAAACTACGAGTTGTAAACAATCCGCGGCCCTAAAATTAAATGTAATATAAATGTATTTTAGGAAAATATATGTAGAATCTTGACTTACTTTAGTCTGTTCACTATATCGAACTACAGCACCATGATTAACGTATGTTTCTTTAGAGCATGCCATAATTCGAGTTATTTACTTCTCAACTCGTGAAAGTTTGCCCGTAATACCTCACAACACGTGGAAACGAACGTGTTAATTGTGACTTCAGTCGTGCAACAAGGCCAGACTACAGACCTGTTGTTTGTTGGAAACTGAAGGCAACCAGCGCCATCTCGATAATGACAGGATTTTGGCCTTGATCTTCTATCTTAAGATTAAAAGAGAAAGAAGAAAAATTAAAAGAGTACTATGTAATGTATTTAAGACTATCAACTACTATTTTACTATCAAATCATTTTAAAAATAAAAACAAGTGTATTTAAATCATTCGCTATCACTATCCAAAAATCATAACTATCGGATTTCTTTTTATCGTATTTTTTTCGAATGTTACAATTATTTTAGGAATGCAATGAAAACATAAATTTTCTTGTCCTCTTCAGAAAAAAGTCAACAAAATTTTGCTGGTCCTGGTTTGTGCCATTGAAAATTTATTTTTAATAAAACACACAAAACTTTAATACAAACTCTAGAACTCCTGTGTGTTTTGTCCCGATAATTTTCATTTTTTGCCATACGTGCAAACAAACTTCAAACCAAATTTAAACTAGCGCGCGGGCGCATTTCGGTGTCTCATCGAAATCGAAAAGATTCATGAAGGCTGCATTCCAAAATTTTGTTAATTTCCATCAATGTAATCAAGAGAGGTTCAATACCATCCAACATCCTTCATCTCTGATTTCAGTAACTTTGTTAACCTAATTGTTACAATTATTTTAGGAATGCAATGAAAACATAAATTTTCGTATTTTACTTTCATTAGAAAAAACTGTCAACAAAATTTTCGAACTTATCGAGAAAGTTCAGACGAATCGAAAACGGTGTGTAAACGTCGACGAGATCTTGAACAATTGAATGGAGGGAATTTCAATCTGATAAAAATCGAATTGGTAAATTATTGTTCGTTGCATCATAAGGGAGAGAACAATGTGCGAAAAATGGGAGAGAAATCTGAGGCCGTCTTGGACGGACTGCTACTTAGATTCAATAGAAAGTGCATAGTCGACATTCGTCTTTGAGCTAAACATCTTTTGCAGCGCTTGATAATTAGTGAAGCAACCAAAGAGCTCACTCGACGGCATCCTACTATCGTTGTTCTTATTTTCCAAAATGAAGGTGAAACTCCAGCCGACGATGTTACGGTTATCAAACGTCGTGACAAAGTTGATCCCAACTTGGTTTACTCGAGTCGCTTTCTCGCTGTCTGGCTGAGATTCGGCCATACCGATAAACAAGGATTTGAAATCCGGATGGATCACCGGTAGGAAAGCGTATTTATTGGAAGATGCCTGCCAACACAAAAGGTCGATAACATCAGTGAAAGCGAAATTACTTTCAATAGAAAGAGTGATTAGCCTACTTTGACTATTTTATTGGGAAAGTGTTTGGGAGACAAGTAACAAAAGTCGCCCAACTTTTGCATGAAATCCGGACGGAATCCAGGTGCAGGACGGATACAGATGGCGCCAACTGGCTCTTCCGACTGCATAAGCCACAAGATGAAAATGGATTTACCCAAAACAAACTTTTGAGTAACGGGCATCTCGGCCAGAATCGACTCAGTAGCAAACGCCGTTTCTTCCGGCGAATCCTCGGTACTTGTAGATCCTGGTTCAGACTCCCTGTGTTCTTCCTCAACTACCAGCTGGATTTTTAGCCTATTTAAGATGGAAGAAACGACGTGCGACAGCAAATAAAGATCCTGTTTGACGTTCGTCACCCGGCGTCCCAGTTTTCGTCCGAAACTGGAATGGAACCCTTGGTTGAGCCAATGACAGGGGATTGGTCGGTCGTCTTCGTCGTAAAGGTGGATTTTTATTTTCATTTCTTTGCAAAGTTCGTGCTCGGCAGCGGCCAACGTAGCCAGTTGGAGCTTTTCTTGGCAAACTTCAACCGACCCTTTCATCTTAGACAGGAGAATGTCGGACGTGTCGCCAGAGATCGGTTCTTCTCCAAGAGACGTTAGTTCGGGCATGAAGAAGTCTCTCTTTTCAGGATGTGATCCATTTAAAGTCATGACAATGGTTGAACTGTTTTCTTCCAACAATGAAATCAACTGCTGCAAATGCTGGTGGTTTTCAGCTTGCTGATTCTCAAGTTCACTATTAATGCCAGGGCTAAACCCATGTAACAAGCAAAGTCCTCTGCCATATCTTTTCTCTTTGCAATACACATGGCCAACTTTTTTGCTTGAATTTCTTTGAGTCTTTTAAACTCTTGCCTGAGACCAAAAAAGCTGTTCACATTCTTTATTGTGCCAGAGGTTAAATTGATTGTAGGGTGTTTTGAAGAAATACATTTGTCAGTCAACACTGATCCACAAGTCACACACCAGTTTACCCCTCTGTAAAAATTGGAATAAGTTACCAGTTTTCAAGGATACAGTTAAAGTGTTTAAAACTTGCGGTGGACTGGAAGTTGTTCCAGAAGTTTTTGCCTTGCATCCCTTCAACTTAAGCATGTACAGGGCATAACTGTTGTTGGGCAAACTGGCTGGATCAGGGTTGACAAAGTTTTTATGGCAGATGGGACAAGCAATCTTGCCATCTTGAAATATTTCCTGAATCTGATGAAGCAGTTGTTAGTTCTAATGTTAGAAAAAGAGTAGTGCATCATACCTTAAGGCACGTGAGGCAGACAGTATGAGCACAGGGAAGAAATTTGGGTTTCCTAACGTTTTCGTCAAATTGGCACCAACAAATTTCACAATTGATTAAATCGCTAACATCTCCGACGACAGTGGACGACGCCATTTCGATTTTTATTATTCTGTAATCGTAACAGCAGCCAATCAGTCATCATTGCCAGTACTTTATCTACTAGGTAATATTTTTGTTTACATCCTTCATGGTCGTCTGCTAATTGCCCGTTGAAAAGTTTCAAATTTGACATCATTTTTTATTAACTTTTTTTTCAAATTAAAATTAATTACTCTTGATCATACTGGTAGTTTAATATAAAACGAAACATTGTATGTACCGCTAATCTTTTATTAAAAATAGAGCAAACTGCATTATTTCGCTGATGGCCCATTTTGAGCAAACCACGAGAGGATATCTGGCGTCGCTGTACGTACAATCTTGTCTTCGCTCATTTTGAAGTTTTTAAACACAAAGCACTTTTTGTCACTTGTCAGTTCAATTTTAGTTTTTCTCAGTAATTGAAGCGAGCAAAAGCAAGAAAATATGGCTACTGGAAGTGCCCAAGAAACTCAAAATTTTGTAACCCTTAAAGGATCAGTAGAACTTATTGTGGATTTTTTCAGTTTGTGCATTTTATTTCAATCTAATTGTGATTGGTAAAAAACTTACTGTTGACATTTTCTTTCCTGTAGATTACAGCTTAAACAGTATTCTTTATCAACGAGGGGTATACCCCGAAGAATCTTTTATTCCTACACAGCATTATGGACTAACAATGTACATGTCAAAGATGCCTGAAATTAAAAAGTACACTGATGAAGTTTTACCCCATCTAAAGCGTAAGTTAATGGTTTCAAACTATCATTAAAATGTGAACTTATTTTTCAGTTTAAATTTTGTAGAATGGCTTACTGAAGGAAAAATTAAGAAGTTGGTGCTAGCTCTTTGTGATGTAAATTCAAAGGAGCCTTTGGAGTGCTGGGAATTCAGAATTGTGGCTGAAGAAACTCCAACAGGAGAAGTCAAACAACAGGGAACTAAACCATTAAAAGACATCCAACAAGAGATTCGGAATGTTCTCAGACAAATTACTGCCTGTGTCACATTTTTGCCACTATTAGACTGTGTTTGTATGTATCTTTAAAATCTAATTTCATTGGCTTTTGTTGTTAAACTATTATTTACTCAATGCTAAAGGTTCATTTGATCTTCAAGTCCACACTAAAAAAGATGCTGGAGGTGAAGGATGGGGTGATGTTCAACCTCTAACCATCCAAAATGCACAGGAAGTTCAACTTAGATCATTTTCCACTTCTATTCAAAATGTTCACACATTTGTCAGTTACAAAAGTGTTTAATTTGTTTCATGCCAAGTTTTACTTGAATTTTAACTAATGGGTCTGTGGCCAATTCATCAATACATACTTATTTGTAATCTTAAAATAGGATAATGTACAGAGAAATGGATTTATTGAACCCATTTACAAGTAACAATACTTGGGATTAGAAAAATGACTAATCTTGCTTGTATTAGGAGGCAAAATATGTTTCTTGGATCTACAAATTTTGTTTGAACTATTTTTGAAATGGATAATAATCAAATCCAGGAGAGTTCTGCTGATACATTGGTTTGACAGGTTTTCTTCCTTCTTCTATAAGTTTTTGAACATCTTTTCTGTAGGCTGGCGGTTTCAGTTCTTCTTCCAGTGTGCACTCGTGTTTTGCTCTGTCTTCTAATTTAACAACATGGGATCTGACAAGATCAATATCTCTCTTGAATTCATCTGTTAGGATTTCAATGGCCGAACTTGGCGCATCAAACTTCATGACGAAATAAGTTCCTTCTTTGTGCCATGTATTGTGTGCCTTCATCCTGTATGGAAGAGGATTAGTTCCCAAAGAGAGAAACTGTCGAAGTACCCCGCCTTGCTGCACTATAGTTTCAGCGGACCGTTTAAGAGATGAGATCAATTCTGGTTTTGAAAGAAGTCTAAGTGTTAAAGAGACTTCATACAAAGGCATGATGATTCGTTCTTTCCGTGATGGACAGTTGGACACTAATTAAATTTGCGAAAGTTCAAACGTGCTTTAGGGACGACACAATCGAAAAGCCGAAATAGCAGACAGTTTCTATTTTTTTCGTTTAGGTTTTCAGCTGTGGTGCAGTGATGTCAAGCTTATTTCGTGGAATTAAAAAAATCCCACCATTTTGACATTTATAATATCTAACATTTATATTTTAGAAATTACACTCTTTAAAAGTCTCTGAGAAAAAAATCTAAAAATAATAGCCTTTTTTTTTTTAATTGGCAAGAAGCAACGTGACGTAAAGTGTTGTCTGCAAGTTATACGTGCGCTTTGTTAGCCGCGAATCACATTTTTTGAATTCGTGTTAAATACTTTAATTCATTCTTTTGAGCAAAATGATATTCTGTGCAAGGTTTCTGCACAACCAAAACGTGGTAGGTTAGCTTAACTATTGTTACATACCTGTTAAATAAAGTCAATTTTTTTTTAGTTATGTAATCAAGTCCGACCATACCTAAGAAATGTATGTCAGAAAAGCTATGTAGTGAAACCAAATCAGCCCAACTCTCAACTTACAGCATTTTCAAAATGTTTAAAGAACTTTAAACCAATAACCAGACATGTTGCAACAGTAGCAGAGGTCCCAACAGTTCAGCAATCAAAATGGATTGGAAGATGGCTAGGGGGGCTAGCAGGAATGTGTTTTGGAGCAGTGGTGATTGGTAAAGAAATTTTACACATATTAATGTTAGAATATTAATTAAAATCCCCTGTAGGAGGACTCACTCGGTTAACAGAATCTGGCTTGTCGGTAATAACAAACAAAATACTTTTAATGGTTTTCATTGATGTATAACCAAGCCTTTTTTTTTCATCAGATGGTTGAATGGTCTGCCTTTGGTGAGAGACCCCCACTCACAAGAGAAGATTGGGAAAAAGAATTTGAAAAATATAAACAGTTTCCTGAATACAAACAGTATTTCTCTATTTCCCTAAAGTTGATTTTTTGTTTCTAACTTAGGCTTGTTTTGAATGATCTTATTCAGATTGAAAAAAGGCATAAGTTTAGAAGAGTTCAAATTCATTTGGCACATGGAATATGGTCATAGAATGTGGGGTAGATTGATTGGGGCTATGTTTGTAATACCTGCCGCGATCTTCTGGAAAAAAGGTTACTTAAATTCAGGACTCAAGAAACGAGTACTGATATTTGGCACACTAATTGGATGTCAGGTTGGTAATTTACTTGATTTATGTGTTTGAAATTTGGATGTTGAAAAACACAACCGTTTATAGGGTTTGCTTGGATGGTACATGGTGAAATCTGGACTGGAAGATAGGTTTCACGAACCTTCAGATGTTCCAAGAGTATCCCAATATAGATTAGCTGCACATCTGGGCTCTGCCTTTGTACTTTATTCTTTATTCTTTTGGTCATCTCTACATCACTTGGTGCCCGCCAAAGCGATTGAAGCTACTAAAGGAGCTATGAAGTTCAAGCGCTTAGTTCATTTTTCCAAAGCGTTCATTTTCTTGACTGCCCTCTCAGGTATAAAGCTGTTGAAAAAAAAGAACTAGCTTGAATTTTGACTCACGATTGATTTTTTTAGGTGCATTTGTTGCAGGGTTAGATGCCGGTCTTCTGTACAATTCATATCCTAAGATGGCTGAACGATGGGTACCTGAGGATTTGCTTGCAATGTCCCCTGCGATTAGGAACTTTACCGAAAACCCGTCTACTGTTCAGTTTGATCATCGAACTTTGGTAAGAAAAACTAAGATGCTTCAAGCTTGAAACGATGTTGATTCTTTCGTCGATTCAAAAGGGAAATTTCACGGTACTGTTGTTGTCAACTGTGTGGCTTTTATCCCGTCGCATCGTTCTTCCACCTCGGGCCCGATATGCTGCGAATGCGTTAGCTGCAATGGCCTGGATTCAGGTGCGTTATTACAGTAAATTTCATTGTAATGCGCACACTAAACAATATTTTTCTTCTATATTGCACAGGCTTCATTAGGAATTTCTACTCTTCTCTTTTATGTTCCGACACCCTTGGCCTCTTCTCATCAAGCCGGTTCATTAGTATTGTTGTCAACAGCATTATGGCTTTCTCATGAACTAAAAAATATGAAGTACATCCCGAAATAATAGGATAGAATATCAGGCGTCTGATTGTGCTTTACTGAATCGTGAATGTGTTTATCCTAGATGTGATGGTTAATAAAACCAAGTCAAACCGTTTTTTTCTACTTGAAATTAAGTTGTAACCTAATTTAGCTCACAGCTCCACAAAAAGACATGAAATGGAAAAGCAATGCATAATATATTTTGGCAATATTAACAACCATAAATTTAAAAATATACTTCCATATTCTGAACCCTGAAGTATTATTCAGGAGGCTGATTTTGTACTTCTTAAGTTGATTTCATTAGCACTACTAGGTCATGTTGCAACTGTCTAGGTATTTCTAACTGACATACCTTGCTGGAATCTTTTAAGTTTTTCCTAATGACCCGCATTGCAGAATATTTAAGGGAATAAAGGGGGCTTGTGATATTGACTGTAACCCGCTTTGGTTGGATATCTTGAGGGTGAATTCTGCCACTTCGCAGGTCTGGAAGATATTGCTAGAAATAGAACATCATGCTTACATAACATTTAAAGGTTGGTATTTACATCTGTGAAGAACCCTTACCTCATACCATACACCTGGCTCAAATATATGTTTGGAGTTTGCATTTAGACTTTCACGAGTTACAGCATCCTGAAACACCCAGGGGTGAGCTACGTATGTGTTAACATCAAAGAACTCTTGAGGTTCGAGCGTTTTATACTTTACTCTGGCACCTTCGTAATTGATCCATATTACTTCTACTTTTCTTTGAGTTGCATTACAAAACCGTACAAAACTCAAGCCTCGACTGGGTTGCGAACGAATAATCTCACGAACGCCATCACCTTCATTTCTTTCATTTCTCCTCATTTTTGAAAATTCCACATAGAAATCTAGAGAAATATCATATAAACACACTCCCGGTTGTTGCTCTTCTTACAATACGTCAGTACGTCAGATACGTCAGATTTATGCCACACTAAAAGCAGCACATTTCAACCGCTAGATGTAGCAAGTACCTGATGTGCTCGATGCAGCCCACTGTTTTTGACACGCGTAAACTTTTCGATGTGAGTTTGACAAGTGTAGAGAACACCGGAATAATATACAATGGAGGACAGCATGGAAAAGCCGAACAACGGCAACAAAAAACTACCTTTAGAAGAACTAGACCGAGATGAATTGGTGAAACGCTGTAAAAGCTACCTGGCTCTTGCGCAAAGAGCCAAAGTAGCTAAGGATGGTGAGTGGCTCATCTACTCGTTTAAAGAACGACAAAATACGAATTTCCAAAAATTTACCTATTTATTATGTCTGTTTTCTATTTCCAGAGGCACAACAGAGAGAAACAAATCTTCTCGACAAGATATCTGTCCTTGAAGTCCAAGTTTTCCAGTTTACTGAAGAAAAGAACTCTGTGATTAATAAAGAAGAACAATTGAAGTCTGAAAATCTGTCTTTAATCTCTCAATTAGCAGAGATTACATCTCAATTAAAATTCAGAGAAGAAGAAAACAGCCAGCTAGTCTCAAAAAGTGAAGACATGCAAGCAAAGCTTAAGAACCTTGAAGAGAATTATGGGCAACAGAAAGATGGTTTTGTAGAAGAATTGAATAAAATGAATGATGTTTTGAAACAGAGAGGTGAAGCAATAACTCGGCTTGAGGAAAAATGCCAAACAAATGAAAAAGAATTTAAGGTACATACTATTACTAAAATTTCCAGAAAACAAATCAACATATCCCTTTATTTTGGCAGGTGAAAACCGAAACTTTGCTTCAACTTGTAGCAGAGCGAGAGCGAAAAATTGAAACATTGGAAAGCGAAGTTAACCGTTTTGAAACGCAGAGTGAAATGATGAGTACGTCAACCGTAAGTAAAGCAGAGGAAATTCACCGCATGAAAGATGTTGAAGATTCTCTGGAAGAGAGATACAACAAACTGAAAATGTTGGCCGTTAAAATGAAGCGGAAGATCGCTGAGCAAACCACTCAGTTACAAGATAAGGAAAATCAGATTGCTACGTTGAAAAGCGATGACAAAAAAATTAGCATTCCAAGTTCTTTAAATCTACAGGTAAAATGTAATGATTCATCATTGTTTGTTTCATTTTCTATTCTTTTTATAATGAATGTAGGCTGCACAGAAGGACATTGATCGTTTGAATGACGAATTGGATTCGAGAAAAGCTGAAATGACTGTGATGAAAAAAGACTGTGAAAACGCAATCCAAGAACTCGCCAATAGCAAACAAAGAGCAGAGGAGTTCAAAAGCGAAGCTTCTCTTTTGAAAACGACAGTAGCCAACCTCGAAAAATCCAAAAAGGCACTCGAGAAATCTCTTCAAGAACTAAAAACCCTTCATGATGATTCCCGAAAAGAGAACGAATCTGAAAAAATCCTTAGAAATGAATTGAGTAAGGAATGCGACCGACTTAAAAACGAAATCCGACAGCTAAATAGCACTGTTGACGAACTTAATAAAAAAAATCAAGCAGTTAAGCAAGAATCCAAGAAGCAAAGTTTGCTGGAACTTGAGCTCACCGACTACGAAAAATCCTTGTCCGAGTTAAACAGCCAACTTGATTCCATTAAAAAAGAGCTCGTTGTCAAGCAAAATCTCGTTGACCAGGCAAACGAAGAGAAATCTGGCCTTCAAGCTCAGATTCACCTTTTAGAACTTCAAATTAATACGGAACAGCAAAGAGCGACAGAATTGAAAGTATATTCATTGCTGTGCATTATTGAAATTTCGGTATATTCATTCCCGTATCTTCTTGTCCTCAACAGATGACTTTAGATACCGTTCAGTCACAAATGGACTCGGTTCAGAACGAAGTACAACAGCAGAGGATTGAAATTCGACAACTCACTGCAAAGTCGCAGTCGAAAGAAAGTGAGGTCGATAATCTCAAGTTACAGTTATCCGCAGTCAACGCCGAACTCCACAAGGTCCAGACAACGTCAGCGCTGCACATTGAGACTATGCGTAAGCAGGTTGCGACGTTCGAGGAGTCTACGACTACCGAACAAGCCGCCAAAAATAGCCTTCTGCTACAACTTTCCGAGCTTCGTGCAGAATATGAAAATTACAAAATTCGTGCCACAAGTGTTTTGAAGAAACAGAAAACAGAAGGACAGCCTCTGGCAACTTCTACCAAGGAAGCAGCTGACGGTTTTAATACAGATCAAGTTGAACGTGAAATGCTCCAGCGTGTCGTCGAAGCCCTGAAAGCGAAAATCACTGAACTAGAGTTAGTCATTATTTATTGATTGTCACGTTGTAGAAAAAATCGATTAAGTCTTGATTGTTTGTGTGCTCAGGTCGCAGCTGGCGCTTTCACAAAGTGAAGTATCTAGTTTGCGAACGGAAAGGGAACGAACTGCAGCAACTCAAGCATCAACCTTCGAAGCTATGCATCAGCGCTTGGAGCGTGCCGAGACCGAAATGGAGGCTGTCAAGCGAGAACACCAAGCGCAAATTTCACGATTGCAAGGGGATAACCAATTGTTGGCCTCTTTACATCGCGTACGCACCAAATCTATCATACATGTATATATCGCATTAGAGATTCTAAAGTTATTGCGAATCGTCTTTCACAGGAACAAATTGACGGAGTCAAGTTGCGACATGCGCAAGAGGTTCTAGAATTGCAAAATAAATTGGATGAATTAGGTCTTGAAGCTGCAAGATTGCAAAAAATTGTATCTAGTAATCTTAGGACTTCCAGCCCACTTGTAAAAGGTATTTCACAAGCGAATGTGAAAAGCTTGCTTGCAGCCAACTGATTGAGAACCTTTGTTGAAAAAATGTAGCAGGTGATCAACGGCGTGATGAAGTGGCCATGGTGGAACGCGAAAGAGGTGAAGGGTCTGAAGACGGGAGCTTCACCCGTCGTCAACGTGAGGACACTGAGAACGATTCCCGAAAACCGATACCTTTGGAGCTGCTCCTAAATTCCCCGTTGGCTTCTGAAGAGTCGATTATTTTGCAATCGGAGCTGGAACCCATCTCGCTCGACCAGTATAGCGAATCGTTGGCCATTGTTGAGAAACGATGCAATCACCTGGCTGCCCTCTTGGCAGAATCGGAAGCTAATGAAGCTCGTCTTTCGCAACTTGCCGACGCTCTAAAAGAGGAAATTAGGCGTACAGAAAGAGCAGAAGAGCGACAAAAGCACATTGAAAATCTAGAGTATTTAAAGAATGTTGTCCTTAAAGTAAGTTTGAAACAACAGAGAAAGAGAAATGAAAACCCGTTTCTTTACCGAGATTTTTCTAAAAATACATTTTCTGCTCCTTAGTTCGTCACTCTACCCCGAGGAGAAGAGCGAAGTCGGCTGGTTCCGGTGCTCACTACCTTATTGCGGTTGAGCCCAGCAGAAGTGCAAGAAGTTCACCAAACATTTAGTCGGACAACAGATGCAACGATGGTCCGTCCAATCGCTTGGGGTGGTGTTTTTAACTATTTTGCTCCCAATCAATAGTCATATGTGATGTTTCCCAAGTTGTTACAATTCCCAAGCGTTGGCGTGCTGTGCCAACTCTTTAACCGTGTATCATATAACCTGTTCGATACTGTCCATTTTGCAAGGTGGTTTCGCTCCGGCGTTGTAAAGCTCGCCCCCTGTTTATTCGCAGTATTATAGTTTGGTAACGTTGGTTGCCTTGTTGGAAAACAATCCTAATAGCACCCAATGGGAAGGAAGTTGATATAATTTTTAGCGGTTGTATAGTGTTACGTTAAATCAGTTATTTATTTACCCAATTAGGTAATCTTTTCTTGCTCTGTACAGGGGCGTTTGGCATAAACCATAATCCGATCTTTGATTTTCTTTCCTCTAAATGGCGATCACTATTACACCTTTTATGATGATTAAAGTTGGCGCTTTTATTTGTTTCGACCAGGTCCGATCATTTGTGATCCGGTTAAGGACGGGACAAAATATTAATTAAGGTAACCTGGAATTAGTTTCGTTGCTTTTCTCTCGTCATTGATATTGCACATTTCGTATCTTCGCGAGCAGCGCCTGCAATTACTGAAAGATCTAGATTGCGCCATTGAAGCGATTTTGAACAGCCAAGCGAAGAATTTAATGACGCGTCACCATCGCAAAAGAGGGCGCTTCGGAAGTGAATGGAATATCAACATTTGCCATTGCTGCACAGTACGGAAAGACACGCTAATCGTTACGAAGCGAAGCAAATGTTGTGTGTGAAAATGGAGCTCAGTAAGAGATCAGCGCTCCGTACTAGACGCACCTGCTCTTATACCGTCTAGGTTTATGATGTTTATGTTAGGACGGTATATAGTACTTTGCTTTCGCAACGCGTATATCTTGCTCCCGGTATCAAGATATATAGACAGAGAGAGAGAGAGAGAGAAGTACAACGCAACAAAACATTTGCGATTGTTGTGTTGTTACCGTTGTCTCTATTGTTGTCCGCCCAAGTCTATAAGATGCCGCAACGAACAAAGAAAAGGGCAAATGGCGAGCCCTATGTGTAATCGCCAAAAGGATTCCAAAAGTCGAGGATCAATGACCCGTCATGTGAAGGAGATCCCGCAGGCCTTTTTTTACAGATCTCCTCCTTATAGTCTCGTCATTTCCTGACTTGACTGAAGTCGGAGAACGAGAACACATTTAGGCCTGAAGCCAAAGCGGTGGAGGAGGCTTGCGTCGGGGCAGCAGCAGAGGCAGAGAGAAAATTCGTGAATCGGGCAGCGGCAACATCACTTGCTGCGATCCTAGGGAATCGCTCTCATGTACATACGTATATAGAGCAGGGCAGGGTAAAACCCAAGTTGTCTAGGACGAAAACCCGAGCTGGTAAATGATCGACGATGATTGAATTACACACGCACAAGGATCTCTATTACGGTATCTAGTCTGTCCGCTAGACATGTCCTTCTAGAGTTCCAGCCGTACGCACGACAATCGAGTTACTTTCCTTCCCTCATCCCTCTCTGCTTCTTCTATACTTTTTCTCCTTCTTCTTCTTCTTCTTCTCCTTCTTCTTCTTTTCTCTTCTCTGTTCATTATTGCAGAGCTGGTGCGTGTTGTACTATCTTATCAGTGGAGCGCGAATCCATAATAACAACGTAGCAGAGGAGAGGGGTAATAGTAGAAGGGAAGGAGCTAGGCGGCGTTGTTGCGAGTTCCCTGGCTCCTGGCTACTGGTAAACACTAAACACTACCACGTCAAGCCAGGAACGTTAAGCGTTTGCACGCTCCCGGGTTGTTGTCAGGTGGCAAAGCTGTATTACGCTCCCACTTATTCCTCGTTTGGGGCGATGCAAAAAGGAGAAAAAAGCAAAACGATGTCAACCCACAGAAAATAAAGGCCAGGGCAAAGAAAGTTGCGGGGGGAAAAAAAATCCCTTTTAGAACTTTATTTGAGGAAGGAAACTAGCAATCCTTCTTGGTTGCCGTCTATACAAAAAGCAATCCGTTTCCCGCAAGTGCGCTGCGCCGTGCTGCTGCTGCTGCACTCGGCGTTGTAGTATATGGTACAACTGAAATAATGGTCGACGTTCTTATGGAAACAGGAGGCTGCCAGAGAGGCGATCAATAAACTTGGGGGGAACTGTTTGTGCTGCGAGACGTGGAGATATGCACGGGTATGAAGGTACGGTACTAGGAGCCTAGGTTAGCTAGTAGACAGCAGAATCAGGGATTGTAGCAGCGGAAACTCTAGACTCTAGGAGTGGCGCACACAGTTTGGTAGAAAGAAGAAAAGTCAATAGAGAAGAGAGGTCAGTGGGCGTAGCCTTTTTTTGAAATTGTATTTTTGCATCCGTTCAAAGAACAGCCAACATTCACGAGACAAATGAGACAGGTGAGCGAAAAACGTGTTCCAACAAAAGAGATGCTACATGAATTCGAAAAGAACCGATTGGACTCGAGTGTATCAAGCGGTGGCTATAGGTAGATGAAACCAATTGGGAGGAGGGCAGGTTAGGGGGGGTTCAGAAGAAGGAGGGCAGGGAGAGGGGATTAACAGGGAAGTGTTGGATGAGATGTTACTTTTGTATTTAAGATTGAAAACATGATGACATCTAATAATTGGTACAGTAACTTGTCAATGAGTCGACTTGAACAACGAGAAATATATTCATGCCAAGGTTTATTATTTTAAAAACTATTATCGATGATAATAATATTGATGATTTGGAAAAGGAAACGAAATTCTTCCAATGATAAACACTATTTAGTAGTAACATTTGATAGTGCGATTAATAATTAGGGTTTAGTCCTTGTTGTTTTTAATTTGCGCATTTTTTTTTTGTCCTTTTTAATTCCTGTTTAATATTTTTTTTGGTGTTTGCGTGTGTTTGTTTGTGGCTGTCGTGGAATGCGGGCTATAGAGAACCAATGTCGCGATTAATTTGGTTGATGAGAAGTGTGTGCTGTGTGGTTGCTTTTTTTCTGCGAAAAAAAACTGAACCGAAACGACACCGATCATCTAAAAGTGAGTGCATTGGATAAGTTACAGGTTTCTTTTTTTTTCTTCTATATATACAAATTGAAATGTTTTGTCATAACGAGCCATGTGACAGATGATGAGACAGAAGTAGGCTAGCAAGGCAATTTGAAGATAAACGGCAGTGTCCATGGTGGAGCTACATAAAAAACTTCAGCGATCCCAAAGTATAGTACTTGTATCTTGAACCAAATAGAATTGGTTGTTAAAAAATGAATAAAAAACCACATCAGCACTGGTGATGATCAATCGAATTTTTTCGAATCAAAAAAGATGATAAAAAATCGATGAAAAGAAATGAAAAACGTTGCGAGTCCAAATAATGTAGCATCGACAAACAAGTTTTTTTTTCCCCGGAAAGGACGAGGGCTCATAGCACAGAGTCAACACTCTGTGCTATATGTACCAATAACAACAACCGACGGTCTCGTAGTATAATAATAATAGTTTTGTAGTCGGGGCTGTCTTCTTCGTCCTTTGCGTTAGAGTGGCAGTGCATGGTGACGAAGTCGACGACGACGACGACCCAATATTGGGTGGAATAAACAAAACAACGAAACGTCCCTCGTCGTCAATCATTTTCCCTTCATTGGAACTCGGTTGGGTTTCTCCTTCTTTTGTTTTTTGGCTAATAACAGGACTATATCTACGACTGAATGTGCGATCACACGATGTTTAAGAGCATAAGGGATGAGGGGGGAGCGTGAAAACTAGAGAGTAGAGAGATTATTGGCACCGTGTTCCTCTGCTGCGCTGGAACATCGCGACCGCACCAACCGAAAATACCAAATTGCATTGAAGAGATGGCAAACGATTTTTTTGGTTTTTATGTTTTTTCAAGAATTTTTTGTTTTTTGATCCGTCTCCTTTCCTGTTGGTTGTTGCTGCTATCCTTTCTTCGTGTATTTTGCGTCGACAGTGAGCCGATGAGCTCTTGACGGGATTCCAATTTTTCCTTATTTTTTTTTGTGATTGATTTGATGTCTCTCAAATGTTGGCCGACCCGTTGACTTTCTGCTGACGGCTGGGGTCTCGTGGGGGATGAGCGCGTTAGGATTGCCCGTCCCGTGAACCGCGGAGAGATCGTCAACATCGTTTTCGTCAACATCAGCACCAGTTTTGAAGCACCGAGGTGGCCCACAGAGCGATGCTAATGAGCGATCCGAATGCCAGGAGATCCAAGCGATTCAGCGACGCTACCTGGCTGCTGCTGATGGGGCACTGCGCTGGCGGCGGTTGCAGATTGGCTGCGCAGACAGAAAGGAGAGAGAAAGAGAGAAAAAGAAAGAAAAGAATAATATAGTACGTATAGCGGTAGTAACACGGACTTGGCGGCTTTCGTTAGCACGGACAATCGATCGTCGTCGACACAATCTCGTGTCGTTGTTCATGCTGCTGACTAAAGTAACATTGTTATTCGGGTGTGCGTGTGCGTGTATGGTCATGCATACGGCATTGCTCGTTATCGGCAGTGGCGCATCTCTCGGGTTGGCGCGCGACTATACGGTACCATAACAAACTAGCTGCAAGGGTGGAGGACTGGAGGAGGAAGAGTCTCTGGGCGTTGATCGAATTGCGTAAACTGATTTTCTCTTCTTTTTTCCCCTTCATTCCACGCAGAGTGGCAGGAGCGGCAGCAGCAACGGCAGCCGAGTCGCTCGGAGATGGCGCGCGCCAGGGTTGATCCGATTGCCTTGAGCCCTCAATGCCCGAGATGAGTCAAGGGAGACGGAGAGAGAGAGAGAGAGACGTGAAGAGAGCGTAACGACAATAAGTCTACCAAGTTGTGAAATTGTCCTTCTTTTCTGACGAAAAGAACTGGAGGGCGTCCCGGAGTCAAGGAAGCGAACCAAGAGTTTTGTGTCGCTACTAGTACGGTACCGAAAATAGCATAGATACAAACTAACTCTCCGTAGACTATTAAAGTTTTGTGTCTGCTGTCTGTTGGGATGAAGCCGATTGGTTGGGTCGTCTCGTGATTTGGCTTTGAAAGAGATCCCCGCACTATTAACGACAATGGCCGATCTCTCTGACGTCATCGTTGACAAGAAATATATATATATCTAGGCTACGGCATTTACAGTCAAGCTACGAAGGAGCTGGAACCGGAGAAGGAAGGCGCAGATTTCTCCAGGGATCGGATAGGAAATCCACTCTACACAATGTCAAGTTTGTCGAGAAAAAGGAGATGGGGCATTGCACTCGTCGTCCTCGTCGTCGCAGGAGATGGAGAAGGACAGAAAAGAGGACGACAGATAGAGTATCATCGCGGCGGCAGCCGAAAAGAGAATGGCAGACTCTGGCTCTCGCGCAGAGAAAGAAAGGAAAGATGGCCGCATCAGAACAAACTGGCCTTCTCACTAACTAGGTCGACGATGGTTTTGTCGCCTTGATCGATCACATCCTGGACCGACGACGCCGGCTGATCCGCCCACTCTGCAATAGAGCGCTAGCTCGAGACATTTCGGTTTCGGTGCCGGGAAGGGATCAATCCTATAGTAGCCTAGTAAGCGCGCTTATTTCTCTTATCACTCTTGCGCAATGCAATCACGTTAACTTGGTCGCCGTCTACTCGGGCAAAAGACGAAGGATGCGCCCGCCGCCTTCACGGAAGCGTGCCTCCTTCCCGATCAACCGCGATGAGAGAATCCTGACTGACTGGGTCAATCAATACAATGGCCGCGGTGGCTATAGTGTACTCGACTCTTTCTGCTCGGGAGCGCAGCACACAGTGGATCGCCTGGGCCAACGTTAGTTTAGTACCAGTAACAGTGGGTAGCCGCCGACGCCGACGCCTCTGTATACCCAGCAAGCAGACGGTTTTTTCTATATTAGAGTTTTGGGGCGGCGGCGGCGACGTCTATTAAAGACGGCGACGTCCCTGCTGTATACTTTGTCCTTCACCCGCTTCCTGGAACTTTTGTCGACGAGATAAGGGTACGACGCCATCAACGGAGCGGGGACGCTCCTCTCGGAGAGGAGACAATAATGACGCCACCGCGGAAACTCGCAGACGAGGGCAAACACACGAAATTTCCTCTCACAACACTCGACCGTCTCCACCGTGAAATGAGTATGTGCTGTGCCAGCGCCTTTGATTCCGACGCGCATCGTCACCGACGACCCCAAATATCTCTTTGGATTCTTTTTTTCAGATTTTGACGGTCCCATTCCCATCCAGCAGCATCTTCTCCTCTTGATATTATATATTTAAAACGGCTGTGCACAGGTGTCCAGTTTCCCTGTCCCATTTGAGCTCTCCATCCCAACCGACGAGGGTTCCAGGTTGGCCGGGCGGCTCCTTAACAGTTTGAACGCCGAGTAAGCCCCGCTTTTAGGACGCTAGAGCCATCGAAACCTGCCACTGCTCCATATTCATCGGTTTGAGCTGATTTAGGCCGTTGGAGAACTTTTTGGTGCGGCTTACGACAAAACCGATGGTTTAGTTTCAAAGTGTTTTTTTACCTGCAGCAGTTTTGAGACTGGGCAGATACTTCTTCCAGAAGGCACACTGCCTCAGTCGAGGTCCGCGACCCACCCAAGAGTGGTTGGCAGCAAATGTCAGATACTCGCGTCCGTAAGGTGTGTGAACCGGCCAGTATTCTTGCGTCCACGAGCCGTCCGAATTCTTGCTGGGATTCCTGCACAAAAGAGAAAGAGAATTATATAGCACGAGTCGATTCGGCGGGGGGCTACTACGTCGTTTGTGCCGACACGCCGGGCTGATGGGCGAGGTCAAATTGAGTATGCAGGGCGTAGCACACTAGAGGAGAAGAAAGGAGCCCTGGAGGAGGAGGAAGTCAGGAAAAGGATTGAAGGAGACGGCGGAAGAAGGAAACGAAGGAGCTGGAGGACTCTTGACATTTTCCTTTGGACGCGTACATCAGTAGCCTATGTCAACTCGACTTTTAGGATTTTCTTCTTTCTTTCTTTCTATACGCAACGGGGGAAAGAAAAAGGAAAAAAACATATCCGTCCTTTCTAGATGAAGACGACGTCTCCGTTCAACCGAGACGTGAACGATACCAGAGAGACGACGGCCGACTCTGCATAGGACATTTTGGGGCTCGGCGAATTCTTTGATCTCGGTCCCTTCTTCTCATTCGGCCTACGACGCCGAAATCCAGGGCCAGTGAATAAATCTACTAGCGTACGTCGGGCAGGGTCTAGAGTGGCAAGTCGCCGTAGGCTAAATAAGATTCGGTAGGCTATATGTTTAGTATTTACCCGGTGCGAGCAAAGTTGGCCCAGTAGCGCATCATTTTCTTGCTGAGTGCAATCTCCTGAGGTAGATAGCCCTTGGTGGGATTGAGCGGCTCTCCGAAGACAAAGTTGATCTCGTCGGCGTGGAGGACGCCGGTCCAGCTGGGCCACAGGTGCGTCGACGACCTGTGCGTGTAGTAGTACATGTAGACGTTGTTGCTGCCGCCCATCTCGGCGTAGCGGTGGGCGAACTCGTTGACGTTGCAGGTGAAATGGTAGTCGCCGACCATCTTGTCCAGGGCGTCGCGGTTGCGGATCGGATCGTCCGGATTCGACCAGTCCGTGTACTCGAAGATGATGGCCTGGCGGGCGATGCTGTTGGCGAACGGGTTCAGCTCCTGGACCGACTGCAGGAACTGCTCCCGGTTGATGTAGACGTTCTCCTCTTTGGGGAACAGGTTGTACAGGTAGTAGAAGATGAAGAAGTAACCCTCCTCCGTGTTGCTGCCCATCATGATGTTGCACTTTTTGAAGTTGCGCGTCGCCAGCGAACGTTTCGGCGACTCGTCCAGGAAGGCGCCGTCCACGATCGGCACGAAAGAGAACTCCAGGATCCCCAGCGGAGCCACCTGTGTCCAGTTTGTCCAATATGTGCATTAGTCACTTTCTACCTTTTTCCAGTGTTGCTCCTGGACTTACCTCGTTGTTGACCAAGACGGACGCGTTGATGGTCAGGAGACACTCGAGCGTGGCGCTGAGATTGGCCCGGCTGTGCGGGCAACTGACGGCCTCGGCCAGTCTCAAACCGCGGATGATGGTTTCCTCCTTGTCGACGATGGCCCAGGGAGCCGTGGCCGAGCCGCTCTGCATGATGGCCTGACTGAACAAGTTGCGGCTCAGCGGCGAGAGCAAGTGCATGGAGACGCTGGCCGCTCCGGCCGACTCGCCGAAGAGCGTGATGTTGTTGGGGTTGCCGCCGAAGAAGGCGATGTTGGAGTGGACCCACTGGAGAGCGGCCACCTGGTCGAACATGCCCATGTTGCCCGGAGCGCCCGGCTGGTCGAAATAGAGGAATCCCAGGGAGGCGACCCTGTACTGAAGCGAAACGTAGATGACGTTCTCTTCGGAGACGAGGATCTTGGGGTCGTAGACTTCCAGTGTCGACGAGCCGGTGACGAAGCCTCCGCCAAAGATCCAGACCATAACGGCCGCGTTCTTGGGTCGCGGACGAGGCACCGTGACGCTGAGGTACAGACAGTCCTCGCTCCGCTCCGTGTTGGCGTTCCACATGGTCGATCCGGCGAAATTGCCGAAGAAGTCGTCCATCGTCTGCCAGCAAGAGTTGGGCATGTCTCGCGTGTCCCGGACGCCGTCCCACGGGTCCATCGGTCTCGGGTGGCGGAAGCGCAGCTCGCCGACCGGCGGCTGGGCGAACGGGACGCTGTTCCACACGTCCACCTCCTTGCCGGTCGGCGTTTGCGACGTCATTCCGCGCACGCGACCCGCCAGTGTGTTGACTATCAGCGAAGGATCTTCTTCCGTCGACGACGTCGTCGCTCCATCGGCTCCGCCGGCTCCACTGCCACTCGCACCGCCCGCACCACTCACCACCGCCTCTGCTGCGGCCGCTATCGTCCCGTGACCGAGTCGGTTGGCCAGCGTCGCCGCTGGGCCGCCCCACACCAGCAGCAGCAACGCCGCACTCAACCAGAGGAGCGTCGGCATTCGCCTATACGGTCGCCGCCGCTGGTGCTGCTGGACCGAATGCGACGGACTGCAAGGAGCCACGAGACGGGCCGACTGGTCCACTGGGCTTGCGGCCAGACACTCGACGGATGACAAAGACGACGACAACGACGACGCACTATTCGTAGATTTCGGCTTGCTCTTGTTGCAGGTGACGAACGAGAAGAGAGATTGAGGAGAGTCTTCCGGCTTCCGCCTGCCGATTGTTTCACTGTCTAAGGCCGCCTCGTCAGAGCCGCCGCTGCTGCTGCTGCTATCCAGCTGACGACGGCGACGTTTGCCGTCCTCTTCTGGCTGGCGCCAAACTCCTCGCCGTCGTCCCGACCGACCGGCTGCCTCCATGGCTGCTCTTTTTCACGCACGGGCGTCCAAGTAGCACCGGCGTTCTACATTTTGTCAAAGGAAATAAAAGACATGTAGAGATATATTTCAGATCAAATTTTTTAATCGAGAAGAATTCTTTGGCTAATAAATTCGGTGGGCGTCGTCGGCTTGTCGCCAACTATCTGGCAACGCGTCACGAGCGCGCAATCAACCGTGCTGTGCAGCCCATTAGAGGGAATCAATCTTGAATGTACTATCCATTCTTTCTCTCTTTCTCTTTTTTCCGAATGAGGACGGAAGTAAAAAAGGAAAAAAAGGAAACTACTACCACCTACGACAACGTCTACTGCGTCTACAGCCAACTCCCGACTAGGATACCGGGAGCATAAGGAAAGAATCAAGCGCAAAGAGAGTAGATAGCGACCAGGAAGCGCCGTAAAATCGGGAAAGAAGGCAAGTTTAATGAGTAGGAAATTGGACAGGAAACTGACAGGGCCGGGAAAAAGCCGGCCTTCCACCTTTGGTCGCCATGGGCTAGTAGTAGTAGTAGTAGTAGGTACTATACAGTGTATCCTTCTTTTTTAAAAGATATATACGTGCTGGATCTGGATCAATTCTAAGCGGATGACAGTAAATCGATTCCAGCAAGGCTGGCTGATCTTTGGCGTCCTTCTCTCCTTGGAGGCCTTGGAGTCTCTCACTTACCCCCCCGGCCTTAAAGCCACAGGACGGCCGAGAGAGGCGGTCGCCTTCATGGTTCAATCGATTATTCAAATCTTTTGCATTCGAAGGAGCTACTCTCCTTTGGCCTTTTGGTAGGTCCTCGTCGTCGTCTCTATTCTCTCTCTACTGTCTTTTGCGTCGCGTGACAAGATGACAGACGACGAACCGCAACGGCTGCGAAAAGGAGCATCAGCCGCCGCATTGACTTTGTCGCGCCCGGATGGGGAGGACCACCTAACCCCACCAGCCTACCCCACTCTATGCTACAATATATATAGTGCCCTACTACTACTACTACTACGACGACGACTACTCTATGTAGTACTCGGCGGGGCCACTATATCCATATGGAACGTGCCAGCCGGTCAATATGACTCTAGAGTCTTTGCCCTTTGCGTCTTTCTGTATGCGGCTCAGGAGCCAGCAGCAGACGGCGTTGTGAAAGATATAAAAAAAAGGAGCCGCCGCCGCCCCAGACGGCCAGCAGCCAAGACACATTGCAGCATCGCAAATAAGAGACGGAAGAAGAAGAAGAAGTCTTCTTTCTTTGGCCGTCATAAAACAAAACAAAATAAATAATCGGGAAAAAAAGAAAAATGGCGCGCTTGCGTGCGGAAGAGAGAGAGAAAGAAGTCGCCAAGTCTCGCGGGATCTTCACGATCTTGATGGAACCGAGTCGCAGGCTGGCGAGTCGCGCTGGCGAGTCGCAACCCTCGGGACGGCGACAATCGGTTTAGGTCTCGGTTTTTTGGACTTGAAGCAGCCGAGGCAGCACAAGCCACTTTTCCAATGGAACTGACTTGTTATTATTATGTTCCCTCTAGTAGTACCTACGTAGATTCGAATGTTCTATATAATAGATGAGAGAGAGAGAGAAGTCGTGTTGGCTCCGAACAGCTCCCTCCGCCTCTGTCACCTTTTATATCCGTCCAGCACCGACGATATCACAAGGAAAAGGAAGTCAACTCTTAGTCGGTACTACTAGCTCTCTCTCTCTTTTTTTTCTCTCTTTCAATCTCCAATTAAAGAGTAGTCGTCTTCTACTCCGGTTCCAGTTGCCTATAGCTGATTACGTTCTCCTTCCTAATCATTTTCCCTCCGTTCGGCTCAGTGGCTCAGACAAGACCAACTGAACCGTATTAAAGGCATTTTTGAAGCAGCTGTCCGAGCGGGCTTTCCTCCTTCATTCTCAATTCAGCTTGTGCTCCTCCTCCTAGTTTTCTATTTATTTGAGACATTTCTCAGCAGGTCGTCCTTGTTGTCGACCTTCTTCTCTCTCGATCGAATCTTTTGACCGCATTCTCGGCATCAGCAACAGCCGTACATATATTGTTGGAACGTTGCGGCGGCCGTCGGGAGAAAGTGGCTTTTTTATTTTTTCCTCCGCGCGCGCGATATATAGAATCATAAAAGGGGTCGGCCGGCCGCTAAGATAGCAATTTCGTATCGATCCGCCTTACGTTCGGACGTTTCTGCGCGCCGTCTATCGAAGAAAAAGACATCGGCCAGCACCTGGACCTGCCCTCCATCGTCCACCTTTTTATGTATCAAATGAGTTTGCCAATGATAGGCCAATAATATACGTCTAAATACATCAGAGTGCGCGCGCAATTCTCTCGCTGCGGGTGGATGCGTCAGAAAATAACACTCAAACGAACTTGTTCACGCCGAGTCACGGACGATCCTGTTGCTAGGTACCTCGATGTATATTCCATATATACACTTTTAAAAAAAGGGAAAGAGGTGTCGGAGCTCATGTCTTTGGCGCACGAAGGTGTACAGCACGACGACCGAATAAACTATGAAGGAGCGCCAGCTACTGTTCTCCTACACTTGGGATAATTACATATAGATGCGTCCCGCACATTAAAAGAGGAGGGAAAAAAAACGGCACCCGCCACATCCATCAGACGATCGCGACGACTTGTGCGTGCTCGTTGCCATAGAAGCCATCGTTGCGGTCGATGACGCTATCTTGTCCCGATCACGAGACACACCAGGTGGAGCCTTTCCGAAAGAAAAAAGGCGCCGAAATATCGCCAGTCGGCGTCGATAAACGTCCCTAACTCGAATAATATCTATAGAGCGGGGTGGAACTCGTTGGGGTTCGAGAGGAGCGCTGTCCACTAGACTGCAAGGAAATTTACATTTTTCACCGCGGGGGGCACAAGTTGGAACGCATGCAGGAGGAGTAGAGACAAGATCTGGGCCACTAGCCCCGCAGTATCTGGCGGCTTTGATGTCATATCGCACCAATGATGCAACTGAAAGTTCCAAGGGCTCCGTTTTCCCATGCACAGTGGCAAGTACGGTAGCGGCGGGCGAAAATTTACATCGCCCAGCGCTTAACCTCCAGCGATTCAAGTTGGGTCCGTTTATTCCTGGAAATCCTACTTGGTCCCCGTCGACCCAAATTTTGAAAAGAAAAAGGGAAAAAATGCGGCGCTGGCAGCTGACATCACCGAGCGCCTTATTTGAACATATTTTTCTTCTTCATTTCTACTAGCGCTCCATCGCAACCCGACTGCCATATAGAGTACAAAGCCCTACTCTCGGTTGGTCTTCTAGTTAGCACACACAACAGGCAAGAGTAGAAAGTGAAATGTCAGAGAGAGAGAGAGAGAAAGGCGCATCAGAATGTACGACATACCGTCGTCGCTCCCGTAGCGCGCAGCAGAGGAGCAATTCAATCAACTAGCGTTGCCAACTCTTCCTTCACTAGTAAGACTACTAGCGCATCAGCTGCTGCGTAGAGATAGAGACCTCCGCCGCTTTCTCTCGAGCAGGGGAGATGAAGAGGGAAAATGAGAGAGGCAACTTGTATGTTACTATATCTGCAAAGACACTGGCAACCTCCAGACTTGCGATACTTTGACGACGGCAGCAGCTGCATCCTCATTATTCGCGACCTTCTTTGTTGTTTTGTCACTGCTGCTGCCGCTGCTGCTACAGCAAATGAATATCTAAGAAAGCGGAGCAAAGCCGTGTCACCTTCTTTATCAATTGATCGTTGTGTGTTTCGCCGCCATCGCAGCGCGCAAAGTCCTCGTCTCCAAAGACTCGTCGTCCAAGAGCTCTCTCTGCTCCTGTTGGAGGGGCTCTTTGGGCGTCGCCGGGGCTTGGCTTTCCGCCGCCGCCGCCCCTGGAAATCAGCTGCCTCGACACACTTGTTCGTCTATTCTTCATATCCTGCCCCATGCACCGCCTCGGCTCTACACGGCATTTCCTTCTAATATTCTCGCCTCGGCCGTCGACGACGCGAGTCTTAGCTTGCAAGTTGCAACAGTATAGCCGAGAAAGACGGAAAGCGCTATATAAAAGTTGGGGCGACCATATAGAACAATTATAAGGCCAGGGGAAACACCGTTCTACACTTAGTCGTCGTCGGCGTCGGTGGAGGCTGCTCTCTCTCTCTCTTTCGCCCAATTTCTGGCTTCCCCGGCTCCCGCGTGACCTCTTGGTGATGCAATGGAGCGGAGAAAAAGTATCAAAGAGGGTTGCACCGACGCCGCCGCCGCCGCCGCTCCTGGAGGAGAGAGCCTCGGCGCTTTGACTGCTGCAGTCATAATTGATGCTGACGGCTGACATGGGGCCCGGGCGTTCATTGCTTATTTATTCTCCCTTGCTGCTGCTGCAGTAGTCTATAACACCGCCCGCCCTGGTGGTGGTACTAGTAGTTGTTGTACGAGTAAGTAAGTCTACGAGGCCCGGTACATATAGCCCCGCTCCTGTATAGTTCACCAGGCCACGGGCAATTCAATCCGACATTCGGGGCCCTTTCGTTCCCGTTGAAATTTTGTTTCTTTTTTTTTTCCTTTTTTCTTTTTAAAACGGGAGAACACATTGGTGGCCTATTGTATCCTACAGACGACAGACCGTGCAAAAGCCAGTCACGTGCCTTACCGAGGGTGGGGCTCTCTCATTGTTTGTTTCGTGAGTTTCTCGTCAGATTGGAACCCCCAGTCTTTTCTTTCTTTCCTTTCCTTTTTTTCTTCTTCTTCTGCTCTGTTCCTAATGAGGTTAGCATAGAGAGAACTAACAAGCAATTACCATGTCTCTCCGTGAAAAGACGGAACTGCAGGAGCCGAACAAGTCTAAACGGGGTCGGCAATCAGAACCGATGGGGGCCAGTACCTACCCCCAAACGCATGAAACGACTATCGTAGTCGAGTACGACGAGCCCCAACTTACTGTTAAATGTTGTTGTACAGATTGTTTCGAACGTTAGACTCGATTATGGCACCCGTGTACCGTCCTCGTAGTGTAACGCCAACTCGACGTGTTCCCTGAATTCGCCTCCCCCAACCCAAAACACAACAACTTGAGCTCCAACAATGTCCTCTATACTCGGGTTCTTTATATCGACGGCATTCCAGAGGCCAAATTTCCTCTGAAATTTTCGGTATTCGGTATGACTACTAGGGAACGATCAGGGGACGAAGTTGCAATCGGATAAATTCCGCCGACCGACCGCTGCAGTTGCTGCTGACTCGGCGTATTTATTTGAGACGAGGATATTGTTTCTGCTGTTTCAGCATCCCTTCTTCCTTCCTTGCTGCCTATAGCATCACTCGAACGAGCTGCGCGCTGCTCCGCGCACGCAGACGCCGAAACGCGCTCCCCTCCTCTCTCCACAGAGCGGAGCAGGAGCCCAACCCAGGAGGAGCAGGAGCAGGACAGGTGTTAAATGCAGTTGCCTTGGCCCAGTACGAATCGATACGCCAGCAAAACACGGCCAACCCTCCTCTCCATCAACGCTTTGTATGTCTGCGATGCACATACGCGCTCCATCGGCGAAAAGACGCGACGCGGACGCAAAACGGCCGCCGGCGGAATTCCTTTTTTTTCTCCCTCCCAGCAATTCCGCCCCGAAAACAATAGAGACCGGATTTTCACACTATTAACTGCCTCTGCTCCTCCTCCCTCCTTCCTCTCTTGTTGCAAATTCCTCCACCAAAGAAGAAAAAAGGGGCCTGGAAAAGTCATGAGGCGAAACAGAATGCCAAGAATGCAAAGGTGGCGGAGGCAGAAGAAGCTACTACATACTATTTCCTCTCTCTAAGAAATCGATATTTTCAAGAAAAAAGAAAAAGAAGAAGAAGAAACTTACTGGAATAAGCCATAGTTAACGATATAGAAGGTGGATCCTTAGTGTGGCGTCAGATGTTTTCCCACTGATGACGATGCCGAGTTATAAAAGAATGAAACTGACCGAATAAGCCGGCGCGCCTCGCAGCAGGGACTACAGAAGCAGAAACGAACTAATACACGCTACAGCAGCCACCAGGAGCACTCGGATTCGCTCGTCAAAATGTTCACCTTCATTGCGGACATCAAAAGAGATCTTTTTCCCTCCTTTTCTCTCTTTCTCCACCCGTTTTCTTTTCCTTCTTCTTCTTCTTCTTTTCAAAAGGAGAATTGTAGGCCGATATATATATATTTCTCGACTTGCTTTTTCTTCTTCTTGATTTCACCAAGGGAAAACGACGAGGACCGAGTTCACAAAAGACGATATGTGCCGTCTAACGATGGACGAGCCACTGGCGACGGTCGGTTTCTGTGTGCACTTTGTGTGAATGCAGCAGCAGAGAGAGAGAAAGAGAGGGTCCAGCGCAAAATCCGGTGCACAAGGTTGGTGCTGCTGCTGCTGCTTCGAGTAGTAGTAGAAGCGTAGACGTAGACTACCAACACCAGCACGCCGACACTCTCCGCTCCAGCCAACGTTGCTACTACTACTAGTCGTCGTCGTCGTCGACGAGTCTAGTTTTCTGGCGCGATCGCCCCGTCGCCAAAGACTCGCTGCCTTTGCTCTTGGTAGTAGTCGTAGTGGTGGTGGTGGTGGTTTGTGAACGCCACTTGATTGATTACTGACCTGCATGCAAAGTTTGCTAAATAGCCAGAAAGAAGAAGAAGGAAATAAAGAAGAAGAACTTGTTCGTTTCTGTTTTGTTTTGTTTTGTTTTGTTTTTTCCCGAATTCTGGTTGTTGTTGTTGTTGTTGTTGAACTATACGAATCGAATGAAAACGGTAGCGCGGGGTGGGTTGTGATATTTTTTTCTCGGGGTTTAAGGGGGGTGGGGGGACGGAATCACGTCCAGCCGTGCACCCTGTTCGGGTATCGACTGAGGACGTCCGTCGCTTCCCGCTCCTTACTATACAGCAACGGGACTGTGAGGACTAAGGAAAAGAGAAGAGAAGGGAAGGAAGAACTAAAGGAGAAGAAGAGAGGGAGTGGAGAAAGGCGAGACGGAGAGAGAGGAGGAAGATAAGAGAGGAGAGAGAGAGAGAGAGAAAACGAAGAAGGAGAGCAAGATGGAGAACGGGCGAGTCGGCTGCTGCTGCCCGTCTCCTACTCTCCGCTTGCTACGCGGTCGAATCAAAAGTGTCTTGAATCGGTTGTCTTAGTTAAACCAACTGGCAGCAGTGTGAAACTATTTGGAAATGACGCGTCATTGTACGACGGGCTGGAAGGCGGACGCGACAGTTGATGGAAAATCCGGGCAACGGCTGCTGCTGCTGTTGGCTCCCTGCCAAAACGGCCGTGTCAAAGTTGAGTCAAAACACGGGATGCGCGTCCGACAGCAGCAGCAGCAGCAGCAGCTTCGGCCTGCCCTGTTATCTTGCCTATGAGGCGAAACAGCACTACTAGTTTCGATGTGTCTGCTAACAGCGGACGGACCGAGCAAATGTCACAAGTCGTCCAACAATAATTCGCTTCCAAACTCTCGACGCGACGAAGAGCAGCTGCTCTCCTCGATGACCCCCTCCGCCGCCACCGCTCTGGAACAGCTCTCCCTTCCACCTGACGCTATTAGCCAACTGCTCATCATCGCAGCCAGCCAGCCAACAGCTAGTGCGTCAAAAGGCTCTTTTCGGACAAGCTTTGACTTGAAGGTTTATTTCGGACGGGTCGAAAAATCGACAGACCAAAATATGAAATATATATTTTAAAAAAGAAAGAAAAGAAAACAAAGGAATAACGTGTCGTCCATGAGCAAGACTTTTGGGTCACGCAGCGCCATTCCTGCCGCTGCTGCTGCTGCCACTCTATCTTTCTTTGGCGCTCCCTTCGCTCTAGCTGCTCTTTCTCGCTCCTCCCACCACCACCACCACCGCCAACCACCCTGGCTGCCTCTTTCCTCGTGTGGATAAACTATGGATTTTTTGTTTTTGTCCCGGCCACTCTCCGCGTATCTACTGGAGCCTACGTGCGCACGTACCACACCACCGAGACGCACACACATATATATATACGTATATATATATATATACAGTGTCTATCTATCGTACCTCCGTGTGGTGGTTTCTTTGTGTCTCCTCGGGGCCAAAGTTTATCAACACTCGCTCAGCTACTCTGCTGCTGCTGCTGCTGCTGGCGTCGCAACTATGACCGGATGGAGAATATATCAGAAAAAGCTTTAGAATACATCAACGGACCCCGAAAGAGTCTCGTCGTAAACTCTTGTAATGTGTCGCAGCCAGCCACCCGCTGCTCTCTCCTATATGGGCTAAATTATTAGCTGCTGCTGCTGCTGCCGCTGGTTCCATCAGTATTATACAACCAAGAGCGCACAGACAAAAAAAGGAGGAGGAAAGTATATAAGAAGGGATAAACGGATGAGAGATTTGTTTGGTGGAGACCAGCAACGCGCGCGCTTCGTCGTCTTCATTTGGCTGAATCCGCTGAATCGCGCAGCTGTGGCTCCCACCGCACGGAAATCTCGCCGCTCATCTTTTTCCCGCTAACAAAAGAGAAAAAAAAACGGGCACAGCTAGCCGGGCCGCGTATTGTCAAAATACAGTTTTGATTAAGTATAGCGGCATATATTATATACGACGGGAATAAGCGGATTCGGTATCCGCCAATGATAAGAGCAAAAGTTGAAGGTCCGGCACCGCTTTCTACATATATCGGCCGACCGAGGAAGTTCCAGTGAAACATTTTCGGATACAACTCGAAGCTGATCGATCATATCGTATTGATTTTCACGGAGAGAGAGAGAGAGAGAGGATAGTGTATATATTGGCCCAATAGTAGTCGCGTAGCTAGTAGTAGTTCTTGGGGTAGTTGTTATCTTTTTTATCGATGCGTACAGGAGGGGCGCTGAATGCCAAATGAGCTTTCGACAGCAGCAGCGGTAGGATCGGGCGGTGGGTCTTCATTTCCAGCAGACGAAAGAGACTTTATAGCCGTTGCTGCTGCTGCTACTGTAACATCAGACGATGAGAGAGACTTTTCCTTCTCTTTGCTCTGCTCTTTCTCCTGTTTTAGTTGCCCCCAAGTACAAATGACGGCAGCCTTGGCCTTTTGTATTCGAAACTGGTGCATCCGAGCGAACGGACCAAAGGCGGCAAGAGCCCCCTTTCCACCCCCTATAGAGTGTAGTAGTAGTCGTCGTCGTAGTAGTAGTAGGCTCTCCTCTCTATAGACTCAACCGAGTGATGTTCTAGGACAATGCCGACGCAACCAGACGCGCGTATATACTATAGTCCGGCCGGTCTTGTGTCCGAGTCTATGTAGGTCGCTTGGGCTTGTTCCTTTCTATCCGTAGCCTACTATAGTATACTAATGCTTTATTTCACATAGCAACGGACAACTAAAGGTATAGACACAGAGAGAGAGAGAGCTGCTGCGCCTCGGGTGTAAATCAATGCGCCGGCCGAGAGAGAGAGAGAGTTGTGCGATGGCTTACGACGCCCATCATTCCACACGGTCGTCGATCGAAAGTTTCTTGACTGAAAAAAAGAAATCAAAGGTGGGATGAATTCTCTCTGAGAAAAGGAGAGAAAGAATTCTTCTATAGTCGGCTTTGATGTACTCGCGCTTGAATAACTCGCGATGATGCCCATCCTGCGCTCGAATTACGGCCCGGCTACTGGCGGGCATTGACTCGAAATCTTCTTCCTACACTCGATTCAGAGCTGGAGGGAAATATTGCAATACACTAGTCTTATATAGATGTAGAAAGGCATCTACTTTGCCATGTCACTTACTACTCGAGCATTCAGGTAGTAGCAGAAAAAGAGGCGAACGGAATGACATTTACAGTCGACTCCACCCGTTTTGTTTTGTTTTTCTCGTGCGCCGCCTACTAGTACTTCTACGTCAATTTATCATTTCGACAATCTTTCGCCCCGCAGGATTTGATTGTTCAACGACAGAGAAAAGAAACAAGAAGAGAAAAAGGGGAAAAAATCAGACTCTCGGGGAACGGTCCCTGTGTTCGAGACACGGTCGCTGACTTATCTTGATCCGCGCGATTCGTTCCCAGAGTTTGCAGATTGCGTCGTCGTCGTCAGCCGGCAGCGATTTTAGCGCGCGCGCGCGCCCCATCACACTCAATATAATAAATTCCAACTTTTGGGTGGAAAAAATTCGCAGTCGACACGTTTGTTAAGGAAAAAAAAAAAGAGGGGCAATGCGGACGCGAAACTTGATTATCTTTTTACGGCGAAAAATGAAAATGAAAAAGAGAGTTGAAAAATGTACCGTAGCCTACTAGGCGGCCGTCAACTGCTGCTCTTGTTGACTTGAAGGAATTCCCGAGCTATAGTTGGATGATGTTGGAACAGAGCCGTTGTGCGAGATATGGCATCGCGCAGAGAATAGGCTACGTATGCTGTGTGTTCATGGCTGTGTACACAGATGTGTGCGTGCGTGTGTGCTCTCTCTGTGTGTGTGTGTGTGTGTGTGGCCGCGAGTATTGATTAGCTCGGAATTCGACCAGCGGGGCAAGGACTTTCCTCCTTTCTCTTTCTCTATTATTTTTTGATATTATTTTTTGGGGGTTGTTGTGTTGGGTCGTTGTTCTGGCGCGTCCGACGACAGAGTGGTCGAGTCTTCTTCTTCTTACTTTGGGTCCGAGATAATGGAAACAATGTATAGCTCAGCGACGGCGTCATACAATTGCAATCATAACGGGACCCACCTTACCGCAGTGCGCATCACAGCTCGCCGCTGATGAGAGTTCACCGCCGCCGCCGCACAACACGACGATCCACAGCTGCCGCGTTCGTTGCTATACGATACGCGTGTCAAGTGGAGATTGGGCACCAGAGATATGACGAGGAAAAAAAAAGCCCAAATAATTTGGGGGCCGTCCTGTTGTGTATATGGACCAGTGAATCTGAATCGATGGATGATATAGGTATAGAGAGGAAAAGAGAGAGAGAGCTGGGGCCAGCCCCGGGCGCGATGCCCGAGTCGGTAGATCTGCGACTCGGGGCGACCTCTTCACCGACCTATATGGCCTTCCTCTCTACGCGGGGTACTACTACGTACCTCGTGCTCCGGGAGCAGCATCAGGAGTAGGGACGACTGCTGTGCGACTATTAGTCCGACTCGGCGGACTCTCGGCTGGATTGAAATGGTGAAAGCCTTTTGATTGCTCCCGACAAGGGCTCTGCGAAGAAAGACGACGGCGCGTGATGAATTATTGTCGAACCATTTATTTATAGCCAGAAGTCGTGATTGGATAAATAACCCCGACGACCGACGAACCAACGAACGAACGAACGCTCGGCTCCTTCGTCTTCTTCTTTAGAGACGGACCGGGTGCGTGTGTGCTGTGTGTGTATTTTCAATAGCATATCCCTTTGCTCTCTCTCTCTCTCTCTCTCTCTCTTCAATATCCTCGCTCTATCTATCAATCAGGTGACATGGAAATGGGGGGAGGGAAGCTGGCGCTCCACATCATATATTAAATGATGGATCATCGCTCGGATGACGGGAGACGTTTCCTTTTTTCTCTCCTTTTTCTTTTCTCTTTCTTTTCGTCGTCTTCTTCTTCTTCTTCTTCTTCTTATGTGTGTTCGATGGCGGGTGGAAGATAGCCCCGTCCGTTTCTTTTTACAACTCCTTTGATGTTGCAAGGGCTCCGATCCCGCTCCTGCCGCTCCTGCTGGTCCCCATGTCTTTCCTCCTAGCTATTGGAAGATGAAATGGATCTTGTGCCGCTGCTGCCGTCGCCGTCGCTGCTGCTGCGCCGTCCGAATAAATCTACTTGATGAGACAGCCGGGCGGGCGAGGGCTTATACAGGGCCAAGAGGGTTAGAAGAAGAGAGTGAAAGAGCTATAGGGCGAAAAAGTGGGGGTGACCGAGAGAGAGAGAGAGCAAAAGATCGACGGCCTTTCTCTCTCCTCTTTCTTCTTCGGTGATATTTTAAGGGCAGTGAACATTTCACCTGCTATATATTGAAAGCATTGTGCTGCTTTTGCTTTTCTCTAATCTAAATGGAATAGAATCAAAGATAGCAGAGGACGAGCCGGAAACGATGATTGGAGACGATTGCGCAATGGGACTAATCGGATCGAATAATGTTTCATTAGCCAAAGACAACAATGGGCCACAACGAAGATGGAGTATTAAACGAGGCTATCCACTTGATTTAGTCAGTTGGATGATGAGAGAACCCGACAACGATGACGACGAGTCTAGACGCCGAAAAAGAGAAGAGTGGCTGATGCTGTGAGCGATGAAGAGAAATAACGGAATCATTACGACGACGACGACGAGGATGTGGGCGTCATCTAGATTACGGAGCAGCGGCAGCAGCAGCAGCAGCATTGATCGCCAAGTGCCGTTTACGTCAATTCATTCCCTCTCGTCGTCCCTCTTTCGATTCAGACGGCTGTCAAAGTCATCGACCGCCGAATCGCCATCATTACGACCAATATTGAGCTCTCTCCGATGCCAAGAGCCCTCTCAACCCTATACACGACCGAAGAAACAAACAACAAAAAATAGAAAGAGAGAGAGAGAGAGACGACGACACACAAATAGAGGAAAAATAATGGACGGGGAAAAAACCACCAAGGAGTAGTAGTGCCGTCATAGAGAGTAAGACGAGGTGGAATATATTTACCCAAGTGGGCGACGACGCGCTCGTCGGTTTTTCTGGAGAGGGCAAAAAACGCTTTTCTAGGAGTAGCAACACGCCCACGCGCTATGTGCGAGCGAAAGGCGAAATTCAAAGAGAAATGGAGTCAATCGTCGTCATCGCTACTACCTTCTTCTCCTTCTTGTGCCAGTCTCTCGGCGCGAGTCAATGCAGCGTTGAAGATAGTCGGGATTCTAAAGATAGCTCGAGTGACTGCACAACTCCCACACGTCACGTCACGTCGTTTGATGTAATCTGAAACAATCTCCACCTCCTTCGACCAATTCTACAGCGTGACGTCGACATCAGCTCAAATGGGAGCTGGAAAAAAAAACGAGAGAGAAGGAGGGCGAGAGACTAAGAATGTGACGAAGGAGAAGAAGGAGAAGAAATGGAGAAATCTAACGAGATGGGAAGCGCGGAGGGGAAGCGAGAAAATATTAGAGGAAATGAAATCTGTCGGATGTCGTTTCTCTTTCGGGATGGAGAAGGGAGAAAGATGTCAAAAGTGGGTGACGCACAACTTAAGAGACGGGGCCACTATACCCCGAGAGCGCGCGCGCCTCCCTATACTCTCTCAAACGAAGAAAAATAAACATTGTGTGCACCAACATCAACGACCGAGAGAGAGAGAGAAAAAAAATAAACACTTTGGCTCATCATCGGACATGTCAGACGGACATTTCATCTACGCCCCTATTGGACTTGAGTACTATTGGAATGCAACTGCGCATAACCTATGGCTTCGCGGCGCTTGAATTCCGAGCTGCTGCTGCTGCTTCCGCTAGCAATCAAATTGTCATTCCGCAAGATCCACAGGCATTCTTCTCCAGAAGGAGGAGCCTTGGGGGGATATACATCATCTCGTACAGGCGGAGCAAGATATAGGAGACGATAAGCCGAAAGAAGTTATAGCCTATTCATAGCAACACAGGTTAATCTATATTGAGTGTTAAAATTATGCTAATGGACGAGGACAAATTGCCCGTAGTATAAAAGGAGCTATAAATAACGTCGTCGTCGTCGTCGTTGTCAGTGGCGCAGTATTAGGCCTAACCCATTGGACGCGGTCGATCGGCGAGCCGAGCCAAAGGCGCGTTGCATGGCCAACGAATATTTGCTTCGTTAGCTAAGCTATCCTACTTTTCTCTCTTGCCCGGAATCGAGAGCATTGGCTGGCTTTTTATCCGATGCCGACGAAGACGACGACGTAGTAGCAGCGCAAAGAGAATCGAGAAAAGGGAGAAAGAAAGAGATATAGGAAAAAGACGACGCTGCGCACAAGAAACTTGGCACCCGTTTGCCTGATGGCTTGGACGAAGCGAGACTGACGGAGCAAAAACTCTTGATCTGCTACTCCTCTTGTCTTTATAGCTTACTCTGACTGCTGCTACTGCTGCATTACAGTTCAAAGTTCAGACGTTTTCTCTCTTTCCGAAGATAGTACGGTACGGTAGTACGTTTCTCGACGCCAGTTTTGGCATTAGTCCGGGAGCGCTGTCGGTTCAGCGGGAAAAACGTGCCAAGTATAGGCTAAGCCTTTTCAATAGAGCGAGCGGTTATGATAGTGGACGATTTGGAGAGGGTGAAAATATCGAACCAACTTGTCCGTCCGTTGATTAAATGAGTAGAAATCAATAATGGCAGGACGACGAACGGGGAGGGAAAAGAGTTGGGCAGCAGAAGCAGCACATGAAGAAAAAAAAGAAGAAGAAGCGAGTTGGAGAAAGAAAGGGAGTGTCTAAAGAAAAGAAAAGAAGTTGAATAGAAGAAGAAGGAGCTGGATAGAAGAGAGAGAGAGAGAAGAGTTGGAAAAAAGTTACTACGCGGCAACGGAACCCGATCTCGGATTGGAAGGGGATTTCCCGACGGAGCGGTCATTTGCAGTCGCGCGAGACGAGCGTCGGAATATATAAAGGAACTGGAAAGAAGGGGCCAAATAGTCGAAAAGAATAAAGAGCCTAGAAGGAGCGTCGGAGGAGAAAAAAAAAACGAGAATGACATTAATCCCGTATCTCCTCCCTTCCTCTCTCTCAGCTCCGGCTCGACCTCAGACGCAGCCGCTGCTGCCGCCGGGTTATGCCGACGCCAAAGATCAATTACCAGATTGGACGCGCACAAAGTGGGGGAACGGTGCGCGGCGTTTCTCCGCCGCCCTGTCCGTGACCTACGATTCGCAATCCCATCAGACAACGCCAGCCTGCACCATCAGGCCTGCAAGCTCTATAGGCCTAAAGACCTAGGCCTTTGTTAGTCTACAAGTGATGCACAGCGTAGACTAGAAAATATCGACCAACCTACGGAAAATAATTGCAGCCCCCCCCAGTTGACTGACGACTTTATATTTCCAATGATTATAGGGATATAACTTGTTGTTTCATCACAAGTCATTAGTCTGTTGCAGGTAGTAGGTCTATAATTAACTTGGACGGAACTTTACAAAGTCACCGACGTTGAACTTTAGCCACCGACAAACTGTAACGAAAATAGGAAAAGTTTGGGGTTCTGAGGGTTAATTCTACTCCGAGCTACCAACGCCGTCTCTCTGTTATTGTTGTTGTTGTTGTGTTTGGCGAGCTTGCCACTATATTGACTTGTAACGAGGTAAATCTGGAATGAGCGATGATGATGGTGCGGACAATCAAGTTATAGGCTCATCTTGCTTATCATTTTGCCGGGCGCGCGTGTTTTGATCACAGAGCGCGGAGCTAGCACGCGCGCGTGGGAAGCGAAAACAACGACATATTTTGGTGACTGATTTCTTGGCTCCTGATGCTGGGCAGGGCCGCCGGCAGAAAAGATATATTCGGGTCTGGCAGCACACACAGCACACACAACACACAATCGATGATATTATCGATTGGTTCATCAAGCAGCTTGCTGGTGTATAGAATTTATCTTTAGCTACCACCAACGCCCACCAGCAGCACTTGGAAGAGAGTGCTGGGTGATTCATCAGGTTTGGTGTTGTCCTCCGATTTTTTTTCTCTCTCTCTTTCTTTCGTGAAAGAAAAAAAAACAATTTGTAGATTTCTTTCGCTGTACAGCGCCGGATGAGAGGATACGACCGGGAGAAAAGCAAAAGGGCTTCGTCGAAAGACAAAAACTGTCTGACGAAGAAAAAAGGGAAGAAAGAAAAAAAAGATTGAGCTGCAGATAGAAAGGAGAGAGAGAGAGAGAAGGAAGGTGAAAGGGAGGTAAGAAGAAGAGAAGAGGAAGGCAGACGCTGCGGCAAAAGAGTTCGAGTAAACGGTAACTAGAAACGTGGGAGAAAGGACAGATGGATGCTGATCGGATGGTGAACGCAACAAGCGCATGCAGCGAACGCCGAGCGCAAGGTAAGGTAGCTAGTGGGCCTCTCCAGTGTTGTATAGTCTCATAATGCGCCTGGAAAATAGGAAGGCCGCGAAACGCTGGGCTGCAAACTCTCTCTACAGCGCAGACTGATGTAGATGCAGCACTCTCTTTTAAATATCTATACATCTTTCATGGCGATCGGGACGGCGGCAGCAGTCGGATGCAACTTCATTTTTCATGGCTGAAGGATTATCCTTTGTGTTGTCCGTCTGACGATGGGTGGCCCATCACTATAGCCTACTACGCCTTTTCCTCTTTCAACACGCCGAGTAAGTTGTAGACGCCGGCTCCGTGTTTTGGTATTATTGACGGAACATCCAGGAGCGCAGGAGGAGCAGCGGGAGCCGCCGTCGTCGTCGTCGTCTTTTCTTGCAGCGACGACACAACTTGGTCATTTTTCATCGGGCCTTACTTTGACAGAAAGGTGCTGCCAACTTGCCCCCGATGGGGCGGGCACTGAACTCGCACGACCGATCGGTGCCTAGAGTATAGCCAGGGCGGCGGCACGCCTTGTCGTCTGTTGCTTTCTCATTCTGACGACGCCGTCGACTTTCTTCTTTCTTTTCTTCTCCTCGGTCGGCGAATATTATTGATGTAAGGTGTTAGCTCGTTGCCGCCTTCCCGCAGTCTAATGCCACTCTATTACTAATGTTGATTCCGCATCGCGGCTGCTGAAACCCGGAGCGCAGTTTTCTGCTGTGTTTCTCATTTGGCATCAGCAGGCGCCGCAGCTATACGGGGCGCAAATGGAGAGGGACGTCGCCGCAATCAATCAAAAAGACGAAGAGAATAGTTGGCAATGCCCATTCGGAATAGAATCCAACGAACGAATACTACCATACATAGATTGCGCAAGGATAATCCCAGTGTGTGTATCATTCTCTCTCTCTCCCTATATTATCCCGGTGCTGGGTTGATAGGGAACTATATTAATGATGCGCTCAGTTCGTTTGATCGATGCTCTCTCCGGTTGTGTGGCGCACGCCACGGAGAGCGGACGCCCCCCACTGCGCTGCTCTTGGTTGGGTTCCCCTTCTACTCGACGTCTCCCAAACAACAAAGTATCGATGTGGGATTCCCAATCCCCTGATCTCATTAAAAATAAACTGCGCCAAGAGAAATCATCGCCGTTGATGCCGTGTCTCCTACCCATCTGCGCTGCTGCTGCTGCTGCTGCTGCTGCGACAATGGGTTTCTCTCTTTTCCGGTTCGTTGAGACGTTGCTGCTGCTGCTGGCCAAATTATGCGGTGGAACGCACCGCACCTTTGGCACAACAGTCCACTCTGTAGACGACTGCACGATGCTCGTCGCAGAATAGAAGAAGAAAAGGAGAGGTCGGGCGTGATTAATACGCTAAAGGGGGAAATGACAATAATAGAGAGAGAGAGAGAGAGAGACAAAGTCTGATGTGCGTTGCTGCACACATCATCGATGCGGCCGTCTAGGCCTAAATAGATTTGGAAACAGACTTGGATGTCTCGCCAACATCCAAACGAATTTAGAACGCCAATTGGCAGAAAGAGGGAAAGACGAAAGTTAAGCCGATCTACAGGATCGAAGAAAAGATATATAATAAGAGAGACCTGTGCTGCTGCTATACAGAGCAGAGCAGCATCTCTTTTTCTGACGCCAACGAAACGTGAGAGAAAAAAAACACTAGCCCTATATTGAATTCCGCCTCTTTGAGAAGTTGCTGTCATCAGCTGAATGTTTCAAACACCGGCCCTCGGGTCCATCAAGCGAGGGGGGGCGAGAGCTACAGCCCATCTGCGGCGATAAATAAATTCGTGACATTGACGTGCAGCCAAGATGCAGGCAGCAGCAGCCGAGGCAGTAATTGCCGAATCAATATCGAATCATGCTGCTGTTGTCTCGCCTTCACAAGACCTTGATGCTGCTGCTGTTGCTACTGCTGTGTAGTAGTCTGTATCGAGCAGCTGCCACACTGTCCCGACTGGCGGAGTATAGCATCAGTAAAGAGATAGACGAATTGAAAAGAACCAGTTACATCTATGACGCTTGTTCCGCCTCAAGAGCAGTAATTTATCATCATTACGACGTGTAGAGATAAAATGCGGTAGTATAGCTGCTTCTTCTGCTGCTGCAAAGGATGGATAGGGCCAAAGAGATGGAAATAAAAGAAATGGAGGAAAATAGAAGGCGAAAAGAAAAAGTTGGGAAAGAGAGAAATGGTTGTTAAAAAGAAGAAGAAGAAGAAAAAGAAGAAGAAGGAGATGAAAAATGGAAATAAATATGTACAGAATATATATATTGAGAGAGAGGGAGACAGACTCTATAGAGACGATGCATCGAATACTGTGCAAGTGTGCATGAAGCCGAGATCCATTAGATAGATGAGTTGCCATTGCTGCGTCCTACGACGACGACGACGATGCTCTGCCTACTTCTCGTCGCCCGGGGAGAAAAAAACTATCTCCATCACGTTTGACCTTTAGAGAGCGAAGAGACTGAGAGAGAGAGAGAGCGAGAGAAAGGACTGCAAAAGCTCTATCCACAATCCCACAAGAGCTTTTTCTCCGTTAGTATTGCAGCGTTTTTCTTCTTCTTCTTGCTCCCTCCTTTCTGGTGCTGCTGGTATATATACCATAGTAGTATTGAACTCTGGGCCGCAGCATAGAAAACCGGTGATCATATACCAGCTGCCATGGAAACCTTGTACTTGTTAAAATAACTCAGAGCCGCGTTGTGACCTTCGCCCGCTCGCTTCTCTTTATATCGCTCTTCTTCTAGACCAGGGTACCGTACGTACTCTTATACTATCAGAGAAAGGCCGCGCATACACAAATGCCTATTTGTTGCCGTCTGCAGCAGTTGGATATGTCTTGTACGCTCTCTCAATATTGTCACGCAAACTCATTTCGGGGCTCGTTAGATCCTCCAGGACAAACATTAGCCAGAGTTTCTATATAGAATATGTATATATATAGATATAGACTCGGCCGTCGTCTTCTAAATAAATCCTTGGAACGGCATTCTGATCTAATAAAACGAAACATGGTCGGAGCTAGCTAGCTATAGAAGAAGGAGACTCGCTTCGCGTAGAAAAGAAGAAGAGGAAGAAGAAGAAGCAGCTCGATGGACATCGCTTGAGTGCGTGTATCCTATTATCTCAGGATCAACAAAAGGCTCGGAGCTTGATGGTAGCAATTGAGCCCCATCACTAAGCTTATAGCCGCGGCCATGATCGGCGCAATTGTCGATCCGTGTAGCCTTTTCTGTGTTCTTGGCCCAATTTAGGTCCAAGTGTGGATATAAAGCAACTGTGATTCGGAGACGAAACGGACGAGCGTGCAGCTACTGCCGCCGCTGCTACGCACACTAGGGCTGGTTGGCTCCAGCAGCCAAACCCATTGGCCCATTGATTTTTGATTATAGACCTTGCCGATGTAATGATTTGTTCATCAGGAGGAGAGAGTAAGTATATGGGGCTGGAGCAGCAGCACTCTATCAGACGCATCTTGAATATTTCCTCTCTGATCCCCATGTCAAGTCGCGAATGCGGCCAGAAAAGATGATGATCATAAAAAAAGAGGAAGATATATACCACTACATAAAAGGGAATAAGAAGTAATAGAAATAGAGGAGGAAGAAGAAGAAGAAGAGGCAGTTGTTTTGCCACAATTGATCTGATATGCAGGGGAGGAGGCACCGAAAACAGAACAAGAGAGACAGCAGCAGCGCAGAAGGCGGGATAGATCGGCGCATGTGCTCTCGACTCTTTCCTCCCATTTTGAGACTCTTTTTTTCTTTCTTTCTTTCTCTCTTGAATAAGACGCTCGCACAAAAGCCAGAACTTTTATTTTTTTTTGCTCTTCTCTTCGTTTTTGCAGACCCAGATTTTTTTGCCCTTCTTATTCCTCCAGCGAGTTCCGTATCCTTTCCCCTTTTCTTCCCAGCATCATCTCAAAGGACCTCTGAATCTTCAAAGAAGCGGCAAGAGGGCGAGGTCAATGAATCTCGTCGATGATTAGCAAAGAGATTTGTGATGTTTCCCCCAACCAACCTTTTGACACACGGAAATGATTGTCGAACAAAATGTTGTACGACACACGCGCATCAAAGCGCTCTATCGATACACCCAGACCATCACAAAACAAAGTTAATTGTCAGTGGTGGTGACCTCGTTTCTCGGCGAAAGTGAAAAACGGTTGACTGAATCACCTTCAGCAAACAGCAGGCAATAATTCAAATAAGGGGTTTGCATCAGCATCTTTGGCCGTGGTGTAGTGTTTGTTATCTTTTTTCGCCCTCTTTTTCCTGATTTTGCTTCAAATGCGGTTTTTTTCTCCTTCCAAGCTTCTGTTGTGTAGAGTGCTGTATTTGTAGCAAGTCCGGGCACAACTCCCTCTGTGCATCGGAAGGGGAACAACTAGTGGATGTTGTGCTACTATCCCAAGTTCCGTTTATAATTTGTTTGAAAACTTATAATGGCATTTGCTGGAGGGGGTCCATATTTGACAGCCAGCTGGCGTTACTCTAGTTTAGCTCTTTTGGGGCAAGGGAATTGACGTGACGACCTTATAAATCTTAACTTCACTAAATGAATCGGTGCCCGACTCAATTTCAAGCTTCTCTAAGTGATGCCATCTATCTTCTTCTTTTTACGGCCTAACAAGTTTAGGGTGATTGGCTGCCAACTTTTGGCGATTCTATGTGGAATAAGACGTTCTCAGAAAAACCATATACTAGGGGAAGATTTCAAACTGTCAAAAAGTGAGTTTGTGATTACAGCTGATTAGACGTAGTCTAGTGCCATACGCACAGCATATTCCTGTAACTTTGGCGGGGCAATCAAACGTCTTGTCGTCAACTCTCAATTGCTTTTCCGAAATATCATTTATTCGCGTATTATCGGTTTGTATCACACAGGAGCTTATAGGATCAATCATAATATACTCAGGAAACGAACTATCATATAGTTTCGACATGAAACGGCGCTAAAGTAGTTTAAGTAACGTGATTCATAAGTAATGGTTTTGTAGTTGCACAAATTCAAATCAGGACTTAATTACGACTGTCCCGAAACGAATTCGGTTATCAGTACCTAAACGCACCCATGCGAGCGACGCGAGCGATGAAGTGTTTCATTGTTGCCTCCTCAAGCTTGTTAAACGACTCAGTTTGAACGACGGCCGTCAGATGATGAACGGCGAAGCGTAAGCAGTATTCTTCCAGATCCTACGCATATCGAAGAGAACTAATATATGACTTCAGCTACTGGGCAATAAATACCGGTACAAACAGTTACCTGAGCCTCGTACTTCAAGCCGGTCGCAAAAAGAATGGCTACGTTTTCAATATTGACGCTTTGTCGGATAAGATGCTGGCACCGTGACTTCAATTCTGTTTCGCAGTATGCATTCGCCAAATCTAATAATCCTGTGAAAGAGATGGTACGACATTCGTTGAATTACATCTTTGGGTATTGTGGTATAACAGAACAGACCTAGTGCTTCGTCAACGGGGAGATCCACTTCATCGGTATACAAATATTTCAAGAAGCAAAAGTAAACTGGATAAGAGAACTGTTCAATCTCCACAACCCTGGCCAAAATGAAATTGGAAATTCCATATGAATAGCAAAAATAAATATATACAATTAGGGAAAGTGAAACACCACTCACTCTTGATCAGCTTCAGCCCAGGGGTGTTGAAACATAGATCGATAGTATTGACAACGAATCTTCAGTATAGCTTTGTGTACCCAAATTGAATTGCCGTCTACTTTGAAGCATATGTCACCTGTGCTCTAAGAGTAGAAGAAGGGGGAATTCGATTGCAGCGCTAATCGATAGTTGTTAGAATTTACCTCATCGTTGAAGGCTAACCGCAGTGTTTCAGCTAGAGGTGTATCCTGTCGAGCACGAAATTGCAACGTTCTCCAGGTTACGGCTGGAGTCGAATAACAGGCAAACACTTCGTCCAGGTGCGTATACGGAGTGGGGGACGGCGAATAGATGCTGTGGCCTCTGCAGTGACCCCACATGAAGATTTTGCCGTCGTGAAACATTGCTGCTGAGATATGGGAAAGATGACAAGCAGCAACTTCCACTGCCCTAAAAATTGTCGGAAAGGAATACACGGATCAATAGTGGTTCATGTTAAAATCAAAAATACCTATTCCCAGAATTGAAAAAATACATACTTTCCGAGTTCTGGAGCAACTATGACGGGTGAAAGATGGTGAGTTTTGTATCCAGTTCCTAGTTGACCGTACGAATTGGCTCCCCACGCATAAAGTTCGCCTTGGTCGGTTAGTGCTAAGCAGTGTGCAAAACCACACACAATCTGAAATTGACATTTAAGATAGTGAAGTATAAAGAGGGGCGAAAATAGTCTATTATTGTTCACGTTTTACCTTAGTAACAAAGACTTTGTTCAGGTTGCTAACGCGAACTGGATTGTGTTGATTATTATTGTTTCCGATTCCTAGTTCGCCGTTACCGTTGTATCCCCAACCATAAAGCTATAATAAGAATTGAAAAATGTAATGTCATCAATGATACCTTCACGTTCGAGTAATGCCCGATTCGTTTACGAACTTCGCCATCATCTAGAAGCGCCATAGATGTCAGCTGCCCGCACGCAATAGCTACTACTTTGTGTCCACCAATACTGGAAGTCACGCGACGTGGAACGCTTTGTCCTGTTGTTGTTCCGGATCCGCATTGGCCAGCGTTATTTTGCCCCCACGCAAAGACTTCGCCATCACTTGTTAAAGCTAAACAATGGTGATTACCGCACCCAACCTTAAGAAACGATCTTTTAATGCGAAAATAAGCTAAGAATAATGTATTGAGTGCAATCTACCTGTATCACAGTTTTACCCGCTAAAACTCCGCCAACTATCGATGGGATTAACGTGTGATTAGTGTTTCCATTTCCAAGTTGGGAGTAAGTGTTGTATCCCCAAGTGTAGAGATCCCCAGATTCAGTAAATGCCAGAAGGTGAAGGCCTGATCCATAAGCTAATCCTGAAAGAAATATTTTAAGAAACAGTTACCAAGAGTTTGAAATTAGAGGATATCATCTGTCACCTACCTTTAATTTTCTTCTTACATAAAGTCTCTATTTTCCTTGGTTGTAGGGCTGATGCTGTATCCCCTAAGCCCAGACATCCAGACGAATTGCATCCCATGGCATACACATCATCTTCATTTGTGACCATGATGACCTCACTGCCCAAATTACCTGGAAGATTGGTATTTTTGTAGAAAAATAACTCCCAACATGTTCCTTGTCACAAGAAAATTTACCAAAAATTACAGCAAGTTTCAAATTGCGCAGAAATTTTAGATCTAAAAGACTCAAGACTGTCCACTTTGTGAGATCCATTTGTGTCTGAAAATTGCGCAAAAGGTGAGGAAATTGAATTACAACAAAAAAGTAAACATCCATGAATACTTCAACAAGTTTGACAAATGTGCTGTCTGGTCACTATGGAGGTGTATTTAAAGTAAATGTACTGAAGATTTCTCTTCCAAAGAAGGAGGAGGCAGACGTTAATCACTTTTCTCAACCACTCTCAAACTGCGACGAAAAATGGCCTTGTCTTTTTACTTTTCAATCGCAATCGTTTGTGTTGTTTTGATTTTGTTGACAAGTGATGGTTAACCAAGGTTACATGTACGCCATCTGGCGTGGCGACAGTACACTAGCTACACATTAGTTACCAGCTGCCAATCGCTGCCGCTATTGATATAGAGTAGACTGTTACTGCAGTCTGTAGCTCTGTACTGTAGACATCGAGTTAAACGAGTTTGAACCAAGCAACCATCCAGTCACCCTCTCCCACTTGACAGCTAATGATCATTTCTCCCAGACAATACCGCACAATTAATGAATATAAACAAAACATTGTTACACAGGAAAATAAGATTCCACGAGCACCCCCTACCTCTGAGCTCTGAATATCGATTAATTTTCCTTGTTATTAAGAGAAAAATTTAGGTTTGGTCGTTTACTGTAAGTGTTTACCAGATAAAATTTTTAACTTTTCCCACTGTGATTAACCGAGGGCAAGCGTGGTATATCCGCACTCCACAACAACCGCATAAGGAGTCAACCAATTGCGATAGCTAAACCAACGAACCCCAACCCACATGTCAAAACCTCAAATCATTTAAAGATATAAGGCCTGATTACCTAGATGGCCTTTTACCAACAAAAGGTCTCTGAGGACGTAGTCCTCAGCCGAAGGCCTAGCGGTCTTTAATGCAATGGAAGACAGCAGCACCAGCCCGCACAGGACTCGCGTAGAACTTTATTCCTCCTTTGCGTCTGGGGCTTTGACCTACGCCCGAGGCTATTCTTTCCCAGAAAATCAGCGATTTTCTCCGAAAACGCGAATAAAAAAAATTAAAACACTTGCAATGTTTGACAACAACAAAGGGGTTTATTGAATTCTTGGATACAAAATGAACAAAACAAGCACTTCTTTGTCGCCCACAATACAAAAAAAAACAAAGAAAAGGGCATAATATTGGAGACAAAATAGGAAGAATGGCACCCTAGAAGGGCTGTGCTTACGCATGACATTTTGCGAAATTGTAGGTAACCAACTTTTTGTGCAGGCAGTTCCTGGCATATGTCAATTTCACGTGGAGGGGGTCGCCTTCCACGTGCACAGTTACCGTAACGAGGAAACCAGGACAATGCGGGCGGATAAAATTTCGCTTGAAAGCTGGTCCATGATCTGTCTTGCTTGGTTGCATGCTTTTTCCATGCCTTTGTTAAGGTTGTAAAGCTTAAGTTGTTGCCGCATTAATTCCACTGCCTTCTGAGTCCATCAAACAGACTCAATTGGCTCGAGGCCGTGCAGGACACAACGGATCTTCGAGTTAGGTTTAGGAACATTAGATGAGGGTGCCCCATTCGGGGGCGGGAGAGATGGAGGCAGTACCCAGATGTTGCCTTCATCGTCCACCGATTGTACAGTGGTCTGGAATCGACGAGGGAGAGTAACACCTTTTGGGGCGTAAACTATTAGAAATGGATAAAGCCATTTTGGAAGTTTGGAATGACATTCAAGTCCATCCAGGGATGGTAGAACTGACTGGGAATTTGCCTCTCCAATAGGACGAACACCACTTCTTGTTCAAATGGTTCCCTCAACGCTGGGGACAGGGTCTCCCAGGTTGAGCAACCGTCGCTCCGATGACGTCGAACTCTGCCCGCATTCTCACCAGCTCTGCCTCCAGGAACTAGGTTTCCAGGATATTCCACAAAACAAAGCGGAAATCCTGGAACAGCGAGTGGGCGTCGGCCATAATGCGTTCGCCCAACTTGCTTGGCATCTTTCAAAAGTTGCAAAAGAAAACGTTAAAAATTAAAATATTTTCTGTAAACTTAAGTAATCACTAATTACCAAATGACATGGCTCCAATGAGGAGACAGAGTTTTATGTTTTCTTTTCAAGTAAAAGATCTAGAAGATCGCCAGCATTTACGAGCAAGTGACCTCTTTCGGTTGGCAGGCTTGCGTAGAAAAATACCCGGTTGATATCAATGAAGAAAATGTCTCGAAGTTCGACAAGGAAGTCAATCTACAATAGTTAATCCTATTTAGTTATTAAATGAAAACTATACAAATTTTATAAAAATTACTATGTTGTTGGGAAGACACCCAAAGGTTCCCGGGGTGGTTGTCGAACGGGGAAAGCTGTAGCTGGCGTATTCTTCTTGATAAAAGACACATAGGCATTTGCCCAAGGTTGTTCCCATTTGTCCACGTGTATTGCATAGCCAAAATGGCGGCCGTGCACATTGCACGAGCAGAGAAATCACCACCGTATGTAGACATCTGTTATTGGATTGTTGTGGCCGGATGGCGCACACCTCGAGTATAAAAGACATTTTTATCCAGTGTAGTACTTTTCCTACATCTGTTAAACACTTTCCTGCGGATGGGTCTCAATCCTTGGGGAGAAAAACGTTAAACAACAAGAGAAAACAGAAACCTTAACTATAATTACTATGATAGAATGTTGATTCTGTTGTGAATTTTGCTGTTTTTCTTTTAATAGCAATCTCTCCACCACAAGCTGGGCAGAGTTCCGGTAGTGTAGTTAAGAACTGTTTCACAAAATTGAAGCCTTCGTTGGTCCTTTTCTTCCTCTCCTTTCCTTTTATTTGGTTTTAGGGGGACCAAAAATCTTTCATGACGTTCCAGTTGATTGACGTCGACATCCTCGTCTTTAGCAACGTCTTCCACCAACACTTTCATGAGGGCCTCGTTTTCCATGTAGAGTTTGGCCACAAAGTGCTTCTGATTCAATTGCTTCTTTCATCCGCTCCATCGGTTCCACTATATTTGGCTTTTGCACTTTTGATCGCACTCTCGTGCCGAACGCACAGATAACGGGGATTAAACCGTAATTTAAACGGCCACTCCCTCACCCCCAAAACAATTAGCTCGTCCTCGTCTAAGCCTGGATGATAGGACACCAGCAAGTTTGTGGTTCTCGGGTTGAACACTTTTTTGTGTCCACAATACAAAATAATGGATGTTACCTTTTGGAATGGCTCCAGTGGACCCATTCGCAGAGACAATTGACATACTGACTATTAAGTAAAATCAGAATAACAAAAATTTGAGAATGAACAAAACGCCCTTTTATTGATCATTGATTGGAAGGGAAACATCTGAAAAATGTATATCCGTACGCAATCGAAGATATTTTTCTCACAAACCAGGGGTGCTGTTGCAAGCGGTGCATATTTCTGAAAACCACGAACAGGGGCCGGTTGATCGCAAGAGCAAGGTCTGAACCTGGCGTCGGCACACGGATCCCTTTCATATTGGGAACACCTATTACACCGCCAAGATCTAGCGTCGTAAAAATGTTCCAATAGAGATTCCCGATCCATAAGGTCTTGGACTGTAAAATTTGCCTCGTTTGGTGGTAAAGGTGGAAGACCTGCAGCTCTCTCTAAAAATTGAATTATATTTAAAAACATGGTGAAATATAACACACTAAAAGTTGGCCGCCCCCAACCCCCCACCGGTACAAAGAAAATGTAAAAAAAACATGACAATTACCTAGTGCATGACATAGAATCGTTTTACTATTGTCAGGGTTAGAACACCAGTTAACAAAATCCATTTTAACTCCAATTGAAAATGTCCAAATCACAGCTGGAACAGAGAGAGTGTCTAACTTAACGGAAATATCGACGGGAACTAAAATGGCGGCTGCAAGCTTTAGACACTCAATAGTGTTCCATGGAAAAGAATATTAATCTTATTTTAACGATAATTTGAATTTTTTCACTGTTATAACTCAGTGTTTGAAATTATATTAATTAATTGATTAATTCCCCGCGTTTATTCCCTTCATTCGTCATTGACAGTTGCATTTCCCGCTTGCCCTTGGGAGTTGGGAAAGGCGAAAATATGTTTCCCCCCTCCTCGCCCACGCAAATCCCTCCGTCAGCTGTCGCTACAGTGTTTGAATTTAGCGAGCTGTCTGCTTCAGTAAGCGACAGTTGACAGAAGTTCATATTGACCTTAATGCAGCTAGCCTCTTCAAGTAGGGGAGGGTGGGGTTGGATGGGACACTTTTGGTTTTTCCCTCATAACTTGGGTATTTATCAACAAAACTAAAAAATATTTTGGAATTGCATTTTTGAATGCCCCCCTTTCCATTATTTTTTGCAAATTCGTCGCTTCAAAAATGGGCCCGCTACGATTTTTCAAAATGCGCCAAAATTTAGGGGCGGAGCAAACAGCGTGGGGTAAAATGGGACAGAGTGGGGGGTTGAATGGGACAGGGCGGAAATATTTAAAAATAATTTATTTAAAAAATACGTAATAAAGTCTTTTTATTAGATTAGTAAAGTTCATTGAAGAATTTTTTGATATCGCATAAGATGCGATTAGGATACCAACAAAAAGAAAATCTGACTTTTTGCCGATAGAGGGCGCAAAAAGTAGGCGGGGCTTGATGCGCCTATGCTTTTGCAGTCCCAATCAACCCCACAGACCGTGCCCCATTCAACCCTAAAAAACCAATGTTAGAAAAATCGCAACTGTAGCCGCAATTCTTCTACTAAAATTTTTTGCTTTTTACCAAACTGTAGCTATTTGAACGCGCAACAAGCAGTAACAATAATAAATTATTCTGTCGAGCGGTTAAAGCCCTATTCGATCCACCGCGGCATTTTTTAAACATCTTTTTTTGCCCCAAAACAACTTTTCTCTATAATTTCCAAAACAATAATCCAAACTTAACAAAATTTTTGCCCCAAATATATGTCCTTCTAAAGAATAACATATATTTTTTTTAGATTTTTCTAAAGTTATTTCCTATTTTTTATCCCCCTGCCCCACTCAACCCCATGTCCCAAGCAACCCCACTCTCCCCTACTCACTGCTAAAAACGAATGGACACTTTCTTTCTTTTTTATTCAACTGAACTCACCAAATTTTTTCCCTCATAAATCTGTTCCTTCCAGTTCTGTCATTTTTTTCCCCTACATCCTGTTGCTCTCCCCCTGTATGTGCTGAGTGAAACACGGTATTACCATATTTTTTTAAAAATATTTCCATCACTTTACAAACTCTTGTACCTGAAAGATGATAATCGGCTTTCCCCCCTTTTTTCTCATATTTAATTTCCCTCCACGTCTTGATCCAGTGTTTTTCTGTATGAAGTTTTATCTAATCGACTGTTAGTTTTCATTCAGTGTTTTTGTTAGAAAACATTTTTAGAACCCAAATTTCAAACTAAACAAAAAATGCATCGAATAACTTGTGACTCATGAGTGTGTTTGTGTATTGTAATTCGGCTTTAATAATACAAAGTAATTTTCACTAAAGCTGCAAGTCTAAAGGGTGGTAGAGTTCGCTTAGCAATCGGTAGATGTAAGACAAGAGATATGTAAGACAAGATGTAAGACCGGTATGTTACATCCGATTAAAAGCTGGAAAAGGAAAGGGCGTTGTTATAAAAAGTGTTTTTTTAACAAATGAGAACCTGTTAATGTCTTACATATTGGAGATAAAGAGCGTAACGAGTTCTGGAAGGTACGTAGTCGAAGATGGGATTAGAGACTTGAACTCGCGATGCCAGTTCGCCCTCATCGTAGTTTAAAACTTCTTCAGGTCAAATGAATTCATTGAATCCGTCCTGATCGAGACTACAAACGTATTCCGGGCAGAGTTTGTACATTGAGGCGCAAGCGACAAATTGCAATCCGAGAAAAAGGTTTAGAAATAAAAGACGTACACATGTGAAGTACACACATGTGTACTGGTAGGCCTGGTGGCGCTAAATTTAAAAAGTGATTAAATACTTAAGTTTGATTGATTTTAATTTAAGTTACTATCGATATAATTTCACACATCTTGGCGAGGTCGTAAGGGAGGCTAAGGTCTACCATCTGTATCAGTTTCAAATTCGTAGCCTCATATTTAGTCAACGTTTTCTTATGTCAAAGATGCAAAAAATGCGATTTTTCGCAAAATTGACGGTTTTCAAGTTAAAAAATCGGAATGAGCTACAGCTACTGAACGAAATTAGCTAAATTTTTCAACACAGAGCTCTCAATATATTAAGATTGAAATAAGAAAAATGGGAGTTTTCGTTTTTGAGTTTTTGTGTGGTCATTGACCCTACACCCCCTCTTTTCCACCCCCTCCCCCCCCGCCCAAACACGCAACCTAGTGACAAAATGTTCCCTACTTTAAGAGAACGAGAGTAATCTTTGTGTTTCAAATTACCGAGGGATTAAACTGAAAACAATGAAAATGATCGAGTATTCCTATGCGGTGTTTCACAACAAAATCAATTGAAATTAAAAGATTTACATATTTCATCATCCTACCAAGAGTTTATCTGAAAAATGGAAAGAAGCTATTCAAAGACCAGACTTGACAACAAAATCACTATTATTTCCTCTTCTTTATTAAATTTTAAATAACAAACCAAATAACAAACTAATCCTGAAGGTCCAGCACGAAGTGGATTTATATATTATTGTATGGAAAAAAGTGCGATTTTCGTCATGAACTGAAATGCTTCAGAAACAACACTATAAGTGTAGTTTTTCATGCAGATTCTCGTGCTGCACACGTATTTCCGCTGTCTACTACCGTTTCCTCTGTATTTGATTAAGGAGGTAAAATTTACAACTAAAACGAGAAACTTTCAAAACCCGAGGACGTAAGAATGAAGAATTTTTTCAGAAAATGATCCTAATAATGGCCTCTATGTACTGTAAAATTTACAATCGGATTCATCGCTCGTAGAACAAATTAGAGGAAAAAAATAGATAGGCTATCAAATTTCTCGTTTTCCAACCCCTTAGAATCCAACTCTTGTTAAAATGATGGCGATTTTCGTAATCTACGGGACATTTACCACCAAAATCTTGTATTTTTGTATTTGGGAAAGTTTCAAAAATGAACAAAAATCGCAAAAATAGGAAGTCTATAGTATGGAAAAAAAGGGCGATTTTCGTGATAAACTGAAATGCTTCAGAAACAACATTATAAGTGTAGTTTTTTATGCAGATTCTCGTGCTGCACTCGTATTTCCGCTGTCTACTACCGTTTTCTCTGTATTTGATTTAGAAGGTAATATTTAAAATAATATAAATTCTCCCGAAAACGCCTTTGGAAGTCGAAGATCTGTGTCTATTATGAATAATCGAGAATATTTCAATCCTTCCAGCGTGTCTCACGGTCTTTACATCACCATGATATTTTAAGGGAACATAGAGGAGACAAAGAGCTTCAAATTGAAACCAAGTTCGTCCTTTTGTAATCTTGCGTTCTTAAATTAATAAAGCCTATCAACAAACAAGTGTTAATCTGCATTGTAAAGAGGGCATAAGTTTCTGCGAATCCTCGTGATTCAAATCAATGTAATACATCTAAAATTTCATTTGTCGGGAAAAAAGTATTATAAAACATAAATTTTGAAAGCTGACCTTCAGACGACTTTAGCACTTCATTGTTTACGCAAATTCATACATTATCGCATTTTCATGATACTTTTTAATTAAGAAAAAATTCTCTTTATCGTAAATTTTAGGATATACAAGAGCTAGAATGAGTTCAGTTATGAATAAAAAATCATATTTAAAAATTAACTGTAGCTTTGTTTTCTCAAACTCGTGTACCTAAAAAAGGGCAATTGCAGAATTCCTTTTGGTCCATTTCAGGGCGGGATTTATGAACGTAGAAACTATCGCCCCAAAATTTTGTTAAACCCTTCAGGTAACAAACATAACAAGCCATGTGGCGTCAAAATCCGTGAGATGACCGCCACAGGTTTTGGTCGTTTCCATATGGAATCACCCGGCTCGATTGCGATGGAGAAAACCACTTTGCGAGAGATGGACCATCTGTCAGCGTTTTGTTTGCTTAATGTTTGCCGTCTTTGAGGTCGGTGGCGGACGACGAGGCTAGGGCGATAACTGGGCAGGCAATTGGACGCTAGTGTCTGCCTCTTTATACGGAAAAACGGACTCGGTAATAATAATTTAATCAAAATTACGTTTATTTCTACGAATTAGTATTGCCAAAATGGCGCTCGGAAAAAAGTTATTGAGGCATATCGTTAAAGAACCGTTCCGGTAAATGTAGTCAAATCAATGCACACAGTCACTTATACACTGGATTTGCTTGATGCTTACAGAAGAACATTGTTTTACAACACTTTGGCTGATGTAAGAAACGTCATGTCTGTACACTGTACAACGGGAAAAATCAACTCTGGGAACTGGGAAAGAAATGGCTCTAAAACGGCACCGAGTAAGTTTAACTTGGCTTGTTACTCCATGTCGATAGAGCCGTCTCCATCCAATGAACATTGTAACTATTTAACTTGAGTTAGCTCTCTATTCCCTGTCGATTTCTCCGTTTTAAATCGCTGTCATTTTTCACACGTCAAGTGTCTTCGCAATAGTGGAGGATGGCGTTGTCTCCATGTCGATGCCAATCCAAATTTTGACGATCCACCTTAGCGTGTTCCATGCAACCGACAAAAGCTTCGTAGTACGGGGAAGGCAAGCCGGGAGGGAGTATTGAGCTGCCGCCTGTACCCAATCAATAAAATGTGTTGATGAAAAGTTAGCCTCACTTTAAAGGAAAAATAGAAATCTCACCAATCCAAAGTTTTCCGTTCGTGTTCAAAATAGTGGCGCCAGGATCGGCCGTCACTCGAACAGGTTTCTCTCCGTCAACAGTGATGCTACCTAAGCGTTTCTTACGTTCGACAACAGCAGTGTGCCAGTTTCCGTCGCTCACATTCACCTGAGGAATAAATTGCCATTAAATATACAGACTAATCATAAAAATTTTAGAGGATGCGTTTAAAAAATTACCATTGATCTGGCGGAAAGAAACGAAGATTGCTTTCCCAAATTAAAACTGAGTTCAACTCGCGAATGAACGATAGCTAAGGCAAAATAGTCGGCTTGCAGCGAATGGCCCCGGCTCAGCCACAAAATTAGCCCGTTTTCAGCTTCCGTTCGGAAACGTAACTCAAACCGATTGGACCGTTGGCTCTTACCACTAATAATTGGTTTACGAAAACAAGAAAACAATTACAACATGGGCAAAAATGGACGGTGCAAGTGTTATGCAATGTCGAAGCAGTCATATCATGTTTACCTCTCGTCAGCGGCAAAATGCCCATCATCATGACCTTCGAGAGTAGTATTAGCATTGTTAGTAAACTCGTAAGGCTCGTCAGAAGAAATGTTAGCCATCCACAAATGTTGCGTTGTTAGCCAAGAATAAAAAGAGAAGTCCAGAGGTCTAGAAGATAAACCTTTGAACAATGAGAGACCGAAGAGAAAAGAAGCAGCTACTAAGACAGGGGTGTGCCAAACTACAGATGGACGGTGATGTTAACTTACACATCTTTCAGCTGATTCGGGTACTTCAAGAAGGTTTTCCCGTCAAACCGGATCGGCCGAGTGATTTCCGCTTCATCAGTACCTACAGATTGAAAAACACGATTTCGTATTAGTATTGTCGTATGTTTTGGGTTTAGCGATCCTTCCCGGGAACTCTTACGTTTCTCGCAGCGTTTCCCAAGAAATCCGGTCTGGCACTTGCATATAAAGCTGGCCAAGAGTGGCTGACATACTCCGCCATTTTGGCATGGAGACGAGGAATCTCTGCCATTGGCCGCATAAGTGCGCGATGACGACGGGTGCGTAACTGGCATATGGCCGCACGGCGGGCCTCTATAAACTGCCACATTCTGCTGTTCCGTCTCACTTTCCATCAACTTCTCAAAGACTTCGCCGTTGACGATAACTCTTTGGACGGCCCCTTGCAAGTTGTCCAGCTTGGGCACGTCACGTGGTAACGTCAAAGTTGGTCTGTGTACGTTTTCAGGATAGAATTATAATAACATGACTGCGACTGTATTTGACAGTGTAGTTGTACCTTAGTCCTCCGATAAAGAGAGGAATGTCCAAATTTAACTCGGAAAGGGGACCCAAGGAACGACCATCGCTAGTGGCACCATCGTCTAAACGAATGCTAGCTTCTTTTCCTCGTCTGCTAACCAAGACTCGATGCCAATTGAACAGTTTAACTCGATCGGGAGAACTAAAGAAATTGTTTTGATTAGTTAACGTCCATTTCATCCAACCGTCGTCTAACGATGTATAGAATTTGAGCTTACGTGACGATGCCGGCACCACTGCCTAGATCCCAACGGAACTGCACTCGGCCTCCAATAAGCGCCAGCCAGATGAAATCTCCACGACCGTTCTCGTCCCGTGCCGAATAGGCCAGCATGCCATCCGACGAACGACTGAGGAACCATACTTCCAAATCCAAATTTTGGCTCACTTGGAAAGAGCGCGCGACCGTCACGTAGCTGGCCGCCGATGTCGATGATTGTACGATGTTGAATTCAGGGACGAGGATCTCGTGTTTCAAACCGTCATCTAATCAACATCAAACACGGACGTTTCATTAAAATTCCACGAACAGATAATAAACTCGATGAAAGACTTACGCTGATCGCAGAGAAAACCTTTCTTTCCTGGAGGACATTTGCAGGTGAAACGGTTCTTGGAGGTGACACATGTTGACCCATCGGCACAGGGAGTGCTGGCGCAAGAGTCGAGGGCGTTTTCACACGATGATCCTACACGACGCCATTGAACAGTAATGACATTAGTCGTTGCCGAATGAAGTGGAAAAATGAGTCATTCATTTAATTACCGGTGAATCCCGGACGGCAAATACAGGTGTAGTTGTCGCCCGTTTTCCAAACGCAAGTCCCCTCGTTGGCGCAGGGCGTTTTCCAGCACGGATTTTCACCACACTGCGTTATGCCGTTCATTTTCACCACGGTCGATACGGTCGACTTGGTTGATCCGTCAATCGCGTTTCCCCTTCGCTTATTCTCGTCGAACTGACGGCCTCGTCGCGATACTTTCCGACCTTCTGGCGGGACACGGAAGACCACCGAGCGCCGTCCGAGTTTGACACGGCGCATGCAGCCAACGAAACCCGACGCCGTCCCAATGCGATCGTAAGTTCTGTTGGAGATAACAAAGATGGACGAGAAACTTTGGCGTCAGCGAGTCCCCCGAGGCTTCCAACTAAAACGTAAGTCTTCCTTACCTGGCCGTCGACAAATGGGAAGGTACGGCTCCTAAGAAAGTATTTGTATCCAAGTCGAGCGAGGAGTGCTCTCCGGGAGAAGTTGTGGCGACGTCTTCGTCGTCGTCCAGACGCAGCCAACCGTCCTGTCGGTAGCGCTGGGCCACAATGCGATGCCACTGACCTAGGCGTATGGGTTGCAGAGAGCGAAGAACAACTGGACCGTTCCCGAGATTGAATCGCAATTCCACGTGCCTGTGACATCGGAGTAGAACGTAGTATATTAAAGTGAAACCCGAGTAGTGAACAAGCGACGTCTATTTCCATACCCAGCAACGATAGCCAGCGAGATGTAATCAGCGTCGAAATCTTTCCTCTGCTGCGCGTACAACAGTATTCCGTCCGTCAAAAGACTTTTGAATTCAATTTCCATAGCGAATTTATCGTGAGCTTTCATTTTCTTCAGTTCGACAAAGGATTGGCCGTGGAAAGCGGGCGTTTCGGCTGGGACGATTTCGTCGTCTGTTGTCATGGAAAAAAGTTATAAGCTTTTGATATCAAAGTTTCTGTTTCTGACGTAGGAAACGTACCTGACTGAGACAGGGCACGTTCGCACAGGGATCCTGTTTTCTCAGGTGGACAAATACAAACGAATGATTCGACCCCCAGTGGCTGGCACGTCCCACCGCCCAGACACGGGAAAGAGCTGCACGATGACATCCTGACCGGGCCAAATTCTTCCGGTCCAGAAACTGAAGCAACATTGGCTGCGATTTTCCAAAAGGAAATTTATAAAAAATTAAATCATTCGTTAAACTTAGAATGACCTACCGACGCAAGATCGGCGATCAGAATCTTCAGCAAAACCATCTGAACAGCTGCAGACGCCAAAGAGGCAACCACTGTTTGCTACCGATTTGCAATGGCTGTCGTCGGCGCAAGATTCGCCCAAGTATCCGCGGATGTGGACGCTGGAAGCCGTCGGTCTCCAGACGGGCTGTGTGAATCCGTAGTACTCATTTGCCTGTTGCGATCCGACTTGACTGAGCGAGACAATATCTCGACGACCCCAGTCGAGCAGTGCAACGTCCGTTTCTTGGACGTGTCGAGTGGCCTTGGAGACGGCCGCTTCGGACTCGGCCACGAGTGGTGACATTCCGGCAGAAGTGTTGATAATATCATCGGAGCAAGGGCCCTCGTAGGCCATGGCCACGTTTAATTGCTTGCGGCAGGCGGCCAAACGAAGGTCGCATTCAGAGCCATAACTAACGCCGTCGGAGCCGCAAACCGTCTGCTCAGCGCTGCTGGCCACTGGACAGTCCATCGGGCAGACGCAAACGGCCTGGCCCTGAAGGTCTTGACAGATGGCGCCGAAACGGCAAGTTAAATCGGAGCAATGTCGCGATTCGCTCTCCATCCCGTCGTCGGGTCCGCTCCCCGTTCCGCCGTTTCCATATCCACCGCATCCGCCCGGTACTTTGTCCACCAGCTGTCCATCTTGACATCGGTCACACTTGAGACCGACGACATTAGCTCGGCAAACGCAGCGACCCGTCATTTGCTCGCAGTCGGCGCGGATCGATCCCAGCCGATGGCAATCGCACGCTGCAATACGGTACATAATTGGTTAATAACAAATGAACAATAACGAGCGAGACTTAAACAACTGGAGGGGGTTGAAGCAACTATATCATCAAATATTGAGGATTTCCCGAATCCGCCCATACAAGGAAAATGGCGGATTCGGAGATTTTGTCATGTGTAATATTAGTTCCTCGTGAATAACCTACTTCAAATGTAATGACATCCGGTCCCGCAGGACACGAGGACCAAACAGAACAAATGTGCATTCATTCTTGGGGTCGCTAAGAGGGGGAAGAAAATAATACTCACGCTCGCAGCCATTAATGTTGGTAGTAGCTATAGAGTGGATGCCCCAGAATCCCGAGAGGCATCGATCGCAGCTCCTTCCACCTACGCCGGGTAGGCATCGGCACTGTAATGTCACCGGGTCACATGTCCCGTCTGTGGAACCTGGATAGTAAGACGAAGGAAGACAAGCTCAGCCAGTGAGAAGGAAAACTTGCTCAGTAATGAATGATCTCGTGAATAACGAACATATAGCTAGACCGCTGCTGCCGTCGCCGCAGGTTCGTCCGTCTTTGTTATCCGCGAGACAATATCTCACGCAAAGAATTGGTGGGCGCACGAGGATGTTGGCAACCGTCAATTACCTTGCTTATTGCAGTGGCATTTGCGGGCCAGCGAATTGGAATGCGACGACAAAGAGGTGGACGACGAGTCGTGATAATCCGACGCGGCCAGGATAAGATCGGCCGGCGGAGTAGGACAAGGGCCCTGGTGAAGGACTTGGAGTGTCAGTCCGTGATCGCACGCAGCGCGTTGCATGTGACACTCGGTCAAGTAGGTACGGCCGTCGTTAGCGCAGATGCCTGCATCACCTGCTGACGACTCTGACGGCTCCTGAGGCGATGGGCAGTTCGTTGGGCACACGCAGACGCCGTCTTCGCATCGGGATCCGTGTTCGCAACGGACGCGTTTGCACAAATCTGGGGAGAAAAGACAAATTAAATAAGAAAAAGATAAAGCGTTGTGGAAATCGAATTTGGAAGCAGAAAAAAAGTAAAGTGAGCCAACCGCAGTCTCCTTGTGATGCTACGACGATAAATTGTTGATTACGGCAGGCAGCTTGCTTCAACTCGCACTCGTTACGGTAAGTGATACCGTCAGTGCCGCAGACTTCGGCATTACCCAGCTGAAAGTTAGACGATCAAGAGAAAAAAATCAGTAAGCAACAGAGTGAATTAGCGATGAAGGTTGACTCGGTCGTCTAGACCTCGCCATCATCGATCCGACTCGACTATTGACGTTTAAGACTGCCGGACGGCATGTGTTTAGTTAGCGTTCGAGCCGAACGTACCTTGGAGCACGCTTTAGGGCAGACGCACTCGGCCCGGCCCAATTCATCCGTCTCGCAAGTGGCGTAGAAATCGCAGCGCTTCTTGTCGCAGCCATCTGCAAGGAAAATTTTGAAACGTTTTTGTAAGTGCCGAGAGCGGACAAGAGGATAAAGGGAATAGAGAACAAAGAAACATGGAAGATGAAGGCGGAACATTGACTTGAGATCAGTCGAACGCGTGACACACGGAAGAACTCAAAAGAAATCTTTAAAAAAAGAAAAAAATAGAGAGCGAATTCAAACTTTGGCGCTGTCAAATCACCAGAACGAGAACGGAACAAAAGATTACACTCAAGTCAAAACTTTGACTCGAGTTTGTTTCAGACACCTGGTCCAATAACTGGCCAATTTTTACGTAGTTAATTTTTTAGCTATTTCGTTTCCAAGTTGGAAAAAAAAGCGACAACAAAGAAAAAACTTTCGAGCACTTATTTTCCAATCTAGACAACTATCCAAAGTTCACGTGAAGGAGTTCTTTTTTGAGTGCGTGTGGGAGTGCGGTGTGTTTGGAGTTGACGTGCAGTGTCATGAAAGTCGTAGCGCAACTTTGTAGAATGCACGACAGCGAGTATTTGACTAGAAGGTGTCGTTACCTGCTTGCTTCGTGTCGTCAATCAAGTCTGCAGCGTGCGTCAGATGAGAAAAAGTAGAAAGAGAGAGAGAGAGAGAGAGAGAGAGGAATTATTTGGGATAATTGGAATTGGAAAGAAAGAGAGAGCCTATTGAGTTCTGCCAACCGTTGTAGATAACAGTAATGTTGATGGAATACCGAGAATGGAAAATGGAGGAAACCATAGAGTGTGAAAACCAATACTACTCTCGAATGGAGAACAAAGAGCCTCGATCAGAACGGCCCAGGCCTTGTAACCTTCCCACCCGAAGGGCCAACCTACCCTTTTCTATTTCTTTTTATTCCCTTTGTAAAATAAGAGAATCGGCACTTTTGTCCCCCTTTTTGGTGTTTTGTTTGTTCATATATTATTTTTCTGACTTCTGCGTTTGTTCTGGACTTACTGCAAAGGCCTTTGTAGACGACGGAGAGGCTCTTGTTGTGGCGGCACGACTCGTAGCGAAGACGGCACGGATTGGTGTAGGTAACGCCGTCTGTGCCGCAAACGGGATCCCACTCTCCGCCGCATAGTGGGCAGTGGCAACTCGGTTGGCCGGCTGAATTTTCGACGCAGTAGCCACCAGTGGGACACTGGAATTGACTGCATGCCTCCGAAGAGCCTAAAAAGCACAAAAGAGCCCAGACGGGCATGTTTAATCCAATTATGGTTTTTTATTTCGAGTGTTTCGGAGCATGTTCACGTGGATATATATCTTCCGTGAGTTTATCTTCTAGAGCTTTAGAGCCGGACAGAGACAGAAAGATTAAAAGGGAAAACGGAATGAGTCCTCACGCATTCCTCGGTCTCTGCCAGCAATGAGATATTTTTGAGGTACGTATTTGTAAGACAAGAGAAACCAGTGTCTTTTCTTATTGGGAACACCATCGCGTGTCTCGGCGTCGTCTAATCGCATTCCCTTGCCCCCCCCCCCCCTCCTTTTTGGGGTTTTTACAACCAGAGCGGAAAGGTCCCCGATATTTTTGTCTTGCTCGCCCTGTCCACCTTGGGGGATAGTCTCGGAGCAAAGTCATAAGTTTCCGGGGCAGCACAAGACTAGCTAATGGCCCAAAGTTGTCGAAAGATGAGTCTTTGAAATCTTCTTATCTACTGGCGTCCCCTTCTAAGACGTTTCAATAGGTAAAAAGCGTCCGTCGGTTGACGTCAAGACTTTCAAACGAGTTATCAGACTACGGTATTAGGGTAATAAGTAATCACGTCCAAACTTACCGCAAACTCCTTCATAAAGCAACTTGATGCTCCGCTTTTGCAGACAGGATTCACGCTGGAGCTCGCAGTTGGACGAGTAAGTTCGCTGATCCGATCCGCAAACGGGCCTGTGGATGGGCGGACACGGTCCAGGGCACACACACTGCGGCATCCCTTTCTCGTCAACTTGACATTCTTCGTCGGGCTCACAACCGGCCTTGCTGCACGGCTGAACACCTGTCGTCGTCGTCGTCGTATTGATTGGAAAATGATATAGGTAAAGACAGAATGGGAACACGATCGTCAATAATAGAAAGAAGAGGAATTTCCAGTGGAGAAAAAATTGTTGTTGGAATAACGTGAACATTTGATGGATGGGAAATAAAACAGGGGGTCGGAGTTCGGACGCGAAACTAATGTGAAACGGGAAGACCAAGGTCGTCAATTATAGACATTGGGGCTCTCTCGTCTCTGCTGTAAAATCCGATTGGGCAACTTTGTGTCTCTTTAAGAAATGCAAAAAACTTCGTGCCACATCTTCGTCGTTCGTGACAGCAAACAGGATTATTCCGAGATTGCGTGCAATGCTCGGAACAGAGTAGGATCTCTCTTGTTTCTTTTCTTGCGTACAAACAACTACATCCGCACAACAACGAAAAAAAAGGGTAAATAATCGAGCGAGCTCCTCTTTCGACACGCTACGTCGAGGGGGGAAAAACGCGAGAGCTTTCCCCTTTCAAATCTAAATGATAAAGTAGATGGAAAAAAAGATCCGTTTTCCTTGTCGACCCACTCACAGACGACACTTTTCGTTACGCAATAAAAAAATCCTACAGCTACATGGTATCGAGCCTTTTTTTGAAAATTTTTTATATAAAGCTGTCAGAGAGATATTGAGAGAGACCAGGAAGTCAGGTAGAGCCCGAGGACGTAAAAGCTTAGTCATGTGTTGTCTATGTGGTTCAAAAGGAAAGGCGCGGCTGATAAGCCAATTAAGGTCTCTAGCTGTTCCAGTCAACTTGGCCCTCCCTTAAAAACTGAAGTACTTCTTAAAATAAAATAAAAAACTAAAATAAAATGTCGCCTGTCTAGAATCGACAGTCGGGATAATCTAAATAAAGAGCTTCGACCTTTCATTGATCAGATTAAATAAAGCGTTGAGAGCATTTGAGAAAAGTGTCGAGAGACGACGCCGGTCTTCTAATACACCTACCCGTATCGCAGAGGCCTTTGTAGAGGATGCGTAGTTGCCGCTGCGATCGACAGGCTTCCTGCAGCAGGTGGCATTGCGAACTATAGCTCCTGCCATCCGATCCACACACCGGCTGGAAATCCGATGGGCAAATATCGCCACATCGACAATGAGGTCTCCTCTCCGAGTCGAGTACACAGACGGACGGCGACGGGCAATCGAGCGATGCGCAGGGATCTGGATTCGTAGGTGTTGTTGTAGTAAATATAATAAGAGAAACATGACAAATGAAGAAGAAGACTGGTGAGTGCCGGCATGTGACACGCTGTCGGGCGATCCCGTACTCGGTGACAGGAACCACCCCTTGTTCGTTTGTTTGTTTCCCCCCCAAAATTTCTAATCTTTTTGGACGTTGGCGTGTGTTGTTCTCATGTCTCTGTTGAACTTACCGCAAGCTCCTTGGAATTTGACTTCTATCATCCGGTTTGCCAGGCAGGAGCTCTTGTGCAGTTCGCACATGTTGGGATAATCTTTGCCATCGGCGCCGCAGACCGGGCGAGAACCGACGCTATCGCCATAGCTGGAGCACCTATATGAAAAAGAATCAATGTACTCCATCACTGATACAATCCTCTTCAGAAACCCATCAAGGTTTCCTGATAGTAGCAATTTCATAGGGAACTTGAGGACAATCAACGCGCAACGAAACGAGAAAAAAGAATTCGCGCCCGCCTTGTGTGTGTGTCTGGTGGCGGGATAAATTTGGGAATAAGATAAAGATGCTATCGCCGACGCAACTCTGACGAAATTCGATGAATTCTTGAGGAGGCAATGACGTCACCCTTATCGAGAAGTTGCGATGATTGGAAAGAGAGTTGAGAGGGGGCTCCCTGAGTTATTCCGCCTTATCAAGCAGCATATACGTGTCGGGATGACGGTTTCGGTTGGCGGAGCGGGAGAGAACTCATTGGGAAAACACACATGCCAATACAGGAGGAGGCGAATCGGGATGGATGCGAACGTGAAAAAGAGAGAAAAAAAAGGTGCTTCTGCCCGGCTTATAGGCCCCCCTCCGATCAATAAACCAGTCGCCCCGGTAGTAATACTACTACTAGTACTATACTATTGATGGTTCTCGGCATTCTCCATTTCATGCTTCGTTTTGATTTCTGCCAAATCAGTCCTGAGCTCTAGTTTAACGTTACATAGGCAACTGTTACTTTGTTGATGGTATAGTCACGGTGCTAGGTGTCTTGAGTTTGACAGGCCCGCCATCAAATTGTCGTAGAGTTCGTTTAGCGTTTAGCTACGATGTGCTGTGCGTGGGATGTTTCACTTTTTCTTTCGCAGGTCGGTGACCGGTCGGAAGCGGTCGATCGGGCGGAATAGTTTCACGTAGGCCTGAATGTCGGGTAGTTGGGGACGACCCCGCCCCGGCCGTCCAAACCGGGAATCCCGAACCTGACATCGCCCTCGATATATATCAATCACGTATACGGGCACGTCATCCTTTCGAAAAAAAAAACCAACGACAGGAGAGGACCAAAGACCAAAGCCCTCCCCCAAGAGAGTAGAGGAGGGCATTAGCTCGACTAAGCAGAGTCAGGAACGAGCGCATTGGAAAATGTGGGAAATCGGAATGAAACGCATGAGCGCCACCAAAGACGCGACTGCATAGACGGAATAAGGAAAATCAATCTTCAGGTGCTATGTTTAGAGAGAAAAAAAGTTCCAAAGAGTGTAGGCATGGCGTCGTCACGACACTCGTACACAACTTCCCATCAGAATGTGTTTCTCTGTAGCGTTAGCTAACCTAGCGATTTGCCGAACTTTTTATTTGCTGGAATTGTTTCCAAATAGGTAACCAAGTGGTAGGGCGGGGTGACAAGCGAAAACTAAATTTCCAGCCTTGTCAGCTCCGTCAATATTGTCAGTTTCTCAGCGAGAAGGAACTTTGATCTTTTGACGCCAGTGAGCCAAGCGCAGATGGGATTACTTGCGGAAGGGATTGGCGGTCGGGTTCTCGGGTACCGTCGTGTTTCAGCCCGTCGCACACGTCGCGGAGGAAAAGCAGACAGCCAAGAGTTTGGGAAACCGTCTGGGACGATCCGACCAAGCTCTTAACTAACGCTCTTTAAAACAAAACACCACAGACTCTTGCTGGGAAAGACGCTCACTCATCGTTCCTTCCTTTATATATACGTTCGTCGTCGAGAGTTGGCTTCGCGTTTTTTCCACTTCCTTCCGGCGCTCATTCCCAATAGACCGCGTTACCCCGGCAAACTTCAAAACTTCCCGTCCACACGTTTAGACGTTGGCTTTATATTACTTCTTCAATTCATCGAAGAATAACATTAACATCTGCGAGATGTCTTTAAAATCTTCGTTATTCATGTCATGTTTCTACCTCTGTTGCCTGGAGGGAACGTAATGGAAAAAAACAGGGAAAAAGGATAAACCTACAGGAGCGTGAAAACAGTTCCGTTCCGGTGGGAATTTCTTTCCGACTATCGCAATGCGACAAGAAAAACACTGAAGCAAGAGCATGAAATGCCATAGAGGGTACCTTGTTGTAAACTATTCAATCCGCTAAGTTTTCGTTTTCATAAAATATATCGGACGTTTACTAGAAAATGCCAGTCTGGACGCAATCTACCAGTTTTTGCATTGGGTTAGGACGGTCGGCTGAAATTTGTGTGAACATAATAAAACATTGAATCCTATTAAGGATCGGATCGATCTCAATCATTAAGATGCATTCCACGTACCGGACGACGCGTACTGAAAAGGTGAGAGGGAGATGGTAACTAAAAAAAACTTTTACGCACAGAGTTTGCGGACTGCTGTATAGCTTCCCTTTTCCCCGTTTCCTTTCATCTTTCCTTTTTTTTAAATCTATTTTTCCCCCCTTTTTTCTTTAGGTTTCCGTGAACCGAAAGACGGAGAGACGCAGAGTATAAGCCGAAAAGCTGACGATTGGGAAAAGATTCGTCATCTCAGATTTGCCCACACCAGTGCCAAAACTCGCCTCGTTCATCCTTTGTTTGAATCTTTAGTCTTTTTTCCCCCTTTAATTACCTAAGTACGAGAGCTGCAATGAAAATGGGAAGCCAGCAACTAGAAACCGGCGAAAATGTGAAGAGAGAACAAACTATATAGTAGCAGTACCTCGGCTCCTCACTTCCGTCCGTCGGGACAGCTTCCACTCTCTATACACTGGTCGATTTTCGGATAGTTTATAGTTGGGAGCGCGGCACCGACGACCGAGCTACGGGCGTTGCTGCAACCACTCAACGATATTGCCTTTTCCGCTGGCAAACTCAATTCCATATAAATATACTTTAGACTGTAAATGGTAGCGAACGTGAGACAAGAAGCTTCTTTTTGTCTCTCTTTCTTCTTTCTTGTTGTTGTTGTTCTCTTTCAAGAGATTGATGGTCTCATTCGTTCTGGGGATTTTCCCTCAAATGTTTGATATTCCCAAAAAGCCCATCGTCGATACTGCGGGATCAGATTTCGCATTCGGGCGCCGCGTGAACGTGTACCGCACTTATAAACACTTTTTTTCCCCCGTACGAATAATACACAGTAGTATATTTAAAGAGATGGCGACAATAGTTCGAAAGGTTTCAAGAACGACGGCGCCATAAAAGATGGAACAAAAGGAAACGCCCACACACACGTTCCTATACGTCGCGGTGGCTCATAAAATCGACGTGGTGCACGAGAAAACGCTATTGAATGAAACGAATTCAATGCCTGAATAAATGCCGCAAGTCGAATAAGAGAAAATGGGCAGCACTTGTGGATGTCAAGAGGATCGATCCGTTCCTCGTAGCTTCAACGGGATGGTAATCTAGTACTACGACGTCGACGACAATGAAACTTGAAGGGGGAGGAAAAAATAGGGACGAGACGTAGTTAGTCAGTTCCAGTAACTCGGGCAAATACTGGCCGACTGGCAGTGCAAAGTCGGCCAGGTCGACAATGTCGCGTTTCATAATTGGACCTCTGGGCGGAAAGCTGGACCTCCACTCGCCTGCTGACCCAATTCGCCCAACTTTGGTCCAGGGAACTTTGAACAGGGACAAAGGAGCCAAGGCAAACACACACAAACACTCGAAGAAAACTTGGAGAAGACAAAAGAAAAAAAACACCACAAACAAAGGGAATCTGAATTAAAAAAGAGAGAATTGAACTTACTTGGTAGGGCATTGGCAGGTGGCGGAACTGGCGTCGGGGGCGGCGATGCATTTGGCTCCCGGTGGGCACTTGAGGTCGACGCAAGGATCTGGTTTGTCTGCTGGAAACAGGTAACACGAATCAGTTGGACGGGACAATAAAAGCATAAGAACAGCGGCCCAGCCGCTGAAACACGTCCAGCACAGCAGGTAAGTCAAAAGGGCGCGGAACGGAGCCGACGCCGACACCAACATGGCCTCGCGCCTTGGTGAGCCACGGCGGACGAAACTTCGGTGTTCGGAGAAAAAGGGCGGATGGATCCCGCACACGTTTCTATCTCTCTTTCTATTTCCTAGTCTGGCGAACAACACGCACTAAAGCACACTATCCAATGGAAAGGAAGCGAGAAAAGTCCCCGCTAGTCAGTTGACAGTTTGAGGGCAGTTCCAGAGAATCGAGGGGGTGAAGGAAAAAAAGACAAAACCAACACGGATGTATCCGGTTTTTATTCGACGACGCCGACGGGATCACGGCGTACGCACAGTAACGAACCGTTCCGAAGGCCTGCCGCTCCGCGTCTGGGCCATGCACAGTCAAAGTTTCCTTTTTGTTCCACCTTCACCTTCTTCTTCTTCTTCCTCTTCTTCTTCCACCAGGTCCTTTAAGCTCCTTCTCTCTCTCTCTCTCTTTCCTTCTTTCTTCAACGTGTTTCCACTTGAATGTAATATCGATCGGGCGCGGTGTCGCTACCAGACACTACGAGCTAAAACGAGCTCTACGGCTGTACAGTAGTAGAGTGTAGTATATACATTTACGTATCGCTTCTAGAAGAAAAGAAACTTTGCGCGAGTAGATAACGAGAGACGGAGAGGTGATTAAGAGAGAGCTCTCCTATACGGAATAAGTGGTCGGAAAAACGAGAGCCACACAATCCCGGGAATTCGTCCACATGAGGCGATAACCGATCCCAGTGAGTTCGTGGTGCTCCTTCTTTTCATTCGTCTCTTTTCAATGTTCCTGGAAGCCGATAGCCCGTTCGTTGAGAAGAGAACGATCCGAAATACAAGGATGCGGGTCGCCTTATCGGTCCATCTCTCTCTCTCTCTTTCTTATTCTCTCTTCTTGGCGATCAGATGATCAGTTGGCCGGATAATAATCTTCTTATTCTTATTTGTCGGGGTGAGAGAGAGAGAGATTGAGTAAAAGGAGAGAAAAAAAAACAGAAACCGTGATTGATTTCCTACTGCCTCTTCTTGTTACTCTGACGGACGGGCAGCCGTCGATCCCGCGCCGAGACCATGTCGATGCAGAGCGAGGAGTAGGGAGGGCGAAGCGTGGAGCCGTGACACGTTCAGGATGAGCTGCTGACCCAACTGGACTGTAGACTTATTCCCCGACAACAAAAGGATATACGTTTTCAGTTGGTCTTTTTTTTCTTTCTTTTTTGGCGGAGAAGGGCGCGCGCGCACACAAGGGAGCTGATGGAAATGATGCGCGAATAAAGCTAGGGCGGACAACGACAACAAAAAAAACCTGGGCACACAATCTTTTGGACGGCGAAGAAGATGTGGGCTCGACAAAGTTGTATTTTTTTTTCTTCTGTGTGTTGTTGTTGCAATGCGGCGCGTCGGGAGACGACGTCGACGTCGTTGTCGTTCAGAGAGACTGAGGTGTCCTCGTCGCAGTCAAGTGCCTTTTGTCTGGAGAGGTGGGTGGAGTGAGGGCAGGAGCAGCAGCAGCAGCAGCTTCGGCAAGCTATATGCAACTGCAAACACACTCCTCCCACCCACCACGACGCGCACAATCTACTCCCCGTGCGGGCGCCCTCTATCCCGCCCGAGCGGGAGCGGTTCACGTCCCATAGATCACGCGGGAATCGTCGGGAGAGGAAGGGTGGGTGCTGAAAAGAAGAGAAAAGGGAGTGGGGAGTGATGGAGAAAAAGAGAGGAAGAACGGGCGGGAAGGGGGGCTTCAATTTCTTTATCGCCTTTCATAGTAAGCCGTGCTGGATGTATACATCGTCGACAACGATGAGCGCGCAACCGGCGGAAACACAAAGAAACCTCATCCGACACTCTCTCTCTTTACTCTAGTCTACTCTCGTCCTGACTAGCGATTTACGTCCTAATTCCCATATCTCAACAATTTGGGAATAAAGCTGAGAGCTAATGCGAGCAAAAAAAAAAAAAGGATCCAGTGCGCTGTTCAGAAGAATAAAAAGGGTTAGATAGAGTGGCTGCTGCTAGCTTATAAGGGCGACATCTTCCGGATTACAAGACCATCGTCGGGGCCAATCGTACGTTGGAGATGTAGTAGTTTTCAAGCTGCTGTCAAGTTTCCAGATGGGTCGTCGTCCTCGACGCCTCATCCGTCATATCGACTTGAGGGCGATTCTCAAGTGGGGATAGGAGCGGAATAGCGCATTCATGTACGACTACCGCCATCAGCACCACGACTGCAGCATCGATTGCCTTTTACGTCTCCTTTCACCCGGTCGCCAATCCCGTCGATATTGCCCGCACGTTTCTTGTTGATTTTCTCCGGCCCCAATCTTATGCGGAATCCTTTCATAATCGCCCAGCCGGGGACCAAAGCCGCGAAAAGCCTCCGGCCAGGGATCAAAACCCTCCCGACGGCCAAGATAACAAAGTCGGGAGGTTAAATGGGCGCTAATATTGCGGCATTGGCCATTTCTTTTCCTTTTTTGCGCCTCGCCCTTTTTTTCTCGCCCAACAGACAAAGTAACTTTGAAGACAAGGGGATGTAGGCTACGGTTGCAATCGATTTGGTGCGAGACAGCTAGAAGGAGCCAATACCATTGGGGAATGGCAGTCGAGACGGTGGGTTTGATGGCATTACCAGCTGATTACGTGTGTGGTTTCATCCGGGGGAAAGATGGCGTCGTCAGAGGAAAAGAAAAGGATTCGCTCCCTGTCAGTGTTGCCCCCCGTCTTGGACGACAATGACGTCGGGCTTCAATTACCCCGAGAGGAGAACGCATGCTATTCCTATTTCTCCAGTACTGCTCTTCCTGCTCCTGCTCGGTGATCATTAAGGGACGTGATAAAGGAAGAGCAACGAAGACGGGAGAAAGAGACAAGGATCAGCGCGTGCCGGAGCGTGTTGAACGAAAGGGGACGTGCAGAGGCGCAGTCCGGCATACATTATAAACGAAGTTAGCCGTCCGTATTACTGGAACGGCCAAGAACAAAAGAAACGTTACGTATGTCTCCATTTTCTTTGCTCTCTCTCTCTCTTTGCTCGTCGCCGTCTTTTATCCGCCGCAGAGAGAAAAGGCTCCTGCTGCCTCTCTTTTTACGCGACGATGAAACAAGGAGAGGAACAGATCTTCGTGATTGAATCATCAACTAAGAAGAAGCGGCGCGTTGGCTGGCCAAAGCCAGATGGAGAGATTTTCTATTACTGGCCTCAACTAAACAGCGTTTCTACCCCTCCTGAAAAGCGGTGGTACCGGGCGATAAATGAGGGCCGATGTTCCTCCCTCACTAAGACGCTATTAATTCCCCAAACTGATGAGGAACAAAAACATCCAACAAATAAGGATATAAAAAACCCTGATAAATGAAAAGAATGAGAGGGAAAAAAAAAGAAAAACTTCCTGGAAGAAAGATCCAGTAAATATCTGAACACAGTCGGCTTTTCATCCCCGAGATTCCGGGGGAGGTCTTGAAGGATTTTGATAGCTAAGAGGTATTAACGTCGCTGAGCCTCTTTTTTTCTCATTAGTACGAGCCAAGAAAAATGATGAGAGACGGAGCGTATTACGCAATTTAAGCAAAGGAAGTTAAACAGAACCGACCCGTTTCCCCCGCGATCCCTATAAATATAGATTCGAAAAGTCAACTATATAGCGGGAACGGTTATTCTCATCTTTCGTCGCGATCCAATACGGCGCACTAGACCCGTCGAGCTCTACTCTGACAAGTCTCGTTGCTAGACAAGTCGGGAAAAATTGCTCTAGAGCCCTGCTAGATAATACAGAAGTGAAAAGGAAATGAAGAAAAGCGAGACATAGAAGACATCTCGTCACAAGGGCCCTTCATTTTTCTTCGTAAATTGCTGGACTGCTATATCCAGGCCGTCCATAACCTTAGACGGAATTCAAATAAGCCCTAGACGGGTCGATGGTCACGATGGCTAGTATAATAACAAGATATATGAGGAAAAGTTAGGCCGGGCTAGTATATCTATTGGACGAGATGGCCATCAAAATCATATTCATTTTATATCAACGTTGGGGGGATTGAGGACGAGGAGGGAAAAAAAAAGAGATGTAGGTACTTGTTTATGGAAGTCGAGTACAGACTGTAGGATGTCGACCTCATGTTTCCTCCACGAGCCATTCAATCCCCAGGATGATCAAAGAGGAGTATACGGAGAGGGCGCGGGAAACTTTGTGATTGCGACGTTAAATGCGACTTGCGTCACCAGACACCGACGTTTGCGAAGGTAGCGCGCCGGGGAAGAACCGAGTGACGGTGTACGTGGTCCGAACCACAGACGATGGAGCCGGCAACGTCATTGTATCCGTCGGAAAGGGGGGAACAAAGAGTCAGGGACCGAATCACTGTCCGGCCATAGATTTGGGCTCAGGTGGCAGAGTTTTGCGTGATGCACGAAAGTAGGTCGTCGCAAGAAATCGAATTGCCTTGTAGCGCCCTCTAAGCGGCACTTTCAAGTCGATAAGGACCACCAACTTTAGGCAGACTGAACCTCAATGACATTACGTCATTCCGCCCGAGATGCATCGTGAATGCCGGAGAGTGACTTTGTTGCATCAACTATGAAATTGGCCTCAATTCTTCTCTCAGCCGTATAGCGCTCTTCTTGCGTCCCCTTGCGACGTCATCTCGTTAAAAATGAACACTGGACTCGGTTCACAATGCTAACAGGAAAAGCCAGAATGAAATTAGAATGGTTATAATTTACTAACCTTCAGCAGCAGCGGTAGAAGCTGGTCGACTCTCGTGTGGAACAACATCTAAAAGCAGAGAAGAAATGGGATAATTATTAGTACATTCGATACAACTTCAATAATATTTCATAGATGCCATGATTTTTACTTTAGAAGATGAATGAAAGAGATTGAATTTTTAAGGAGTTTAAATTTCAATGCTGCCGCTGCGGCGCAATCCAGCAATCTTTATTGAGCGCGCCGATAAAGCACGTCAATGGAACTGAATCCATCAAGCAGTTCAGAAACAAGTGCTGGATGATTTAGTGAAGAGAAGCGTGGGACGGAACCCGTGACGTGAAAAGGACTTTTCTTTTCCGAGGAATTTGAAAATTTATTTCCTTTTTCTCAACTTTTTCACAGAAACTTTAAAGCTAAAAGTCGGATATTGTGCGCCGACTTCCTCTTGAAAAATGAATGGAATCCTTTGTAAATAAAGCAGTAATGCTAGTCGCGCCAGAAACACAACGGGGAATAACCGATACAGCAAAAAAAAACAACCGGGAAAGAGTTAGACAAGAAATTTCCTAAACTTTAGAAAATGATTTCCTAGCGGGCACTACAGGGAACAACGTGCGGATCTTCGGGCAAATGCGATTGTTGATTCTGACGCATGGAGGCAATAACAATGGGGAATTGCACCGGAAAGATAAAATTGAGACAGCTGGAAATAGGTAAAGAGGAAAGTAAACTTTCCGCCCGTTTACTCTTTCACTGAGACGACGACGACGACTAGACGCGCCGTCTCAACAGACACAAATGTAATAACGAAAGCAGTTGTCGGCATGGCGCGAATCTGCATTTTCCTTAAAGCGAGAACGTGTCAAAGAATGGGAATGCGACAAAGAAAGAGAAGGACACAAAATAAAAAGCGAGCGACAGACGGAACAACATATATCGTCTCCGTACCAGATCCTTTCTCTCTCTCTTTCCATCAGAAACAATATTCGACACATCCGCACAAATCGCTAGGGCTCAGGCCATATGGTCCGCAATCTCCCCGTTGTCCCAGTTTATATTGCCATGCGAAAATAGAGCGGGGATCAGAATGTCACTGCCTGGCCTTTACAGTCAAATCAAAATGGACAGAAAATCCTCGAGCACAATCAAATAGGTCGCATCCTAGTCCCGTCAGTTTTCAGAAAAAAAAGAAAAACATTTCCAAATAAAATAGGAATAAAAAATGAAGTTGTATATTTTTTTTTCTCCTATCAGAGTCACCCAGGCAGCGGCCTCTCAAGAGGATGTGGAAGCCATTCTCGCTCCGGGAATCTCTCTTCTATTGACCCGCCATCGATTCAAAGACGCTTTTGCCGCATGGGCGAACAATGCCGAGGAATAGAGAGAAGGCATCCCGTAGTATATAGACGACACACAACTTTCTAGAAGCACATATAGGTGAATTGGTCGCAGACGACGGGGGTGGGCGATGGGGAAAAAAATCCGAGGATCCTAACCGCCTCCACACCCATAGAGCGTTCGCCTGTAAATTGCTACTCCTCTTTGAAAGAGTAGTGAAGTGACACAAAGTGGCCCGAAAGGTGGCTAATCCAATTATATACGCGTCATTGACAGACGCGTCGACGTCGATGCAGCGACGCTTCTCCACGTGGGCGGGAGCGTCCGTCCCACCCATACGGCGTGTCCCGAAGGTCGAAGACAGGAGTTTCAAAATGTGTCTAATCGGGTTGCGGGGATCGACTCCGCAGCTGACGGTGATGATCGAACGGAAATCCGTTAGCGCCGGGAGGAGCAAGTCAACCAGACACAAAGTCCCTTGCTAATTAGTGGAAGGAGAAAGCTCCCATATTGTCGACGTTGTCCGTCATTTTCCCTTTCCATATCGACAGATAGGTGAGAATATGTCTGGGTTTTTTCTTTTCACCTTTTCTTTTGACTATTCAAGGCAACAGGAAAGGAGAAAAAGATGAAGCGAAACGAAAACAAAACAGAAAGAACAAAAAACAAGAAAAAACACGCATCAGTCGGAGAAGGAGGCCGAGTTAATTAGACATTCCTTGGCGGAGGTCTCTAGAACACTCCCTTTTCTAACGCTGTTTTCAGGAACTTCAAAAAGCCTTTTTTTTCCTCTCTCCTCTCTCCTTGACGCATCCTTTTGTTTTTACTGACGAGTTCCATTCCGATATTGACCAGCCGGCAAAAAGGGGGAATAGCTTTATGGTAAAAACTTCCTCATCGATCAAGAACCTGCTGGAAGGAGCCAAACGATCTGACCTCCCACCGCGAAAAGAGCCATTGAAAAGATCTTCGGTCGACGTCGTTTTTTTTTATCAGACCTATCTTTTTCATCCTTTTCGCACTTGGCACTTAGAAAAAGGTCACACTCGGTGAGCGGATAAGTGCAGAGCAACTTTTTGACAAGAAAAAATAAGAAAAGCGGGGTAGAAAAAGGGAAAAACCACCGAACGCGGCGGGTGGTACAAATTGGACCATTAACTTCATCTGCATAGTGATTGTTCGTCCGACAAGGGAAGAAAAAGGTAAACTCGCCCATCGTTCGATCTTTTTTCAAGGTCCAAAAACTCTGGGATTTCTATTATTATAAACCTATAACTATATATATATGTATGGGCTTTCTCGCCCCCAAAAGTAGGCTCGTCCAGCTAACCACTCATTCGGGACGCGATCCAGTTGCGCAGATGGAAGTCGATCGAACCAACAGAGAAAAGGAAACTCGTTGGACTGTAACGTTCTACTGACCCGTGTCACCCCCATCGATTGACGAACAAGCCATTGTTAATTGAAAAAAAAAAAGGCAGGCTGCGAATGACTTTTTGAAAAGGCGAGGAACGGCCGTATAGAGAGTGGAATGACAGTCCAGGTTGATGGACGGCCTCACGCTGGGCAAAGTAAAGAGAAAACCTAGGGCCAGCCAAAAAAAAGGGGTTTTCGAATCAAGTTTTGGGTGCTCTGTCGTCTCGACTCGACGTAGTCCAAAAGACGGAGATCGATTGGAGTGCAAGAGAGCAAACATACATCCAAGATTCTGCAGGCTTTTCTCTCTGTATACAGTAGACAAGGTAGCGATGAACAGAGAAGGAGATCAACCGCAAGGAGTTGATGGATCGGTCGATCGCGCCATCGACCACCTGCCGATATACACTAGATAGTACACGGATCCTTACTACCAGTACTACTGCCACTACATCATCCATGAAACACTAGGAACTTTTGCCAAAAAAAAAGAAGGAGATGAGAGTACCGAGTAGAGTTCTAGTCGACGACCCCGTTTTACAAATAATAGATTCATCATTCAGCCAGAAACAAGCCGGCAAAGTAGCAGCAAACGAGGGTCTTGTACGCTTCATTTCTTTTTCTCTTCATGTCAGCAGGACGGGCCATCGAGCAAACAATGGCGAGCAAAATAGCGACCGGCCGGGGGCCCAAGCTTCCTGTTGCGAGAAGAATCAAGTCACGCGGAGCGGGCCGCCTTATTTTACGGGAGGAGAAAGAAAGAAGGAAGAAAAAAAAACGGCCAAAAGAATGAGAGGGAAAAAGTTGAGACGCGGATTGATGTATTGTCCAGATGGCCCTGGCCATAACTCCCCCCGCGTACCCCTGCTGGCAAATCAATGGCCAGCATGCTTGCCTGTGTGTGTTTTTTCTTTATTGTTTCTTTTGTTTCTCTTCATAGTATCAGCAGCGGAAAACTTTCTTGGTCGATGCTCTCGAAAAAAGTGGAGGAGACGCCCCCACTCCCAAAGACGTGGAGAGACTACGAAAACGGTAGGGCAATCAACAGCTCTGCTGGCGTTGAAAGATCTCCGCCGGAGCTGTCGACTCCTACTCGACTCGACGCTAAATGGGGAAGAAAAACGAAGAAAAACTACTAAGCTGTAGCAGTCTACTCGGCTCCGTCCGTTCAACCGACGGCTACAAAACGGATATTATATGACTCACCAATAATGTTTTATTACCATTTTGTTTCTTGCGGCTGGTTGATGCGCCGCGACGCGACGGCGCGCTCTCGTAATAGACAAGAAAACAAATTAAAAACACAACTCCTGCTGATTAAAAGCCCCAGCGATTGCGAATGGCGTGTCTATATTCGGCGGAGGAAAAGAGCTCCGAACGCCCTCATCCTGATTGTTTCTCCCGTTTTTTTCAATGATTTATCATCGCTAGATACGAACCGTAATAACCCAGCTCTTCGAAAAAGAAAAAGGCCATTGAATCGCAGAGTTGATTGGCAATGACTTCAGCAATCTCTTCGGCTGGATTGAAATGAAAACGAGGAAGAAACGGGTTTTCATTTGAAAGTCAGCCGCCGTTGCGTGTTCGAGTGATAAGATGAATTGGTCGGTGGCAATCCTCCTTTCGACCGTCGTCGCTTCCATCATCTGGTTGCGGGGGCACGCGTCGGCCGACAAAATGACGCCATACGCCTACCTGTGGTTGCGCCCTTTACACTCGACAAGCGTCTGACGACACCAACTCCATGATTTATTCGCCAACTTTTCCCGTTCACCGATTCTCCACGCGCGTCTACATGAAGATGATTTTCGTCTAAGACCAGCGCTGGTAACAAGCCCGACCGTGATGAAAATAGAAAGGGAGATGCGTAGGACGGTGGGTTTCTTCCTATAGAAACCCAAGTTGTGTGTCGTCTCTAGCTCAGCAGCAGTAGCGATTCATTTTCCATCTTTTACCCCATGTTCTGTTCCTCTTTCTGCCTATTGATTCCGCACTGCTACCGGGAAATGTGTTCTTAACTCAAATCAATAATACGCGTCTGTAGCGCAAAAGTTTCAGCAACTGCCCCCGTGACAGTAGCATTAAGGAATAAGACGAAAGAGCAAAAGAGGGTAAAAAAAAGAGCGAAGAACTTAAAAAGCTATGCATTTTCTATCGGAAACATCTTTAGCTTCAGTGAGGAATCTTTATTTCATGGCCGACCGTCTCAGTCGTCTATCTAATAGGGAGGCCGTGGGTGAAGAGGAATGATTCCGCTTCACCTTTCTGCGCGTACGTTCGTAAACTGGTTGAGTCGGAGGCGACGAAGAAGAGAAAAAGACGACGGGAAAGCCAAACATACTACACGGAGCCGATGAGAAGGGGCTAGTTATATGATAATGGATTTCCTCATAAAAACACCCTTGTTGTTTCTTTTCTAACCTTCCTCCCTCAAAGTTGGAAATCATGTTCCCAAGAGTTTGTAATGGCCGCAAGAAGCGATAAAAAATGGAGGGAAACAAGAGAGGATGCGGAACGCACGGCGAAACCAACAGAAAAAAAACGGGACTGCTGGGCGGGCTAACATCCACTCTATTTCGCCTCTTCACATTTGATGAGGGGCAGCTCTTTTTTCACCTGACGCGAAGATGGGGAGAAAACTCCACAAAAACAAAAAATAATAATAATAACAATACTTGAATGAGATGAGAGGGGAAAAAACGGCTCGACGGGACGCTTCTTTACCCTCGCGTTCCTCTGCCACATTGACTTTAGGCTCGTAAAAAATAAAAGGGGAAATATTTATAAGGAGTTTGGATTATCGGGCGAGTGCGTCTATGCTCTCTGGCTAGCTTCTTCTAGTCCATCTCATTAATATGTATTTATTTCTGGTGATCGGTCCCGTATCATCAGAGCGGTCGAAGGCTCCATCGTGCGTCTGTTTGGCAATAGGGGCCCGTCAATTAGGGGAGGGAACGGGACCGCCATCCAGCCATCCTACGGCGTCATTAGAATACAGTGTCCGGCCCATTATTGACACGCCATCATTGACAACTCCATCATATCAGATAAAGCGTCGTCCGTCGATACATTCCACCTCTTCGCCTTAACCTTATTCAGAATGGAAAAAGTTTGTACCCGATTCCATTCCTTGAATCACATTTCTCGTCTCTCCAAAACTGGAGGATTCGATTCCAAACTTTTGATCGAATTGACGCCGATGGACGCTGGCGGGCAGCAGTCGAGCGGAGAACGGTCGAATACTACGACGCAGCATCCAACGAGGTGATGGCTAGCCCTTCAGCAATCGATGATCAAAGAAGGACACGTCAAAAGAGAAGTAACCTGTTGCTTTGGCCATCTCAAAGATCTGAGAGAAAGAGCCAGAAAGAAAACAAGAAGACGAGGAATAGTGATCGGCGAGCATCCGTGAAAGATCCATCATCCTATCGAATTTGGCGAGCATCTCGGATATCACCGTCGCCATCGAAAATCGATGCCACGCTGATCAACTATTGACAAAAGAACTTTTCCCTCTGCCAACACAACTGTGGCTTCTCGCCATCAATAAGGACCGACGCAGCGGCCAATACTTATTTCGCAAGTCAGTTCGACTATCGTTCGTCTGGTAAAAAGAAGACCACGGCGACGTGATGCCGGGACGACTGGTTAAATATTAAAAACAGCATGGAATAATGCATTCAAAACCTGTCCGATTGAATGCCATCTACAGGAAAAGCTAGCAAGTTGGGAGCGGAAAACGGTCGGTCAGCGAAAAGGAGACAAACTTTTTTTTATCCCGACCGCTTCTTTGTTGCCCGCGTTACGAGCTCTTAAAAAGGAAAGAAAGAAACGAGAATAAAAACGTGGGGGTCTCTGAATCCAGTCAGTCGTATTCTCGGTAAGGGAAATCGTAAAGCAAATACTTGACCAAGGACGCAAGTAGCGGATTCGTATCGCCTTGACACAATAGGGTCCAATAAGACAAATCGCAAATCATAACAATAGATTAGAAATACGCGACATTCAATCGAGACATCTTACGACGCAAATTTCCCCGGAGAGTTCAACGACAAACATGAAAAAGAAGAGAAAAAACCAATCGATCACGGGGTGTTCTTCTCCTGGGTGTTGCGTAACAAGAAAGACAAACGATCGTTCTTTACATGTTTTTTGTTGTCTTCTTTTTGTCGATGCTGTCTCTCTTAACGCAAGAGATCGTGTTTCAATGTGGCAGCCAAATTTTATCGTTAACTACCAGCAGCAGTTTCGAGTTTTTTTTTCTTTCTATCGTTTTTTTTCTCTCTCGATAGTTCAATCCTTTCGCTTGTGTGTCATCTGAACAGGCAACCCTTATCAGCTTCAATGCAAATAGAAGTCCATGGTGATGGCTCCCGCTGCTGCCGACATAGTCAGCAAGACAACTTTTTTTTGTTGTCGACTGTCTTTTTTCTCTCTCTTTTTTTCCCCCATCCGCTAGCTGTCTTATTCGAGACAAGGGACAAGAGAGACAGACTTGGTTATCAACGAGCGAGTCCTTTACTCAAGACCGTCACAGCTTGGCGAAGAGACGAAAAAAGACAAGACTGTCACTGTCGCCTCCTAATAAAGCTTTCGTGATCCGACGGTTCGGCTGCCGGCCGACAGTTGACGAATGCGAGTTGACAGAGATCGGGCTCGTTGTTCCCTTACTCATAAATAGATGACAGCGGAGCGCGCCCGTGTTTTGGAAGGCAACGACGACGACGACGACGAAAATCAGAGGAATTGAAATTGAAATGCGAGGTGGATGCCATGTCGGGCCGTCAAGATACGGCGGAAAGGGCGGTGACGGGAGAAATATGAGTATGAATAATAAACGAAAACTACCTTTGGTGAAAGCCCGTAGTTGCTGCAAGTGACGCAAGCTGACGGCCATCAAGCTAGAGTTGAGACGGAGTCTGATGAGCCCAGACGGATCGACGTGCTGGTGGTCGTACGGTGCCGGAGGATCGGCAGCAGCAGCGTCGGGAGCTGCCGTCTCATCGCCAGACGGCTGATTGACGTGGCTGGCCAAGAAAATGCGCGTGTCGCGGAGCCGGACGCGACTCGGACAGATGCGCGGATCCTTGAGACCTTCGACCGGCACCAGTTTGCCTTCCCAGACACGGTCCAGTCCCTTGACGACTTTTTTAATTCGGACGTTGAGCGCCAAGTTGGGATCGGATGAGTGGGCCAAACTGCGCTGGCAGTGCAGTTCTTGATCGTCGCGATCGCCGTCGATCGAATCGGATGTTTGACATGATTCAATCACTCCGGTGAACACCACCTGCGATCGATTCTGGCGCTCTTCCAGCGACCACTTTTCCAGCGGACACGATCCCTCCACCACGGCGGCGTTGCTTCCTCCGCTCTCGGCCGGCTGCTGATGACCTCCCGTCACATTCGCAACCGTCAACCAGAGAAGCGCTAACCAGTAACAGAGCGATGCAAGTCGCATCATCGGCGCCATCTTTATGACTCTCCAAGCCGGCGGGCGCGACTATTTATAAAACAAGGTAGTATAGGGCTCATCACCGAGTCGCGGCAGTAAAGCGCGGAATTATATAGCTCCGAATTTTTAAAAAAAGAGTCGCCCGTCGAGCGCGGCGCTCGCGCCAGAGCTGACGCACTTCATGGCCGATTCCAATCCGAAACACGGCCAAGAGATGGACTGATTTACATGAGTATTAACACCTACAAGCGAATGCCTCAATCTCTATTTCTTTCTCCTTCTCTGTCTTTCTCTTTTGGCATCGCTGCGGTATTATATCCATCCCAAGAAAAACACTCCTCTTTTCTTTTCCTAGCCTTTCTCTTCTCCTCACTGCTTATTCGACTCTCCCGTTGTAGAAAACCCGTCAAAACAACTGGCCAACTCGTTGCCACCGCCGCCACGAAAGTCCACCGACACGATAATAGACAAAAGAGAAGAAGAAGACGAGTCTATTGTAATGCGGAATGACGAAACGTGTCGGGACGGCGCGCAAGGTGTCTGGCCAGATCGTCTTCTCTCTTAGACTACAAACGATAATTCATTGATGTATGATGATAGTTTCCTCATCGTTTTTTTTTTCTTCTTCTTCTTCCTAGACTTTAACCAACCTGACGAAGAATGCTTTCTCTGTGTCTAGAGCCCCATCTCTTCTAACCCATCTGATTGATCCGGACGCCAGCCTTTTATCGATAACTTATGCAATCTCGTTGCAAGTTCCTACTTTATCTTGTTAAGAAAAAAAGAAGAGAGAGATAGAACGGAGAGGTTTTTTTGTTTTGTTTTCAAGCTCGTTCAATTTCCATCCTTATTTTCTGTTGTTTCGATTTTACATTTATCCGCAGCGATTGAGGTATCAGTCACGCTCGACACGTCCTTTTTGGATGAAATCTCTTATTTGGCGACTGGAAACGACTGCGATTCATAATGGTCCCCAAATTTCTTTAGTAAAACTCGAGGAAACTGGAATTCCCTCGCCGCGCTCATTTTTTAACGTAAAATGACAGAAGACCTTCATTCCAATGTCGAGAAAAACAACAACAATGACAACGAAAAAAAAAAAGGATTTTTTTTTCCTCTTTTTCGTTAATGAAGAGATTCCAGTGTGCAGGGGATTTGTCATCCTCTGCCGGTTTGACCGGGTTGTCACTGTTGTTCTTGTTTTCGAACAAAAGAAACGGCTCCGATTCAATTAAGAATATTGAACGCTCTGCAAAGCGACAACGAACGAAACACGACGAAAAAACCGGCCGTCTTTTTTTTTCGGACTGGAATAAGCTAGCACGCAGGACGGGAGACTCTTTTTCTTTCTTTCTTTCTGTTTTTATCAAGGCACTCCTTTTACATTGAATTTTTCAATTCATTTCAATATATATACATATTTTTTAAAAAAAGGAGAAAGAAATATGATGAAAAAAAGAAAAAAACAAGGTGAACCAACCGATCGACACGAAACGTCTCAAAGTTTCCAAAACCGGAAAAACACCAAAACACAAACCCCAAACGCAATATACGGCAGGAATTCAAATCACAAAACTCAGAAAGAGAATCAATCCAGCAGTGGCGCACATATATAGAATCGTGTTATGTTTGGCATTTGGGTAGGCGAAATGGTGGTCAAAGTTCGAATCAATCAAGCGAGATCGTGTCTATCACGCGAGTTGTAGAACACGCACTTTGACGCAACAGGCGCGAAGCGCGCTGTACCGCAACACTGAACACAACAAAGCGCGCACATACAGGGGTAGATCGCCTCTCAAGTCTCAACCAAACGTCGCCTTCTGCTCCGACTACTATTACAATAAAGTCTCGAATCGAAACAAGAAAACAAACACTTATCCACGGACAACCACCATGGAGAGCTCGGCGGGGATCTGCTCCGGACGGAGGGCAGTAGTTCACTGAAATCAACTCGGGCGGGTAGCACCGGTGAGACAAGAGAGGAAAACCCATAAAAAAAGACGAAAGGGAAGAAGAGGAAAAAGGGCCAGCAGCTTCAAACTGTGCATACTAGTCCACTGGTAGAGCGAGCGAGCGAGCGAGAGAGAGGAGAGTCCCCCCACCATTTATCTCCACCAACCAGCGAGCAGCTAGCCACCACAGAGAGAGAAAGAGAGCCCGATAGAACCTCAGTCTCTTTCATTCCTTCGTCCTTCCTCTGCAGTGAAGACACATGCTCAACCACACCCTTCAACAGGGTCTCTTCTCTCTCTCCCTTTTTCCCGAGATGGCCCATCTTTTTATGGCCGTCGTCCAGCGCCAGAGAGCTCTCTCTCGGCGGGAGAAAATAGACTGAACTACAACACGTCGCGAGAAGAGAGAAGAGTTTCGATATCGTTTTCAACGGCTCGTCGAAAGCGAACGCCCCGACGTTTTCCTGACCTCACACCGCCGTCAAAACTTCGGTCGTCAACATCGCGAGCAACAACGGGCCAACTTGATTGGCGATAAAACCAGTGCGTGCCCCGGCTGTGTCCAAGCTACCCCAGCAGTTGGACAGAGACCAGATAACGACGAATGCGGACCACACCAGACGATCCGGCCGCCGCGCTCGAGACATTTCTCAAGAAAAAAATTGACAAAAAATTTAAGGGAAGAAGAAGAAGAAGAGCCATTGACCGCGACGACCAAACGACATAGACGTAGACACGAATAAGAGAAAAAAAGAGAAGGGGCTGAAAAAAAGAAGCAGAGAGACGGAGCGATGCTGAGGGGGTCCGACCGATTGCATCCCGTGATAATAATTGGCGCGGGAAAGTAGTCAGGTTGATCAATGACCGGTTCGCGTGCGAGATGGGCTGCAGAGAGTAGGTGAAGCCAGCGAGACTCCATCAGACTCGCAGCAGCGGGGTAGAAAAGGAGAAAAGAAAGAGAGAAAAAAAATAAGGAAAAGAAGAAAAGAAAAGAAAATATCAAGGAAATCTTTTTCCGTTGGTTTCCATCATCAGAACGGCGGTCCTGGGCGCGTACGTTTTGTTTTTCGGGGCCCGCTCTTCTTTACCGTTCTGGAAAAAAATAAATGACGGGAAGAAGAAGGAGAAGAAGAAATACAGAAAACTTCTGGGTTTCTCAGACTGCGTCTTAAATCATCACACGCAAGTGGAGCATACGGTCGGTCGGTCGGATTCCTTCGTCCGTTTTGACCGTTTTTTGAGATAAGGCCGAGAGATGAGTCGGGCTAAGCGGAGCACACTACACAATAGTCGAGAGTTGGGACGTGGGAGCATTTGCATATAAGGAATCCCCTATTAAGTTCCAGTTCCATCCGGGATTGGTTTGGACAGTGGGTTTTTCGGGTATATAACAGTTTCTCTGCCAGCTGCCTTGATTAGAGCCGCAGCCGCTCCGGATGGGAGGAGGAGGAGGTCGACTAAGACGTCATTCATTTTTGATTAACAAAACATTCCCTCGTTAATAGAGAAGAGAGTTGGCGCTTTCCACAGAAGACTGGGACCAACAAACAAAAAAAAGAAAAGAAAAGAGAACCCAAAGAGACTATGTTTCTCATAGCTTTTTGACCAGTGGACATCTTTCTTTCATCTTCGAGGGGGGAAGCAGAAAAAAAGAAAAAAAAGGTCGGTAACATTTCAATTGATTATCTTCTAATCTGAAGGGAACTCTGCCAATCCGAAAACGGCCCAGTACATTGTTGTAAGAGGGTAGACAGCAGGGAAAAAGAGATTTGTACATCCGTCTCTTTCTCGGAATATAAAGATAACTTTTTTTTATTTTTTTTTTTATTTTTTACCTTCTTTTTCTTTCGTAGCAGGCCGGAAAAAGAAAAGAGAAGAAAAGTGTTTCTCTAAATTCTTCGAGTCGACAGAAAGAGAAACAAGCAAATGTATCGGAAAAAAGCGCAGCACGATCGCCTCCCATTGATAGGGCGCGCGCCGTCCGGTTACTACCATACATTCTTCGCCCCCTTTCATTCTTACCGGGGCAGAGAGTTAGTTTGGGGGCTCCGTTGTAGGGGGGCTGCGCGGTGCTCAGCGGTCCAACACTCGGCACGACCCCAAGACACCAAAGAAAAAAAAAAACTCACCCAAGTTCCAACCCCCAGGTCCTTCTTTTTTATATATATTCTCCCTCCTTACCTTAAAAAGATGTTCCTTATCGGTTCTCTCTCTCTTTTTTTTTCGGAGCTATTTCCCTTGACGTATTCCATTAGCAAGTTCATAACATGTAAAGGCTTTTTAGGGAAGGAGGAGGGAAAGAAACAAGAGGGTGGCCTTCTTCTTCTGGCGTAGAAGGGACCAAACTGAGGGCAGTTCGTTATAAGGACCATTTTCATGCAGATTGGTGCAACCTGCTGGATTTCGAATCGCCCATACATCTCCTTCGTCTCTCTTTCTCTCTCTCTCTCTGTCGGTCGTTCAGTTATACGTACGTACCTCGGCCTCTTTTGTCCTGGCTCTATTTTGTGGCCGCCAAGAGGAAGAAAAGAGACCGTCATCTTCTCCGTCTAGAGCTCTATTACCTTCCCTCGACTATTTGATTTTCGTCTTTGTTGGTGTCGAGGAGGAAAATGGGAATAACTGGCGGACCTCCGCGTTCGCGCGATGGGCCGCTCAGATAAACGACCACCATTTAACCAACTGAAGACCGCAATTTGTCTTGTGGTTAGGTCACGTCAGGTCACGAACCCCCCCGAAATAAAAGTGTCTTCTTTCCTAAAACGCCGCAGTGCAACAAAATAAAAACCTGGACAAGTCTTGAATCTTCATTTTGATCGTTGACGTGGTTTTCGACTTTTCTCTCTCTCTCTCTCTTCTATAAATAGCTCTGAGATAGGGAAGGAGCGGGGGTTTGTCTGTAACCAGCTCAATCATGCAAAACACGACGAGTCTTTAGCTGACGGTTTCAACTAGCTGGTGATTTATCTCGGACGACGAGCCCTTCACAGTGCCCAATCACCCGCCGTGTTTCGCTCGATAAAAATAATCACAAAAGCCTACACCTTTCTCAAAACATCCATCGATCGTCCGTGCGAGCGGAGAATCAAGGGCCGTCACATATCACCGCGGGCTTACGGGTGCAAGAGAAAGAGAGAGAGAGGGGAGGAATTTGAACGGTGACAACAGTGGCCAACCTCTTTTTTCGCTGGCTGACGGTGATGGACTCTGTTTGCGTTGGAACGACGCAATTCATCACTGTTGAAACCCATTACGGAATTTCCCCATCATATTCCCCGGGCGACAAACAACATGAAGAGAAGAGAACGAGAAGAAACAGTCGGAATGAAGACAACAGATTGGGTCCGACATTTTCCGTCTTTAAAATAATACCAGCGCCGGCGAAAGAGGGGGGCAAAGAGAACGAAGGCAAGGAGTTTCGAGTCACAACAACAACATCAACAACACAAGAGAATGAACGAGAGAATGAAAAGATGATTTTCTCCTTTTGTGTTTCCAATCTCGAGCCATCCGTTTGTAACAATAACAGTAAGTCAGCTGTTAAAGTCATTCTGCGGCGAAAAGGAAAACAAGACGTAGTAGAAGAAAGAGCTCATAATTCATTTGGCGCCTGGCGCTTATTGGGATCGGTCGCCTAATAAGGAAATCGTGAGCGTGAGTGCCGGTCCGGGATTCCGGGGACTCGAAAAGAAAACTCACGCAGAGTCGTCGTCGCCACTGACAATGCGCAACCGAAACAGAACCGAAAGGGGCAAATCAAAAGAAGTAAAAGAAGAAAAAGAAGAAGAAAGATAACAAAAAACCAGATGGATACGTACAAGACTTTGTAGAAGAGGGAGAAATCTCTTTTCGCGTTTCTGTTGGGCCCCTCCCTTCCAGCTCTCCGGTTCAATCTAAATCTCGTGCGTCAAGTCATTCCGGTCTATTACTTATCTCCTATGGTAATTTAGAGAACTCGAAAAGAGCTCCTACTGGATATTTCAAATGACGATTGCCTTGATGTGTGACTGCTGCTGTTACTAATGCCTCCCCACCTGCATGTAGGAATATATACGCCGGTTTTTTTTACCTACTCGGTCTAATATTTAGCTGTCGCTGGTCTTGTCGTTTCCACACAGCACGGGCCAAATAGAAAGAGGCAAACGTTGTGAGATTACAAATTAAAACAGCCAGGTTACAGCCCCTGAGGTCGGAACTCGTTTGTTCAGCCATCAACGACACGGGCGGGAAATGAATTCGATTTATCGCCTGCTGGACCTGAACCCCTATTTGATGAGTCTCTCAACTTACTACTGGCCTTCATGACTTATTCAGCCTTTCTGGCATGGGCCCATTAGCATCCAACGCGCCTATGTACATATTTCGTGCGTGAATAAGGGCGTGCGGCCGGGGAGGTTTCGGGACTATTTTTATAATGTCTTCCTATTTATTACGTTGGATGTAAGAAGGAGCTCCTATTCTTTTTTTCTTTCTTTCTTTTTCTCCTAATTTCTTTCTTTCTTTCAACTCTTTTGTTTTCTCCTCCGCTTATTCCGGTCTGACGAAAGACTTCCGAGAACCTTGACGTCCATTTCAACTGAATAAAGAAAACAAAATAAAGTGCGTGCGTGGGGGCGGGAGCGGAACCGGCAGCTCGGTCGGTCAATCAAGACGAATGGGCATCATAGGGTTATATACTACACGGTGCGATGAAATACAAACCACACACAAAAAAATCAACAAAGAAACAACAGAGAGAGGGGACAGTGAAAACAACCGTCCGAGGCGAAATGATGATGATGAATGAGCGCGCACCATATGCCTTTGATGAGGGAGGAAATGATTCTCCGCCACTTTACCACCCAGCATAAAAAACAAAAGGGGAGAAGAGTCTTGATTTTAAAGTGTTTTTTTCTCTCTTTCTCAAGAAGCGGACGACAAGTAAGGAAAAAGAAGATGGGAGGGAAAAAAGAAACGAATCGTGGAAGAAGGAATCAGTCCATCAGACGCTTTCATTTGCATAGGGAAAAGACTCACGGCGGATGGAAGGAGCCCAGTGATGCATTAGTAGCCTACGTCTAACTGTTTGTGCTCATCCAGGGGGCCGGGCTTTTTTCGTTCGTTTGTTCTCTCCATTTCATCGTCCGCGTTCGGGAAAAAAAAGGAAGAAGAAGAAGAAAGAAATGACTCGACAGCGAGAAAGAGAGGGCAGTACACCCACGCCCTTATGTTCCCTAACACGGAGGACTGACGGAGAAAAGGCCAGTGATTAAAACGGACACAATAGCCATCATTTCTTTCATATAATAGAGACCCTCTCTATACTTGTTTCATCCGTACCCAGCATCGGTTTATTCCTCAACTCTTCTCTGCTCTCTCTTTCCATTTTCTTATAAGGCACATGAGAGCCATTAGAGGCAGATTCATCAAGAAGAGAGACCCCGAAGTCGCCCAGCGACCCGCCTCCCTTCGTGACGTCTCTATTTAATCCAAAAGAGAGAGAGAGAAGAAGTATCCGGCTTCTCACACGGATACCCTCTCACACTTTTCGAGAAGAGAGTTGTTCGATAGGGATCGATTTCAATCACGTCGTCGTGGGTTTGGGAGGAGGGCCGAGTCTTCCCTTTTTGCCCCTTTTCACGACTTCATCTTCCAGGACTTCAGTCAGCCAGTCAGGTGATAAGAACTTACCTGTAGGTGACTCGGGCGAGGTGTGGATGAGTCTCAGATTGCGTAGCGTGATACGTAACGGCGCCGAGACGAGGTGGAGCGTCTGATTGAGTGGATGGATCTGGACGAGGAAGAGGAGGACGTCGTGGATGCGGATGCGGAATTGCGGCACGCACGAATTCTGCCGGGCGTCGAACAAGCCGTAGAGCACCAGAGACTGTTTCAACGGAGCCAACAGCGGCGGATCGTCGGGCAGTGGATCGAGCGAATTGGATTGGCCAGATGGCGGCGCTAGTTTCATCCGCGGATGATGAGCCAAAGAGCCGATTACTGTCCATTCCGTCCCGTTGACCAGCGAACGGATGACCCTACGCATCGTGACGCGGACAGTTCCCCGATCTCGGTCAATGTCCTCCACCGACGCCGTGAATACCAGCTGGCAATATCTGTACCACTCTTCCAGTAGGACGCTACCCACTTGTCCACCGCAACTTTTCGCCAGTCTCGAACGGACCCGTCGATTGGGATTGGCCGCATTTTTGCGACGTCCGTTCGTCGAAATCCTTCGGCGCTTCGTTCCACCGGGCGACGGACGACGCGGTCCCGCTGACGCACTCGATACTACACCACCGGATGTCGTCGAGTTAAGAGCCGCGTTGATGGTCTCACAAGCTGCGAGGCAGATCACCATCCAGGCCAGCCAGCGCATTTTGAGTTGGAGGGGATTTGTCTTCAAAAATGGGAGCGGACCGAATGGCGAACTAATAACCAAGGATGATGATGATGACGACGGTTCTTAGCACACCTTTTAGAGTGAACTGTGTTGTTGTTGTTGTTTTGTCCGCTTCTATATAACGCTGCTGGTTTATTGCCAGCCAGGTACGTACTGAGTCTTGGAGCCCGAACGTAGGCCGGCTTTATGCATCAGCCCGTTGGCGACCATTCGCTTTCCCCAACTACGGACTCCACAAAACCAGTCCCCCTTTAGAGTGTAGGCTTATCCTCCATTCGCCCCTCGCACACACTCGAATATTCCCTCCCACATATGAAGCATCAGCGGCAGCCAGCAAGGTCTTGTCTCTACGTACACGGGCAAAAGGTGAAGTCACTACCGACATCGGTTAGTGGTTGCCGCTCCTGCTGGTTGATGGTAACCGCGCGGTCGCGGCGGCGGCTCCAAGAGGGAGGCAATCGAAGAAGACGCTTCAAAACAAGGAAGAACCTCGGCAGCAAAAACCGAGATGCTCGTTGCTCAAGGATCCTTCAAAGTCTATTTACCGATACATCCACCCCCCGAGTATATCTATTATAACCGCGCGTGAATAATAGGCAGAGAGCCAAGACGGGGCTAAGGGAAAACGCCGACAGATGAACAAGAGAATGTAACACAATCTCTCGGTACAACAAAAAACGGGGGAATAAAAACAGAAATAAATAAAACGACAAACAGTCGAGAGTTTGTAACGGATGAGCGATTCGAATTTAAAAAAAAAAATTCCCTCTTATTTTTCCTCCCTTTTTTTCTCCCCCTCGAACTAACATAGAGTTAGTGTGTTGAAAGATGAGAGATATTGTGAAAAAAACACAGAGGAACTGTGTGACTGTTGCTGCACGGAATCGAGTCAAAACAACGGAAAAAAGAAAGAAATGACCTTAATTGGAAAACTGTCAAGTTCAAAAGCTCCATGCGTCGTCCTCGGACTGGCCGTCGGTGCTGATATTTTGTCAGGCAGAACCATCAGCGGATCTCTTGGTGGATGGACTCGGTTGAAAGGAACGCGGGGTCCCCTCCTCCGAGGGCGCAATCTGATGTGACATTCGAGAGAGAAATCATTTTCGTTTCTTCTCTCTCTCTCGCCCGTCTTGGCTCTTTTTTTTACCGAATAAGAAGAGAAAAAAAGAAGAGAAAAAACCCTAAATGACGGCACCCTCGGACATCTTTCCCCCTCGGATCTTTCGGTCAAAAAGGGCCCCAAAAGCCACACGTTCGGAACTAAGAGGAGAGAAAGAGAGACACCCCATGTAAGAAGAAGAAGAAGGAGAAGAAAAAAATAACTCTTTGAAGAAGAAGAAAAAGTCTCAAATAAAATTATATACGACATTTGAGCCGATCGGGCACTAGGCGACGTGCTGTGTGTCGCATTGAAGTGCCAATGGCCCTGAATAGAGACGGATTAGCCGGACCATTTTTGGATGCCAACCATTTTCTTCCACCTGGTCTGCCCGTCGACTCTCTTTTCATTCGCCCTTTTTTTCCACTGTAAACTTATACGACGGAGACATATAGACACCGAGGTACGGGCGACAAGAGACACGCACATACGGGGTCTGGAATTTCAAGTCAATATCCAGCTGATCCCGCGGCAGCCAGCCAGTTCCAGCCAAGTCCGGATGAGAAAAAGAGCGACCCTCCTTATAATATTAGTGACGGGACTCGTGTGTTTAGCTGCCCCTTTTTTTCTCTCCCATCCATTCCGTCCGTCTTCTCTTTCTCGGGTTGAAGGTGAACAAGAAGCTAAACGGAATAGAAATGGGCCCATCAGAAGCAAATAAAAAATGACTCTCGCCCGTCATTTCACGTCATTCAGAGTCGTTGCCGTTATCGTCAGCCACGACGACCCGCCCGCTCTTTAGATATCGCATTCAATTTTCTTTTTTTCCGACCTCGCGTTGTCTGCTGATGGTGCCGTTTCTCTTGTGTTGTTGAAAATTGTTTGTCGTTTCAATGCCAAGATGATGACCCGGCCGACCTAGGGGGTTCGGACCCGCTAGCTGGCGGCCCCACAGGAGCAACACAGACTCCCCTCATTAGGTAATGACGATTCCAAGCATGGCGGGCGCGTTTGTGGGGGAATTTCTTGCGGGCCACCGAGCTCGCGCGGGAGCTACTCGTAGAACTCCTGATGAATCGATCAGGCGTCTTGACGACCTCCCGGACGAACCGTCGAACTAAACAACGTCCAAACCCTACTCCTCCTCCTCCACACAAATGAGAATCTGTTGATGTTAGAGACTTCTCTGTTCTTTCGATTGTAAATCGGTTTCGTCTGGCGAAATCGTTGCGCCACCAAAACAAGAGGACACTCCCTCCTTTCTTTTTCCTTACCAACTTCCGTAAACCGACGGCCAGGATGGATAAGGCAAGAAGTCGCGGAGCTAATAGAAAGAGAACCAAAATAAACAAAGGACGGGACTCGATCGATTGGTCTCTCCAACTCTTCTTTTATTGTCTTTTTCTCCTTGTGGCATCTGGTCGCGCATCAACGTCGCGGCCGTCTTCGCGATACTTGACGGAAGAAAACGCAGAGCCAGAAGAAGAAGGAGAAAAGAGGGAACAAGGTCGAAATAGACGGACGGAGCGGGACGGACTGTGATTGATTTCAATCGTGTAGAAAACACAGAGAGCGGGCAAGATGCAGACGCGCGCGGACATGGAGATGGAAATCTATTGCCCCCTCCGACTGACGAAGACGAAGAGGATACGGTCCGGCTCAAAGTGGAGGCGCGTATCGGTCTGCAGAGGTCCCGTTTAGAGCGCAGGCCATTTCTCGGTTTCTCTCTCTTTGAAAGGAAAACAGACAGAAGAAACCCGAGAGGGGGAACAAAAAAACAGAGTGGGGGGAATGCAAATGAGTCAATAAAAACGTCATTACAACTCGAGTTTCAGAGTTCGGATCACCAAAGAATAAAAGCCGAGAAGAAACACAACAACAAACGATCCATCGGGAAAAGAAATCGTTTCTTTTCTTCCTCTTTCGGGGCGCGATATCGGCCGAAAACCCTTTTCATCCCCCTATTTAGTCCCTTTTTTTCCCCCATCGTCTCTTAGTTGTTCTTGTCTACTTTGGATAATCTTTTCTTCTCCCCTCCGCCCAACGTAATGTGGTGCCTGGAAGTAGCAGTCGGAAAGTGACAAAATGGAGCCCAGTTATATTAAAGAAGAGAAGGAAGCAAAAGAGACGAGAAGGAGAGTGAGCCATCAATATTATTATTTCTCCCCATTGACTCCGATCGCACCAAATTGGAGACGAGAGAAACAAGAGAGAACGGGCGACACGTCATCAATCTTATCCGATCTCATTTTCTTCCTCTCCCAACTTGACTAGCACTTCTTTTTTTTCCTTACTTCGCCCACCTTGTTGAAGCGAATCAAATGGAGCTTTTTCACGCGGGACGGACAGGACCGAAAAGGGGCCGTCAAGAGCAGCCATCGTGACAAATTAACCGGATCACGACTACTGCCCCCATCCAATTTTCCAGCGAAAGAGAGAGAGAGAGAGAAAAAAAAACTCGAACACGCATCTCGCTTTGACTCTTTTCCGTCTAGATAACGTCGATTGGGCGCGACTCGGTCACGACAAACCCATCAAGCCTCAAAAAGTCGGAGCTGCTAGGACTCACAAGACAAAACAAGAAAAAAATAAAAAACGAAAACACAACAGGGAAGTCGAGAGAGAGAGGAAAAATTGATGGACGTGTATATATATACGGGTTAAACCGGTGTGAGAAAGAAGTCAACCTTGATGCTTTATAGGCCTCTCCACCATTTTATTCTCATCGCTTCGTTGTTGTATTATATCGTGTTCGGCCTACGGTCACAAATCCCTTCACCTCATTCTACCTTCACACCTCGTGTGTTAATGGTTCGTTGGCCCCCCTCTCTCTACCAGAGGTGAATAGGTGCCTGTCGTGATCTGCTCTACGCTACTCAGACTCACGCTCTATACCGTCTATTGTGTTGTTGTTACAACTGGGCGCAATGTGGCAACGTCATTTCACCCTACTGTTTACCAAGAACCGGGGCACTTTTTTTCGTCGAGACGACGGGGTTTGACAAACGGGAAAAAGCAATCAGTCTCCCTTGTCAATCGCGGCGATTGTATACGCTTCTCCAGATTCCTCTCAGCTGAGGACCGTCGGCAGGTAGAGGTGCGTGGAGAGACGGGAACGCGGGGGCTCACAATCACAACCCCTATTCCACGTCATCAAAACTCGTGTGCCATTGAAATATAAACCTCCCCAGTTCCCCCCTACCTTTTACTAAAACTACCTTGTCATATTCCATGTACCTGTGGAGCATTTAACCCGAGATGAAAACATTCCTCCGCCATTGAATCATCAAACCCCGCGTTGCAAAAGGCGACGACTCTTCTTCTTCTTTTTTTTTACGATACAAGAAATGATTATATTTACACACGAGGGTTAGGAGGGTGGAGATTACATTCATCCGGGGATGTGAAATACACGCACACACCGGAAAAATCTAGAGTTGATCATCAATAACGTCGTCTTTAATGTCGCCTTTAAAAAAAAATCTGGCTCCGGCGACGTCAAAGAAGAAAAAATTCTTTATTATTTACTTTTTCAATTAGTGGCGAGATTTGGGTAGGAAAAGTGCGTTGCTGGGCCGTCCGGCAGACGATCTAAGTGCTAGACGGCGAAAAATGAAAGAGTTTAGAGAGAGAGCGAGAGCGTCTATCGTGTTTGACGACGGAGGCGGACCTCCTGGCGGTCTCGGCTCAGCGCGAGTGCGCGTCGTTAAAGGTAATATACAGCACGCGGTCGTCTCGTAAAAATGGGGGAAAGAAGAACAAAAAGGAAAAAAAAGAAAAAAAGAAAAAGGAGACGGGAGACACATGTAGCGACGACATTCGGGAGCGGGAATCCGCGCACGCGAATACCCGCCAGCAAGACGCGCGGCCTCCAATTTCACGCGCTACCCATAAGGTATTGAAATGGAAGAAAAAGGTGACAGCCACCGGTTGGGCGACTCAAAAAAGGTAAATTATTATTTAAGAGGTCATTCGCTTTTGAGAAGGAGAAGAAGAAGAGAAAAAGGAATCTAACGTTTCAATGACAGCGGCGGATTTCTCGATAAAGGGAACGGGCTCCGGCCCTTTTTATACATGTCTATATCTCTCTATAGACTCGGTTCCCGCGATGGCTTACTATGGCTCAAAAAAGGCATGCGCTCGCTCATATTCACGTTGCTCAAAAAAAGTTCCAGAAACGGAAAATTCTCCTCGTCCGATCGGCTTGCAGCGGCGACGACACCGCCGCATCTCTCAGCGCCATGTCCTTATTCGTTCTCTCCGTTGGAATCTCTTAATGATTCTACCGCAAGAGATTTACACGGCCGGACATTATCGCTTAATTAAGAGGAGATTGTTGGCCGTCTAGCCGGATAGAGAGGACGGACAAAGTAGAAAGGAAAGCGATAGACGATAGCCCGACCGTTCCGAAAATGCCCACCGGAGGGCAAGAGCGAGCGGCTGGACCCGACCGCAACCTCGTCGCTTGCCGCCCAATCAGTACACCCCATACCGTGCAAGTTTGAACAACAACATCAACAACAAAACTCCTTTTTTTTTCTTCTCCTCTACTTGGGTGTTGTATACGAACTGTTACGATAGGAATAAGGAATAGATAGAAATAAAAAGAAAAAAAACGTTTTTTCTATCTCTCTTTTTCCCCCTCTATTCCAGCATGTAAGGAGCCGAGCAGCACCGTTTCATTAATCTTCAACTGACAGATGGGCATTTGTTTTCGTTAGCGCTTGCCCTTTCGATCTATCGACTGGGGAGAAGTGCATCTCGCTCCATCTTTCTTGTTTTGTGGTATTTATTTATTTGCTTGGCCTCTCCAATAACGTCGACCGCGCACGACGGATACACGAAGTTGAAGGCGGAGGAAAAATGGTTAGAGAGCCACTAAGACGTCGACGGTTCAGGTTAGATGAACACCTCTCGGGTTGTACCTCTGACACGAGGTTCCGCGACGGTAAGGAAGACGGGGGAAAAAAAAACACGGGAGATAAATGCGAGACGACTGCGCAGCGTAGGCCTCTAGAGGGGTGGTGGTTCATTTCTGTTGGCTCGTAAATATGAAATTGAGTACAGCAAGAAAAGGAAAAGGAACCCAAATCGAGCCGCGACATCGACGGCGGCGACGTCGCGTGACTGAAACGTACCTGCCCATTTGCCGACGACACTTTTGGTAGTGCGTTACAAACACGAAATAGGTCTCAGGGAGGGACGATTCTAAATATTGGTCGTTTTTGATTAACATCGGAATTAAATATGATGGAAGAGAAAGAGAGAGTGCACGACGACGAGGAAGAAGAAGAAGAAAAAACGCCCTAAAGTCTTTCTAGCTGCATCCAGCCCCCCTCGATGTCTCGTGGAACGTGATGATTGTCCGCGATAACAGCAGCACGGCCTTTTTTACTTGCTGCTGCTGACCAGTTGCTACAACAATGTCGAAATATTCAGACCAAATGATGGGTAAGAAAGAGAAGAGAAGCGGACATGTGCGACTGACCCAGAGATATTTCTTTCCTCCGTCTGTTGAGAGAAAATAGAGGGGGCTCACTACATCTTCGTTTTTGACACGTGGTTGTCAATTTGATTCAATCTGTTACCTAGGCCGACCGTCTAGAAGGAATGCTTTCTCCTCCATTGCTCCTACTGCTGCTGCCCACACAAACATTTCCTGCATGCGCGACCGTTTTTATTAGAGAGATAAATATATCGCGTGCGTTGGATTCCTTTTCCTTCTTTCTCTCTCTCTCTCTCTCTCGGTTGTTACAGAACCTACCGGACCGCATCATCGCCTGCCAAGCTCAGCTCAAATAGTTTGACGTCCCTCTCTTTGCCAGTCCAATTTTCCGTCTCTCGTCTCTTTTATCCATCCTGATAGCATTCAACTTCATTTGCAATGGTAATAGCCCGCTATGCATCGGCAATCTAGTCGGAAGAATGCGCATCACGTTCGCGCGCACTTTTTGCCCTCATCGCACTCCTCCCCCACTCTTTTAATACCCTCAATTGATGCAATCGTAATAATAATACATCACGAAGAAGGAGAGGAAAAAGAAGAATTTTTGAACTTTTTTTAAAAGAAGGCTAAGATGGTGGTAGTAGTATCCTATGGGGCTATTCGGCTCTAGGACGCACCATTCTCTCTCTCTCTCTTCTCTCCGTTATTATCCAAGACGACGTCTAGTGGAAATCGCCCATCCTGCAGGGCGAAGCAATACCAAACCTTTCAATTTTTTTGTTGTTTTCTTCTCTAGAAGAGAGACGCGCGCGCGAGAGAGAGGAATAAGAAATAAAAAAGCAGTAGAGAGAAAGAGAGAGAGAAAGAGAGAGACACACACATACACAGAAGAATATTTCCACATTATATAATATAGTATATTTTAAAATGAACGTCGTCGTCGTTGCTTTCTTCATCTTCTTCTTAGCCTTTTCTTTATCTTTATTTCCTAAAGCGATGGATGGCCAATTTACGCTGCCTGTTTTCGGACAAAAGCGGAGGGGGGAACTCTGACGTGTGTGCTGTGTGTGGATTAAAGCCGTTCCCCGTCTTTATAATCCCGCAAAAGACTGGCGGGCAGAATAAAGAGAAGACAGGCCAATTTCTCTTGCGTTGAGGCCGTCCCGGAACGATATGATAATGGCCCATAGGAAAAGGCAAAGAAAAGAAAAGAGCGAGCGAGAAAGAAACTGCGCGCCTCAACTTGAGTCATCGCCGCAGATCGAAGACTCGCAAGTGCTGAGATGGCGCACAAATTTCGCGATGGTGCAAGATCGTTCATATTCATGAGCATCTCAACCGTAAAGCGCAGATGAAGTCAGCCGTTCTCCTCCGGCTACGTCAAAGTACGTGCAACATAACTCGACTCCACCTGACAACTGGCAATAGAGAAAGAGAGAAGAAGTCTTTTAACGATCCTTGGGACTTTCGGGTTCGATTGGCGCCGGGACATTATTAAAAGGCATCCATTGGTCTTTTTCTTCTTCTTTTTACCGTCTCTGACCGAACCGACCACGTCAGCAGCGAGAAGAAACGTAAATGCGACGCTTGAGAATGTGTTTGGCATTGGGTGGAGTCGCGTGCTGCTGGATGCTGCTGCGCCCGGTTGGCCAGAGCGCGTGCGTCCCCTTAACTGGCGCCGCGCGTTTGACTTGGAAGTTCGGTCGTTTTTCACGGAGCATATCAAAACAGTAGACGAACCGGACTGCTGCCGAGAGATAAGGCTGGCAAAGGAACAAAGTCGCTCCGTTGCCCATCAACCTGCCGATGCGACGAAAATCGAAGGAAACGACGTGCCGTAAAACAACTTGGTTCAAAGTCCCGCTTTGCTTTATTGGCAACGTGATACAGATACAGTCCAATGGCCTGTTTGTCTTCGTGTCCGTACCGTTTTGTTTTATTGACTCTTCTGTTTGCTCCCCGTCTCCCTTTAAAACTCCTTTACTTCTTTTATTTTTTTTTGTTTTTTTTGGTCTTTTTTTCCCTCCTCGACAAACATCTACTCAGTGGTATCTCTCCCTCCGGTTTGTCAGCGGTCGTGAATCTGTTTTTCACGATCGTCCCATCGTCGTTCGGGTGGACGGACGGACAAGATAGTCCCGGCGAAGCGTGCACGCCCGTCCACATATGGAGTGTAACAAAGATAGGTACATTTATTTTTCTCAGAGAAAGAGAAAACAGTCGAGGGGAAAGAGAGATACAAGAAGGAAAAAAAAAGAAGGAAGGAAAGACATGACTATGGCCTGCCAAAGAGTTGTGGTCTAATTCACCGGGTCTGCCCACAGACCCCACAAGAAGAAAAGGAAGTTTGGGAGAAAAATCTCAGAAACAGCCTCAAAAAAGAATGCAAATGCCTTTCCTCCACTCTGTCTTTTTCCCATTCCAGAAGTGCATGAGCTAAGCCCTGGCTGGACACCAGCAAAGCCCCGGCACGAACGGGCTCTACACTCTCTGCTGGCACCCTTCAAGTCCGAGAGGCTAGATAACATTTGAGAAGAGGGTTAACAACTAGCAAGTCAAAAAAGACTCATAAAACTCACTGACAACCGAGAAAGCCCTTCACCCCTTTTTCTTTCTTCTGCTTCTTAACCCTCACAGTCGTCGAGTTCCAACAATTCTTTTACCTCCTCATCTCGTCAAGGAATTAGTCTGGCAGTGAACCAACAACAGCGACTCACCATTTTATCTCGCAACAGACAAATGGACGGCGCACAGAGGCCCTTCATTAGACCAAGTAGGGGAATTGCGTCAGAATTCTTTGTTTTTTTCTGTGTGTTTTCTCTACAAAAAAAGAAAGAGGAAGAAAATATTTTCACAGGGAGTAGACGGCCGTTGAAAACATCACAATAATTCCACGTCACCTTCTGACCTGGTCGTCATCTCCACGGTCACACTCCATTTTTCTAAACACGAAGGCAAATAACTCACGCGGTCAATGTCCATTGTTTCTTTTTCCCCCTTTTCTCTGTGTCTCGACCAGAATAAACAGAGAAAAAGGTCATCTGATCAAGTCTTTCCCGATTTTTGTTAGATAAAAAAAGATTCGTGTAACACGATGAGATCGTACAACATTTGGCCCAGAATGTTTTTGGTAGCCATCCAAGTGACTTCCAGTTCCATCGCCCAAATTTGGGAAATGAACATAGACGGTAGCAACAGGCAAAACAAGAAACTCGACCTCGGAATCGCCATTACGATTCAAACAGTTGGAATTAAACCAGAATGGTCACTTGGCTATTAGATCGGGGGTTCCTGATGCGAGAGATCTGAGAGACAGATTCCCGTGTCACGTTCCTCGAATCCAATGGGCTCTGTGACTCACTACAAACGAATGTCAAGATTCATGTAGCGTACCTGTCCGCCACTTGATTACCCACATAGTACTACCAACCTCTGTGGTTCGAAATTCTTGAGTCGACGTTGCGCGCCTTCAATTAATTTGTCGCACCATTTTGTATCCAAGTAGTTACAATCTCGAATCGTGCAAGTTTACATCTAAATTGGCCCGGCGCCGTCAAAGTACAGATAATAAGGAACCGGTTATTAAAAATTTTTTGATAGCTTGACATTTCGAGCCGCGTCGATTCATCATATCTTTCTCGAGTCGGAACGCGGTTGCCAAAACGTCAACACGGCCGATCGTTAAATTGGGCAAAATTTACATTTGGAATTTGGCTGATATTGCAGTTGCGGGTTATATTCAGCGGCGGGTCTAAACCCGCATAACTGTTGGTTTTATTAGTTCACGTCAGCGCTGCATATTACTAGACTCGTTTGTTTTTATGTGCCACATTCCAAGCGATTCCAACGAGGTTCTCGGTTCCTACTTAACGTCGCTCCCGCCTTCTGTTGGAATGTCGAATGATCGATGCCCAATACTCGGTAAATCAGTGGTTCTGGCTGCTTTGGGTGCCTATGAAGAATCACACAACAGAACAGGAGAATTTGTTGTAGTTTTTCTGATTTTTTTTATTCTTGGTTTCCTCTTCTCTGTATACAGAGGAAAAAGATGGCTCCACCCCTGCTGCGTTTGGTGGCTATTGGGGTCGTGGATACCACAAGGAATTCAAATATATCTTCTTCCTTCTCTTCTTCTTTTTTATCTTTTCTTTTCTTTCTTATTTTGGTTTCCTTTTTGGCTCTCTCCAATTTGAGATGAAATGATCAAGGTTGTAATATTGGGGACCGTGATTTGCCCTGATTGTCCAGGGCGTCCCATCATCTAAAGACCTGATTACCATTGATCGAGAAAAGCGATCGTCGCTTCGACATGTCTACGAAAACGAAAAGATTCCGGTTGTAAAAATGTTTTTATGGCACTACCAAAAATGAAATCGCCCATATCCCAAAACGTTCAGGTTGTAAACAGGAAAAACCATTGAACGTTGGTCATTTTTTTTTCTTCTTCTTCAGAGAGGAAATTGGTAACAAAACGCGCACTGTCGAGTATTAGGACTGCAGTCGCATGCCCCTACAAGGTTTCTCTCGTCTGCGATGAGGATAGCGGCGGAGAAAAGAATTGAAATCACGGGTATAGAATAGAAATTCAAGGTAGCTTGTCTCGACGAGGCCGAAGTAGCACTCATCTTAATAGAGACCTATCGACAGCTTAATGAGACAGATGAATGAAGCGATTCAATCAGAAAGAAACGTCAGTCTGGAAAGGTAAGAAAGTTACCAGAAAAAGACATAGAGAGATATACAACTCCACCCTTTCGTTGGTGGGAATGAAGCTGGGGAGATCGAACTTTTCCGAAAGAGTCGGAGAATTTCTGACGCCATCGGGTTGCACTGTCTATCTGAACACGAGGCGCAGCCTCCCTCATTAAATGCCCTAACACTCGCGCTGCCGAACCCGTTAAGTATATATCGAACAAGAGGCCCAACAGAGGCCTAGTTTCCTATCTTTTCTTTCTTCTCCAATGTTATACGACCGTGGCTCGCGGTGTTTTCGATAGTGAAGATGCAACCCCTCCTTTAGACTAATGAGTCTCGATGGAGACGCTTGATTGAAAAGCGAAAAAACCGTTTTTCGCTCTGCGTGAGAGAAAATGCTCTCTCTCGCAGCCGATAACCTGTTGAACCCGGAGCTAGGGGAAGCAGCCGGCGGGTGGTGAGGTGATTTCATGGCCCGATAGGCTTATTGTTTGTTGTCAGTCGAGTCGGGGAGTCTCCTATAAATACTTAGTGCTCTTAGATTCCTGAAATTTCTGGTTGAATTAAGTCTTAATAAAGGTAGATGGTGAGATAAAAAAAAAAACTAGGGTTCGGATAACAGGCGAGCGATGGAATTACACGTTTCAACCGTCCTCGAGCACGTCTAGAAAAAGAGTCTTATGTTACTTAACAAGTGGGAATTTGGCAGGCGAGGTGGTGCGGATCAGCTGGTGCTAAAAAATGGCAAGCCCCCACAGAATTAGGGGCCGTTATGCCAAGCCGACAGGTGATGGCGAGCCTTGTCATCGGGGCAGTCACGGATGATCAGCTGCTGCCGGGTCGGTAGGAAGCAAAACAACCCACCACTCATCTCCGCCCCCTTATTCTGAGGGAAAAAAAAGCCTCCTGAAAAAGCCTCCAACAACCACAACAGCACGGATAAAAACAACATTGCGCACTTTTCCTTCTTCTGGTTGAAATAAAAGGCTGTCAAAACGGCCGGCGATGGTGGCGGCGATAAATAAAAGAACGGCGCACACCAGCAGTCGATCACTCGGATGAATGCGTCCATTCAACAGTCTCCTTGGACCTCATCCGTTATAGAAGACAATCACCGACATCGCGCTCGGCCCGGTCTTTTCGTCGGCGGTTGCTGTTTAGCTGATTACGATCATCCCCCAGCTCTATAGCGAATAGCGGCCGGCGGAGTGAATAGAGGACTTGATTGGGATCGTCGGAACCCGGGTTTTTTTCTCTCTCTCTCTCTTCTGGAAAGCATCACGATCGCGGCGGCAAAACCCCGTCGTATTTAGAAAAAGGGGAAAGGATAAAGACGGCGGAGGAGGAGGACAACAACAACAACAACATCCCGGTACCAGCCAAAGGGGGTCAGTTGTATACAAAATTGTGACATGAGGGATAAAAATAGCTATTTTTATCAAGGAAAATGGTGGAGTAAAAGGATTTTTAGGGGAAAATGAACAGTCGCTGAGAGGTCAAATAGTCTTTTACTCGTTATTCAGTCGCCCGCAGGCTCAATTTTTAATTACTTTCAGTCGGAATAGGTGTCGGTTGCTTGGATTTATTTATTTATTCAGGTTCCCTTTTCTCCCTGTTTTATTGGCTTCTTGCTTTTTTTTCCTTTCCTTTCTTCGAGGCGGAATCCTATATCCCCTGACGGCCTGAAAAACATACGCCCGAAATATACACGCACGCTATACGTGTTGTGACCGCGTCTGTGTATTTACTGGCGTAGGACGACGGCGCGGTGCGCGGCGGTCGCCGTGATCCGCCGTGATTCCGATCATAAAAGACGATTTACGGATAGAGCACCTGGGTGGGAAGAGAAGCTAGCTAGGCCAACAGACGACGAAAACGAAGCCGTCGCGGTCGTCGCTTTAATATATCGCGCGCGGGATAGAAGAAAACGAGCCGGGAGAAAGGAGAAGAAGAAGAAAAAAAAAAAATACATTCGACGACCCTTTTTTTCTTAACTTCTTCGTCTTTTCTGCTTTCAACTTGGGAGCGTATTATTTCTTTGGCCGCCAGTTGCTAAGTATTTGAATTACGACGGGAGCTTACACGATGGGACAATGGCAAGCTAACCGATTCCCGTTTCAATAAACAGGAATTTTCGTCGGAAAAATAGAGAAGATCTCTTTTCGGATTTATTTTATTAGAATACTCCGTTTTCCATTTGGTTAGTAGAGAAGAAAAACGTTTGGTTGGGACCGTTTTACACCTGGAGGTCACTGCAGGAGCTGTCAAGTCTTTCTCTACATCTCGTTGCCTCTACAGGACGTATGGGTAGTCGTAAAAATGATCGGGGCGCGTAACTCTCTGCGTGGCGTTCGCAAACGAACGGCCCGACATTTTCGACTTCGCGGCGAGAGAGAGAGAGCTATATAGAGAGAGAGATAGACGGTAGAATGGAAATATTCGTCAGCGGTCTCAGGTATTTGCCGAGATATCCTTGCCATAAAATGGAAGAAAGGTGACTCTGATTGTGTTCGACAGAATCAGAGGGGAAATGGGACGACGGCTATAAGGAGAATAGACCCTCCGATATATTATTGAGAAATTGACTCGCAAGAGGAGAATAAGCGCGCATCGTGTCGCGCTTGACAAAGAGAGTGTAAAATTTCCCCAAAACGAAAGGGAAAAATAAAGTAGGGGACGATATTAAAGGCCAAGACACACACAAAAAAGCAAACGCCGTTCGAGTCGTTTCTTTTTTCATTTTTACGACGCTCTCTCCCACACGTACCGTTGAATGTCACTCGGCTCCGGCGGGAGATTTTCATTTCTCTAGTTTAGTTTTCCCCCGCTCTAGTCCTTCTAGGAAAACCCTACACGCATTGAACCATTCGATACATAAATAATAGTAGCTTTTCTTCGTGTAAAAAAAAAAAACGTCAAGAAATATTGTAATAAATACGTTCGAACGGGCATGGGAAGAAAAGAAAAGAATCGACCACCCGTAACGTGTCACGAAACACCCTTTTGGCATAGAGCAAAAAAAAAAAGAACGAATAAAAAGAAACGCCAGAAAAGGCTCCAAAAAGGGTGAAAGAGAACAGAGCAGACAGAACGAATATGGTTTGATATGGCTGCTGCCAAATGAAACGCTGCTAATTGCACGTCGCAGGACAAATCATAGATATCGGGGCGAACCGCAAAGCGTGTAAATGGAGTCCCGCTGCTGTTATGATGTCGGAGGGCGATAAGACTTTGGGCTAATGGGAGTGCCAATAGTGAAATTATCGATTAGATTCAGTCACGGAACATATCCATGTAGAGGAAATAAATGAAGGGCAATTTAGGCGGAATCGTGACTGGACAGGTTCTCGATCGCATAATTTGATTAGGCTACACAACTCTCGAAGCGAAAGAGTATCGAATACGACAGATACAGCAACAATAGATCAACGGCAGGGAATCAATAAGAGGAGGAGATCCCCAAATAAAGGTGTAAGCACTTACTCAGAGTCTGCGATACGATCCGAAGCATGGCCAAGATGGGCCTGGAAATCTGGACGTGAGTGGCGAGAACGGCCGCAGAAGAACCGGAGGCCTGGGCGAAAAAAACACGCGAATCGCGCTGTCTCAATTCCGTTTGGCCGTAAGCAAAACAGCCGGCCTGGAACCGCTGCTGCTGCTTCGTCGACCAGCGGGAGGTCTCCTCTTTCTTATCCAAAAGCGGGAGTAACGACAACGATGACGGCTCGTTGGCCAGCAAAGTGATGCTCGAATCTTTCCATTGGCCTTTAAAGAGCGATTTGATTCGGATTACGATCCAGCGCCCGTCGTCGCTTACCTCGTCGACCGTTCCGCTGAATACCACATCACTCCGATTCAACAAATCGTTCAAATGTCGGTTATACTGTTCAAAATATCAACAACCTGTTAATTTGCGATCAGCAATAAATTATAGATTAATATGTTTACCTCGTCGCCGGTCGGACAGAATAATCCTCTCGCGTGACCGTAACTAATCGGCGCCAATAATAGCACTGACAGCACTAGCCCATGCAAATGTGAATAACGAGTTGGTCTCTTGCTGTGCACTGTCGTCATTCTCAGCTTCGCACAGAAGGCTATTTAGATTTGGTTTCCTAAAAATATCACGAACGCACAGATTGAACGGTGATGTTGATAATAGGGCAGGTGTGATGAATCACCTCCACTTCGAAGACCAGCCAATCAAGTCTCCCGCCGACGTTCATGGCCGATGATCGACTGAAGCGACGAGTTTTCTTCACGGTCGTCGATGGCACAACTCAAATTTTTCGAGTAAAGGCAAGATAAGTGGATGAAAGGGGAAAAACAAAAAGGGAGAAAAAAACATGGTGGTATAGGGCGGCGGCGGTATATTCTTTTCTTTTTTTCCTCGTCCATCCAGGCATATATATGCGTATGTGCTCTCAGCAGTAGACACCGAAGCCTTTACAGCCCAGGACGACGATCCGGCGATTTAGTTCTCTGTCTTTCCCACTCTGTCTTTTTTTTTTCTTTTTTTTCTGGCAGCTCGGGCTATGAGAGACGACGACGGCGGAGAGAGTTTTTGGATGGGCGCGAGAGACATGGGGCGGCATCGAAGCACTTCGGGGGGAAAACAAATGACCGACGTTGGCGCTATGTTAGGGTGGAGTCCATCCCATCATTCTCGCGCCGGCTGAAGGAATGGGATTTTAGCACCTGGTTTCTTTTTCTTACGGCCATCTACCTATTTGTTTATTCGAAGAGTTATCTGGCACTCGTACGCGCCCCTAAAAATTCTGCTATTGCTGCCAGTTACGTAGGTAGCACGAGTTGATATCAAACGCAAACACACAAGCATCCGGGTGGGTGTGCGTGCACTATCGGATCAATTCCCGTGGGTCATAGTCCTGCCAGTCGGGTCGAATGGGAAAAATCACGCATCAAAGATGTGTGAAAAGGGTTTAGACGCAATTCCCGACCTTTTTGGCTTTCGAATGGAATCCTGTGGCTCCGAGGGGTCGACGGTTTTCGATCAGATAGAAGAGAGACCGACAATCATGAAAGCGAAGGAGAGAAAAGAAGTCTCGCGCCAAAGCATTTGAACGCACAAGGGCTATTAACTTAACAAAGTCTGGAATGGTGGCCATCCGATTTACATTCGCGAGATTGGATTTCGGGTGCGTCGGTCACGGAGAAAAACCGTCGACCCATTCGTTATGACCACAGTGCGCAGTGAAGAACCCGGCTGTAAAAACACTCGATCTATACGGATTTTCTCAAAGGGAATCGCTCGCATCTGCTCTTTCTCTCGACCTATTGCTGGAAATGCTACCAAAAGGCCGGATCGATACAGACGCCATTATCGAATCAAGATCAGGAAGACCTCCTCTTATTAGGATCTGCACGGAAAGTACTACGGAACTATGCTAGCGAGGAACGACGAGGACGTTGTTCGGCACACAACAGGAGGCTTTCTTCGTAATAAAATAAATTGCTGGCGTGTGTGTGTGGCTTTCCTCTGCCTTTTCAAAACAAAATAGAAAAAAGTCATACTTCTAGGTTGCGTTCTTTTTTTTTTTTAACGTGGACTATGGTCCTATGGTTTGGCAGCAGCGTCCCTACAGGTAAACTATAGCTGACGCGCCTGTCACGGACTCGCCCTTTCTCCTTTTTTTTCTACAAGACATCGTGCTTACGAAGCTAGTTTTTCCCCTCACAACTGCGTAAAATATTTCTTAAGGCGGAACGGGTGCAATCCTCTGATTTATCATTCAATATGAGCGTAATAGGAATTTCAAGCCCTAAAAGGATATTGAATGACATCTGTTTCAACTGTTCAATAAACAAGATCCTTCTCAACTCGTACAGCTTACCCCAAAAGTACTGCGTGTCAATCCATCAAAATAATCCTATTAAGGGTCGCTCTGGTTTCAGCGTCACACATTTCAAAGAATATTTAAAAAATTAGATCCGTGAACGTGCTCACCTTTTGATGTATTCTGATCTGATTTAATGACTTTTTCCCAATAAGAACTGCCATCTAGTGGCCAATACGAACTGTTTACCACTACACAACACTGGAACATTGCGCATCAGTTAGCACACAAAAAAAAATGTAGAATTTCTTCTCGTGAATCTAATTTCATACGAAACAATTTTGTCGCTGCAACTTCGTCTTCATATTATTATATATTTTTTTGCGTTTTAATTTCACTGAAGGGAGACGAGATTTTTGACTATCAACCAATGTTGAGACGGCGAATGGTTCGCGCCACAAGGAGACCCAGGGCCGTGGCGGCTGCTAATCCCACGACAGCTCGGATCCAAACAGCGCTGGAATTTCCACTCAACATCGAAGGTCTCCATGATCTAAACATTCGAACCAATTAAATTAGCCGCTTCCTAAATGACTGTTGGCTTTAAAAAGTTTAAACTTACGGAAAAGACGACATGGTAGCCAACTTGATGTAAACATCGCTTTGCAGGCGACCTGCTTTAGCACTGAAACCGTGTGGCGGCGGTAATCGATGCTTGCGGCAAAACGTCTCCGGTTGTTGGAGATATTGCTGACGTACAGGGCCGGATTCCCACTTAGAAGCCACGATAAGCACAGGGATCGAGGTTTCGGCAAAATACTGTTTTCGACAAGAACAAATGTCATCGTTATAAAGCAGCAGAGTCCAACTCTATTTGCTTGGCACTCTCACCTTCAGATACAATCTTGCGACATGTTCAAAGCTGTGCTCGTCTGTGGCGTCGTAAACTAGACATGCTACATCGCAAGCTACTTGTTGTGGGGAGAGTGAATCAGCTCCCAGGGCATCAACGTCGTGAAGAAGAAGAATCTTGCTCTGGCCATAGACGCTCAGTTGCCGGGCGACGTAACGAGGCAGCTCACACCACAAGTTGGAAGTGTCAATTTCCTAGAAGCAAAAACACATATCCTTTATTGCATTACAGAGCTTAGGTGGAAGAAGTAAAAAGTAGGGTTTTTGAACACTTACGTCGACGGTTCGTCCAAGCAATCCTTGGCAAAAGGTGGTTTTTCCCACGCCAGGAGGCCCAATGACATGACCCATAAAAACGGTACGTGTATTGCGTTTCTTACTGCCACCAGAACGTTGCGCTTTTGTGACGGTGATGGCTGAGAGTTGATTGTCTGTGCCAGCAGTGTGATATCCAAGGTACGCAAGCAACTCGCACGTCCTCCGGACGTCCAAGTACGTCATCAAGCTCCACTGAGCCATGTAACCTTTTAAAGTTGGCCAACCCTGCAAGCGCGTAAACACACACAGCAAAATTAGTTGTGCAAATAGAATAAATTAACTATATAACTGTTTTCTCATTACTTGACCATTTGTGGGTACCGAATACCTCAAGCTCTGTCCCCATGGCATTATTGGACAAGGAGCAAAAAGTGATGCGAGTTCTTGCGTATTAAGAGCTCCATCTTTGTCTTTGTCATGTTGCTCAAATAGTTGAACGAGGAACGCCCAGCCAGATGCAGAAAATTCAGTGTTGCAACCGGGAGGTACTCGCAACCTATTACAAATTGACAAAGTATGTAATTGACAAATACACAAAAAAAAAAGAAAAGTCACGTACGGTGGATGCAAGTAATCTCGACTCAAGTTTAAATTGTCATCGTAGCCAAATTTCCTCAGAACCGTCCAAGTAGTCTCATGCCGGCCTCGTTGAATGAACAAACGATGCAGGAAAAGAAAACCTAAACAAGGAAAATTAAACTTGATCAGTCTCAGACATATGCTTTTATTTTGACGAGAAATAACAAACCGGAGAGTGTTAGACCGTTGGACCCGACGCCGTCATTGGTGTGACGACGAACAACATTCCGTACATCTTCGAGAGCTCGATTCTGTAGTGATGTTCCAAAACATCGTTGCTGAAAAGCATTAAGCTCATTGTCACTTAACGACCCATCGCCGTCGCGATCACAGATGGCAAATATTCGACGGAGAGCCCGCTTACATTTTTCTGTCAACTGTTTCAAAATAAATTAAGAAACTGGTTGTTTGGAATAGAAAATTTAAAATATTGCTCAATAAAAGTTGACCTCTCGATCTTCTGCGATATACAACGGTGCAGTCGGATGAAGCACGGCCTTTTGAGCATAGTAGAACATCTCAGAAATATTTCGAAGCGTCCGCGCTGAGCACTTCAAAAATTAAATTTGGTATTAATATGACACAAAGTTCAGTAACAATCATTTCATGAAGGGCATACTTCAACACAGGTTTCAATTTCTGCATAGTGGTTCATGATTGGTAACACTGCCTCCATATTTCCTTGCTCAAGCAAATCAGACTTGTTCCCAACCAAGATGATTGGAACTGCTGACACAACTTCTCCACTTTGGTTGTCATCTTCTTTGGAAGCTGGTCTCAGTGATTGTAGCAATGGAAGCCACCTTTCAGTGATTTGTTGCAAAGAATGATTGTCATCAACTGCATACACTAGGCAAACTACATCAGCTCGTTGAACTTCTCTTGCAAGATCTTGTTCATTTTGTTCACTTTCTAGGAACACAGAAAAACATCATTTGTTATTAAATGTTACATAAAAGTTTCATTAAGGTTTTAGATCTTATGTAAGGCAGTTTAAGTAAACAACTTGAATCAACAGTTCTATTAATCTCGTAATTAACATTCCAGCAGCAACATTCACTTAATGTGGTACTTGTCAATCATTTATGTAAGAAAATTGCATGATATCATGTGACCATTGGTTCACGTGTGTGATGATACCCTCAATTCCAGGAAAGGCGTCTCATCAGCAAACAATACAGATGTTGCATACTCTTACCTGAGAAGTCGACGATATGTGTTGGAACTTGTTCTGGAGTCACATCGGCGGGGATTGTTATCTCTTCGGCACGTGGGGGAACGATATCTGGGAATTCTTCACTGACTAAGGACAAGATAAGTGAAGTTTTCCCAACTCCTCTTTCTCCTAATAACAAGATTCGAACATCCTGCCTGCCGACCGGGCCCATCTTTTTTATTTTCTTTTTCTACAAAACCGCTGTGAAAAGCGGTCTGCTGTCTGCTCTCAATATATTATTCGTTACAGCTTCCTCCACCTAGCGTTCAGTTTTAAGACTTTTAGGGGTTCAGTGTTTGTGTGTTTGACAGCTTCGAGGTTCTTCTAGTGGATAGCTCTTATTTACTAGAAAAGTTTGTTTACAACCGTGAGTTATGTATTCATGTATTGAGCAATCTTAAAGTTCTCACTTATTCCTTCAAGTACCTAAAAGTACCAATTATGGAAAGTGAAGCAAACAATCAATCTACAGTTCCTAAAAAAGGTCCAAATGATTTCATTTTTGGACGAGTTCTTGGAGATGGAAGCTTTTCCACTGTAACTATTCACTATTTGCATGGACATTTCCCAATCATAAACAATTTTGTATGATTTAAAAATTTCTAGGTTTACTTAGCAAAGGACATACAATCAGGGAAAGAATTTGCAAGTAAGTGGTGACTTACCATCGCCATGTATTTCACAGGGGTCAATTTAATTTTTGTTTCTTATAGTTAAAGTCTGTGAAAAGCGGCACATCATTAGAGAGAAAAAGCAGCAATATGTAAAACGAGAGAAAGAAGTCCTCATGCTATTATGTGACAATGTAAAAACTTCAGCTCCCTTCTTTGTAAGGCTATTCTGCACCTTTCATGATCATAATTCATTGTGTAAGTAGCCTCACTTTATTTATTATGTTTATTGAGCTAATTTTTTGTTAATCTGGATATATATTTACAGATTTTGTGCTTACACGTGCTACAAATGGTGACTTGTTGACTTACCTTCAAAAAGCAGAAAAATTTGAAGAAGAAGTTGCACAGTTCTATACAGCAGAACTAGTTCATGCAGTTGAGCATATGCACATGTTGGGAGTCATTCACCGAGATCTAAAACCTGAGAACATTTTGCTAACAAATGAGAGGCATATTCTCATAACAGATTTTGGTTCAGCAAAGATCATACCTCAACCACCATTTTTACCAGGTAAGGAATCTGTTCCACATCTGTTTACATGAGTTGGTTCTAAAATAAACTGGATTCATGTATCATCAAAATAAACTGTGTCTTCTAATATTGGAAAATAAATTAGATTTACTTTTCCTACTTTGTTTATAGATTCAGAGAACACTTCAGAAGGAGCACCTCGACGTAGTAGTTTTGTCGGAACAGCTCAATACGTATCGCCTGAGATTCTGACTGACAAGCGGTCCTCCCCAGCATCAGATTTATGGGCAATCGGATGCATTTTGTATCAAATGCTAGATGGAAGTCCTCCATTTCAGGCCAGGTAATTTCAACATGTCTATAAAATGGTTTAGCAATTCATGCAACATTATTTCGGATCAGGAGTGAATATGCCATCTTCCAGAAAATTCTTAAGCTCGAATTCGAATACCCTCCTCTCTTCCCGTCCGTTGCCCAAGATTTTATTTCAAAGTTATTGGTAAAGAGTTTTTTTTTAACTGTCATTAACTGCCATATAATGTACGTTTCTCTTTTATTAGGTTATTGATTCAAAAGAAAGATTAGGAGCGCAAGATTTTGGCGGTTACCCTTCAATAAAACAGCACCAGTTTTTCAAATCCATAGATTTCGAAACCCTCTATGTAAAAACACCTCCTCGGCCAAGCAAATGCAATGATGTGGTAGACTCAGTGTCTGAAACAAGTGATCCGTCCGAGTTCCTAGGTGCAGAACCAGGCCTCAGTGGACAACAATTGAGTAAATTGCTAGGTCTTCAGCTCAGTGACGAGCCTTTAGACGCAAGTCCAAGTTCAACCTCCGCAACTTCAAAAGAAGTCTCCACAACAACAGGCAGCACGAATAATTCGATTCCTCAACCGACAAAGAAAAGTGTAGTTAATTTCCCAGCAAATGAACAACAACTTCAAGCAAGGCTTCTTCTTCAACAAGAAACGCAGCCCCAGTGGCACAATTTGGTTGATAAAAAGCTAATCTTAAAACAGGGACTTATTGACAAGAAAAAGGTAATATTTTGATTCTACAATTGAAAATGATTGATCAATGCGTTCTTCTTTCAGGGTCTATTTTCCCGTCGAAGGATGTTTTTGCTAACTGTAGGGCCGAATCTATACTACGTCGATCCATCTAGCATGGTTTTGAAAGGACAAGTTCCCTTTGGTTTGACTCTGAAGGCCGAGCCTAAAAATTTCAAAAACTTCCACGTACACACTGTAAGTTGAGCCTTTTGCACCATTTTTACGCTTGCGTAATCTTACGTAATTGTTTGCTTCCCTTTCTATCAGCCCGGAAGGACATACTACCTTGAAGATCCTGAAGGTTTTGCATTAGAATGGTGTAAAGCTTTGGAGGAAGTCCGCAAACATTATTATGATTGATAAAGTAAATTCGTTGAAAACGATTAATCGTGTAAAACTAACATGCAAATTACTAATGTTCCTAAATGTTATAATACAACTGAACAATCAAAAGTTTTCCTCCTTTCATTGTATTCCGCCTTGAAAATCAATAAGATGAAAAACGTATATAATCAGGAAATAATTAGAGATTCCAGATTTGTTTTTCAAACTTTCTGTGCCTTCAAGACGCGGTTGATTTCCTCGAATTTATGAATCTGCCGAATAAAGTAATCACCATAACGCCGAGCAACTTTCGTATCCGCAATGTGGATCATTCCCCCGTCAATGTAAAAGTCCACCTGAGACACATAGGACGTAAGTACTTCACGCGTTTAAAAATAGATGCTCGTTTTATTAACTCACCTCGGAACCTGATTGCAGTTCACCATCCAATCCAGATGTGCCTTTCGTCCAGACAACGTTCTTCATCTTGTGTTTAAAGCATAGGAGATGAGTACGGAAATCTGTATCGGGCATTTCCAGAAAAGCAGCCATTTTCGCTACAGGCATGGTAGTATATAAGCGCAGATAGCTGAAATGAAAGTAGGATTCATAAGTACTTTTAAATCCTCTATTATCCCTGAAAATCTACCTTCGAATTGTGGGCAAGGTGAGTTGCTGTTGCACTTCATCCATGAAAACTTTGGCTAGCTGTTGAAATGGTTCACGGCGATGATCAGCAGGTGGTGCCTCCACGGGTGGAGGAACGGGAGACAAGAACTTGGGTGAAGCGAACGCGAAAGCGTTTTCGAATTCCTAAAATATTCATAATTTAGCCAATGCACTTGAACGTTAAATTAAACGCTACACACTTGAAGTTCTCCCTTTTGCATTCGCACAATGCGTTCGGCATGAGGCTTCTCTCTTAGCACTGCCTGGAGGGACTCGTCAATTCGCTGGGGATGAAGAACGAGGCAAACTGATAACAAAACATACATTTTCTCGGTTTGTTTGTTAATCTATAAAAGAAAATTTACATTGTATTTTGGTTGTTAATTTATAGATTGCTAACTAAGTAAATAGTAACCTGATCGTTTTGGTACGTTTTAGCCTGGTATAGCGGCTTGGTGCGCTGGACGTAAAGCAAGATATGCGAAAACGTACGAATGGCATCGGCATACCGCCTCATCATCAGGTAAGCAAAACCAACATAGTAGTAGGTCGAGATTTGGCATGCAGGTACCCGAGAATACAAAGTCTAATAGACAAGAAAAAAAAAACATTTTATTCCAGACGACCTTTTATAGCTTTAATATTTTTTACCTTCTTATTGAGCTCCATGTTTTCAAGAACCTTGACAGCTTGGTAGAAATCTCCTAATAATGAGTGGAGTCTCAACAAACCGACAAGACTGAAATAACCCAACATTTTGTAAAGGGGTCGGCGACCAAATTCTCCTGCTACGGTGTCGGGATCTTCACCTTTAGCGTAGGCCTGAAAACAATTATATTTTATGCATCAGGGTTGTTTGAAGAATTGCTGATTGCTGCTTTGCTTACTTCCAGCTGTTGATTGATATTGGACTTGTCAACTAAGGAGTAGAGCACATTCAGAACAGAATGGATGTTCCACAGTGTTGGGTTCACTCTGATGAATTCAAGTTCTTCCGCTGTGGCAAAGCAGTAAGTTAGACATGGCTAAGATTTAAATCACGGGAAAATTTTTACCTGATTTCTTGTGAAGGGAGCAACGGAAAAGAGCAAAGGATTGGAATTGGTAGACAAATTCATCAATGATTTCCCATAGCCACTGATGGGGAAGTTCCAAAACCACTGGACTCTTTGCACCTTTAAAGTTCGAATGAAACTATTATTCTGAATTCAGAAAGGTCTGGTGAAAAAATGAATTACTCAAGATGTGATTGAAAAGTTGGCAGTAGTTATAATATGATTCAAAACGCTGCTCAATTGTTGGTCCTCCTTGGATCCTGGCATAGATGTGTCTATAGTAAAGTTCCTTGTAGAGAATCAAAAAGGGTTGATCATCATCCACTAATGGAGAAACTTCTTCTGCATCAGGCCAGGGGGATGATTTGAAGTGCTCTTCAGTTAGTTTTGGAAACCTAAATAAAGTGATGTTTTCATTATAACAATGTGACACTGTTTGACAGTACCATGAACTTACGTATTTTCGTAGACATTCTGGATTTCATACAACTTTCCAGAGTTGACCATTTCACGGAAGTAAATGATAAATTTCTTGATCACTTCTGGCATACTATACTGAGCATATTGTGGAGCACTTCCATATCCAGTGTATCGCTCATTTTCGGCATCAAGACGCGGATCCCCGGTGGGTTCGTAGACTTCGGCCTCATACTCGTACTATAGATGACGAAGAGTTGATTGTATACGTCAACAATAGAGAAAATACCATTAACTTACATCTTCAAATTCTTCGGCATACATCCTGGGGTATTTCTAACAAATTTTCAATAAGAAATTGATTGAAATATTAAAGGGAAAATGAAAAAACTTTTCCACGAGTCGATCACCACTGCTTCGATTACGAAGTGGCACCAATGCAAAATAATACTGCATCGTTGCCGGATATGAGCATATGACGAGATGCGACGTCACCGACGTCACTCGTGTCCAGTAACGATTTTCTTGACTGTTTTTTAATTGTGGAAAACAATTTTTAAACTGTGACACACATCTTTTGATAAATAACTTTTTATTGATCAGTACAGACTAATGTATTGCAATGTATGAAAATAGGTTACAATCAAGATGACGCAAACGCAAGCGGCACAAGTTGTTAAACTATTTATAACAGTTAATTTATCATTTAAATTTATTGATTCTCTTTAAAGCAATACGAATCCACATACAAAGAGACAATCGTTTCGTGTGTCAATAGGTTGTGTTTGAGAATCGCCTTGTCAAAAACTTATGGTCCTAATGATTGGGCGATTTGAATTAACGACTTGAACACAAGATGCATAATCACGTGACGATGTGTAACTGAAATCTGCGTATTGAAGACACGAACCATAGTTACGTTAAGGTCCAGATTCAGTGATTCATCGACGACCACGTAACAGCTAGATGGGGATTGGTTGTCTGGAAAGTATTGATCGAGTCTGGCACGCCAATTTGAAATATGTTTTTTTTTACCTCGCCCCACGTCGCGTGATTCACTCGTATACATGCGGCTGTCATGGTGATTATATTCGCCATGCTTATGACTGGTGCGTCGGAGTTTTGTTTAACCTCCGTCTAGCATGCTGAGTACATTTAGGCATGATGAGATCGACCCATTATTAAGGGCAACTATCAATTGGCATACTTTTGTACCGTCGTTTCATGCTTAAAAACTTAAACACAGCTTTAATTTTTTGTGTTCCCTTGTAGAGAATGATTGGCATGATTTCAATCATGGTCCCGCCATGGAGCACAGAAACAAAAATGAGTTATAGCAGGGGGTTTTAACAACAACCATATTTGTAACTTGGTATGATAAGTGGGTTACCTTACCTTTTCTCCACTCCCTTTTAAATAAAAAAAAACAAGCATGTGATAAGAGCGAGGAGAATGCGCTTAATCACACGTGTAGAGCATTTAAGATCTAATTGACTGGATAAGAGGGTCCAAAGTGACAACAAGGCAATTGGGAATTCTTCAACTGCTGCGCTGTCAATATATAACGGTAAAGAGACATCTTAACTAATGTCTTTTGTTCTCCAATTTCATGCTACTTTATTCAGAATTTTGATTAGGCTATTCTGTTGGGTTTAATGGTTTAGACAACATCAGCTATGCATCTTTCAAAAATAGCTGCAGTGTAAAAACTGAAAGGCAAATCCGCGGCGCCCTTCCCCTCGACTAAATTCAAATATGCCCAATAAGGGAATGGCTTCCATGTTGGACTGACTAGCCAATGGGAGCTCTTCTTCCATCTTCCTTTCCCACCGGAGCCGGCCCGAAGTTATAAATTGAAGAGCCGTCCCCTCGGCAGCTGAATCATCGAGAGGCTTCTCGCGTCGAAAGACCGTTGATCTTCACGCTAAACCGTTACTTGGTTATCTCAAAGTTACTTCTCTTTTAAACTAAACAAAATGCGTGAAATCGTTCATATTCAAGCCGGTTAGTGAAAATTCTTCATTTTTTGTTGTTGTCAATTTTGTACGTGCTGTAAACAGTCTTAATCGATAACTAATTAGTTAGTTGACTCTTCCGTCATGCTGTACAGTCGATCTTATTTGATAATAACACAAAATATTTTTGAATTTTGAATACAGGTCAGTGCGGTAACCAGATTGGAGCTAAAGTAAGTTCTTGATTTTCATCGTTTGTAAGACTCTAGAGCTATTCGTTAAGTGTTGATTGAGAAAGACCGGTTGTCGGAGCGATTTTCACTTGCCCATTTTCGCGCGGCTCCGCCATTTTCCTTTGTTATCTCCATCCATCCTTCTCTCTTCGGATATTGGCAAAATGTACAGAGATTTTTTTTCCTGTGCGTGAGTTGATTGCATGCACCCCACCACTTTTCTTGAGTGCTTCTGCCCTGCCATAGTCTGACAAAGCTTTCAGACTCTTCATAGAACCCCTTGCCGGCACGATCGTGCTTTGTCCATTTACAATTGTACTAGAGGAATAAGAATTGTTTATAAAGGAAAAGTTCCCAACCGGATAGTGAAACTTTGTTAATTGCCGTAGAAATTTTTCGTTGAGGCCAACAACCCTACCGTAAACACCGACAGGAAAAAAACAAACGGCATTGTGAACTCATGCACTCCCCTTCTCCATTCCCCCCTCGCCCTGCGATGTTGTTAACTACGCATATGGCAGATGTGAACCGAATTCGATTAGGTCAATGTGAATCATTATTTCCCCCCTACATTAACAACCCCCACTATGAGACAGCGCCCTAACTGATGGCTTGTCGACCGGATCCACCCTGGGCGTAGAATGCAATCTAGCACTTAAAAACTCATCCGAAATGGACAAAATTTTAAACTTTCCCTCTTTTGTTTACTTTTTTCCGCCTATGTAACAACATAGTTCTGGGAGATCATCTCTGACGAGCACGGCATCCAGCCTAATGGCACCTACCACGGCGAGTCCGAGCTGCAGCTGGAACGCATCAACGTCTACTACAACGAGGCCAGCGGTGGCAAATATGTGCCCCGAGCTGTTCTTGTGGATTTGGAACCTGGCACCATGGATTCTGTCCGTTCGGGTCCATTTGGCCAGCTTTTCCGCCCTGACAACTTTGTCTTTGGCCAAAGTGGAGCCGGTAACAACTGGGCCAAAGGTCACTACACCGAGGGAGCCGAGTTGGTGGATTCGGTTCTCGATGTCGTTCGCAAAGAAGCCGAGAGCTGCGATTGCCTGCAGGTAAACAACTTTTGTATTTGGAATGAGACATGAGAGCGGATTTTCATTTGTTTGTGTGTTTTCTCAATACAGGGTTTCCAGCTGACTCACTCTCTTGGTGGTGGAACCGGATCGGGCATGGGTACTTTGCTCATCTCCAAGATTCGCGAAGAATACCCCGACCGCATCATGAACACCTACTCTGTGGTTCCTTCGCCCAAGGTGTCCGACACTGTCGTTGAACCTTACAACGCCACCTTGTCGGTCCATCAGTTGGTAGAAAACACCGACGAGACCTACTGTATCGACAACGAAGCTCTTTACGACATCTGCTTCCGCACACTTAAGTTGACGACACCTACCTACGGTGATTTGAATCATCTGGTGTCGCTCACGATGTCTGGCGTGACCACGTGTCTCCGCTTCCCCGGTCAACTCAACGCTGACTTGCGTAAATTGGCCGTCAACATGGTGCCCTTCCCTCGTCTTCATTTCTTCATGCCTGGCTTTGCTCCTCTCACTGCACGCGGATCCCAACAGTACCGCGCCTTGACTGTTCCCGAGCTGACACAGCAGATGTTCGATGCCAAGAACATGATGGCCGCCTGCGACCCTCGCCACGGTCGCTACCTTACTGTAGCAGCCATTTTCCGCGGTCGCATGTCAATGAAGGAAGTCGACGAGCAGATGCTTAACATCCAAAACAAGAACTCGTCGTACTTTGTTGAATGGATCCCCAACAATGTCAAGACAGCCGTCTGTGACATTCCTCCTCGCGGCTTGAAGATGTCGGCTACTTTCATTGGCAACTCGACCGCCATCCAAGAGCTCTTCAAGCGTATTTCGGAACAGTTCACTGCTATGTTCCGTCGTAAGGCTTTCCTCCATTGGTACACTGGCGAGGGCATGGACGAAATGGAGTTTACGGAAGCCGAGTCCAACATGAACGACCTCGTTTCCGAATACCAACAATACCAAGAAGCCACCGCTGACGACGAAGCCGATTTCGAAGAGGATGGTGAGCACGCCGACCAGGACGCCGCCTAAAAACGCAATTCTGCCCTTTCCGTCCTTGGAAGAACTGCCAATTTTCATGAGGGAGAAAACATCGCATTTCTCAGCACTCTCAGACCGCCCCTTAGTCCAGCTGTTTTTTCGTGCTTTCAACTTTACTTTTAAATGCCTTTCGCTTCCGTAATAAGATAAACCGTATCCTTTTTGCCTGCAATGACTATTTCCAACCTTTTTAGCTAAAAACCTTCTTACAACAACTCTTTCGTACCCCATCACATTCCTCGCTCTCTTTTTACGTTCATTTGTTTTGTTTTCTTAAGAAACCATCCAGATCTGATCTCCTTCGTCTGGGCTGTCTCCCTGTGTACATTCCCCTCTTGGTTACCTTTCTGAACAAAAAAAATACAGGTTAGCCAAGTCGCCAGCTGAATCTAGATTTTCTCTTCCCTTTTTTTTCTCCCCATTCCCCTGTTGTTTACTGCTTGGCATTCGGCAACGTAATGAAGTCTCGTTATCGGCGGGAATTAGAGAGAGCCTTCGAGATTCTACCAGACCGTACCAAATATGGGTAGAGGCGCGTGAGTCACGTAGAAACTCCGCGGCGTGAATAATGCGCGCGCAGCACCGTTCTAAACGGTTCGTCTGTTTTCTCCCTTGATTCTGTCTAGGTTGGCACCGCACCCAAACCGCCCTCACTTGACTGAACGCCCCTCTAGATACCTTTGACAACATGCAAGTCTAGCGCGTACGGCTGGGTCATCACTCAACGCCCGTGTACACAATGTTGCCAAGCTGCCGTCCTCGATCTACGGGATTTTATTGGATGTAATCCCCCCTCTCAATCAGTATAGTTTTATTGCATTTATGACAACGACCGGGTCGCTCACATATACAGTTGAAAGGGCTATTGTTTGACAGGTCGTAACATGGCGAACAAAAGAGGCCGCTGGACTGCTGTTGTTTTTATGAGAGTCGAGAGAGAGAGAAAGAGAGAAAGAAAAAAAAGGAGTACAAGGTAGTAGTAGTAAATATGGCCAGTCGTTTTGGTTGGGTTAGAAATTCCGCGGTTTCGGTCATCATCAGACGGCGACCAGCTCCTCTCCCACACACTCACACACACACATGGGGCACATGGGTTTCCTCAGTTGAGCGGCAGCTTTTCTTGTATCACCTGTTCGTCAAAAAGACCACCAGACAATGGCGAAAAATAAAATGAAGGACATAGTAGTAGATCGAGCGTAAAGTGCGCCGAGTCATGCAATTCGGTCGCTCATGGTAGATCCCGTTGTTAATTTTCACGCTTGTGGGTATGACGCACTCTACCGAAACTCTTAATAGAAAATCCGGGAGGAGGAGATACAAAAATAAAAGTAAAAAAAAGAAACACCCCTTTCATCAGCCGGATCGAAATTGAAAACTGTCAGTCCCAAACAGTGGTGGCGAAAGCAGAGGGGTAAAGTTATATGAGTCAGACAATTATCTATCAGAGCCATGCAACTGAACAATCAACAAAACACCCTCTCAGATGACATCAGAGTGTTATAGGGGTTACTATAACAACAGATGAGTTGTTGTTTGAGATACACATGACCAACGTTGGCTACTGCTATTACCCTTCTACCGTCTACCAGTTGTTAACTTGATGGTACTACTAGTGTAGTCTGTTTGGCCACAGGGCAAAGTTTTTTGAAAGTAGAAAATTTTACCTCAGCACACCGGCCGTAGAATTCGGCGTCTGTTTCATTTTCTAAACGCTCGGGTATGTCCATAGCCATGCGTCGCAACTGAGCAATCAATTCCGAACCCTCGTACACTTTCAACGGATCGATCTTGTGCTGGTTAATCAGTTGGACCAAATATTCTATGTAGTGCTGTCTGCAGGGCCGCAAGCGAGGAAGGCGCACACATAAAAACGGCAAGATAATCGGCAGGAGCCGCGTGCATTTCCAAGCAACATTTCAGGAAGAAAGAAAAAAAAAAGAAAGAGAAATAGGATCAGTTCCTTGATTGATACCTCCAAAAGTCTACGATGATATGACAGAAGGGTCGAATTTGGTGGGAGCGACCGGGGCGGGAGTCGAATGCTGGCTGTTTTGATTAGCGTCTCCAGCTCGTCAGAGCTGAAGATATCCAAGGGATCCACTTCGTTTTTCGTAATCAAGCCACCCAGGTACTCCACATAATGGACTCTTTTTTAAATCAAATCGCCCGCAGAGATTTTATTTGAAAAAAACGTCCGGTTTCAGCTCCCACCATTTGAATGAAACATTTCTTAAGATTGCAGGCTTGACTGCAGCTAGTATCTCACCTGCATAGTCCCGCTAGTCCCTTTTCAACTTCGTTCCCGCAGAAATCGTCGACCAACCCCACCGGAGTTTCCTTTTGTAGCTGAACAGCGCATTTTTTATGCCCTTCCGTTGTATCTTGCCGTGGCTCAGTCTCGAATGGAATTCCATTCTCCTGGTACATCAAAAAGAATGTCGGATAAAAGTTAGGACGTATAAAAACAGCATGTCCGTGAGTTTCTACCGTACCGTTAAAAGTCGTTGGAGATCTCGCGGCTCTTTGTCCCGCAGATAAAAAAGACAATGGCGAGGGTGATGCGCGTGCAGTCCTAATTTGGCGCAGAACGGCCCAACTTCACAACGAGCCCCCATCAGGAACTGACGACCACATCCGGAACAAAATTCTGTTTGTTTGTTTTTGTAGAAAACGACGAGAATGGAACCATCAATCTGTTATTAATTGTTTATATGGAATACTGACCGTATTTGCATTGCGTGCACGTAAAATGCATGCATCCTCCACGGGTTAATGAGAACTGAAAACGACATTGTGGACAACGGATTCCGTTCTCGGCCAAATGTTTGGCCAACCTATTGAAATTCAAACCAGTCAGAAAATGAGACAAAAATAAAGCAGACATGTCTGAATTGATGGAAAATACCCTTCAGCTTGGTATTCTGGGTCGTTGGCTTCTTTCCACTCGGCAAATCTGTCGCATGTTAAGCCTTCGTGCTGTTTCTCCCACTATGCAGCAAAAATAAAATCGATATAAACTAAATTCCCTTTTGACGCGACATCCTTTGCTTACTGGCTTACGGCAAGATGCGCAAGTTACAGCCCGGCAATCCGGACATATCAGCCGCTTTTGACGCGGATTGGCAATAAAGCCCGAAGAACACTAAACAAACATTTCTCACCAAAGTTATCACGTGTCAAGTTGTAAAACGGGACAATTCATTATACTTTATTGCACCACTTGAAGTTCGGATCCTTAGTGAGGGTGCGGTCGCGCAGTTTACGCTGGAAGAGCTCGTGAATGTCGTGCGGTACGATACCCTTGAGCAAAATGTCCAAATGAGTGAAATAATCCAGAGCCACTTCCTCATCTGAGGCTAGGTTAGCCGGCTCCGAACAAAACGGACAAACGGCATCCATGATTGATCGGTCACGAATTTGTGTAACAAAGTAAGTCTCGGCACACCCTCGACAGCAGCGATGCGTACAATGAAGCATCGAGACCATCTAAAATTACAATAGCCCAATCAGTATCCATCACGTAGTAACGTACACTGTACAAGAGTTGATACCTCTTTGACGCCATATTTACTAGCACACAACTCGCAATCTTGTTGTAAATAGGATATCGCCATATAGAGCGATCCACATTCATTGGCTGCATAAATAGCCTCATCTTCTTCGAACTTGAGATCCATCAATCTAGCTGCTAGTTCGGCTTTTTCGTAAGACGTGGCTCTACCTTCGGCTAATAACTGGCGGACCTTGCGCTAAAATGGAAATATTGATTGAAGAAAATTGCGAATTGGCGTGTTGCGAATGATGGACAAACTACCTCATAAGGAGCGAGAACGACTTCTGGCGTAGGTTTAGCTGCCACCGCCTCTCTACTCATTATTTCATTGAGTTTGGATGAGATAATCTGAACAGCTGGCGCTTTAGCGTTTTTATCGTCAGGAAAATCTTCCGCAATAACTTGTTGAACGTGTCGTTCAAAGACATCGGCGCTAAATGGTCTGTCTATTTCTTCGACCGATCCTTCCGAGCGATCGTCACTGATAGCGCCAGCAATATCATCGTCTTCCTCGTCGATATAGTCAATGTCGTTAAAGTCTTCGTCGTCTTCTTCGACAGCCATTGGTACGGCAGAAGAAATTTCATCCATGTTTACGTTTGTGGCATCAAATTCAACTATGGTAGTCATCTCAGATTGATCCGACTGCTCCTCTTGTGTCAAATTGCTGAAGTTTTCCGTCTCATCGGTATCATCTAGCTCTTGCATCAAATATTCATCTTCGTCAAATGCTTCTCCCGCAGCTCCTTCGAGGATTTCTTCTTCTTCCTCTCCTTCAATTATTGCCGATTCTTCAACTGATTCGTCAAGAGATCCCTCAATTGATTCTTCAATAACCTCTTCAACAACTTCTCCTTCCACCTCTTCGCCCATATTTGGTTCGTTATTTTCCTCCGTCGATTTTTCTCGTTCCATGACCTCTTCATTGTTGGGCGTTTCGTTTTCTTCGCTTTGTTGCACCGAGTTTGATTGTTGAAACTCATTAACAGCCATAGCCCGTTCGATTTCGTCCGATATTTGCACGATTTGGTGCAAATCTTGGTCTAATTTCTCCATCACTTCTTTCATATCTTCATCAATAGCTTCGACACGAGTTTCATTCATTTCGATGGCATCGCCTTCAGTGGCGTCGTTTTGGCTACTTTCGGCTGTTGAAAACAGATCTGCCTCGTTATCATTTTCAGACAAGTGCTTAGTGCGGATTGGCATGATATCATCCTCTGGCTCGGCAATGTCTTGATAGATGTCATCTTCTTCGTGATCTTGTGCGGCCTGGAAGTAAAGGAGATTTTCTACACCAGTCACGGCCGGAATAATTTCAGGTTGGTCTTTGACCGGCGGTGGACCAGGATTAGCGACAGGTTCGTCTGGATAGGTTTCTTCCGGCTCGTCATCCTCGTCGGCGAACGGAATCGGAGATTGTGATAGAGAATCTAGTTTGATCACATTAGTTGACATATTGATAGACGAACTTGAATGCATAAACAAACCTCTTGGTTCGTCATGAGGAGGTGGAGGACTGCTGGTAGGAGGTGGTGGTCGACATAGTTCGGTAAATGCAACGTCGGTGTTTCCAGCGCTGGCAGTCAGGGCAGTTATTATGTCTTGGCGGTCAAATTCGCCTTTACCGCGGATCATCAGCTCGTTGAACTAGTTTAATGTTATTTGAAAATAGAGTAAATCTATATTAAATCTATTTGGATAGTTACTTTTCTCCTTCTTTCTTCGACGCATTCGGTCACAGAGTTCCATATGTTCCCCTGATTTTTCAGCACAGAACGAGTGGCCTCTTCGCGTGTCAAAGTACCGATGTCGTTGTCAGGTCTCTCGTGCCCGTAGTTCGTAGCGAGCGTCACGACAGTATCAACCATATTGTACCAATTGTCTCTCAGCCAGGTTACAGGTTGGCTGTCACCACAGAGAGATAAGGCAATTTGCAGGTGCTCGGCCTCAAATCCAAGTTCTTTCGCCTCCTACACAATGCGAAACAAGTAAATTGGTAAATTGTCTTCAAAAATAGGTGTCAGCATGAATTACCTGAATAAGAAGATCTAGTTGAACAGCTGGAGATGGCTGCCTAGATTGATCACGAGCCGGAGCAGACTTGCGGCGATGCCGTTCATCAACGTTAGATGGTCCTGGTCGTGAATCCAAGGGTTTAGGCATATTTCGCCTCGGTTCAATTGGAGGTGGGGGTTCCAAACTCGTCATAGAACCACCACGGCTGCTTGGAGCTGATTTCTCCGATGAAGTTTCTCTCCCAGTTCGCGCCTGTAAATACGTTTAACAATATACTACGTATTATAACAATGGCTTTACGAAAAAATCAAAAAAGGCTAACCTCAAATCGGGATCGATACATCTCGAACAATCCTTCTGGATAATGCCTATTGAAAGAAGACTCACTGGTGCTGCTATCTTGACGTTTCATAGACGGTTTAATTGGCCTAAACTCGTCTGGTCTCTGACTTTGCTGCTGAAAGAATCTTCTATATTCTGTAACACGTTCTCTTTCTCTCTCCCTTTCGCGGACACGATCACGGGGCATGTCATTGGCGTAGTGATGTCTCTTGAATTCGACGTCACTGTACGAATCCGAGTATTCCGCTTCCCATCGACGTCCGCCCTGTTCTCTTTCAAACATTCTGCGACGGTTCTCCAAAGCTGGGGCCGTGTGGTGCGGATGCCGTTCTCTACCAGAACGGTATTCGGGACGATAGCGACCACTGCTTGAACTTGAAAAACGTTGGTCGTCGTAATCTGATTCGTAGTTGCGATGATGGAACGACCTGTTATTCCTTCGGCTACTATCGCTGCTACGATATGGGCCTTCGGATTCATCCATCAACTCCATCGAATCTTGGGATAAGCTGCGATCAGAAAACGTTCCACTGTTTGTTCTTGGAGGAGGACTCTCGTCGTGAGTCATCGTTTGATGCAAACTCTATAGAAACAAATGGTGTACTTGGAAGTTTGAAATAAGAATTAAAAATATTTTTAAAAAAACATACTTGTGTGGATCCAGTAAAATGCCTTCGATTCTCCGGGTTGTGCTTATGTTGAAATCGGCGACTCATGAAGTTGTGACGGCCAGTCATAGGTTCTGGTTCTAGCTCTTTAAGCTCTCGAGCTCCCGTGTTTAGTGACAAGGTTCGCTTCAACTTGGGAGCTTGGATTTCTTGGACTTTGATGGGTGCCGGACTCTTTGAAGGCGTTACCTCACGGACAGGATCTACAGCTTCGTAAGTCTTGGGTAAAAAAAAATATTTAAAAGACTTCCAAGCACGTAAATTAAGAACAAAAACAAATGTTTTACCTGGGTCGATATAGTTTGCGGAGGGGGAGAAGTTCCCTTCGAAGTCAAATTCTTCTTCAACATTGCTCCTTTTTGGAAGGATTGGTATGAAAGTGTATTTTGCATTTTCAATTTTTCTTCCATCCAGTAATCGTTTTCTTGGGCGCTAACATCTTCCTTTGAGTTACCAGTGGCCGTAGACGTTGAAGTAGACGTTGAGGTTCCAGTGGTTACTGATGTCGAAGTTGTTGATGTGGAAGTAGTCACTTTGGTCTTTCCGGAGGACGGAGGTGAACCTTTAATATCGTTTGCTCGCTCACCACTCGGAGATTTAGGTGGTGAAGATTTCGAGTATTCATCCTTATCTTCACTTTTAGTAGCTACATCCGCATAAATTTTATTCGATGAGCTCTTAGAACTTAGCGTTCCTGCTGCCGCTTTAGCAATTAGATTTTTGAGCGCTGCTAGTCCATGAGCAGGCGAAGTACTTGCTGAGGTCGTAGTGGTAGCAGTATCCTTCTGCTGAACTTTCTTCGTTTTCTTACCATCCGTTTGATTAGAACTAGTCGCTTGGCTTTCAGCTGCGAGCGTTTCTTTGGGAATAGCAATAGGTGGCGAAGGCTCGCTCTTCTCGTTAGTTTTTGCTGCGGACGAATTCTTCGTGGTGACGTCGCTTGCCGACTTCTGATCACTGGGCTTAGTCTGGCTCTTACCTGCATAGGTAAGAGGAGGAATCATTTCAAATTTCAAAAAGGGTTTTGAAGATATGTATAATCAAGCTACGAGTCGTGTTCCCCTCTCATCAAGTATGGGTAGCGAGTTCAGCTTTTATTGAACAACGGGCAGATTTAAGACTACACCAACTTTCATCACACCAGGATTATTATTAAAGATTGATAGAGCTCGAGTTAGGTTCTTCAGGAGGTGTTTGTGTGATAACAGCTTCATGCGATTGTACAGTATCCTGAAAGAGCAAAAAAGCATTCTTAACGTCTGATTCCAGGTTTGTCAAGCTTTGTCCAGTTACAAATTTTTGGATCAGATATTTTCTTTGGTCTACAGGATACTCTAAGATCTAAGCAAAAATAAGAGGTCTAAAGGTTTAAACAAAATGAAATTTGCCATGAACAAAAGATCTAAATAACAAGAGTGGCATATCATTCCCTCTTTTAGATAAATCATCACATGTAAACTGGTTAGCAAAGGATAGGGAATGACGGAGAAGGGAGAAAATAAAAAGCGTTGAGATTCATGTTATTAATAGTCTCGAAACCGCGCTCTCTTGGCCCGTTCAGCCGCCCATAGGTAGCCGTCGATGCTGAAATTACCTTGGCCTTCTTCGGGTTTGTTAGTAGAAACAACGGTGGTAGCTGCGGCGGTGGTAGCGGCGGCGGCAGCAGCTGCCGAAGGTGGAGGAAATTGAACACGCTCATATAAAGGTTCTTTCTCTTCCATCTCGATGTAACGTTCTTCCTCCTCTTCTTGGGAATCTTCATCTTCTACTGCGTCAATTTCATCCAGCAATGAGTTGCGATTCTGATCGGGGAGCCAATTTGAGAGGTCTTGGGTAGCCGCAGCAGCAACCTGAGGCAAGTTTTGCGGTTTCGGATCTTCTTTACGAACTTGCAGCCGTTTCAACATGTCGTTAACGTCTTCATAATGCTTGTTGACATCTTCGTAATTTTTGCGCACGTTATCGTATTTCTTAGAATCCTTGCTACTTTCACTGGGTCGACTTGGTGACTTGTCTTTTGTCGCCAGTTGTTCGCTCTTCAGATGAACTGGGATTGAATCGCGAGTCCGATCTTCTTTTTTTATGTTGAAAGTCAAGTTAGACATCACGACAGGAAGATCTTCGTCGTCTGCACCTTGTTGATCACAATCCTGCGGACGATCCGATGTTCGGCAACAAACTGCACAGATTCGGGTATCGGCCTTATTGACATATGTGCAGTGATTGCACTCCCAATCACGCTCAACTCCCGATGGTGGGCCTGCAGTTTTAGGGTTCGGGCGGGCCATAGAAGTTGGATTGACCGGACCATAATCCTTACTACCGGACTTACTACTTCGACCAGAAACGGATGATTTACGAGGAGATGTCGGTCTAGCACGAAGCGAATCGTCGCTGTCTCCAGAAAAATCTTCCGACTCTGACCAACGTCCAGGCGGCTTAGAGCTCGACCCTCCTTGACGACTCTGTTTTTGCGATGAACGTTGTGACGACCGCTGGGATTTCTGCGAACGTCGCGATCGCTGACTGGAGGCTGGCGATGGTGGTCTCGGATCGTAAGATTGTGGTCCAGGATTCATCATCATCATTTGACCGGGAGGGCCACCCATAAGGTGACTTTGGCTACCCGATAAGTACATCATAGATGGATGAAAATGAGGATACATCATCGGGTGCATCATGTGTTGCTGTGGCCACATGCCATGAGCACCGTCTGGGACGGCCGACATGCTCAAGTTGCTAGGTGTCCGTTTCATTGGGCCGTCTACAACACCTACATGCGCTAACAACGGGTTTTGAAAGTCCCAGCCAAATTCAGGGCCTCCAGGCGGCCACATTCCAGGTCGCCAATTCAATTGAGCCATTGAGTGAGCCTATTGAATAATAATCATTCGTTACAACTTCATCGGACGCCAGAGGAATTTTATTCTTACCTGTTGCATTGGCATTCCTCGAGCTGGGACCATCGGCGGGAAACCGTGAGATGGTGCCGATGTAAGGTCCCAAGCAGAAGCACTGTTCATACTGGTGGGTCCAGCAGCCCTTCGTGAAGGAGGAGGGTAGCCAGGAACTTGAGGTGGGAGTTGATGGCCAGGTCGAGGGTAACCAGGATGAGCAGCCCAATCGGAGACTCCAGTAATACTGCTGGATCGATGACGTAAATTCAGACGTTCTTCTTCCCATTCAGGATAGCCCATTTGCTGTGAAAAACAAATGAAAGTAATATTAAACTCCATTTGTGCATTATGCAACCATTACCGCGGCTTCGTTCAAACTGACAAAGCTTCCGCTGTTGCTTTGTGAAGAAGGCATTGGTCGATATTGTTGATGTTTTCGAGGATCGACTGGCTGTGAATTTTTGAGATCCGGAGAAGGGGATGGCACATTTCTCGGCATAGTTTGTGAATGCCTTGCGGGTTCGAAAGATGACGATGATGAAGATGGAGGGCCATAGCCTGGTTTTTTCAAAATCCCTGTCGGCGGAAATTTGCGTGATAGCAACGGCGGCGACGCCTCTTTGGGCGGTTGAATAGGGGGAGCTGGAAAAGACAAAGTACATAAACCATATGTTATCCAAATTGTAAAAAAAAAATAATTAAAATTAAGTAACTAAAAATAGAACTGATAGAAAAACAGGAAAATAAGGAACCCAACACAATGCACATACAACCCAACCTTGTTTGTAAGTGTACAAACACGGACGTTCTCTGATTAAAGATGTTTTAAAGGAATACATTAACTATTGACTAGGATAAGCAAAGTTAAACTTTTTACACCTGCAATAAAATGTTCTAACACAAACTTGGTACAATCTCTTTAACAAGTTGAGATGTAGTTGTGTATAGAAAAATACTTCAACAAACCGTGGGCAGAATGTAAACACGTGAGTACTATTTTGTAAACAAAACATCACAATCTTATACTATCAGTACCCCATCAATTGACGAGTTCAAACAGCCGTAACCAGCAAAAGAGATAGCAAACTTCCTTAAAAAATATTTCTTGTGACGCAAACGATAAGTAGAGTATGTTAAGTTGGTTTTGAAACGAACCTGAAGGTTTACTATCAGGCGCAGAAGGAAGAGGTCTAGATCCCATAAAGCGCTTGAGTGATCCCATTTTCTCCATAAAAGATTCCTTACGAGGTAAGGAAGGCGTCATGGGAGCCTAAAGTTGTTCAGGTTTTAATAATTGTTCTATTAAAATCAAGAAAACAACTATCGGTAACATTATTTGTTACTTGATTTTGAGTTTGTGAACTTGATCCACTTTTTCTGCCCAGTAACGGAGTTGCAAAGACATTTAAGCGCGATGTCTGTAAAAAAATGTTCTTATTGATTGTTTGTTATGTTGGAAAAAAGAATAACTTTTACCGAAAAATCCTTTCTACTCAACAGGGGTGTAGAAAAAGGCCCTTTCTTGACTTTGTTACGAGGAGGAGGCAGAGGTGGAGGTATTGAAGCAGAATCTCCTTTTGGTGGCAGAGGTGGCCTCACTGATGGAACAACACTATCCAACGCCTTATTGATATTCAAAGTTATGTGACGAACGTTTCAAGAAATTTAACAAAACATACTTTTCTAGTGTGATTCATGCGTTTTGGGTGCCGATGATACATGTCATCGCACGACAAACAAAAGATTTGGTTGAGACATTTTTCACATCGAACTTTTGGGCTTGAAGAACCACAAAGCTCACAATGACGTCCGTCACCTCGTTTCATCTCCATCTTTCCACCTGTAAATCCGGAGTAGTGGTGAGTTCAAGTTACTTCTAAGTTAGTACTTTTTTAATGTTTATACCGAATTTAATTGAGAATGTCGCTCTTTGTGCGCTGGTGCCGTATTCAATTTCTTCGTATTCGTCTTCCAAGGGCGGCGGTTGAGTTGTCGGTAACGGAGGCGGTTCTGCAGCAGCAGCGGCGTCGTTGGTGGCAGATGCAGATTTATTTTCGGACCTAGCCGGCGTAATTTGCTAAAAATTTCAATGCCATTCACGCCGAGTCACCAACAACAGAACGAAACAAACAAACATTAGCCACGAGCAAAACGTTCGATTGGGTACTTTCGTTCATTCGACTTTTCTCCGCTTGAAATAAGAACCCAATTTACACTAAAATAAAACTGCAAAGGTGTTGACGTAACTCACCCTCATTTCATTCGACACTCGGGAGACATGAGATGTATTCGACACAAGCTAGTTGCGGAGACGGATGAAGCAATCCCAACTCGACAAGATTTGTATGAATTATCGTATAATCTTGCGAGATATGGAGAGGCGAGACCGGACGAGACGCACAGTAGGATGGTGTCCGTTTGGTCGACAGGACACCAAAGAGCAGAGCAGTGCCATAGACAGAATCAGCGTTCGGAATTGTCGGCAATCTGCCAGCGATTCACATCGCACCCCCCGACGAAAAGCAAAATCCCAAAAATATCGTGAGCTCGTCCTGCTCATCTACCGGGAGGCTCTCCCTCGTGTAACGCCACGCGTGTGAGACAAGCATGAATACCTTCGGCAAGTTGCTTACTTTTGTATGCATTGGGTGGCCATCAAAAGCTGCCAGCATCAATGGACTTGAGTCTTTATTTAAAAATTTCTCTTTTCTAATCACTTGCTCAAATATAAAAGTAGCTTTGAAAAAAAACCTTTAAAAAACTCGACAAAATCATCGTTGAGTTTGTTCAATACAGTTGGCTTAATGTCGCTGAATAGCGCAACGTCACAGAGATACACTAAATGCATCTGTGAAAAATGTTCAAAAATAGCGCGTTTCGGTGTTCAAAGCGGTTCAAGGTTCCCACCCGTAGACCAACGGGATGTCACGTTTTTGGGAGCAAATTCGTCAAGAACTTATCCAAGGCTAAACACATAAGAGGATGAGTGATTACAAATTTCCACTATTAAAAAGTATGATTGCAATTCCTTCGATAGTCAAACTAGTCCAACACAAATTAAGAAAATAATTATGATTTCGTAAAAATGCTGTGAAAACGATACATTTAAGTGTGAACCAATGCCTATATAATGCGCCACAAACGGTTCGTATAAAAAGCATTACGGCATAAATTTGGAAATATTTTTAAAATCACAACTTTCTTTGTAGAAACAAAATAACGGAGTGCCAAACGTCCAGGAAATAGATACGTTCCAGGACACTTTTCCCAAAAGGCAGTTATCCTGAACGCCTAGGACCGTATATCACCGCAGATACAAATTCTTTAAAATTCAAAATAAATGAGGTGAATATTTTGTTTGTATTAGCCGACCTCCCTTCAAACTGTGGTACAGTACAGCAGCAAAGAAATAAAATAGGGGCGAGACCCCTTAATTAGTGGCATACGCATGGGGAAACGAAGTTTAAAGAAGTATTACAATAAGGATATGGAAGGCATTTGTGTATAATATGGAATGATACACAAAAGAAGTGGTATTCCTTTTGGCAATGCTTGAAAATGCTTAATCATCTTTATCAATGGCTCCATGCTTCAAAATACGGGTAAACTCCAAGTAATCAAACATGCTCTTCTTGATGGGAGCTTCTCGGTACATCTCATCTACATCTTCATCAGTAAAGCGGTCTCCCATGGTGGTTAGCAGTTCTCTCAACCTTTCTTCATTGAGAAACCCAGTATTTTCTTCATCAAAACACCCAAAAGCATTCTTGATTACTTCTTCCGGATCAGTACCCTGCAGTTTCTCTCCAAACAATGTAAGAAACATTGTGAAATTGATGGGACCAGGTGCTTCATTCATCATGGCCTCCAAGTATTCATCAGTTGGGTTTTTACCTAGAGTTTCAAATTGCAATTTTATTTCTAATGACAAGTAAAATAAATAATCTGCCAAATTCTGACCCAGAGATGCAAGCATATCATGCAGATCTTCCTTGTCTACGAATCCATCACGATTTTGATCAATCATGTTGAAGGCCTCTTTAAACTCTTGAATCTGGGCCTGGTCAAACATGGCAAAAACATTAGAAGTTGCTCTCTGAGCACGCTTCTTTGTGGTCCCACGACGTCCAGCTGTTTTACGGGATGACATTCTCTGCAAAAAGCACAAGAAAGCATCAATAAATATTAGAAAAGTTTGCAGCTGGTAGGAAGTCAGTAGTAGAAAGTTTGCCATAGAGTATAACCATATATGGTCACGATTTTTCACTCTACAATGGGGTCAGAACTTGCACTGTGTCTAACATTCAATGTTTCAATGATTCCCCAGAACAAGAAACGCAACCAATTGAGTTTACTAAGATAAAGTTGAGGAAAAAATTCGGAAAATGCGTACCGTTTAGGGTATTGAAACACAACAAATGAAATAAATTCGTATTAAAAGACGTGTGTCAGGTATGAGACACTCCCAACAGCTGAAATCTCACACACACAACTGTCTGAATCACTTGGACGCTAGGGGGCTGTTGCCGTGGCCACCTAGCGTACGTTCGTTAGACTCGGTAATCAGAAACGAGAAATTTCGAAACCGGATGAAAGTGGGAGTAACGAGACCGCATTTATCATGTAATCGGGTAACCAATTCGAAATCGCCTTAACCGCCTTCCGCGTAACTAAAAGTTGCGAATAATAAAAGTAGGGCACCTGTAATGGAAGTGCCACTGATAGACCATATTTCCGATACGATGAAAACTGAAAAATGAACCTTTGGTGACTAGGTGTCGCCATCACGGAATATTCAGCAAATTCCTCTTAATCAATCATTCAGATACAAAAAGTAAAAGGGAATGGGACATGATTTTTCTTGAAATCACAGACACCAATGACGAATTGAAAGCCCAATCATTCTTTGTTAAACTCTGTTAATCAGGTTGACCAGGTCAGTCGGGCAGTCGAACGAGTAACAAATTGTTGTCGCGAACAGCCAAAGCTTCTTCTTTCATTTTACCTAATAAGCTAATGGCTTCTTGGAACTCTTGCTCCGCTCCGCTTTGACGTTGTTGAAAGTTTCTCAATCATGTCTTGAAGAATATACTGGGCTTCGCTCAAAGCTTTGTCAATTTGAGGTCCGGCGCCGCCTTCCAAACTTTCGGAGGCAAGAATAACAGCTACTTCACCAATGATACATTCCCACAACAAAACAATTTTTTACACTCACACTGCATTCGTTTATTGAATTACGGATTAATTGTAACAAGACTTCAATTGCTTCAAACATCTTGTTAGAAAATGTAGCCTATTTATAAGTTAAGAAAATGTTTGTAGACCGACCGTAACGACAAAAGAACAGGAATACCAACTGGAAGAAAAAGAGGGATATAAATTGCGTACCTACGTAAAGAAAATTTAAAAAAAATTCAGTTAGTTAATTCAGGCAGGCCTTCAGTGGCAAGTGACCACAACACAAAATTTACTTTTGATCTTCTGGGAAGTACAATAGCGCCAAAAGAGTGGGGTCGAAGAAAGCCTTTTCAGCGGACCATAGTGCAGGCTGAGCATTTTGGTACGCTTGGTGCAAGCTACTATTTAGCAATGCTTTTCGAGCTTCGTCTCCCATACTGACGGAGGTAACAATCAAATCTCGGATTTCTTCGCTAACCACAATATTTCCGATTTGTTTCAATAACTGGGATAAAGACTATGTAAGATGGAAAGTAAGCATGATAGAATAAAATGAGTCACACAAGGAATAGAATTCTATGCAACAGAATTTTAAGTTTTTAAACCTTCAAAGTCATGGTAGACTGATTCAGGTACTGGATGGTACGATGTCTTGTAAAGAAGTAGAGTTCCCAATCATGAACTCCAGATTTATCATAACCCAGCTGGTAGACATTTAAACCAACATCACTTTCCTGAGAATAAAGAATGAAAAAATTGTATGGTATAAATTAAATACAATGCATTCTGTACTTGGAGAGAAAAAATCCCAAGTGCATTTCTCAACTGGCGCAAGGCAAGTCCAGCAAAATCCATTTCCAACCCATTGACAATTTGCAAACCACCACCATTCCAACGTGGACTAAGGACTGAATTACTCAGGACTGGTTGTGAGTCTTTGTAGATGTACATTGGCAATTGCTTATTATGAGGAGAATAAAGAACCCAGTGGAATGTAGGATCTGATGACAGCTGACTTCCTAAAAATTGAGTATTAAGATTCCAGAAAATCTTGTGATTTCTGTGGGTAAATATAAATTGTAAAAATGGCTAATAAGTAATACCTAGACGGGGTTCTATTATATTTATCAAAGAGACCACTTTCTCTTCATTTAAAATGAAGATATTTTCCTTCACATTATGGTTGGCATTAATATGTCCATTTCCAACATAAACTACTTGTGATGACACTGAAAGATCAGCAATAGCAGAAATCTTTTTTGAAAAAGCACCTAAATTTTCTATGAAAAGAAGAGAGCAATTTAATCATGTAATAGGTATGTAATAAAAATAATAAAAATTAACTCAAGTACTACAGAGAAGCCATAGAAAGCAGGTAAATATAAAATTAACGTACAAAATAGTTAGGTGAGAGATGTTCTTACCATCAAATTGAGATACATGACTTGGGTATATTGCATTCACATTAGATGTTGCCAGAGTTAGAAGAACATTATAACGATTGGAGATGGGAAGATTTGATTCTGAACTTCCATTCAAATGCTCAAGCCTCAAAATTACATCCAAAGTATTGTAAAGGGAATGGAAATCTATAAAATTATTAATATAGTTGATTGCATAATATCCAAGCAGCTTTAATTAAACAATATAGATTATTGGTACCTGGTTTATCTGAGACATACAAAAAGTTGTGTCTTCCAAGACAAACTTTTCCAATAGGTAAAATATTTGATGGTACCTCAACAATTACTAAACTGTCTAATGGATTTTGTTCTGATAGCTTCTTTAAATTTGTATCTATGGCATCAATAGCCTCAATCACTTCAACTGAACTCTGTGATAAAAGGACTTTGGTCTCATCTTGACTTAACTGATGAGGTGTGATGGTGAATTTGTAATTTGCTGGGATGTATAAAATGTAAGTGAAATGAAAAATACAAACATTCATTAAAACTCACATATTCCTTTGGAATGTGTTTGAAAGTTGGCAAATTGTGTTGACATTTTGTCAACATCACTAAATGTTTTGTAAAGGAAAGAGTAACTTGACTCATTCCAAAAAACTGGCAATAAATTTGATAATTCTTCTAAAGGTAAGGGGGCGCGTTGTACAGTTGTAGTACTCCACCAAACTGGGATTCCAAATCCTAAAAGTATTACAATGAAAGTCAATGCAGCTACGACAGGGCGAGAACCTACGTTTCCGCCTATGTTTGTAAAAAGATATTAGTAATTGTCAAGTAATAAATTATGATTAGTATTGTTACCTTCAGTCTCACAATTTGAATCACCCATCTCAAAGAAGAGCTTCTTCTTCTTAGATGATTTAGGTACCTTCCGATCAGAAAGAAGAGCTACCCAGGTGTTGTTGTTTGCTTGCTTGCGGCGGCGGCTTTTTGTTATTCCGACGTAAGCGCCATCTAGAGGCCGAAACCAATAGCAGTTGGTCGTACACACGGGGTTCTTCCTTTCCTTCGGAGAATCCCTTGAATCGCTTCGGAAAAAATTTAAAAACACATTTGAAAAGAGATCCAAGTTCCAAGCAATTTCGGCAAAACCTAAATACTATATACTGAGATGCTAAATTCTGGGTAGTTTCTCCTCTGTTTTATTTTTTTCTTAACGTATGCGTGTTTTCTGACATTTTGAATGGATTTTAGGAAATTGGCTGGGCGCACATTGTTTATCACAGGAGCCAGCCGAGGTATCGGTAAAGCAATCGCACTTAAAGCTGCTAGGGATGGTGCCAACGTTGTTATCGCAGCAAAGACTTCTAAACCCCACCCAATACTACCTGGGACTATTTACACTGCAGCTGAAGAAGGTATAAATTTCAACCTATGATTTCAGTTTACCTTCCTTAATTCCAATCTGACAGAAGCATGATACATGTCCTTTATGATTCCAGTTAGAGCTGCTGGAGGAAAATGTCTCCCATGTGTTGTGGATGTTAGAAATGAGACACAAATCCAAGAGGCTGTAGATGAAGCTATCAAAACATTTGGAGGGATTGATTTAGTTGTTAATAATGCATCAGCCATTTATCTCACTGGAACAGCTGAAACCCCAAGTAAAATCTTTGACTTGATGCAGCATATCATTGTTCGTGGGACATTTCTTGTGTAAGTAGGCAGCACCACAACACAAGTTTACATCCACTGACAGTCCACAGACAGAACTAAAATATGCCTATTATTAGGACACAAAAATGCCTACCACATTTGAAGGCTGCAAGAAATCCACACATCCTCAACATTGCTCCTCCTCTACTACACTTATCTCCAGAAAGATTCTCAGGACATGTAGCTTACACTATGGCCAAATATGGCATGTCCATTTTTGTATTAGGCATGGCAGAGGAGTTCAAATCAGATGGAATTGCAGTTAATGCTTTATGGCCCAAGAGTGGAACTGGTAATAATTTAATAGCTCACATTAATAATAATAATTTTTGGTGAAAACGCTCAAATGCAATGTCTTTAAACTATATATAACAAGCAATCAAAACAGCTGCTACGGAAGTACGTACAAGAGAAATGTCTCGAGAGGATATCGCTAAACTAATGAAAAAACTAAAGCTCCGTACTCCTGAAATTACTGCTGACGCCGCATACGCCATTCTTATTAGAGATTCAAGAAAGTATACCCAGCAGTTTTACCTTGATGAAGACGTTTTGCGAGAGGAAGGTGTCACGGATTTTGAACAATATGCAGCACCACATCCGTGATTTGTATTTGTTAGTAATTCTCAACATTTTATTCAAGGTCAAGATTCTCAAGAATGATATATTAGAGATTCAATATCCAAATTACGGGTACAAAACTATTTATGCAATTCTAGTAATAAAAATTCGTTTTCATCTTGAGCTTATTGTTTCTATGACCGTATTTCAATTAAGTTAATGAAAGTACTTAATTTTCTAGCTGTGACAGTGTTTTGCCCAGTATTATATAGTCTACACCTTTAATATGTACAAGGCACGCAGTTTCAAAGAAATGTATTTAATGATGTTTGTTTCACTACATCTTCAAAATTAGAGAAATGTTTTTATTTAGATTGTTGGGCACGTAGTAGCTGTTACGCTACCAATAGCCTGTGTTGATCCAAAACGCAACAGGCTACGGTTGATGTTAAGATTGCGGATGCAACCAACGAATTGCTCCTGAGTTTTTATTCCGCGCGGCTTGCTCGGGTTCGGGTGTCCACCGACGAAAAGCGGATTGTTTGTGTCAGTAGATGACACACCAGCCACTCCTATTCCTGGCTCGACGAATACATTATCTACCGAAAGCGTCACTACATTCTTCGCCTTAATGGCTGCATAAGGAACACAAAAGATTTTTAATTTCAGAATAACTTTTACTATTACAAATCGTTGGGTGTATACCTTGAACGTAATGCCATTTTCCATCACACATGTGATGTTCGTGAGGAGGAATGTAGGTCGCCACAATCGGCCCTCGTCCATTGTCAACGCTAAAGATGAGAGCGCCGTTAACCATTTGCAGAAGAAGGAAATCGCGCCGACCGTGTACGGACATGAGAATGCCTGATGTACTACGTGGCTTGATTTCCATGCTAATGTCGATATCCAAACCCACACGGAAATTCTCAACTGCAAACATAAAAAGAAAGTTTTTGAAATCTGGAATTTTAGGGCAACATAGTAAAATTAAGTTAATTACCAGCTTTGATGTAACCCCCTTCAACAGCAAAGAATGATCCACTCTCCACTTTCGATGAACAAGGTTCGGTGCCCTCGATATAGCTTGGATCTCCAGCTGGACGGGAGCTGGCTCGGAAATTTCTCAAACATCCAATCAAGCCTCCTTCAACACCCTAAACGGAAGTTCACATCCATTAAGTAACAATGGTAATAAGCTAACTTCAATTATTTTTTGTTGCAAATCAAACCTTGAAGTTATGGCGAGCGTTGTTAAGAACTTCAGGTGAGATTCCTCCGAGATAGTGAGGTTGATCAACGTTGATGGTCTGTGTATTGCCGGGTGAGCTTCCTTCGGCGACGACGAGGTCGTCGACAACAAGAGTGCCGTTTTGACGATCACGATTGAACATAACTGTGTGCCACTCGTCATCGTTATAAGTTTCAGGGCTGGTAAGCAGAGCAGGCCCGGTGCCGCAGTTGAAAGAAAAGTGGAGCTATAAGAAAGCAGGAATAAACTGTTAGTTTGGCAACTTTTAAAACTCGTGACAGTTTAAAGACCACATACTTTGCCGTCTTTGAGATACAGAGCAGTGTAGTCAATGTGGCGATTTTCTGCCGCATAAAATATGATTCCGTCAGGTTCAGATGTCTTGAACTCGACCGACAATTCAGATTTCTGACGATGGCGACCAGGTAGAGTGTTGTATTCGTGTCGGCTGAATTTGACATTGCCGAATCGTGTTCCGCTATTCTCGTTCACATCGGGGTCGTCTGTTTCGCAAAGAAATGTGAAATACTTTTCTAACAGTGATAAGAATTTTATATAACTCACCTGATGGTTGGATCGGAAGACGACATTGACCCATAGGAATGGTTGTCGTTTCTGGAATAGTAGTTGTAACTGGAATTGTTTCAGTTGTAGTGATCACTACTTCAGATAAGAATTGGTTAGAGTTCATTTAATGGCTAAAACCTATTTATGTATTACCCTCCTCTTCCGTTGTGACCTCGATCAACGTAGGTGACTCGGCACCACTTTGGGTTACCGGCTCTAAAGGTGTCGACTCGGTAGATGATGTGTCATCATCATCAATTCGTATTGGTTTAACCACAATCGGTGGTGATCCTCCCGACGGTGCGTCAGGGAGAGGACATTTGGACACGGATGCTCCCTGGTTACTGGTGGCGGAAGCGTAATTGATCAACTTGCCGTTAATGGTAGTATCACCGATGCAGCCAGAGAATGACGAATCGGTAGCCGAGGCACCAGGGGCCAAAGCAAATCTGTCGGGTACTCCACCAAAGTAGATGGGCGTAGCCGGAATGGTCAAAGCACTGTTGGGTGTATCCAGTGTGTAAACGTCAAAGTCATCCACCACAAGACTAATTTGGGATCCGTCAGCAGTAGCAGTAACCTGACAAGAAAAATTTGGATTTAACTGGTAATTCTATAACGAATGTTGCTACGTAATTACTTACCACATGCCATTGGCCATCGTTGAGTTTAGTGGGTCCTTCAGAAGAGACATCGCCACCTGGAGACGCTCGCATAACCAATGCGCCATCCAACATAGACAGAGAAAGTCTGTTGGTCTGATCTTCGTTGGCCATGTAAAAGACCAAACCATTATCTTGTTTGGTCTTGAACTTGAGGCTAACTTGAGCAAAGTTTTCGATGTTGACGCCGGGTAGAGAGACGTATCCGGTACCAGCTTCATTGAACGAGACGACATTAGCCACCTTGACTGGGCATGCAGAAATAACCCCAAAGGCTTCGACATTCTGACTCAGATCAACCGGTGTTCCAGAAATCTGGACTTCGTCAATGCAGCCGTCAAAATCGACATTTGTAACATCTTCGAATCGATGTTCACCAGGGTAGCCACCGAAATACATGAAACTAGTTACAGCCAAATCAGAATCGCCAATAGTACTCGATCTCTGAGCAACATCTTGTCCGTCCACCTAGTCAAATGTTCAAAACAACAGTCAGTATAAAGTAGTAAAATCACGACCGAATCCATCAATAGTACTCACTTTGAGAATTCCATCACGCAAACGACGGACAGCTTCGATAGTGTGCCATTTATCATCGTTATACCTCTCCGGTGATTTCAAGGTAATGGTATCGTCTCCCAGATTGTATCGGTAAACCACTTTGCCCTTGTTGAGTTCAATAGACATGAATTCTTTGCCCTTTCCGGCCAAGAAGAGTAGACCATTATCAGCCATAGATTTGAATTTCAACTGAACATCAACTCGGTCGCGGAAGCGGTAAGATTTGCGGTCAAGTGTAGCGTAGCCTTCACCGTCGAATCTATAACCGGTGCTCTGTTGCAGATTTTTCAACTTGTCGCGTTCGACAGCGCCGTAAACATTTGCGGCGTCTACAAAGTTCCATAATCCAACCGGAGTGTCACCGACCATAACCTCTTCGACTTCTCCACGGAAAGAAGCGTAGAGGACCGTAGGCTGGATTTTAGCTGCAGTGGGGTATCCACCGATGAAAAATTTGGACAAGTCTTGGTCTAAATTGAATACGGAAAAGGTTCCCGGCAAAACAGCGTCTTTGGTGGTAATCTCTTCTTCTCCGGCTTCTTTTTCTGCCCGTACCGTCAGTCGGACCGATTTTCCTGTCCGCTGGACAATAGCCTGGTACCAAACGTTATCGGACACGTAACGATCATTCAAAATAGTCTGAGGACCAGATCCGAGATCTGTTGTCAGGGTCAAGTATCCGTTACGGACTTCAAGAGTCATGAAATCGTCAGAACGAGTTCGTCGAAGTTTCTTGCTAGTCCCGACCTCGTTACCAAGGTAGGCCAGGAAACCATGAGGCTCTTCAGTACGGAAGTAGAGCGAGAATTGATTGGCTGTGGCAGCCCGGTTGAGACCCTCGGGATTGCGAAGTTGTAGTGTCGAATTGTGATAGAACGATACGCCCACAGTGATGCGGTTAGCCTGGTCGCGAGCCAAGGCCGTCTTTTGGCGTAATTCAGCCAATTTGGCAGATACATCCTTGCCCATTTGGTTCAAGAGATTTTGTTTGTCCTTAGTGCGGACGAGTATGTTGCGCAAATCAGGAAGAACCGAGTTGAGTTTTTCAATCTGAGACAGCGAAGAAGTGGTGCCCTTACTGACAGCGTCAATATCGCGAGCCAGTTGACGAGTTTGTTCCGTTTGTTTCGGGATTTTACCGGACAACTCAGTAATTTTCGCTGAGGCTTCCGAACCACCTTGCTGGGCGCTAGTACTGGTTTCAACAGCCTTTTTCCCGGTTTCTTTGGCGCTACCAGATGGGACGATCTTATCCAAAGCTGCATTGACGGTCTTCAAACCTTCGGCGGTGCGCTGATTGTTCTCCTCGACCAAATTGGCTTGCGTTTCGGCAGCAATTAAACGAGGGCTCAACATAGTCTGGGTTCGTTGAAGGGCGTCTCTGGCTTGAGCCAGCAGTTCCTCGGATCGTTGGTTGGACAATTGTGCGCGATCTCCGACTCCAGCGGAAAGTTCAGTGGCGTTTTGGCCGGCATTATTGGCTTCTTCGGCAGCCTTCATAGCCTCATCAATAGCGGCAACAATGTTTTTGTAAGAGTTGGCTGCTGAAACGGCGTTCTCTGATGTTTGACGAGTATCTGTCAGCATTTCGTCCAATCCGGCGGCTTGATCTCCGAGTTTTGTTGCATGGATTTGGGCCTCTTGCAGGGATTTGCGTGACTCGGCCAAATCAATTTCTTTCTGTTCAACATTCTGATTAAGTGTTTCTTTCGATGTTTTCACACGGTCAATATCCAGCTTCAACTGATCAAGTGTTTTGCGAGCGGACTCCAGTAAAGCTGAAGCGTTTCGCAGAAGTTGAAGGCAGTTTGACAAATGTGCGCTAGCAGTTGTATTGCGCTGCTGGATATCATCGACGGCACCCAAAGAAGAGGAAGCGCGATTGGTCTTTGTCAGCTTTTCAGCCATTTTGACGTTGTTCTTTGATCCGTCAATGTTGGTACTCAAATCTTTAACTCTGTTGATCAGGTCGGTAAGACGGGCAGTCAAATTAACAAGCAACAAGCTGTTGTCGCGAACGGGTAAAGCTTCTTCTTTCATTTTACCCAGCAAGCTAATGGCTTCTTGGAGCTCTTGCTCCGCTCCGCTTTGGCGTTGTTGGAAGTTTCTCGATCGGATCTCTTGGAGAATAGTTTGGGCCTCGCTCAACGCCTTGTCAATTTGAGGTCCGGCGCCACCTTCCAAACTTTCGGCAAGAACAGCTACTTCACCAATGATGGATCGTGATTTATGGACAGCTTCATGTATGAGCTTCTCCACCTCGGCAGACATGACAAGAGCTTTATTGGCTTCAAGGGCTTTTTCTGTTGATTCTTCTTCGACGTAGCCGGTTTTAATTTTCAAACCACGAGAGGTTGCTTCTAGTTCAACAGTGACGGCTTCCAGAGGTCCAAATTGGATTTGAGAGACGTCTAGATCGCGGACGTCAACTCTCAAATCAGAAACGGATTGATTGATAGATGCGATCTTCTGGTGAGTGAAGAAAGTCAGGGCGACAGTCTGGAATTCAGTGACGACAGGATCAATCATATACTTCAATTCGTCAGTGGCGTCCAGCAGATTGTGAGTGCAAGAATCGCATTCGAAACAGCCTTCACCCTGAACCAGTACCCAGCGGTATGGGCAAGTTTCGCATTTATCTCCTATAACTCCAGGTAGACAAGCGCATTGACCATTCTCTGGGTTACAACCGACTCCGATAGCGAATTCTTGATTACAGTTGCAAGATTGGCAACCACCCGGACCATAATTCCAGAATCCTGATGCGCAGCGCTCGCAATGACGACCAGCAGCTCCTGGACGGCATCTACATTGTCCAGTATTATCGTCGCATTGGCTTCCTTCAGATGCGTCAGCACAGCTGCAGGATCGACATCCACGACAAGAATTGTATCCATAGTGATCGGGTGCGCAGCGGTCACACTTTTCACCAATAACATTGGGTTGACACTGGCATATACCAGTGAAACTGTTACATTCACTTGTTCCGCATCTGTTGACAGAAAAAAAAATATTGAGTACCTCGTTTGAAGTTGAAAACGAATAGAATGAGGAGACTTACTCGTCGCAGTGACATCCCTGACAATCCTTGAGTTCCACTGCGTCACCATAGAAACCCGGAGCGCAGAGGCCGCAAGCAGGTCCAAAAGCGTTATTCAAACACTTGAGGCATTCGCCACTGACGGAATCGCAAGCTTGTGGGTCATCAACATCGATATTGTTGGAGCAGTTGCAAGGTTTGCAGTAATCGCCAATAACTTCAGGCTGTCCGTAGTATCCAGGAGCGCAAGACTCGCAAAGTGGCCCAGTATAACCAGGTTTGCATCTACAAGCAATATCAGATCCTTCCGGCGAGAAGTCGCATGTCAAGGCAAAATTGTTGGATGGGACCGGTAGGGGACAAGCGCAAATCAAACAGTCGGCAGGTGTTCCCTGAGTAGCATCACCCTGGTAACCGACGTCGCATTTCTCGCAATGATCTCCAACGGTGTTGTGCTTGCAGTTGAAACACTTGCCAGTGATGGGATCGCAAGTATCGCTGTGTCCGTGGCATTGGCATGGAACGCAGAATCCTCCGTAAGGTCCAGTATGTGCCCTAAAGTGGCCAGGTGCGCAATCCTCGCAAGAAGTTCCTTGATAGTTGACTGGGCAGCTGCACTGTTCCACCGACAAGGCAACATCTGCATTTTCGACATGCTCTTTGATGGCAATATCCATGGTGACTGAACTCAATCGAGCTTCGCGAGTTGGGTCGGAATAAGATCCACGGATGTAGATGGCACGGATGTTCCAGAGAGCCACCAAAAGATTATCGCGGGATGCTGGTAGACCAGTCGGAAGAACAAAGTTTCGTTCGTTGATCTCGACGCTAACAGACAGAGGAACAGATGATGTCGGCAATTGATCTCCGAAGTGGTAGAGAGTAAAATCTCCTCCGATGAGGATGATGTCAGGTGCTGTGGTGGCATAACCGGCTGTTCCAGAGACGTAGACAATGGTGTAATTGAGATATCCACCATATGATGTCAATTTGTTGCCCAAATAAGCTAGCGGAGCCGAGAAGTAGAAAGAGCCATCTTCTGGTAGGAAATCGCTCAAGACGGCCCGGACCATTTGATCGTATGTCTGGACTTGGTCGACGGTACGGCGCGAACCGCCGCTTCCAAGAACGATAGCAGCAGCCGTCCAGTCTTTCATGTCTGTGACGTGCGAGCGGAAGAGTTGTGAAGTTGTGCAAGTGGCAGTCTTGCCGAAACAGAAGCATTTGCTACAACCGCGCGGATTAGACTCTTGCAGATTGAATGTGCCGGAAGAGCAAGTGTCGCAAGCTGGTCCAACAACATTTTCCTTACAGAAGCAGCTGGCCGTATCCTGATCGCAAATTTCTTCAGCTGAGCCTCGGACATCACAGTCGCAAAGTTGACAATAGGGGAAAGCCTATTTTTAAAATAATTTAAAAAATGAATACAATTAAGAATAATAACAAATTAAGTTCCTACCCAATATCCGAAAGCGCAGCGCTCGCACATACGACCGACGACGTTGTGTTTACACTGACACTGGCCAGTGGAAGACTCGCACTGAAGGTTACCTTGATGGACACCTTGCGCGTTACAATTACAATCCTCACAACCAATAATCGGATCGTAACCGTAAGTATTGGCATCACATTGGTCACATCGAGCACCTTTATGAAAATTAACACACGATTAGTCGATATTTTAATAATAAAATAAATATGGGCTAGATTTACCTGTTACGCGAGGAGGACAGATACAAGATCCGGATGTTGGGTCGCAGAGAGCGGTAGAAGGACAGTCACAAGGCTGACAATCGGGGAAACCGAAATAGCCAGTTTGACATCGGCTGCACTGACGGCCGATAACACCCGACTTGCACGGACACTGGCCACCGAACGGGTCGCATTCAAAGCTGAGCGATCCTTGGAAATCGCATTGACAAGGAAGAGCCCCACTGTTGAATTCGGTTGTCAAGGTGAAAATAGCTTGTCGGCAGAAATCGGGAGAACTGCGGTCCACTTGGAAGTTGTTCCGACCACAACGGGCGATGAATTCGGCAGTTAAATCGATAGGCGATTCCTCCAGAAGTGCTGGAGTGTATTCGTCAGCTGGGACAACATAGACGTAGTCGACCCAGGCGGTCTTGTTGGCTGGCGATTTGAGAGTCAAGATGAAATTCTCTTGAATCTGGAAGACGTGATTGCCGTTGGTCTGCTTGATAACTGATCGACATCCCGAGTTTGACGGGCAGAGATTAGCTGGCAACTTTGCCTCGTAAAACTGTCCGTCTTGGAGCAAGACGTCGAGTTCAAATTGCGGATGGGAGGGTTGGTAATAGTGAACGATGAAGACGTAATAACCGGCATGAGGAACTTTGCCTGTCACATCAACCATAGGCTCTTGCTTATCGAGGAAAACGAGACCAACATTCTCGTCGTAAATCTCTTCAGGAAGGTTAGCAGTGGCCTGCTGGATGGTTCCGCTTTCAAACTCGACACGAGTTGAATCTGAGGCTGCGGGGAAGTTTCCAGCGACACATTTACCGTCGCGCTGGATGCAAACAGATCTGGGTTGGACGTAATCAAGAGACCATTCTGATGTTGGAATAGCCACAACGGAATCGATAGCCGCATCCGCTCCTTCATTGATGGACGCGCTGCGGATGATGATGTTGGAGCCATCGGATTCCAGCTCAAAGTTTGCGATTTTGCCGTCGCTGTCAGTTACCACTTGGCGACAACTGGTTCGCAGAGTGCAATCGTACAAGATGGCGACGCCTTGTTGGCGACGTTCCTTGGAGTTCTGTACATCCACTTCAATGTAAGTTCGCCTGCCTTGACCGGAAGTGACGTAGGCCAAGACAAGAACGTAATGACCGGGTCGAGCCACCTTTACATCCATATGAATTTCTTGTTGACTATCGCTCAAGGCAACAGCATCACCACTCAGCTGCAAACATATTATAATCAACAATTACAATTTAACTTGGATTTTTCAAAAGTATTTTCATTACCCGAGCATCGGTAACAACTTCCGCTGTACCGGTGTGATCATCAACAAGGCTGTAAGCCGAATCACCTCGAATAGTATCGAAATTAGCCAAACTAGCGTAAGTAAATTGGCGACAAGATCCTTGTTGTTGTTCAGTAAAGAGACAGGGTTTGAGGACTCGTTCCTGAAGGATTGTTCCCTCGTAGTAAGCAGCCGGCAAAAGGGCGAAGTAGTCAAGATGGAGACTCTTGTTTGTAGCTATAGAAGCTGTCCATGTTCCGGGGTTGAGGATGAAAGGAGTGGGCAGATTACCCGATGGTCCAGCCACAGTTACAAATTTGGGTTCTCTAGCCGGTTCCATACGAACCAAATATGTCTGTTCGGCATCGTGAGGATTCTCTGGTGATAGTTTAACCTTGGCCATGACTGTTTCGTCATTCAAATTGACATAGCGCAGGATCATTCGGTAAAGGGATGGCTTTTCGATAAGGAAATCTTGCAAAACTTCGTTCTATAGAGACGGAATTGATATCAGTAAAATCAGACGAAGCTTCGAATCTGAGTTAAAACTTACTTGGATTTGCGAAAAGACAGCATAACCACGCCAAGAGTAGCCAGGGAATTGACCCTGATCGTAACCGAATCTGACAGGTGAACGGGTAGGTGTGTATCCATCTTCAGCCTCATATTGATATTGATATAGGGTAGGGAAGTAATGCAATTGAAGTGGTTCATCGCAAGATCTTCCCTGAATACGCTGTCTGCAGACACATTGGCCTGTGGTTTTGTCGCACAGTGGACTCACGGATCCTCCGATGTTGCAGCCACAATCTAAATATAAAATATTTAATAGCATAGCATAACTAAATTTTTGAAATTAAGGCATCATACCCATGCAGCCGAAAGGATTGTCTTCTTGGAGGTTGAAGAAACCATCGGCACAGTCGCTACAGCGACGGGATGAGACTCGGGCTTTACACGAGCACTGTCCATCATCAGAGTTGCACACGCGCAACGAGGCAACAGTTCCGGCAGTCACGCAATCGCAATCTGTAAATCAAATGGATACTAAAAATCACAAATCGAATGTGATAGAGAGTGACGACCAACCTTGGCAACCCAATGGATTGCTTGTTTGCATGTTCCAGTAAAGCGGCTTGCACTGGTTGCAAATACGGCCCTGAACGCGCTCTTTGCATTTACAAAGTTCGCCTTTCGGTACGGAGCCACAACCTGCGAATGCTTCGACGACACCAGCCGGGTCACAGTTGCAATCTAAATTACAATGTATTGACCAAACAATTAACTCAAAGTTTATGCATCAAAAAGTACAAATGGTTCTTTGAATACGTACCCTCGCACGCGGGATAGTTATAAAAACCCTCACGACAGCGATCGCATCTGGGTCCATCAAAGTTACTGCGGCACTGACAACGTCCTTCATCATCGCAAGAAACACCAAGCGAACCAGACGTATCGCAATTGCAACCTGAAAATAAATTAATTATGAAAAAAGATATCGTCGCTGGAAAAAGGAGAAATTCCAAAATACTTACTGAGGCACTCTGGGTATTTATAGTAGCCGGGACTGCACTGGTCGCAAGCACGGCCGGAGAAATTTGGCAAACAGGGACACTTGCCGTTTGGTGTACAAATGCTGGAAGCACTACCAGAATCACTACAACTGCACGTCTTACATTCTGGATGGCCCCAGTAACTTGGCTGACATTGGTCGCATCGAGGTCCTCCATATCCTGGTTTGCAGATACATTGGCCGTTTTCTTTATCACAAACTTCCTTGACAGTTCCTCGAGGATCGCAGTTACAGTCTGTCAAAGGAAATAAATTGAGATGACTTCCGGTGGACTTGTGGATTAAAAATAGAGTATGCTTACAAGTGCAAGTAGGATACTTAAAGAAGCCGTGTTCACAGCGCTCACAAGACCGTCCCCCGAAATTGTGATCACAAGTACACTGGCCACTCTCAGGATCGCAGATATCGGAAGTAGATCCAGGGGACTCGCATTGACATGCTGAAAATAAACAAAACAAACAATGAAAATGTATTCTCAAAGGAAATCTTAAAGGCGAAAAAATTACGTGTGCATTCGGGGAAGTTGAAGTAGCCTTCAGCGCACTGGTCGCAATTATTTCCGGCATAGTTATATTTGCAGGGACATTGGCCTCCGCCAACTTCGCAGACATTATCGCGAGTTCCGTTAGTATGACAATCGCAGGGTCGGCATTGTGGGTATCCGTAATAGCCGAAACTACATTGATCACAAAGTGGGGAGAGAAACTCGGGTCGACATTCGCATTGACCGCTACCTTCCGCACAATTTCCAGTCGAGAAAAAGTTATCGCATTCGCAAGCTACGAAACGAAATAAACCAGTTATAAAATAATTGTCTTGCTTGATAGAAACTCGACGTATTATTACGTTGGCAGACATCGGTTGCGTTCAGAGGTTTATCATATGGCCGATAGAACTTGGGTTTGCACTCGTTACAGTTGATTCCTTGAGTATTGTGACGACAGTTTTGGCAGACACCTCCGCCCTCGTAGAAGCCGTGAATGTCCAAAGAATGACCCAGACGATCAATATCAGGATTGTACTCGCATTCGTCGGAATGTCCGAAACAATTGCAAGCTAAACACACACAAATATCAAACAATGACTTTTGGTTTAAAAATCTAGCTAACTAATAATATAATATCATACGTTCGCAAGAGAACGGATCGTACGCCTTAGACTGCTTCCAGGCTTTTTGAACGAATCCTGGACAGCATCGTTCACATTGCGCTCCACAAGTATTATGTTTACAGCGGCAAAGGAGCTTGTAGGCGTCATCAGGATCGGTGATGTCACACGATTCCGCGTGACCATTACACACGCAACGGCCACCAATACTGATGTCACGAATTGAATAGAAAAACTGTGTGGAAGAAACAAAATATTTAGATAACTGTTCCAAAAAAAACAAACAAAGTTTTAATCAAGAATACCCGACGAGTTAGAGTAAAATCGTTGCGAGAAAAGTTGATCCATTGACCAAGCAACGTTTTCGGACGCAAAAGTCTCATCCGGATATTTGTTGCTTTTGTCCATTCTTGTAGAACCGTCGAGTTGAAAAAGTTGGTGGCAGATGGACGGTTATTCAACAAAGACACGACAATCTTTACAGAAAATAAGCAAATTTTCATTATATTATACACTCTGCAGATCTCTTTGGATCACGTAGTTAAATTTACCTCTCCGTCTTCCAATGGGACTACTTTGGAAAACTGGGTTTCGCAAGTAACGGAATCGTCTCTGGTAATGGGTTCGATTGTTTCCGGTCCAAACTGATCAACGCAGTCGCTAAAAAAAGAAAAAAATTATAATTCTCGGAATTTAAAGACAATTTACGAATCTAGGGCCATTACCTTACGGTGTCCGCAAAGTACTGCCAGGGCATGTAAGTTTTGCCGTTATCAGTGGAGCGCTCGAGTACCCAGACTCCAGGACGTGGCGAATTTCCCATCCTTATGAAAACGTACGCGACGTGGAATTCCTATAACAATTGCATTTGTAGATTTATAATAAAAGAGAATTCTGATCAATCCAAAAATTTCAAGCGACAAAATGGTCCGCAGATGTTCGAGTGTTTACATGAATCTTTTTGTTTACGCTAACTTTCAACTCCATCCTGTCGGAAACATGGGCGTTCAAAATGAATGTTAATTAAAGCTCCCCTCTCTGCCATCGTTCTTCTAGTCTTTCAAGAGGAAGCTACGCAATATTGACTTTCGAAAACTGTTCTGTTTATCGTCGGCTAAACGAAAGAAGTTTTACACTCAACAGGATACCATGAGCCAATGGTTATTTTAATATAAACTATGATTCGTAGTCAAAGCTATGTGATAAGGCTCCCAATATTTTGAAAAGCATCGAATAATATGGGTGGCCAAGTCTGGCAACTGGCCCCTTCTGATAAACTGGAACGGGAAGTGGGCGTTGACTAAATCCAATGTCCCCATCGAATAAGATTAAGAGGCTATCGGAAAAACCATGTACTGTATACGACCCCATATAAAAAACTTCGAAAATGGTTTCTTTTTTTAATTTTCGCAGCTTGACACTCACTGTAATGAGCATGAACATTCTAATGGACTGCAGAGAATGCAGACAACCAGTCAAGAGCGCAAATGGAAACCACATGTGCGCGTCTTGTCGGTGTATTTTTCTAGCTCCCCCAGCTTCCCTTCTTCCCCTCGGATTTTATTTCTGTTAGACCTCGACTGACTACTATCTCATCGCTCCCTCTCTCTAGCTTTTGAAGTTCAAAAGGCCTTCTCCGATTTCTGAAATTGACCGCTGCTAACCCGATGCTTTCCCTCTTGGTCCCCTTCGGAGTCGCACATTAAACTTGTAGCACTTGCCTGTTCTCACAGCGACACAAGAATAGTCGTGGAAGAGACAGTAGTCGCAGAAATATTCTTTGTTGTTTCTTTTTAAATTACACTCGATTGGATTTCATTAAAATTAACAACATACCTGTCCCAAGTCGATAGTTAAGTTAACCGCGGCGTATTTCAATCCACGAGACATGGGCGGGCTCTGCCACCAGTTGGAGGTACCATCAATGGCATTGGAAGCCGGATGGCTTCGTTTAGGATCTGATGGGTCACATGTGTCGCAAATCTGTTTCAGCAAACAAAAAACATTTTGTCACAACATTTTGATTTAGTTAACAAAAACTGAGAGAAAACTGAATATAGAATTTACTTATAAGAATATTTCTAGCTATTATTCTGTCGCAGCTGTATTTCAAGTACCTTTTTGTATGTATATTGTGAATTAATGGTCTAAGATACTGAGAAAATTAATAAATAATTACTGTACCTGTCCTTTAATGATGTTGATGTCTTCACTAGGATCTAAGCTACTGGTACTGCTGCCAACGAGCTTACAATACAATTCAGGTCCGGTAACATCTTCTCCGCATGTGGCTAATGACATAATTCCAATTCAATTAGCAGTTCAATAGATAATTAAAAACTCATCCCGTCACTTTTATACATTGTCCTCTTAATAATTCTAGAAATATTAGCAAATGTAAACGACAGAAAATGTGGTACCTGAAGCGTAAATTCTGCGATTGTCGGCAAGATTAAAGTACGGCGGAGACAATCCTCCATCAAGTACTGGAATTTTCGGGATTTCGCGCTGGGCACTCACAAAATAAATGAATAAAACCACAATCACTCCAATTGGAAGTGACAAGCGGTTTCTGACACCCATCTTGACTCGGCGTCCTCTGCCTACAGTTTGAATCACTCTCCAAATGAGCGCTCGCTCTTAGTCTTCTCATGGTACTTTCGGCCCCAGGCTCTTCTTGTTTGCTGTACAAGCATGTCATGCTATGTTGAGTCCCACCCTCCGTTATCTTCTTCCGTCAACGAGCGGACGCGAATACTGTGTAGTACGATTAACATACGAAGAAAAGATAACGAAGTTGATCTAATTTCAATCCATTCAATTTTCACGATTGAAATAAATAAATGGAACTTAAACATAGTAACGAACAGAGTCAACACTTGACGCACCAAACCAGCTAAAACCCTTTCTACTTGTGCGTTTACCTCAATTTCTTTCATTTTTTTAGTTTTCTGCCATAAATCCATAAGAAAAACCGATTACAATAAAATTGGAAACTCTTCTGCTACAATAGCCTTGGCAGCCAAAAATAGCTTCAGATATTTTGAGCTATAATTGAATGAAATTTTTAAAAGCAAAACGACGGGCGAAACACACTACTCTCAAAAACCTGGATCGCTTTACAATTCAGGCTTTTTAAGAACTGCTTTAGAAAATCTCGATTTCATTTTCAAGAACTACGACTACATAATCTATAAAATCAATGTTTACAGAAAAAAAAGCTAAGCGAAAAGACCTATTTTTTACCTTTAGCTTTAGTCGAATCAACGATTTGTATTTCCCATCCGTCCAAATTGTCGTCTGCTTTCAACATTGCCATATCATTCGGAAGGCGATACCTGACGGAAAGACGGAGCGGAATCCGGAAGGAAAGCGGGAATCGTTTCGATAAATTAGTGCGTCTGTGTTTTTTTTTTAATAATCTATTTTATTTTATATTAAAAAAAGAAAAACGAAAAATATATAATCCTTCGCTTCGAATTTTTTTTCTGAACATTTTAAATAACAAAGAATGGCAACTTTCCTTGGTAATCCCTTAAAAACATAAACAAGTGTACTTTGACCGAGATTAGTGTGCAATAAATGTGATGAACGTGAGAAAAAAAGACCGAATCTTTGCCTGGAAACAACAAGAAAGCTGATCAGATTTATTTCAATTTTCACAATACGTTTTCTGGTGATCCATACTTGATCGTTGCCCTTGTCTCATCAGCAAAATGAAGTATTTGTAACCATACATTTTATAAACTTTGTTTGTTTTGTGAAAACTTAGATGTTAAACCATGGCTACACCAAAACGAATTTGTGTTCTTGGAGCTGGCATTGTTGGGATGACAACAGCCTTCATGTTGAAACAGAAACATTCAGATTGGGACGTCACAATTGTTGCAGACAAGTTTGAACAAGATACATTAAGTGATATTGCAGCAGGCATTTTCCGCCCTTCAACTAGTTTCAAAGGACCCACACCAGACATTACAAAGTAATAAATGAGTAGGCTATACATATAAAATTAAAATACATATCCTATTACTTATTATTTCTGTTAAACAGAAAATGGCTTGTTGACGCCTATCACCACTATAGAGATATTAACCAATCAAAAGAAACAGGAGAAGCTGGGGTGCAAGAGGTATCTGGATATGTATTATCTTCCAAATTTCCTGAAGTTACAAAGGTATTGCTTAAATTTTATCCACCACCCCTTACAATTATAAAATACATTTTTCAACATTATCCCATTTTAGAATCAATTTTTGGAGGGCCTCCTACCGGTTTACCGTCCAGCAACGGAGCCTGAACTGAAAATCTGTCCGGGTGACTGGAAATATGGAGCATTTTTTACCACACTTGTAATTGAAAGTCGCTATCATTTGCCCTGGCTTCGAAAAAAGTAAGATATATCTTTCTCACCGAAGAAATTATAGGAAAAATATAATTTAAAAAATTATAATAGGTTTGAAATGTTAGGAGGGAAAATTATGAAAAAGACCGTTATCAGTTTTGAAGATGTTGATGGTTACGATTTGGTCGTAAATTGCACAGGATTTGGTGCCAAAAAGCTATGTGGAGACCACGATCTTGTACCAATACGAGGGCAGGTTTTCAAAGTAATTTTTTAAACAGCATTACGCATAATCAGGAAAATTGTTGAGTACTTAAACTTGGCATGTTAAACTTATAGGTGAAAGCTCCCTGGGTGAAGATGTTTTTTTATGGAGATTATGATACATACATTATTCCTGGGATAGACTACGTTACATTAGGAGGATGTCGTCAGTTTGATAGTTTTAAGGAGGAAGTTGACAAGTACGATTCGGCTTCTATCTGGGAACGTTGCACAGAACTTTTGCCGAATCTTAAGAGCGCTGAAGTTGTCCGAGAAGCAGCTGGGCTCAGACCACACAGAACGCCAGTACGAGTAGAAAAAGACGTCTTTGCAACATCGAGTGGAAAGCAACTAAAGGTTAGTTAAAATTACTTTTACTCCTTTCTTGTATTGCAGATATATTTCGTTACCCTAGATTGTTCATCATTACGGACATGGAGGATATGGCGTAACAACTGCGCCAGGTACATCAAAGTACGCCGTTCAATTGGTGGAGGAAATGCTGTCGGGAAATGCCAAAAATATACCAGCAAAGCTCTAAAAATTGATAGCGATCGTATAGTAGTGGTCTAGAATTAACAGCGTTTTGGTCTTACTTAATGGTGTGTTCTTATTTCCCCAAAAATGTTTTTTATTAACTGAATCATTGAATCAGTGACTATATGTGTAGCTATTAAGAACGCATTATCTATCTTTCTTGTTAAATGGATGTTGATGCTGGATTAGTTCCTTTTTGTGTACACACAAAGCCAGATTTATAAATGTTAATATCGCCTATAATTGGTGATGGTTAAAAATAAACGTCGACTTTTAATTACTGATTTTCATGTTAACAAGCAGACATTTAAAACCAAACTGGGAATATATTACAATGATCATTTTATCAATAAACTGCGCACTGTAGAACTAAAAAAATAGTTTATATACGCGTATATCCGTATTCGTATTCATTTACACAGAGTTTAAACACCCATTTTCGCGTTTCACTTCACTAAATATTGTACAAAAATTTAAAAGGGCGGTATTAAGAAAACACTTTGATAGTTGGTTGGTAGAGGTCTCTTCCATCAGTGTAAACTGAAGTCGTAGTAGAGAGGAGGGGGACGAAAACTTCGATTTTTGTTTGTTCAGTATCACAACAAAAGACGCACACAAATAGGGCGATGGCTGACGTAAATTTAGCAAGCTCGAGTGATGTCGTCATCGAATCCAGGGAATCTATTGAGACAGGGAACGAGGCGTTTGAGCCAGCGTCTAAAAAACAGCGCAAAGATGAAAGTAATGTGGAGAAAACAAAGAACGTCGATGAAAGGTTAGAAACACGACTGGGGGGCATTCTGTGTTGCTCCGTTTGCTTGGATCTACCTTCAAGCGCAGTTTATCAAGTGAGTTGCTTTTGATTAAAATTCACATTTCAAACCCTTCACATTTCTAGTTCTCTCTTTGCCATTGAAACATGCACTTGATTTGATTACTAGTGCTGAAAAAAACCATAAAACAGTTGAGTTAGACTCTATGGCTGTTATTTCAAACAACTTCTTTGTTCTGGGTTACATCACCACAGCTCACATGTAACCACTTACCTTGAGCTCAAGTAGGCCATTTCATGCGCAGAGCCACCCATGTATCAGGGCTTTTGCGTGGTTGACATTGACATGGAAATGTTTCTACCACTTATTTTGTGTTGCTGCTTTTTAAAAATCTAACTGCTCTCACAAAGAACATGTACCTAAAATAATTTATTGAATTAATTTTCATTCTTTTTTTTTTTCAGTGCTCTAATGGACACTTATCATGTGTGGGCTGCTTTAACCATTTGCTAGCAGATGCTCGTATGGTATGTTATAGTATCTAAAATGTTATTTTTCTTTCAGAATCTTACCAAAATTGCTTGCATAATTATAGAGAGATGAGACTGCAACATGTCCCAACTGCCGTACAGAAATCAGTAAAACATTGTCCTCTCGAAATTTAGCTGTGGAAAAAGCTGTTAGTGAGTTGCCAGCGCAGTGTCGTTATTGTTCAAATGAATACTCCAGAAACACTGTTGAAAAACATGAAAAGGAGTTGTGTGAAGAAAGGTAATCTTTTGTGGTTTCTGGGTAATTCTTATCCATTTCCTCATACAGATTTTTTTGCTTATAGGACAACTATGTGCAAATTCAGCCGCATTGGTTGTCAGTGGCGCGGTCCGTTCCACGAAGTTCAGGTAGAGAACATGATACACTCAATTATTCAGTTGAAGAATTCAACTTTCATTCCACAATTTACTAGGTTCACGAATCTGTGTGCGTTCATCCACACCGGAGTGGCGGTGAATTAATGGAGTATCTTCTCAATATGGATGGAAACCATCAAGAAGAGAAAAAGCTCTATGCCACTTTGTTTGATTTGCTCTCCTTTGAAAAAATTGCATTCAGTGGTAATTAAAATTTAATAACCCTTTTCGGTAGGGTGTAATTTTGAAAGAAAAAAATGTTTTTCGTGAGAGCCCTTGCCCTTGGTGCCAATTCAAAATATTTTCAAAAGCCGAATTAACATTTTATTCTTTCAAATTAACGTTATCTTTAGGGAGCCAATAATAAATTAGTGTCTAGGTGCGATGATGGACAGTAACTATCGGCGATGAACATTTTGTTAGTCATTTTATGGCTGTGATCTTTTGTTGTCAAGGAACAAAGACTAGTGGGAGTGCACATGCCTCTGATTAGATAGAAAGAAAAAGATAAAGTGGGTATACAAAAAAGGATTTGCAAAGAGAAGTTTTTTTCTTTGTTCCATTATGCAATTTTAAATATTATAAATTAGTTTGCTGGTTTTATGACGCTTTATTGTTAGATTCACTTAATTTCGTACTTTTTCTTTTCTAATTAGTCATTTCCACCTTGTTTTTGTTCTGTAGATGTTCAGCTGAAACCATACCGGACTGACGAGTTCATTCATAAATTGTATTATGAAACCAGCCGTTTTTACGCCTTCAGTCATCAGTGGGTGATCAAAGCCCGAATCAACGCCGACCAGAAGGATCCTACCCAATCTTCGGAACGTGGAATAAGTTATCAGGTACCGGTTTAGCGTATATTTACATCATTTGATCGTGACGTGTCCAGGCTAAGGTTGGGATGGAGTATCCAATTTCTTAATTGAAGCCTCTACCACGATCAAGAGCGGCATTGAGTTGTTTTTTAAGCAGAGAGTCCTACTGGAGTTTTGGACGAGGCACAAAAACGCCCACCGTGTCACGCCACAGGGTGTTATGTATCGAGGTAATCAAACGGTCTGAAGAATTACAATCGTGATCAACAGTCGTTGAACCAACAGTCGCGTTCATACCTTGCGCGTCATGAGAAAAAAAAACGAGCAAGATATCCCTGAAGTTGTTCCGAGTGCATCGTACATGGTCCTGAAACGCACAGCACCATACTCTTTCTTCGCGCGTGACGACGATTGGGTAACGCACTTTTAATGCGAGCAATCGTGGCGTTTTTGGAACCTTTTGAAACACTGGAGTGAGATCGATTGAGAGTTTAAGTACGGAGTTTGCTGGAGAGAAAAAGAAGTTCATGAAGGATATTTCAAGGATTATATCGCCATCACGTCGATGTTGGTGAATTTCCTTCGTATGCACCGAGAATTGCTTCATGGCGTGATTTGGCTTAGTTAAATAGGCCAAATGTGGCCAGTCGTCAGAAACGGCTCCGACGACGGGTGATGCATGATTGTCCCATTCCTCTTGAAGCTGTCGGGACGCATCGATCCATCTCCTTATACCGTGACACTTGGGTCTGATAATAACGCTTCTGTTTGTTGTACTTTACAGTTAATATTGAAATCGAAAGCCACCAGTCCCATCACGCTTTACTTTCTCATGCTACGTGGACCTTTTGGGGAAATGCAAGTCCAGCCCAAGATCTATCATTTCGAGTTTTCAGAATCGAATTGTGAAAGCCCTTTGGTGGCCTTCCCGCTTACTGATTCAGCTGAATGCAACAAGGTTCTTTCGGGCAAAGCGATCAACTGCCGGTTCGTATAAAATGATGCGGCGCCAAATGCGGCTCTACAGGGCTTGCCGATATGGTCATGAGTCTATCTCTTTTTTCTCTCAACAGGTTGATCATGTTCATGTGTCCCAAGTGAAGCAAGGGGTGTCCCTCATGTTTTCTGACGGGCATTTCGTGGCCAAACTTGAATGGGCTTGTGTGCATGTGTTCGCCGTAGCGTAGATTTTAGACGGAAAGAAAAGAAGGGAGAAGAACCGAAAATCTATCTGTTGCGCTCAGGATGGGATTCTTGATCTCGACACAACCATTCGTAGTCCATAGCGTGTTCTACCTACCGAGTTGAAAATTCTCCGCAATCCACTCTTCCAACTCTTACCTCAAATAACGAACAAGACCAACGTATCTTGGCGTTTCATAATTTTTGCGTATTTTTGGTTGAATCATTTTCGTGCGTACGGAATACCTTTCGAGGTTATTCTTCTTTTCTTTTTTGCTTTTAATTTTTTATAACATAGAAAAACGTATATATTGAGAAAAAAAACATACTTTATTGAAAAAATCTAGTAGACCAAGAAAAACAAAGAGAATAATGATTTAGTGTTTCGTAAATTTGTATTGATTTGATAATCAAATTTCTCACAGTATAATCCCAACCTATTCGAGGTGGGCTCAACTCTCAAAGTACGGTGAATATGTATTTCACCGCCACCGAAAAAAAGAAAATACATTTTGCAGGTGAAGACTCTAATACCGCATTGTGTTGTTTACTTTAAAGGAGGAAAAGATGGGTGTGGCGCACTCTCTTATTCTTTTCTCCCTCTCTCGGTAAGACACAAGTTTTGAAGATGACGCCCGTCTTAACGCATGAAAAAACTATTCACATTTTGAGTTCACGAGTGTTTGTCTAAAAACGCCGCGCGTTTTTCTTCTCTCTTCCCAAAAGGTTCCCTTAACTTGGTTAACATTGACAGTCTGAAAACAACGGGTCCTCATGAATACTTTGCCATGTCGAAAGAAGAACGATACTGTTGTGACTGCACTGATGAAATATTGATACGGTTTTTTTTCTCTCTCCGACAGGACTTGCAAGGTTGCTACGCTCTTTCGTTTGTTTACTCTTACGTTGACAAGAGTTTTGAGTTGGAAGGATGGTGTTGACAGTCGCGCTACACGGCCAAAGAATAGTGGAAGGGCGCTGTCAAGTGAAACTTGAAACTTTCTTGCATCTTTTAATATTTTCCCGTCTTTCTCTTAGCTCGAGCTTATGCAGTCCCGATATAACCTTGTCATATTCCCTTTCTTTATGAAGGGCATGCCTCTTTGTCTTGTTATTCATCTCTGGAGCAAACACGGCAGGAGAAGAGCTAGGAAGTTTCTTATTTTCTTGGTAGGTGTGCGTCGTCGAGCACAAACAACCGGCTTTACACAAATTAATTTGAATAGTTGAAACACGCTCTGGCGTATAGCATGCAGCAGGGAGGGGAAAAAAGACGTGCGTCGTGTGCGAGCGTGATGGGCGTAGCCAACTTTGGCAAAAGACGAGACGGAATAATGTGTTTGCCACTCGACTGCATTCGATCTATGTAAAATGCGATAGATCTCTCGACTAATGGTGCTTCAACAGACGCCGATCGATCCGATTTCTTTTCTTAAAAAAGAAACATTTCATCTTTTTCGGTAGACTCTTAATGCAAGTCATTTATCCAAACAAGAACCGGTTGAGAAAGTTTACTCAAGCCACTCTTACTCTGGCATTTTATAACTAAATTGTGACTGTGTGCGAGATAGAGAGAGAAATAAGTTGAAAAGGAAGAACTTAACCAGTCGAGAAAATGTACCGGTACGTCATCTTGAGAGCGAGGAAGGAAAAAAGAGAGCTCGAAAGAGATGGAAGAACGAAGACTCTTGATAGAAGGGGCGTAATTACCGTTGGAAACTTTGCTGGAAACGGAAGACACCCACCCCTAGATCCCCAAAGTTTTCAGATGAAGAGAGGGATGATGCTCCGACTCCGAACATCCTTTTTCCTCTCGTAAAATTGCTTTGACGGCCCGGAAGCCAACCCTCAGAGTTACCAATCACGCCGGAGCATAGCACATACGGACTATGCGGAAGGGCGTTTGATTTCTGCGTATTTTCCGAGTTCCAAAAATCCCTACACTCTCTCAGCTGCTTGCATCTTGTATCCTCCTCTTCGTCTCTCTCTCTCTCTCTCTGGTAAAGTGATGCGGATCAAACGAAGCAAGAAAGACCCTCTTCCGATGCATTTCCCTATATTCGGCGCCCCATTTGCAACATGGTGACGGGGAGAATGTTGAGCAAGAGAGAGAGAAAGAGAGGGTGGCTGGCTGTGCGTGCGGGTCACTTGATTTCACGGGCGGAGGAGACGTAATAGCATAGAAAGGGGGAAGTAAAAGAGGTGGAGGAGGAGGAGGAAGGAAAGTGTCGAACATAAAAATGTAAGCCCAGATGGCTCCAATTTACGAGCAACACTAGAAGAGGACGGTGAAAAACAGTGCGCTCTGCATGCATGCAACTGGCACGTCATTGCCCCAACGATGTTGAAGGGGAGGCGACCCAGTGCCATCACTCTTTTCTAGCCTTCTTTTATATATATACATTTTTCTCTGCTAGCTAGGGCTACGAGGAGAGTCGGGGGCCTCGAAAGTTTTCGACGGCCTCGTCAAGCTATATACAGTATATGCTGGGTCGTAAAAAAAAAAATGAGGCGGGCACTATAAGGTGTGCGTGTGTGGCCCAATATGAAACGGGCCGCAATTGGACCAGATCCTCTTCATAGCGTTCTTACGACTTAAGCTCTAAATTCTCTCTTTTTAACTTTGTTCGTTTCGTCGTTGAACCGAACCGAATAGAGGCTGCGCCGGCTCCGTGGGTCTGAGAGAGGAGGAGGAGGAGGAAGCTAATGAAAGCAGCCGAGTATTATAATGGGTGCAATCTTGGTGGTAGCAGAGGAGACGACGAGCCTTCTTCTCATTTCTAACCCCCTCGCCATCAAATTTGTTTTCCAGCCGGAAGATGATGATAAGCCCATCTCTATAATCAGCCCCCTTCTTCTACTCCAGCAGAGCCAATCCATAAACATGCATTTTTATGTATCTATATATATACAGCGCACTACAGTGGCAAGGGACTCGACTTGACGTTGAGAATAGAGAGTGAGAGAGTTCAACTTGCGTTCGAGGAATCATTCGATTTCAAGCGTTTCCCACTAGACTCAGACTACCTTTCCTGATTAGATACTGCTACGACAACCAATTGTTTCCTTTCCAACGAAAGGGGGTCCCAACTGCTAGATAAATTGCTGATTTGTCTTAACGAGGAGAAACTTTAGTGGGAAGTTGCGCTCCATGGTGTCTGGCGAGGGGAGTAAACGTACGGGGGCGGGTTGCCCGGTTTTGGCCGGCCCGGGAGTGTTTGAACTTTGCGATCTCGTGCCCGAACGAAGCGTTGCTGATTCCCACGACATGGTCAACTTGGAAAACTAAAATAAAAATACTTTCTTTTTCCAACAATTCAAGTTGTTTTCTCGTCAGGTCTGGCTCGCAACCCGCAACAAACAAACAAAAATATGCGGGGAAAAACGATAGTAAACGGGGAAAGCACTTTTAGAGTTGCCGACTTCATTTGTTTTAAAAGTATATATTTTGTAAGGAATGGGGAAAATATGCATTGAAAGTAACAAAAGAAAAACAACAAAAAATGTGGAGGTGTCGTAAAATAAATTCTACCCCCGTCCAGAAAAATCGAAGTAGTCCCGCCCTACACCCTGACGTAATTGCCATTTTGCATTATATCGGCTCGACCATTTCGTTTTTGTTTTGTTTTTTTCCTCACCCCTTAACGGACCAAGAAAGAGTTACCTTCAATCACATTTTTATCGTTCTCCTAGGCGTTTCTAGATATATTTCACTCGGGCACTACTCCCGTCCATTTGTATACGCATATAATATATAACATGGGATGGCTATTAAATGCATCGAAATGTCTTGGGGCTTTCACGCTCACGAGACGTGCCCCCTATCTACGAGCTCTTTGGGGTTGTAATAACTGGCCGTCTTTCAAGTACAAAGCGATCATTAAGCAAAGGAAGGAGAAGGCTGGAGGAAAAAACAAAACCAAATGACAGGGGAACTTTGTCTGGCCATATTGACTGCACAAGGGAAATGGGAAGGAGTTGGCCAAGAGAGAGAGAGAGGGAGAACGCATAACAATTTATTAAATTTCTCAGCCGGCCACAAAACCCATCATTAGCGGTACATCACACGACGGTTTGTTTTTGTTTTCTGTTGTTGTTTTTTTCTCTTTCTCTCTCCTTTTTCTCGACTGTTTTCATCCAACCATTTTTTTCGTACGTCATCGTCGTGTCGTTGTTGCGTTTCCCCTTTTTACCGAATGTCGTTTGCGACCGCAGAAATTGGATTGTCTCTAGCCACCAGAAAAGATGTGTGGCCGCCTCGCTAGCATTAGAACTAGAAACGTCTGTTTGGTCAAACATCAATCCGGCAGTTTTTCTCTCTCTCTTCCGAGAAAACGACGACAGGGAAGGAGGGACAAATAGAGAACATTACAGTATTTTTCTCCTTTTTTTTGCCAGACAACCTTCGTTATTCATTTCCTCTCTCTCTCTCTCTCTTTCTCGGGCTGTCTACGTCGGGGATGTAATGATCCGCAACTCTCTCTATCTCTCTTTTGAAAGAAAACCGGGGTAATTTCCTAAATCGTCCAGGAGACTCGTTCCTTCCCCCGTTTTTTTTCTTTCTTCTTGTAGCCGACCCCATTGTCGACGAGAAACGGACATAAAGATATTACAAATGAAAGTCCGACCGTTGCGTGACAGAGTGCGTTTGGGGATTTCGACGACGGTTAGTTCCGCCGAGCGCAAGTGGAATCCGGTTATCCAGCTGAAGCATAGAAGGCAAAACGGGTCGGAAAGGAAGATTAGAGCGTATACAATATATATATTGTCTAGCCTCCTAGCTACCTAGTGAATAATAGAGGGGAAACAACGCATCGATGACGGAAAGGAACGGATCGCATCAACGAAAAGGAAAGGGGTGTATGTTGGCAAACAAATAATAATAATAATAATAATAAGTGTGATCGCGTTGCCGTGGATTACCCAATTCATTAACCTTAGAGATAGAGTGTAGTGCCCTGGCGCTAGGAGAGAGAGAGAGAGAGAGAGGAAGGAAGGAACTTGGAACGCGGACACGGGCGGCCGTAAGTAATGAGCTCCGCTCCCCGAGAGTTGGGAAGCGAAAACAGCCCCACGGCTGAGAGAGCGTGTGTCTGTTAGTTGATTGACGTTGGGTCCAGTCGCTATGACATCGCCAAGTGGAGCGACACTATACATCAGCGCGCGATGGATTTCGCTCCGATGACCACGCTCTTTCGCTGATTCTGTCTCCCGGGCTCTGGGACGTCATGTCAGCAGCTCGGACCAGGGGCGAGTCATGCAGTCCGCACTCCTACTACTACTACCACTAGTACTACTATGGTTATAGCAAGAATACAGTACAGAGGGGGGGAGAAAGCTGATGATGACAACCCCCATTTGCTATTGTGCGCTCTGCGACGTTCGTCGTCCAAACAGAATACACCGGAAACATGGTAATTGCGCTAGACTCCTCCTACCATCAAAACCCCCTTCTCGACCGACCCCAAATAGACGCCCGTAACTCGAGCAAATGTATGCGTCAAGCTGCTGGACTCGAGTCCGCAGTTACCGTTCTGTAATTGGTGCTCATCTCTCTCTCTTTCCTCTCTCTTTTTTTTAATGGATTTTACTTTGAACTTGTACACCGGTAGTCAGCCCGCCCGACCCAACCCAAGTAGCCGGAATCCGCTCCAACGATTTCATCCCTTATTCCGGGAACTCAATGTTGCTCGGCACCGCTTAGTGTAACAAATACAAAAGTTGCCCTTCAGACAGTTGCGTGGGCGATCTTTGGCCGAAACCTATAGTTTCTAAGGACGCCGGTGTATGCGTTACGCTCGGCTCTCAAAACGTTGACATTGGCTGGGCAAAGTTTTCTGTTCTTTTCTTTTTCCTTTCATTCTCTTTTGTTTTTCTTTGTTTTTTAATCCGCTCCCTTTCGGGTGGAAGATGAGATGAACCGCAGTCACGCCAATTGCATATTGCTTAGACCGGCTCGCTGTACCGGCTCAACTCCGGGAGTGGCTATATCTTTACATCGTTGGGCCATCATGACTTGATGGAAAAGCTCCTTTTTTTATCCTATTTTTTTTTTCCTTCTCTGGCTCACATTTCGTAATTCCACTGGCCGGGATATCACGACTTGCTCATCGTACGAGGCGCACTTCCGCCAGCCGAGATTCTTTCCTTTTATTTTTTGTTGTTGTTTTCTTTTCGTATTTCTTTTTTGGGGTTTTCCAGACACTGTAAATACAACATGATATTTTCCTCTCTCTTTCATCTTATATTGTCCCTCTTCTCTATCTCTTTGTGCTTCCCTAATGAAAGGTTCTCACACCGCCAACGTACACTCCAACTTGCGAGCATTAACCGGCATTAGCTGTAGGACGAACGTGATTTGCTCCTCACTCCCTCGCTGCTCAGCGCTCCTCTCGTCCTCTCATGGCCGACGGGCGTCGGGACGATCGATCGGCCTCGTCCGCCAGATATTTAACCTTCGCCGAGCCAACGAACATGTTTTCGCAGAGGTATACTATACAGGACGGTCGTTGAGGGTCGAGTGAATTTGTTATTACGGTCCCACTTTGCCTCGATCGATCCGATTCCGGTTTCTCTTCTATTACCTATCCGTCCCCGAATCGCCCCGTGTTTTGATCTCTTCGGGGCTTCTATTGCACAACCAGTAGAGGAATCGACATGATAGCATTCTCCACTGGTACTGAGAAGAGGAAGCGATGGCAAAGTCCGTGATATTTCGTAACCGGTCGGTAAATAGACACCGACGTTGTACAGCAGACGAGCAAAAGTCCGGGACAGAGTTCTACGTCTCTCTCTCTCTCTCTATGTGATGAAGGGAAGCGAGTTACATGTAAGCACCGGTCGGTCGGTTGGTAGTTGGAAGCTTTCAATATATATTGGAACGCGACGAGACGCGATTGAAAGAGGAGATCTCGAAACGATATATGTGTTAACACAAGAGGGGCGAGATCGAGGCGGCCGGACGCTACTTACGCGGTCCACTTTCTTACGACATGCACTACAGAGGATCTAGTCGGTCACTCTTGACTCATATCTAACTACAGATACGTCCTTGATACTCGATTGAATGTTAGCTGCTACTCTTGTGCACTGGAGACGGCCACATCGATTGAAGTTTATCACTTTAGCGGGATGCTCTCTCGATCCAACTCCTCCGGTGCTGAGTGGAGTGGGTGAGGGGAGAAAAAGACGTCTAGTTTATATAATAAGAAAGAAAGAGAGAGAGAGAGAGAGGGGAAGGATGGTAGTATGATGCTATACACAGAAAAGAGAGAGAGAGAGAGACACGCAAAATAGGCAAGAAGAGATACATCCGAGTTTATTGAATTCGTCCTTATAGCGAGGCCCGGAGCAAGTCGATGCCAGCAACAACTTCATTGACGTCTAACTTACTGGACTGGAGTCATCCAACCGTCCCCCTATGGAAAAAGGAATTGGTTATACTGTACGACACTGGAGACTCTCCTCTACAAAAATAAAATTGGAAAAAGAATTCAATCATCGGTGGCAATTCTCCAGTTTCAATTGCCACCAGTCGGGCGTTGTATGTCGACGAGGTTTTCTTCTTTTCCCCCACACATTTTCCAATATTCAATTTAGGTGACACATAAAGTCGTTTTCCCTCTTTTTTTTTTCCTTTTTCTAGGCGAAAAAGAGAGAGAGGTGTGTGGGAAGTTTTTTTTTTTTAGTTATTTTTAACTTTTTCCTCTTTTATTTTCAATAGAACATTTGGTTGACAAATTCGTGTTTCTAGCGTCGGTGACATTTTGACAAGTTGGAATCGTTACTCCGACACTCCTCCCCTCTTGTTTTTGATAGATTTGATATAAAATACCTAGCTGCTCTTATCGCCAGCAGTGGTGGAATGGCTTCCCATTTAGCGCCAAGTTGGTGCAAGGATGGAATAAGAATTGAAAAGGCTTAATTATGTGAATGACGACATTGCTCACGAGTCGATAATCAGCGGTGGGAGAGGGGGGATTTCCCTCTTTTTACAATATATCTATTTTTTTCTGTTTTGGGAGCCCTGCTTTCGGGCGGATTTTCCTCCTTTCCTTTCTCGTCTTATTGTTGTGCTGCCTCGTCGAAGGCTCTTTAGTCACCGTCGTCAACAGGGGAACAGTCGGGGACAGAAAATCGTTCACGGGCCCTTGGATAGGTCGTAAGCTAGCTCTTCCATTGATCACCCGTGACCGTGGAAACTTTATTGAAAACTCTGAGAGCGGATGAACGGATTGAATGGGAAGGCAGTCAGCCAGTAGCCTATTTTCCAATGAATTCTTGTTGACGACAAAGCTGTGCTACAGTGGCAAGAATCCGACGAGTGCTGTGTGTGTGCTGGCGGTGCGTGAGAGCCGGAGAGACTGCTGATGTCATGTTGATGGTCGGATAAACCAGCCAAGGGAAAGATATGTCCCTCAACTTGTAACCGTTGTTCACGGAGCCGGAACGGATGACGAGATTATCGATCGAAGAGAGAGAGAGAGATTGATATTCAAGCCGGATAGGTAATTGGTTGGACGGTTCGAGACTTTGAGTTAAGAACGGGCGAGCGATCGAGCGAAAGAGTCGGAAAAGGGGGGGTCCGCTTTTGCTGCTGGTCGCGTGCTCTCTTCGTCGAAGAGAAAAGCAGCAGCGAAAAAAGACTTGTACACGTGCGTCGCCGTGTCTACGTGCTAGATATGGCCGGCGGTCACGAAACCAAGGAGACCCGCCAGCAGCTATGCCACCGATGATGTATTCGCCAATTATCCTTCCACGAAGGCAAGAACCTGGCTCTCGGCGACGTATTGGGCAATATAGGCAGTCCACTCGATGATTCAGCTGCTGATGGAAAGACTCTCTACTCCTCGCTACCTCTCGGAATCGGTTGTGTAATTTGTGTGCGCAGGCCGCTAAGTGCGCGCCAAAAGGAAAACACCGGACGAACACAGACAGACTGGGCAGGGAGGTAGTAGTCGGCGTCGTTCTAGTAGTACTCCACAGACGGAACCATTGAACCGTTTTTCCGTGTGAAAACTATTTTGTAAAAGGTGGGCAATATAGAAGTGGGAATGGCGGCGACGGCCGTGCACGCCGACGACCGTGATGGGCACGAAGAGTAATACCAGTGTCCACCGAATACAATGGAGGCTCTGATGGATAGACCAGCGATTATCCTTCCCTTCCGAATTGGTCGGGCGCGAGGGGGCCCAGCAGCAGCACGGGGGAACACTGCTGCTTTCTTGTGAACACACACATACACACGGAGAAAAAAAAAGGGCTATCGCGACGCTACGATCGGTGGTCGACGTAATTAACCACATGCGGTCTCGGGAGGAGCCATTATATATGGGCTAGCCACGAATGCCCGGGCTATTGTTGCAGCTCCGTGGAAAAGCGTGCCCACACTTTGCAACTCAAACTCTTTTTTTTTTTCTCTCTCTTCTTTTGCTTCTTTTTCGTTTCTCTTTTCGAATGTAGGAGATATAGAGGGTTAAAAAAAGAAAAAAAGGAAAACACGAGCCCATCAAGCTCCCATATTTTATATCGAACATCGACACGTACGTATATAACTGGTCTTTTGGGTTGTTTGACTGTTGAGACTGACTCTTATCTTTTCCAAAGCAGGGGGCTTGTTCAATTGGCCCGGCAATTACTGGAAGAGGCCGGTAGCCATGTAGAAAACAACCGAAAAATACAACCAACCACCGCGTAGACTATCTATATATCAAAAAAAGAAAGAATATATATATAAGGTAGATAAATAACATATAGACCCCTCTGCTCCTGGCTGCTCTTTGGTTCAAACGTTCGAAAGAAAATAGGTAAAAAAAAAAATAAGAAAAAAAGAAATATTCCAGCCTTGAACTCGACCCTTTCCTATATATCAGTCCGGATGGAGGAGAATACGACCGCGGGATTCTCTACTACATAAGAGTATTGTTAACTACTTGGCCTTCCCTTCTGCTCTCCCTGTGTGTGTGTGTCGCTCTACGCCACGTTTTCAAATGTGTAATTATGGCCAGAGAGAAGAGTCTAGTAGGAAAGAAGAAGAAAAAAACACAAGGAGGAAATCGTTCCGAGAACTTACACAACCAACACAAAAAAAACCTGTTTTATTTAGCCGGAGACTGGTGCTGGCTGCACGATTGCTATCAAGAGAGAGAGACTGCACCAAATTGTGTCTACCACGACGGAAGACATTTTCTCTGGTATTTTTTTTTTCTCGGTGGGTACCTGATTGCTCCATCGCCGTCGTCATTTTTTTGTTTTTCGTGTTCAGGTGTTATGTTTCTCCCCCACCACGAAATTTCTTGATTGTAATAGCGTCATATATTAAAGAGTCTGTCTGAAGGATTTTCTAAGGTCGAAAACACCGAATGTCCAGTCCGTAATACAACCGTGTATTTTTTATTTTTATTTTTATATTTCTTATTTCAAAAAAAAAAAAGAGAGAAGGAAATAAAAGGAAGGAGCAAACGGGAAGTGACGTTGGGTTTTTCATCGATATGTGAGGTCCTCTGCGCGCGTTTTCAGACGGCAATCACGCTCGCATCTAATTTGACCCGTCAAACCCGGATGCCGGCCTCGTTTTCGTCCGGCGGCACATGACGGATGACGACACCGCAGTCGAGTCGCCCAAGAGCCAATGGACCACCATTTGAGTTTTTCTTTTATCTCTTTTTTTTTTGACTTGTTACCTTTTAGCTTTTATGTTTTCCTTTTGATTTCTTTCCCTTCCATCTAGGATACTACTATGCGTTGCATTCTCTGGAGATGTTGAAGAAAAGAGACTCGATCGGACCCTGATCCATTCTTCCCTTTTTTTCCTTTTTTTGTATGATTATTATAACTTGAATGGATTCTTGACTCATTTTTGATATCTTTTTCCTCCCCTTCGTGAATTCTCCTTTTTTTTCCTTCGCTTTCTGGAGGGGGAATTGATAAATCGGTTCGAGTTGAACCGACATAAAAGGTTTGATCAATGTGGAGCTGACTCTCTGTCGGATAAAGAGAGAGAGAGAGAGAAAAGAGTGAGAAGGGACCGACCAAAGGGTGTGTGTGTGCTTGGGCTATTGAGAATCGAGAAAAAAGGAGGAAGACGGGCGCGAGATATTGATTCGATTGTGATGATTTCTGACTGACGACCGGCGGGATCAGCCGAGCGAGAACGGCAGTAAATCTTTGTCGACCAACCGGGCAACCCCAGCAGCTCTTTGTCGCCATTGTCATGTGCGCGCGTGTGTGTGCCTGCGCTTTTTTTTCTCCTCTTCTTCCTCCTTCTCTTCAACTGCTAGCCGTGTGTATCTGCGTGGGTATCTCCCTTCTCCTTTTTTTATTTATATTGAAAAAGAGAAGAGGAGCCAACGGTGTCGACGCTGTCGAATAGCAGCACCGGGGTCTTAAATGCATTTATCACTCGATTTGTCGGCAGGGCCAATGTTCGGGAGCAGACTACTATCTCGACTGTATTGTCGGTGGAGGGGGGACGCCATGGAACAGTGGCCTTGCCTCTTTTTTTTGTCAGTGTGTGAATATTTCATTTAAAAAAGGGATGAGGAGGTATCTACTGACAAAAGGCCATGGCAACATCATGCAACGGGCTCCATAGATTCATTTTTTGTGTCAGGGGGGGTCGCGATCGACGCTGGAGCTCCAAAACTGATGGACGAGCCGGAAGCGAAAGAGAAAAAAAGAGAGAAAGAGTCCGGGTGTGAAAAATGATATAAAACGGGGCGCCCGCGATCGACGACACACACAGGGGCACACTAAGGGCAAACGATGATGATGATGGGAGCAGAAACGACGTACGACGGTTTGCTCCCGACTGCGCTATACGTCAAAGGCAGAGTGGAAATAGGGCGAGCTAGGGTGGTTTTTTTGGTCGGAGAAATATACATCCCCCCTCTTGTCGCCGTGGCAAAAATGAGATTAAATCCGGACGATGACGGATAGTTTTGTTGGCCGGTCGAGTTGAGCCGGCCCTTTGATACGTGTGGGAGGAAGATGAAGACGAAGCAGAAGAAGAAGAATGAAGCCCTATTGGGTCCTCAACGCCCCATGTCCCCGATTTCGACCCGTGTCGGACGTGCCGTAGTAAGAGACAACGGACCTAACGATCAAAGCAAACCGGGCGCGGAACTGGCGGCATCATTGAAGCAGAACGATTTGAGAGAGAGACCAAAAAAGGAAGAAGACAACGAAAAAAAAGGAGAATGAGCTGTAGCTGTAGTTCCCAGTGTTGAGTGGAGTGGATGAGAGAGAGAGAGAACGGGAGCATCGCAAGGTTTTTCACAATGTTCCTTCTCGCCGCCCCCAGCGGCCATTTCTGGATTGCTAGATGAACCGACGTCTAGCAAAAGCATAAGAAAAAGATAGTAGCAGCGGTGAAAAGAAGAAGAAGAAGAGCGTTTACAGTTGAATGGAGACTCAAAGGGGGGAAACCCTGAGGAGGTACCTTGGCGCATCTCATTTCAGCTCGATTTTCTCTCGTCAGCGAACTAAATTGTCTCATTACCGGCTCATTCAATCGTTTCAAGTCGTGGGCATCGCCGCGATGGAGAGCAATGCACACAAAACGAGAAGAAGAAGGAGAAGAAGCGGAGCTCATTCATTTCGCCCGATGATATTTTTCAATAGCAAACAATATCTATATTAAATAGATCCGGCTGGTGGCTCTTTATCTTCCCCCTATCGCCCAGACTCTGATGAAAAAAAGATTAGAAACAAACCAATTTGATGATGGAGCAGAAGAGATCGACGGTGCTGCTGCCGCCTTCTTTGGGAACATTTCACGATCGAGGCCATCAGCGTAGAAAACGGTACGAGACGAGAGTGTTATGAGAGAAAGAAACTCATCGCCGAGATCAAAAGACGATTGGCACACAGGAAACTATTACATTCCGTCGTCGCCGTCGTCGTCGACGGCCTGTTTTGTTGGTTTCTTTTCAACTACATCAAACCCTATTCTGTTTGGTGGTGATTATTATAGCATCTCTCTCTCTCTCTCTCCTCTTCTACCTTTTCTTAAGCGCGCTTATAATTTTATATCATCGTCCTCGCCAGGTACGAAGTAGGTTCAGAGGTTTTTATGCGATCGTCAAGTGCTGTGTTATTCCCATTCTCTCCCCTCCGTCCAAATAGCCGAGATTTTTAAATGGCCGGCGGTCTTTTCCCATAACCTTTTGGCCACGAAAAAAAAAATGTTTTTCTTTTCTTTCTTCTACAAAAAAATAAAAACGAAATAGGAAAAGAGAAAAAGAGACACGGAGAAAAAGAGGGGAATGAAGAGAAGAAGAATAATGATTTCCGACAGAGGCCCGTGTTGTATGCCAGCGGTTCATTACCTTACACACACAAGTGTGTACAATGCGTGTGTACGCGCCTATAGGAGAGAGACTCTGTACGTGTTGCCCTTATAGAGTCGAGCCTTAATTGGATGTCGCCAGTAATACCAGCGTAGCTAGCGGTCACGTCACCTCTCCTTGGCTCCGTCGACCTGGGCGGTGGTTTCTACTTCTTCTCCGCAACGGAACAACAATCGTTGTTGATGCATACATGTTCCTCCAAGAAGAAAGAGAGAAAAAAAGGGATGAATTGGAATAATCATAAGGCTACGCGACGTAGCTACGCTGCGTACTGTGAGGATTGCATCTGCATTGCTTTGGCTTGTACACTTAGACATGTATATTGCTATAGAGTGTTGTACTGTTTGGGTGGCGGCGCCTGCTGTCCTTGTGGTCGGCCGGGCTGCCCATCTCTTGTATCACAAGGTCAGGCCTCAACTGCAAGTTTTTCTTCTTCTTCTTCTTCTCCATTCTTTCCTTCTTCTTGTTGTTGTTTGGCCTCCTTGCTGGGCTCTCTCTCTCTCTAGCTGGGCTTCGAGGCACCACCAGCAAGGAAATGATGCAGTTGATAGTCAAACCACAAAAATAACCCACAACTCTCGACGGTCCGTCTTTTTTCCTTTTTCCCTTTTGCCATCCGACGACGACCACCGAACACCATCATCTCTCCTCCTCATGGTAGTAGTCCCGGTTCCACGATGAAGGAGCCAGATAGACCGAAAAGTCGAGAGGAAGAAGCCAAGACAGATAGAAGAAAAAAGAGAGGGGAAAAAATGCAAAGGATAAGACGAAATAGAGGGGGGATACCAGGAGAAAGAAAGAGAGAAAAAAGGAGAAAAACAGCTATATTTTCTTCCCCGACCGGCAATTATGACCATCGTATCAGTTCTTCTACGGTTCTAGCTATTTTTCTTGGGTAGAATACAAAAGAGGCATGCCGGAATAGCATTTTCCGACCCAAAACTCTTAAAGGAGAAGGATAATATATATAAGGGTATATATATATATATACTATTGCCGCGTGGAAGTCTCAGGAAAATTGTACGAGTGCCGTGTCTGTAATGTTGTCTTGTGCTCCGGAGAGCTGATGGAAACGCTCGGTTGATTTTGGTGAAAGATTCCAGTGAGCTTTTCGGAATTAGAATAACGGATTGATATGTATGCGCCCGGCCCTCTCTCGCTCTCTCTCTCTTCATTCTTTTCATTCTCTATTTCTCTCCACTTTTCGTCCCTTCTTCTTCCTGTGTGTATTCCTGCGCCGACGACGACAACGATGGATGGCATAAAAGTTGAAGCCCGGAGAAAATCGTGACTGATTTGCGGGGCTGAATGAGATGCTAAGTCGATCGTTTAAGCCCTTCTCTTCGTACTCGGTTCCTCGCAGCCTATTCACGTGAACATTGATATGCATTTCTCTTCTTCTTCTTCTCTTCTTTTCTCTGGCTCCTCTCCTCTATCCACCAGGGAGGAACGAAAATTAAATGCCGGCTGTCGGCCAGCGTGAACACGCCGCTTCGGGAAATCGTGCTGCTGGCTGCTGTGAGCAAACGCAGCAGAGGACAAATGAACATTTTTCTTTAAAGAGACACAAGAGACAGCAGGAGCGGGAGCCGAGAGAGAAGAAATGTTTAAAAGGACGAATAGAAGTAGGAGGAGCAACAAAAAAAAAAGAGAGGGAAGGCCGGAGATGACGCAAAAGAATGGTCCGAAAAGATTGAAACGATATCAGGCAGACATGAACAGCCGAGCGTTGAACAAATGGCGTTTTTCCCAGAAAGGAGGGGGGCGAAAATAAAATAGAGAAAAAGAAGAAGAAGAGGAAGAAGAAGTGTGCGACGTAGGGGAAGCGAAAGGGAGCTTCGTCCTCCGTTATTGCTCGTTCTGATTCAGAGATAGAAAACAAGCGGCCGACCGAGTTCCCTTCATACGTTGCCGTGCAAGGGAACAACAACGTTGGCGACGACGGCCAAAGTTCCGGCGACAACCTAAATCTGGGGAAACGATGGAGCGAGAGCGGTGCTGCGAGAGCCCAATGAAGAGAAAAGAGACACGGAGAGGAAGGGATAGGCTCCAGATGTTGCGTCACAAGCGGTTGCGGCCTATTATCTGATAGGCGCGTTGGGAAAGCGCAGTCAGGTGGACGAGCGTCGAACGAGGGCCCCCTTGTTACCGGCATGTTTCCCTATCGGCATCGCTTACCTCACCATTGCCGAGGTATTGGTTAGTAATGAGGAGATCCGCCACCACAAAAGCCACGTTAGGTGGTGAGACGGGGAATTCTATTCTTTCTCTCCGAGGATAGTTAACAGACAAAAAAGAAAAAAAAAAGAGAAAAAAAAAGAACGAGAACAAGACGGGCGGACGGCATACTTTTCCATGTTCGGAATCTAATCCCGTTGCCCCCACGTTTTGCTGGGTCGAACCGATGCATATACCATCAGGTTTTGGACTTGATGCTAAGGATGACGGGCAAGGACGAAGAAGACCACCCCATATCAGATTATATTCCTTCTTTTTTTCACTTAAGGTTTTTTTTTTCCTACATATATTTTTACGAAAGCCGAAACTTGGGATGGTGGGAGGAGTGCTTGTACTCGGTTTCGTCCTCGAGAACCGAGCTCTCTTGGCCTTCCCCGGCTCTCTCACACACTTGTAGGGCTGCGTTGAAAAATAATATATATGTAGCGCAGCTCTGGTCGCTGCTGCCATCTGGATTCGACTTGGAATTCACGAAATCTTTTGACAGAACTCGTCATTGAAGCAGATTGTGCGCGTTTTCGAGGGATTTTAACTTTGAAACATGTTATCATCGCACGACTTGGCATTAAAATCACGGTCGGCGTGTCCTGGAGTTGCCAAATCGACTGAAATGCTTTTCGAAATACAATTAACGTTTCGTCAGATTGACTGGATTAATGGACAGAACGTTCTCAACGGAGGAAAAAAAACTGGTTTCCTCCAATATACATTGTATATACATTATACATCCAATCTTCGATTATAATTCCATTATTCGACACAAGTTCGAAGAAATGGGCACTTTTGGTACTTATTTCTCTTTTCGGATCAATGCTCGCGTCGAATAAATAGTTCAAGTGATTAGCTGGAACCCTTTTAAGATCATTTATTCAACCAGTCTTAATATAGTTGTAATAGAGTTGAAGGCAAAATGACTAGGATGGCCAGCATTTGGTTTCTCCTTATTTTTCCCCCCTGATAAAAACAAGTGGCTGGAAAGGTGGTCGTCGTTTTCGTATATACGTGTTATGTGTATATATATATATATATATACATGTATGTGTGTGTGCTGTCTGCCGTGTGTGTGTGTGTATGCACCGTAAGTGAACATGCGGTTACGGTTTCTCTCTTCCAACATTGTGTGTTACACACGACCAATAATTGAAGGCCACAAGCTTTATCACGTGATGTGAAAGGAGAAGTTGGTCAATTGTAATGGTTATTTGTGAACAAGTGCCTCGAGACATGCTTCACGCGCGAGATATATGGCGATTCCCGGAGCCCGCAATCAAGTAGTGAGTGAACATTTTTTGATTACTCTGTTTGCACTTTAAGTTGGCAGCGAGAGCGTGAAAGTCCCAGTTCCCAACACGCGGGACGAACCGCGCTCGAACGGAAAAATAGGACGAAAAGGAAGAAAATGCTAGGGGATTTTTTTCCCTTTTTTTAAAATGTATTTTCCAAATAATTTTTAAATTGGCCGTCGTCTCTATGGTACCAGTCGATTCTGCTGCTGCTCACGGATTTCGATCAACAAACCAACCGATGCGGTACTCACTCTCTCCCTTAGTACTGAATAAAATGGCGTAGGGAGAGACTAAGAGTGATCGAAGAGAACGAATCGATTCCATCTTTTCCCCTTGTACATCTCTCCCCTCTCTCTATACAAGTTGTAGCTGCGTATATAGAACCTATGGGCTATATATATATATATCTATCTATATAATATTACTACGGAGGTTTCGATTTCGAGTCCGTCATCTGGAATGAATTGCCACGAGCAGATGAGTCAATTTTCTCTGCTGGGGTGAACTTTTTCTGCAGGCGTGTTCTGTTCGGACTGTAACGACGACGTCACCGCGCCACGGAAAAGGAAGAAGAAGCTCGGCAAGAGGGGAGCCGAGAAAGAGAGCAATGTGGCGCACATGTTTTTGGCTATCGTGACGGATACAAATGCACATGTCTTCTCTTGTACTCTGCTCCGCTTCTTCTTCTTCTTCCCTGCTTCGTCCTCGTCGTCTTCTTCTATTCCGGCCGGCCCCGGATTACACGCGGTCCTGACTTTGAATCGGTTCGGCTCCTCTCTCTCTCTCTCGTTGACCATGAAATCGGAAACTCCCATATTCTCTCTCTTTGGGTCGAAGGAACTTCTTTCATCGACGAGCCCGAACAGCCGAACATGGGCGCTTGGCTGGGCACATACAAGATAAAGAAGAATAACGGACAGCAAATACCCTAATAGAAATACTTGTATCAATGCGGGAGGTGTGTGTGTGTGTGTGTGTGTGTGTGTGTGTATTACGACTTCGTGTGTTGGGAACAAATAAGGAACGCGGCGCTCGCCCTCTCTCCTTGTTTATCCCGTCAGAGTTCTATCATGCGCGCTACGTGCGTCCTATGCGCCCGTGTGGACAACAACAGCACACACTCACTCACACGAGAAGAGATTGCGTGTTGTGATGTGAGGGCGAAAGAAGAAGAAGAAAAAAAGGAGAGCAGAAAGACCAAGAAGAAGAAAAAAAAACAGGGCACCGGATCCAATTTTCAGCAGAGTACTAGCCATCTGCTCCATGTACTTTTGATGAGGAGGAAGACGAGTGAAAAGAAGAGGGGAATTGGGCGTACTTTAGGGCTGCTGTTGCTACTCTACTACTACCACTACTACTCCGGCGGTAGCCAGCAGCAGCTATTGCTTATAACATTGCCTTTTTCTCCCCGAAGCGACGACTTTTCTTCTTCTTCTTCTTCTTCGTCTTCTTCTTCTTTTATTATTATTATGGTTTTCTAATATTTTTATTAGATCGTTTCTCTCTCTACTATCCAACTTTGGCAGCAGTTCAATAAATTAAATCTATAAAAGAGGTGCGTTCTAAAGGAAAGGACGGAGGGATCCCCCTCCGCCGGGAACTCAATGAAAATGATAAAAAGAAAAAAAGAAAAAGAATCGTAAAGACCGGAAGCTTTTTTCTAGACCGTAGCAACAGAGCAGAGCGTCGATGTGCCTAGGAACGCTGTATGGCGACCGAACGCAAACCAGGCCCCCTGCTTTGGGACTTTAGAACATTAAACAAGTTAATGGAAGAGCGAGACCAGGGGGTGTTGTATACACAGAGGGAGCGTTGCGTGAAGATAGATAGAGGGGCCCCGATTTCCGCTCAACATCAAAAGGCAATAACCCCCCACCACCACCCTCCGATTGGACTTTATTCTTCATATCAATTTCTTGTGTGTGTGTGTGTGTGAGGAAACAAGAAAAAGAAAAGAAAAAAAGAGAAGAACGTGCTCGTTGCCGCGTGTGGATTACATCCATCAAATGTAGCCGCACACCGGTATGGCCCAGTCATAAAGAACCGAGAAAAGGAAGGACGTCATTACTCATTACTCGTCGGATTGTTAGGGTTGGTCATTGCTAGGTAGCTTCTGTCCCCATTCTGTTGTTGCCTTGCTTCTTTTTTTGTGTATCCGATGTCTGTCTGTCTGGTGGTCGTGGTGGGTTTCTGTGTCTGTCTGTCTGTCTGACTGTCAGGTGGGTAGCGGAACGCTAATGATTTTGCGCGGTCAATGAGATCAAAACAATCTCGCTGTAGCTATAGATAGCCACTGCATACCACCTCAATATACCGCTGTTGTTTGTCAGAAAATACCGTCCCAAAAGGACGAACGACTGATGCGTTTCAACGACTTCCTGACGCGTCAATATATCATAGGAAGAACGCGGCTGCGCTCGTCCCAACTAGTGTTGTCTCTTGCCTATATAGTGTCCTAACCAACATGTCTTAATTTTTTTTTCGTGATGCATCAAGGAGACGACGTTCGTAGGCGGAGAGGAAGCCCGTCTCGTACCCGTTGCACTTGTTTTCTTTCCTCTTCATGCGTGTTCCAACGAATAACTACAAGACCCGCAAGGTTTTCTCTTCTCTCTTCTTTTTTTCCCCTCCAATTTGGAAATCGTTTCTTTTTGGGTTGTTGGGCCTCGCCGCCGCCGCCGTTATTTGATGATTACACGATCGGGTCGGGAAAACGAGATCGTGATTTTCGCAGGTGAGGAGAGAAGGTTGGCTCTGGCCCGAGATCAATCCGACGCGGCCGGTCACAATGGGATGAGTAGTACTACTAGGCATTTCGAAAATGTGTTTTGGGAAAAACGCCGGTAACCTATAATCAAAACCTTGTGAAAAATGGAAATAAAAAAAGAGAGTATAGGTATGCATGTTTCCCTCGGCCGTCTGTCCAAACAACAGCAGCAGCAGCAGCAGACGAACTGAAAACGTAAATCAAACAACTATCATTAGAAGTCATCAAATCATGGGGTGGATGTCGAGCACCGTCTTGCTTCCTTAGTCCGATTCAGTTTTCAAATGCGTCCTTGCGGCTTTTGCCTTTTTCTCATTTTCTTTTCTTTTTCTTTTCCTCCTTTACTTATTTATTCATTCCATTTTCTTATTAATGCAACGTCCCTTTTCTGTTGCTCGCCTTTGGTCCTCGTTGATTTGTTACTGATTGCCTGGAGGGAGGGCCACTTGTGATAAGTGCACACGTTACATGTTGGCAGCAACTAATCAATAATCGACTGCGGATGGAGCCGCTATTTACGTCTTACGAGAGACGTACGTCGAGAGAGAGAAAAGGCCAAGGAGAGTTTGTGGCGCTCGTGCGGTTCGCTTTTCCCTCTCTCGATACTCGATAGTATTTCTTTCTTTTCCGTTTTCGGCGATTTATTCGCATGGACAATCTCATTCTCATGATTCGTCTAACCTTCGATTGTTGCCTGTTGACGTCGTTTCTCTCCCTCCCCAACTCGCTGATTCATCCAAGGTGCATTTTGGCCGTCGTGTTTTCCTTTTTTTTTTCGACGCCAGAAATCGTTTGGCCGTGTTGATTTTTTAACGAAATTTGAAGGACGAGAAATTTGAAAAGAATGGCGCCACTACCACACCGTGACCAATAACCCGCCAAGGCAAAAGAGCCCGGTCAATTAAAAGAAAGAAAATGCTTTGTTTTGTTTTTTTCCAAAAGAATTTTTCTTTTTCTTATTTTTGTTTCTCTCTCTCTCTCTATTGCCTTTTTTCGTTTTAGTGGTTTGTTTTGAGATGCTCGTTCGTGGCGAAATGTATTTTTTTTTGTTACAAGTGTTTAAATAAAATATAAAACAAAAAAACAACAGCAAGAGAGAGAGACTGTAGACGAGTGCCGCCGCCGCCGCCGTCTAGGAAATAGCGGAGACCGGTCGTCATCCGTGCCGGGATCGTTTGATTTTCTGATGTGTATTCACAAACAGCAGTGGACGGAAACGTGGCAAATAAGAGACGAGGTCTTGGTGGACGTGATGGTCGACGGCACGATCGATGAATAAAGCACGCGCAAAGGCCGAGAAAGAGAAATCACGAGAGATAGCCAAATGGGATCTACTACTACGTACTACTCTATGGTTTATGCGTCGGCATCTTCGAGAACATCCCTATCCTATGCTGCCGGCCTCCTTATTCTCGTTTCCCTTTCTATCTTCTATCACTGACAACGACGGGCTGGATGCTGGACTTTCAGAAGCAGCCTCGTCTATTTATGCAGAGTGCCCTCCTTTTTGGCTGCTGCTGCTGCTGCTGCCGATGATATCAGCAGCAGCGCACACACATCTTTTTTGCGCTCTCCGGATATGAACTGCGGCCACTATCAACGGGACAGTGCAGCGTCGGGTAGCCGGACCGGTCGTTATGTTTTATGTTTGTATTCTCCATCTTTCTTCCTCTCTCTTTCTCTCTCACTGCGTGTGCGCTTTTTGTTTTGCTTTGAGCCAACGTCGGACGGGCGGAAAGAGCATTGCCGGACTTGAGGGAGCTCTTACTCCTTCGTTTTCTCAACGATATCTAGACGACGAGTGCCCGTGCGTCGTCGACCGTGCTGGCACAATAGTGTCGTCGCCAACGTTCTCCAGGACCCCCCTTCGGTCGCGTCTCGCGTCGCAGTCGTCGTCGTCTACTCCGCAGAGTATTGGGGGCAGTAGCCAGTCGTAGTAGTAGTGTGTTTGTCTTTCTACACGATATCGCGCGCGAGACCATATATGAGCCAAAAGTTGGCTCCCTCTCGTCCCTTATGCGTCTCTCCGACTAGATGCTGCTGCTGCTGCTGCTGCATTTAGAGCTGTAAATAATTCCAGCCCGAGTTAATTATTATTCAAGGTTAATGGAAAATAGTTTTTATCAAGGCGAAGATATTTTGCCCCCTTCGTGACGAAGGTCTTTTCCTTCTTCTTCTTAACTATTCGTCCCCCATCTCTTTTCGTCTTCTTCTTCCTTTTGGGATGATGCTTCCATTTATTCCGCTTCGGGGCCGGCTCTGTTGCCCAGCACACGGCTACCCGATGTATCCGCGTGTAAACTCGTTTCGAGCGCCTCTTGTCTTCTTCTTCTCTCTCTCTCTTCTCTCCTTTCGTCTTCTTCTTCTTCTTCTTCAATTTCTTCCTATTCTTTTTATAAGATGCCTAATTACCCTCATCTCTTCTAGCTCTTCTTCTGTTCCCTCCTCTCTCTCTCTCTCTTTTTTTTCTCCATAGTCATACATAAATTTATATATATATATATATACGCAGTATCTCCGGGTCTCTCATTCTCCTTTCCACCTTATAAGGCCATAAAATCAAACCTCTCAAAAACTATTTTTTTTTCTCTCTCTCTCTAGCTTCTATTCTATTCAGAGTTTCTTCTTCTAAGGTGAAATTCGTGTTACCATGTCAAAAAAAAAAAAAAAAAAAAATAGGGAAGAAAAGGTAGGAAAACGTGGACACACATTTATAATATACGCGGGCCAAAGTATTTGGGAGCAGGTGATAGAGGTCTTCAACGCAATCGACCCTCGCCGCTTCTGTGGCTTTTTCAATACTTTGCCTTCAATGAAAGACTGGAGGGGGGTGGCCGTTTTCTAAGGAGGACATAGTCCATGTATATATACGAGGGAGTCCCTGCAAATCTATACACGGTCTTCCCCTGTTCGATCCCCGCTGAGGGACCGTTTTGCAAAACGGGGACACTTTGTCTGTAGTCGATCTGGTTATATTTTGGCAAAAGGTAAATGGAGAAGAAGAGGAGAAAAGCGGACAAGGTTGGGACGAACCAGTTGGTAGTCCAGAAGGACCTCGAGGGAAAGAATACGTCTATACATAAAATATAAATGTACGTGTATATATCAAGCTGTATATAGACTTGTTGTCCATCCCTGCTGGTTTTTATGGCGATGGCGCTGCCCAAAGACTTGTCACTTAAGAAAGAGTGATTCTTTTTCTTCTCCCCCGTCTTCTTCTTTTCCGACTGGAAATGTTTCGTTTTTTTCCTTAGAGCTCGTCGCTCTTCCTTTTTAGCTGGCCCGTGTTACGTTTGTTTGACACCTTGAAACTTTTTGGCAACGATTGTAGTCTAGCGCGAGAGGAAAAGAAAAAAGAAACCCTCTGCTGCTCCCCCGCGAGAAGACGCGTGAACGGGCAAGGATAGTAAGAGGAAAACCCAAAAGAAGAAAAAGAAGAAGAAGAAGAAAACTTGTTGTGGCCAGGGCAACAGAAAATTGGCTAGAGCTTTCTCTCTTCTCTTCTTTATTTATTATTCCCAAAGAAATCTTCGTTTCTGGGTAAATGTCGTGTTGTGGTGGCATTTGGGAGCTCGTTGGGGCCGCCGTGGTCGTTCTCTTATTTCCTCTTATCTATTGTATAGTTCTGTGTTTTGGGGCTGTCCCCGGGTTCAAGAACGTCGAGGGAAAAAAGAAAGAGAAGGAAAAAAAAACCGAACAGAAAAGTAAAGAAGAAAAAGAGAGAAACATTCTTCGCATACGTGTGTATTGGCCCGTGGCCCGCCAGCTTCGTCGTCGGAGCTCCGCTCGTCACACACAAACACACACGAGACCTACAGACGAGCGTCAGGTTCGGCGTAACAGTTGACGGGGTCTTACTCCCTCCGCCATGCATCATCCTGCCATGCTCGACCGTCCACTTTTTTCTTTCTTTCTTTTCTTTTCTTTCAATTTTTTTTGGGTTGGTTGTTGTTTTGTTAACGTGTAAATCGAATAGAGCCAACATGCTTGTAAAAGCTGCTGGCTTGGATGTGCTTTGCGCGTCTATCTCGAATAGTGAAAAATGTAAAAATGTTTGATACACGCCGCCGTCGAATGGGCCGTGATCTCTTCTTTCTCATTTTTTTCCGCTGTTTTTTTCCCTCCTCTCTTGTTCAGTCGTGAGCTGGATGGGTTTTTACAACGGACAATCCGCCCTCATAGCCGGTTGAATGTTCGTCGGCATATAATACCCCTTTTCTAGGCCGGTGCTTTTTACAGCCGAGCGCATAATACCTACTCTCTTTCTCTCTCAGTTCTCCTTCTTCTTCTTCCTCGGAGCTCAGCTTCTAAAAAAAAGAGAGAGAGAAGAGACCCTCTTTTTTTCACAATGGTATTACATTACTAATGAATTGGATCAACCATATGGCGCTTGTAAAGGGAGAGGCTCTTCTTGTCAGCGCGCGCGCTTTACTGGCTTGCTCTCCCTGATGGCTGATGCTGCTCCGACCTGTCCTCCCCCACAAGAAGAGAAAGAAAAAAATCCGAGCCTCTTCCATTCTCATGAAAACGATGGGGCCCCGGATATTTCATGCATGCATGCAGTGTGTGTTAAATGCTTAAGTGTGCCCGCTTCTAACGCTCCGGATGTGGATAATGCAAGGCACCGTGTAAAAGATCCGAGGGGGCCGAGAACATTTTCCATACGTAATGACTCCTCGGAGAGAGAGAGAGAGAGAGGAACACGAGAAAATAACGTGAAAGGTAACCGGGTATGGAGAGTCGAACACGGCCAGTTGTTTGGGTTGCGAAACTTATGTCCCGTATTCATTATGATTATTTACTTTTTTGTCTTGCGCACTTTTCTCTACGTGGTGTATTTTTTTTCCTTTTTTTGATTTGTGAGTGACGCAACGTCCGTCCTCACGCTCAGCGGACTAAAGGCGGTAAACGAGTTAGCCAGAGTTAAGAACGAGCAAGTTGTGCCAGTGACACGTTCCTTGATTTTCCAGGCTCCTCTAGGCATCTTGTGTTATTCCTCTTATGAATTCCCTTGTAGAGGAATGTTATTTATTTGTATTCATGTTTTTTTTCTTTCTTTCTCTCGTTCTCTTCGTAAGACGCCGTCGGTCGTCTTCGTCGTGCGGGACCGTATAGAATTTGATGGTACCCGTGCGCTAATTGCGCCCGTTGTTTAATATTTATGGGCGACATTCTCACTTAGCCCTTCTACTTTAGGTATTTATTTATTTATTTTTTTTCCTTTTCGTTTCTAAACAAGATTTCCCTCCTTCATTTTCTCTCTCTCCCCATCGCGCCTCTTATTTCTTTCCAGGCGATCACGGCGGCTTTTCAAATGCTCGAGTAATCATAACCATCAGCTTGTGTACGTATACTACGTGTGTGTCTAGATGCCCAGCTACGGGGCCTGTAATATATAACCGGGCGAGGTAGAGGGGGGAAGAGAAAAGAGAAAAAAAAAATGAAAATAAAGGAAAGAATCAAGAACATATTTCTCATACCCCCCTCGTGTGTGTGTGTGTACGCGTATGTGTGTGTAATCGGACATCCATTAACTTTTTCTTCTCTTTTCTCTTCCACCCTCCTTCCTGGCATGGCCCGGCCCGTTATACCTGCTGAGGTATCAATAAGGCCTGTTGGTGCTGAGCCGGATGGCCAAGACTCTGCCGCTTAATGAAGGAACAATTTTTCCTTTTTTTCTTTTTTTCTTATTCTCTTTTGGTTGGCCCGGGGTAAGTAGCCCCGACGACAGCACAATTCGGTGGGGGTAAAAATTGGATTGTGAGGTCGGAAAAAATATTTCAGAGGTGTTGTGTGTTCGCTGGGGTGGTGGTGGTGGTGGTACTAGCGTGTGTGGCGCTGTTCTAGAGGGTGCGCAACCACTGCTGCAGCCACCTGAGGCTGACCGCACTCGAGGATGCCCTGGTTGCCTCCTCACAATGTAGAAAGAGAGAGAAAGAAGAAGGTCTTTTCTGCACGCACGGTCGTCTCCTCTGAGCCGAGCCCGAGCCGACACATTCAAGAGTCATACATCGGGGTCAGCCGTGCGGTTCGTGGGAAACTGAAATCACACTGCCGCACCACCTCGAGCAAGGGGTCTCCCCTCTTTGGCTCCTTTCCACTGATATCTCCAGCTGATGAGAGTCAAAGCCGTCGGAGTCGGAGAAGGAGAAGAAGAGGAAGCCTATTGTTTCACAGAGCGAAACCACCCTCCTTTCATTTTTTCCCTCTCTGGTTTGGAACAACAAACGAAAAAATGTGGAATTCTTTCTTTACGGGATCCTTCTCTCTCTCTCTCTCTCCCGTAAGGTCAAGTATATAAATATACAGTGTATCTATATTTATAGAGAAAAGACTAAAAGAGGCATTGTTGTATAGACAAGAAGACAAGAGGAAGAAGGAGCAGGGAGCAGCCAGAGCGAGGCAGGGGGGCATACGCTCAGCTCGAGTGCTGGGTTTGTTTTGTTTTTTTTTTCTTCTTTCATTCCTTTTTTTTCTTTGAAAAAAAAGGGGCAGGATTTTGGCGCTTATCGATTTAATATCTCCGACATCGCTGACCTCCCAAGAAGCGCGACGGTGATGACGACGGCGACGACGACAGCCCCACGATCTTTTTCTTTTCCGACGAGAGACATTCTTCGACCTCTTTGGTCACGTGTTCTGCGCGACTTGTCGGCGTTCCCCTCGTCGTGTCCTTTGACTCTTTTTTTTGGGTGTTGTTTTTCCCCTTGTAGCTCAAACTCCCCCACTGTCACAACAGTCGTATAAAGATCCGCTTGCCCTTTCTGTCCCGAACGTGAACGGAAAAAGGAGACGATAAAAAAGATCTATATGTTTGGCTATGTGTATATCTGTTGCGACCGAGATCGTGCCGCACCATTAACTCTTCTTCTTCTTCTTCTCTTTCCTTTTACTTTTTTTCTCTCTCTGTTTCGGTGTTGTTTCGCTCCCTGACGTCGCCGTTTTCGTCAAGGTGCGCTCAAATGTCGGCCTTTCCCTCTCGCCGTCAGAGACGCAGCGGACCCAATCACTGGTATTTTAATTGCTCAGCCAAAGTGGGTGACTCGGCGTCGTCGTCGTCGTCGGCGGCGGCGACGGCGGCAGCGGTTGTGGTGTAATGGTGTCGTGGTAGAGGGGACCGGCATTGCGGCGGCGACAATTGACGGCGGATGCAGTCGAGTGCGTCGGGTACGTCGATGATTGCAGTCACTGATTATTAATTGGAAATTCTTTATGAATCCTCGATCGTTTTCTTTTCTTTTTCTCCTCCTCCGAACGAGGAGCCCAGCGCGCCACAAAGGCAATATAATCCGGCGTGCCATTCTCAATGCGTGTTTGTGTCTGCCCTGGGATCGGTGCGTGTCTGTTGTGTGTTGTGTATTTGTTTTCATTTGTGGGAGAGCCGGCTCTACGGGCGGTCAGGATGTGTGTTTATTTCGTGAGCTTATGTATCTACGTGCCGTCTGAAAACGTGTCGCTACTGAGCGGCTCCTCTCTCTCTCTCTCTCTCCGTGATTTCTCTCTCTCTCGCCCCATTCGCTGAATAAGATTGTGTCGTACGTGGCGATTCGCACGGCCACATTTTTGATTTGAGAGAACGAGGTCGGCAACGACTAGTAGTAGTAGGCTCCTTTTATTTGGCCTTTTTCTCTTGTCGAGGAAGCGTCGCACGAATCTAAGGCGTAGTACGTAGTGACTGCTGCGCATTCATTCCACTTTTTTTATGACGGCGATTTTCGTACGTTTCTCTCTTGGAAATGCGCGCACTGGAGCAATATTTTACCGTATGATCCAAAGTGGGGGAACAGCGCACACAAATCTATAAAAAACGAAGTAAGAAGAAGGGAATAAAAAGCGAGTAAGAAAAGAAAAGAGAAGAAGAATGACTCTTATAGTATGTATAGAGAGATAGATAGAAGGGAGCAAGAGAGAGAGAGAAAAAGAACACGGACGGCGCGGACCGGTTCCACTTTGGAGCAAGGCATTAAAGGGGGCCGCCCCGGAGAAGGAAGCGCGCTCCTATTTTATTTCTGATTCTTTTATACTCGAAAGAAATTATCATTTTCCATCAGCCCCGTCTCTTTCCTTTACTCCCTCTCTCTCTCTCTTGTGTGTGTGTGTGTGCTCTTCAAAAGGGAAAGAAACGACATAAAAGCTTACAAAATACATATAATATCGTCCGTCGGTAGGTTACTCGCGGCAGCCAAAAAAAAAAAGACGGCCCCCATGCACACTATCGTGTCTCCGGCTCTAAGAGACCGGTGTAAAAGAGGGCGAGTTTGAGGCCCATCGGACGACGACGACGGAGGGGTTAAGGATTGCACGCACGAAAGCATCGCCTGCTCGCCTCGACCCACAATTCTTTTCTGCTCTTCTTCTTCTTCTTTACTCTCTCTCTTTTCTCTTCTTGGTTCGTTTTTTTTGCCCTCTTCTTCCTTTTTGGTGTTTGTCGAGTGTACGTGCGTGTGTGTAACACCGGACGTGAGAAACAGCCGGCATGTCTACACAGTAGTAGCGGTAGTAGCACACAAGTCGAATGGTAGCTGTACCTCTCTGAAAGAGGAGGGGTCGGCTAAAGGGGGGTGATGATGATGACGCAAAAAGAAAGAGAAGAAAAAAGTAAAAATAAATAGAAAAGAAAAGAAAAGACAGGTAATACATGGCGGAAAAGTCCGCGTGTCGGGACCCCTTGTGAGTTGTTGGTGTTTATCCCCCTCCCCCCTTTTCTCCTAGCGCCAATCCTCCACATCACGCACGGCGCAAAAAAAAAAATAAGAAAAGATTTAGTAAAGAAAAGAGAGAAAACTTCCGTGGTATAGAAAAAAAAGATAATCACCGCAAAAATCCCTTCGCTCTCCCTATTCCGTGGAAGCGGAGCACAGGAACGACAACGCACGTCAGCTAAAAAAGAAAACTATGCACGGACATTTCTCTCCCCCGAAAAAAAAAAACTAACCGGTGAGGTAACAACCGTACCGGCCTGCCGCGCTCATCGCTAAAGTGCGCGCACACACAACGGCGAACCCCACCAAGAGCGTGAAGCTTTCGATTAGGAAACCCCTTCTTCCTTTCGTTCTTGATCTTGACAGGCGCAACCTTTATGGCGACTACCACGACGACGACGGATTAAAAAAAGAAGAAAAAAAGAAAGAGAAAGAGGCAAGAAAAATGAAACGAGAAGCGCGTAGAATGTCTTTTTTTTATTATTTATGTACGACTGTTGTTTTCTTTCCCTACTCTCTCCTTATAATTCCACTCTCCGGTAAAAAGAAGAAGAAGAATGGATGGGAACGTCTCGTAGTAGACGACTGCTACCTCCCTCTTCTTTCTCTTCTGTCTGCGTCTCGGAACGTTTGAATACAAAACCAAAAAAGGATGAGGCGTGCCTAATGAATTTGATAATGTAATAATGGTCGCTATTGTTACTACGTGCCGAGCTAATGAGAAAGAAGGTAAAATTGTCTTCTTCTTCTTCTTCTCTCTACGCCGTCGTTCCGTCGACCGGGACCGGCAACGATAATGAACGCGGCGCACCAACACCACTTCCACGTGTAGTGTTTGAGGTAACAACGGTAACGCAACAACAACAGCCGATGAAGATTGGAGACTTGAGAGAACTTGCCTGCATTCTTGAGGTTGCCCCCCCCCTCAGTGGGTAGCGGACTACTGTGTCGGTCATGTGATTGCAAACGAATTTGAGAGAATTATTTTCGTATTCCCTTCTCTCTCTCTCTCTTGTTCTATTCAAACCATTCCTAGAGTCCTTCATTTTCTTCTGCTCCAGGATGAGGAAAAAGGGAAAGAAAATAACGTACGTGTGTCTGTGTGTGTGTGGCAGGATGTCGTATAATTTGCGCGTCGCTCAAGAGGGTGCGGCGAGGACGAGAGACCCCAACGGCTTCTACATGCACTTGAGCGCATCATATAAGTCCTTAATGAATTCAAACTTGATTACTCGTCCTATTACACGATGAATCTCCCTCGTTCCTAGTCGTTGACGCTCAAGGGCTTCGCTTCTTCTGCATCTTCCACTGCTGCAGACTTCTCAACTACTGCGACGAGTTTTTTTAAAACATTCTTTTGAAATGTGGAGAAATATTACATTGAACAAGTTTTCTCGAGTGGCAATGACTTCATTAGGCTCGTTCTTTCTAGATGCAAGTGGGGAGCAGCTGCGTTTGCCTCTTCTCCCGCACACACAATCCCTGTTTTCGTTCTGTCATCTCTGTATCTGCTTCCCATTTATCATAAGAAGAGTAATAGACCCGCCGTTCGCAAGTTTGTATAAGGTGTAATTGGGATTTTCTCCGAGTATAGCCACGTGTTTGCTCCACAGTCCTTTTCGGAGCCGCCCAACAAGTTCACTACCACCTTGGGTATTTTTTTCCCTCTCTGCTCAAACTTTCCTCTCGTTCTTCTTTTTTTACCTTAAAGTTTTGATTTGTTTCCTAGTCGTTGGAAATGAAATGCGCAGCCAGAAACCGGTCATGTTACCCAACAGGGGGCCCAGATGACGATAATGAGCCATGCAGAATCAAGAGTTATGTGTGAATGACCAGGATTCTTTTTTCCTTCTCTTTTGACGCTAGTGCGTACTATAGCGAGTTGTCGAGGATATATAAACGTATACGTGCGCGTACGACTCGGCTTGTGTGTACTTTCCGCCTGCAGGTTTTTTATGAAACGATTTGAGACTTTTCTTTTTTACTTTTTCGTCTAGTGATGGCGCTGAGCGCGAGTTTCATACCTTTTCTTATATTTCGTTTTATTCACTTCTTCTCCTCTTAAAAGTATTTTTTTTTTGTCTTCCGCTGGATTTCTCTCCGAGCGAGTCCCCCCCGAAAAAGTCCCGGTTGTCGTTTATTGTATCGTGAATTCGTGATGCCCTCTGATGCTCGCTCATTCACGGAGCCGCACTCTTTTATTTTGTTTTCTTCTTCTTTTTCGTTCTTGTCTTCTCTCGTTTCTTATATTTTTATCTCTCCGAAAATGGTCTTTCTTTTATACCATGTTTCTATTCTTCTTCGTTTTCTTTTTCGGGTTTTGGGTCTTGGTCTTCTTCGTCTGAAATGACATTAAACCTCGTCTATAATAGTCCCTCCCATCTCGAAAGATAAAGGGAATGAGAGTTAAGGCGAGGAAGGGCATATCTTTTTGATGCCCGAAATGAGACCTATACTTTTCTTCTGGGTTCTCTCTCTCTCTCTCTATATATATACGTATATATATATATGCAGCGTTCTTCAGTGCCAGCCGGAAGTCGAATTAACTTTTATGAACGCCAAGGTTTTCTCTTGAATGAACCTTAAATGTGTGGCGTGTTCATCATCGGAGTTATACGGTTTGTGTAAACAGAGTCGGGGAATAATGGGCGAGCTTTAAGAAGAACGAAGACAAGAAAAATGATAATAATAAAAAAATATTAAAAAATAAGAAAATAAAGAACAGAGGCCGGTCGTGGATTAGACATACCGCGCGGCCGCATTCCACAGCAGCCAGCAGTCGAGACATTGAGATTTATGTGCATTTTCAAACTAGAAAACGAAAGAAGAAGAAGAGAAGAAAAAAAAACGAAATCTCAAGATTGAACCAACTCAAAACTAAGCTGGAAATGTATTGAAGAAGTTCGGTTTGTTGCTACTCGAGGACTTTTCACTCCAGCTGGATACGAAAACAACTTTCTCTCTTGAACTCCGATTTGCCCGAAGCTGGGAATTCTTATTTTTTTGTATCGTAATCGTTCTGATGATCTATTTGAAGAAAAAAGAAGAAAAATAGACACAATATTTTGAAAATGGAGAGAGAGAGAGAGAGAGGCGGGCGAAGCGAAGAGTTGTTGGGAAGAGAGCGAGGGCAAAAGGAAAAACGGGATGGAGGCCGCACAATGGTGGTTAATTGCTTGCATTATATATTATAAAATGTACGCATCGTGACGGGCTGCGGCAGTTGGAGACATTTCTCTCTCCTCTTTCACACCATTTTCCGTGTCAAGTGTTTGACACGTACCCGCTAGCGAAGGGCCGAGAACTTGGCGCTGGGCTGATGGCGGCGTTCTCGGCCGGCGTTTGTCGGCCGCTTCGCGCGCTTCCCTAGCACTCGCTCCGGGCTACTACTGGGACCGGCTAATTAGCTAATCCACCACCACTACCAAAATCCCTCTCCTCTCTCCTCTGCACATACAACAACAACAACAACAACAACCAGAATAAAAAAGGAAAAGATGGATGCGTGTTGGCCAGCCATTGGTACTGACACGTAAAGACCATCTATTTCAATATATGTGTACATAGAAGAGGAGACGCGCCATTCCCTCCATCAGCTCTCGTCTTCTTCCTCTCTCTCTCCTCCCGGGGTCCGCCGCGAGATGCTCGGGCGGAGAGAGAGAAAGAGAGGTAAGAGAGAAGAGGGAAGGAAGAAACAGAGAGCGGTAACTTACGGAGCCGAGTTATAAGGAGAAGCGTGACTTCTATAACACTCCATCCGCAACAGGAGAAGATAGATCATATCCTTTCGCCCTCCTCCCATCTCGCCCCGTGTTGTTGTTCCAACGACTGCATTCCCAAAACTCACGTGACCTTTGATCGTTTTATACTTTATTTGTTGATTCTTTTTTTCAATGCGGGGAGCTAGGAAGTGGGTCGCGGGGTGAGGCCGCCGGTGTTTTAAATTTCCTTTTATCAGGTATTCGGTATCGAATTGCGATCAAAAATTCAGAAAGAAAGTACGAGGACAAAAGTTTTCTTATCTTCCGACATGAAAAACAGTTTTCCCACCATATTTAAGTGCTGCTAAATATATCAACGACGAAGAGGTCGATTATCGCGAGCAAAGTGGCAAGTGGGAAAGGAGACCAAAAAAAGAATTTAAAAAAAAAACAAGTTTCCAGATTACAAAGTAGCGTACGGGGAATATGCGAGCGCTCTAAATAAATCACGATAAAAGATTGCTCTACATTCTCTATTGAATTTGTCATCTCTCTGGCAACGCTTTGCTATTGTCGGATTCGACTGCTGCCGCTCGATGATAAATGAAACTGTTGGCACATTGTGCACTAACAACAAGAAAGAACAAGATCCGTCACCTGGTTTCTACTTTTGGTCCGTCTCCGCTATAAGCACCATCATCTCGTGTCTTATTTTTTTCTTTTTCTTTTTCTTTTTTCGAACGCAGCGGTGAGCTTGTACGGGCGTAAATCAGAAGAGCAACGGCTCTGCGACGGTATAAAGACGTGGATGTGGTCGTACACGTTGGTTGACGATAGGGTTTATGATGCTTTTTATAACGTGACCGATTTGGGAAGTTAGCTAGAGTCGCATACATAAAGTTGTAGGTAGAGACGTGGACGTTGGCTGACGTCTCTGTGACCAGATGATGCGGGCCGAGAGTATCTCGCAGCCTCTTGCGACGTTTGTATATATAATAGTAGTAGTAGTAGAGCCGTAGTAGTCGTCGGAGGGCAAGGTTGAAATATATATAGGAGATAAGTTTTCGCTGCGGGTCAACGTGACTGACCGTCGGGTAACTATTCACGCACGGTCGTCGTGTTCGCCTTGGAGACGGCGAAGGGGCGTCGTTGTAGGGTTTTATTTTTTTTTGGCGAAGACGTACGCCGAGTGAGAGAGATGGAGAAGCGAATCATCGTGCCAACTGGTTTTACATTATTTCAGTTGCTACTTGCTGGTGCGCTGGTGGCGCCGACTGCTACTCACACATGCGTACGGGATTTCGAAAGCTTCACGGTTGTATGAATTATGCAAACACAACTCCCTCCTGTTAAGACGCACGGGGCATCAGGAGAGGAAAAAGCAACAGCAACGGAGCTGGCGGGACTCGCGCGCCAGGCTCCTCTTGTACTATAGCGCGCGTGTCTGTGTGTACATATACGGAGCGCCGTCCGTCCGTCCAAGCGTGTGTCCGTGTGTGCATGTGTAGACTGAAGGAAGAGTCAGGGTCTGAGGGAGAGAGATACAGATCAATCACCATCCTTCTGACGTCCCGCACAAGGTGGCCGTGTCCTGTATTTTCGTTACATATCGTTATACATCTTCCTCGCCTCCACCCATTCCCCTTATAAGTTGATGCTAATGAAGGCGAGCAAGAGGCAGAGACGGCGATATAGCGATCAGACCGATAAACTCGCCTATTCCCGTTTCTCTTTTGATTTATAGTTTTATCTAAATTGTATCGCGTCTGACGTGCTGCGACGGCCGCGGCCAAATGAAACGTTCGTTTCGTTCTATTTATTCGCCTAGACTAGCTCTCTTCTCTGTGTATCAACAAATTCCGAGACAAACTTTTGGCATCGCCATTTCTCTTGCGGCTGGATATGGGCCCGGCCCCCGACTACTATCGCCGGATGCGATAGATAAAGACATGAAAATGAAGAGATGGAGAAAGAAAGAAAGAAAAAAGAAAAAATACCAAGAAAATGTTATCGTCATCGTCATTCCAATGGCGAATGAAACTCATGATTCGAATCGAAATGAAATGAAGCTTTATTGACGGAGCGTGCGGCGCGGATGATGGCTACTGAATTTTCAGTTAACCGGAACTCGCCGGCTCAGGGAGTCGAATCGCAGAGTAGAAAGAGGTGGTGGTGGATGGGTGGGTGCTGGTCGAGGAAGAAAGAGGGGTTGTGCAGTACGTGGTGCAGTCACGGATGGAATGACGGACCAAGACGACGATGTCCTCTTTTGAAGGCCAAATAGCCTACGTATCGTTGCGACACAGAAACGAGGAATGGTCGGAAGGGCGGCTGGAGGACGGACGGACGGACGGTTTGTTGCGGAAAAGAACGGGTCTCGTCGAGTCTGTGGAAAATGGAGAGAGCTCCGCGTTTTAGACATGGAAATAAAGCCAAAAGAGATGCGGACGAGGAGGGGTTCATGATTAAATCAATAAGCCACGGCTACGTCTAGCTCGGAGGTCGGAGGAAATCAACTTTTTGGCTCATTTTTCTTTGGCCTTTTAGTCTATTAGAACTTGGGATTTCTTTTGATGGCGTCTGCTACTGACCCAAACGTTCCTCTATATAGCCAAGTGGGTGTTGTTTGGGTTGTTGTTGTTGTTGTTGTAGCCGTTTTCCGTTGTTGTTACGCGTGCCTAGGACGGCTCAAAGTTATTTCCCCGTTTCTCTCTCTCTCTCTCATTCTTCTCGAGCAGACAATTACGACCCCGACTTGGTCGGTCGGTGGATACCATAGCTCATGCTCGATTATGCATGCATAGCGTAGATCTTGACTCCCCGACTCTTGGCGCTCGCCCGTTGCAACTCTCGTACCCCGTTCTCTTCTCCTTTTTTTTTAGCGCACGCTTGAAATGATTAGCGTTTTGAATTATACTTCACGATTTCAATAGCCGGTCTGCGGCAGGCTCCGTTAAGAGAGCGTGCCAGACTCGAGTATTCCTCCATCTTTCTTCTTATTCTTTTTTTTTTTTAATTTAGTTTCTTTTTTCTTTCGTTTCCTCCCAACCGGGCTGGGATTCTGTTGGCGACCGTCCTCTTCTATTCTTCCTTTGTGCCTTTCCATACTTAAATGAATATCATCAGAGAGAGAGAGGGAGACTGATGTGGCCCTAGTGAACTTGAATACAAAGTCAGCAATTTATATAGCCCGACTGCAGGCAGGGCCACTCTGCGCCCGACTGCCTTCCCCGCCGCCGCCGTTCCATCAGCGGCTTTGGCTGTGATTTATACGGAGTAAGCAATCGTGACCAGAGAGAATGAAAGAGCCGATGTTGTCGGCATGGTACTTAATGTACTACTCGGGGCCCCTTTTATTTTTGATTCTGCCTCTTATTATAACATACCTCTTCTTCCCCCTCTCTTAACTTATTTTTTCTTCTTCTCTTTGGGGGCCTTCTCTCTCCCCCCCCCCATCTCATTCATGTGGCCTGATTTAGTCTCTTTTCATTTTTGATTTTGAAAACATTTTTTTTCTCTTCATATGCCTTCATGTTGAAAGATGTTGTTGATTGGAAAATGTGGATTTCGACAGGCTGTGCGCATTGGGGCAGAAGAATTCATGCAGCCAGAGAAAAAGAAAAAGACAAAAATTAGATAACCGGAATGATGGCCCCCTGAAAAGATGAGCTGATTGCTTCGTTCCACTCCCCTCCAAACACAGTCATAATATAACGCTCTAAATATCGGGAAAAGAAAAGATGAAGCAGTCGCACTCGCACTACTCCCAGCCAGTTGGGTACCAAGAGCAAGAGTGCCAGTGGAGAAGGAATCAAATCTGAAGATCCTAACGGTATCATCAAAAAGTCGAAAGAGTAGCCAAGTGTGATGGATGACCGACGAGCTAAGGGGGCTAACGCGAGCAAGTATGAAAATGCTCTTCTTCTTCTCCTTCTCCTTTTGTCTCTCTTCTTTCTTTTGCGGTGGGACGGCATCTAGCTACGCAGTCGATGTCGTCGCCTCGATTGCTCACTCGCTCTCTCTCTCTCTCTGTCTCGGTTCCCTATGATGTGCTCCAACTAAGAGTACCGCCATTACTACCATTTGCGACGACGGCGATGAATGCTTCCTACTGCTAGCTCTTATAATATAGTATCCCGCTAGTGTTCATATATCTGTGTCAGGCTGGCGGGCGGGAGGAATCCCCCCTTCTTTTCCCGACAAGAAAACGAGAGAAAAAAAAACCGAACGAGAAAGGGATGAAATGCGGCCGAGGAGACGAGTTGTTGTTGTTACAACAAGTCCAACTCATCATCACTATCATCATCATCATCGTTATCGTCGTCGTCGATGAGTTTTTCGTGTGCGCGCCACATAACTACCGTAAGGAAACACACACAGAGACATAACAACAACGAAAAATGGAGCGTCGTCGTGGCGAAGGGAGGAGGTGTGTGGAGGAGGCGGAGGAGGTACCGACCGTTTTGGAATGACGTCGATTCCGCGCGCCGGTAATGCGTCCGGCCGCACTTTTGAAAAGGAAAAAAAAAAAAAAAAAAAAAAACAGAAGAAGGCAGAAGGATGGACGATGTGAAGAAGAAAAACAAAAAAAAAACACAAAGAAATTTTACATTGACAGTTCTCTGGAACAGTTTTGGGCGACTCTCGTCGGCTCTGTTGGCAACGCTTGGTTAACCAAGGGCGAAATGACACAGTGGTTGCCTTCGACAGCGGCTGTGTTCCAGCTGGAAAAAAGGTGTAACACTCTGGATATAAGCGCCAGTTAAGGGAGATAGAGAGAGAGAGAGAGAGCCAGAGAGGACCAGAAAGCAAAAGAAACAAGTCAAAGAAGTAGAAGAAGACATTGGTGGATGTTTGCGTGAGGTGCAAGACTCGGCGGTACGCCCCATCTACTTGGGTGTGCTGTGCGGAAGAGGGGGACAAGCGCGTCACGGACTTGTGGCGTCGTTGCTGAATCTGTTGGCCGTCGTTCGTGTACGCCTATGCGCGTGTTTGCCTTCGATATCCGCAGCTATGGCCCCGTTCTGTCGCGGTGCGGCGCAACACCAGAAACGCTCGGGTGAAAAAAAGAGAAAAAAAAATGAGAGAGAGAGAGAAGAATCGGGTAAAAAAGAAAATTGGCCCGACGCGGCACCGTTTGAATTTGAAATATTTAAACACAAATAACCATCCCATGAATACACAAGGTACGTAGCTGCCTGGCAACGCGTTTTGTCCCGCTACTGCGCTTTAGAAAATCCTATTCGCGCCGGCCCACACGCAATGAAAAGGAAATGAAAGGAAAATGAAACGGATTGATGAGTGATTCGGCCGGGTCGGCAGCAATGTACCTTATACCCCGGTCCGTGACGCCGCTCCAGACGCAAAATACGGTTCTCTATTCACGTTACATGCATCTATGTACGTACGATATTCAACATCCCTTCTCTATGTTTATTTAAAAAGAGAAAAGGAGACGGGAGGCCCGTCGTGCAAATGTCACGGACGCCGGAGCATCGCGTGCGCTTTATTGTATGAATAATAACTCAAAGGCCGTTTCTTTCTGTACGTTATCTTGAAGATAAAAGGAAAAAAAAGACATTATACCAGACGAAGGAAAAGGTTTCGATCTCCATCTGTCCACTTAAGGTCAAGTCATGCGTGAAGACTTCGGTCGACTCTCGTGCAAACCAATGAGGCCGACTTTATTTGAAACATCCCATTTGATTCCATTATGTCTCTCTCTGTCTTTTGATTATTGTGTTTTTTTTTTTCTTCTTTTCCCTTTTGGCTCGTTCGCAAGCAGGAGCAGCAGCAGCTCTCGCAATCGTTGGGCCTGTCGGCCGCGTGATGAAATTATCTAATTGCTTTTAATTGACTTTTATTCTCTTTTGTCGTGCACCACCTTTTCTGTGTTTGGAGCGCTCGGCTCGTAAAAACAACAAACGAAAATGGGAGTGGATGTGCGTTGATGGCCGACGTGCGAGGAATGTTTTTTTTTCTTTTTTCTTCTTCTTCTCTCTTATTTCACTCTGCGAGAGGTGATTATCAATCAGCTTTGATTGATATTCACGAGTTAATCTGCAGTTTGGATTTCAACCACGAAAAGGCCGTTACGATTAGTGTACGTTATTGTCCATTGAGTTTTATGAGACGCAGAAACACTCGTTGCGTCGAGAGAAGTTGCCTCTTAAAAAGAAAAGAAAACTTTTAACTTTTTTTATTTTATTTCCATTTTATTTATTTTTTTTTTGTTTTTTTCCTCTCTGAAAATTCGGTTCGAACTGGAGGAGATGGGCGGAGTCGAGAATCGTCCGACCGTGTTTCTTTACTGTATCTCTCCTTTTCTTTTCTTTATTTTTTACACACACCAAAAAAATAAAAAGATAAATAAATAGTCGAAGAAGCCAAAGAAGTCAGGAGAGCGCGGGTTTGAATACGGCATTGATGAGCGCCGGACGGAACAGCTCAACCTCTCTTCTTTAATTCCTCACGCTCTCTCACTGATCGTGAGGATCAGCTGTCGCCGGGAATTTTGAATTTTTTTTACCCCTTCTTTCTTCTTCTTCTCCTTTTTTTCTTGTTGGAAAAACACCGAGTTACATCATCAGACCGCGCGCAAAGATGTCATTGGCTCGCGCCAGCCCGGAGAGAGCGACGTGTTATTTCGCCGTTGACCATCTCAATCCGTGAAAGAGGCACTGTGAAAATAATCATAATGACAATAATAATAACATTCAACTCTTTCTCTCTCCTCGGTGCTGACCGTGGCCGGGTGTTTTTCCTATCTTTCGTCTCTGTCTGTCTTCTCCATTCCTCAACTTCACCGACCCGAATTAGTTCTGTCTCGATATGTGCGGATGGAAATATATTTTTGTATATATTTACGGTATATCTGGACGGGGAAAAAAAATGTCCGTCCCTTTTTTTTCTTGCTTTGGCTTCTTGTGACTGTCGTGTTTTGAAGTGGTCGTGATGTGCGTGAAGGTGCGTGACTGAGATGCGTGCGACAGCCAGCAGATCGCGCGCGCGAAGGCCGCCGCTATAGTCGCTGCAGTGAAAATGAGAGAGAAAAAGTATGAGATTGCAATTCCATGGCGGCCTTCAACAAAATCACACCGAAAAGTTGAAAAAAGGAGAAAAGTGGACGAAAGAAGAAGAAGAAGAATTTAGAAGAGCGAGAAGTGAAGCCCTTTTTTTTCTTTGGCAAAACTTTTTCACTCTCACTTTATCCGTGTCTCTGGGCACTTTGACAATGTCGATTCGGGTGGCTTGTCTGAACGCTCTAATGTCGTCATTTCATTCTCTCCTGTCCCTCGGCTATTTGACTGCTTGTTTTTTTTTTCTTCTTCTTCTTCTCGCTCCTTCGTCTGTCGTTGAGTCGTCAAAGTCTCAAGTCACTTTAAAGAAAGGATAGATAGGGAAACGGTAGGTTCCGCTTGTTATGGTGGGTGTCGGCTGTCGGGGACAATGTCATCCCTCTTGTCTCTATCTGGTTTTATCTTTCCATCTATTTATCTCTGATGCATCTCATCATCGCCAACCCATTCCTCTCGTGTCCCGCCAGAAGCGTCCGTAAAAATATACTCGTCGTCTTCGTCGCCGTCGTTTTTTCTTCTTCTTAAAAAACTAAAAAAACCCGAGCCCGGTTTCTGGGCTCCGCCACCACTACCATCACTCTCAGACCGAAGGTATTAACCAAATGAATAGCTGAGTAGGCTATGCCTTGTGCATTTTCCAGAGGAGCCTCGCTCGCACGCGTGTGTGTGTCTAATCTTCTGAAATTCGTCATGTCAGGGCCTCGTGTGGAAATTAACAGAAGGGGGGAACGACAGGGCTGAGACGGGAAGGAGAGCGAAACGAGGAAGGCAGTACGTACCTAGCGGGCTAAGAGAGTTTTCGAGGAAGAACGACGATGAATAATAATTGGGTTGTCGCCATGAAAGGAGACGGCAGAGAGAGAGAGAGAGAGAAAAGACAACCGAGTCATAATACAAGTCTAATAACAGGTCCCTAAGTTTTTACGCGCTCCGTCTGTATGTACGAGAACTATGTATGTAGATGATGGTAATGACGCCCAAACATCCGTTCATGTTGTTGCTCCTTGCTGCTGCTGCTGCTGTTGCCTTCTCTTACACAACAACAGCGGCAGTATAAGCTGCGCGGGCTATACAATTCCAGAGTTACAACTAAATAAGCTAGATGAGAAGTTATTTCTCCACGAGATTGGCATGGAGGGAATAACTGCTGAGGCTGCCGTCTCTTTTCTTTTTCTTCTTCTTTTTTTCTTCTTCTTCTTCTTTTTTTCTCTCCTCGGCGTCGTTCGTTCTTTCTTTCTTTCTCTCTTATTTATTTTCTTCGACTGCCGCCCGCGCTGTTGCTCCTCCGCTCACCGTAGTTTCTGCCGCCGCGTGCATCACTCATGCCGCCTGCCACGTATCAATATTGATTGCGACTTGCCTTCTTTTCTCTCTCTCCCTCTCTCTCACAGACACACACACATTTTCCCTCCTTTTCGTTGTTTTTCTCCAGCGAGAGAGACGAAGACGATGGAGGAAATCCATTCCGTCGGACGGCGGATTTGCTGTCGCTGCTGTTACCGCAACCTAGTGCTGAATAAGCAATAAAGAGAAGAGAAAAGAGAGAGAGAGAAGAAGAAGAAAAAGGAAAAGAAAAGAGAACAGACGCTCTAATACGCGAGGACGATGACGAGCGTCCAGCGAAAGAGCTAAAACGACGACGGCGGCGGGCGTCTATAGCGGTATGTACTACGGGATGACGCATCGCTCGCCCGATTCCCCGACTTGAATGATACGGTGACATGAAAGAGCTGCCGTCCGTCCGTCCATCCATCCATCCATCCATCGCGGCTCCATCCACCGTAGTGGATGCGTATAGCAAACTCGGGGAAAATAAGCCTCTAACTGCGCGCCGTCGAGGACGTGCCGCTTGTGGTAGCAGCTGACACGACGCCCCGACCACTGGCTCGGAGACGTGCACTACCACTCTATTCCATCTCTCTCGCAGTCTCGCTCCTCGCTCTTTCTCAATATTTATACATGACATTGGCATCGACCGTCGTCTCTCGTCCAGCCAATCTCGCATTCCATCCCGTATAGGGAAAAATACGCAGGAAAAAGGAGAAGGAGAAGAAGAAGGTCGGACGTATAGGAAGAGACTTCAAGGGGAACTCTACTTATTTTTTCATTTCCCTTCTGTCGAGTCGAGTACTTCCACGAATCGATACAGTCAACAGTCGCTCCAGTGGCCGAGTTCGCTGACCAGCCGAAGCTATACACAATAACGATCCCGAGTGTGAAGTAAATAAAATACGAGCCAACAAAATAAGAAAAGGGAAAAATGGGATCTCTCTTTTTTTCTCGGAATCGTCGCCACCAGTTGAAATATGAATGAGCTGCTGGCCCTCAAGTCCCCGAGGAACGAAGCTCTCCGTTAACCTATTCTAATAGCGTTTCAGAGTCTATGCGGTTAGGGCTGTAACGATCCGATGTGAGTGAAGTGTGAATCGAAGAGTAGCCTAGTCGTTCACAAATTCATTTGGTCTAAATTCCCCCCTTTGGAGAAACAAAGTCGAAGGAGGTAGGAGGAGATGAGGGGCAGAGGAAAGAAAAAGGCAGTAGACCGGCGTACGGTAGACTGTTAGAGTGGCCATTAAACAATGATGGATGATCCACAAAAGGGATAGGTGCCTGTTTATTTAATAAATGAGAATGCCATGAATTTGTTGGTAAGACTCGGAAGGAGGAGATGGAAGAAGACGATGGGAGGGCGGATGACCGAAAATTTGAAAGGAAAAAAAAAAAAGAAATTCAGTTTGGACCCGAGGGTTACACTCTGACATGTACACATACCCTCCGAAAACGGTTAAAAGAATATATACGTGGTACCCAGAAAAAAAGAGAAGGATCGAAAACAAAAAAGAGTATGTTTCAAATTGTAACTCGCCGTATCTCCGGCGCAACTAGTACTTTATTTATTATAATGATTTTCTTTTCTCTTTTCTCGTTTGATTTCCTTCTCCCTTTTTTTTTCTCTTTTTTGTACCAGCAACAACCCTACACGTTCCACACAGAAACTGTTGTCTGTTGTGTGTCGCGGCTGAGCCGGTGATTATGAGAAAAGAAGTGGGAAGCGCATCGCGGGGCGTACTTATTTCTCTCTCTCTCTCTCTTTATTTTTTCGCTTTTGTTGTCGGGGCGTCCGGGTTCTATATGAGTGTGTTGGTTGGTTGTGTCTGTACGCGTTAATTTATTGTAATTTATGAGTGAAAAGAAGAGAAAGAGAGAGAGAGAGAGGAGGCACGATGATGAGCAACAGAATTTACTTGGTGTCGGGACTAGGAAATAAAAATTATATATATATATATATAACTCGTGTGTGCGCGCGGCCGACTCCGACTCGATGTTTTGTGATTCGGTTCAAATTATATAGAGGCGCAACAGCAACAGCAGCAGGAGGATTCTGCGGCCCAAAGTGTTGTGTCCTCCTCCTCTCACATCCGCGCCCGGTTGTAACGTATCGTGTCCGACTCTCTTTACCTCTCGCTATCTCTTTGCTCTCGAAAACGAAACCTATAAAGACAACACTGACACGCAACTGCGATCTGCTCCGTTCGTCGATGGAAAAAAAGGAAGGAAAAGAGAAGGGGAAAAAAAACAACACGACTCGGACATGTGCAGGAAGCGGAAAGGGTGTGTTCTCTGCTGCGTGTACAACTGGCTGGCACAGACACACAGAAATAGTTTGAAAATGGTCGAAATAAAAGGCACATCATCGGATTTCATAGATATATATCTACCATCGACATCCCCACCGAAAACACACAAAAAAGGAAAACCTCCTCTTGTCGCGTACGTTCTCCGCTCGCATGAGACCGGTACGCCTACTACAGTGCACTAACTTGTACATGCGACTCCTACTATCGCTATTTACATGTGAAACGGACATTAAACACGGGCTGGTCAGCCAGCAGATTGAGTCAGGAGAGGGTTGAGGTGGAGAGCTAGAAAAATGCAACAGTCATTATATACAACATCAGCTACCGGTTTGTTAGTTATATACCGGAGCTTGTTGTTTCTATAGATTTTTTTTTCTCTCTTTTTTATTTTTTTATTTTTTTGATTCACACTGGTGTTATTAGAAACTCAACAGCCACCAGTTCTCACCTATTGTCTCCCGGTGTAGACGGCATGACGGTGGCTATTTTTTTTTTCTTTTTTGGTCTGTTGTTGTATACGTGTTACATTCGCTCTCCCCCGCCTCGGCCATTTCTTCTCTTATCACCATCGAACCTCCGTTTCTTTATGATTTTTACTTCTCTCCTTCCCTTTTTTTTATAATATCAATCATAAATAAAGTCGTTGCGAACGTTTGTTCCCTCTCTTCACCGCTACCGTCACGTCCATTATTAAGTAATACGCCGGACCGCAAAGATAGGGTTGATGTAGTGTGAATAACAATCGAACCGTACTTCAAAAGACGGCTGATTCGTTTACGGGAGAGAGAGAGAGAGAGAAAAGGGGAGAAAAAAAAACATGAAAGATAACCTTTTCTTCTTCGACGCTTTTTGTTCCCTTTTATTTGTGTCCGTTTTTCGTTCCTTTCGCTTCTTCTCGGCCAGAGAAGCGTAACGACAGGCCGTCTCTTTTTTCTCTGTGTTAGCATATCGAATGTTTGATATCTGCTGCCGGTGGTCAGATGTTTTGAATAGCCATTTTTTTGTTACCTCTCTCTCTCTTTGGGGTTGTCTCGTCCGTGAGGTGGACATCCGCTTGCCGTCTGGCTTTGCTCATTTACACTACTAGTCCATGCACAACTGCCGTGTTGTTGTTGTATATAGCCTCTTATCTTTTTCTCGTTCTCCGTCCGTCCGAGTCTCCGGTCGCTATTGTGTACGCCGACCCTCGAAAAAACACCACTATTTCGTGAGTCCTTGTCCGTTGATTCTTTGCCGTTCAATATCGAATCCATTCTCTTTGACTCTTTATTTTCCCATAGCTTTCTCTCTATCCGTCTCTCACCGGCACAATTCAACGCAGCGAGACAAGAGCGGGATAGACATTGTTCGTGTATGATTGTAGGCTAATAGGGTGCGAGTGGCAGAAAACGAAACGTTTGACCCTGAGACCTGTTGTCAGGTCTTGTTCTCATGACTCGGGCTTCTCTTTTTTTCCCCTTTTTATAGGAGACCTCGCTCTCTCTCTCGCTCGCTCAAAACTTTCTTGTCTCTGTCATGACTCCAATTGACGACTGTTATTACCACGATCGCTCTTTATACTCGTTTTCCTGGAAGAAGGAAAACGTCGAAAGCAAAGCTTGTTGACGCTGTATATATGTATGTCGGCCCTTCTTATGTGTACGTATGTGTGTTTTTCGGTGCCAGGAGTTTTCGGTCGTCGTCGTCGTCGTGTAGGGCGCACAACATTCTTGGAAAGCCCGTCACTCCCCGGCACTTGACTCGACCCATCGCGACGATCCTCACTCTCTCAGTGGAGCTGCGTTTCGCACGACAAGGTCTTGTTGTGGGGCGTTACTACCCACTTTCTTTCTCTCGCCCGTTAAGTATCTCAAATGTAGTTTGATAGCGCCCGTGGCCCCAGCATTTTCGCTTTTACTTCTTCTTCTTCTTCTTCTCTAACATCGGGCTTGGGGTTAAGAGCCCAACCACCAACGCCGGATTAGTAAAAGAGAGAGAGAGAGAGGGTAGGAGGAAGCGAGAAAGATTGACAGCCGGAGCCGCGCGCGGCATATACAACTTTATAATAACGGAGGTGAGTGGTTAGGTGGAGAAGGAGAGAGAGGCGCACCCTCTGGAAAACTGTTTTATGTGCCCGTGTCCGTGAGTTGCTCTCTCTCCCCCCCCTTCTTATTCCTCACTGCTGCCCGCCTCCTTTAGCTTCCATGGGCCCGTGTTTTTCCCCTCTACTTACCCCGCAGAGTGTGTGTGTGTGTGCTCGTCGCTGGAAGTGGGCATTTATTGAGGATGAAGGAAGACAGACAGGAACGTCAACCATATTGAGCCCACCTCTTTACCCCGACTGCAGCGGCACGGCGAGGAGGTGATGTTCTATACTGTTACTCTTCGACGTGTCTTGGCGAGGTCGGTGCCCAGCCCTCGAACACGTTACGCGCACTCGTTTAGACGCAACTGCCGGAAATAGTTGAGATAGATGGAAAGAGAATGAAGGCAAAAAGAAAAGAAAAAAGGTGGATGGGATTAAAAGAGGGGGGAACAAGGCGGGCGGAGGAGGGGGGGGGATTTGTGTAGATAATACACTTGGGTGACCTCTTGATGGGAGTTCACCTGGTCTGCACAGAGCGCGCAGCCCTATCATTACCGCATTGAAGGCAGGATGGAAATGAGAATGACTACATACAAGTTGGGAAAAGAGAGGAGCTCCGACATCCGACCGAAGAAATACCTAAATAAAATAAATAAGCGCAGGGAGCGAGGGGGCATATTGGGTATTTATTTATTTATATTTCTCCCTTGTTGTCTTTAGAAAAGGGGAGAGAGATAGAGAGAGAGAGAGAAAAAAAAACCACGATGAAGAATAAACATATGAAAAGAGAATGAGGAAATCTGATTACCTTTATACGCCCAACTGTGCGCGCCCCTGATGATTCATCCGTCTCTCTTATTTGTTTCGCTCTTTCCTGGAATGTTCTTTGGTATTTGGCTCGAAACAATAGGAGAAAAGTAACGGCCGTCGTCGCCGCCGACGCTTCTTCATTTATGTATATATTGCGTTGAGTAAAAGGGCAACGATTCTTCGAATAGTTTTCAAACCCGTTCATCTCACGACGCTGGAAGAAACGGATGAAAAAAATGAAAAACAACAACAAGCGAAATTGCGACGAAAATGAAGGAATGCCTCGTCGTCGTCGACAACGAAATCGGACAGTTGGGAGCGGATATCCGATCAACGGCCTTGTCATCATGGCAGCGCTCGAAATGTTTCAGCTGGAAAGTTGACTTCCTTTTATTATGCACCAACTTTTTTTTTTCTTGCCTTGTTTCCCGATAAGCGCCAGCCAGACTTTTCTTTAAAAAGAGAAAAAAAGGGCTGAAAAATTCTTTTTATTTTTTTTGTTGTGGAAAAATAATTTGATGTCCACGGTCGTCAATTGGGGGAAGACGAAGACGACGTTGCTTCATTTTTTGCGTCTGACTTTCTGTCTCGTCTTGTTACCAGACGAAAGTTATGCACGACTACACGTGTATCACGTACTACCTACGTAGTTGGCGGACGTGTAGCGGGAAAACCCTGAGACAAGTTTCCAAAGAGAGAGAAAAAAAAGAATTTTTGCCGTTCACGCCGATTTGAAACTCTTTGAAGCGATGAAACAGCATTAGAGCAGCCTCTGATTTCACTTCCTCGCGGCTTATATCCGTTTTCAGTTTTTCATCTATTTACATCTTCAATAAAAAGAAAGGAACTAAAGAAAAAGAAGTTTTGACTCTTTGAATTTCGTTTTCTTTTTCTTTCTCTTATATATTATTAAATCGCATTCCGGTTGATAGAAGGTGTCGGATAACGCGCACCCGGTTGGAGCGGAGGCATAAGTTATCCAGTTTGTATTTTTCATCTTTTTTTACTTGTATTTTCTTTTTCTTCTTCCTCTTCTTGAGTCTTCAGAAAAAAGAAAAAATATGTCGTCCCTATCGAACTTAAATCAGACTCTATGTGCTAGGTGGGTGTGTGTGTACGTCCGTCCGTCTCTGTGTGTATGGATGCCGTTCCATCGTATTTCACGTTGTCTTAGTCCCCTCTGCGGTTTTCACGATTTGAGCGTGCTTTTCAGGCTTTAATATACGAGACATATAGGAAAGGCCCCCCCACCCGCCTCTCTCCCCACCCCAGATAATGTGTGTGTGTCGTTCGGCCGGGACCGGTGCGGGAGCTGGGAATGCGTTGGGGGGAAGAAGAAGAAGAAGAAAAAAAAAACGCTGTAGCTGGCCAACCGTTGCAGATAATGTCTACGCACGCATCCCAGCTTCATATATTTTATGGAGTCCAAAAAAGAATATGTACACATACACACATAGAGGCGATGCGGGGGGGATAGAGAAGAGGAGTGACGATGGTGTTGCTACAGTCATACGAGTTCCGATGGGTTCCTCTCGTCTTCTTCTTCTTCTTCTTGTCGCTCTTTTCTCTCTCTCTCTCTCTCTCTCTCTCTTGTAGACTCTCTCTGGTTTTGGAACGAGCCAAAATAGATGGAAATATCAGGGGGCGAATGGACATAAATAGTGTCCACGTCGTCCGCGGCTCCTTTTCGTTTCGTTTGGTTGGGGATGACGCGCCCAGTAACGTCCGCGTCGTGCGCACGCCGGCTTTTATGATGCTAATGTCGCTTGATTGTTATCCCGTCGACTTATTGTGCCCTACTCGGCCGTTTCTTCTTCTTCTCCTTTTCGCCTTGGCCCGGCCCGAAAAAGCCAAGGCCTTGAATATTCACGAAGAGAAATCGAATCATTCCGGCCTTTTGATAAGGATGAGAGAGACGAAGCAAAAAAGAAAAAAAGACCAAAGAAAGAATTGAGAGAGAGGTGAAGAGAGGGATGAAGAAAAGAACGTGTCGCGCGCCGTGTTTGCTTTCTACGGTTCTGCTTGTTGTATTATATATATATGCTTTTTCAAATATTTTCTGCCTTCATCTCTTTTCTTTTCCTAACTCAACTCTTCTTCCATCCGCGTCTTCGTGAAAGGAAATCCGAAAAAAACGTAAAGTACTGTGGGTGGGTGGTGTCGTCTATTTATAAATAATAAACGGCGTGAATAAGGGCTTTTCCCTCGCACTATGTGCTGTGGAGAACTCGGTGAAACGGCCGGATTGAGGTCACGTTCCGTTCCCTTTTTCTAAAACGTCAACTGTCGTCCTGTCTTTGTATTTTGACGTTTGCTTTTCGCTCCTCGGAGCAGCAGCACATGCAAGCCTCCGCCAGCTTTGCTCAGAGATGCCGAGATGGCTTGGCATGTTGTTGTTGAACGGTGCTGAACACGGCCCGGCTAAAATGCGTCTTGCTCCAACATCGTGTCGCCTTAAAGTCTTGAAAAAGATTTTCGCTCTCTGTTTTCTCCTTCGTCATCGTTTCAACGGTGACTGGGCGACGCTTAGCGTTTGATCGTCACTTTTAACTGAATTGGTTAGTCCTCGCTTCTGTTACTCTCTGTCTCACCCGATTAGACAGATGATTGCCCGAGAAGCGCAACGTCGATTCATCTCTCGACGGGAGTCTGATGTGTCGCCCTTTTTTGTTTTGTTTTTTCCCTCTTTTTTGTCGTCGATCTCTTCCGTTCGTCAGCCACCATTTGTTTCCTCCTTTTGGAGCGTTACTTTATCTACTCTTGTCTCATCCCATAGAGTCGGCTGCCGACCGGTCCTTTATCTTGATGCTCTTGTTGTTGCTCCGAAATTGTTTCTCTGCGAGGGTTTAATTGTGATGCATTTATCTTTTTCCTTCTGCTGGTTATTGCCGACTCTCTTTCTCCTACGTACCGTTTATATATATATAGTGTATATAGAAAGAGTATATTTCCAATTTATCTCTGTTTGATTTCGATTACGTCCGCCGTACGGAGGGCGAAGGAAAAACAAAAGAAAATGAAGAGGAAGTGGAGAGGTGGGCGAGCATCGGAGATGATAAGAGGAGCGCAAGAGTGAGAGAGACGTCCAGCGAAGCTGATTAGAGCCCAAGAGAGAGACGGGCAACGGCAATTTAGTGGCTCATTTCCTTTCTATCTCTGGCGCTCATTCTCCGCGTTCCGTTTTCTTTCCCCTCTTCTCTCCCCGTGCCCAGCCAGTTGCTGTTCGTTGTCATGGTCTCGGACAGCAGCAGGTCGACGGCGGGGTGAGTTTGCTCTCAGCGGCAATATCCAGTGAATGGGCCAAAGCGGAGAATCGGCCGTAGAGATACGACGCGACGTCGCGGCCCGGTAAATACGGACCCTTGGAATACAACAAGAAAACTTTGTTGTCTTGTTGCTGCTGCTCCTTTTTTTTCTCTCTCTCTCTCTCTTCTCTTGTTGTTACTATTGCCGTGCTTCACCGTGCCGGACGTGACGACAGCTCACCCGGTTCCCGGAAATCGTCCATTAGAGAACTAGGAGAGAGAGAAAACCCTGTGCACATCCCAAAGTGTCTAGTCTGTCGTTTGTCTGAATGCGCCTGTGTACTCTACCTGCACAAACTTGTTTCCTTCTCTTTTCATTTCGCTCCTCTTCTTTTTCTTTTCTATTTCCCTTTTTTATATTTTGTCGGGGGTTGTGCGCGCCCACCTTTCATTGACGCCGAGTGCTCCAAGAATGTTGCCAGACTATTCACGGGAGGAAAGAAAACTCCCAATGAATGAATGAGAAAGAGAGAGCTCGAATCCTGACGAGAAGTTTCTTATCATTGCCTCTCGTCCACCGCCGCTGCCGCCGCTCTTATTTCCCCCGGCCGACTAAAGCTCTCGGGCTCTCTTTCTGAAGCGAATGCAGCTGGCTTTAACGAGGTGAAAGCCTATTTCTGAGGGGAATATGATTGAGAAAATCCTCGGCCGTTTTTAACAAGCGGACGATGGGATCTGCTGTTTCATCAGGAGGGGGGCTTACAGCATGGAACAGACGGTTGCGGGGGGAGAAACGACGACGACGAGCAAAGTCACAACCACCACCACCACCGCCACTACCACCTACTAGCAAGCTAGAAAGGAGGGGGGTCCTGTTCCGGAAACGGGAGTTGCCTTCATATCCACGCTGCGCCGCATAGAATACGTTCTTCTGACAGGATATTCGCTGCCATGAACAGATCCAATTTGGGAGACAATCACCCAAAAGTTTTTTTCTCTCTCTCCTTTTTTTCTTTCCCCTTTTTTTTTCCTCCCCTCTCTCGTTGTATATCGTGTGTGCGGTTGCTCGTGTTGCACCTCGACGAACTCGGGAGCAACATTGAACTCTTCTAGGCACGTCGCTTAGATCGAATCGTCGTCGTCGTTGCCTTCTTTTCTCTCATTCATTCCAACTTTCGCTTCTTCTTCTTCTTCTTCTTCTTGGCTTCTATCTGTTTTTCCCAGGAAATCGACTGGGCTCATTACCGGAGAGCGCGGTCCCCGCACATGACAGCCAAGCTAAAATGTGATGTCGTAAACATGCGAGTCCGCACGCTGCCACCGCAGCGGTGTGTCCCCCATAACTGTCCATGTCGGGCTCAATTCCATGCACTGCGCAGCAGACACACAAATCCTTAACGAATATTTCCGATTGCCTCCTTGGGTTCGTGTAGGATGTTTGGACGTTGGGGGGTCTCCCTCTCTCTCTCTCGACGGTCGACGGACGCATACAGAGTGAAAAACCAGTTAAGGGGGAAAGATGGCAGAGAGAATGGTGAAACCTGTTCGTTTTATTTTCATGTCCGTGTTGCGCGCTTGCTGTGGCCTTCCCTCTCTCTCTCTCTCTCGTATCGACTAAGCAGATCGAGTATATTCTGATGCGACCGCGCACTGGGCGTCGAAAGGTGCCGCTTCTCTCTCTCTCTCTCTCAAATCACCGATGCAGCAGACAGGTACGCCTTGCCGGCCTTTGCTTGTTAAAAATGTTCAGGCAAGCATCAATGATCGTCTCTGGCCGCAGTCCGTTCGAACGTGGCTTATGTAGTTTGTGTGGGCCGAGCGCCTGCTGCCTATATTACAATGCGACATGTATATAGAAGAACTCTTCCTTGTACATGTCCATATCTATCCGCTGTGCTAGCTGGTTGTTGTGCGCCCAGTTCTAGGGCTGATGTAATATTATTAGATATATTATTCAGTACGACGACGACGATGTACCATGCATCGCCTACCGCCATTTCCCTATTTATACATGACGCTGGAGAGATTTGACTCGGCCCGAGCTAGCTCTATAGTCTTGTCGCTGCTGACTCACTCTCGTTTGAATTGCGGATGGATTCCCGGTCGAGCACCGGCGCTAGAAGGCATCTCGGCCGGTTTTTTTTTTTTGTGTGAGAGAGAGAAGAAGCGGGGGTCGTGAGCATCTTGGCTCTAACCGGCTGGCTGGTTGGCAGAGATGTTGATAAATCTCTTTTTCCTTTCTCTTCTTCTTCTTCTTCTTCTTCTTCTTCATCTTACTTCCTTTCTGAATTCTTCTCCGGGGAAAGAAGAAAACGGCCGAGTTAAAAGGGGACATAAAGCAATCTCGGTCTTGTTTGAATTTTTCTGTTCAACTCATCGTCCCAAGTCCAAGTCAGCCAAGTCAGCGTGCTGGTGATCTATTATGGCCTTTTGCATACATAGATAACAACGGAGAAAACATTCAACCCACCGCCGCCGCCGCCGCCGCCTCCACCGCCCCGTTTCGTGCTCTTCTCAACCTCCCGGGCGGCTCCTCCTCCCCCTTTTTTTTGTAGAGAAAAACAACACATTGTAAAATGAGAAAATAACAACAAAACAAATAAAACAAATAAACCAACATGAAAAGAGAGAGAGAGAGAGAAGAAAAGGAAAAGAAAAGAAATGAAAGAATTGTTCTCCATAGCTGAGAGTGGCCAACTTCTCCCGGTGGAATTCAGCGGAGCCGACCGATTTCCTTCCAGTCGGCCCGTTCGTCGTGAGTTTGATGATCTGATAAATAATCAACGGTCCGCGAAAATCGAAAACAAAAGATGAAGTATTCAAAAGGAGAGGGACAGCAAGCATTACTACGAAAAGAGGAAACGAAAAACCAACAAAAAATAAGACTAGTATAGAATCGAGCGAGCTAGAGAGAGAACCATCATCGATTGATGGATGTACATTAGAAAAGATGAGTTCCGACGAAACAACGGCCAACAACATAATCCAGTCACGATTCATCTCTCCTTGACTCTCTATAGTCTTCTTCTTCTTCTTCTTCTATTCGTCTTCTCTCTCTCTGGTTCGCTCGTCCTCCCTCTTCATTCGACCGTTTCGATCCGCTCGTCGCTATTGTGTGTGTGTCTACATTGTGTGTGTGTGTGTGTATCGCTCTGCGTGTCTGCGGTATCGACGCCCACATTTATTTATAATCTCCTAAAAGGGAAGGAAACAAGTGGGTGGGTTGAAGGGAAGTTTGGAAAAGGTAGTGCAGCAGTAAGTTAGTGCGGCTGGAGGAGTCGGTATAGGGCCGGCGAGAAGCCCGGTCTCCCAGCACACACGTACGTAAGAAAAAGAAAAAAAAATGAAAATAAAAAGCGGAATAGAAGAGCGGCGGTGCATCGATCAAGCGGGCGGCGTCCTATTCTCCCGGCCGTTGCTCCGGTATTATATGCCCATCATCAACAGGGGCCGGTGCCAGAAAAACAATCCGAAGCGTCGCTTTCCAGAGGTTTCTTCTTCATCGCGTTAGTTGGGATCGCCGCCGTCGTCTCGTACAGGACGACGACTACGTAATCATTCGTCGTATCATTCACGAAAATCGGAAGGAGGAGGGGAGGGGATACGCGACGACTCTAATACGATAGATGGTGGCGGCCGGACGACGGCTTTGGCTGTCGTCGTCTCTTTAGTAGGATTTGTTTCATTTGAGAATGACAAAAAACAGAGGCGACAAGGAAGCGCGGCTTATCCGCGGTAGATCGTTCACAGCCGGCGCGGGCCCACTCGTGGACTATTTGAACAGTGGCCTACAACGTCGGATTAGCTCCAGCGACCCGTCTCATTGGATGATGGGTACAACAACAACTTTTAGAGTATCAGGTCGGCGGGTACCAATGCCGAATCTTTCCGTTTTTTTTTTCTCTCGGTTCGATAAAGAGGGAGCGAAAACCAAATAGTAGAAAGACGCGCGTCGAGTTGGTTCGTCTGTTGTCGGAGGCGAGTCGGGTAACAAGGGCAATGGCTCCCTACCACGAGAGCGCGCAGAGAGCACACATACGGCACACATCACTTTGAAAAATACATAACTGACAAAACACGATTACTTTCTACGCCTGAATACTGCTAGCTCGGCTACATCTTCCCATCTCAATCCCTATGGCAACCCATCGTTCTCCGCAACGAGGAGGATGCGGGCGTGCCGGAGATCTGCTCTCCGGTATTTATTTTGTTCGTGCTGTAGTTGTAGCAGAACACAGCAGTGCGTGCGCTTCTAAATAGGCTATCTAATGACAGGTCAATTACTCCAACAGCGCATCCTCATCTTGCTTCTCCCGACAGCTCAAGAGCCGGGCGAGACAAGACGCTGCCAATGCCAAAGAGGAATAATCCCCATATAAAAGCAGAAGGGGTCACAATTGCTGGGCCGCCTCGTCTCTATTGAATCTTCTCGCGCACCTTTTCATCTCCTCGGCTCGGCAATAGAGCGCTCCGCCGCTGGGAGCAGCTTAAAAGCCCTCATCTTTATTTTTTTATATATATATTTCCTTTTTTTTTCTCCTCATTTCCCTACTGTGTTGTAGTCGCGCAGTTCGTCGTGGTTCCTTCTTCCTCACGGCGTTTCACCGCGGGGCCGCGAGAGTATAAATATAATACGGAACAATAAACGGCAGTTCGGCAGCTCCTGCACTGCGCCGAGTCTATTGACTATTTGAGTGTCTGTTTGGTGAAACGGGCGGTTTCAGGCATCTGCCAATCTGCCGGGCACGAGGCTAAAGCACTCGATGCCACAACTGCAGGCCGACCCCCCTGTCTATTGTTAAAAGAAAGAAGCCGCCAAAACTAATAACAATAACAATGATAATGTAATAAAAATTGGAAATCAGAGTGAGAACTTTCAAAGTCTTTTCTTTTAAAAAAAATTTACATGGCGCAATTCTTCATTCCCCCATCTCTCGATAGACGAGAGGAGTTACATAATACAATTTCCATTTTTTTTTCTTCCTTTGGTCCCCCTCTTTTTATAGTCTCTGGGACTTGTCAGCTATATCTCGCATCGGCAAGAATTGGTGGCCACATAAAGAGATCGAAGATGGCTACCCGGCGTAATTCTTTCCTCTTGGCCAACTATCTTCCATGTTGGATAGTAGATGCTACACAGAGGATAAGAGACGTATATACAGTATATCCTATACAGGCTCTCTCTTTCTCTTTCCTGTAAATAGTGCGCGCTCTGTGTGCGTCCCTAGCTCTCTATAAATAAGTAAATAAATACTATGTATATATATATTGTATAGCCGAGAACAAATGGACGATTGAAATAAAAGAGAGAGACCGGGAATCAAAAGAAATATGCGATAGCGACGGAGAGAGATGAAGAGGAGCAGTAATATCGGTTTTTATGGGGCTCTTTCATCGTGACAGCGGGAGACGTGAAAATCAGAAAAGGTTGTGTTTCTGTGGGTGATCCGTCCGTCCATCGCTGCAAGTTAGACTATAGACGTTTTCCACCGATGGAGGCTGCTGCTGAGACCAACACCGATTCCCTTTTCTTATGCCTCATCGAATGGCGGCCCATGGCAACTCGTGCTCGCCTTCTTCTTCTTCTCCCAATAAGTTGGAGGAGGCGGAGAGGAGAAGTAAAAGGAATGTGCAGGAAAAAACCGGGCCGGCGGGGGGGTATGGAGGCTGCTGGGTCCAGCACCGTCTATCCGGACACGTGTTACAGCTATAGGATTGCTGATGCTGCTTGATGCTACCCAGTGGTATCAGTGGAGAGGATGGGAACGGGGGGGTTATACATCGTAGAGGTCTGTCGAAGAGGAAACGGCCGGGCCCATGATGATCTCGTCGAGTGTGAGAGCGAAGAGGGGAGAAAGAAAAAAAAAAGAGAGCGAGAATCTCGGTCTTGTGTCGCTCCTGTCTGTGTGCGTCGCAAGCACCTCACCCGTGAACCGGCGCTCTCTCTCTCCCCTCCGCTCGCCCTTGCCCACGTAGACAGGGCGCACGGAGGATCAAAGGGACACATAACGAGGGAATACAAACAGAACTTAACCACCGCGGAGCCGCCGTCGCCGCTGCCGCTGACGCCGTCGTTGTTGCCTGACGTCGTTACTATGCCGTCTCTCTCCCTTTTTTTTGTCCCTCTCTTTCTCTCTCAGACCCCCTCTCTTTTTATCTTCTTTCTCTCTCTCCCTCCCCAGCTGACAATGTCCATCGCGCCGACTTATTGTCCATCCGATCCTCGGCTCCTCAATCCCGGCTATTATATATAGATACACGGGAGCGGTATTGTATAGCCCTGGCGAGGGGAGAGAGAGAGAGAATGAGATACGGCAGATAGATACAGTTCTCTAGAATGAAGGGAACTGGGTTGGGGTTGTTCATTGATTGACCCGACCTTCCCATTGCCGTTCATCTCCTCTCAGCATCGTCATCAGTACCACCACCACCACCACTGCCACCAAGTAGAGCAAGAGGAGGAGGAGGAGCAGCTGACCCCCCGCCCGCTCAATACCGCCAACGTTTCGTACACGTGCGAACAGACAAGAGCGCTGAAGGCTCGACGAATCCAATCCTTCTCGTCTCACGCGTGGGCGATTTATATTGGGCCATCTCGTCTCTCACCGGCCGGGCTCTCCTATATGTCTAGCATGGCACGGGCACAGACTGATACATCGCCAGGGCCGGCCAATCTGATTGATTTGTCAGTTGAATGCACGCGCACACGAAATACTCGCCACTGGCCCCGACGACAGAAGCTCTCGTCCCTCCTGGATTTTTCCTCCTTTTTTTCTTCTTCTTCCTTGGCCTCGCTCTTGGAAACTTCCTTTTGGCCGATGTATAGACTGGCCTGCCGTGCTCATTGGCGGACTCTAATCCTCCCCGACAACTCTCTCTCTCTCTATCCGTCCAAAGTCCTATTTCCGTTTGGTTATTGCGACATCGATGCGAAGCACTTTGCGATACGTGGCGAGATTCGGGTGCTCGCCCATCTCAATCGCTCTCTCATGAAGGATTAGTAGACGACGACGACGACCGCAGGGAGCCTCTACGATCTCTTCGATCGTGCTGCTCTACTTCTTTCATCGGTCGGAGAGAGAGAGAAGGAAAAGAGGCTGCCAACGACATTGAGTGGACCAAAGACCAACTCGACGACTGATAAAGAACTCATCTTCGTATGGATCTTTAACGCCGGATGTCAGAGGAAATCTTTGCTCTATCTCTCTTTTTCTTTTCGTACTCAATAGTTCCACGAATCGAGTTTATTTTGATGTTCGCCATCAAATACCGAACTTAAGCTGGAATTGTACTACGTCTTATTAGGTACAAAAAACAATATACTAGGGCTCCTCCTATAGAAAGAGAGCAGCTTCTTATAAGGAATTTATACGTGGATTTGGTGAACTGTTGATAGGGAGGCATGCATTCATGTTTTATTGAATTCGACGAGAAGTCCAGACATGTCCCCATGAACTTTGAAAGGCATCAGGCTCTGGCTTCGCCGTCATCCATATTGTAACCGCCAATATAGACCAGTAGCGGCGTGTGTGCACAGCTCGCACGCACCCGAGTATTAAGGACATTCGGACTCGAGTCGGACCCTCTGATGACGTCCCAGACACAGCCAGACAGCTAATTGGATTATTAGAAACGATTCAAATGACCGGGACATAATGAGGCAATAAGCAGCTTCCCTTTCTCTCTCTATCTTTTCCCTAAGGACTTGTATTCCAATGTTCACTTTGTTAATTCGCGCATCATCTCCTCAGTCTGGCTGTTGACTATCAGCCATTTTTTTTATTTTGTTCTACGAAGTCCTGCACGTGTAATCCCGGTTTTTCCTACCTGAATGATTTCTAATGGCATCAACGGTGAAATTATTTTTTTTTTGATTACATCATTTTCACGCGTGTCCTTGTTTTTTCTCCCCTTGTCCGTACCCCGGTCACCAACGTCGTAGGCAATGTCACGCGTCATTTAAGATCGCAATTGGATTAGAAGCGATGATGAAACAGTTGGGAAGCTCAAACGAAGGGTGGCAACCGGTGCGAAGGGGAAAAGGTTGAAGGACTAGCGGAGGGACGGTTCGGTCATGTGTAATGGACTGCGGCAGCAGCCGTAGCAGTCGTTGCAATAGGAATAAAACACTAGAAATGGTCATGGTTCTTCATAGTCGTATGTACTAGAACCTATACGTAGTTAAGGGTCTCGATAATTGTCCTGGCTGTTGGTAGCTCTCTTCCATACAAGTATTATATACCTAGAGAACCCAACTAGCGCACACGATCGTCTTCTTCCTTTTCTATATATATATAGAGAGAGAGTCTCCTCGTGTTTTTGTTGTCCTACCGGCTGCGTTATTGAATTTGTTATCTTTCATTTTCTTTTAAGAAACACACGAAAAACAGAGAGAAAAAAAATCATGTTTTCCTTCGTCGAGAGGGAAAGAACACAAACGGCTCCGAATTGAGGACATTGGATGGATATGAGGACGGTAGAGAAAAGAAAAACCTCCGGCAAGCGGCAGCAGCAGCTCCAAAATAAAAGAGAAGCAACCCCCCCACTTCTTCTTCTTCTTCCTCTTCTCCTTTTGGCTTCGTTATTTGTAGCGTGTATGTCTACGTATATGTGTGTGGAATAGAGTAGTTCGTGTTGCTGCTGTAGTGCCACGGGACTCTGACGGGAGAGTTCACCATCACACACATAGGCCCTGGAGGGTTGTTAACATAGTTTTCCCCTCGATTTTTTTCTCTCTTCTCCTTCTTCTTCTTCTCCTTCTTTTGTGTTATCTTCTTCTTTTTTTTTTTTTGTTCCAAAAAAGAAAACAAAACAAACCCCCGCTTTGAAATATATTGAGAGGAAAGAAGGAGAAAAAAAGAGATGGGAACAACAACAACAACAACAACAACAAAAAAGAAAGAAAGAAAAGAAAGAGAGGAAACCCCAGCCAGCAGAACACCCCATCCATTGTTGAGTTTGGTTTAATGCAACATGAAAAGGAGTGTGTTCTAGTCCGGTAATTCCACGTGGATGACTCTGGTCCGTGGCCGACTGCGCCGCACCGGGTAAGAGAGGTCATCTTCTTCCCCGTCTCGTTTTCTTTTTCTTCCTTTTTTTCTTCCTTTTATTTTTAAATCTTTTTTTTTTTATTTATTCCGTTTCTTTCGACTCGGTTTCGTAGGTTAGTTAGGTTGAAACGGGTTCGTTCGGCGCATTTTCCCCCACCCTTCTCCTCTTACCTCGGCCGGCTTCCTACGATTACACGGTTGGGCGGAACGACTACTGCGACGTCGACGACAATGAGTACGAATTCTATTCGTCGGCTCCGCCAGATTGGATTTCCCTTTTCGGCTCGAAATGTCACTGATAGAAACGAGCGAAGAGAGAGAGAGAGAATCGAGGGGGGATAGAGATAGAGAGAGAGGAAAGCTAGCGGGAGGGATCGGCACATCACGCACGGGAATAGAGAACAACGGGGTGGAGGACGTTAAAACCATCACTGCGGACAGAATCAAAGATTAAAACAGGGACAGATAAATATGTCAATAAACGGGGATATACGATATCCGTCCCCTGTCTGACCTTGTCCAGGCTCTCTCTCTTCTCCCCATGAAACACATTGGGATTCTGGCGAGCGGAAAAGCCGCTCCAAGTCGTTGTCGTCGTCGTCGTGCCAATACAGTATCGTCCACGCTCCATTGACACGTTATATGTACTGTATACTATATAGTATATATACGTGGTGACCACCTCATTTGCTTTTTGTTTTATTTCTTTTCTCTCTTTCTGTCATAGATATGGCTTTCTCTTTCTCTCTTCTTATTTTCTATAGGAAATAACTACTTTTGGCCCCGTTATTTGATGGGACTTGTATGTATGGGTTCCCGTCCTGCTGATGTCGGTGCGTCCCGTCCTCGTAAGCCCTCTGACGGAAGGGCCAAGAAGAGCAACGGAAAAGAGCGAGTGAAGGGACAGAGGGAAAAGCGAAGGATCAGGAAGCTTTGATCCGACCAGATTGATGTGCGTTTGAAATGGGTTCCCCTCTCCGCTCCACTCTTCTCTCGACCCCTACACAGTCCGTCGTTCCCGATGGAACTGGAAGCATTCTCCCCGTCCACCGTCACCTCAATCAGTTGTACCATTCGCTCCTGCTTTTAGGTTTTTTTTTCTCGACCCTACTTCCCTCCTTCCGCCCATCCATGTTCCTCTCGAATCTTTTTCTTTTTTCCTCCTTTCATCGTCCTTCTGGTTGGTAACAAAACGGGCAAAAGACTAGGAGGGGCAACCACGTTTGAAATTCGGCCAACTGGACGCGACAGCCCGCCAAAGAATATATATATATACACAAGTATATGGAAATGTGCGCGCACAGACGGAACGAGTTTGCTCTCGAGAGTTGGTCATCATTGGATCCGCCAGCAGCCGAGGTCGGCATATTCATTTCGAGGAATTTTTTTCTTTTGGTAACACAGCAGCTCAGTTCAGTGTTCTGTGTCACCACCGCGCCCGTCGACCTCAGCCGTCGCCGCCAACCGGCTCCTCTCCGTTATTGGGCCGTCTAAAAGTTAAAAGGAAATGTTCAACGCAAATGACAAAAAGGAAGGAAAAAGAGTCACTGGACTCGAAACAGATTTTTCAAAACGAAAACCGGAGACAGAAAGGAAAGAGGGGAAAAAGAGAGAGAGAGGCAAAGCAAAAGGAAAAAAAAAACTAGAGAATGGAAAAGAAGAAGAAATTAATGACATGTCAAAGTCAGGCCCGCTGGTGCGGTCGTTCCCGGAATTATCTTCAGCTGATTTGGCTCGTGTTGTGGAGAGCACAATATAAATGAGCTATCAAAGTGCGCATACATCGAATGGTCCCTCTTTTGTACAGTCGAACTTGGATAAATGAGCACCGACGTCGACGTCCGTTCCTATCGATCCCCTTCTGGCCCCCCCACCACCACCACACCGTGCCGTCCATTGCCCATACAATATAGAACGATGGTTGGATACAGTTGGATACAGAATTACCAAGTCGTCGTCGTCAATGCACAGTGGGTGTATGTGAATGCCGGCCTTGCATCAAGAGAAGAAGAATCTATCGAAGGCCGATATAGAGCCGGACCAACGGCCGTGGGATGACGATGGCTGTTGCCGATCTGGTCCTTTTACTTTTCTCCCATTTGCTTTCTTCTCTTTTCGACTGGCGTCTTTTTTCATCTTCTTCCTCCATCAATGAAGAAGAGGTTGGAAGACAGAGTGACTCTGTGTGAGAGGGACTGAGGGCACAATCCGTGGAAGAGATATGGAATCCGTCCGGAGAGCATCCAGAGAAAGGTTATGGGCTGGAGAAGTAGAAAAGGATCGTTTCCCTTTTCTTTTTCCCCATCAGAAGGAGAGGTCGATGTTGTAGAGGTTACATTTTTCAGAGGGAGCAGACGCATTGCATTCATGCGTCAATACAAGAGATGGGCCAACAGTACCATAGAAGAAGAAGAAGATGAAGAGAAAATATAAATAACGAATCAAAAAAACAAGATAGAAAATAAGGGAAAGCCAGCAGAGGGTAAAGTCAGGGGGTCCAAGCCGCCGCCTTCTTCTCCCGTGATAAATGATGTCGAACGGGCTGAGGGTTTTTCGACCCAGCGGGGGCAATCGCAAAAGAAATGGGAAAAGAATGAAAGAGGAAGAAGAAATGTGTCTTACGTGTACAGGATATTCCACTAGTGAAAAGGAGCCGACCTTCTAGTGCTCCTGCTGCTCCTCCGACTACTCCGGTTGCTCGTGCCGCCACCATTGCTGCTCCTGCTGCTGCCCATCACAGACTCGGTTTCTCCTTACCCCAGATGCAAGTCCCTGGAAGCTGAGAAATGGCAAAGTTTCCTTGTCGTCAACTAAGTTTTCTCATTTGGGAAGATTCGATCATCCACCAGCAAAGCAGCTCCTCTTCTAACAAAATGCGTTCAAGGGAGGATGGAGTCAAACTAAAAACGGACCCGATGACTCTGCCCGCCCGTCGAGCGAAATCTATCCGCCTCAAAAAAAGATGCATGTTACGTATATTTTTTAACGTCCATAACTTTCTTCCTCGACTTCGAACGAAGCAGAAGATGTATTACGCAACACTTCGCGTTGCATAGAGGTTTCCCCGCTGCTGGAAGATTCATATCGTGCCATTCTTCAGGCAGGACCCCGGAATACTGTATATACATCAGTGCTGTAACGAGCGGAACACATTGTGCGGGCGTCGCGACTTCGACGTCTCCTCCGCAAACTAAATCGCATAATAAAATATACCGAAAAAAAAAATAGAGAAAGAACGGAATACCGAGAAAAACAGAACCCGGAATGAAAGGCGAGGAAGCACAAGAATGTATCTACGTTTAGAGCCAGGGAACGTAAAAAAAAAAGAAAAGGAAAGGAAAGGAAAAAAAGGAAGCGCAGCAAAGAGGGGATTTGGCTCGAGTGCGGTGGGCGCTGTGTGCACTTTGCGAAATGTGCTTTGCATCCCAGATGAAGGTTTTCTTTTTGGCTCTTCTCTTTTACTCTTTCCCTTCCTTTTACTCTACTTTTCGGCCTATAAATGAAGGGCGGGCGCAGAGAGGAAAGAAAAGAAAACGAAAAAAAAGAAGAAGAAACTGCGCAGCCGGAAAGGATAAGGAAACGGACAGATATATGGGTTCTCTTCCATATACATTTTGTGTGTGTGTGTCTCTGTGTGTGTGTGAGTGTGTTCCGGCTGGATATTGCTCATACTAATGTCGAGCTTAACATACATTGAGAGCTTATTGTGTTGGTGTTGGCGAGACGAGAGAAGACGACGAACGGCTCCGATAAGAGAAGCGGTCCGTGACTGCCTGCGTCTCAGCCCAAGATCGTCGCCGCTCGTTTAATGTTTCTTTTTTCTTTTCCTTTTTTTTCCCCGCTTTTTCATCCATTTCTGCCGAGACGACGACAACGACGATGTTAAGGAGCGAGGAGAAGGATTGCAGCCGCTAAAGAAAATCCCAAGCCGTCAATGCGGGCTCACGAGAACGACCGAAATGAGGTTCGCCGCGTCTGCAGGAAATTTCGTCCGCTGCCAGTCGATCGCTCGTCACCAATGGGCTCCGCAACCGCTCGAGAGGGACTGCTGTTTAACTGTTGATGTTATTGTTGTCTGGCCAGTGAAAATGTTTTGTGTCGCTCATGTCAACTTTTCCTCCGCCTATCTTTTTTTGTTTGTTTCCCCATCGTCGCATATTACACATGGTCTACACAACAATCAAACGGCCTGCTCTCTCTCTATCTCTCTCTTTTCTCACTACACGAGTATTAGGGGAGGCGACAGGGAGGTTTTGAATTCCATCATGTGGCAGGCGGTGGCGGAGGAGGATCCCAACAGCAGCAGCAGCGACAGTCCCAGTTAGCCGTCATCGTGCCGAGCTGCTGCTGGATGCCGCCTCTGTCCGCTTCTCCACCCCGTCATCGGCAGCGGCACAATGCTACCGGCCAACATGCCCCGCTTGGGAAAGGAAAGAGGAAAAAAAAATGAAATGAGAAAGAAAAGAAAACAACAATCCAGCCGAGCTGACTTCCTGTGTGTGTGTTGATCCAGCGCGGCCTCGCCCAGCACTCCAGGGCTCCCTCCGGCCTTCGATGCGCGCGCCCGGTCCAACAACCTCGAAAAGGTTTCGACATACCGTGCAGTGTCGTCGTTTTGATGACGGCGGCATCGCCGTCGTTGACGATAGTTGTTAGTAAAAGAAGCGGAAGGAGACGAAGCGGAGGAGAAAAAAACAAAAAAGAAAAAAAGAAAAAAGGGCTCGAAAATAAGGAATAACGAAAGAACAGGAGACGGGACGACCAAGTGAGCCAGCCCGATTAAGGCTATCAAATGTCTTGCGGGCCATCGAAGCTCAAAACGATGGAGGGAAATTAGAAGAGAGAGAGAGAGAGAAAAAAAATGGAAGTCGTTTTGGGAGTGAACGTACGCCACCTGATGCCCAAACGGAAATCCCTAGATTGCTTGCCACTCCTCCGTCCGTCCGTCCGTCCGTCTCTATCCCCCTCTCCGTCGAAAACTAACCTCGCCATTGAAATGGATTGAATGCATCACAATACACGTCAGAGAGGGGGAGGCAAAATAAAAGAAGAAAAAAATCAATGAAAATTGAGGACTTGGTGTCTCTTCATTTCCCTTCGGCATGAATCTCTTCTCTTGCCGACTCCCGAGCGCCGTTCCCTCCTTTTTTCATTTCAAACGTTCCCTCCTCTTCTCTGCCTTCAATCTCCACTTGCAGAGCTACTCCGACATCTACTCTGGGCTATTTTCGTAAGCGGATCTCGTCGTTCCTAATTCTTCCGACTCGTAAGAATGTCCCGACAAGAGAAACTAATAGGACGACATACTTATATAACATACGCTCTCCCTTCCTATACACTATATACGACTCCTTCCATTTCTATAATAGGGAAAAACTCCCGAGTTCCAACCAAAGTCGGGTCGTCGTGTTGGCACATCGAAATGGGGATCGTGTACAAGTACTGTATCGGAGAGGAAAGAGTATATAAACGTGTTTACCGCATGCACAAGTATTACAGTGTGTGTTGACGCAACTTGTTGAAAAGACAACGGGAAAAAGGAAACGAATAAAAGGAAAATATAACGACATGAACTTCGGGCAAAACCTCCCGTTCGATTTTCTGTTTTTTTGTTTTTGGGTTGTGGGCGCTCCACCCGCAACTCATCAAAAGAGAAATGAAAAAATATATAAAACAAGAGAGAAAAAAATCGACAAGAGCAGCTAGTAGTAGTACAACTGGTAGTAGTAATAGTAGTAGTAACGTAGTATTCGATAGCGCCGTCTATTGGACGAGGGAACTCACGGCCTCCCGGGGCATCGGCACTCTCTCTCTCTCTCTCCGTCGGTCTATCCCGGCCTGCGCCAGTTATACACACGTCTATACGCCGCGCGCGATCCGCCCGCTATTTGCGTGAGTCCTACAAAGCGGAACTAACCGCAACGCTTCATGCTCCACTGTCATTAAAGGCTCGCTGCCGGGGCCTAAAGGAAAACAACAAAAAAGAAGGAGAAAAAAAAAGGAAAATAGGAGGCCGCAGAGAGAGAGAGAGAAAGAGTATATACTATATGCGTATGTATAGTATATATACTACGACTACATTCGTGACAGTATTAGACCGGTGCGGGGTTGCGCCTGCCGGTCATGCGTTCGTGCAAGACTCGTCGCGACGTCGAATGACGTGCACACGGCCATTCGACTCGGAGCGATACCCCCATTTCCATACCCCACCCTTTTTGCCTCCATCACTTGACAACACACACAAGTTCCCAAGTTGCCATGGCCCAACTCTTTCTGCCCGTCGTCGATCTCCCGGGCGCGCACGTTACGGCTAACGTCTCTTAATGCACTCAACACGCGCTCTCTCTCTCTCTCTCTTCAAGCCCACACCAACACGTAATATGTTCGGATGGGTCCGGTCCGCTGGGCTCGAGGTGCCATTTCCTCATTCCTTATGACGTTTGACGAAATAGATCGCAGCTTTGGTCGACTTGACTTTATGCTCGTTGGCTCCTTGCATCTACCCGCTCGGACTACAGTATAAGCTGCTCTGTCTCGACTTACAAAGAAGACGGACAGCGACGAAAAATAGATAAGGCTATCCAGAAAATGGCAAGGTGATTCAGTACGATATTTAGTAGTCAGGTTCGGACCGGTTGCACTCTGGATGCGTGTCCTTTAGGGCAGATGGAATTACATATTTATTTGTTGCATTTTTTATGAAGTTAACAAAAAAAAATGGAGAGTATAAATTGATTTTTCCCAGAGGTTGATCCAAATGGCGTGTCGCGCATCCACCACGAGTTGAAGGGCAGCTGAGTGAAGCCAAAAGTTTTTTTCCTACGAGTTCTAAAGTCTTATTTTTTTTTCGTAGCGACTACGACGTTTTAGAAGCCTCCCAGCCCCTGTTTTCCATATCACTAAAGAAGTCAGAGAGCGAGGGGTACATCGGACATACATGGAAACCGGAAGGATGTCCGTCGACGGACGCACGGGAGTCCCTCTCTCTTTTTCCTTCTTCCTCCCTTCATCTGTCCCTGGGCTCCCTCTCTTTTAGTTCAATACTTTATAACATATCTGCTGTTGGAAATATGCGGCAATTTCTCCCTTTTCCATGCGAGTAACTCCACGGGCTCTAAGCTCGCCCGAACTCCATACGTACGTCCTAGAACTGCATGGTGGAAAGCAACAGAAGCGAAATATAAGGCTTAGCAGCCGGCTGACAGGCGAGCCGGGCAGACGGTTAGGGCGGACGGCTTCGTATATATACACTGTCGTTCGATGAATGCTGGCATCAAAAGGAAGGAGAGAGAGAGGGGGGTTATGGTCATGATGAGGGCTCCGGAAGTTGCTGCCGCTGCTAGGAGCGGAACAGAAAAGCAACAGAGTGCGGACCTCCGGTTCCATCGACACATCGATGGATACACCCCAGCGATCCGAATGAATATATATATATATAAGTCCTCTCTCTCTCTCCACTGTGTCTGCTGTCTGTGTAGTGGCTCACAGGATAGCCGAAAAATAGGGGGGAGAGGAAAGAAGAGTATAAAACAAAAATAAAAACATGGAACAAGGAGGGGGAATATATACAAAGAGCGATGATCTCCGGTAGTCGACACGAGGCCCTTCCCTTCTATATTCCTGCCAGCGAAAATAGAAAAAGAGGAATTGTAGAAGAAGGGGCAGTCCCGACAATCTGTAGAGTATAGAACTCCCTCTCTCTCTGTACATGGCGTATATATAAGGATTTCAATATTTACAACGCGTTATGTAACGACAGGAGATTTGTAGGAGATTTGCGTCCTCATTTTTGTGGCTGCTCGGCAACGTACAGTCATGTAATCGCACCTTTACAACGGTCTTCAATAGTAAAAAGATATTACAGAGCAGAGTCGGGACCCCGGAGCACGTTACGGACAGAGCTTTCCGTCATTAAAAGAAAAAGAAGGGACACACACACACACACAAAAACGAGTTGTTATTGGATAGGGGACGAGCGGGGTGAATAGGGGAAGAAGCCAAAATTCTATGGATAACCATGAAAGATTTAGCGTAATCGGGAGAAGAGATGCTCATCTCGCTACTAAAGCTGCTAAACGACGTACGCAACAAAAGGAACTGAAAGTGGACGTTACTACTCCGCGCTCTTTGTGTGCGTGTTTTTTTTTTATTTATAGGGAATAAGACTTGCGATTTCCTGGGAACGACAGCTGATGTTTGATAACGCTCGATATCTTTTCCCCGTATCCCGCCTCATATTGTGTACTTTTCAAAATGGCGAAAAACGACGCAATGCTTCACTGCTGAGAGAGGGGATTACGTGTATATATGGAGCAGTTGTCACCCTCTCCTTCCTCTTTTTTTTCCTTGCCTTTTCTTTCTTTCTTTTTTTTCCATTTTCGCTTGTAACACGCACGCACAACAACATGTAGATACAAAACGGTTGTGTTTGTGTGAAAGAGGCAGAATAGGGGGAGAGCGAGGATTCTTTCATTTTTTTTTTAGTTTTTACGTCCCCAACTGTGCCGGCTCTATGGATATGGCAGAGAGAGACCATTTGCAATATCAGCAGCAGTAGTGCTTGCTATACTAGCTCGCGTTCCGCTTATCTCCGTCGCGCTATCGGTTTTCAAACCGCCGGGCTCTATCCCGATTCCGACTCGCTCGGCATACGAATGCAGCCTATTAAACGTAATGGGTTTCTAATACGGATCAGTGTGGCTACGTAGCCGCTTAACGGTTGACTACATTTCTCGATTTCCATCAAATACATGGCGGGAAGGGAGAAGAAGAAAAATACAGATAAGAGAGAACGCGCTTCTATCGCCTTTTTCCCCTCTCTCGCTCGCTTTTTTCCACAAAAACATCAAAAGCCGAAAACAAACGCCAAAGACGAAACACAAGCGCAACCTCTCATAACTTCAAAGCACACAAGTCCTGACCTCGACATCACTCGATTTGCTGCCGCAACGGGAAATCCCTCCATAAAAGAAAAAACCAGAAGGAAGAAAAAGATAAACATGAATAAAATGAAATAACAAACCCTCTCTCTCTCTCTAAAAAAAAAGAGAGGAATGCGCGCCCCACTATGTGTTCTGTCGAGTGCGTATAGGGTTGAAAAACTAGGGGGGAGGACCAAAAAAAAAAAAATTAATGCATCAAAAGGGAAGAAGAAAAAAGAAATCCATGTGTCGCTCTAGTGCTCTCTCCCTAAACACCGTTAGGCGTAAGGTATTGAAAAGCGTAACCATTTCCCACGGAACGTCACTCGGCGTCCACGGTCGTCTATTTTCATTTGGTAAAACGTCGTTTTTATACGCGCGCTGTGCCTCTCTGTGTATTTTTATTCTTTTCTTTTTTGTCACTCTTGTAAGTTACAAGACTCCTCCCAACACATTTCTCTCCTCTCTCTCTCTCGGGGTCTTTCCTTGTCTCTCTCTCTCTTATAGGGAGAATCATGAGAAGTGTTTCCCCATTTGACTCATTCCGTATCCGCTGTCCAGCAACGCAGATCGCGGGCTCGCCTTTCTTCTTCTTCTCTTTCACAACTGGAAATATGTCCCGTTCTCCGTCGCCCGTCCCGCCCGTTTCCATGTAAAATGTTGACATTTGACTGTCAGTTTGAAATGTGACACCCTCGTTGTATGTAGTCGTGCCGGCAAGCGTCCGACCGAAGCTGGAACGGAGAAGCGAACGTTGAATTAGTGGAACGGGAGGGGTGGATAGGAATATTCCGCGCCGATTGATGAGCCCTCAAAAAAGAGAGTCGAACGGTACGGATCGCGGCCCCGGCGCCAAAGCCTGTCAACGTCGCCCTTTTTTTCTCCTGAGGCAAATTCTTTGCCATTGCCATTATGTCGGGTTCGTACCCTAATAGGAGGGTAACGACGCGTTCGTACCCTAACAACAGAGATGAGAGGGTCGGCCGTCCTCTTTTTCTTTTATTCCAGCCTATTCGAGTGACGAGAATTTCAGGCAAGACCGACGCCTGTTACATAACTCGATACAACGACTTGTAATAAATGAAAGAGAGAGAAAAAACGACGGACAGAAAGCAGTTAAATAGTTTCCCCTCTCTTACTTATGCGTTACAAGGACGCTCAATTAGGCCGCCGCTGCAGCAACCGTCAGCAGTCCTCCCCGTCGATACGCCGAATTCTGAATGTTAATTTTCCCTCTTCTATTTTTTTCCTCCTCCCTCCGTTTCAAATCGTTAAATCGGAGCCATACGCCACGCGTTTCTTATTTGACCGCTGTTGTTTGAGGGCGGAAAAAAAAACGCGCGGGGCCAGGGAGTCTAAACCATTTTCTGGGAAGGGCAAATCAGTGAGAGAAGACCTAGAACATCAAAGTAGAGCTCTTTTGGCAATGGGAGTGATTGGAAAGGGCAGACTCATCGTCCTATAATATACATATATTATATAAAAGAGCAAAAGACGACAAGAACTTTGAGTCCGCGACTTCAACGAACCTCTCCGGTATATACGTCCGTAAGTATAAGACGCGTTTAGTCGGTAAGAAAATCAAAAAATAGTCGTCGTCTGCCTTTACACGTAAAAGTAAAACAAAACTTGAATGTGGAAGCGGTCCGTGTCGTCAGCTCGTCACCCAGTCGGGACTAAAGCATGAAAGTATATAGGGGATCCCGTCTGTCTGTTTTCGACGACGTCGCTCTTCGCTACACATCACGGTCCCGTTTTCTTTGCCTTCTTCTTCTTTTTCCGCTTTTTCTTCATGTACATTTGAGTGCGCGCGCGTGCTTTGCGTGAGCTGGGGGGGACGATGACACGGTGACGGGGGGTCGCTGCTGCCGTCGACTCCCGAGGAAAAATGAGAGGCGAGCGGCGCGGAACGAGAGAGAGAGAGAGAGAGAGCGACAGAGAAAGGCTTTAAGCGGCAGATCGACTTGATGTCGTCGAGCATCAGGACCGGCAGTAAAACTTTTGTAAGGCTTTTATTTTTCTTCTTCTTTCCTCGATCTCTCCCTCGTCTCTTTCTCTTCTTGGCAGCGAGTCTAAGCGTACCGTTCAATCTCGTGACAAAATCCCCCCCAACAGACAGGCACACTTAGACGGGATGAGAGAGGATTCGCGAAAAAGAAACAAAAACCTTTCCGCCTTTCCCGCCTCTTGCGGCCGCTCCAAAAAAAGAAAGAAAGAGTAAATAACTCAAAGGAGATAAATAAGCCGGCCAGATAAGCAGCTCGCTAACAACGTCTTTTGATCTGCCAACGGAAAATCGCTGCTGCTAGTCCTCCCCACCGAATCGGCGATTTATTTATGTTTCTTTGGCGTGCGAAATTCTCTTCTCTCGGTCGATATCGAATCACGAGCCGAGCCACACTATACGGCCGCCGCCGCCGCCGCCGCGTTTCTAATTGGACACAACTGAATAGCCGATTCATCCGCATACTAGTTTCCACAGTACACCAGTTGCTGATCATTTCCCAAGTGACGAACTATAGAAATCATTCCATTAGCCGTACATTCAATCGCCGAGAGAGACCGCGTGCCCGTCCGGCTGTGGGAGAGAGAGAGAGTATGGAGACATATATACGGCATCGACGTTGAATAGCTGCTGATTGGATCGGTTTCGACTCGTTTCGTTGACAGTTTTCGTTGTACTTATCTCATTTTATTTATCGCCATTTTTGCACTCCCCCCCCCCCTCTCTATTCCTTTACTACCGGCCGTGGCGGCGGAGGAGGCCGGTTTTGGCCGGCTTCGGGCCGCCTGATGTTGTTGTCACAGTTTGGACTGGTGCCCAGCAGTATAGTACGTGGAGCTTGTCGGGCGCGAGGGCTAATACATTCTCCAACTACATTGAAAGAGGCCAAAAGAAAAGGAATCGAGGATATATGTGCATGCAGTCACCGACTGACTGCCCGTTTCACCCGCCGCTGTCATTTCCCGCACGTTGGGCTGGAGCCGGCCCAGCTAGCTCAGCTATGGTCCAAACACGCACAGACAGACACACAAGCTCTTCCTTTTTCTTCTTTTTTTGCGCCGTTTTTTTTTTATTATTCTTTTGACTGGAATATTTATTTTTCTGCCCGCCTTTTCTACTCGTCCTTTTGGTCTATCTCTCGTTTTGCACGATCGCGCTGGGACCTGACTGTGCCAGTGAGACTATAGACGAGAGTGAAAGAGCCGATGGATGTTTTATGGCAAACTATAAATCTATTTGATCTATCGTCTATGATCTGGTGTACTTGATATAGAGAGAAGGAGACAAGACCGAGCTAGAGAAAGAGCGAGAGAAACGGTCCTTCGACTCGATGCGCTCACGTAATGGAGCTCAGACTAGACGATAAAAAAAAAAGAGAGAGAGACAGTAGTAGTACGCAGTGGATGGCTGAGAGAAATGGCCGGCTCATACGACGACGACGACGAGTCTATACGGAGAAGAGACACATTGAAACTAGCCTTATGCACCGTTTATTTCCCGGCATATCCGTCTTTTGCACCGGAATAGTATATATATATCTGCAAACGCCAGCCAACACAAGGCTGCGACACGATGGAATAAAGACGTCGTCGCCCAAATGGATCGATAACACTTATGTTTATCACATTTTTCTCTTCTTTTTTCTTATCTATCTTCTTATTCTCCGGAGCTGTTGGTGTTGTGAGGAAAAGAACAAAAAAAAGAATAACGAGCGAGAACCGGGCTTCTGGATCCAATGGCAGCCGGATTGAGCAAACTGGGCGACGACGGGAGAGATGATGGACGCGAAGAGAAAAGAGAGACGTGGTGGTAGTGGTGGTGGTAGGCTCTATAATAGATTTATCAATTGGTTGGGCGAGGAGAAGTGCTGCCAATCGAGCCGTGGTTGACGTGACGAATTGGCCTGAATCTCCACGCCGTCCAAGGTGATTGATGAGGTTCGATGCCAAGTTCGGGGGCTTCGGAGAGAGGGATGAGCGGGTGTGGTGGTGGTAGTGGTGGTGTTGGTGCGTAAGGCCCCTCCGCTCTCGTTGCTTGTCGTGCTCCACAGCTCTCTCTCTCTCTCTCTCTAAGCAATACCAACATAGCCGGGCCAGCAAGTCATCGTCTCCCCTTGTCTCTAGTCGTGAGCTGCGGTTTGATTGACGTGACGGATACAGCAAATGACTTCACACCGGGCTCTTCAACACTTCCATCACCACTATACCTCATATTGGGAAAGCCACGATAATTACGGCCGACTATGACTTAGACGACGATGACTACAGTGTCTGCAATTGAGGGGGGATTTCCATTATTTGTTTTTTTTTTCTTTCCTTTTGTTGTTTCCCCCGAGCTCTTTCCTGCTGATGGCGCACACACAACCCAACAGTTTGTCTTCATTCTGTTTGGATCGTTGCTTTGTTGTCGCCGTTGTTTCTTCATCATCATATCATCAATGACGTAACGAAATGGGGCCTTACAGAGAACTTGGCGGCGGCGGCGGCGGCGGCCCTGCCCGGCTTCTCCTCATTCCACGAAAAGAAAAAGAAAGAAAGAAAGAGGGCCACGACTTGTATAACGACGTCGACAATAGAGAAATCCGACGAACGACGTCGGTTTGTTCATTCTCGCCGTCACCGCTAACGCGTCGTCAGCTTAACTGCCGAAAAGTTAAATTTTCCCAGGCTCATTCCGAACCGACATGGAATTCATCCACGGAAAAGCTCCGTCTTTATTTATTTTTCCCGCCGAAGCAAAAAAAAAGCCATCAAAACACACGCTCAGTGCGGCGCACACACGCACCACCACCGAAAGAAAAAACAAACGACATACATCGGGAATCATTCTCTTTTGTTTCGCCCTGGAAAATGGTTGACTAACACGGAGCGGGACCCCACGAGTCTCTTTGAAATGTTGTTTCCCTTCTCTCCGTCTTCGTCGTCGTCTCCGCCGCCGCCGTCGTCGTTCTCCTCTTTTCACCGAAAACGAGGTTGAGCGCGCTGCGGTTCTTCTTGATGCGCCAAGAGATTGAGTTGCCGGCTTCTCTACGTGCGGGCGCGTTACGACATTTGCATAAGTTGCTCCGTCTACTGGAAGATAGTGCTTAGCGCCATACTTCCAGACGACGGATGAGATCACAACCAGAAATTCATACTCTATTCCTTTTCGTTTCTCTATTGTATCAGTCGGCCATCTTTTCCCCTTTCCCCGATCCGCTATTCACTGGAGAGGTAAATGCGATTTATGCCTTCATCCTCGTATACGACGTCGTTGAAATAGTTTTCCACGATAATATTACGATAGCGACGCTGATGCTCCTATTTTTTTTTCTCGACGTTCTCCTCATTTTTCTCTCTCCGCTGTCCGTCGCCCGCCGTCGATGATTAATCGTCGCCAAGGTTGAGAGCTGCGCTAGAGGTTGCGACTTCCGGCAACGTCCTCATTCCACACGTGTCGTGCCTCTCTCCGTCCGATGGAAAGCTGTCGAGACGGACTCGGAGACATTTAATTCATGAGACTTGATCCCTTTGAGAGCTGGGCGAGGGAGCCGAGTGTTAAAGAAAAAGACAACAAAAAAAAAAAGGTATCGACTTTTTAACTAGTGAAATTGAACGAAGCGCTAGGGGAACGTCTTGGAGAATGTCGCTAGAGAAGGACGCGGAACAAATAATAAGAAAGAGGGGCGGAAAAAAAAGAGGGGAAGAAGAAGAAGAAGACAAATGATTAAGTTTCAGTGATGGAACCCAGTGCAGCAGTGTATTGCGTGTCGCTGGCCGGTGTCTGGTGACGCTGGAATGGCGACGTAAATAAAGAAGAAGAAGAGAGAGAGAGAAAAAAAAAAAGAGAGAGAACCGGGCCGGCGAGATTGTATTGCAGTGCCCCATCGTCATCATCGACTTGGGTGGGGAAGTGTGCGAAGTGCGCTGACAGCGAGGAAACGGTGCGGAAATCGATGGCATCCCTTTTTCTTCCCAACGACAACATTGCCTGGTCTCTACGGCCGGATCCGTCGCTACGGACCCGTCGTTGCTCCGGCGAAAAGCTCCCGGCCGCTTAAAAGTAAAGTGTGCAAGGAAAACTGCATTTCGCTTGATAGCAGTCTGCTAGTAATAGCAGTATACAAAAGTCGTCGACTTGTCTAGCTCTTGTATGGCAGCAGTAGTATGGCGCATGGAAATCAACGGGAGTGAAAGACTCGGGCGCTGGAACGAAACCGATCTCCTTTGCTATTCTTTTCGGAGATGGCCCAAGTGCCTCACGACCGAGTGCGAGGGGGGTCTGCTCTGGAGGACGGAGAGAAAAAAGAGAGAGAGAACCTAAAGTTGACAATGGTTGGATTCCACTTTTGGAAGCTTTTTATTCGTCAAAGAGAGCGAGGAGCGTGTTGGAAGTACTCGGAGCAGGAAAGAAAAAAAAAAGAGATGGAGGGACTTCCATTTTCGATTTAGTGATATCCCCGGTGAATTGCTGCCGTCGGGCTGGCGTCACGGGCTTCACTTGTTTCTCCCTACTGCCTGTCTTCCATTTTTGTCAAAGAGAAGAACAACGTACGATCGTTGCAGCAGCAGCCAGCTCGAGTGTATGCGTGTGTCTAGCTGCTCGGCTCATTTCACTCTCCGATGGCGAATCCGGCACTTTACATGCAGACTCTTTTGCCCCATGGACCCCATCAACTTCATTTTTCTCTATTCTGTCTGGCGCGTCACTGATGTTTGGGTCCCTGTCTAAAACACTTTTGCGCTTCGTTAGTACCGAATCTTTTGTAGCTCTCAGGGTTCGATATTTTCCAAAGACGAAACACAAACTGAGGGGATGAAAGAGAAAAAAAGGCGTATCAAAAGAGAAAAGAAGAATAGAAAGATTGGTGTAATATGGGGTCTATACTTGGGTTGGGTCGGTGAGTGCTACTGCTGCTGCTGGTGGAATAGAAGAGCTTTTGTTGTTTTTCTCCGGGTTACTGGGGATGTTTTCTACTCGTTTGGTAGCAGAAGCAGTAGCGATTGGACTTACTGACCCTCTTGAATGTTCGCTCTTTGCTTTTTCCCTCGTTCCACCAGTCGTCGTCGTCGTCGTCGTCGTCGTTGTTTCTATTTAGAAACAGACAGGGGAAGATGTTGTTTTCTACCCCCCAGTTGATACTGATGCTTATTAGACGAGAGGGACGGAGGAGTAGAGTGCTTATCCCTGTATCCTCCTTGATAGACGTTAGTCACTAGATTGTGATGCAAGCTCTCTTCTATTCTCATCTGTCTGTTTTGGCTGCGATGCGCGCACGTATAACCCCCGTCCCGTGTTTGTGTGACAATGAAAAACGCAGCAGATCCCTTTCCGGCTCGTTACATCAACGGTCATGGAGCGCACACATCAGGATACTCTAGTAGTACACATACCATCCGTATTCGACGTTGCCGCTGGCTGGAACAGTTTGCTGTTGGCTGGTCCATTTTCCCCAGCTCCATCACCTCTATATACTTGACTCTATATCTTCCACTGTGCGTATTATCAGTACGAGGTATCTTTTTTCTCAGTCGCTTTTTATATCCGACGCGCGGCCGAGTTTGCCCCTCTTTGGTGAGTGCCTTCGTGTTATGGAGCACTGAACAACGTGAACGATATCCCTCCTTCTTTCCATGTTGTTGTTGCTCCGCAGAGCTCCAGCCAGCCCGGGATCTTGTTTGTTGGCCGCCCCAACGAGCGTCATCATATCCCGAGGAACGAAGGAGACAGGCGAAGAGAGAAAGTGAGATGGGCCGGAGGAAACACTAAGACAGGAGAGTGAGTGAGAGAAAGCGGGCCGAGCTCCGCCGTCCATGCCGCACAGTGGCAACCGTCTCATCCACTATTGACTTAGCTTCTCTCTAATTCATTGCCCTTGTCGTCAAACGACCCTCTTCTCTCTGTTCTCTCTCTCTCTACGCGCCCCCAGTTTCCGTCAGTGCTTTTGTTGTCGATGCACGCCTGATCCCCGGCCGATGAAGCTTATGCCAATGAAACAGAGCGACGTCGACGACGACGACCCTGCTGCTGGAACGTATCCCCAAACTCTCCTGCAGCAGCAGGCCTCTCTCTCTATGTCTGTGCCACTCGAGTAGGTCAATCTCTTGATTGTATATATTCCAGGGGCCGTGTTTGTAAGTATCTTTTCTCTTCTCTTTATCTATCTCCGCCTGTGTGTGATTATAAGAAAAAGGGGGAAATCAGCCGACCGTGAGCGAAAGTCTTGTGTGTCAGCACACGGGCAGCTGGAGCGTAAATAGCTCTCAAATAGTCTTTTGATGTCGCCTGCCAAAGTCGTTCATGGAAAGCCAACGAGCGAGTCTACAGCTCTCTAGCTGCTGAGAGCCGGAGAGAGAGAGAGGCCGGGAATGTTGCGACAAGTGAGAAAACTGGTTTAAGATAATATACAACAACACATACATAAAAGATTTCCTGTTCCTGTTGGCATTTTCGGGGCGCTGGGATCGAACTGCGTATCGGCTTTGATGTACGATCGCTGCTGCTGCTGCTGCGCTGCTGCCGTCGTCGTGGTTACCGACTGTTCCGTCGCGTTGACCCCTCCGGTAGTATAGTACTAGTCTAGTTCCGTCGCAGTCTGCCCATTGCTCAACCCAATCACTTGTAAGCACTTGGCCCATCTCTTCATCTTTCTCTTCTTCGGTCGCCCGAAAAAGAAAAAAAGAAGAAGAAGATGGCTAACAATGTGACGGGCAACTGTGATGTAGATGGAGAGAGGACTCGGCGATTCGATATAGAGAAAGAGAGCATCCATCATCTTCGCCTTTGATGGTTCACCTTGTTCAGATCGGGGGACTTGTCTCTCTCTTGTCCAAGTAGTAGTTGTAGTCCTCCTCTTCATTCACTCGTGCCGGATAACCGTATTACTCATGTATTGCACTAGGAGAGACCGATATGGTTGTCACAGCGGAAATATCTGCTGATTGAAAGCGAATTTGCCTCCAGTCTCTCTCTCTCTCTCGTTTCAATAGTCGGCGGACGTGCTACTTCCTTTCTTTTCCCCCCTTTTTCTCATCTCGTCCGTCCTTTAGAGTCTCTTTTCTTTTTATTTCTTCCCATTTGAAATGTGGCGCGGTATATTATTCTGTTCGGGATAAAAAAAGAAACCAGCAGCAGCAGCCAGCCCAGCCAGCCAGACTCAATCGATGACTTGGAAGCCTACTGACTGGGAAGTTATGACGGGAGGGAACGAAAGGACGAGTATAGGTCGGTCTCTATCTCTCTCTCTCTATACGCGACATTTTCTTCTATTACTTGTGTTTATCTGGAGGTTCGGGTGGTTTCCCTTCTCTTTGCCTTTATATTCTCTTGCTAGAAGGGATATGCTGAGACGAAGCGAATAAAGCGGAAGACCATCGTTTCGTCCGTCTCTCTCTCTCTCTTCCCTTTTTTTTTGAAGGAGTCGCTCAGCTCAATAACGGGAGCCTGTATTGATTTCTTCCTCTCGAATGGGATCGCCGAGGAGTCAGCCCCCTGCCCTTTTTTTCTTCTTCCTTCTTAGACCTTTCTCTTCTTATTTCATCCGCCCGTTTTCCAGGCGGCCCATAACGGCCCATAGTGAGAAAAACTCGTAGAAGAAGCAAGCTGTTTATTATTGAATCGAGGACGAGAAGGAAGAACTGTAGCTGGACTTTGGGGCCAGAAGTTTTTCCCCTTTCGCCTCTTTCTTTCTTTTTTTTCCAGAGCCGTAGAAAGGGATTTGTCATTTCTAAGCGATTGACTTTGTTCCCACCTGCCCGTATGTGTGAGCTGGGACCTACTCAAGTGTGTGGTGCAGCGATTTGGGTTTGACAGCTCTTTGGGAGGGATATGGTTGTTGTTGGAATATAAGTCGCACGATATGTTTCTTTTCTAGCCCTTTTTTTTCCTTCTTATTTGTTCTCCTTGCTGGCCCGACTCTTTTTGCCGGCCCATTCGTTGCCATTACCATCAACACTCGATCTATGTGGGGTCCTCAATTCTATCTCTCCATCTCTGTTGTTGTTGTTGTTGTTATATTTTTTTTTTCCTTTGGCCTCTTTTTTTTATGTTATAGTTATATATTTTTCGACATTTACAGCGGGGATCGTTAAGCTGTCGGAACTGTGGGCCGGCTGTGTGTGTGTGCGTGAGTGCGGGCGGTGTCGACCTCCCATTTTCATTCTTCTTCTCGGTCGGTCTTGGTCTTCTTCTTCCTTTCTGTTAGTTATTGTTGTTGGTTGCCCGCCCGCTCGCCCGCCTTTTCTTTCTCTTTTCTAATCCGTTTGCCAAAAAAAAAAAAAAAAATTGGATCCATTCATAGACTAGTGTACGCCTCTCGTCATATCTCAAAATATTCTGTGCGACTAGTCTTATGGAGTTGCTGCCCTTGCGCCGACGAGCGCGTCCGTCGTATATAACGATCGCGCTCAACGGCGCGACTGACTGAAACGTTCCCAAGGCGGTAGTTGCTGATACAGACCCCTGTAATCATAGATGGGAATAGTGTATACGCCGTCGACTGTATATAAATATAAATGCCTCTATAATTTCTCTCTCTCTCTCTCCTTTTTCTCTTCCTTTTTCAATTCGGCAATGATACCGTTTTGGTGCCCGAGTGCCGAGACTTTCTTGACAGACTGATTTACGAGCGGGAAACCGCGTCGCGCGCACCCAGCGCACAGACAAAAAACAGCCAGTCCGACCCCTAATCGCTCGACTAGACGTCGACGACGGTCGTTGTGCTTTACATCACCAGGTGTCTTAGACAAAATTTAGACCCCATCTTTTCCTTCAATTTTTCTTCTTCCCCTCCTACTTTCCTCCAGCCACCATCGCCTCCTCCTTCAATTATCTCTTGCGAGCAATTTTCAACAACAACAAGAAGAAAAAAAAAGTCTATTATGGAGCGGCCGGCGTCTTTTCTTTTGGGCAAACATGAGCAACGACTCGAGAGTGTGTGTGGACGTTCAACCACCCCCTTTGCCACCTCTTCTATCCCCCCCACCACCACTCCACCCTCTGAATATGATGAAGTGGCCCGTCCTGATGGCAGCATTCGTGAAAGTCTCCGACTATGCCTATAGACTCCGGGGATACAATCCGCTCGACGGCGCTCTCTCTCTCTCTTTCTCTTTGCTTTTGCCGTTCGCTGGTGGTTCTTATTTTCCTCTCACTTCCTCTTTTTTTTTTCAAGTTTAACATCCGCCGAAGCGCGCGCGGCAACCGGAGCTTATAGTCGAACGCTGGCCGGCACAACCAGCTCGATCGTCGCCGTCGTCGTATTGATCACGGAGGGTAGTAGCAGTAGAGGGGGGACTCGGTCTCTCTCTCTCTCTCGTTGGCTCTTTCCGCTATTGGCGCGACTTCAATAGATGCTTGCTTCTGATTTAGGACGACGGTTCTTTGACGCTGCTATGGTTTCTTTGATCTCGGGCGCTTTTCCCCCTATCTGGGCGTCGTCGTCGTCGGATCCAGCTCGTCCTAGTCGTCGTCGTACACATGTGGTATCCACGCGCGGCCCCCAAGTTATGACTATCAAGTGTGTTGACTTTGTGTCTCTTGTGTGTGTCTAACTGTCTATGTCTCTCTCTCTCTCTCTCTCTGTGTATGTATACGCCTGCGTGAGTGGGTTCTGTATGTGTCTGTGTGCGGTCTGCGGAGGCTGCTGTTTTCATTCTTCTCCCTCGTCTTTTTCTCTGTTTATTCGCCGTTTGGCTCTTACTCCCTTTCGCTTTTTCTCGCCTCGTTGTCGAATGGCGACAGCTGACTGAAACGAGTTGGGTCAGAAAATAAAGTAGAGAGCGAGTATAGAAGAAGAAGAAGAAGGAAATGGGTGTGGTGGTGTGCGCAGTGTTGGGGGTCTCCGTAGAAAGAGTGCGGCTGCCTATAGAGGACAGCAGCCACTACACTTGCTAGTGCTCTGTACTATATACTAGCTAAGACTTAGACGACGGTCGATGGGGCACCGATGAAAGGGATAACGTGTTCCAATGACAGCAAGAGGCTGAGAGGGGCCAGGAGCCCTGGCTGAGAGAGATGGAGCAGGGACGTAGATTGACTTCCGCCGCCTCGGTCCCGCGTGTTTTGTGCTCCATATTGATTGCGGTCGAGGAATTGAGTTATCGACCTACTTTGATGTGCAAATTGCTGCAGTCAGCAGCAGCAGCAGCAGCGCCACGACGGAAAGGAGCCCGTCGTATAAGCGTACTTGAAACCGGCCAAAAGTGCTACGGGACGGCCGACAGTAGCGTATAGGCTCGGGAATAGAAAAAGAAAAGAAAAGCGGAGAAGCCGATTGCAACTACTACAGCTAGAGGAGCGGCAAATAGGATCGCCATAAATATGTACCTATGCATGTTTCATACGTGTGTCTTTGAAGGAGGGGGAATCAACTCGGCTCGGGACGTCGGTTGGCAGGATTAGAAACCGACGACGCCATTGAAACGGGCTTTTTCTTTTTACCTTTTGCTCCCGCTGTCTCGTCGGATGATGGCAAGCTGTTAAATGTGCATCTCCTTTTTCCTCGTCTTTGCCTTTTTCCCACTGGTCTTATGGCTCTGAACAGCAGGCATCGCTGCAATTCTTTGAGTCCACCCCGGAGCCCTCTATCCATCTAGGAAAATAAAAATAAGATAATAAAGCCATGGGACTGCTATCAACCACGGCCTAGGTGGTGTTGGTGGTTGGTGGTGGTGGTGTCTGGGCAGAAAATGGAATTATCAATGAGGAGGGCTCTTGACTCTGCTCTCTCACTCACTCATTGGGCTATGGCCCCTCTTCTCTTTCACGCGCCGGGCCCCCGCACGTCGTCTCCGGGAACGAGTTCATTTACGACCGTTTCCTCATCATCTTTGCGAATGAAAGCCTTACTTAAGGACCTGTGAGTGCCAGCGGATTAAATTGCAGGATACGGCACCCGAGCTTCTATCTTTTTCTCTCTCTTTTGTCCCGTCCCTCCAGCAGCTCCCTTCTTCTTCTTCTTCTTCTTCTTCTGCTTCTTCCTCCTTTTTTTTCTTTTTTTTTATTGCGGCGCCATAAAAGAGGAACTTCCTGTCCTGACGCATCAGAGTGCCGTAACGGCAATTTGCAGAGATATAGAAGAGAGTAGGAATCTCGTATGAAGACGTGAAGCAGGGCATGTCCGCCGCGTGAACGAGAACGTAGCACAGCGACGGTGTTTGTGCACGCTCCTTCGAACGCCAGCCAGTTTGATGAGAGGCGAACAAACCCGTTTGATGGATGGTGATGGGCTGCACGAAGATTTTCTTGTCTCGGCGACGGCGACGACGCTCGAGGCTCGACGGCCCCTCTATATAGAGGCGCTAGCTAGTAAAGCGTGTAAATTATATTGTTCCACGAAAGCCGGAAAGCGTTTTCTTCTAACACGGTCGGTCCCGCTCTTCATAGCGCTCATAGCTCCCGCCCTTTTTCCTCCTTCTTCTTCTTGTAGTACTAGTGAAGAAGAAGAAGCTGGCCGTTTGCGGCAGCAGCCGTGCCACCGGCAGCAGCAGCAGCCGCGGGAGGCCAAAGGCTAGGAGCCTATAGAGGGACGGCGGAGAGTAGCTAAAGTAGTTTTGGACGTTTACTGCAAAGCGAGGATGTCTTTTATGGCCTCAATGGTCCTATTCGTTTAATGGCACCTTGTGACTCGAGCTCGCTTCTATTAGCGCCTAGATCCTCCGCTACGAGCTAGAAATTTATTGCGATTGATTCTCTACCAAAAGAGCGGGCCTTTTGCCTTTAGTATTTTTTTTCCCCTCTACGCTTCGTCTTCTTTTTCTTTTCGCTTGCCTCCGTGTATGTTCTGGTTGCTTTGGTTTTTTTTTTATTTAAAAAAAAAAGAGGCATTTCTTTCCTTGTCGCTCTTGCACAACAGCTATATAAATCGTAGGTTCGGTCGCTAGTGTGATATTCATCTAGTAATACTATACGCCTTTTTTTTCGCCCAAGTTTTACGGGCTAAGATTTGAGAGCGAGCGCTCTGGGTTGTTGTCATATTCGTTGTTGCATCTTGATTGGAGCTGCAGCGCAATTTAACTTGTGCGTCATAAAAATTCAGAAAAAAAAGAGAGCCGAGAGACGCACTGCGACATTGAAGCGCGCTGCTCTTCTTTCCTGTCTGGGGAAAAATGAAAAAAAAGAGAGAAATCGTAAAAAATTCACAACTTTTTTCTTTCTTTTTTGTTTTTTCTTTTAACGGAGCGACTGCTGCGTCTTTTGCGCGGCAGCGGTTTTTCAAAACGCATAAATCTCCTGCCTGATGTTTTTTTTCGGAGGGAATTCGTTGCACCGGCTAATCAAGCGTCTATTGACGCAGTCAGGGGGTAGGGCGCGGTGTATTAGTACGGGGAAGACACTCGGTGGCAGTCGTTAATATTACGAGACGTGCAACCAACTAGTATTACGTCAGTAGAGAGCGTTATCTCCCACTACTACTACTACAGCGTACGTACCTGTATACATAAATAAGCCGCCGCCGCCTCGCAGCACATACCGTTAAGTCGAATCTATACAATCTGAAATGATGGTTTCGTTTCTCGTTATGCTCGTTCGCGTACAGTGTGTGTGTGTGTAGAGCTCGGCTGCCGCCGCCGCCCGGTGCTGCTGCTGCCGCAGTTGAGCGCTGGGCGGAGAGATGCGATGGTTATCGCCCGCGTGCATCTTTTGTGAAAGATGGAGGACAAGGGGGTTCCGTGTTGTTCCACGAGATTTATGACGATGGCCACGAGATAACTGCCTAAATCCACCAGTACTAGTAGTAGTAGTCTACCCTACTGCTAGTATCCAGATGTATTCCGTCTTGCCATCGGCCCATAGGAAAGCGGAAGAAAGACGAGACCAGGGATGCCAGCTAGCAGCAAAGTTTGTGAGCCAGAAATCCGATTTCCATGTTGTCCTCCTCCTTCCATTGCCAACCATTTTGTCTCCCTCCGCCGCAGTTAAAGGGAGGAGGGGGGGGGGGACAGAAACGAAGACGAAAAGTCAACACTCCCGCGAGATTGGTTTAGAAAACGGGACTTGATTCGCTCAACTAACGTAGACGTACCGTCTATAGCGCTTGTGCAGTAGCTGACTCGTTCGTTTGGTTCCGTCCGCTCCGTCGGTTCCGCCACACCGTGAAACGTGCGCCGATCATGGCCGAATAGCCCCAATGACGACGCTTAGTCGCGGTCTTTGTTCCTTTTCAAGTTCTTGATTTTTTTTTATTCTTTTGTTCTTGTTTTGAAACCACCAATTGAGAACTAGTGTGTGTGTGTGTGTGTGGGAGGAATATTAGTTTGCTCGAGCGGGCCGGATACTTTAGACGGATAATGACAATATTTTGGTTGAGCCGTGGCCGAAATGTTCCATTGGGTGGAAGTGATGAACGATGGGAACGGCGTCGCATGGTTATTTGCTTCGGCCTTCGTGCCGATATCACATTAAAGTCTCTACGTCCATATCCGTATATTTCTTACTCGACTCGCTTTTTTCTTCGTCTTCTTCCTTCGTCCCTTCATTTATGGAGAGGTTTCTCCAATCCACCATTATTCCGCTCTGAGCGACGACTCGGCCTCCAGAGATGTCTATACTTTGCCGTGGTCGCCATCTAGAGCAGAGCCGAGTCCGTTTTTGGGTGCTGGTGGTCGGCCCAGCGGCCAACCGGACAGGGGCGCCGTGCTGTCTCTCTCTCCTACTTAGGTTCCACGTTGCTCCTGTAAGAAGCTTAAGTCCCATTTTGATACGACTCACTAAGTTGGGGTCTTTTCCCTGCTCATCTGCTGATTCGCCTTTGCTACTAGCTACTACTACTGTAGTCTAGTCTCTTTTGCGATCTGTTTGATCCTCTTTGTCCATTCCGCTTCTCTATGATTTTCTTCTTTCGTCTGTTCTCCTCTCATTTACTCGCTTATTCCTTCTCGCTCCGTCTTTCAAAAATGATTCTCTCATGGCCCACTTTGCTGTTTACTCTCTAGCTATACTATAAACGTTGCATCGCTTGCTTTTCCTCTTCTTCCCCCACAACAAGCCGGGCCGGCTCAAAGAGCAAAAAGGGCTCTATCACGATAAAAAAAGAAGAAGAAGAGGCCCGATTGGCTTTACGGTAATGCCAAAAGGATTGCGCTAGAGCCCTCTCTCTCTCTCTCTGTCACAAGAGAGGGGCGTTCCGTGTTTTATTTCGTGAACTTGTAACAAGCGGAGATTAAGAAACATCCCTAATTATGTATCAAAGCCCCTTTTTTCTCTCTCTCTTTCTTTCTTTTCTGGACCACTACGTGTCCTGTACGTGAGTCAATGTCCGTGTGTCTGCAATAGCTGCTCGCTATCCAACTGTACGTGGCCTGACAATGCACCGTTGATTTGATTACGACGGACAGAGAGAGAGAGAGACGACGAAAGGAGGGAGGTACAGTTCGCCTTAGCCGATTGTGTCTCGATTCGCTTCAAGAGCCAATAGGCCCCCCAACCTTAGCTTCTGCCGCACGCTCCCACTCTACATCATAGACCTTGCTTTGTTTTCTTGTGTTGTTGTTTTTTTTTCTGGGAATTCCCTCTTCGTTTCCTTTTCTCTTTTTTCTTTCTCTCTCAAGTGTTTTGCTCGTCCGGCACCGTCTCCTATCAATGAAGGCAAACAGCAGTGGAGGTGGGATGAGGGAGGAAGCTGGAGGGGGACAGCTAGGTCGTTGACGACGTCTCGTCAAAACAACAACACACGCAAGCCCGAGAGGGCTAAAAGGACACGGAGGGGGATTGTAGACGATGGAAGTTCCAAATCAATGACGACTACGTCGACGACGACGACGACGGTCAGAGAGATATATACAAAGGGGGGAGAGAGAGAGATGAGCGAGCCCCAGAGCTCACCGACGATGGTAGTTGGAAAAGACGGCATCGAGAGATATATCTGCTCCTACTGCAGGAAAGTGAATTACAGGGCTTAGAGAGGTAGGAAGAAAAAGAAGAAGAAGCCATTGGTGGAGAGTAAAGGCCTAGTCTAGGACGAACGAACGCTTCAAGAGCACAAAAGGGAAAGAAAGAAAAAGATGAGTCGGCCGTTATCTTGATGCGATAGTCTTTGGGTGGGGACACGGACGAGAAGAAGAAGAAGAAGACGAGATGAGAAGAGATGCTTTGACGCTATAAGATGATGGCGTCTTGTGTCTTTGTGTCTTTGGCAAAGAACGATCGCTCCAGTTAATAAATATTTCGGAATGGCTTTCCTCCATTCGCCGCTGCTGCTGCCGCCGCCTCCATACGGGAGACACTTTAGACGAAGCGCCTTTCTTTCATTCTCTTTATTATCCTCGTCTATTCTGTCATGGTCTCCTCCTGCTGCTCCTGCTCCTGCTGCTGTTTCAGAGTATTACATAGAGGCGATATTGGTGGCGGCGTTAGTGGTGGTGATGTCGACGTCTGTGTTTGATTTTTTTTTTCTTCTTCTTCGCCTCCGGACTGTGTCTGTGTGGTGGATTTGGAAAGAGAATAGTCTTTGATGTCGAATGTCATCGAAGAAAACGGATCGCGCTTTAGTGCCTACTGTGCAATCCTTCAAGATCCCGCTGCGCGCGTGACATATTACAGCAACTTGATCAATCTTTTCTCCGGCCGTAGAGGAATAGTAGTGGTGGTGGTAGTCGCCGTTGCTATCGTCGTCGTCGTCGATGTCGACGTTGCCCGATGTCGTCTATTCTCCTTCCTCCTTCCACGTTGCCATAGGGCTGTGTGTCTTTGAAGCTTATCTCGACCTCTTTCTCTCTCTCTCTGTCTTTCTGTCTCTGCTGCTGCTGCCTCTTCTGCCAGCGCCACACAATCCAATTTATTTGAGGCCCCTCTTATAGTTACTCGTCGTACAAGGACCTCCAATCGTCAGTGGGGTATGGATAGAGACGGACGGACGGACGGAAGAGGGGTTAGACGAAGAGGCGGCGACGAAAGACGAGTATAAGACCCATAGAATAAAAGAAAGAAAAAGAAGAATAGGAACGAAGGAGGGCGGACAGCGGAGAGAGGCGATTTTCGAGAGGCCTACTACCCCACAGCGTCGAAGACCAGACCAACTTATGCGACGGATTTCAACTGAGAGATGAAAGTACTAAGGGGTGGAAGTAGTAGGAGGATCCTAATTGATTGGCATAGCCGGACCCTGGGACCTGCCTCGATTGTAAATAACACCATCATCTCGATTGGCGTCGAGACGGCGATTGTTTCCTTTTTTTTTTTTTCTTGCGCTCGTCTTCCATTGACCGATGCTGCTTTCGCCTCATCGGTCGTTCGGGTCGGACGAAATGCGTCGCAGAGATATGCAGTAGTAACCGGGCGATGCCGGCCTCTTCCTCCTCGGAGCACAATGTCCATAAAAGAAGACGAAGAAGCAGGGGAAAGATTCCGTTCCGGAGACAGGTTTACGGTCTCTGTATCATTGCCCAGAGAGAGAGAGAGAGCGCGGATCTACCACGGAGGCTTCCGGATGAAAATGGAGGAGAGCTTTTCGTCGATCGCCCATCAACCAGGAAGTTCTACTGCCCCGTACGGGCGGAGCGCGCGCGCAGCGCTCATCATTGCGCCCGCTGCCGCCGCCGCCGCCGTCGCCCTATATTCCGCACTCTCCCTTAGGCTTAACTTACTCTCTTTTGGTATCGACATCGCTCGATGAAGATATCTAGGTCTGGCTGCGCGATTGGGAAAACAGGGGGCCGCCTTGATGTTTTTTTCTCTCTCCAGCCGAGATGAAGCCCAACACGACGCCGGCTTTCATCTCCGTTTTTCTACCCTTATCTCGGCCCTGGTTTTTTTGGGAGGACGGTTTAGGACTAGCAAGGAAAAAAGCATCTTCTCCGCCGGTTATTGTTATTCGACATATCATTCTTTGGGTTAGAGCCTGGGAGTTTCTTTGCCCTTCATCCCTCCCGGCTGCCCGCGCCGGTTTCAGCTCTCTGCGTCGCCGTCGTAACTTGCTGCATCGATTGATCCTAGACTCCCGGTTTGGCTGCTGCCTATTCGCACGGGCTCCTCCTTTTTTTGATTCGTTTCTATTGCGGCTGGAGAAGTAAAAAAAAAAATAAAATAAAAAAAAGAAGAAGAAATCTCTTTTCTGCGTTGTAGTATATATCGGACTATTCAGCTGAACATGAAGGACGTCATGGATAAGAGAAGACCAATTGGGAAACGGTTCTCGCCACCACCACTACGACGACGCAGTGAGTAGTAGGCTGCATGGCGCGCCTGTTTGCTTAATACCACTCGACGCACAAGGATTCTAGTTTGTAGCCGTTGCAGCCCTGGTACGACGACGAAGGCGGTAGATATGCGGAATTGCAGATGAAGTTAGATGATGGACACTCGACACAATCTACAGCACGGTCCTGGAGGGTTCGTATAAGAGCCCAAAGAGGCGAGCGAGCAAAGCGCAGCAAGCAGCAAGGAATTCCGAGTCCGGGAGGCTGAATCGAAATGAGAATCACGAGTGACAATGACTGCGCCCGCAGCTTCTCTTCGTCCTCTCATCCCAGCTGCTTCTCTCAAGAGAGAGAGCGAGAGATAATCGATTCGAGACCAGTAGAAAATCTTGTGTGCGGAAGGCAGTCCGACGTTGCCTCCATGACGTACGGCCCCTTCTTTTTTCTCTCTTCTCCGGCCTCCACTAGTACACTGTACATTCTTTTGATTACAATCTACAGAAAGTCTACGAGCAGAGGGAAGAAAACATGCCCGTTCCTAACTGGACAAACTATATACAAGTCAAAAAGTTCTTTGAGTCCCAACAAAAAAGAGTTTGAGCTCTCGACGTGGAATCCGCACCCCCAAGTTGAAAGGGGATCCGACGATTTTCGCTTTTTTATTTAGCTTTGCCCATAATTTAACTCTTTCAGTCAGTTCGGGTCGGTTGGGGTTATTTATTTTATACTCGTGCTCTTTTTTCGCTCTAGTCGCTGAACGGTTTTTTTGCTGCTTTGTAGCAGTTTTCTCTCTCTCGTTTCTGGTTGGGAGGCAGACGCCGTAAATCAGTAGTGGCATTGATTGGTCTCCGATTCCATCCAGCTGCCAGTCAGTTGTCGGCCTCCCATTTTAGGCAGCTTAGACATTTTGAAATAGAGGAGACTATAAAAGAACACTGTGTATTCCTCTCCTCGAAGCGGAGGCGGAGGCGAAAGACATAGAAGAAGAAAAAAGACGAAGAAGGAGCGAGAGGAAGGAAGAAGACGGCGCTCGCACAACAAAAAAAGGGAATCAATGTGCTCATTTCCCATGGAAATACGATTCACTAACAACAAGCAGAAGGCAGAGGCGCAAAAGTCTACGAGAAAAAAGAAAGACAGACGACGTCTACTAGGAAACTCGTACTGGAGAGGGGAGAAAAAAGGGCAGAATGAAGGCAAAAAGAACAAATAACAGAAAAGAAGCTTGGACTGATCTTTGTCTCTCTTGTCGGTTGCAGCGCACTGCAGCAGAGCTCCCAGCCATCTTGTCTAAATTTAAATGAGTGCAGTCCGTGTGACGTCGATAAAGTCACTGAGCCATTGCGAGAGGGAGAACGAGCGAAAAGGCAAAAGAAGAAGACGAAGAAAAAAAGAGAGAAAGACTGTGAGGAGGTCGATGCTGGCGGATGGGAGCAAAATGCAGCGACAGCAGCGACAGTCATCTACGCGTTTGTGAACAGAGCCCCTCTTCTTGTGTTTGTTTGGCTCGGTTCAGCTCTGTCGACTTAAATTATCGATTCCTCACTCTTTTCCTCGCATAGCCGCAGCCTATCTCTCTCTCTCGCCCTCTCTCTCTAGAGTGCGGAATACAACGGTCGAGTATATGCTCCCTTTGACGCGCTTGCACATTTAAAAGAGGAGGGTCGAGTGGCTCGACCCGCCGAGATGCTCAAGAAGAGATTGAAGGAGACAACGCAATAGAGCGTTCCAGTGGTCGGGCAGAAGAAGAAGAAGTCGAAAGTAACGAAGGAGCTATAGGGCATTGATTAGACGACGCAGTTGCGCCAGAAAAGATTTTCCCTTTCTGCTTGTTCAAATATCACATACTAATTAGCTGTGCGGGTCTCGTCAATATTGTCGAGCTCAGCCCAGCTCAGCTTGATGAGGGGCGGACGAAAAACGAGAGAGAGAGAGAGTTTTCCCCTTATGCTCAGCGGTGGGGGAGTACGTTTACGGAGGATCGGAATTCTTCTCTCTTCTCTCTATGATAGTAAAAGCCAACGCTGCAAAGGTGGAAACTGAGCAACAAGACACAACGGGGGCGTTCTCTCTCTTTGGCGATCAGGGCCGCCGTCATCCGCCGAAGGAAAAACAAAAGTAAACGAAGAAGAACGAAAAAAGAGATAAGGCCGTCTTTTGTCTCTCTGGTGGTCTCAGTCGGTTCCGATGACTCGGCCGCTCCCTCCCCCGTACTACAGGGATTACACGTGCACATCGTATGATAATTAGGGAAACGCGCACAGGAGCGTATACGGTCCGCCGCCGCAAAGTCTCCTTTCTCTCTCTCTCTCTCTCTTCAGATTTGATTTGTCGCTAATGAGCCCTGCTGGCTGCGCAAAGCCTCCAACAACAAGTTAACAAGTACGCCAGCGACCGAGAGTCGTTTGGAAATGTGACAGGACGGCACTTTGGCATGCGGCTTTGTCGGGGTCCCGGCCATCGCAGCCCGGTGACGGACGGTCGCGCGCGTCTCTCGATCGGCGAAAGGAGAGTCAAAGGATGGAGGGATGGCGTGCTCCGGTTTGGAGTCAACCAGAGGCAATGTCGTGAGCGGTGGCGAAGGTGACGAAGGTCATAAGGCGACATGACAAGAGTCCTGGACGACATTGATGGACACGCCCCAGGAAAAAAGAAAGGAAAAAGAAGAGGGAAGAAATGGAAGAGGAATATTGACAGTAGGGGGCGCTCCAGCTCCTCTTCTTCTTCTTCCTCCTCATCTTGTTCGTCATGCCTTGCTCGCACTATATGCACAGGCACTTCTATCTTGGCTCGCAAGCACTCTCTTTGGGGTCGTGTTTGGCGACGGAGGAGAGAGAGAGAGAGAAGGGCCAACACGGGGTGTCAGGACGAGTGACAGTCGTTGACACTTTTTGACCCCCAAGTTGACCCTGGCTGCTTCTACGAAACTCTCTCTCTCTCTTTCTCTTGGCTTGTCATTCGCATGTCATCCAGTGCGAATCGAGAGAATGGAGGAGGTATGTGTACAGAGTTTTTAGTCCGTCCCAATGAACGGGCACTATGTACAATTGTAGTAGCTAGGGGGTAGTAGTAGTTTCTTTCATTCCTCTTTTTTTTGCGGAGGGGGACCCTCTCCAAAGCCAAGGACTTATTGGAAGGTAGTCAAGTATAGGAGAGAGATACAAATGAGGACGCTGAATCGCCAGGGTCCGATTGTCAAGCCGCGCCCGCTCCTGCTGTTCAATAGACGACGGTACAACGAGGAGGAGCCAATTTCTTTGGATTTTCTTCCATTGAGTTCTACAGCAGGAGGAGAAGCAGGAGCAGCAGCAGTGGGGTCTCACCCTCGTTATCTTTCGGCCTGTCGTCGTCCCCTGATCCTCCTCCTCCCACACAGAGTACCAAGTTTTTCTCCTCCTTTGGCACTCGGGCGGCTATTTTGCGCTAGACGGACAATGAGGAGCTGTCCGCCCGTCGAGGCACATCTTTGATTGTGTGCGCGTGTGAGCCCAATGTAAACGCGCTCCAGAGTCTTCCAGCTCATTGTGTGCCGGGCGCATTCTTCTCACACCAATCTGCTGAGCAAACGTCTTCTCCTCCGCACATCCAGCAGCCATCCATTTTCCAGGCAGCAGCCTTCTCTTCTCTATGAGACTCTCTCTCTCTCTGGCTCGACACTGTCTATTTTTATTTACTTTCGTCGTCCCAAATAAATAAAGAGAAAGTGAGGATTTGCCCGGTCCGAAGGGAAAGTATTAAAAAAGGGGGTTGTAAGACGAAGAAAATGTGAAATAACAAACCACTCTATTCGTGTCCGGTCGGGGTACAAGTGGAAGAAGAGGAGAGGGGATAAAGATGGCGCACACACAGAAGAGTCTTCCTTTAAATCTGACAGAGAAAATCAATTCAGCTTTATTGATCAGGCCAGGCCCCTGTGCCATTTTTACATAGCTTGCCAGTGGTAGTAGTAGTAGTAGAGGGGTTGGTTTTGCGGATCGGGTGAGGAGGCGTTGATGTGGGTCTCAATACTCGTCGAGTTGAGCCAGACGGTGGAGCGACAGAATCCTGGGTTATTTCCTGGTCTCGACAGGGGAATTATCACTGGCCCGGCCTTACGGCAGCACTTTTCGGCGCACATAAAAAAGAAAAGGCTCCATCCTCCATCTTCCAGTTTGCGGAATCGACGGAATCTGCGGCTAAGACGTGCCAGCCAGACGAGTATTGCGGGTGAAATTCAATTTCATCGGCTGGTGTAAAATGCGGAAGAAACCTGTCGGCGGAGTAACAGAACGATCACCTTTTCTTTCATGTGCGTGATGGGTCGAGATGGGCTAGATATACACACATTTCGGATGAAGGAGCTGGAATTGAATCGCTGGCATCCATAATAGATGGGATGCTGCTTCTGCTGGCCTGGCTGGTCTGGCTGGCCCTATACCCACACGGAGATAGAGCCATATATCCACCGCGCACACATGTATACCATACATCAATAAAGATATTAAAAAGACCAAAAAAGAGCCCTGGACACACAAGAAAAAAAAAGTGGAATGTGAACAAGGCCTATATATTTTTTGTTCTCTTTTTTTTTCTAAAGAAAACTATTCATTTTCTTTTATGTAAGATGCCGGCCGGCCGGGCTCTTGGCGTGAAATGTTGGTTATAAAAAAAGACGAGGAAGAAAAGAAGAAAAATTTCGGTGTCTGTCAGATGCGGCGGATGGACCCACCGCGCGCGTATACATCGGGTTCAAAGGGAACCGTCGTCGTCGTCGTAGGGCATCTCTTTTTAGCCCCCCACTTCTCTTCTCTTTCGTCTCTTTTTTTGTTGCCGCAAACGTGAGCCGGTGTAACGCGCGTTTGGTACTGTCGCTTTAAATGGATTTATGTCGGTTTCTCTTAACCGGAGCAGTATGCTGTCGAATGAAACGTGTTGGGGTCTGTTGGCATTTCTTCCTTTGCGTCACGTGACACGCAATGGTAGAGCAGAAGAAGAGGAGAGGAGTCATCAGGAGAAAGAAGAGATATGGCCGTTTCCTTTTCCGTCTCTGCTCCGCCTGCTGTCCGGCCGCTAGAAAGACAAAACTAAAAGGGAAGGAATGAGAAATTAGTGAGTAGAGGGGGGCCCGACTAAAAGAAAAACACATAAAAAGAATAGAAGAGGAAGAAGAAGAAGAGGAGCTCTCTATGGTCTCTCTAGATCGCCGACTTGGCCGTTGCCGACGACGCCGGTTCCAAATTGGCCGTGCGAGACAGATGGCGATAGCGTATCATAGTCGAGCGGTTCGACGGCCCAGTGTGTTGCGCGCACAGACGGCCGTTCCAGTTGACGATTTCACCCGACGAAATTCTCCTTCTTCCTTTTTCGTGCCGTTTGCTCCGAACGGTCTTCTTCTTTATTTCTATGCCGACCCAACTCTTGTAGTCTCCTTTTTGGCTTCTTTCTCCCTATAACTCCTCGCAACCATCATTTTCTTCTCTTTGTTTTGTCTCGTCGAGATTGTTTTATTTTTTCTGGTTTTTTTATTTATTGATGTCGGTCGGTCGGTTTCTATTCTTTCGCCCTCTTTTTTTTGTTCCTGTTGTTGTCGGTGGTGGTAGCGGTGGTGGCGGTGGGGTTGGCTGCTGCTGCTGCTGGTGTTGTTGTTGTTTTCTGGGGGTCTCGTGACAGTGTTGCCGATGCGAAGCGAACAACACGTTGCGCTTTGGGCCAATTCCGTGTCGGCTGGGTGTGCGCGCCGTGCAGCACGCAACACGCATTATTGTCACACGTCGGGACTTTATCCAATATTGTCTGTGTGTGTCTGTGTGTGTGTGCGAGCCGCGCCACATTCCCGCGCCAAGTTTTTCGGTAGTCGAGGCAATAACCTGGGCCCTATAGAAAATGGCTAGCTTTTTATTTACCTTATTCCTTCGTCTTCTTCTTCTTCTTCTTCTCTTCTTCTTCTTGTGTTTTGTATATTTCCCCTCTTTTTTATCTTTATCTGTCTGCGTGTGTGTGTGTGTGCGCAGTAGCAGGACGGTATGGCTTTTCTCTCTCTTCTTTTTCATAAGTGCATGAGGAATTTTATTGAAAGGATTTACGACAGGAAAAACATAACAGAATAGATAAAACGGACACGTAATAAGCAAACATTGAAAGCGAGAGAAAAAGAGCCGAGCGAGGAGGGGTGGGAGAGGTGAAGGAAGAGAGAGAGAGAGAGACGGGGCATATATATATATTATATATAAGGAGAGAGAAAGAGAGACTAGTACTACGTATCGTAACAACAGCCCGGCACCCGTAGTAACAGCATTGTCTTGCAATATTACAGTGTATTGTAGTGAGAGATAAAACTGGATGTTAGTAGACGTTTTTCCCGTCAGCGGACCGACGTGGAGAATCGACTCAACGAAAGAAATACGCCGGGCGCTCCAGCCCCGTCCCGCCGGGCGGGTTGGTGGGCGTCAAAGGCAGCAGCAGCCAGTTGTTACATATATTTTCTCGGCTCTTGTGTTTTTTCTCTCTCTTCTTCTTCTTCTCTGGTCCCGAGCAGGATAAGAGAGCGGGACTCGGAGCGGGATATATAGTAGTGAAAGGCGTCGCGGAGGTGTATAGGAAGTTTTCGAGGTTGGCGATGCAAGACGAGCGTTACGCCTCCTCGCCACCACCACCACCGCCACCCTCTCTCTCTATTCGGCGTCGATAATATAACGAGGAGGACGCGTAAACTGATTTCTATCAGAAAATGAAGTTGGGCCGCCCCGGCTGCTGCTGCTGTGTCGGCCGGCGCAACACTTTCGTTTGCCTATTTATTTATTTATTATTGTCTGACCTCCTTTTTGGCTGTTACGTATTTTTGTTTCTCTTCTTCGAGTTGAGTACTATGGTTTCTGTTCGACTGCAACTTGGTCGCGGTCTCGTTCGTGCGCTCCTCCTCGCCCTTAACCGCCCTATTGTAAGATATCCCGGTTTGATTCGCATTGCCGTCTTCTTGTCGGAACGATTCTGCGTAGCTCGGCAACGCCAACGGAAGCAATTTGCTAGAGTATCAGGGCGCCTGGCTGCACGTATCGACCGTTCTGACTGCTGTGCCGACAGGGCTCGTCTACCAGACGTGTGTAGGCGGTCGTCGGTCGGTCGGTATCGTAAACCTACTGTCTGTAGCGCCATTCACGTCCGCCACCACCACCAGCAGTAGCGAAACCCGCGATGCGAAATAATTCAGCAAACGCAAAAGTTAATAGAAAATCGAACGGGATCCCAGCAAACAAACGTTCTTTCGCCTTCCTGGGCTGTGATCGCTGTCGAGGCGTGGCAGCAGGGAGATGGGACAAGGGCAAACAGAACCCTGGACCAGCAGGCTAGATCCCATTCTTATTAAAGATCAACTTGTTCCCAACCGCACGCTTTTTTCTTTCTTTCTTTTTTTTGCTACGCACATCAATATTGTTATTCAATACACGCATCCTCGGGCTATACATATCTGGTTACGCGGACACGGTGGTGCCATCACCTCCGTCGCTATACACTATTTCCAGTTTGACTATTAGCTCCGGTTGATGGAAAAATCCATTCCATTATGTCATTTCTCTTTTCTTTTTTTATTGTGTTCGTTTTTTTTCTTCTTTTTCTGACTCTTTTATTATTCTTTCAGCGTGTGTGAGCGGCATTATCTCCACGAAATTGAATTGCTATTTGTCAGGCGAATGTTTTGGCCTGGCGCAACTATTGAGACGACGCTGAGGACTCGTGCAGCGAGAGGAGAACGGCCTCGAGCTCCCGTTAGTCATTATGTATGTGCTGTATATATATGCCCATATATACATATACTGTATATTTATGTACATACAACACGGTGGATGTAGTTTAGAAAGGTATGAGGGAGGGGACGATGAGGAGGAGGAGGAGGGAAATGAGGAGAATAGAGAGAGAGAACGGGGTAGGTACGCAGTGGAGTAACACCGGCGAAGTGCAGGAGGTGGCCAACTAGGTTGAACTCCATCACGTGTCTAAAGCTTTTGGGTTTGACAAAAGAGTCAGGGAGGGAGATTTCCTCCTCCCTTGGCCACCCCTCAGAAAACGGGGGGAAAAAAATATGTTGAAATGAATAGTCCAGCTGGTGATAAGGTGACGGACCACCGGAGCGGGCCTCGTCTTCCTCTGCTCTCCTCGCTTGTACGTCGGGTCCAGTGTATGTCGAAATAAAGAGAGAGAGAGAGAGGAAGTGAGGTGGTATTACATAATGACCCCCCTCCCCCTTACTGCCCCCTCCCTCTAATAGCGCTTTCTCGCCTGTATTACTCCCAAACACGACCAAGTATTAGATTTAATGGAATTGGATAAAACTAAAGCCGACAGGGCTCCGACTGGAAGAGGACCGAGATGGAGAATGTCTATGTCTGCTGTGTGAAAGAGCCAGGAGAGAGAGAGAGAGAGAGAGCTCATTTCACAGTCGACATGCTTTGATCAGCGTGATATTGTCAAGATTGAATGTCTCAGCGGGACTATGGCAACCGCCGAAACATTCAAGTGGATTATTTGCCCTCCCTTACTCCTCCACTCGATTCCCTTTTTTCCCTTTTTCTATTCTTCTTCTCCTTCTCCTTTTTCGTTCGTTCGTTCGTCGTCGTCGTCTTTTTTTCTCCTCCCGTGAATTTGCGTGTGCGCCAGTGTCTACATGTCTTGTGTCTGTGCGGGCATGCGTTCAACGCATTTGTTGTCTGTGCAGAGCCAGACGGGCCAGACGGGCGGCAACTGTATATTGCGCCGAGGTTTGAAATGAAACGACACGCTCGGTGCACTTGAATTCCTCTTAAGGTGAGACCCGAAATAGAAAAGAATGAAACGGACGGATGGACTGACCGACGGACGGACGGACGGCAGAGAGCGATTGAACATTGGAGAGAGAGAGAGAGAGAGAGAGAGAAAAATCTCGAGGCCGAAACGGAAATCGAGATGAAAGACTGGAGAAAAGAGTCCAACAGACGAAAATGATTCATAGGAAACAAGTTGCCATGACACGCAAGGGATTCAGCTTGACAGTCGATGCTCACGTTGATACGTCCACACGCGATTTCAAGTTCTTCTTCTCTCCGGCGGAGGTTTCTTGGGAACAAGAAAATACTGGATGGATTGGCTGACTGACAGGTTCAGAGATCTCACAGATTAGAAACTTGACATTGGCTTTGATCTTTTATAGTCTTTGTCAATGACAAATCGTAAATGAGATATGTGGTGGTGTTTGACCAACGTCAGCATCGATCGAAGAAAAAGAAAGAAAGGCCCCCCTCTTCTCTCTCCAAAGGTCCGACGAAGAGTGGTCGTTTCCCGGGACTTTTATATAATACAACATCTCTCATCATTTTCCTCTTAGAAGAGTCTGGCTTCTGGATGGATCTAATCAAAAATGGCGAACACGGGCCACCTTCTTCACTTCCCCGATGAAGAGCACTTAACTTGAAGAGCCCTTCCGTCGTTGATGGGCCTTAGAATGTGTCAGCCCCCTCCGCTCTGACTAGAGTTGAGTTTCTCTTTTTTTTCTTCAACTTACGAAATTTTCCGTGAACTTGTTTTCTTTTTCTTTTTTTCTTGTTGTGACTCGCTCGTAACTACCCCCGGTGATTCACATTTTTCTTTGTCATCAATGTTTTTCAACGAACGGCTGATGTGTTAAAAGGTGCCTGGGAAACTGGCGGAAAATCGGTAACCTGGAAGGAATAAACAAAAAGGAAAATTTGTGTTGTTGTTGTTGCTGCTGCTGCTGCTGCTGGGAGGCGAACGGAGGGAGAGCGCGCGAGGATGCAAACCGAAGCCACCAACAGAAAAACAATGAGGGCGACATCACGCTGTGTTCGGCTGGTAATAGCAGCGCAGGTGTAATTAGTCGCGTGAGTGTCACAACAACAGTTGCGATGAGAACGAGCGCCTTCTCCACCATCTTCTGTTGTTTTTTTTCTTCTTCTCCATTTTGCTCCTGTTCTGGCTGCTGCTGCTGCTGCCGTTGTCCTTGCTGTTTTTTTTTTCTCGGTCGTACACTGTCTACTAACAATCAATGGCCATAATCGTAACCGTAAATTAGCATCGCGCTTGAGTGCTGCCTTGGTCTGGTGGTGGTGTTTGCCGCGGTGGAAATCAACGATGTAAAAGAGCCAGAGCCAGAGAGAGGCAAGCAAAAGAGAGTAAACCAAGTAAAAAGAGAGAGAAGAAGAAAAAAAAAAAAGAACGAGCGCCAGAGCCAGAAACAATTAGCCCAGAGAGCGAAGGCGAGAGAAAAGAGAGAGAGAGGCCCTTGAAAAGAAGGCGAAGAAGAAGAGAGAGAGAAGAAGGAGAAGAAGAAGAAAAAAAGCGGCGACGTGGAAATGAATAAACAACTGATAATAGTCGGTAGTAAATCATATTAATGGTAATGATAATAGGATCGGCTGAACCAGGCCAAGGGGAAAAACTGAGTAGGAACAAGAAAAGGCAAGAAAAAAGTCAGCGGGAGAGAAAGGAGAGAGGCGAGGAGAGACGGCACCGAAAATTAATTAAGCGGCAATTGGCGGTGGTGTGGGCTAAGGATAATGCTGCTCTCATGAGACAAGTAGAAAGGAGAGAAGCGATTTATTTGGATATTATGTACTGTACGTACATTTCGTTGTTGATAATGTATGCAATGTGGTAAACACCAAGACAGGACTTGCCAGTGAGCTGCCCAGCAGCAGAACACAAGCCCGGCGACTGACCTGAATGGCGCGAGGGGCCGCTCGTTTGTTAGCTGTACTTTGTCTGATGGTTAATAAATGCAGATAAGAATTTATTAGACAATTGTTAAATCAGAGAGCCAGAGAACCAGAGAGCCAGAGAGAGTAAAGGGTGGAAAAAAGAAAAAGAAAACGAGGAGTTGTCAACTTAATGCAACTTTCTTGCTTTCCGTCACGGAACGATCGCTTCAATCACGTCTATTTTGTGTCTTGTTTCGCCCCTTTCGTGATGTGCGGTTTCCCGTTCCAGGGTCCCCGCATAGCTCGTAACGTATTTATAAAATTCAGCAGCGTGTCTGACGAATAGTTTATTCGCGGGAGGGAATCCATATCTTTATACGGGTGTCCTTGCCTGTCATTTGAATTCTTCCATTTTTTTCTCTCTCTCTCTCTTTCTTTCCCCACTCTGTGTGTGTGTGTGTGTGTAGCGGCGGTGTAGCCTTAAAAAACAAAAAAGGAGGCAGCTGCAAGCAAAGTACAACCGGGCAGCCATACCAGTGAGGGCGGTCTCCATCTAATTGGCTGTGATTTGCCTGAACTCATGCCAAGAAAAAAACAAAAAAAAAACAAAAAAGAAATGACGGTTCACGCATTGGCTACTCACGATCTCTCGAGTCTACTTGTTATTCTTGTGTTTCTTTTTTTTACGTATCCTCCCTGTTTTCCAGGTGCGCAGTTTAACTCTCCTGGTCCCAGGTGGTTTGGTCTGCATTGTACCTCATCACCTGAACGGGGGAAAGAAGGAAGAATAAAAAAAAAAAGCGGGGATTAAGTTTTTTTGGCTGTGAGCTCACGTTAGAAAGACTATTGTGGTATCGTCGAAACCAAATCGGTCGGCAGTCAGTGGCGGCAACGACTGAACGAGTTCCGTTTTCAGATTGCGGGACGTAGTGACGGACCGGGGAGAGTCCTTATCAGTGAGCGAGATGATCGGGTTAATTTGATAACAAGCTTATAAGTTGGCATTTATGGGGAAGGATACTAGTGAAAGGCTGCTAATATTACATAGTGAGCGGCCACATTTAGATGCGCGGCATTGAGAAGCCAAAGGAAGATGGCTGGGCGATGGACTCGCCCCTTCCATACTGGCCACCATTTCATTTCTCCATTCATTCGATCCAATGAGCTTATGTCGGCCAATTTTCTTTGGCCGACAAACAGGATACTCTAGCGGGTCATTATTGGACAAAATCCCTCTTCGTCTATCGAGGGACTTTTGGTGGCGGGCAAAGTATTACTTTTCCGATCTCGTCGAAAAAGGGATTTCGAAATCGCAGTAGCTATGCTAGCGACAAGCTTTCTCTCTCCCTATTGTTGCCTTTACATTCTCCGCTGTTGTAGCTCGCTTTTTTTCTGACGGGAAATAATGCGCTGCAGTATATATAGTCTTTCGAGTTTTGAGGTGAGGAACGGGTGGTGGTTGGCGGGAGGAGGGAGGGGGGGGGGGTTAGGTTGGAATAAAGAGAGAGGAGGCAAGACATGTTGTAAGCTGCCCTCTTATTCTTTGCGGTCGCGCAACAAGGATATTACTCACGTCGGCGGCTGCATCCTGCTCGAGTGCGGACACTATTGTGTCCGAGGGGGTTGGAATTACGCAGCCGATTCCGCATGAAAATTCTCCGTTCAACGCCGTTTACGTTGGATGAATGCTCATTGATTATTCGTGGAATTGACCGTGAGAGCGCTTCCGTTTTCTGATTCTTTTCTTTCTCTTTTTTTTTCCTTCTATTTTTTTTTATCGTCTTCTTCGTCGTCGTCTGTTTGCCTTCGTGTTCCAGTAGAAAGGCGCCAGCCAAGTCATCACCGGTTGGTGGTTCGTTGAAGCCATTCAGACTAGGCGCGCGTCGATTAACGACAGCCAAAGAGTGTGTCCGGGGGTACGAATTTATCCGTCATCTGCCGTAGTCGCTCATTTTACGAGCGACCGTTTTACTGCCTTTTTATTATTCCGTTCGAGATGATTTTTTTTCATTTTCCTTTTTGAAGTCTCTCTTTTCCCTCGGAAATTGAATTTTCGTTAGTTGCTTTTGCAAGCGCCAGAAAAGATGACCAATCTTCGCGTGGGCTCATTAACACGCAGTAAAGGTATGAGAGAAACAGTTAAAAACACGGAAAAGGTGAGCTTCAAAGAGAGCTCTGAAAATATAACTATTATTACCTGCCTTAATAGGTTTTAGATTTTTGAGTGGTCGAGTCTGGGTCGACACGACATTTCTGGATGGAATACGGTAGCAACTGTAGTGACAGCCGCACGGAACCTCGTGTGACGGAAACCCGCACGTTCATCCAAGAAAACAACATTAATCTTGTTTCTTTATGCTTGGATTTTTTTTCTCTTTTATTTCTTATTCTTTTCTTCTCTTCTTTCTTGTCCGAGCGAAACGGTCACTGTTGTTGTTATGTCCACCTCAAAGAAACCAAAAACATCATGACGTCATTTAGGCGTCAATGACCACTTTTTTTCTTCTTCTTCTTCTCTTTTCCCAATCTGCGATCACGCACATCACTCTTTTTTTTACCTTTTCTACACGTCCCCTTCTTCCTCTTTTCTATTTTTCTTTTATTCGTTTTATCTTTGGCTTTTTTTTTTTTACTTTTTGACCTGCGTGTGAATGTGAATTTTCTTTTTATTTCTTTCCTTTTTGAATTTGTCTTTCATCCATGTCATTATGGGGTTCTCCGTTCTGGTCCGTTTTTGGAAATGCCATTTTTTATTAAGTCTTTCTACCGCCGCTCATTTCAGTTACAAAAGGAAATACATCATTCTGACAGAATTCATGAACATTTTCTTTTCATATACAGTCTTTTTTTTGTGTTAATATTTTTTTTGGATTCCCGTCCTACCCCGCGCGTATGGATCGGTTCCTCTCTCATATATATTTGAACGGAGTGAGAGGGAAGCGAAACGCAAGTGGTAACATATGGAGGGCTTGTAATTAAAAGATGACATGACAAGAACCCCCTACGCCACTGGTAACACGTGTAAAACGTTTTATTACGTTTCAACGCATGGAAAATAAGAGGCGCAGGAAGTGTTGGGTACATCGTACAAAATAAACACATTAACGTGCGCTACGTACAATCTCTATGTCTCATTTCGAGCTCTTTTCCATTTACAAAAAGGATTGGAAATAGACCAGGATCTGCGGGCAAACCCGCTTGTGTGCGGATGAGCGGTTTTCTCGGAAAGCGATGGGCGGAACCCGTCGGAAGTCGTTCGACATTGGGAGAAGAGGGCTGGAATCGAATGTGGCAAAAGTTTGGCTCTGGTTGAGTCATTGTCAAAACGCCGTTCCGCGAATCCAGGATCTAGCTCGTCTTCATGGGAAAACCTTTGATGTGCTGCATATAACGATGGTCGGTTTTGTGATCATGGTGCACGCAGGTGGACCATTTATTTGGCCGCTTGGCTGATACCCTGTCGTGCTCGTCGGCAAGGTATATATATATATACTATAACAGGACGAGAGGGGGCGCTTCAAAGAAACCCTCCGTCGACACAGAGAGAGAGAGAGAGAGAGAGAGAGAGACTCGGAATCAAGCTATTGTGTTTTGTAAATAGAAAACGGGACGAAATGCATTTCATTCTCCCCGTGGTGGTGGTGGTCTCCTGGCGGATGGAAAAAGAAATCCGCTTATTAGGCGGAGACAGAGAGAAGGGGGGAAAAAGCGGGCCATTTGCCACTTGGGTTTCCAAAAGAAACCAAAACGGGACATGTGTTTCCAGCAAAATAAGAGGACGGACTACCCAACCTCTGGGCCCCGGTGACTAATGACTCGGTCACCCATTGAAGGAAGCGAGAAATGATTTAAGGGACAGCTTTCTTATTTGATTTTTTTGTTTCCTCTCTCTCTCTTTTGCTTGATGTGTTTTTCATATGCCGTTATTATTATAGTTTTCGTAACTTCTCTTTCGTGGAAAAGGGTTTGAATGGTCGATGGAACAGTCTGCGCGTCTAACGTCGATGACAAACCATGTGTGCAATCGAACAATTGCGTGAGAGCACTATACTCACATCGACGGTCACGGTGAGCCCACAAAAGTGGAGCTTCTACATTGTATATACTTTCTTTTCCTTACATTTTATATTCTCCAAGGTTTTGCTCTTCTTCTTTCTATTTTTCTACGGTTTACTATAATTATTCCAAATTTTTACTTTGAAAAATTCAATCAATTAGTAAGACTTTTTTCTCGTGCCGAATTGTCGACACTTGCGACAAAGAAGAGAAGGGATCATTTTTAATGAAAGACGCTGACTTGGCGTCGTCTACAGATGCACACGGAATTATTCGCGTGCCGATTTTGGGTTATTCTGGCGAAAAGAGTCTTGATTTGTCGGACGTTGGTCCTTAATGAAGATAATGCGAGAAGACGGACTGCAAATGATCTCTCCTCAAGGGAGTGTAGATGTTCATCGGAGAGAGAGAGAGAATGAATAAGGGGGAGGAGGATGTTTCGTTGGGATATAGCACGTCCTTGATCTCTTGTGAAGTAGAGATAAAGCTTTTACCCTTTTCTTGTTCTCCTTCTCCTTCTTCTACTTTAGTTTTTTCCCTTCTTTTTCTTCTCGGTTGAAACCATCAAGTTCCATTGTACTAGATCTCTAGTATCTTCCACCCATTCCGTCTTCTTTTATGTCCCATCCGAAATCTCTTGGACTTGAAGGGAACTTGAACAGATCGAATATGAAAGATTTCTCTTCTGGAACAGAGTACAGTGTGAAAAGGAACTCTTGGATGGATGTGGGAGGAGGAGATACGTTTTTATATTAAGACCCCAAAAGCAGCTGGAAGACACTGAGATGAAGAAGGAACGATGATTCTCGAGAAGAGTAGAAAAATAGAAAGAATTTATTTTTATTTTTTATTTTTTTTATTTTTTTTTTTGCAGAAGGCTCATGACGGTGGAGAAAATACGGGTCGGTGTATATATTGTTTCTCCTTCCCCCTGCTGTTGCTGCTTCCAAGGTAAGGGTGGTGAGGGAGGTTTGTTTCACCGGTTGCGGGCCAAAGTTCACGGGCGCGCTGTTCTCCAAGTCTACAATTAGTTGACTGGATTTCTCTTTTCTTTTGTTATGGGCACTTTGCTCAGAATTTTTTCCTCTTTTGAAAGGAAAGAGAGAGAGAGAGAGAGAGGTAGGTATAACCGTATAGGAGCCGAAGGGCCCCTCGAAAATGTTTCCAACGAGGACTTGAGGGTTACCAGTTGATATCCACTAAAAAAAAGTTTTGATTAAAAAAAGGTTGTTCGGTACACTTGGAAGTTTAAAGTGGCGGTGATTGAACTTTGAGCACCGGAGATACGCCGCTCGCTACAAAAAGAGAGGGACCTACTTCTTTGCCGTAACTAGTCGACTCGGGGCCAAATGGCCGGCAATCAGCTCACCCAAATGTACCGCCTCTAGAGCAACGATTGCTAGCTCCCACTCCTACCGCGTACATCCTTGATTCGATTACTTATCTTTCTGCGCGCAACTATATGACCAAATGTAGCAGTCGAAATCTAAGAGAGACGAGGAGGAAAGTCAAGTCGAATTGCCAGTCCAGTCCGAATAATTGGTAAAAGGTTACTCTTGATGGGCACAGTATAAACAGCAGTAAAAATATTAAGGACCCGAAAGACAGTTGGTCGACGTTTCCTTGAAGAGCCGGCATCAGGATCTAGTATGACCTGGTGACCCACGGAATGTTGAACTCTCTCAAGGACCGCCCGACCAAAAAGAAAATCCAACCCTCATCGCTCTTTGCTTCGCTTCTCCAGCGCTCACTCTCTCGTCTTTTCAAATACCTATTTTTTCTCTTCTTCTTCTTCCTCTTCTTCTTCTTTTCTGCGGAGGGGGCTTCTCTAACAGGGTGAGCTTTTGTATATAGAATGAACATATGGCCCATTCCAGATGGGGGAATCCGAGGTGCAGCCAAGGGAGGAGGACGAGGTATATAGCGGCTGTGTTGCAGATATTGGGTTGTTAAGAAGCCTGAGCCCCTCAATTAGATCAGTGTCCTAGAAAATATTTGATTCATCAAGTGCCACATCCACAGTCTCAAATCCCCCACTTCATGTTCCTCCTCGCCTTCTGCCACCCCTCCCTTTCAACATGGAAAACAGAAATATAAGTTGAATGTATAAAAAACAACACATGGGGTAGAATTGAGGTAGAAAATGCCTGTTTCCAGAGGTCATTTTGTTATTATCTTTTCTCTTTTGACTGCGCTATTTTTCTTGTCTTTTTCTTCTTCTTCTTCTCCTCTTCTCTCTCTCTTTTTCCCCTCTTCCTTCTCGACGGGCTAAAGGAGGTGCGACGGCAATGAACTAGACCGAAATCACATAAATCATGAGACAGGTCTCTCTCCCTTTTTCTCTTCTTCTTCCTTCGGGTTTGCTCGTTATAATGGGTACAATGGCACGGACGTATATAGACACACGGGGCTCTTACGTGAGTGTGAAAGAGAGAGAGAGAGAGAGAGCAGAGAAGTTTATTTATTTATCTCGTTCGTTTTGTTTTCCTTTTACTGCTGTTGGCGTGTGATGCCATCTTCGTCTCTCTATTTCACTCTATCTACGGTCATTGATTGTTCCATCACGGCGGAAGGAACGCTTACACGCATCCAAGTGCGACACGACCGAAAGAAGTAAAAAAAAGAGTTGAAAAAAAAGTCAAAGAAAAAAAGAAAAAAGAATAAGAAACGAGCGTGCCGTTCCAGAGTCGGGGCTTTGGCGCTCAACCATTAGCGTGGCCGATTGGTAAACGGTTTTTACTCGCATCCGAGATAATCATTGAATCAAGCAAGAAGAGTAGACGGAGGAGTAAAAAATTAAGAGACACCTTAAAAGCTATGGTCGTGGTGGTGGTGGTGGCCGTGGTTCGATGATTGTGTACTTTCTTTTCGGCTGTTTATCATCTGGAAGATGAAGTCTTTTTCTGGGTAGACAATTTTTTCTACGTTTTTTTTTTCCCTGTTTCTACCTCCTTGTGTATGGCATCGTCAAGGGCATTTTTCCTTTTAAATCATCATTCTTCTTTTTTTCTCTCTCTCTCTTCTCCTTCCTCCTCAGCCAGCTGCTTCTTCAAACTGACGTTGGTTACGTTTGGCTGCGTCTAGCCGATCCAATCTTCTAAACCACTATAGTGCCACCACTAACACAGAGAGAAATGGTACGTCTTGTTTTTTTCTTTTCCTTTTTACTTATTCTCGCTATCGTCGTCGCTCAAAAGCCTTGGGTAGACGCTGCGAGATTGAACGGGACAGAGGAAGACATTTGAGAAGTCAAATAGATATAACCGTGAAAGAAAAGTTAACAACGACGCTGCACATTATTATCGGGGGAGGGTTTTTTTCCTTCTTCTTCTTCTTCTTCTCCGTTTCCATTCTTCTCCATGAGAAGGTAGCAGGCTAGCTACCCGCACACCTCAACACAACGGATGAAGTAAAAATAGACGGCAAACACAACAATAGTTCGTTGAAAGGCCTGAGATTTTTTCTCTCTCTCCTTTTCAATCCTGCGGGGTAGAAGAATCTATAAAAATCGAAGAGAAGAGAAAGAGAAAAAAAACGTAAAGGGGGTAAATTATAAATATCTTCTTTTGATTACAGCTCGACGCAATTATCAACACAGTGTGGGCTCTTCCACCTCGACTGCCTACTGGAAAAGAACCGGGAACATGCAGGTTCTCCACTTGCTTTATACAGTATTGTATTATACGTACATATATATATATATATATACTTCCTTTGAAGTCGTCGCTTGACTCCAGGGCCTCTCTTCAATTTTCTCTCTTTTTTTCCTTTATATAACGTTTATATATGTATTCTAAGAATAATAAGAAAAAAAGAAGCGGAAAACAACAAAAGGGGAAGGAAAAAAATGAGAAGAGAAGAAGAAGAAGAAGAAGAATGAAATAATAATCATAATAATGGTTCAGTCAACCCAAGCTGTTCCGATACTGTTGCCGGGACGCGGCGGGATTCGAGTTGGGAAAAGCGAAGCGATACAAACCGCGGCCGCGTATGATTCAGAGATAACGAGTTTTCGGAAGTTTGAGTGTGTCGAATACGGATCCCGAGACGTAATAAGTAGCTTGCTGACGTGTCATCGTTTTTCTGGAAATCGGTTGTGGTGTAGTAGTTATGGAAAACACTAACGAACTGCTTCTGCTATACACTCTGTCGCGCTGTGAAATGGCAAGACGAAGAGAAAGAAAAAAAGTGAGAGACAAAACTTTTTCTCTCTCTTTTCTTATTTTCTGGTGTGTGTCTTCTTCTTCTTCTACTACTATTTTTTTCCACCCCACGAGATCCGCGATGCGATAGCTGTGGTGGCGGAGAGACTCTCTCGACAGCTTCGAATCATAAGTTAAGTCTCTCTCTCTCTCTCTTGCAGCTAGTAACTTCCATCTATGGTTAACCGCAAGCTCTCTTTCGTTGATAAGAGAAACCCTGTGATTTCTCTCTGGTAGGCCCCCCTACCAGACCCACTTTGAAGTCGCGTTCTGTTAAGAGATGGACGACGTCGTTGCCTTGCCTACCCGACCGCCTTCTCGTTTCCACCCATTTTTTGTTTCTCCTCTTATTTTTTCTTCTTTTTGAAATAACAAAACACTCAGTGTTGTGCCTTGATTGCCCGGCTGGCCAACGATCCCCTCGTCAGGAGGGACACGGCCGACTGAACTGGGCAACGGATCCGCGGACGTTGCTTCTGCTGGAGCCGTTGGGGATCTAATGCGACGAGGTCTGAATGACATCGCGTCCATAGATTGGTCATAAGTAATGGCCATGACCGAGCCGAGTCGGACGTTAGTCTATAGAAAACATGGCGGTGCGCCTTCTGCATCCGCAATGATGATGACGACGCGCGACTTCACTTTTGATGGGGCCCGGCGTGTGTGCGTGCGGGCGGGCGCACGACTTGGGCCCCTTATAGGTTATCAATAGGCGGGCTAGCAAACGAGCAATCGTCGCCGATTATCGATTTCGGGGTTTGCGCTTTTTGTTGCGACTTTGGACACGGCCGCTTCCGACAGCTGTGACGAGTCTTTTCCCTCATCACACTCCCTCGTCGTCTGCGCTGCCAGTCAACTTGTTTATGGACTCGCGGCCGGCCGTAGTACAGTGTCGAACACGCACTCAAATCAAGGCCCACAAAAGATTCGCGCTACTGCTCGCACTCTTCAGTACGGCCCGCTGCTGCTCGTTCTACCAGCATAAAACACATCCTCCTCAAGCTCGAACGTTATGCGTCCTACTCTTGTATACTATACAATTTTTTATTTGTCCCCCATTTCGGAGGATTTCCTCTCTTGTTTCGACCTATTCTTTCATCCTGCCTGCTCATTTCTAGAGCCGACTCAGACCACCTTTTGTTCCGCTTGGAGAAACTCGCACTTGTGTCTGCCAGGACGCCAGTGATCTTGCAGTTACGCTTCTTTCCATCCACTTGTCCGGGGCGACAGTCTTCTCCTCTCTCCCACACACCAACTGGTGCTAGTACTGCTGCTGCTGCTGCTGCTGCCTTCCTTATATATAGAATGGTGGCAATAGCAAGCTAGCTAGAGTCGTGGAGAGGGTACCACACAACTCTAGCAGCATCCGTATTGACTTGATGGGTTCTTTCTTCGGTTCTCTCTTTTTATTATCCCGGGCTATTGAGTGTCCATCCGTGACTGTGTGCAGCCCGTTATCATTATCATGATAGTGATCATCTTCTGGCTAGCTGCTCTCAATGGGGCTCTCGGGAGAAAGGTTTCCTCTCTCTCTCTTTGCCTTTTGTCTTCTCAGCTTCCTGCTCGGCTGACCGCTTTTCGGCGGAGATGGAAACGGTCAGCTCCTTCCCCAAATGCCCGCCGTATAGTATATATATATATACTGTAAATATATACGTACAGTATCTATATACAGGCGACGTTCACCCTTAAGCTGCTTCTTCTGCCCCTCACTTTGCCTATAGTGCCCAGATGGCTCTCAAAAGTAAATGGTGTCCAACCCTCGGGATGAAATAGGGACGAGATGTAGTAAGTAGTAGTAGTAGAGAATGCCAGATATCAATACGTTGGCGGAACAAGAAGAAGAGAAGTTGAAGAGGTCAGTAAGGATCAATGAACAGTCGGATTAAATCGGACAGCTAACTTTGATGTGCCCGAGTAAGCGTGGCGGAAACGATGCGATCTGGTCGTCCCCTTGATCTGGCCCCAAAGCGAACGTGTCCAAAGAAATGTAGGTCCGTCTTGCAAGAGTTGCGAAAGGAATCCGGTTGCGAAGCGGACGACGGGGGGAGAAAAAAGAGGCGAGCGCAGAGAGACTGGGCAGATGGCGTTTTGTGGTTAGCTAGTCCCGTTGATTCGATAAAGAAGTGTGGGCAGGAGGCAGGGCAATACTACCGGGAACTGGCGGCGGCGGCGGCGGCGGTGGCAGCGATTGCGGGCAAAAAGCTTAGCACGTCGGTAGTCGGTCTGATCTGTTTTTCGCTCCCTTGGCGAACAAGGATTTCCCGTTCCTCTATAGGATAGCTATACTACAACTGCACTGTTCTGTACTGTAGTCGTCGTCGTAGTAGAAAGGTCCGTGATGCAGCACGCTTACAAAAGCGGAAGGTCGCGTGAAGCCTTATGCTTGAATGGCACCGATTTCTCAAACACGAGCACACTGACCCGGATTTATTAAAGGGAGAAGAGCCGCTCGAATCTTTCTGCAACGCCGCCGTGGGGATAATCCTTTTTCCGCAGCACTCACGGATCGCCACCGATGTGGAATCCGCGCCTAGGAACGTAGAGGTTCCAAAATGGAAGACCCACCCCTTGTCAGCTCGTCGTTCTCCCCCTCTTCTCCGCTGGCACAGCACACAAGTCAACAACGTAATAATAAATACTACGATGGGGAGAGACACGATGGGGTCTTTTCGGTTGATGGAGGGGTCGGCGGAGCAAAAGAAAGAAGAAGACGGACAAAAAACACGGAGAAAAAAGACAAAAGTTATTTGTGGGATTGGAATCATATGCGCAGATAACCGGCTAAGATTCTAGATGAATAGCCTACGCTAATCCAATTCCCTTGTTTTGGCGTTGAAAGGCATTCGTCCGTTGTCGACCGATCCGTCCACATTTCCCGCCGCCGCCGTGAAAATGTCAGTACGGCTTTACAAACGGCATTTCTCTCTCTCTCTCTCTCCCTCCCCTCCTTGCTGCATAATCGAGAGCCCTAATCTCGCCGTCGCGGCGTATATGGGCAGGCTGTGTGTCAACAAATTGGATTGATACCCGGGGCCGCTTTTACGGGCAGTTGCTTTTGAACCGACTGCAAGGCGCATATAGTGGACGGGCGACAGGACATCTCTAGTGGAATCCGTCACGAGGTCCGACGAGATTGACCGATAGAGCCGACAACTTTTCCAGCTCCGGCCATTAGCCGAATGAAACTTACACACCAAAACCTGGTTGAATAATTGACCAGCTGTGTGAGGTAGCTCGGAAACTTCACTCCAGCAGCAAAGAGCAGCTAGACGATTCGAATTAAAAGAGAAGAAGGAAAAAAAAACAAACAAGACCAGACCCACATCTTTTTTTAAAAGCATTTATTTGTTTTCTTTAAAAAAAAAGGAAAAATTCCATTTTTTTGTGTGTGTGTCCTTCTTTCTGAAATTAAAAAAAGAAAACATAACGAATATGAGTCAGAGAGACCCGCTGCTGTCGTCGTCGTTTCTCTCGCATTTCACCGGACTTCTTTGCCATTTGCGTAGCTACGTGAAGGCAGTCCTGGAACAGAAGAGGAGCCTGATGGAATGAGAGCTCGAGCTCCGGCTTCTGTTTTCTTCTCTCTGTTCTTGTTTTCTGTCGGGACTCCCTAGCTGCAGCACGTTCGTGTTTCACAGGGAGAGAAGGAAGAGAAGGCGAACCAAATGCGAATGCACAGGGATTTATTCCATTGGTTTTCTAACGGAACTGCCTCGTACTATGTATATTTGAAGAGTTTGGAAACTTGACCTAGCTGGTCCCGAATGAGCATAGAGGGGGGAACCCTCTCCACCAGTTACTAGCCAAGTATTTACGATAGCTCTGCTCCCCCCTACGGAAAAAAGAACTCCAAGGGCTGGAACCCCCTTTCACTCTCTTTTTTTCTCTCCAGCTCTGTGTGTGTGCGTAGTTCCAGCTAGCTCTCTCCTCGTTGATTGTAAATGAAGAAGACGGAGGCGACCATGAAGGGGAGGGATGTAGTGTGTTCTGTTCTCACTCTTTTCTGCCCTTCTTCGAACCTCGCTTTTTTTCTCTCTCTCTCCTCTCTTTTCGTTTCTAGGCTCCAAGTGCACTCCTGGAACGCAAGTCACCATAACTCTTCAAACATCAATTCTCTTCTCTTCTTTTCTGTCGTCTTCGTGTCTACATGCCCCCCTCATTTTTGGTGGATGTGTGTCTCCGGCTCCTCCTCTCTCTCTCTCCGACCCAAAGGACTTTTCTCTCTTTCTCTCTCTCTCGGAGCTCGACAACATGTGGTTGCAGATGTTTAGATTGTCTTCGGTGACTTTGGCTTCTCCCTACCACGACTACTTCTATCTACACACAACACCGAACCGACGACACCCCCCTTCATTCTGTTTCATATTGTCAAAAAGCCTCGCGGGGTCGTCGATGATTGGGTACACGCAAGTTTGGAGCCGCGCGTCCGTGTTGCTGTTGCTGGCCCATGGGTTATTATCGAGATGGTCGATTACGAATTCATCGCCTGAATAATGAAGACGCCAGCGCTGTGGGTTGCTTTCTTTTTCCCCGTTTTTGATGACTATGACTGCAGCGCGGTCTATAGTTCGCTTCGATCGTTAAGAGTGCTGATGGGAGTGCAGGGGGAGGGATGCTTTCCGGCCGTTAGGGCGGTGGCGAAAGCGGACGAGGGAGGCAGTCCGGGAGGTACTCGAAGGGGAGAAAGAAAAAAAAAAATAAAAAGACGGAAAAAAAAGAAGTTAGTGGCAGTAGTCGGAATGGGTGTGCAACGCAATCAATGAAAAGAAACGATATGTGAGTGTGCTAGAGTTTTGTAACACACAAAGTTTTTGATGTATAATTGCCGACTACTCAACGTCAGGAGGAAAGATGTTTGTAGTGTAGTCGTTTTTTTTATTCTTCTTTTTTTTAAGGCGACGACGGTACTCGTTTCAACCGTATAGCGCGCACACACAGAGCGCACACCCGGGGACTAAAGAATAGGGTGGATTAGAGCCTGCTGATTGGACAAGGCATTAAAAGTTCATCTGCCCAAGATTGTTATAGCTCAGGCGACAAAGACTACTGTTGCCGCTTCTAATTGTTCTTTCTCTTTTTCTCTCACTCCCTCGTCTCCCAAGCTCTCAAACTCTTCTTCTTCTTCTTTCTTTTTATATGCGTGTGTATATATATATATACATGTACATATCTGTCTATCCGTCCTAATACCTTCTGCGCTCTCGTTCTATAATCTACACCTCTGCTACCTGGGAAATGGGATTTCTTCTCTTCTTTTTCCCTTCTTTTCTTTTTACGACAGAAAATTATGCCTCTCTCTCTCTTTATCTATTAAAAAATAAACAATGACGCTCAATATTCCTAAAAATAAAAGAAGAATAGCCTACTCGTTTTTTTTCTCTCCTTCTTTCCCTGTATGTGGTGCGCTGGTAGTAGTCGTAGAGTGGTAGTTCGTCTGAACGCTTGATTAAATGCCAAGCCTTCTGCAGACTATACCGGCCATTCTTTATCCGCTTAGATAACTAATTTCCTTTTCCCCCTTTCCTTTCTTGTGAGTAGGTTAAGCTTTGAATGCAGTGTGATAGAGATGGAGAAATACATAAAAGGTTGATGGAAATGTGCTCTTGTGTTTTGTGTGTGTGTGTGTGTGGAGAAGTAGCGGTAGCCGAGACCAGTATAGAGACGGCCAAAAGAAAAAAACCCTACCGAAGAAAAAGAATAAGAAAAAAAAAAACATAAGAGGGAGGCAGATTAACGAAGCAAATTATGTGGTTAAAAAAAAAATCGGTACCGGCACGCATTTTCTTTCTGAGTAGGAGTGGAAACCGTGGTGTGGTTTGGCCGCTTCGAGACCTTGGTTCGTTGCTGCGGACCTCCCGCATGGAAGAATTCCGGGATTGAAACGACAGCTCCCATAGCTTATATATCCTTCCTAGCTTGCTGCACAGTACTTGCTCGCTTTCCAAGTTGCGTAGGACGCGAGGCGATGCGCTCCCAACCATTTGTTGTACGTACGTCTAGAGCCGAGTCCATGATGGGTCTTATGAAGTCCGATGAGTGTTGAGTTACCGGCTTGGCGAATACGGCCGGGACCGCACTATGCGAAGCACGCGATAGACTCCTTTTTTTTTATTTCCAGGGAGACGAGGAACGCTCTCGTTTTCTTACAGGAGATACAGTAGCTCTCTTCCGTTGCTTTGTCAGGTCCAATTAGTGCTGGGACACGGTAGGCTCCACTATTGTGGCCAAGTCAATACTATACAGACTACTACTACTAGCTAATACTACTACTGCGTATTGCCGGGCCCCCGTTGAATTGCTCTCATTCCTTTCGTTATTGGGAGCGCGGCATCCGTCTCATTCCGTGCGATAACATCGAGCTCTCTCCCGTCGACGTCGGAGGGGATTTTGTTTATACTTCCTCCTCTACGGATTGTCGATTCGGTCGTCGCCAGTAGTCGCGGGATACGCTCGCAATCGCTTCAGAGACTATTGTCTTGTTGTTGTTGTTGTTGTTGTCGTACGCTATACGCTGGCACAAATGTCATGCGGTCGGATGACTTATTTTGACAGAGTCGGAATTGAATGCGTCCGTCCATTTCGGTCGTCGTCGTCGTTCCATTCGGCTGAAAATGATGTTGAATGTCTTAATGTGCATGACGCGTTTGTCTTTTTTATTGGCTGTTTGTCCGACTGCTGTTGCTCATTGAATATGATACGCTCCTCGCCCGGCGTTTCGTGGCCGTCTGCCGACCGACCGGTTGGACTTGGCGGGCGCGTTACAGCGGCAACCGAGTCGACGGAGATGGATTGAACGTGCGGACCGAGGGGAAAACAAATACACCTAAAAAAGGAGATGGCAGATGTTGTCTTGCATCAAGACTGAACTTATCAAGCCACGAAATGTAGCACGAGTAGCCGTAATGGCAGTACTAATAGTATATAACTCATGCATAACGGACTGGCCAAAGAGCATACAGAGCTGGAAATAAAGAGAGAGAGAAAGAGAGAGAAAGAGAGATTGGGAAGGGGGTTGGACGTAACGTACGTACGGGGTGAGTCATTGTGAGGCTTTTATGATGATGAAAAGAAATATTACGATTCCCACAAGAGTGTCTTTTCTTCTCTCTCCAGCTTATATGTACACTGGTGCTGGTGCTGGTGCTGCTGAATCCTGTTCTTGCTGCCAGACCCTGTAACCTCTTCTCCCTCTTCATTCTCCTCGTCTTGATTGTAAACTGCTCGTTTTATATGCGTATAAATATACATGTAGAGACTCTGGTACGTGTATAATATGTATATACTGTACACAGATATATATATACGTATATATATCTCTTGCTTCCCAATTCTGGCGCTTTTCTTCTCCGCTCTTGTACTACACAACGAGTCCTGCTTTTGACTCATTATGCGCCTCAGTGTGCACCTGTCGTCTTACCTCGGGGCAACACGAATCCCCCCTTTCCTCCATCTCCTTTCCAACATAACAATAGGAACCCGTGGTGTTTTATTGCTCGACTGGGTCGTATTTCCCTCTCTCTCTCTCGCTGGGCCCTTTTTTTCACTCTACCCGTCTTTGCTACTCGGATTCTATTTTTTTTTTTTAAGAAGAAGAAAATCTTTTGGGGAAACTACGCATGTTCTTCTACTCTTTTTTCCCTCTTTTTTTTCTTGAATTTTATTTTGTGGCCAAAAAAAGAAAATCCCCGCATTGTAACATATCCCGACTAACTTGAGCCTGTTTTCGACCATTTGATGGCCTCGTATAATTAGTCGGATTGGGCTGCGCGAACCCGGACCCAGGCTCTTTCGTTAAAGAGGGCCAGAAGGCCAGCAGGCATACCAGTTTACCCTCAAATGTCGTTCGGCTCTTGTAACTTTTTCTTCTCTTCTCCTTCTTTCTTCTTTTTTTTCGAGGAAAATAAGAATAAGGAGAGAGAGAGAAAATGGAAACAAGACCAACAATCCTGAACAACTTTAAAAGCTGTCCAAAACCACTTCATTCCCTTGGGTCGAAAGAAGTGGGGACGGGCGAGTAATGTGACTGCTCCCGGGCTGCTGCTGCTGCTGCTGCTGCCGCTGCTCCTCCTGGTTCAATTTGCAAGTGCAGTGGAACGGAACACTTGATTGTCTCCGCGGGATTCTCCCCGATGGGTTCGTCGTAACACGGCGTCGTTTGGATCGGGACCGATCTGGTTTCTGGATTGCCGTGCCAAATTGAATGATTCGCCGCAGAAGCGGGCCAGTGATGCTTGTGCTCGCGCGCTGCCTCGGCTACAAGCCTGTTATTTATTACGGGAAAAGACGTGTATAGTTGAGGGCTTGGCCGCAGAGGCACGAAATGCGATGAGCCACCGACGCGAGTTCGTGATGGCCAACTTTCCAATCAACGAGAGAGAGAGAGAGAGAGATGAAATCAAAACGGCAATGAAAGAAGAGAGCCCGAGGAATGGTCACGAGTTTGCGCATTGGACCGTTTGATCATCTTGCGGCCAAAATGGTCTCCAGGACGACGACGACGACGACGACAGTTGATACCAGAATGAGTCCCACGGACATGATGACCACCGAACTTACTGAGAGAGATGAGTGAAATGTGTTTGGGAGCGAAAACAACACGAAAAAGGAGAAGAAGGCAAAGAGGATGATGAAGAAGAAGAAAAAAAAAAAACGTTTTACACATACCGTATACTGGGCTGCACGGCCGAGTGTAATATGGGCAGGGTCCGCAACAGCTGGCGTACACACACACACACACACCACGCACACACGCACAGCAATAGAGCAGCAGAAGCAACAACAACAAACGTTGCTGGAAAGTAATCGAAACCGTCATGGCGGCAGTTTTATTTATACATGTTACGTGTATGTATATGTATACATACTAAATATATACTTTTTTTTCTTCTTCTTCTTCTTCTTCTTTTTCCTTCTTCGTTCCTTCGCTTCTAATCTTCTGCCTCTTTCCTCTATGCCCATCGTGATCGTGGAGAAAAGCTAGGGACGCCTTAACGGGCGCACAAAAGCCCGATAGAAGAAAAGGCACAAGATATATAGGGCTGAAGGGATAACGGTTGCTGTCCCGAGTTTTCATCTAAACAGGCGAATCGACGACGACGACGTTGCCGCTGCTGCCCCACACTTTTTTTTTCTTTCTCGGGAGCGAGCGTGAAGAGAGGCGAGAGATAGGACGAGAGAGCCTAAAGAGGAGAGAGAGAGAGAATCAAATCAAAAGAAGGGAAACGAAAAAGAAAACAGCGATAGTCAGGCTCAATTCAATGGCGTAAGGTTTACAACGGGGCCCGCCCGATGGCGGAGAGGCCCGCTCTTCGTTCCAGTCGTTTTCTTTTTTTTGTTTTTTTGTTTTTTTGTTTTGTTTCGCCTATCTCATAAGTCAACTTAATTCTTCTCAGGCCCTTACGAAATCGCACGTCTTTTTTTTCTCTCTCTCTCTCTTTCTCTTTAAACAAAAACGTCGTCGTCGACGACAAAAAAAGAAACGTTCCATGGCCATCTGACGAGCACGCACAACACGCAGGAGAGAAGAGAGGGAAAAAAAGAGCGCTTCGTGTCCCGCTTGATAAGCCGTTGATTTGATCCATGTGTTTCAAAATTTCAGAAAAATATCTCGAATGGAAAAAGAAGGAGCGGAGAAATAGTTAAAGAGACACAAACGCACACAAAAAAAGTTAAGCGTATCTCTCTGACAGGAAGTTGGGCAATGCTCGACTCGACTCGACTTGCGCACTCATTGGGAATCGGTCACAAAAAAAAACGAGAAAATACGTTGATAAATGACAATGTCCTTATGCGTCTCGCGGATAGCTGACTTATTTTCCTTTTGACATATTTTTCCACCCGACTTGATAAAAATAAAAATGAAGAAAAACTGGTCATTTGTTATCAGTTTTATTGATGCCGGCCATCGACTTTGAACATTTCACCACCGTTTTCGTACCTGTTTTTTGTTTTCCAAGTCGGATTGTGTGTGTGTATTTATACTGCACATTTGGGGCTAAGGTTGGCCGAAACTGTTTCGTTGGGCAACACCTGCGGTGGTGGAAAGAGACGAGGAAGAAGAAGACGAAGAAGAAGAAGAAGAAAGGAAATCCTTGCAAGCATAATATACAGAGAGACTCCCGATTTAGTTCTTCCCTTTCTGGTCGTGTTCGTCGTCGTTGACTACGAACGAGGGGGTTAGTGCTTGTTGCGCGTCTTCCATTTACGGTCGGTGCTGGAATAGGTTGCGCGGCGAGAGCCAGTACTCACTCACTCGTCGACGAAACTTTGTTAGCCTTTTAAACGCGAAGCCATCGGCGAAGAGACCCCCTGCCGAGTCGAGTTGGGTCGCGTCGCTACTGTAGCTCGTCGCCATCATCTACTTCTTCTATTTTCTAGCTCTAGCTTCTTTTCTTTCGAGTTTATTTCTCTCTTGGAACAATCTCGACCCTGTCGGAGGGCAGAGAGGGGCCCAAGTAATGATAATGAGCCCTAATCAAACCGCGTTTTTTTCCCTCATTGATTATCATATTTATAATCATTTCTGCGTAAGAAGGGGAGGATTATTACGGGCACCGGAGTTGATTGAGCTCGTCGCCGTTCGTTTGCTCTCGGCTCATTGTGAAACGACACATCCGCTCCCGGACGTTTTGTTGTATCCATATTCCTCGCGGACGCTCCGAAGGGGGCCACTGGAACGAAAACGTGTCTCGAGACGCGCGTCCGATGGTTGTTTTCTTGCTGCCACTAATACTCAGACTCTTGTGTATATATACAGACGGGAGAGAGAGAGAGAGAATTCCTCCTTTTCCGACCGAGTCGAAACCCGAAAGTCGATATTCTCTCTCTCTCTTTTTTTTTCTTCTTTTTTCTTTGGCAGCTCTTGTTTTCTCTTCTCACATCTCTGCTGCTCCTGCTGCTGCTGCTGACCGAATATCCCTTCAATTTACTGTTATTACTCGAGAGTCAATGATAGTTGTTTGCTTGGGGCTCTGGTGATAGGAGCCACTTGACAGTCGAGTAAGTAATGAGCAGGTTCGAGTTCCGTGTGTAGCCGGTTGTTGATACCCGAAGAGATAAGCCAACTGGTTTTCCACATCACCTCCATGTCCTCCAAACAAATGCCACCATCACCATCTATTCCACCAGCCTTCACAACCTTTATCCGCCCTCCTCTTTTTCGACTTTGGCTGCTGCTGCTGCTGTTGCTGCAGCCCCCCTCCCCCCATCTCCTCCTCCCTTACGGTGCGGCTCAGACTATTGAGACGTCGGTGACTTCTCTTCTTTCTCGTCTCTGATGTTGTTGCTGAATAGAGTTTGACCGCTACCTCTATTTTCCTACGTCTCCTCTTATTATTCTTCTCTATTCTCTTTTCTTTTCTTATTTCATTTTATGTCTCTTGTGTCATAACTGCACCCAGTTGTTAATGTTGCTTCTCTCTCTCTTCGTCTGGTCCCGACATTGCTGCTCACGACTCTTTTTCTTTTTTTTTCTCTTCCCAAACCACCTCTTCTTCTTCTTCCACCTCCCGTGTCTACCTCCTTCTCTCTCTCCGTTCCAGCCAGACAAGACGCCATTAGTTGCCTGTCGCCAATCCTAGCTACCTGGGCTGGAGGTAGTTAGACGCTTTTTTGAAGGTTAGCGTAATACAAACAAAAAGTTCTCTTATGGAAAGGCAACGACGACAACGACGACGACTAGAGAATGAGAGAGAGAGAGAGAGAGCTGTGGAGTGGAGCAGATGACAAGGTAAATATGTCAGTCGCAACTCTTTGGACTCGACAGGAAATGCGATAGTCACTTAATTGGAGGCCATTTAGATGAAGCAACCCTATTTTCTCACCATCTATCATGGCTCTAAATCTGTTTCATTTGTCTTTTTCCAACCCAACAGAAAGTCTAGCGCTGCTGGTCGTGCTAGCGGGCTCTGCCTCTGCGCTCGCCTACTGGTCTGCGACTAATGCTAATATCACTAGCCAATCACTCAGACAGCGCGAGGAGTGGCTTATTAAGATATACTCCCGTCGAGAGAGAGAGAGAGAGAGGAAATTTTGTTTCTCTCTTTCCCGACGACGACGACGACGAAAAATAAAATAAAAGCGCGCACGGGGAAAACGATGGCGAAACCCAAGGCGAAAACGGGACACCAAACAACCAGTGCAGCAGCAGCAGCAGCAGCAGTGTAAAGAAAACCCTGGCGGCCATGTTTCGTGTCTTCGGGATTGCTTGCTTCCATGCACACACACGCACACACTCGGTTGCAGGTCGGAGCTCTCTCTCTCTCTCTCTCTCTCTATTTCTACTCTCACTCCATCTCTCTCGCAGGAGCATTGGTGAGGTAGTGATAATTGACGGAGGACACGGAAGGGCAGTCGTATCCGCAGGCATCCAGCCCCCTCTCTTTCCCCCCTTTAAAAAAAGAAGAAGAAGACGAGGATGGCGCGGCTGGTAAAGAAAAAAGAGAGAGAGAGAGAGAGGTCACGACCTCTTCCTCGTTCGTTTCCCTATACCATTTGAGTGGCGTTCACCTCACACCCCCCTCCATCCCCCCCATGGCCCCACCTCCTTCCCGACAGTAAAAAACAAGCTCATCACTAAATAGAATGGCTCTGTGGTTAGCCCGTCATTGCCGACCGAAATTTTTGTTAATAAGAAAAATAAAAAGAGAATGGGAATGGGTCTATGGAGAAGAAAAAAAAGAACCATATTTATTTGTTATATAGTTACTACTTCTGCCTTTCCCTCTATACCGTACGACGACGACGACGACGACCGATACTAGTACAAGGGAAAAAGAGAAACCGTTTAGTTTTGTATATTTTTTTTCTTCTTTTCCTTCCTTCTGTGTTTTACATGTCAGGCATCGGCGATCCTCTATTGTATTTAAACTATATATTTTATATATATATAGGTTGACGGCCGGAGACGAACGGAAAGTTCAATTGCACATCCGCTTCTCTAAGCTTTGTGACAAAAGGTTTTTTTTTTTCTGTTGTCGTCGTCGTCTCCAACCGGAATTTTGGTCGACGGAGAGACGAAAGTGGTTTTCTGCTAAGGTCGTCAGATGAGACTACAAGCGAATCGTAGCTGTTAAAATGGGCCTGCCGCGCTGTGTTCACCGAGTCAATGATGCGGCTTTTCCAGGGCGCCAAATGAAGTTCCGTTTAGAGTGTAGTCTCACCCAGCAAGAGAAGGGAAAAAAAAAGGTTGCCTACACTGATGATGTCACTCTGTGGCCGCTCGCTCTGAACGCCAATGAGAGACATTGCTGGCTCTTTCATTCGATTCCGTTTTCTTTTTTGCTCCGGCGTCGTGAGTGACTTGATTCGTCATCGCCTCAACCTAGATTGTTGGGGATGTGTGCGCGCATATAAGGCTGGAGTGGAACAAGAGAAGGACGAAATAAGTAAGGGGAAGAAGAAGAAAAAAAAAACAACATCCGAAAACAAAACCAAAAAAATAAAAGGAACAACAGATAATGACCTGTTGCCCGATGTGTCAATGGGGCGGAATCGTAAATACTTTTTTGACCCATTTTCCTGTCGGACTCGATTGATTGCCGCGGCTGTTTGGGTTTTTTTTTCTTTCTATGTCAGTGTGTGTGTGTGTGATTAGAGACGGCCGATGAGGCGGCTCAAAGGCCAGAAAAAGCGGAAGGAATCCCAAGGACATGAGGGTAAAAAACAAGAGAAAAGGAACGGGATAGATCCACGGCACACATCACCGAAAAAGAAAAACCCCCCACAAAAAAAAGGAGCAGGCCACATACTATAGCTTGTTGATCGTCACGGCCGATTCAACATCTACTTCGTATAGATATATCGAGGGAATAAAAGAAAAAAGAAAAAGAAGAGGGCAAAAAAAAAAAAGTAAGAGACGAACCCAAATCCAATCAAGCGCCGGGCCGCCGGACATGTCTATGGTATAGAGCGACGTTCCATGCATAAATACCTTTGGGTACAGGAAGGAAGCCGTCGAGGGCATTTCATCTGTAATCAGTTTTTATGAAAGATATAGGCTACTACTTACTGACTGCAGCAGTGGCTTTTAAAAGAAATTCCCTTCTCCCACTTGGGAGGCAGAAGGTCGACTGCACTACTTTTCCCTCTCGGAATAATTCGATTTGGAAGTCGTGGATACAATCGGCTGGCGCCTTTGGGACCCAATGTAAATTGAATCCAAAGATTTGCCGAGTCCCGCTATCGTTTGTCACTCGGAGGAGCCCCTCTTTCGTCGTCGGGCACTGCTGGGGTCGGAAATGGATTTTCATTCCTCGATGCTGGAGCACGAGCGTTTGTCGCCATAGTTGCTAGCTCAACCTGTCAATGCCAATTGACTGTGCACGAATATTTCATGCCCAGTCGAGTGTTTCTAAGATATTTATTACGTTTCAAACGGCCGACTGTTCCCCGTCGATCTTTATTAACCATCGAAATCGGTCCAGCGGAATATCGGCGATAGTTTAGTCATCGGGAGCACGTGTAATCTGGTACATACGGGGGTACTCCTAGTCAAATGTTGAATTGAATACGTTCAACCCTGTTTGGTCGTCGCTTATCCACAATAGACTAGACTACTAGTTGTGTCTGAGCAGCGAAGAACGGATCAAACCTGATCAAAGGAAAACTGACGATTCGATTTTCTACTCGTACGGATCCTGGGCTGTCTGGCAACTGCTGCTCTTCTCGTCTCTCTCTGCGCTCCTCCTGCTCCTGCCTTTGATGTGAAATTGAAACACGTCGAAGAGAAAACGCCAGCAGAAACACTAGGCAACTTTTTTCTATTGAACTAAATCGCCTCTTCAAGTACGTGTCTCTCCGGTAGTATCACGACACTCTATACCAAGGTGAGATTCACTACGTGACCAGACATTCAGTGTGATGACAGGAATAGGTCATGACAAATCCCCCGATTTGTTGCGCCATGATTCCTTTTTGAGCTCCTCTTGAAAATAGGGGGGAAGAAAAGAAGAAGAAGAAGAGAAAAGAACCTTCTTTTTTTTTCTTTTTTTCTGTTGATCAATTCGAGAGCTTCAAACCTAACTGAATGGGCTAGCGCGTGATACACGGGCATCTACTACTACGGCGCGCCGCGTTTTCTTCGTAATTCCTCCAAGTTTGATTGTTTCGCCTGCGTGTTGAGTCTGGCTACGGCCGTTGCGAACGCAATCACGAGCGAATCAATGCGTCTCCGGGGAAATGAAACGAAAGGAGGGCGTGCAAGCCGACTCGCTGCCGCCATCGACGTCGTCATCCGCACTACGGTTGTTTCTCTCTCTCTCTCTTTTTTCTCTTCTTCTTCAACGCTCCGTTCTCCCTCGTATTCATCTTGGCCCTTTTTTTTCTCTCTCTCTCTCTTTTGGCCTTTCTTGCTTGTCGGTTGTGTTCCTCGACAGTTCCGCGAGCCAGCAGCCAGCCCAGACTGGCGGCATAGAAAGAACTTTGGGGGGGAGGAGGAGGAGGACGAAGCATCTAGGCTAGCGAGCTAGTGTAATATGTGGTAGAGAGCGGAGAGAGGGGAGGACGTAGGGTATAAATCTACGTCAGTGGCTAACGACGCTGGTGCTTGCTTGCTTGCTCTCTCTGCCTTGGTCTCTTTTCTCTCTCTCTCTCTCTCTCTCTCTCTGCCAGTCGATAGTCTCATTCTGACGCGCGGGGGGGAAACGTCAGGGCCCTTTGAAAAGAAGTCATTTCCTCGCTGCGCCGCCCTATTCAGTTTCTCTCTCTCTCTCTCGCTCTTTTCTGACTCTGCTGGCGTATAGTATGTAATCGCCAATATATTCTTCGTTCCTTACTTCTATATTCTTTCATACTGGCACCTCCTTGCGGAGCCGGGTCGAGCCGCGGGCAGTCCGCGAGGATATAGCTGAAATTATATTTTCATCTTTTCCATAAGCCGGGCCAAGTTCTTCCTCTAGCTTCTCTGGGCTCCCTGGCGTCCCCCGTAGGTCTATGGCGCTGCCGCTGCGTCGTAAAAGTAGTACTCTACGACTACCAACTAGCTATAGTACGGTAGTAGGAGTAGTAGAAGTCTAGCGCAGTCTCGGAACCGAGGCGAAAAAGAGGAGCAGGATAGGGGCGAGGTGCTGAAGCATCAATATTTGAATATTGGCTCGCTTAATCTCTCTGATGGATGGCTCAAGTCATGCGAGACTTTGATAAACTAAATGAACCTCCCACCCGAAAACGAGGGAGAAAAAAACCACTACCATCACCAACGATGCTGCTGCTGCAGTGGCTTTTCATCTCTCCCCCGCCGAATAAGGTCGACGATCGTTGGCGCGTTGGGCCCTTTTTTTCTTTTTTGTTTTCATATTTGATGGGAAGGAATCAATCAGTCGTGAAAGGGCATCATCCCTCCTTTCCATCTACTCTCTGCCCTGGCTGCTGCTGGTTGCTCAATAGCATTCGATTCCCCCCGAGCAGCGGCGGCCCCGGTTCCAACTATAGCCTTTCCGCCTCTCTTTCTCTCTCTCTCTTTCGACAAACTTGAAGGCTAATGAAATGAGTTGCTCCTCTCTTTTTCTCCGGCGTTCATCTCGGACTCGGGGACCATTGCCAAATTGCCTACACGGCGGGTATTAATTGTGAACGATCAGTTGTCGTAACAAGCAGTTATTTATAAACATTTTCTATTTCTCTCTCTCTCCCCTCCGTCGTTTCTTCTCTCGTCGTCGTCGCCGTCCTTATCTCTCTTTCGCTGGGTTCTTCTTCTTTTTTTGTGTGTGTGTTTGTGCGCTCCCCCTATTTATTTTTATTCTTTTGTTCGTGACTGTAGACAAGTCGATGGAGTCAAAGGCGCTTTTCGTCGCTCTCAGCGGGAGCGACGGCCGTTCGTCGGCCGCTTATTTTCCGTCCCGCATTTTTCCTCTTTTCCTCCGATGCGCGTCGACGTGTCATTCAAACACGTTTTGTTGGTTTTGTCAATATTTTCTTCTGCTGCTCCTTTTTTTCTCTCTCTCTCCCCTTTCTCCAACCGGGGACGAGAAAAAGGGGATGAAGGAGACGTTGCCGTGGAGCCTTTCGGGAAATTGGATAGATATTTCTCCTATCCAAATAAAAATATCTATCTGAAATGAAGGAGGAGAAGAAGAGACGGGCCTTCTCCGCTTCGTGCGCCTCCGGATTCTTAACTCTTCTCCTTTCTCATTATCATAAAAAGTTCCTCCCGATTCCGCCCTCTAATATTGAACGCTCTCACCGAAAAAAAAAAAAATAGGAGCTGTCACGTGACCTATGCTCGTTGCGCGCTTCCCTCTCATCCCCCCACCCGCACACACGGCTGCGCCTCGCTCTCCTACAGCAACATAGTACAAGACAGGGCGAGGAGGAAACTGTTGTTTTTACGAGCATCTTTCATGATCGTTTTCCACATTGTTGTCTGCTGCCGCTGCCAGCTCGTCGGCTTATTCGTGAAGATTGGTTTGACACACGAAGAGAGATATCATTAGACATGGTGAAGAGGAGAGTGCGCGGGACCGGGGGGGAAGAAAATCCGGTCGAGACTCAAAGGACGTTCAATTCTTCTCGGCTATGAAACAACGAGATGCCGCACACACAACACAAGCTAATCATAGGAAACATCGGCCGGTCCTTCTTAAGTAGAATAGACAAGGATCGCCGCATTTCGGATATGTTGTGTTGTCCCCTCTCTCTCTCTCTCTTTCTCTCAATGTATTTCACAAAACAATTTTCTTACGGGATAGACGCCATCCAGTCAGAGCGGCAGTCCGTTCATAGCGGAGAACCCCCGAAAAACGGTTGCAACAGTCCTTGATTTACGATAACTGTCTCTGCTGCTATGGGGGGAGAGAGAGGGAAAGTGAGTAAGTGAGTGAGTGAACTGGAGAGATAGAGATACACACACTGTGTGTTCCATCCTTTCCATCTGCTTTTTTTTTCTCCCCTTTCGAGTGTGCGAGACAGACTTTGGTGGAGCTTCTCTCTCTCTTCCATCCGCTTCCAAATAACGAAACAGAATGGATGCCATTGAAGGTCTATTACCCTAGAGGAGGGAGCGTGAGGAGGCCTTACGTGCAGCAAACACGGTGCGATGCAAAATAAAATAAAATAGTAAAATAAAAAAGAAGAGTCTAATATGGAATGGTGGAGGGGTGGCCGAGCCTTTAGATTCCGAATCTCGACAAAAGAAGCTTTGGGGGCCAAGAATCGAAGCGGCGGCGCATCTCCCCTCCATTGGAAAAAGGAGAAGATGGATCCAAAGTAGCGTCGCTCGCTCTACTACGTTCAACACATACTCTCTCGGTGGAGGAAAAGTTTTTACTGGTACCCCCCCCCCCCTTCACCTCGTTCCTTTCTATAGGACCACTCTCCATTTCGAGGAAAGCCCATCTGCATATCTATGCCGGCAGCACCAGGACCTGCAATCGTTTTTCATCATCTCTGATGCTACTAGATAAATGGGGAGGAAAGAAAAAAACAAAACAGAGAAAGACATGGCCCGCAGTGCGTCACTCACACGGTCGTACGCATTCGAATTAGCTTAGCGCGCCCCTTAACACATCACTACTTTTGGGATTGTGTGTGAAATGTATACAAGTTAGCGAGGAGCAGAGTACTAGACTACTCGATATCTGCGTACACATAGTATACGGTAGTCTAGTAACATAGTAGAAGAAGAAGGTAGATAGGAGCCGGGTGAGGGTGAAAGGGGAGTCGCCGCGACGGCGGCAGCAGCGGTTTCTTTTCTCTCTGCCTGCCTCTGTGTGTGAAGAAGATTCATTTTCATCATCATGTTCGTCCATATGTGTGTGTGTGCACAGTGGATGGGGTTTGGGGGCTCAAATGAAAAGGGGTTGAGCCAACACAGCGAGTCCTATGTAGATGTAGTGTAGACGTACCGTATAGTATAGTATGTATACCGTACGTATGCATATATAGTGCGTGTAGAGATGGATGAGGACTTTGAGAGATGGGGGGCCCTCATTTCTCCATTTAGCTCCGGAAGTCTCGCACCACACCGACACACTATATACCCGCTTTCTGCGCTGCGCTCTCGGCCGTTGGGATCGTTTTCTATGCTCGGCGACGGCGAAGCCAGTTGAGGAAAAAATTAAAATAAAAAAATATAGAGAGAAAAGATGTGCCGTTATTTTAACCAGAAAATCTAATAGCCATTATGCGGTTCCGATGAGGGATGCGGCCGGATTGGTTTCAATTCTCTCGAGTGTATATGTTGTGTGCGATGGGATCCGTGTGAGATAGAATTGGGTTGTTGTATAGCAACGACGACGACGACGACGATCCATTGCAACGGTTTGACGTGGAATATTTCCCGGGCGTCTGCTAAACAACAAGCGACGCCACACATCAGCAACGAGTCGGGCGACCACACGACGCAATTCGACGCCGATGTGGTGGTCGTCGTTGCTGCTCATTTTCAATGACGTTCTTCGTCAAACGAGGTCGGAGGTCAAGTTCACATCTTTCTTTTCTCGGTGGTGGGGCATACCAATCCGCCCGGGCCGAGTCACCGCAAGTCCAGGGGAAACGACAAGGCGCCAGGATGAGCTAAATTGTACACATTCCTATACTACACTCCGCTAGGGCTCCTCCTGCTCCTGGTCTTCCGTTTCGAGGACAATCAATCAGGCGCCGCGCCGGCGTTCTTGCCTACAAGTCTTTTAAGCAAAAAAAAAAACACGCACATAGAAAGAAGGAGCTTCCCTATTATAATGGTCATCATCGAACGGTTTTCCCCCTTTTCCCCAAAGACAACGTCTTCTGACAATGTTCTCTTGCCTCATTTGGGTTTTTCCGCCGCCATGAATCACCTTGTCGTGAAAACTAATGCGCGGAGTAAGTCGACGATAACATTTGGAGTGTGTGCGCCCCGATCACGCCGCTTGTATTGCTCACTGGAGCGAATGAAGGAGACGTATCGATCTCGGTCGCTCTACATCTATACATCATGGGGCTATGCTACGTACGTACGTACCGTATAGCTCTAGAACTATATAGTGGATTGATCGAGAGAGTGTCGACAATGCTCTAGCGGAGCTGCTGCTGTAGTCCTGCTGCCGAGTACCGAATGGCTCCGGCTCCCGTGTTCTATCTATATATACAGCGCAATGGATTCTGGGATATATATACCGAGGGGACCAAACACACACACACACACAACCGGAGAATAGATCAGTACCGGTGCTTCTTCTTATGTATGGTTTATTGACTGGTTTCTCTCCCTCTCTCTCCCTTTTTTTTTACTCTTTTTTTCCAGAGCTTGTTGAGCCAGGGTCCTCCATCATGAAAGAGTCTCTCGCGCTATGAGTTGGTTTTTCTCTTCTTTTTCGTTTCATCTGTCTTGGCTGCGTGATTCGCCACTTTCTACCCCTGGTAGTCCATTATTCTTTCATTTATCGTATGCATCTCCGAGTGGGAATCTGCTGCTGCTGCTGCCTTCCCAGTTATCAAAGGTACAGCCGAAACAACACCCGACCATTCCATTATGCATTTCGTTGGCTCTTTAATTCATGAAGGACAAGAACTTGGGCGCGCGATAGTTGCTAGACTCGTCAGCCGAGTCAGCCCTAGGAATCGGAGACGGTGCGTGTATATACCCCTTTAGTCGACGAAGGAGATCCCTTTCTAACTTGGCGGATGTGGGTCCACCGAGTCTCGGCATCGGGGAGCATTCCAGCTATTCTTGGTTTTTTTTTCTTTCTGTCTCTTTCCTATTGGGAGCCACTTTTCTTCCCTGGCTTTTTGTTGGCTTGGCTCTTTTCATTACGGATTTTCTCTTCTTATTGGAAAGGATAAGGACGAGGGACTTGTGTAATTTAGCTGGTGAGATCGGCGTTGAACGACGTCAGGTTACGAGACAGTCGTCTCCGATTTCGACCGGCGAGACGAGAGCCAAGGACGGGCAGACAAAAAAAAACTTTGGAGTAACTTGATTGTTGTTCCCATGAAGTGGTAGACGGACGATGGATTTCGCTTTTCCGACAGGAATAACAGCACTGATCCCGCCCAGCGCTTCATCAACTTCCTTACGGCCGTCGCCCGCCTCGCCGCTTATGAATGTTTGCCGCTGGCTAATGGTGAAGCCAGGTCAGAGGCGAGGTCATCCTGGGCCATTTCCCTTCTGTGTGTCCGGTGCACATCATTTTCTGGCGGTTCCTTCGTCGTCGTCGCCGTTTTGTTTCCTTCCCTCATCGAAAAGACAAGCATGTCCAAGAATGTCTATGAAGACCAGCTGTTGGAGGAGGTTCCTCCATATCCAAGATATAGTCTTTCACACATAAAAACCTTTTTTTTTTGCCCGTCTATATATCGGAAGTCGATTGGGTTCCCTCTCTCTGCGCTTTTGCCTTGTTTGCCTCTTTCCTATGTACGGTATATGATGGGCCGGTGGTTTGTTTCCAACTTCTTAACTGGAAAGCGGGGGATATTGTCGTAGGAGTACTGCATTGAAAGAATAAGTGTGTCCGCGACTTTGCCTTTTTCCCTCGTTCCCCTTTTTCTAATTCTCTCTTTCACGGATGAGCAGCTCTTTTACGACGAGGGCTTCTGTGTCCGCGTAGTATGTGACTGGCCCTGTCTACGTGCAAGCCCTGCTTCTCTCTCTCTGGTCGTATCCCCACATCAACGATCCTCTCATGGAAGAAGAACAAAATGAAAAAAAAAAAAGAAAAGAAAAGAGGGAACTCGTGGCCGTATAGCCCCGTCGTCTTCTCTGCTCGATCCTTTTGGGGAAGGTTGAAGGGGAGTTAGGGCTAGAGCTGCCAGGGGGATCAATAGCGCTTGGAAGCCGAAGGAAGTGGCCCAGCGCGCAGGGTTCTCCGGGCCTGATCTTTCACTTCTTTCTACAGGACAGATTATATCCATTCATGAAAAAGCAGGAAGAAAAGAGACAGAGACAGGGGCTATGCGACGGATTTCGCGCCAGCTATTGACATTGATCTATTCGAAGAGATTGGAATGAGATTGGTTCAATCCAAAAGCATCAGTTATTTTTTTTTTTTGCTCTTTCTCTCACTCTTTTTCCTTCTTTTCAAATAACAACGACGACCAACAAAAAAAGAAATGATCCCTCCGCTTCTGGTGGTAGTGGTGTGCTGCGGCTGCTGGATGTTTGAACAGAGAGATGCCTTCGTCTACCATACTACTATAGCACTGCTTGGTTTTCTCGCACGTTCGTCGTCTCTTTCCACCTTATTTATTCCTAAACCGGAATGTCGTCGTTTTTCCTTTTCATGTATGTGTGCATAAGCACCTCTGCTTTTTCACAGGCATCTATTTATCCTCGATTCATGGCTCATCGATTTCGAGACGAAAGAAGAGAGAGAGAGAGGCCGGGGATGTTTCGGGACTAAACACGCGTCGCATCTCTCTCTCTCTCTCTCTCTACGTAGATATATATACTGTATATTTATATATATATACCGCACGACCGAGGAGACTGTCACGCAGCTCCAAGGATCCCAGCGCTTTTATCGGCTTAGGGCACGTCCGCCCGAAAGGGACAGCTTTTCTAGTTTTCCATCTCTCGTCACTCCTTTTACGAGAGCCGAGAGGAAGAAAAGGGAAGAAAATAAAACGCCAAAGAGAAAAAGGAAACAAGAAGAGAAAGAAGAATCCAAGTTGGAACATCATAGAGAAGAGAAGCTGCCAAACGAGAGCTAGAGACAAGATTGCTTTGATGTGTTGTTTTTATTTCGTTTTTGAAGTGTCCGTTTGAATTGTTGTTAGACAACAAAAGGAAAACGGGGATGGTGGCCGAGATGACAAAACACTATATGTTGAAGGACGACGACGACGACGACTGCGAGCTGGAGGAGCAGTACGGAAGTTGAGCCTCGTGTTTGACGGCCAGTAGATACTACGTGGAGGCAAGTGGCCGGATGCTGACAGCACTACCGAAAGAGACAATTACAATCGAGGACAGCAGCAGCAGCAGCAGCAGCTCAGTTTCGTAAAGAGACAGCAACATATCCTGTTAAAGTTGAGGAAAAGAGGCTTTTCTTTTCTTTCTTTTTTCATGACGTTTGTATGACGTGTTCTATAAAAGGATCCAGAGTCCAACAACTTTGACGAGCATCGACGGATCAAAGAGGGGCTACTCATCCGTTTCAGATTCCTAGAAAAAACCTGCCGCTCGACGAGTCACAAATAAAAGGTATAGAAGAAGAAGAAGAAGAAGAAGAAGAAGATGAAGCAGGAAAAAGTGGAAGTAGTAGCAGTAGAAGTAGTAGTAGTGGATCTTCTTCAGTTCTTCGAGATAGGTAGATACTAGATGCAGATAAAAGGGTGACTGGATGAGAGTAGTATATAGAAGAGGAGAGAGAGAGAGAATGTAACGGGGACAAGTTGTCGGATGTAGCCCGAGTGGAATGCACTCGAGTCAGAAGTTTGTGCTGAATCAAAAGCTCTGCATTGCAGGGACTCTGAGCACCAAGAACGCTTTTGCCGACTGGTGTCAATCCAAGTGGGAAGGAGGAACAGAGTTCGACGGGCTGAGACTTTTTTTTTGATTTCCTCGTTTTCTAAAATGAAATTTTCCTTCTTTTTGTTTAACTTTTGAGGATATTTGGGCCCGTCTCCGGGATGAGCTGCGCTGCGCTTCCATCGAGAGGACCAATCATCGGCCCTTTTCGGGTGCGTGTATTTACTGATGGGAAGTTGCATTTAAACCGGCCGAAGAGAGCAAAGTAGCATGAAACAGAAAAGACAATCGGAAACGGCCAGTAAATTATTGCCCGGCGTCAAGCCAGTCGGGAAAGAGTGCAGATTCGCTTCCGTCTCTCTCTCTCTCTCTCTCGGGTCTCTCTCTCGGACCGGCTGGCGATATTACTCCGAATCTCCGAGTCTGTCACGGTCGAATTGCGCTATCCGGTTGTATACTACGTACTCTACTATCCAGCACTGCTGCGAGAAGAAAGATGGGAGGATCTTTGAAGCGTTTCGTGATTTACTGCCCCCCTCTAGTTTTCTATTACGAGTCAGTCGTACGGATCGAGGGGCACCAATACTTTTTTCCGACTTTTGCTGAACCTGAAAAACAAGAAGACAACCTCGGACCTCCCCCGGTTCATAGGTATTAACCGTATCGTGGCGTATAGACTAAATGTATCTACGGTACTCTGAAGGAAAGAAGAGGATCTCCCGGAGCTATGGCTACGGTGCATTATACTGCCACTTTCTCCCGTCAAGAAAAAAGAAAAAAAAATGCCGCAGCCTCGGCTGCCCCCCTCCTGGATTGTGGTATCCCCTCGATGTGTTTTCGCCATTGCTGCTTGTGTTTTTCGGTGTCTTTTTCGTGGTGAAACTAGCAATCTGAAATGAGACCAAAGATTGCCAAAGTTTGCCTTTAGCGAGGTCCATGATGACTTTGGCTCCCACCCTCTCTCTCTCTCTCTCCTCTGCTGCTGGGCTCGTCGTTGTCGAGTTGGAGACTTGTCTTATTCCCCCCGCTGCTGCTGCTTCTGCCGCTGCTGCCTCGGTGGATGCGGTTTGAGGGCCAGCGCCTTTAGGCCTTGCTCTGTATTTAGTGTCTTCCATTAAAGTTGGGAAGGCAAGCACCTGGAATTTCCGGTCTCTCATGGACTCGTTTTTATATACACACTTATATAGCTGCTTTACTCTCTTTGAGGAATGATGGTTGCTACGGTAGGTGTACTGGCGGAGGCGCACTACTGCCACGACGTTGTTTGTTGTTTCTGATGTTTCTCCGCTTCTTTCTGTTCCGTCCCTATGTGATTGTAGTGCAGCACGGTACAATTTATGTAGCGACGACAACGGTGACGACAAGGCAGACGGAACAACACACAAAAAAAGGCCACTTGAGGAGAGAGAGAAAGGTGGAATATAAAATACATACGGAAGGCCCAGAACATTTTTATCGGGACGGGTCGTTAAATTTCTTTTCTTCTTCCGAACGCCGAATGGAACCAATTATATACTGCGGGAAAAAAAGACGCAAGACACGTGAAATTTGATTAGCCTGATGTACCACTTTTTCCCCCTTTTTCTTCTTTACTTCTTCTTCTTTCTTTTTTTGAATGTCCGTCGCTTCCCCGGGTGCTCAGCAGTAAACTGGCAATCGTCCCCTACTCGAGTGAGCTTGATCGTTTCGAATTATGAAGGGTGAAGGGAACGAAAAAGAAATAAGGCACTATAAGAGAGAGAGAGACTAGAGAGAAAAAGGGTCGAACGGATGGGCATCAGCGGGCGTCATTTAAGCGATATACATAAATATCTATGGTTTCCCTTGAACAGACAGCCCGCATCCTGGCCGTGAAGAGAGAACCAAGTCGTTTATGAAATGAATATACAGCTCTATTTGTGTGTGGTGTGTGATAACGAAATCTGATGGGAAACGTTATATAAGAAGGAGGAGAAGAAGAGAGGAAAAAAAAAGTGGAGAGACGATGACGACTTTCAGCACCAAAAAAGAGAGGAGTTGGTGTGCCCAACAGTGTTGGACGTTGCCTAAGGGATGACAGGTGGTACTCGGGACGACGGAGAGCGTTTTCCCTCTTTGGCCAGCACAGCAATGCGTGTATAGAAGGAAGAGAAGAGATGAGAAGAAGGAAAGAGATACCACTGGCGTGTTTCTCTCTCTCTCTACCTTCACACAAAAAGAAAATGAAATGAAACAACAAGTTAGAAAATAACCAACTTCTAAAAAGATTGGCTACACTGGACCACGGAAACGCCTTTGCCAGGGTACCAGGGTACCTCCTCTCTCTCTCAAAGAGGTTTGTCATACTTTGCATTGATGACTTGGTCTTTTTCTGACTTGAACAACAAAAGGTGAGGGAAAAGATAAAGAGAGGCTGCTGCAAAGAGCCTTGACTTGTTCCATGTTTTCTCTCTCTCGCTTTTTTCTCTCTTTTTTTTCTCTATTGATTGAGGCTCTCCACGTGTCCAGCGCACGAGGGACGTTTGCGTGATCGGCCTCTTCGGACCGAAACCATCTTCTCTCTCTCAGTTTCTCTCTCTTTTTTTAATAGTTTGACCACAATTTCAATAAGAGCTGGGTTTCTTTCTTTTCTTGTGTGTCGTCTCCGATGTCGTCCTCGCGGGAGGTTAGAAGATCAGGCCTCTACAACTCTTTTCTTTTCGTCCTCTTTTTTTCTTTTTTTTCATTTTCTTCTTTTTTTAATATCTGAGGGGACACGAAGAGGAACAGATAAAGAGATAAAAATGCTTGTACCGGTATGTTGAAAGGGAAAAAAGAAATATAAAAAAGTTTTAGTGCCCAAGAGGAGCTGGAGGATGTGGTCACACCAAACGCAGCTGGTAGGTATATATATCTATATATGCGGGGGACCCTGTGTGCTTTTAATGGCTCACGGCTCCACAAAACTTGTGCGCGCACACAACACTCGCGGGGAGAAAAATCGAGAGAGAGAGAAGAACTTGGACCTCTGTTTCGTGTTTCCAGCTTATTGCGATGAGGGCCCGAGTACTAGTAGCATCAGCAGCCAGAGAAAAAGAGGAGAGAGAGCTGGTCCACGAGGGACCGACCGGGGTTAGAGAGGTCGTCGAGCGAAACACACGGTCTACGGCCAAGAGAAACGGGCGGCGAAGCTTGAAGGACCTCACAAGGAATCCTTCAGGCGCCGCTCGCTATAGAGTTGCTTTCTATAGTCTCTCTCTCTTTCCCTATCTCTCTCTTACCTTTTCTGTTCCAAATATCTATTTCCGTCAAAGGTTTCTATATAGTCGATCGACTCCACAAGATGATGGGCCTCGGCGGAAATATGGCCTCGTCATAGAGAATGGCCAGCCAAACGGTCGAAATCGTCAGCAGTCACTTTTACAAATGGGAATCTCTGTCGGAAAATGATTGGTAAGTGGTGGCCAGCCCTACCTAGCCGCATAGCTTGCGAGTTGAGCTCCAGATCCAATCACCTGCCCAAACAAAGTCAACTTGAAAGTCGGGGCCAGCAACGGGAACTACCTACATCAGTCGAGACCTCACATGCAGCAGTCGCGGGGGCATAAAAACAAGGGTCGGTCGGTCGAGAGAGAATATTCTTCATTCTTTCTTAGCGAGGGAGGGCCCTCCTCTGTGTCTATGGCCGACAGAGCCTAATTTTGCCCTTATTTAGATATTCACATCTGATAATAGCGGCAAAAGCAGCAGCTCAAGCTGCTGCTCGAAACTACACCGATGATTGCATAATTACATGTAAAACCCCTGGGTCGATGAGAAAAGAGAGAGTCGCCGAAACTGGCATGAACGGAACATTGGTCGTGCTAGTCGAGGGGCAGCAGCAGCAGCTCGCAGCTCGGACAGCGGGAATCGATCTTGGCTCATTTCTCCCTGCCAGCGTCGTCGCCGTCGTCGTCGTATGCGAAGCCATATGTAAAAAAAAGGGGGACCCCTTGTATGCGTAAGTCTACTCGAGCGGGGGGTTTCTACGTGGTCTTCTCTATCCCTTCTTTGATTTACCGCAGCTGATTACCATGAAAGTCCGCTCCGACGAGCCCGTTGGTCCACTGGATCACGACTTGCAACGGGCACGAGTGCTAGCTAGAGGAGGAACCAACTAAGAAGAGGGGGAGAGAAAAGAAAAAAAGGAAAGAAAAGGAAAAAAAAAGAGAGAAGATGGAAAGAATAAAGAGTAGTACGAAAGAGAAGAGAGAAAAACGACCGGGACAACCGCATAGTGATTCCATCTCTTTTCAGCTGGCAATGCCTGAGCTCCGAAGAAACCTTTGACTCATTTGCATCACAATCGAACCTGGTCGGGTGGTATTATAGCTGGTGCTCTTCTCTCCGTTTCGGAAAGCACGCTGAGCCCGCGGAGAAGGAGGCGAAAGAAAGGCGAAAGACTAAGGATAGATATCCCCCGTTGATGTGGCCAGTTTGTTTCTACCTCATTTCACATTTGTATATATATATACGGTATGTATGTATGTATATATATATATATATATAGAAAGATATACTACATTCGACTCGAGTCGACTTGAGCCGAGGAGTAGATGTAGTACCTGTAAGTCTTCTTTCTATGGTGCGCGTACCTGGGGTACCGGCCCAACATTCTTCTTCACTGACGGACCTCGACAATAGTCGCAGCAGTAGAATTTTTTTGGGGGGGGTTGGAAGAAAAAAGAGAGAGAGAGCTTTGAAGCATTAAATTGGTCCTAAATCCTGGAGCCATCGTTGACTGAATGAGTTTTTTTCTTCTCCTTCCTCCGTTGGGTGTACAAGGCTGTATATTACAATCCTTGTTTTTCTTGGCTCTCTCTATGCTGCGCGTGTGTGTGTGTGTCTAGTCAGGAGGAAGGGGGGGGGGGAATAAACAACACGAACTTACGAAATAATAATACATACACACCATGAACCAGTCGGTTGGTTATTATCATTTTTTCCCCCCTTCTCTCTCAAGCTCCGTGTCGAGCCAGCAGCGTCGTATTGTTCATTAGAGGACTAAAGAGGAAGTGTTATTTTAGAAAATCAAAAAGAGTGTACAAGTTGAAAAGAGACGACGACGACGAGAGAGAGAACAATTTCAAGGACACTTGGGGGAACAGTTGGTGGCGTTGGAGGCCTCTTCTCGGAATTCACGCAGCTGTGAGCTCGAATCAAAGCTCAGGAGCAGCCGTAGCAGCAGCCACCACCGCCACTGGTACTAGCCACCGCCGGGGCTCACACAAACTCTAGAGCGCCCCACTTATCATCTCTTGGAGCGGGGCGCCCCACCTATTGTTCATTTATTGTTGCAAGTACCCTTGAATATGTGATTGCGCCGGATCTAATTCCGGGTCATTGGATTGGATCTTGGAAATTGAAAACACGCCGCAGGCCCCGCGGTTTTGTGTACCCTCCACCATCCACCAAAACAGTACAGAGGCAGAGAGAGACTGCTGACTATGTAGAGTCGGACAACTGCAAACACACGTGTGCACTCGATAGATATCGTGTCCTAGTATGAAGAGAGAGAGCCATAGAGCTTAACCTTTCATCCCTACACTCAAGAAGGTTCTGGCCGCCGCCAACTGAAGCTGTTAGCCCACCATAGAAACGGTCGTCGTCCACTTTGCCCAGCACCACATGATTAGAATATTGACTGCCGATAAGTGTGCCAAGTTCAATTAGGTTTCTCTTCTCCGACGTGGAACCCACTTGGTCGTTGTCGGACCCCGCTGCCTCTTCAAGTCTCTTTGGAGTGGAGGGGGTCCGCACCGGGGACAAAAAGGTTCGCATGCCAAATTGGCAACATAAAATTCTTCCCCCCTTTTCTCCGCTGAGAGAATTCTCGCGCTGACGTCATTAGCGGATTACGTACCGCTGCGCAAAAAGAAAAGGGATGGCATGCTGAATTGTTCCTTCTGTCATCTTCTTCTTTTTTTTTGAAGTTGTGCGGCCGCGTCTTGGAAGGCTCTCAATTTATAGATTATAGATTGGATAGAGTGAGAACGACGAGAAGGCATTCGTTTTGCAATCAAGCAAGTCGAGCTGACAAGGCTTTAATTAGCGGCCCAATAAGGAAGATTACTCGCCACTCCGTCTTGTCACTCGATGCAGCGGGGAATGTGGTGCGCGTACCAGAAAAAGAACGCCCGGCCGAGAAGAAAAAAAAAACACGGGAGTCTTCTCCGCATGCGGCGTAGCCAAGCAGCAGTTGAGGAGAGAGTAGAGAGAAAAAAAGAAAAGAGAAGAAGCGAGCACGCTCGTCAAGGCAACTCGCATTCTCCGAGCTCCGATTGCTGTGCTATTCCTACATCACCCCATTTCGGTTGACAGACTTATCGCCCGGTTGCTGCCTACTGGAACAATGCTCTCATTCCGATCGAGGCGCTACATCTCTTTGGCAGCACAAGGTTTTTTTTCAGGTTTTTTTGAAATAAAAAAAGAAGAAGACGACGGCGCGGCAACACATCGCAGCTATTCGTTTTCTGGCGGAGACAACCTGCGCGGCGCAAGTGACGAGGCGATTTCGTCCGAAATGTCTCAACCCGAGAACGAATGCGAGGCTGCAACGTATTTCTTTTATTCTGCTTCTGCTGCTGCTGCTTTAATGGCAAACGGCTTGGAATCGAATGGCGGACGGAGCGAGTGCTTTTTTCGCTATCTTTTGGACGTCTGCCTAAACGTTGGCGCGGGAGTTTTTGGAACACGGCAAGGCAATGTGCTGCTGCTGATAAAGTTTGACTACTACTTTGTTTGTCAACCCTTTTTTCTTCAAATGTCAGATGAAGAAAAAAAAAGGTGGAACCCGGTCCGTGTGCCTTGTTGCTCTGTCCGCGGACCCGATGTGGCGTAGCGACTCGGATAAGATATCGCCAGCGTAAATCTCTCGTCACCACGTCGAGGTCCTTGTGTGCCACGCAGAGAGAGAGAGACAACTAGCAAGTCCGTGAGAAGTCTCTAAGGCGGAGTCGTGCGTTGGTGGCAGAAGAGACGCGCACCTTGGCCCATCTGAGAGAAAAAGAAAAAGAGGGGGAATCTGTTTTGGTGTGAATGTTTTATATGCGTCTCTCTCTTAGCATCCCCTTCATCCCTCTTTCTATTCCTTCACACTCACTTATATAACACGGACTGAGAAGAAAACTCTTTTGTCACGGAGGACTGTCTCTCTCTCTCTCTCCGTTTTTTTTTTTGTTGCCAGCAACGTTGTTCCTCGTCTCTTATCGCCTTTCAAATCAAGCGCCCCTTTTTTTTCTCTTCTTCTTCTTCTTCTTCTTAACAAAATGAAAACAACGACAAGATGAATCGGTATCGAAATTTGGTTTGAAAGGCACGGAAGGGACGTGAAAACGCGGTCGTTACGGCCGCGTTTTTCTCTTCCAGACCCGTTTTCTTCTTCTTCCTTCTCCGCGTCGTTTCGTTTGTCTCCACTTTCAGCTGGGCTGTGCGAGTCAACGGTGCGTAAAGCATGGGATTTAATACTGTATATATATACTAAGACGACGATGACTATAGTGCACTACGTATATATATTTATATCTATTTGTGGGGACTCTGGTGACATCATCATCCGCAGGAGGTGGACGCTGCTGCCGCCGATTGTTTTCGTCTCCTCTTTTTTCTCTCTGTTTCTTCCTTCTTCTTCTTCTCCCTTCTGTTTTGTTTTGTTATTTATTTGAGAGAGGCAGCAACCAACGGCTTCAAGCGTCGCTGCCGGTGAGAAAGGTGGGAAAGGGCGAACGTGACCGGAGGGATGGCAGGTGAGAAAACCGCGCTGCTGCCACTGCTGTTGTCGCTACTGTTGTTACTGCTGTGTATACCGTGGGCGACGTCATTCCCGATATCAGCAGCTAAAAAAGGAAGGACTACTGCGTCATGAAACGATTGGATAGTTTTCGTCCACAACAGAAAAAGGGACAACAGCAGCGACAACAACAACAACAACAACAAAAAACTAGGGAAGAAAAACGACACAAACCATCCGGAATCGACAGCTTTGACAAGCGACGAATCGTGTCGAGTTACACGATGACAGGATTGTGGTTGGTTGCATGTTTGGTGAGTGCGACAGAATGAAATATTCAGCTCATCTCTGGCAACAACTCTCGCTTGGCGAAAGATAGGAGAAGGCGCGGAGGGGGAGAAGCGGCCGGGCGGACGCAACTATATTACCCAGCCAACGAGGTAGTAATATACAGCAGCTCCGAAACGGGTGAAGAAGAAGAAGAAGTTCAGTTCCAAATTTTTATTTTTTTTCCCCAGGCTCAAATCGATTTTGTCTGGTAGCGACTTGTTTGGGGAGCCGGACGAATTGCACAGAAATAAATTACAACTGCAGCAGCAGCAGCAGCAGCGTTGATCGCGTGTCATATCCCGGCGACGTCGTCGTTCCGCTGCTAGAGATAATGAGTCGGTGGTTTGACACACACAAAAGCCAGAGCGATGTTATATAAAAAGCAGCAACTTTGCTGGGTCACAGAGAGAGAGAGGGGAAAAAAACGCTGGGCTTTGGCGTCTTTTCTTTGCTTGCTGTATCATCATCATCATGTGCAGCTGGCGATTTAATAAAGCCCCGAGACGCACCGAAATGACGATATCGACCGGTTGCTTCACTTTATCAGCGTCTGTCTGCGTATGCGTATCCTCGCTTCTTTTCTTATCCAGTTTTCTTCGCTTTTTTTTCTTCTCTGATATTCCGATAGAGCAGAAGGAGGCTCTTCTTTTCACGGCTATCGAGGTTAAAAACGATCATCCGGTAAAATGCAATATATCGGTAAAAAGAGAGGAGAGAAGGAGATGAAGAAGAAGAAGGAAAAGAAACGAGAAAAAAAGGGACGGGACTTTCTGTACATGTTTTGTACGTCGTCATAAAATCCGACCCTCCGTGGTCAGTCGAGTGGATTTTTTTAATGTTTTCCCCCCTCTATCCAGCTCCTCCTCCTCCTCCTCCGCCACCACCACCCTCCAAAAAATAAATAAAATCAAGAGCCAAGACAAAGTAATCAATTAATTTTTTTTTTCTGTTCCTGTCGTAAACGTAAAAAAATTCCATCTTTCAGCCATTAAAAGCAGCGTAGTTATTTTTTTTAGAACATAATTAGCTGAGTGGTTGGATATTTTATTGCATCGTACTTTATGTTAGCGGTAAGACATGTTTCACATGGCCCCATCGGTACACAAGAGACGAGCAGCGAGGAGCATCGTCTATACACAGATGGCTGTCGCCGCCATCACTCGATACGAGAGATGACGTTTTTGTGTCGCTGAGGGCAGCAATTATGACGGGGTGACAGTGATTGGATGTAGTCAAACGACTTTCGGTCCGAACCTGACGTTCTCCATCCATCCGAGAGAAGAACCGGAGGAGGAGCGAGGCCAAGGAAAAATAAATAGACGACACGTCGTCTCTTCTTCTCCACGGCGATCTGGTTTCAATTTTAGCCAGTAGTACAGAGACTATCTCTTGCTTCTTCTTTTTCTTCTTTTTTTTTTTTTGCTTCCGAGTTGTTTCTATTTGGGAGAGAAGAGGGAGGTTTTTGCGCCGAGCGACGTCGGCTGTTTCCGCTTGAATTTCTTTGCCTTATATTTACAAGAAGCTGAAAAACCCCGACGCGTAGTCCCGAGGCGTCCTGGATCTTGTCGACGTCAAGGCAAGAAGTTTGTATTTTTATTTTGTCGCTTTTTTTCTTCTTCTTCTTCTCCTTGGCTTTCATCGTCTCTCTTTTCGTATTTCGCCCAGCAGCAGCAGCACCTCTTTTCCCCGAGTTGCCTCCAAGAAAAATTCGTTTGCTTGATTGAATCGATCGTGTGTGAATTCCAGGGAAACTGCTGTAAATCGCATCCGCCCCGTCTATTTCCAGACCTTGGGGTGTAGACTCTCGAATGGGAAAAGAAACTGGGACGACCGAAACCAGTCAAGGCTGCTGCTGCTGCTACGCTCCGCCAGTACTACTCCTACTCCTAGACTCGGGGTGTAGGGGAATTGGCGAAACGAGGTTTTCGCCTCCGCCTTGTGCAAGCAAAAAGCGGGGGTCCCTGGATCGTCGACGAAGAGCCTCTGGCAGCAGCCGAGCCCCAATGCAGATGCGGAAGCCGAACAACTCGATTCCGACTCTTGGACGTCTCTCCAATCCCGGCAATCGGATGACGGCAGAAATTTCCCTCCAAGGAGAGAAAAATGGAGAGAGGCAGACGAGCGAGAGAGTGCCGGAGAGCCGGGCGGAATTTTAAAATTCGGAGCTCGCTAGAAGAAGAAGAGATGAGGGAAATCTTTTACGGCACTCGATGATCCGCCAATCGATTTCTCTACACTGCTCCTAGTGCCCTGTCTCTCTATAAAACTCCGCGTGTTTTGAGCGAGGGCAGCCTCGTCTATCGTCGTGTTGGTCGGGCTAGTTCATTCAAATGAAACTGACTGCGCCAGCCGACGAGAAATGCGATTAATCTCACCGGATTCTAATTCAATTGTTTCCCACTGGCCCCCCCAATGCCATTATTATTGATCGCGCGCGCTCTCTCTCACCCCATTCACGTTGCTGCTGCTGCTGCTTTCGCCTCCGTCTCTAAGAGCGCCGCTCTCCCTCGGAGCCGATCGATGCTCCCTGGCTCTCTCTCTTACTCGTTTCCTTCTATATGGTACTAGTACTAGTACTACCTACTATACAGTACATTTATACCTCCACCGAGACATAAGGGAGGGGTTGATTCGGCCAGCTTGATGCGTTTAGGATAATCGAGATTAACTGGCTTTTTTTTACGTTTGACGGCCATGAAAAACAGCCTTGTTGTATATCTGTGTGTACACAGTTCCCGGGCCCTGACTCTCTCTCTCTCTACGTCTATATCCCAGCGCTTTGCAAAAGACGGGCCGAGCCAAGGCGACGTTATCAACGATTTTTATAGCGTTAGTTTGCGTCGTCGGGCGCCCGGGTTTTACCTCGCTGAGTAATTTCTTTTTTGGTTTTTTTTATATTTTTATTTCCAAAGAGGCGCCGTGTACTCTAAGCCGCCGCTGTGGCCGTCTGTGCTGAACGCCCCAGCTATCTGAATGCGTCACGACTCTCTCGGGCGCATCTGTCCTCGCGTAGTGCATACACGGATTCAAGTGGCAACGATGCTGCTGCTGCTGCATATATTTCTATAGAATCATTTTCAAGATTCTCATCTGATGATTGGATTTCATTTTAAAAAGCCGGCCGGGTCCATTGGGTTTATTTAGCACACAAGGGAGGGATAGACCCAGGGAAAAAGTTGTTGCTTTTCTTCTTCTTTTATTTATTATATACATTTTTATTTTTGCTTCAGAGTGCTGGAGTAGTAGTAGTAGTAGTAGTAGGGGGGACGGGCAAATGTGGGGGGAGAGCTCCGAGTAGAATACGGTCATGTTGGCCGTTAGCTATCTTCTGTAAACAGCCGAAAGCGGCAGGTGGTGGAGGGGCAGCTGGCTGGTTGGTTTGGCCAAAAGGTTCTTTTGAAGGAAAAAAGGAAAAAAATCCAAGAGGGAGACGGACGAGAAGAAGAAGAAGAAGAAGTGGATGATGAAGGAGATGAAGAAGAAGATGAGAACAACTTACACTGACGACGACACATTCTGTTTCCATCTTCCACCAAATAGTAAATGAACCCGAAGCACAGCAGTGTGGTATAAACTTTTATTTATATTTTTTTCCTCGGCCAACTTCGTCTTCAAAGAAGAGAGAGAAACGAAGCGGCTTCTGCAACGGACTCGAATGAACTCAATGGCGGAGGCCTCTTTGGCTCAATGGCGATCCTGACCCTTTTCAATCGACTGTGTGTCCATTCCGTGTGCGACTCGCAGGCACATCATGTGGTGAATGGAGGAGGGCTGTAGAAAATCCTTTGGCTCTCCTCTCAATGGCAAGACATCCGAGAGCTAATCTAAGAGACTGGCATTGAAAAAAAAAGCAGCAGCAGCAAGGTAAAAAGGAGGGAGGAAGTAGAAAGGGGGCGTTGGCCAGACCAGGATTTTCAAGAGAGAGAAAGAGGGACATCCCTTGGCTGTCATCGGCTAATCAATAGGAAAGCCGGTTGCTAAGCAGAGGCACCCAACACAACAAAAACCCCCAGAATCCATATAGAGTGATCTCTCCCGTGCGTCGTCTAAACGTGTCAGGGAGTCTTTCTCAGTAACTCCCAATACCCGCAGACTCTCTCTCTCTCTCTCTGTGTTCACATGAACCATGAAAACACGGTCCACTACTGCCACTCAATCTGCTCCCTTCCCTCGGCGACGCTCATCAACAATGAAGAACTCTTCAGGAGGAAAAAAAGAAGAGAGATAAAAAAGAAAAGAAGCAAAAACAACAACAAGTAAACAAACAACTTTTTCTTGTGTTTCATCAGGACGATCGAAAGTTGATTGGAACAGAGAGTTGACGAGGACAATAGGTGGAATTCGAGATTTTTCTGTCTCACCAGTGCGTTCTCCTGATAAATATAGATGATATCGACCAGCAGGGTGAGTGAACTTGGGTGCCGGCCCGTGTTGCTGCCTTCGTCATAGAGAGAGGAAAAAAAACGACGACGACGACGACGAAGCGCACAGAGAGAGAGAATGAACGGAGAAGGGCACGCGGGTTATATGTTGGGTCTGATGGAACACCTGCAGTTTTACTGGTTTGGACACGCAGCTCCACAGCAAATACTACTACATCGTCGTCTATAGCCAAAGCTCACACAGACACAAAATGGCTTAACGACGGTCTCGTACTCTCCATCTTCTCCTTTTGTAGTCTCTGACACGTCATATATATTACAGCCTTACTTACTGTGTGCTCTCTCTCTCTGAGGAACTTGTAGTTCACCAAAAGGAAAAGAAAAAAAGAAAAAAGAGCCGCAACCGAGGTTTGATTTCTCTCTGGGAGAAGAAGAAGAGAGGCTGTGGGGGCCCCCTCTTCCATTAGCCCAGTGTGAAGCCATGAAAAGAGCGCGTCACATTGCTCTCCCACTATACTACTATATACCACGCTGATGATATATACTAATAGACAGCCAAGCTGTAGTAGCAAAAGGGACGAAGCGGACAGCACATTAGTTTTCCGCGCGTCGTCTATTATTTTTCTTGTGCCTCTCCTGTCGCTGACTTTTGATATAGGGCCACCATCCCCATCCGGATCGATAGGATGGAGGCAAAACGCTGACTCGGTCCGAGACCCGCGCCAGGCCCAGTTATCGACTTGATTGACTTGGCCCTTTTTTTCCCTCTATGGTAGGGACTATGTATATAACACCTCCGATACCCGCGGCCATCGACCGGGAACACTGTCCTCATCGCTCCGCCGTATTTGCTCACAACGGCTAATTAGGTTTTTGATATCGACGGGTTATTACTAAGTGCACAGTGTTACTACGAGAGCTATTTCTCTGTTGAGCGCTGGACGCCGCTGTCTGCTTTTTCGGGTTACATATTAATGACACCCAACGACAAAGTTGCCGCTGCCGGATCTCTCTCTCTCTCTCTCTCTGTAGTAATCGAATTGCCTTGGCACGCGCAAACTCCGGCGACGCCGCCACACTCTCTTTTAGTTGCACAGAGCCATTTGTTTGGTTGAGCTGCCTTTTTTTTTCTTGTCTTGCTTCTTCTATACCCTCTGCTTTCACGAGGTGCCATATAAAAGTCGGAGGCCTCTCTCTGACGGGCGAGGGAAGCGGGCAAATAGATATGAGATATCGCCCTATTGCACCGACGATAAGCTGCGACGCGCAGCGCACAACTTCCGCACGTGATTTTCATGCCTTTTTCCATTTGTTGCCTTTTTTTCTCTCTCTCCTACTTTTGCCGCTGCTTGTAGGACGCCGTGTATATATCGATACATCGTCTCCAGCGTTTATGTCCGTACACAGGGATCTCGACGTCAACGGGCCAATGGAGTCGAGTCTTGGCTTCTTAACCGATTTGGTTGCCAACCGGGGAAAAAGTGAAGCCCGAGCTCCGCCGTCGTCGTCGTGTGCTATCAGCAGAGAGAAAGAGCGAACCATTTCAGCCGATCAAGTGATCGTTCTGATGATGACGACGACTCACCCAGTTGCTGCCGAGGATGATCTCTCTCCCCTATGTAGCCCCAGCTTTTTTAGAGATATCAACTGGCAGATATTGCTCTCTCCGGCCGATGGCAGTCGTCGTCGTCGTCATGGACGGCGGGGGGGATTATGGATCGCCTCCCCTCGTTTATGTTTGCCCTTGGTATACGCATACACCCACACAGACGGACTGGCACAGCAAACCTACAAGTCTCGTAGTCGTCGTCGTTCTGTTTGCTTCTCCGTAATGAGTTATCCCCCACCCATCGCGCCACCAAAACCCCTTGGCCGCCCCGTCATCACTCGATGCGCTTCTACTACTTCTGCCCTCCCACTTCTAGCCGTCCTATATAGATTGTTATTCAAGTTATATTTGTCCGTCCACTCTTCTACTCCATCCAGCACCAACCCCCCAGAAAAGAAAGAAAGAAAAAAAGAAAAAAAAAAGAACTAGCGATGGTGGCCAGCAGCCACTTGAACGAGTTTGGTGGCGACGGATGGATCACGAACGTATTTGAAGCGGAACGGTTGGGGAAAATCGTCACTAACAAGCGAACCGAGTCGAGTGTCACGTGCACGACGTGCCATTGCCGATAGATTCATCAGCCCCTTAACCTGCTGCTGCTTGCTTCTCTATCTTATCTTGTTTAGAAATGGCAGTGTAGTAGTCGTCGTAGTAGCTTCGACGCATTTTCGCTAGACGGAGGAGAAAACTTAACGAGCAGTTTGGCTGGATCACGGCCGCAACAGCTGTCTTGGGCCCTTTCGGGAGTGCACGAACAGCAACAACAACAACAACCTTCGATTAATTCATTTTCAAGAGTCCCCCGAGCGAGATGGTTGTTTTTTTTTCTATTTTTTTTTTCTTTTTCTTGATATTATAACTGTATTGTATACATACTTGAAAAATCGGTCGATGGTGTTAAAGTCAAAATATGGAGAGAAGGATGGCATCAGCGCGCGGGGTTGTTGTTGGATGTGGTATAATAGCGGTGCCCCACCCAACATTTCGGGCTCTTGGCAACGAGAAAAATGAGAAGAAGGAGGAGGAGGAGGAGGAGGAGGAAGAGGAGGACAGTATATATATACTAAAGGGAAAAAACTCTTCTTCTCCCTTTTTGCCTTGTGTGCTGTGCGTTCGCACTGAATTTGGAAGGGCTCGTCGATGTTTGCTACGGTACATTGAACAGAGCCGCCCCGTAATGGGCGCACACACCGCGCTGTGGGGCGCCAGTGTTCTGTCTGGCGTCCTTTCCCTACCTCCTCCTACTCCCTCGCCGAGCTTTAATGTTCTTCCATCGTTTTGCTGGGCCTGAACGGTATCGACTATGGCCTGGGAGACTGTGCTGTGCGCGCGGCCGGAGATGATCTCTACACTGACGTTACATACTACACCCCCGATGATCTAAAAATGTTGGGCCCCCTTTTTCTTTCTCGAGTCATTTGTTGCTTGTTAAATATCCCTCCTCCTCCCTCCCTAAACGACCCAGAGCTGAGCTAACCCCAAGGACTTTTGGATCAATTTCACTAGATTTCTATATAGGCGCCGCATGATGAGAGTGAAAAGAGGAACGGAGCTCTGTCTCCATTTTTTGTGTGTCTGCAGTAGATCCCGACCGACCGACCGACGGGCCTTGTGCGCCGCTAGAGATTGAAATGAGCTGCCATCACACACTCTCTCTCTCTCTTCGCCTCCGGTAGCAGATGAGTCCCGACAATGACGAGAAATGATGACTTTTTTTCTTCTTCTTCTTCTTCTTCACGACGACAACGACGAATCAGCCATTGATGTGCCGCTTTCGTGATCGTGAAAAAAGCTAAAGAAAAGGGCCGCTGCTGCTGCTGCTATGACAATAACAGTAGCATCTTGCTACGACAAGACTCGTCGTCGTCTCTCTCTCTCCCTTCTCTTTTCTTTCCAATTTCCATTCTGTGCTTTTCTTTTTATTTGTCGACGACGAGGACGACGACGAGGAAAGAGGGAATGTGTACAACAGCAGAAGACGGAGACGGAGAGAAAAGAAGAGGGATATAAAGGCCCTTGATGTCATTATCGCTCGCCAGGGCAGCCGACAATCACGGGAACCCGTCGAGAGATCTCTGAAGAAGAAAAAGAAGAAGAAGAAGAAGAGAAAGACCAGAGGGGCTGTGTGAGCCGGAGAGATATAAAAAATTGAAGGGCGAGAAATAGAGAGGACATGGATGATATCCCGCATTTCAGAAACAACTCTTCTTCTTCTTCTTCTTCTCTTCCTCGATCTACATATACATAAGAATTGTAAAACAAAACAGAAAAGAAATAAAAAAGATAGCAGTAGGAGACTAAGAGAGAAAGAGAGAGAGAGAGAAAAAAAAGTCCTAAGTGTCCCATTAAAAAACCATCTGACGAGAAGGAAAGGAGAGAAGAAGAGATGGCCGATTTCTTTAATGGGGGAGACTTGCTCGCTCCATTATTGAGCTGACGGCAGCACAAGAGAGAAGATGAGGGACCAAGGCTCTCTTTTTTCTTCTTCTTCTTCTTCTTTACCCAACAGAGAAAAAAAATGTGATCAAGTTATTTACTGTGCGTGTATTGCGCGCGCGAGTAGGACCGCAGCGTAGCCATCCATCCATCCGGCCGGACCGGCGACGAACCCTCTGAAAATGATTATAGCCAGGGCTTCGGAAATGCTAGAGAGAGGGGGGCTGGCTGGTAGAGAGAGAGAGAGACTTTCTATACACTGTGGGTATACTATGTCGCTGATGGAATCCAATTTACCTTTAATTTGAAGACGAGTTAGTCTCTGTATATATATACGTAGAGAGTGTGTTGTTGTGAGAGAGAGAGGGAGGGAGCCCTATGGGGAAAGCTGGTAGAGTTCTGTATACCTGGTACTGCTGCTGGATCTATTCCTTCCTACCAGAGAGAGAGAGAGAGAAAATGAGGTCCTGATGTTCATGATTTCCCTCCAGCAGCAGGAGCACATCCCTGGGAAATTCTCTGGCTGGTGCTGTGTTGCTGCTTGTAATTTTCTCTTTTAACTAGAGGTTGTCTTGTGAAAAAGGTTAACATCTCAGGTAAAGGGTCAATTTAAAGGGAACCAAAAGAAGAGGCAGCACTAAATGAAGGGGGGGACCTTGGACCGAGTCTAAATCGCTTTTTTTCAGAAAAACCCAAAAAACGAGTCGCTGCTGTTGCTGCTGTCAATCGTTTTGTATTTAGTGGAGAGAAGTCGAGAGAGACAGCATACCGCCATCATCATAGAGTCTCCGACTGGAAATACCAAAAGTGGACGTGTGACACGGATACAGATTGTCTACGTGTACGTGCGTGTGCGGTTCCGTGCTACCATAGACTACTGCCTACCGGTAACGGAGTATAGAAAAAGAGAAGAAAAAAAAAACACAGACCGCCATTGTTTATAGAGAGAACCGAGCGAAGGGAAACAACGCGCCGAAAAAAACGAGGGCATCTCATTCTTTTCTCTTTTTTCCCCTTGTCTTTCTGTTTTTTTTTCTCCTTTTTTAGGTTGTTGTTTTGTTTGTAATGAAACGACGGCAGTTGGAGACCGTTGAGGTGGAAAAAAAAGAGAGAGAGAGAAGAACCTTGTACGGTTGACGAGTGTCGACGACGTCTGTTTTGGCGCCCTCCGAAAACACACACATATGCACGGCGGGATCGGAAAAGGCAGGCCGGCCTCTCTGTTGACGGGCCCGGACGACACTTGAAGTTTATAAATGCATTAGAGACATATCATTAACTGACGGGTGCATGAGTTGGTGGTACACTCACTAACAATCGGTTGTCATCGGATAGTTTCGTATCGCTCCTTCCGCCGGCCGCCCCTCTTTGAGCCATTTGATTGACATTAGAAAGTACACAAGTATACGCGAATGATGGTTCTATGGTAGAGTTCTGGCGGTAACTGAATCTGGCCATAAAAAGAGCCAGAACTGAGAGAGAGAGAGAGATTATAGTCAAATGACCGGATGTGCAGAGACGAGTCTCTTTTCGTGCGATGCCAACATTAGAAGTTTGTGCTGTCCCCTCGCGTTTTTCTTCTTCTCTGATTTCAACATCAGATATTGTGCAGGAGCAGACGACATCGTGGCAATAATGGCCATCAGGAATAAAACGTAAGGCGGATTGAACTTGATTTCGGTCCGTGTCGTGGATAAATCTACCACATCCACAAGGCCGGAAACTGCACCATCAATATCCTTCACTCTGGTGATTGGAGTCGCTCTCTCTCTGTGCCCGCTTCTCCTTCTTCTCCGTATATATATATATATTCCCGAAAATACAATCAAAGCTGGCGGCTGGGTCACGATCCCTGATGCTAGAGCGTGTGTATATACACACTGTCTCTCTTCCTGTTTCGCTCCGCAGCCGATGACTTACGTCCTCCCTTGCAAGCCCCATAAATTGCAGCAGCACCCTCCCGGTCCTTCCATGTGTGATCGCATTCATCCCCTCAATGGATTCGTTTTTCTTCTTCTTCTTTTTCTTCTTTCTCCGTCGTCGTCGTCGTCGCCGTTGTGTTACTTCCTCGTAGTATTAGTACTCTCTGATAGGGAATTGAATGGAATCAAAAACGACGCTGGCAGGGTGTGTGTGCGTGCACGTCAATATAAATTGCCACCAGCTGTGGGGCTGAGGGGGGAGAAAGGTTTCCTTGGAAAATTGTGTGCAAGTTTTTCTCCTATTTTTATTATTATTCATTCAACCCTCGCCTGTTCAACCCCCTCTCTTATCCAGCGTGTGGCTGGATCTTAAAATTCCTTCACACACACGCCCATTAAATAAAAAGAAAAGGGGGGAAAGAAGAAGAAGAAGAAGAAGAAGAAAATCAAAAGGGCTTTGCATATACACGGAAATCGATTCCCCTACAGCTCAAACCCGCACAAGCTCTCTCTCTCTCTCTCTCTACAACAACGACGACGGTTCCCCTGTAATATATGAGCTGGGAGTATCGTACAAGCGAGGCCCAGGTAGTATACGGTTAGGTAAGGAAAGGCACTCGGGTTCTCCTCTCTTCTAGATACCGTATATATATATTTTTTTTTTTTCTTTTTCTCTCTGTGTAGTGTCCGGAACCGGCGTGAAATTAACGCCATTTAAAACAACCCAGCTGCTGCTGGGCACATTCGACCATTAAATACACTTCTAATGAAGCTCCAGCTCATTTTCCTGTCCTATATTTATATGTACATGCTTGTAGTCTTGGTATAGTAGTCAGCATTCTTACCGAGAAAAAAAAAGAAAGAAAAAAGGTAAGCCCAGCCCCGTACAAACTACAAAGTACCACGATATCTTTTTTTTCTTCTTCTTCTTCCTCTCTCTCTCTGTTTTTATGGATGTCAGGGGTGTGGAGGAACTGGTCCAACGGTCTCGTTCAATTGCCGCACGACTCGGTTTTTTTTTTCTCTTTTTCTTTTTTTGTGCGTGTCTCTCTACTCCTTCTTTCCTAATTTCGTTGTTGTCTATTTTAGAAGAAGAAGAAAAGGGACTCGGTTATGTAAAAATACAAATACTTTTAATTGGCGAAGAAGGAGCGGTCGTGTGTCAGTCCTCGTTGAAGCACCTGGACTCTCTCATTATGCTGGCAACGAGTTTTTTCTCCTTCTCTCTATCTGTAAAAGATTTGTCCGTTTCTTTTGACGAGATATCCGAAGCTCTTATTCACTATAGTTCATCGGTTTCTTTCTTTCTCTCTCTCTCTTTCTCTCTCTCTTGTCCGACTTATCTACCGAATGGGAAAAGGAAGGACGGAACAAAAAGGAAACGATAGCCAAATTGAGCTGAATAAGTAGTCTGCTTGACGGGCCGGCATCTGATTACACAAACTGATATTCCTTGTATATAATATGCCGAGCAGCAGCATATACCCTTTTTCGTCATCATCGACTTCTTTTTTCTTTTTTTTTTTAGATATATATATTTTATTTTACATTGTATACATATAGGTAGAGGACGTTATCGAACGGGTAGATGAAACTGTGGAGCGCTCTTTTCATGCGCGGCTGCTGCTGCTGCTCTTGATTTGTATGTGTGCTGGGGGTTTTTCGTTTCAAAAGCAACGTTCAGCATCTATAACGATCATTCGATACAGCTCCCTAACAAGGTCTCTCTCGATCAGTAGCCGCATAGTAGATGACGACGCTAACAATAGCCAGCCGCGGCTATGGGGAACGAGCGTTATCCATATAGCCAAAAAAGAGAGGGGGGAGCGGGCCAGGCTTTTGCTGTTGATGACAGAATGAAAACCCATGGTTGCTATGGTTCTCTCTCTCCTTTTCTTCTTCCCTTACTAGTACAGAGACGTAGTAGTTGCACTAGTATATGGATCACCCCCTTCTTTATCCCTTTTCTATTGGCTTGGCAGCAATTATTGCAAGCCTTTGCAAATCCCGATGTGATGCAGACCCCGACGTTGTTAGATTGGGGCGGCTGCAAAGAGGGTCGAATATGAACCGACCGACCGATATATATGCCAAGGGTTGGGTCGCCGCAGCATAACACCTTGGCCATTATTATTATTACTATCGTCATGATGATTATCAAACCCCTTTTCCATCCCGTTATGCTAACAAGAACCTTCCCCCCAACTACTACGACTATACATATATATATATATACAGACGCATATCGTATCTATAAACTATAGTTTCGCTGATGGTTATGCGATGGTGATGAAGCCCCGTGGAACCCTTTCGGTCCCGGTATCATTCTTATTCCAATATCCCCCCTCTGTTTTTTTTCTTCTTCTTTAGTGGTTTTGCCATTAAAAAGAGGCACAGACCCCGCTGGCGCATTTTTTTTTATAACCAAGGAGCCCATAGGCCTAACGCAATATCTATGAATCGCGGAGACGAGCGGACGCGAGAAGCGTGCAATGAGGCAACGAGCAAGCAGGAAAATAAAGTAAGCGCGCGAGAGAGAGAAAGAGAGAGAAGAAACAGAAGCACTTTGGCTGATTAACACGCCGTTTTCATTGCGTCCTCCTGCTGCCTTCGCCGCTTATATCTCTCTGGTGATGTGCCTATTTTTTTGTTTCCCCCTTTTTTGTGTGTGCGTTCGTCTCCCCTCCGCCTCTCTCTAGAGCTATGCTATGCCAGTCCTGGGCATTGTATAGGCTCCGCTTCCCTTCTGCGCATTCCGCTCCTTAAAAATTTTGATGGCTGTCCAGGGAGTGAGAGAGAGTCCCGTCATAAAAGTCAGTCTTCTGATACGCACCCTAGCTCCTCTACCACTATACTATCACTACTAATACTGCTACTACTACTACTACCACCACCACCACCGCTGTCGACGGCTATATGCATATCCACTCAGGTATTTCCGTATATATATATATATATATATATACTACCGCGCTCCGCGTGCGATTCAAAAAGCACGGCTTGTTGCTGCTGCTGATGCCTATATATTATATTGCCTTTTTTTGTGTGCTGGTTGGTGGTGGTGGCTGTCCGGCCGCAGAGAAGACGGACAGTTAACAGCTTTTGGAACCGGTTTCGGTTCGTACTTGTAAGCCACTGGCTCGGCTGATTAATGAGTCCCGACTAAACACCACACAACAAGTCAACGACGACGACGACGACTCTACAATACAACTTGTGTAGTATATATCTAAGCACCAGCAGTATATATATATATATAAATACAGTATGTATAAATACCGAAAGGCTCTCTCTCTCTCTCTCGGGGCAGGCTCTGTTTTCGCCGGAGCTGTGAAGCGAGAAGAGAAAAGAGACGATGGATAGAGAGAGAATGGGAAAAAGAGAATGAAGAAGAAGAAGAAGAAGAAGAAGAAGAAGAAGGAAACCACTCGCTCTCCACCTGTGGCTTTTTATTTCATCGTCGTCCTCCTCTTGTAAAAATTCCTGCCCTTTCCATCTCCACCCAGCTGCGAATAAATGAATTGCCTCGTATTTCATGCGGCTTATTATGTTTCGCTATTATTCTCTGGTTGGATAATAGAGCGGATCCCGTAGCTCCCCTCCAAGAGTCCAGGCACTGCATCTATCGAACCCTGGGCTGATAGCTCTTGTCTTTCTCTCTCTCTCTCTGTTTCTCTCTGCCAAGGCGTCATTATCTATAGCCGAAACAGTGTCAACGCGTTTTCACCATTTTTTTTTTCTCCCTCTCTCTCTCTCTGTGTCTATGGATACGTAAGATACGTCGACGAATGACGAATCGAGTCAAATAACACCCACACGCAACTCACGGAACAGACGAAAAGATAAAAACGACTAACGCGCCGTGACCGTCGTTCATTTTTTATATTTTTTTGTTTTGTTTCACGCATTTAAAAAAAATTTCCAGGGGAAAATGTTGTTGTTGTTGTTGTTGTCTAAAGCCAGCGCGCGGTTTATCATTGGAAGGAAACGCAGGCACGGTTGGCCAAGTTCACGGATCAATTAAGTGTTATAATATAGTTTGAGAGTCGACGGTCGATTCCGTCGTCATCGATCAGCCGAGCATTTGACATGTACAACATTGACCCAAGGCTTTCCATAATTGCGCGCACACATACGGACGCGACCAACAGCAGAAACTTGGCTGTCAGATGCATTATGGAGCGATGATACGCGCTCTCTCTCTCTCTGTATATCCTGCCCTGCTGACTGGCCGATGTGAGCATGAGCAGCTGCAAGCCCGATAAGAACCGCCGGGCAGCAGCAGCAGCGTGTGGGCTCTCTCTCTCTATACGGCCATCAGCAGCGTGACGTTTTCGCAGCTTGTTTGGAATGCCAATGTCTCCCTATCTCCCCCCGTACGGTATACAGTGCTCTACGCACACACATATATATATACCTTGACTAGCCGTAGTAGAGACGTGTTTGTATGAGCGTTGGGTCTTGATCCCTTCGGAAACGAGTGCTATACGGATCAGCTGCCGCTTTTCATCGGCTCCAGGCAGGTGTGCAGGTCTCTCCTCCTCTATGTACATAGAAGCAGGAGGTTGAAAAGCGTTGGCAGTTGTCGGGGTGTGGTGCGGTACGTAAACGAAATGAATAGCCGAAAAAGAACTGGGGTCGGTCAAAATTGCGGCGTCGTGGCGCTCTCTGTGCGTCAGCCGGGATCGAAGACGAGTTGGCAGCGCCCGACGTTCTCTCTCTCTCTCTGGCCGTAGTAGTATCAATCGGAAAGAGTTGCCCCGATCATCTGTTACTATATACGACCGTCGACTAGGTGAGATTGAGCTGAGGGTGGTCTTTTGTAATAGGGCAGCAGCAAAAGTTTTTCGATCTGGCCGTCGACCAAGTCCCTACGAGGCGCTCTGGCGACGCTTCTATCTCTTCGTAGACGTCGTCGTGGGCGTCTATCGTTAATTTAATGTCGCTCGCCACTCGAAGATGTCCCGTTAATGACTCGATGAGAGGATTAACTGCCGCTGGCTTGGCTACGTCCGTCGGTGCCAACGCGCCGCCATCCAATCCGCGCTATACTCTCATCTTTTCAAAGGGACGAAAAGCAGAAAAAAATCTAAAAAAAAATTCAAAAGAAAAAGAAAAAAAGAATTCGACGAAGACGGGGGGACTGGGAAAATCACACGCATCGTCGTTCATCTCCCATCATTTTCAAACTTTGTAATCATGCAAATTGGCAGCGCGCTGGACCGTGTCTACTGACAGCCAGCTCCGGGGGCCATCTCTCTCTCTCCTCTACATGTATATATATAAATACACTAGACCATCATACCCACACTGCCAGCGAAATCCGTCGCAATCGAAGTTGAAGATGATGAAGACCATTATAGCTTCTCTTTTTGGTACATAAGAAGCTGATCGATGGAGAGGTACCGCGAGCGTTGCTGTTGCCGGTATTTCCTTATTTTATCTACTCTCTTCTGTCTTATCGACTAGCCCCTATCTATCTGTGCTGTGCATGTGTTGTCTGTGTGTGCGTACAGTAAATATTCGTCGGTGCCCGTCGGTGCCCCACCCTCCCTACATTTTGCGCTAGGAAAGTCGTTGCCGAAAGGGATTTGTCGATGTGCTGCTACCAGCAGGAGCAGCAACAGCAGCAGCCAGTCACGATTCTCTCTTGCCCATTTATCACGCTTTAATCTACGTGCGCCTCTCCTCTTTTCCCTTCGTTCTCGCTTCCACTCGCTCATTTCGATCGATAATCAGCAGGGCCCCCGAAAAGTCCTTTACCTACTCCACGACGACGACGACGGCGAAGACGACTAGTCCAGATATATCAAGGATTCTCCAGCCGACGCCATTAGCCTCCCCATCATTAGCAACATCATCGTCGAGGAAGACGAGAGGCAGCATTTCCAAAACGCGGACGGGGAATTCAATCCCCTTTGCCTCTTCCTCCTCCATCGGGCCGCCGCCGCCGCCGCACCGAGGATTGTGTCGGTTCGAAGAATGTATAAGTAAGAAGAAGAGGTCGTCCTATACAGTCTTCTCTCACTGTACACAGAGACATCCTGCTGTATATATTTATGTATCGATCCTGGTGCGCAGCAGTCGTGAGTACATTGTCGCGTTGGCCCATCATAAATATCTATTAGATTATTCTCGGGGTTCCTTTTCGGTCGTATGCCCCTTTTTTCTTTCCTAACGCCCCGGCCGGCCGTGGGCTCCAGCAACAAACATTCAAGCTGTCTCCGGCGTAGATCAATGGTGTTGGGGCCCTTTCTCTCTCCGATTGCCAGGGCCATCTCCATAGAATGTGGCCATCCTTGTTTTTCTTTTTCCCCATTTTTTTTTCCTTAAAAAATAGACGTACCTATACTAGCAGAGAGAGAGAGAAAGCTTAGACCCTCTTTTACAAATTCTTTGGAGAACGAGAGGCATTTTGATTGTTTTCGGCAGCAGCAGCTGATCCACTCGATATTCATTTCTCTTTCTCTCTCTGGCGATTGCTTCGTTATTTCTCCCCAACTGGTTTTATCTCAATTCTAGACACATTTTTTCGCTTTTTTTTCTCTCCCAAGTTCATAAAGCTGATCCCTGGACTACTACTGCTATCTCCTTGTGTGCGCAAAGGTGCGTACGGTACGTATTTACCTTGAGCGAAAATGTTGCAGGCGGGGGGCTCTTATCGTTTGCGATGACCGATAGCCCGCTAAGTCCGGACTTGTGTAATACGGCCGCCGCTTGTGTAGAAAGTTTGATGGCATGCATATATATATATCTTAGCAAGCTGCTGCTGCTGCTCTGCTGGTTTGTGTATTGCCACACGAATCAAGCCCGACGAGTACGACAGGGAAGAAGAAACGGTAGAAACAAGTTGGTTGACAGCAGGAAATGAATGCGACAGGTTCCCGGTCGGTCACGATTCCGGCGCTGCTGCAGTCAGAGCCATCAGAATTGCGGCGTCGATGAGGAGATGGAAGAAGAGGTCATCTGAGGTCGACTCATTCCGCTGCTGCTCTGCTGCTGTTGCTTCCTATACCGCTCTGCATAAAAAGTTTGACGGAGCCCCTCGTCGCCCAGTCATTCCGCCCCGTTAGAGGTTATCCTTGATAAGGAGGTTTCTCCTTCTTCTTCCATTTTGGAAAGAGAGAGAGAGAGAAGTTGGGGAAGAAGAAGAAGAAAAAAAAAACACATACATTTCCCCCTTATATATATGCGTGACATGGTGAATTATACCTTTTGGGCTTCTCTGCTGGGCTCTCTGGGCTGGATGTATGGCCCAGTCGTAGCAGTAGGCCCCCCTCTATTCCTTTCTGTTTGTGCTGGACGGACGGACGGACGGAGGAGGAGGAGGAACTGAGAATCGATGGGGCTCTCACTGGACGAAGAGGAATAAAAGAGAAGGAAAAAAGGTTTCCAACGGACATCAATAATAAAATAGCACCTCGGCGGCGGCGGAGGGAACGCAGAGAGAGAGAGAAAAAAGGCCCAGTTCTCGTGGCAATTCTTCGTGTTTCCCCCCTCTCTCTCTCTCTCTCTGCCATATCTAGATGGGCATTGGCAGCCCAGCTCTAGTCCAGGAAGAGCCGCCGAGGTGTTTGGAATCTGTTGAGGCCCCCATGGCAACTTGGCACTCGAACTCTCGGGAGGGAAAACATGCATTATTTTATCATTATTTCATCACGACGGATTTCCATATATGTGGCCGGCAAATCATCCGAAACGAAACGTTACATTGTTCATGAATCGAACATTACATCCTCCTCCTCCTCCTTCTTCTTCTTCTCCTTCTTCTTCTCTCGCCAGTTTTGCCTGAAAGGAAGAGCGCTGAGGCGTTGAGCGGAATCGATCCGTCCTGGGCTGGAGAGGCAACACACTAACGTGGGTTGAATTGAAATTCCTAGAAGCAAAAGATGGCCGTCCAGCACCGGATTCTTTTTTTTTATTCCTTCTTCTTTCTTTTTTTCGTCAATGGCCGACGAATGCTTCGCACTAACCGGATATGATTCGGAGCAGAATTCCGTCCGATGACCACAGCAGAAAAAAGCCGATCTTCTTCTTCTTTCTAATAAATGAGAGCCAGGGCCAGCACGGTCGATACTTATGGCACTATTGCATAAAGCATGAATTTCTTGGCCGTTCCAATCGCAAATGGGATTGTCGGGATCAAACCGACCGTAACTGCGCCATATAAGAGTACATAGTTACACTCTTGAGCCTCAATTGGATTACGTGCGCATTTCTCTTTCGCCAAAAAAATAAGGAGAAAAATAAGAAAAAACCAAGAAAAAAGAAGAAGAAGGGATAGGACCTGTCATACCGGTTGATTGCTACTACGACATCAACACCCAGCCCAGTCCACACATACATTTAATAAACACTACTACATCTTCAGCAGCAGCAAAAGGGGGCTATGTTGGAATGATTTGCCAAAGATAAATGCGCGACCGTGTGGTGCGAGCAGATGCTTAGCGGCGGACCGGCATTTCCATCTGGTTCCGGATTTCTTTCTCTCTGCCGTTTTTTTTTCTTCTTCTTTTAAACGATTTTCTCTCTCTAGCTCCTTTTCTGGCCATTTTCTTCAGCTATAAGTGCGATGATATAAGAAACGGCCTTCACATGAGAATAGTGGGAAGAAGAAGAAGAAGAGAATAAACAGAGAGAAGAAGCAGAGAGAGAGAGAGAGGAGGGGGGACGGCGCGTTTTTACGGCTTTTTCCCTTTAACCGCCTCAAGTTGCTTTTGAGAAAGAGAGAAGAGAGAGAGAGACCCCTGCAGGGAGTCATTTCCGTTCCGGGGGCCTGCCCTTTTCGATCCACAGCTTTTATATTCCCTCTCTCTCTCTCTCTCTTTCGTTCTCTCTCTCTATATACTATATACCTCTCTTCTCTCTCTCTCTCCTATTCCAAGGCCAGAGCCCCGAAAAGAACCAGAAACCAGCAGAACCATCAGCCCCACAGCAGCAGGCAGCTAACCAGGGCGCAACCCCCCCTTCTCTTCTGGTAGAAGAAGAAGAAGAAGAAGAAGAGACCGTTGTGGCATTTCCCCCTATAGGGCTCTCTCTACCCTCACCGCATACATCCTTCACGGTTGTATAGTGAATGCTATACCTCTGTGCCATTTTTCAAGCGGCGGCGGTGGTGGTGGAGGACCCCTCCATCCTCTCTCTCTCTGCTGCCTACGTTTTCGACTCATTTTCTTTCGACTATTCCTCCTCCTCCTCTACTGCCACCATTATATATTCTCTCGGTTCGACGTAGACTTGATGGAAATTCACACCGGCTCCAGTCTGTCCTCATTTTTCTGGGGTCGATCCCTTCGTCGACCATATAGACGAGGACGACCGACGACGAGGACGTTCTGGCAACAAGAGGTTCTTCCTCGTCCGATGCGTTTATAATAACAGGACCCGTGTCGTGAGCTCACAAAACTTTTTTTTCTTCGTCAGTCAAGTCGTCGCTGAAAATCACAAAGTTTCCGTCTCTCTCTCTCTGCTTTTTTTCTCATTCTTATAAGACCGTCGAGCTATATAGTACAAGAGAGAGATAAAGGGACCATTCTTTACACGGGCACGGATTGAAGCAGGATTGAGCCAAAACAACAAGTTTACGGCCAATGAGGGTCTAGAGAGAAAACACATGTATTGGCCATCACTATTGAATTTCAATAGAGACGAGGTCATTCAACCTCAATTTTCTACCCCAAAGAGTCTTCTTGACCGTGACCTGCTGATGTGGTTGACCCTGTTTCCTTCTTCCATCGTCGTACTACTATAGACTTCTTACTCTATACCATCTTCTACTGCTGCTGCTGCTGCCGCTTGTCTTATTTGTACATGTGCCCTTATTCCTCTGGCCCGGCCAACTATGTACAGCCCAGCACACACAGCACATCTGTCTCTTTAAAGAAGAGAAGAGAACCAAAGCAAAACTGCTGCTGCTGCACCTCCCCTACGAAGAAAACAACACGGCTCCAACTTCCCCCCGTCGAGTTCTGCGAAAATTTTCAATCATTCAGCAGCTTCTCGAGACCCGTTTCTCAGGATTCCCAAATTTGGACTTTTCACCTCAGGACACCGACGTTGGTGTTCACCTCTTATCATCCGATTACATATTGTCGCCTCGGCTTATATCTCACAGCCATCCAGCAGAGTCGTCGTCGTCGTTCAAAGAGAGAGAGAGAGATTTCCCTTTTTCTCTCTAACGAGTTCCGACTTGCTGGGACTTGCTGTCTCTCTCACCAATCTTATATTGACTTGCCAGTCCCAATCGCCGAGTCCTCTATTCGACCTCCCCTCAAGTTTTTCTATCTTTTTTCTTCTCTTTTCTCTTTCTTTTTTTCCCGACTTGGAAGTAACCATCCCCGCCATCCACGTATATATAGTATATATATATATACAGAGAGAATGGGGAAACCTCTCTCAGAGTCAACATGTGAAGAGAACGCACACATAGACACACACACTAACACTGACACATTCTGTGGGTCGACTCTCTCTCTCTCTCTCTTCGTCAATTCTTTTATATAAACAAACAAGAGACCCCAAAATGTTCGAGGTGGAAACGTTTCGGACTTAGTATTTAGTTTGTCTCTCCGTTAACCGTCCGGGCCTCGGTCCCTTTGGACTCGCCGACATTTCGCACCTTTTACAGGGCATTTTTTTTTGTTCGTTTCTTTCCCGGACGTGTTATTTCAAAACTCGGAAAATGTCTGTTTTTCGACATTTTTCTATTTCCTGGTAAGAAAAACGAATTTCTTCACCAAAATTGTAAAAACAGAGAAAAAGGACGTTTTTTGGAGAGAGATATAGTGTGTGAGTTGTGTTACTGAAACCATGTATTGAAACATGGAAGAACTTGATTCGAAATTACACGACGATTAAAAAGCAAAAAAAGTACAGCGATTGTTTCAAAAATGAAGTAGAAAACAACCAATTCATGAGAATATGCGAAATTTCTACATCAGATACGGAAAAATGGAAAACAAGTGAAAATAATAGCGGAATCAATATCAGACGACTCTTGGCGCACTCGAACGACACGATTACGAAAATTCACTGAAAAACACTCACTGGGACGGATTTTGTGGAAGTTTTCGGGATTTTGGTTCGGGAAATGGAAGGAAATGGTGAGAGGGTTGAGAAAAACACACTTCGCCGTGACTGAAACTCTGCCGGATTGAAGGTGGACGGTCCTGCTCGGCGGAATTTCGTTCCGATTCTGGCGAGCGGCGAGTCGATTCTGACGAGTGCGCATGCGCAGACGAGTCGCGCGCAGCTGGATCCGGCACCTCGTCCCTGGCGGTAGTTGGCCGATGGGAGGAGTCAGCCCCGTTGTGCGCCCGATCCAGTTGGAGAAAAGGGGCGGTCGTCGAGTGGGACGGGTCGAAACCCGAGGGCAGTCCGTGACGTCACGAGCGGGCCCTATATAAAGAGCAGCGCCAACTCGGCAGACTCAAGAGTGAAGTCTTAGGTTTAGCGCGCCACACACCAACACAACACTACTTGTACCACACACACTCGCAACTTCATGCTCAGTCGTCTCTCATGGCTGCTGGCAAGTCGTTGTCCCTCGTTGCTCCTTTTTTCCTTCCCTAACGCACGCACATTACGGGAAAAAGGGACTTAGAATTTTCACGGGACTTGGCCGCAGAACAGAAGAAGCAAACAAGCAAGCAAGAAGACTCCAAGTGGAAGTTTTTTGATTTTGCCGAATCCACACAAGGAGAAGAAAAGCAAGTCCTCTCCTCGTCTCCTCCTCAAAAAAGGATCTCGTGTGTGTGTTGGCAACATCCGGCTACGAAGACCGACCGATATACCTCGACAATTGAAGCCATAACTTGACCGAGTGCGCGTGTTTCTTTTTGTGTCACAGTGTCTTAGTGTTCTTTTTTGAAATCGTTAACCAATTCGGTCGTCGAAAAACCGTTTTGTCCGTTCGAGTCGACGACTTTTGAAGGAAACGTAAAACTTCATCAAGTCTAATGAGAGAAAGGAAGAGTAGAAGAAGCGCCACGACGACGAGCAGCGATAGCAGCGCCATGGTTCCTCAGCAGCAGACGAGCAATGGCAGCCGGGCTGACAGTCCGAGCACATCAGGCGTTCAACCGAAATTTGGCTCGCTTCTTGTGGATAGAAAATCTTCAACTCCATACTCGGATGCCACTCAGGTCGGTATCTCTACTACCTCCTCCGTCACAGTGTGTTCTGTTCTCTTTTTCTCTCTCTCTCTCTCTCTGCCTCGTGGGTGATAATCTCAGTGTGTTCTCTACTAGTGTGTGTGTGTGTGTTTTGTGGGGTAGGGATCGCGAGAGAAAACGGGAAAGACGTCGAAAGAAAAAAATAAAAATAAAAACGTGTGTCGTCGTGTCGATTTCCCTCCCCAGTTTGAAAAAGAGAAACAACCGCGTGAGGGTTTTTTGATTGCTCGGCTCCCTTGTCACGAACTTGGCGTCATGCCTGTTGTTATTCAACGTCATTTAGTTTTTCCCGTATAGAGAGAGAGAGAGAAGAGAGAGAATCTCGTGATTTCTGGTCCTTCTTTTTTGTCTGGGTTGTTCAAGTTGTTGTTGTTGTCATTAGTCGTCGTCGAGTGCTCTTTTCGCCAATGTGATTGATTCCGAACACTGTGCACAAGTTTGTTCTGATCCCGTCGTCGTAGTGTTTCGTTCACGGTCGAGTTAAGCAAAAAGAGAGAGAGAAGGGGCCCCCAAGAGCAAAGCAGCTGGTGAAGGTTGTCAGATCAAGCTATATAAAGACACGCACTAACTCCGTCAAGCCATATGCGTTACGCGATAAGCTTCCAGGGGGCGACCCCAACAACTTCTCCCGGAAAATATCGTAAAAAAAGAAAAGTTTGTGGGTCTCGTCCTCGTAGGTTTCTTCTTCTTCTTCTTCTTCTCGCACGTAAACGGCATATAATATGAGTGTGTGCTCGCGTCAGCCACTTGGGCGCTCATTTTTTGTGACTTTGCTCTCCCACACACGGGGTATTTTATTGCGGAACCGTTGCCAAACGCGGAGTGAAATACGAGTTTAATTGGTCGGAATGAATGTCGCCCGGGCTCCCCTGTCGTCGTCGTCGTCACAGTCGTTGCCGCGTGTAAACCGGTCGATAAAATATAACGCAACTTTTTTTCGTCCGCAAGTAGAAGAAGAAGACGACCAAGTAAAAGTTTCCCGAGGCGGCGGCGGTGGCGGCGGCCTATAGTCGTCGTCATCATCGGCAATCACGTTTTCCAACAACAATATGGAAAAGAGCCAGGAAAGTTGGAATGGAAACAAGAGCAGCAGCAGCAGCAAAACTTGTAGGGAGGGTCGCGCGCGCGTTAAGATGTATTGCGTCAGACGGTGTTGGGAAAGACGTTCCAAACTCTGGCATGATGGATGGGTTTCACCTTTTTCTCCCGGTCGGACGTGCTCGGTCTTGTCTGAACTTGGCCGGTCGAGAACCAACGAACGAACGAACGAACGAAAAAAAACTCTATACGTGAGTTGAAGCAAACTGAATGCGTCATTCTCTTCAAGTCCACCCAGAGACGAAACGGCGGGACTCCCGAGAGTGTCGCACACACACTGTGTGTGTGTGTAGATGATCATAGACTTTGTGTCGCCGGAATATCTACGTCGCAACACACGCGCATTTCCCACGACCTTTCAAGAAAAAGAAAACAAAATCCGTCACGACGACATACCGAAAAACCAGATCCGGAGTTTGGGTTTGATGTGATTTCAAACGATTGCGTAAGCTCTCTCTCTCTCTCTGCGAGAGATATGCGCGTGTTTTCTTTGTGTATTTTCGCCTTATCGTTTTCGGTTTCCCAAATCGGAGGTTCTGGTCGTTGACTCTGCGTCGTCGTCGTCGTCGTCGTCCTCGTGTGTTTATTTTGCATTTTCAGAGTCCTTGATGTCTTTTGGTGGGCGAGCGCGTAATGTCGTCGTCGTCGTCTGTGTGTACAAGTTTTGGAGACGAGCCCAAAAAAAACCCTCCCCACCCTCCCCTACTCACGAACGAAACAGCTGGCTCCCGGCTCTATGAATTAATCAGATCGAGCGACCGCATGTGAAATCATTAGCGTGGCCAAATGAAACTTGTATTACATTTCGGGATTGTCTCGGCCACTACGACGACTTAAGACGACGATTTTCTCAAAACTCGTATTCTGTCTGCGTTTCGTACACAAACGGTGTTTTCCTTGTCTCTTAAAAGACTCGCGAGAGAAAGAAAAAAAAAGAAAAACAACATTTTGGGCGTCTCTTAGGGTGTGGTGCCCGGGTTTCCCTCGCCAGCAGAGAGACCGTGAACTTCAATCAACCGAACAAACCGGCTCTCTAAGCAAATATACCGTGCTCAGGTTTTATTTTAACGCCTGTCTCTCTTCTGACGAACAGCTGTTTCTTAAAGGGGGATTTCGTGCTTTTAACGAAGGGGAAAAAAAATCGAAAAACCTTTTTTTTCCCTTTTTTTTGGAAATTTTCGGATGAATATGAATCAAGGAGGGAAGGGAGGGGGATATCCTCGACAGGAAGGACTTTAGTGTGTCCAGCGCGTGTGTGTCTGGGTCAACGCTTTCCAAGTCGGTCAAGGGTCCACGGCGGTGAAAGTTGTCATTTTGTTTTTGTCTTGCTAGTGTCGAGACGGGCAGCAGACGGTTGAAGAGAGAATGTATCGATGTGTCAACAACTAATCGATTATTCTGTTTTTGTTCTTTTTTTTTCTAAATGCAGACGAAGAAAAACAACCCGAACCACATCAAGCGGCCGATGAACGCTTTCATGGTGTGGTCGCAAATTGAGCGGCGCAAGATTTGCGAAATCCAACCGGACATGCACAACGCCGAGATCTCTAAACGGCTGGGCAAGCGCTGGAAGACATTGTCGGAGGAAGAGCGGGCCCCGTACATAGCCGAGGCGGAGCGATTGCGCCAACTGCACATGCAAGAGTACCCCGACTACAAGTACCGGCCGCGCAAGAAGGCCAAGCTGAGCACGAGCGGCAGCGCCAGTCCATCTTCCACCTCGTCCTCGGCCGCGCCCGCTAGTCCGGTGAGCCATTCGAGTAATAGCAACAGCAGCAGCAGCAGTAGCGGCCTGAGCCTCAGTAAAGGTTTGGGCGAGCATCGGAGGAGCATGGCGTCCAAAGGCCGGACCAGCGCCGTGGTGACTTCGGGTCCGTGCGGCACGTTGTTGACGACACACAACAACAACAGCCACAGCACGCCCAACCAGAATGGCGGGTTCGCCTCGCTGGCCAAAATGACGTCTTCGTCATCGTCGCGGGCGCGGATCACGCAAACGTTGGGCGGACTCTCCACCGTCAACCACAATCGCCTCAAGTTGCGTCTGACCATCGACCGCAAGTTCAAGGAGAGCATCCGCAACAGCAAAAACGTCCCGACGGCGCTGTTGGCCGTCAGCAACGGTACCAGCGGCGGCAATCAGACGACGACGACGACGATGATGTCGATGCCGCCGGCCAAAGTCCCGTCCAGCCCATCGTCGGACATTCCCGATTCGCCGGCCAGTCTGACCATGTACGAAGAGTCGTCGTCTGCTGCTGTCGTTGCCAACGTTGCCGCTACCAGAGGAGGTTCGCCCGTCTCTGGACTGGTCACTCCACCTACCTCCTCCTCCGTCTCACCATCGCTACTCAGCCTCGGCTCGTTCGGCATCAAGAGCGAGCCGGGTCTGGTGGCCACGTTGACTCCCGAGCCGGATGTCGAGTCGGATGACATGGACGAGTCGCCTTGCCACCATTTCGGTTTGCAATCGATGGTCGGCGGCGTCAGCGGCGGCGTCGGCGGATCCAAGAGCGACTCTACGTCGTCGACGATGCGCATCAAGCAGGAGCCCAGTTTGATGATGAGCTCGGCTGCTGGCACGGGCGAGTCGACGCTGGCCGACCTGGACTCGTTGACGGATCTCTTTTCGCTGCCCTCCGACATGAAGCTGGATATCGACACATTGGCTGCCGCCGACGATCTCGACTCGATCGATTCGGCCTCCCTTTCATCCGGTTCCCATTTTGAGTTCTCCTGCACGCCCGACGTCAACGACATGCTCATGGATATTGGCGTCTCCAACGACTGGGTCGACAAGAGTTTCGCCAATCTCATCGACTGCTAAACACGTTTACGTCGTCGTCGTCGCCGCCGTTTTTCGTTTTTCCTTGTACGTTCACTTCCTCCACCTCCACCACCCAAAAAACAACAACAACAATTCATCTCCCACACGCGCATCATCATGCACACATTTATTTCTTTCTTCGTCGTGTGTGCGTGTGTTTTTATCACCTCTCCACCATGATCTCTTTTTTTGTCGGCCGCTCCTCCACCGAAAAAATCCTACAACATTACAAACCCCCCCCCCCCCAACTCCCCGTGAGAAACGAGAGCGAGAGGACTGGCGGAGCTCAATGTCCTTTTCCCCCCTCCGATCGAGAGACAAGAGAGAGAGAGAGAGAGTATATTCGACGACGACCCCGATTGCGTGTGTGTGGAAGTTCTCACCATCCCCCTCATTTCCCATAGTCATAATTGTTAACCTCATTCTTAAAAAAGACAAAAAAAAAGTATAATGGTGTCGCCAATCTTTTCTGAGGGGATTGATCAACAAACGTACTTTTTTTATTTTAATTGTTTTTTTTCTCCCATTTTTTTTTTTAGTGAAAAAGAATTTTTTCCTTGGAGGGAAAAAGATTTTTCGCTGTTGGTTTTTTTTCTGTCCCTGTGTGTGCGCGCGCGTGTACGGGTTCAATTGTTTGAACAGCTCGTTTCCTTTGCGGGCCTCGCCAATGTAAATATAGACTCGGAAAACAGCATTAAAAAAAAGAGAGAAACTTGTCGTTCTCTCCCCTCTCCGATTCACTATATAATATATAAATGCATATATATGAAATCCAACATTTCTCGGGGCTGACGTGATTCCCTCCACCCCATGTTGTGTGAAGGAGGCATGCGGAGCTACAGAGAGAGAAAGAGAGAGAGCTTGCCGGAGGGAGTCGGCACTTTTTCGTTCGTTCGTTTCTTTTTTTTTTCATTTTTTTTAAACCCAAATTTGTCACCTAAGAGAGACCTGCGTGTGTGTATCCCCCTTTACAAATTCTCTTTTTTTTTGGTCCTTTTAAAGTAAAAATGTGTGTGAGTGTGTCATTTTGTTTCTTATTGGCAAAAAATACCACCATCTCCTTGTAATTTTTTAAAAAATGATACGAAAGCTGTTTTGTGGGTACGACAACAGCAAGCAGGGATTTTTTAAGTTAAGGGAAAAAAGATTCAATTTTTCATCATCTCATCGCCCATATCCCCCCCACCCTCTCCCTTTGAATAATAATTCCCTCCCAAATATTTTTCACAATGTTTACCTGATTCATCGAAAGTCCACCTCAGCTCGCGCGCGCACGCACACACACTCGTATGTTCACATGGCGTTTATAATTCCCCACTTGTTTTCCCTTTTTTTAACCATTAAATCAATTTTTCGATTTTTATTTTACTTTTGACGGTCATCTAAGTCAGGTCTCACTTATCGAAGCCAACCAACAACACTAGTAACAAAAAACAAAAACAAAAAAGTAACAGACACACTCAATCACACATGAAATTAAGAGGCTTATAAGAGAGTGCAACGACGGCCACTATATAAAACACAAAAAACTTGAAATTACAATTTAAAGAAAGAAAAAAAGAGATCATTTTCGATGGTCGACACACAAAGTAATATTTCATTTTGGCTCAGACCCGGCGAGTAGTTTTGTGAGTGCGTGTGAGACGAGAGAGAAAGCCAATGGTGGTTTTCCATTAAGGTTTCTGTTCTGTTCGAACGATCGCAACAGTCATTTGATCCGCCATGGGGGACTCTCTTTTCAAATCCTTCTCTCTCCACACACAAGCACTCGCACAGCAGCCTTGTCATTGGATGATTACGAACAAACAGCAGAGAAGAACAAGTGTTGAGAGGATCCAATTTTTCTGGGGTTTTTTATTAGTAGTATTTCCTTTTCTTTTTTCTTTTTCATTGTGTTGTATATTTCGGGAAAAAACTGGTGCGGCCGAATGTGTTGCGTGTGTTAGTGGCGTCCATTCGAGGTAAAACCACATAGGACGAACGAGTTGTGTATATCGGGTAGTCACCTCGCTATCGCCGTCTTTCGCTGTCTTACACATTCGCGCGTACGCTCTCGCACTTTTCTTGGGTACGACATCATCATTCTCATTTTCTATTATGCATCCACAAAACTCACACATCTCTCTCTCTCTCTCTCATCAGTCAACCTCCACACTAATCTCCTCTCTCTCTCTCTCTCGTGTTGTAATGCGGAAACAAAACTCCGGATTCATCATCTCTCTCTCTCTCTTGTTTCATTTTTCATTCTCCGACTATGTTGTGTATATATGATACATAATCTATTATGTGTGTGGGGAAACATATATATAAAAATTTCTGATTTTTTTTTCTCTTCAAAAAGAAAAAAAGAAACACTGACAACAACATTCAGGTATTTGCCTTTTTTTTTCGTTTGAAATTTTCGTTCCCGAATTCCCAAATTTTTGCGCGCTGATGAATGTACGTGTCCTTGTGTACTGTTTTCCCTCCTTTGGAGCGCCGGTCAGACAAAAAAAGAACTTAGAAATAGTAGTAGTAGAAGAAGAAGAAGAAGAAGAAAGATGTGGTTAGCCACATGACTGGCCATCGACCGACCTTCTTTCTACCCCCCTGCAGTCTCTTCTCCTCCATGTTGTCCGGTATTGAAAGCCAACCGAGTGCATCGTTTCTCTCTCTCTCTCTCTCTCTCTCATTCTACCTGAGGTTGGCTGCCTATACCTATGTGTATATAGTATACATACATCTCTATTTTTCATGATTTTTTAAATGACGGAAGAGTATATGCAGTGTATGTGTGTTACATGTCTCTCCGTGTGTGAATGTGCGCCGAGCCGGTGGTTCTCCAAATCCATCCTAACCCAAGAAAAAGAAAAACACACAACGCGCCTCGGCCGCCGCATGAATGAAACAAACGACACACACACAGACAACAAACATACAAAACAAGAAAAAAAAAGCTTTCTTTTGATCTGCGCTTCACGAAGAGTTAGCCTCGTAAAATTTCGGGAGAAAAGGAAAAAAAAGAAGAAACCTGTTATCCCCGCCCTTCTATTTCGATTTCGTCTCTCTCTCTCTCTCTGTCCCGATTTTATGAAAAATACGTCGGGACGAAATTTGTGCGCGCTTGTGTTTTATCTCTTTTTGATTTCCTTCGTCGGTAGATGCCACACGAAATACCTGGCGCAGATAGATTTTGAAAAACAAGAAAAATTTGTCTCTCTCTCTCTCTCTCTCTCATTTCCCTCTTTGGTTTCGATAAGTAAAAAAGAAAAAAAAAACTTAAAAAGTTTTTGAGTGGATTTCGAAAGAAGAAAAAAAGACATTGTTCGCGCGCCGATGTCGTTTTCTTTTTTTCCATCGTTCGTCATCATCATCTATCTCTTGATTTCGGGTATACGTCGACGGAATTGTGTATCTTTCAATTTTTTTTCGCCCTATTTCTCCTCCAAACGGATTCTATGACCATTTTTCGATGTGTGTTTGTCTCTCGCTGTGTTTCTCTCTCATCTGATTGTCCCGTTGGCCTTCTGTTTCCTTTCATTTGTTTTGGAACCCCCTACTCTTTTTTTTTCCTCCGCTTTCGCCGGAACCGCCCGGAAGCTTCCATTGGGGAGTCTTCTGTCTCTTTCTTTTTTTCTTTCTGTGCTGGGAAAACCGGAAACACACAACAAACACAATAGCTCTGTTGTCTTTTTTTCAAGAGAGGATCTATTTTTCATTATTTTGTTGTTTTTGTCAAAAATCCTCCGCGTTCAAACAACACTGGCAATATTTTTCAGCGCATCACTCTCCTTCAACGATTGTCCGTTCGGCCCTTGTACGGGTTTGTTTTACTTTTCCTACTCTATTCGACAGAGCGTATTATCATTCAAACACATATTTTTCTGATAAACAAAAAAGAAGAAAAAAAAACTAAATATCCCGTTCCTGCCCTGGCAAACAATTTTTTCACTTTCAATTCGTTTTTTTGTTTTTTTCATCGAATCCCACCAGATATTTCCGGAAAAGCCATTTTTTGGGTTCACCTTTTTGTTTTCATTTCTACGTTTCATTATTGTTACATTTCGGGGGTCGAAGAGAGAAAAACGAACGTTTTTCTCTCTCTCTTATTGACCCTGCCGCGTGTGTGTATGTGTGTGTGTACGCTCGAAGAAAAAAAATGGTTCTTTTTTTTCTGATTTTTTGATTTTGCTCTTGTATCATATTCATCTATGCATATAGTTCCCCGCCCCACCTCATCCCCCTCCCATCTCTCATGTAAATTTTGTATCGTAGGTCTCTACATGCATATATAGCCTATATGGTAATACATTTATCCATTTTTGAAACAAACAAAAAGAAAAACCGATCTCGTCTACTCTTTGATTCAACAACTCCCGAGTCGTCGGCCGCAACTGGCTTGAACAGAGAAAAAAGAAAAGAGAGTCCTCTAACTAATGGTTGGGAATTCCAAGTGTCTCTCTACCGAGAGAGAATGAAGAGAAAGAGTCATAATAGTAAAAAGAAAAGAGAAGGAGAAACAAGTGCAGCAGGCAGTAGTCGAAAAGAAGAAGAAGAAAAAAAAAAAACTTTTTATTTCGGTTGGCCAATAAGTCATCAACACTTGTCCGGGTCTTATTTTTCCCATCGTATACATAGTCGTTCCAAGTTGCACACACAGGCGCACACACACACACAGAGCACACCATTCACACCTGTAATACACGCACATGTGCACAGTGGAGAGACACATCACGGCACACAGGCAACAACGACTAGTAGCGTGCTGGATATCCCTGGAGCTATAGTCGGCCCGCCGGCCGGCCAGGAAATGTACCGAAACCTACTGTTACTATAGCGTGGTGGTACTAGAGTCTAAAAGTTCCTTCTTCTTTTTTTTATCAGTTTTCTTTTCTTGTTTCGGTGTGGCTGCTTTATGCTTTGTGGCCAGCAGCACAGAGCCCGGCTAACTTATTTGGTGGAGGAACTGGCTAGCTGGCTAGCTAGTAGATGCTTTCAACCGTTTGACAAAACAACAACAACCGAAAAGGAAACTCTCCATGTTTTGTTGTCGAGTTTCCCCCCCCCCTTCGTCTGCTGGCTCGAAACCCTCTCCCTGCATGTTATAAAAGCCAACTTGTGATGACCCTGGTGCCTCTCTCTCTCTCTCTTCGTCCTTTATGACACCGGGATCGGCATCGCTGCTGGATTCTCTCTATGAATGGGGGATCGTTGTTTCTATACGCTCAGTCCCTTCACGATCTATTGATTTTTCCACGAGTCCTCTGCACGTACACCTCTTGTGTCATTGAAAAAAAGGGTATATAAAAAAGGCAAACAGGAAAAGATAGATTGGATGTATATATATATATATAACTTATTTGTTTGTGAGTTTTAAACGAGAAACCGGCTCCGACGAGAATCCGCATTGAGTAAGAGAAAATCCTAAAAATAAGAGAGGACGAAAGAAAAGAAGAAGAAGAAAGAAAGAAAAAAACGGAGGTAATAATAATACTGAAGCTACGATATGAGAGTTGTCTATTGTAACAATGGCCGGTTGCATGCTGCCTTTGCCGCAACATACAATCAAAAGATTGGAGAATTCCTTCTTGGTTCCCCAAGGTTAGTTGGTGGTGGTACGAGAGAGACTCTGCGTGGCCGTGTCTGCTGGTGTTGCCTGGTACTACAGTACAGCATTCAAAAAAAGACAGAAAAAAAAGAAGAAAGACGGAAAAAGCAGCCAAGAACGTGGGTACGTAAGTCTCTCGTCTGATGACGATAATGATGATGATGATGCCCTGCGTTCAGAGGTGCTCCCCTCCCTTAAATGGTTCGGCAATGGATTTTCAATTCCGTGATGTCGCTGCTCTCTGCTGGCAAGACACAGCGAGCAACCATACCTAGTCGTCGTCGTCGTCGTCATGTTTTCCCTCCTTGATGAAACCCAAAAGAGAGAGAAAGAGAGAAGACGAAAGAAGAAGAAAAAAAAGAGCTATAAGACCGAGCCTTGGCAACGCATTGACGTCGGTCGTCCCGGTCTAGCATTTCAACTGTTTCTACCGTCTCGGAAATTCGATATTACTTCCTCTAGTCGAGTCTCTCTCTCTCTTTTCTTTTCTGTCTGTCTCTCTCATCGCCTAGAGGACGATCGGTGACGATTCGACTCGTCGTATACCGCGCTGAGAGATGACGCCCTTTATATACTATATATATTTTTTTTATTTTTTTTCATTCCACCTCTACTGTTTTGTTTTTTTCTTCTTCTGAAAAAAAAACCCAATGGCTGCAGTGTGGTGAATAGAAACGAAGGCGAAAAGGAAGGAGCGGGTTTTTCAAGGAAACCTCCCCACCCAACCGAACGGCTCCTCTTGGCCGGCCTTGTGCAAAGTTCCAATTAAGCTGGCTCACTCTCGCGTTTCCTTTCGCATCCTATCGCCCACCGCCTCACTCTCTCTCTATCCTATACTAGTATACTATGCTATGCTATGCCCAAGGACTGGGCTGCTGATGCCGACGCTGGCTGCGTGTGTTGTTGCCATCACATGTAGTCCACTACTTCTACTACCTACTAAAGTCGGCTGGCATGTGATCAAGAATGTTTACATTGACGACGATCGCCCGGCCGTGAGTCGCGGCGTTGCCCACAGAGCCCCGATCGTCTCTGTCGTCACCTCGACTCATCAACAACAATACTTGGCTGCTCTCTCGTGTGGCACCGAGCTGCTGGCGATCCCCTTTCCCGTTCGGTTCGGTTCGGTCGGAATTTCCAATCGCCTTATTCCGCAGCAGCAGAGCAGCAGCAGCAGCAGCTCGTCGTCTTGTTTAGACATCGGGCGTGCCATATAACGCTCCATAATGAACATCGTATATAGGTGTCGGTTTTATATAGTGACGGGGCATCCACTCCACTACCTACTGGTCCCGTCCTCTCTGCTGGCCGCTTTCAACAGGGCGGCTAACGAGGTCGAAAAGAAAAAGAAGAAGACGAGGAACCGAGCGAACCGGCTTTAACGAGCACCGGTCGGTCATCATCGAAAACGCCGGCACCGAAACGAAATGAAACGATGCATACGATAGATATATGTGTGTGTGTGTGTGCGCTGCCTTCCACGCCCAGGTGAAATAATGATCATGAGTGCATGACGGCCTTGACCTTGAACCGGCGTGAAGGAAAACCTTACCGGGAGAGAGAAAGAGAGAGACAATTCCTTCTCATCCTCTCTCGGTGCGCACTTACTCACACACACACACACTACCACCACCTTCCGCCTTCTGCCGGCCGAAAACCACCTTCGCGCGGCATGACGCACTTGATTACCTGCATGTTATTTCTTTTTCTTCTTCTTCTTCTTCTTCTTCGCCTTTTTTTTACTTCCTACATCCCTTCGGTGTACCTGTGCCACACTACACAAGGACACACACCGATGACGTGCTGTTGCCGCTGCAGGGCCCCGTTTACACATTTTCGCCCGGCGCGGCCGTCCCGACGAAAAAGTAAAAGAAGAAGAAAATAAAAAAAAAAAAACGGGAAGCGCACACGCGGCAGCGGCCGGGTATTTTCTTCTCTCTATTCCAAGCTGCTTTTCTTTTATTGCTTTTTTCCAAACGACGGCGACGACGACGACGACGACTCTGAAGGACTCGGCCCGTGTTACGACATAGTACGGGCGTCCAAATGGAGAACGAACCAAAAGGGAAACCTTGATGGAGTCACATTCACGCACATGGCCAGGTATTACGCCCGTGATGTGTGTGTGTCTGCTCGTCTTCCTCTCTTGTATGCATTTGTGAATGTAGAGGTCACGTGACCGACAAGAGAAAAGAACAAACGTTACTACAGCAGAAGCAACAGCAGCCAGCCAGCCAGCATAGCATAGCAGTAGGGGGAGGTAATTGCACGCGCAGCAGTTCCTCCAGTGGCCCAGCTAATTACTTTATACTTGATGGTGCGTGATACAACGTGTGTGTCTATCCAGTTCAGTCGTGTATAGTATACACTCTGCTCTAGCTGCTAGAGTAGGTTCGTCTTCGTCCGTGTCGCCTACGTCGTCGTCGTCATTCACCAGGAAGAGCCAAGAAGAAGAAGAACCTTGATGTTTTCGGTGATATTTTTTTTTGTTTTACGACTCTATCTCGCTGTGGCGGCGGCGATGTTGCTCAAGATTGCCCAAGTTTTTGATGCGTTCATTTTTTTTTCGTCCTTTTTTTCCAGGCCAGCAAGGAGGGGGAGTGTGTTCATCCTCCCTGTATTTCTAGTTTTTTCTTCCTTTTTTCCTATATATTTTTTTTTACAACTCCAAACGATGGAATGTGTTTCGGGGGGTTGCCTCCCTCTTTATATGGAACGTTCCTTTCAGTTGTTTTTGGAACGCCACCAGCCAGTTCCCACGCTTGAGAGCATCCTATCATCATTCCTATGTATTATTGAAAGAGAAGAAGAAGAAGCGAAAGAAGAAGAAGGAAAAAGAGAAGAAGAAGGAAAAAGAGAAGAAGAAAACAAAAAAATGGATAGACGTCGAAAAAGCGAGAAGAGAATGAAAAACGGAGAGAGAGAGAGAACCCGACAGGAAAGACGAAGTACTTACGGAAAAACCTTGGGCTCCGGGTCCGCTCCGCTCCGGCTCCGTCCGTCCGTCCGTTGTATAGTATATATACCGTACTAGCTACTAGCACTATATAAGCGTCGTCATCCAACACCTCTTCTTCTTCGTCTTCCATCCCTTCTGCCACAACATCAGGGACGTGCTGAAGAGTTTTGCGGCCGCATTTACTGGGTCGGCTCCTTATCAATATATTTAGTCGGCAGAGTACTCGACCTACGACGACGGATTCTTTTTCTCTTGGAGAGATGCTCAGACTCTTCTTCTTCTTCTTCTTCCTCCTCTGATATATGTGTATCGATTTCCGCTCGGGCAATAAGTTTCACTCGCGTGAGATATATTGCGCCAAGCCTTCACGGACAGGGATCCTTATATACAGAGGCTCCGGCTCCTTTCCTCCATAACCCCCTCCCCCCCCCCCTCGTCGTCGTATATACCCCTGGCTCTCTCTTTGATGCGATTACACGGCCCGAGCTTCTCTTCGCTGGTTATCCATCGAGTTGCACAGTCGTTAATGATCTCGGTGAATGAACCTCCATCGTTCTCTCTATCGTCGTCGTCGTCGTCGTCAGGCGTCCTCGTTCTGGTCTTTTCTTCTCGACTACTACTACTGGAACGTCTCTCTTTTCTTCTTCGTCGACGATATAAATTGGGTATCTGATAAATCAAGCTCGATGAAGAAAATGATGGCGCATCCAATACATCATCTTTTTTCCCCCCTTCTCTCTATCTCAAACTCATTCTGCAGAGTGATTATAACTCTTCCGAACCTTCTACCACATTAACGAAGGCAATCGTCGTATTTTTTTCTTCTTTTTTTTTTTGTTGGCTCCGCCTCATTAGTCGCCTCTCTCTCTCTCTCGCTCCTTCTTTCATGGCTTCAGTATAATGTATGTAAATCTATAAATCCATTGATAAGTTTTCTCTCTCTCTCCAACTCAACAGAAAGAGATATGTGGACAGTACTCGGGAAAGCCTTCTCTTAACGAGCTTGGATATCTATAATATTTCTCTCTCTCTCTCGTCCTGCGCTCTCTGTCGGTCCGTCGTCCGTTTTCCTGGAGAGAATCACACCGGTCTCAGTCTAATAGCTCCGATGGTGATTTATCTCTTTTCCGACGGTCGTCCTGTTATTCGCCTCGGTCACTGTACTGCACTGCCTATAACACATTCAAACCCCCTCGGCTTTCAATTTGTTTGGGCCATAGAGACCCAGTTCGACCATCGTCGTATTGAGGGCTCTCTCTCTCTCTGCTGGGCACGTGTTATGGCCGCCGTACCGGCACCAGAGAGATAGAGAGAGAGATCTTGTACAGAGTAGCCCTCCTTCTCTTTTACACTGAGAGAGAGAGAGAGAGTCACGATGAATTCTTCCTCCTCTATGCCTTTTGCCCTGTGTAAAAGAAACCGTGGAGATCATCATCTTAACTCGGGTTTCTCTCTCTCTCGACCATGGCCGCGGAATAAGAAGCAGAAGCAGGGAGCGCTACGGCGGCGGAGGGCAGCTGGAATTCCGGAATTTTTTGTTACTGAAAGCCGGCGGGTGAATTCCCTCATAGGGAGCCCCCCTCCTACACTCACTGGCTTCTCTTGTGAATAGCCAAGGAGAGATAGAAAGAAAGAGGGATGCCTCATCACTCATCTCTCGAAAGCGAAGAGAGCTTCCCTATGAGAGACGAGAAGAAGAAGAAGAAGACCGAGATGGGCGCCTTCTCATTTGGGGTACCGAGATAGCAACGTGGATGGATAATATGTCGACGTTGTTTTTTCTTCTTAAACTTTTTCTTTTTGCCCTTTTCCTTCTTTTGGTCAAACTTTGAAATTCGCCATTGAATCAAACCATCAAAATAACTTTACAATGTTTTCGCCATAACTTCCATCATGGAGGATCCTCGAGGGAGAAAAGTGGAGGCTTTCAATCAACCGAATTGGTCGTTTATTCATTGAAAGTGGCGGCGAATTCCCGGTTTAGTATCATAGTAGAATATATATATATAGTAATAATAGTCAGACGGGGCTCTTCTTCTCCAAAGAACCTGGTGAATGGCTATAGTTGATTGCTTTTGCATAAGGCCGACTCTGATGATGAGAAAGTCGGCGCAGTTCGTGGTGGTTATTCATCGCATTTTTTGTTACTTTACTTTTCAGATGCGGAGAGGAAAAAAAAAAAGATTTCTCCTTTTCGCCTTTGATTACAGAATCGAGTTCGTTGCTGCGATGTACGACGCAACTTTGAATGGTTGTTATTTGTGAATAGATGCGAGGGAGCATAATTGGGAGTTGAGTGGGTAGCACATCTCAATGAGGAGGCGTTTATACTGCTGATATGATGAGCTCCCTCTCTGCTATCTAACATTGCCCTAAACCGAGTACACACACCCAGCGGAAAAAATCTAAAAAAAAATAAAATGAAAAAAATAAAATAAAATAAAATAAAGAAAAAATAACAAAACAAAATCGGTTCTTGGCCCGGTCGGAATGTTCCACACAGCTCCATGGAGCAATGCATGTTTAGTGTCGGGAAACATTCTCCTGAGTAATTGATGAGTACCTCCCGCATCGGAGAACTGCGCGATGTAAACAGTTTACAGCCATCAACAAGCACCACCGAGCTCCTCTCTCTCTCTCTTTCTTTTTTAACCAATTTTTTTTTTCTTCTTCTTCTTCTTCTACTATGTAACTGGCAAGCCCCCTTCCCAAGTTGTTTCCCATGGCTGATCCTCTTCTTCTTCTTCTCTTTTTCCTTTTCTCCGGGAGTCACGTGACCTTTTCCCGTCCCGGCAGCCAAACCCGCTACGCTTCCTTGTGCAGCCGTAGTACCGTGCAAAGGCAAGGTCATGAGAAATCTCCTTCTCATTTCAATTGTCTTGATATATACCTCGTCCTATTCTTAATGCCGCCGGTTTGGCTTATCCTGCTCGTCGTCGTGTGTAGACGGAAAAAAAAATACTTCTTCTTCTTCTTCTTCTTCTTCCTCTTTCAGTTTGATGACTGGTGTGTGTGCACATACCATTGCCTCCCCTTTTTTCGGAGAAATTAGAGGAATTGGTTCACCACTTTTATCGTGGCTGTGTCGCCCATCCTTTCGTCTACCGACGTTGTTTTTATCAGAAAAGGAGAAGCATATATATATATATACAGTACATACTACAGCACACACTAAACATATAAGAGAGAGAGAGAGAAAGAAATGAGGGCTCGGATGTGACGGCCGTCAGACCCTCACGTACCCGACGACGCCAGCCAGCCCAGTCAGGCGTATCCAGGGAACAGCAGTAGAGAGAGAGAGAGAGAGAGAGAGAGAGAGAGATGAGCACCAGCCAGCTGTTCGGCAAAGAAGAAAACAGCCATCAATTTCATCATCGTCATCATCATCATCTGAAGAGCGAGAGAGGAGAGAACAACAAACGGGAGAAGAAGGAAGGAAAAAAAGGAGAAGAAGAAAAACAAAAACAAAAAGACACGCCAATGAGAGAGAGAGAGAGAGAGAGAGAGAGATAATGAACGTTGCTCTCGTCGCTCGCTAACTTGTACGCGTTCTGGTAACGGACATGTCGCCAAGGAAGGAAGGACGAGACTGGAGGTGGTCCAACTTGACAATCCGGCTGCCTTGTGATATTCTATTACACGTCTGTTGTTGTGTTGTTGTTCATTAAACGAGATGATCCGACGACGACGACGACGACGACGACTCGTTTGAGAGGCAAAAAGGAAAGTTGGGGAGCGCGTTGATCCCTCCGGAGAAGAAGAAGAAGAAGAAGAAGAAGAAGAAGAAGTTGCATCTCGATGCGGCAACAACATCTCAGAGTGAGGGTGTGGTCTAAATGCTAAATCAGAGAGGCCGATCGATCTCTCTGCGCGCGGATGAAGAGGCGGAATTCAAAAATCAAAGAAGGAAAACGGGGTCTCGGGGGCAGATAAATGCTATACACAGCTATATTGTCTATGCAAATGCACCCGAGCAGCTCAGCTCAGCTCAGCTCAGGCAGCAGAGAGCCGAGTCTCACTCTCATTCTCTCGGCTTCTCCTTTTTATGATGTGCGTTGCGTTGGGAGTTTTTGAACTCTGTCGAGTGTTGTTGCATGCTTCTCAACTTACGTTGTAGAGCCAACCGAAACAGTAAAGGGCGGATCAAAACGACCGGATCGAATACGAGATCCTGTATGGCTGCAACAACAAACAAAAACAATCAATGGACACTTGACTGATTCACCGTCCTCGTCGTCGTCGTCGTCGTCGATTTAACAAACAGCAATAACCGACATTATTGCAGCCGCCCCAAAAACGCAAAAGACGACAACAATAAACTCTGAAAAGAAATCTCAAGGTTTACTGGCAACGTCAAATGGTTGTCCATCATCGTGAATCGTCTAGTCGGCGTGAAACTTGTCAGATTTGCCGTTTTCTTGTAAAAGGTCACGCAACAATCTCAAAAAAATTGAGAGAAGGAGAGAAAAAAAGACTCTGCTGATGTATCACGCGTTCATTCGTTATACATCATTTTATGGTCAGTTGCTTTGGAAATCACTTTTCACGAGCAGACGGTTTTATTTTTCAGCCAATTGGCAGCCATGCCGATATTCCAAAGTCGAAAAAGTTTTCTCTTTCTCTCCCTCGGCATGGACTTTTGGACTGTGCTAGTGTTCGATTTCAGTTTTAGTGTGTGACATTTTTGACAGATTGGACACGAGAAGTGAACGAACTTGACACTCAAGGGCCGTATGCCGATCATCAAAGTGGGTGTGAGTATTAGATCGCCGTCATAGCCTCTCTTTTTTCGCCTTTCTTTATATTCCACAGCTGCTGCTCTGACGGGTTATATGGCCATAGTTGTTATTTCTCACGTTGATTAGATTTGGCCTTGGAGTTGAGATAATGGGTACACACATAAGTCTTGATAAGTCTTGCTTGTTTTCGTGACCGTTTGCCATTTTCCAACTCTCGACACCTACCTTGTTTATGAAGGTATTTTTCGATGCTGGGATCGTGCCGAAACGAATGGTTTGGCTCTATCAATTAACCCAGTTCGCCTCAATTGCATTTCGTGCCTTGGCCCAACAACGACGACGACGATGCTGCTGCTGTCGACCACTTTCCCCTTAGCACTACATTGTTTTCGCCAATGTTTTTTCTTTCGATACTTATTGCCTGTTGGCCAACATTCCATTACTACGACAGCTCAGTAGTACGTAGTTTCTCCGATTGAATTCCTCGTCGTCTTATTCCAATCTTGGGCATCTTTATGGGATGAAAATGAAAGAGAATCCTGCCACTTAACCGAATTCATGCCCGTTCGTGAAGCCATCAGCTGGTCGTTGAGTGTCAATTCAGATTCCTTGGCCGCTAACATTTACCATAGAGATTGAGTAAAGGCATTCCGAATTCAAGCCATTTACATGTTTGGAAACGGTTATGCACGCAGCCGAACTGTTCGAGGCTCTGTGTGTTACGTATGATGATGGAATGCGGGACTTTGGTTGGGTGTTATCAGACCTCCACGAACGCAGCCGACGCCGCCGTTGATCATTGATCTTCCCCTCGGCCTCTCTTCGGATAGCCATTAAATTTGATGATTTTCTCTTCTTCTCTCTACTCCTCCTCCTCTTCATCCTCTGGGCTCTTCTTCTTCTTCTTCTTCCTCTTCTTCTTGCCTTTTGAAGAAAAAGAAAAACTTTAGAGAAAAATATTATCGGAAAGGTGGGTGGGGGGCTGTGATGCTTCGGCGGGGGGTCACATTAGCCGTGAACTCGGCCATCTCTCTTCTCTCCTCCATCTCTTTCAGTTCTCATGGTGATTTCAACCTTTTCAACTCTGGCAGTATTTTTCATTCGTGTACAAACACATTGCATTGTGTCTATTTATTTTCACGCTTGAATTGCCGCGCGCAGGCGTTACGACTTTGGAATGAACTTGTCGTCCTTAAGAGTTATTTCGCTGTTGTCGTCGTCGAGTTGTTGTTGTGCGCACCAGGCCCTTATGGCTGGCTCAGCCTCCAACAGGAACCAAACTAACAAACTACACACACTTTATCCTTTTCCTCCCTCCTCCTACTCCTCCACCACCACCACTTGAAAGAAAGCAGCTCCGGTCACATAATTTAAATCCTATCGTTCATCTTGCTGTACAAATTATACGGGCACTGCTGTTCCTGCTGCTGCTGCTCCTGCTATTATTTATTTTGTACTTTGGTATGCAGAGGGATAACTTGAATAACAACTAGTCAGGACGCCAGCCATATAATCTCGAGACGTCCTTTTTTTCTCAATGGATTTGATTGGGGAGGCAAGTGAAAGAAAGAGAGAGTAAAGAGAAGCCAGGGCTACATAGAAAGAGTAGTACCACCACGTATTATTGTTGTTGTGGAAGCGGAGCAGCAGCAGCAGCAACTCTACGTCGGAGAGAGAGAGAGAGAGAAAAGGCCCGGCGGAAGGAACCGTGAAGGGCTCTTCCGGAGACACACGTCAGATGGAAGACATTGTGGGGCCCGCTGCTTTCATTCTCTCTCTTGCTCTTTCCCCAAATAGAAAACGAGTCCGGAAAGAGCAGAGTTATAGATCCCCCTCTTTCCCTCTTTTTTACGTACCCCCCTTCTTTTTAGGGACGAAGACGACAACGAGTTATATCCAGCAGAAGCGAAACGGTTAAAGGGGGGAAAAAAAGGAAATGGAAAGGTAGAACAAGATGGCATGCCGTAGGGTTACATATCCATTCCGGTTCCCTTTCTGAATTGTAAAAAGTTCCGAAAAAAAAGTTCTTCTCTTTGGGAATCTTATGTGACTCTATAATAGCTCCTCTCCCAGGGAGAAAGACCGAAGGAAGTCTCCGGTGGAACACAACTCTCTTGGCTCGCACAGTGCGCCTCTTCTTCTTCTTCTTCTCCTTTTTTTTTTCCTGTTGATGAATAATGACTCGACTAGATGATGGTCGTCTTTCAACAGCCATCAAAATGGGATTCTATCGCCTTATTACGTAGTCACCCCCATCTCGAGTTTCATGGCATTCCCAACTCGGATGGCTATCAATTTTGTCTCCAGTCTTCGCGTCTTACTAGCAGCGGCAGCAACGGCGCTGCGCTGCGCGTTTTCTTCTTCTTCTTCAGTAACGGCGAAAGGCCGTCGTTCTCTCTTGTCCCGGGGAGTTCCTTTTGCTCGTCACCATTGAGACTCTCTCGCACTCACTCCGGGCCGAGAAGAAGAAGAAGAAGAAGAAGAAGAGAGGAGTTTTATGCCTGCGCTGTTGTGCTGAATAACGATTTTACGATTGAAAGTGACGAGAGACGTTTTTGGAATCTAACGACTCTGAGCACACCAAGACACAAACCTTCGTGTTGTATATGGCCGTGTTAATGACTCCCCAAGCTACTGCCGTACTGATTATATTTGTGTATTTTTAACGTAGTCGCACGAGACGACGACGACGAAGGGGGAGAGAGAGAAAAAATATCAAGGATAGGTGACATTTGGGTTATCGTAAAAGAGACCGGTGCCGAGGGTCGTCAAAGTTTTCGATGCCAAGAGCAACACGCCGCACGGTTTTTCTTGTTTTTCTTTTCTCTTTTTCTCAAATGGAATCTTATTTTCTTCTTCTTCTTCGTCTTCTTCTCATTCTCTTGTTTGCATTTTAAAGGATCCCGTCGACGAGAAGCCCGCGGATGTCACGCTCCGAGTAGTAACGGCGGCGGCGGCGGCAGCGGCGGCAGCAGCACTACGGTTCGGTGGGAGGTAAGGAAACTATTCAAAAATCATTTGGAAATTATCCCGTAAGCGTATTCGTGGGCATATGGCCTCTTTTTTTTTTTCCTCTGCCTTTTTTTCTCTTTCGGGGAGCGGCTCGGTTGTTGTTGTTGTCAGCCGCCGCCGTGTTCTATACCTGTGTGTCTTATTTGACCGGGATCGACGCCCCCTCACCTTTCTCGGGATTGAGGGCTCCATCTTTGGGAAACCGGTACTCCGGTCGCAGCCCTCCCTGTTTTGCCTTTTTTTCTTCTTCTTTTTCTTCTTGACTTTTTCTCCATTTGAAATGTCTGTCTTGTGCGTGTGTTGTTGGCTTTTACCTCTGGTGTTTTTGAGGGGGGAACGTTTTTGGCCACTGTCAAAAAAGTGGAAACGAGTCGAGGAGGAGAGGAACTGGCCAAAATCTGATTGATATTCATAGACCATGTGAGATGGGTCGCAGCTGACGTGGCCGACATGACCGTCGCGCTAGATAGGTCCCGCACAAGCAGTTCAAGATCTATACCGCTCCGTCTCTGTCTAGTCCCGCGAACTAGCGAGAGGCGGATGGAAAGAGGAGAAGCAAGACAGATGGGAGGAAGAGATGGAAGAGAGAGAGAGAGAGAAGGATATATACAAGACAACAAGAAAAAGACGGAGAAGAAGAAGAAGAAGAAGTCTGTCGCTTTTATGGATCCTCGCGTCCATTTTCGGGGGGTTAGAAGAGGGGGTCTAGTCTCGACTGAACGAATTTCCGTGCAATTCAATTGCCACACACACGCGACTCGCTCCCTGGGCTGACTGGCCGGCAGGCAAACAAACAGGGCTCTCTGCTCGTTGGTATTCTCCTTTCGGATCAAGTCTCTCTCTCTGTGCGTTGTACGTACGCTCTGTATCATTTTCCCAAACGCTGTTGCTGCTACTGCTCCACTTAAATAGGCCCCTCAAATTAGCCCCGAGTAAAGGAGAGAGAAAGAGAGGACTAGTGTACTATAGGGGACTGAATGGAAATGCTGCTGCACTCGAAAGGTCAAGCGCCTTGACGCCCGCCTTGTGTGCAGGGAAATCCTTTTCGTCGATAATGGCTCCGATTGTTAAAAGAGCGCCGCACGCAATGTGTCTCAACGAGGATCGATATAATAATTCTTCAATGAGACGAAGACGAGTCTTGATCGTCGAATGGTGTTTGATGTATCCAGTCCGGCAACAGCAGCGCGCTAGTCTTTTGTTTCATTCTTTTCTGGCCTATCAAGTCTTGAAGGAGATGATGAGTGTCTTGTAACCTGCTATTAAGTTCTCTCAGGCCCGTGGAGCGCGCTAGAAAAAAAAAGGCCCGAAGAGAGAAAACAAAAGAAAACACACACTGATGAATTGGGAACGATCGTGAAAGTCGAACGGGCCACATTGAGAAAACACAACAAGCCGCGCTATATTGTAGTCGCGCTCTCCTTTTTTGTCTTCCACTAGATTTACTGCTCGTTTGTTCTAGTTCAAATGCAAAACAAAAGGATACAAGAAGAAAAGAATTTTCAAAGTCTCTCTCTGTTTTGTTTTTTTCTTCTTGTTGCTAGGGCGGCCCGAACTTCTTTGGCTATCAAAAACGTCTAATATACCGTCTTGCCACGCCAACAATATTTTCCAGGATTGCCATCAAGTCGTCGTCGACCAGCTGGCTATATCCAGCTCACGGGATCGTTCAGGACGTCTTCCGGTTAGATAAGCATCGCGATGGGGCCAGCCTTGGCCGTTTCGATCGAGCGATTCTCGGCCCGAGAGAGGGAAAAAAAACAACTACGACTAGCTACTACGGCTAGTAGCCGCCGTCGTCGTCGTCCTGAGCCACTGGCAGTTGTAAGAGGAAGAGACTTTGAGATATGACGTCCCTCTTTTACGCTCCTTTTCTTTTCTCTTCTCTTCTCTGGCGCTGTATATCCATAGATTTATGTTTTGTAAAGAGAGACGGGTTTTCATATTTGAAATGAATGTACACGGATGCGGGTTAATTCCTCTTTCATATGAGCTTGTGCTATTCATCACAGAACTGGGAAAATGGAGGGATGAATCTATCAACTGAAGGGGTCCGCTTTTTTTCTTCTTCTCTCTCTCTCTCTCTCGCTCGCTCCCTTCTCTCTCTTTCTATATATATATATATTTTACATCCGAATTGAAAAGATATGAAGGAGATCAAAGGCGACTGCTGCAATCGCGGGTTTCCCCCACGACCACTCAGCTGCTGCTGCTGCTGCTGCACATCTCTGAATGAGAATAATGACGAATTATGGCCTTGTGAAAGAGAAGAGGGGAGAGAGAGAGGAAAGTTTTACAAATACTCTAACGGAGAGAAGAAGAGAAAAAAACGACGAACGAGCTATAAAGAAGTTTGGAGATGACAAGATCTTACGTCTCTCTGTGTGTGTATATATCCCCATTTGCATTCCGAACCCCCCGAAAACCCCACCGTCGAGGGGTTCGTTGGAGATAGCTTCTTCTTCCCAACAAATTCATCTTCCCCCAGCAGAAAGTCGGTGGAATTTCTGTTTGTAAAAAATGATTCTCCCCTAAAAAATAACATTTCCTCTTCTTGTGTGCCTTTTGACCGAAAAGCTCTTTTGCCCGTCTTTCTATTGTTGTCTTGTAATTATCGACCGGCTCCGTCTTCTTTTCTTCGGGGGGGAAGAAATACAAGTGGGGGTTGAGGGCCATAGGAATAGGATGAACGCGCGCGCCGACCTTTTTTCTTTTCTTTTTCGTCTTCTTCTTCCACCCATCGTTATGCAATCATTTTTCTACAAGGAGAAAGACATTGGTTGATCAATGCTCACACACAAGTTCCGAACGACCTAGTCAAGGTCGAAATTGAATAATGGCGTCTACATTTTCAGTTGCGGGCGGTTGTGTTGTACCGCGGTTTCTCTCATTACCCCGTTTTGCTCGGTGGAAAGAGAGCGAGGGTGTCGCTCGGTCGGTTTCCTTCTATTCACTTGGCCGGACTATATATATATATAGAAGAAAGAATATAACATGTACACTGGCCGTCTGTGTGTGCTGGCGCTTTAGTTTCGACGACAATCACGGCCGGACAACAATAACCAACGGGAAAAAAAATAACTGCCATCATTGCGCTGCTCAGCGCGCGCGCTCGCATACCACGGGTGGCGATTGGGCATGGCGGAAATTGGGCGCCGTGACCAAAGTGTCGAATAGGCGCTCTCTGTGTGTTTGCCACCGCAAGGTCGTCGCTTTTTTTTCCCGCAGTCAGGGACTCCCTCCCACCTCCACCTAACCACCACCTCTTCCTCCTTGAAGCCATCACGGCCTCTCCATCTAAAAAAAGAAAAAGAAAAAAGAAAAAAAAAATGGAAAATATATATAAAATAACACAGCTCGCAGGATACCTAGACACGCAGGCGAGCCACGTCATTGATATTTATACACGGCGATAGCGAGGAATTCCCACTATTGATTTGTAAGGGCGCGCGTGTTTGATTCGGAATGCGTTTCCGCGTCGCCGCCAGTCGACTCTTCCCTCGCGGCTATCGAATCAATGTAATGACCATTGCGTCACGAGTGCAAATAACAGACTCTGCTCGATCTGAAGAAGAAGAAGGAAAAAACAAAAATAAAAGAGAAAAGGTGGTTTATCCTTGCAGAGAGATCGTGCTCCGAGTCTCGAATTTCGCATTGAAAAACGATCAAGGTCCGGGAGTCCTGCGGGAAGCGTATTATCTCTCTCTCTCTTTTTTTCTACTCTATGTGCTCCGTAGAAAGGGGGAAAAAATATGGTTCACGGTCGCCACTTTCACTTTTTCGGTCAGCCGCGTGCTGCACAGCATACCAGCTGCCGTCACGACCCCGTTTTTCATTTTTTGATTCTTTTGCAGCCCTTTCTCTAAGATATAATTGTTGTCTTCGTATTTTTCCCGATGCTAATCGTCCTCGTCGGTCGTGCCAATGAGGCCACGATTTTTCGACGGAAGGATAACGCGACGATAACGACGATGGCATTTTCGACCCGATTCCATCCGATCACAAGACTGGGCATTATAAAACGCAGCTTTATCTCCGTCTCCATGGGTACGCTCCAATGGATTTTCAGGGCTATTGATTGACTTTGTCGAAAAACGATTTTGAGAAAGAAAATGTTGAAATATGGACGTACACAAGAACACAAAACAGACCGTAGATGTGGCGGCGGTTGCCACGATGGCCGTGAATGATTACCAACTTGCTCGCGCTGAGAAAGTATGACATAAGAAGAACTAGTCACGTTTTCTTTCTTTTTCTTTTTTTTTCTTTTTTAGATTCGTCGCTCGCGGTTTTCCCGGCTTCCATTTGGCTTTATATTTCGGATACTTTTTTTTTCTCTCTCTCCCTCTCTCTTCGTATGAATGCTATTCCCTTCTTTTTCTTTTTTGGGTGAATGTGCGACCAGCTTTTGCCCATTTCTATGTGTGCATATACTGCTGCTGACTTTGGTTGATTACAAGCCGGAATGGGGCGTCTTGGTGGAAGAAGGCCGGTTCTCTTTTTCTTTTTCTTTTTACGATTTCGAGGCCGTCTCCACGGTTCGAAGACGATGCGGATTGCAAGAGAGGCGGTGGTTGGACAGTGTAGTATCCGTCGTTCGCTTGAAAAACTGGGTCGAATGCAGAGCTGGGGAAGGAAAGAGAGCAAGATAGCAATGCGTCCGTCCGATGGGTTCCGTCGATATGATCCTCGTCTTTCTAGATCTTTTCTCCATTTCTTTCGTCTCGAGATAATTAGATTCTAATTGAGCTTAGTAGTACAAGAAGAAGAAAGAAGAATCAGGCAGCAGCAGCAGCAGTAGTACGCCATCTTGTCCCTGTGTATATATACCGGGAGGGGATCGATGAGCTCCGCGCGCCCCGGCCACACGACGCTGTCACTTCGCACACACTTGAATAAATCAATCGGTTACGACCGAACCTGAAGGTCTGCGGCTTTTAATATCCATCTTTCGGTCGTCTTTTCGTTTTCTTTTTTTTTAAAATTCGAATCAAAGAAAATGTCTCTTGACTATTCTCTTGTTGTTTGTGAAATGGCGACTTGGAGTGGTGGCGGCGGCGGCGGCGGCGGCGGCGGCGCTTAGGGGATGCCGACAGATATGACAAGCGTTCGACATGGCCGAATCGCCCGAGACCAAATACTGCTGCAGCTTCTACTGCTGCTGGCCATAACCAATCATGTCGGGTTAAAAAGCGGGCCAACAACGAGAGGAGAAATGTATATCTCTCTCGAGTACTTGCAGTGTACGGAGTACGGTCCCTCTGTGCGCTAGCCACTGAACTTGATCCGAATCAGTGGTCCGGCGTGCGTGAGCGTGGGCGGGTGTATACAGCCATAGAGAGAGATTCGGCTGGTTGAATTCTCTCTGTAGTTTTCTCAGTTTCTTGTCGTGCTAGCAGTCAGCGGAGAATGTGTTTCTTTCTGTTTCTCTCTCTGCGGCCACTACGGCCGCTTTCGTTTTTCTTTTTATTCTTCTTCCAGGGTACACAGTACGCTTCTTGTTCCCGGCCAGTTGAGCGATCCGCCGCTGACGGCCGAGACGAATCTCGATTCACGCGCTCTGACCTCAATTACACGGACCCGTTGTTTTTCGCTCGAATGGCGAGCGCCCGTCTCTACTGGCCCGTGTTTCTTATTTGCTTTCTTATGGACGGCGGCGGCGGCGGTGGACCTTCTTCTTCTTCTTCTTCTCGTTGGCCATTTCATTACGGACGTGTCATTAGAGTCTCGAGATGGCCAGCCACCGGCGCGCTCTAATTAAAAGCTTAGACTTGCGCTACTATACAACCGACAGACATTGAAAGCCGAGCAATCTGGACAGGACAGGACAAGACAGGACAGGAGAGAAGTTGCCGTTGGAGCTGTTGCTGGCATTAGATGGGTCGACGGGTGGAAATTTACTTCTTTTATTTTTTTTTTTGCTGTACAGTCCGGTCCGTCTGTCTGTCTGGTCGTCGAAAATGTTCCTTTTTTTTTCTTTTTGAGGTCGCCATTTCCCCTCGGGTTTCGAATTTCCTGAACGTTGTGTTGGTCGTCGTCGTCGTCTCCAGTTCTCTCCCGCTGCGCCGTCGACCTCGTCGTCATTGTCACCGCCCCGGCAGCAGGAGCAGCGATGGCCAAATTATATTACCCAGTCGGTGTTAATTCAATTCATCACAGTCTTTCGGGATTGGCCCACCCACTAACACGGGGTCCCCCTTTTTCCACCCGTTTCTTCCTCGCTTCCTTCCATGGATCCTTCTCCCATTCTCCCCACTGAAACTCGATTGTAATTAGCAGCCCTTGCTCTCCTTATTCTCAATCCTCCCGAGGAGAAGAAGATAGAAGGAGAAGAGAGATAGTATAGCTAGAAGAGAGAGAGAGAGAGAAAGAGAAAAAAGAAGGGGACCTCGCGCTGGCTCTCGCTTGTTGGTGCGCGTATAGACCTGTAAGTGGGTTTCTTTAATGGCATTGGTGCGGGGGGTAGGCGGGTCGTTAGAGCGGAGCTCAAAGCGCAAAACACTAATTAATGAACGTTAACCAGCGGCCGTTAAAAATGCCGTATAAAAGAAGCCTCGTAAAAGAAGACAGCAAAAGGGTGGGGAAACGGGTTCGAACACCACCAAATTGTCTCATCTCGTTTGGTTTCCCCGTCTTTTAATTGAAGTGTTCTCGCTTTTCCTCTCCACTTCCACCCTCAGTTCCTCCCTCACAGGTGCAACGATGACGTATGATGGCTCGAGTCCGGTCTCTTTCTCTCTCTCTCTCTCTTGTCGCTCGGCCACGGCGTTTCCGTTTTTTCCGTCCGCTGGACCTAGCAATTTGGTTCGTTAACGTGCGCGCACCTGTGAGCCGCAACCGGTTTTTTATTTAAATACTTTTTGCTCTGCTTTTTTTCCCCCCTCTCTCTCTCTCTTCTCGCTCTGCTATTCAAACAGGTACCGACAAGTACCGATGATGAATTCACACATTTTGCAATTCAAATGAGAACGGTCGTTCCCTTATTTTACAACGCATCGAGAAAAAAAAAAGAAAACAAAAAATAACTTTCCTCCTAATTCTTATTCCATTTTTCAGGGGAGTTATTTGGATGACGGCAGCAGCAGCAGCTGCTGCTCCTCTCTCCGATTGGATGAAGAAAGAGAGGAACTAGGAAAAAAGAATTGGGGAAGGCACGGAAGGGCCACTTGTTGAGCGTCCGAGTGAACGCACGCATGCACAGGGAGGCAGAGGCAGCACGCGGCTGGGCGACGTTGGGCGTCACTTGGTGCGCGCCGGGCTAATGAGAAGCGTCACGGGAATTTCGGGATTAGGTTTCAATAGAGAGTTCGTCGTCGACCGTCTGATTTCGCATGCACGACGACGGCGACGGCTGCTGGTGATAGTGCGCGACGTAATGAAGAGCGACCCTGGCGTCCCCTCGGCCATGAACTCTCGAAACGGCAGAGCGGGGATGAAAAGAGAGGTAGAAAAAAAAGCCTCAAAAGAAAAAGAGGATGAAGCCAACGATAGTGAAAACTAGCCGAGCATTGACTAGCAGCTGTGCTCGTTAGCTCCAATGAATCACAAGCCACCGCCGCCGTCGCTCATTCTCCGAATTGTTTGTCCGACTCTCCTGCCACTACTGCTCCTGCTGCCGTACTACTAGTACAACTGCTGCCATAAGGAAATGCGCGCGTGCATACAAAAACAGACTTTAATCAGAAAACGTGAAAAGAACGCCCCTATATTATTACCAGAAAGAGCCAGCGCGCGCGAGAGAAGGAGAGAGAGAGAGAGAGCTCTCCCTCTTATTGACTGCTATTTAGTGGTGCGCGCACACACAACATCTGGCGACGGTTTGATCGCGATATTTGCATAAGGACCATGGGCCAGGGCCAGCGCTAGAGCTGAAAACGCTACTCTGGTCTATGTGTCTGTGTCTGTGTGTAATATTTGAAAGCTGTTTTGTGCTGCACGGATGTCTGCCGCTGCTGCCGCTGCGTGTGCCGCACTCAGCCTGACGTCATGTGGGCGTGCGGAGTTGTCCAATCTCTAGAGATTGAGCGAACGACTAGAAGAGGACGAAGAAGAAGAAGAAGAAGGAAAAAAAATAACATATAATCGTGTAGAGAAGGAGAGATATGAAAAAGAAGCAAATAAAAAGATGAAGGGTAGAAAAGAAGAAGAAAAAGAAGAGGGAAAAATAGTAAAGCGACGTGGAATCGTCCGGCTTTTGCTGTGCGCTCGCTCGCTCCGTGCCAGGCAAAATCGATAAAGCTCCGGTGGATCTCCTTGGGTCGTCATTGGCACCATCACAACCCGAGTGGCTCATCCCTGACTCGACGGCGAAAATATAAAATAGGAATCAAATGTAATCATAAAAAAAGGGCCTAGCGAAAAACGGACTCTATTGGCCATCAAGGTGTCATCGAACCAACTCTATCCAACTCTCTCTCTATCTATTCCTTCTTTTTTTATATCGACGATATAAACAGGATATATATATATATATATAGATATATTTTGTGTGTGTGTGTATTTTTTTTTCGTCTTGGTGCGAGTCCACTTGGAAATGTCTGACGGTCGATGAATGGATGGGAAGTAGGAGAAAGTTAGTGCTGCTGCTGCTTCTTTTTTTTTCCTTTTCTTGTGTTGTCGATGCCCATCGATTTTGGCCTACGCGGACAAATGGAGGATATAAAAGGAAGGAACGTCACTCTCATCGAGGCAATCAGTAGAAAAGATGGTGGGTTGAAGTGGCAACGACGACGACGACGACGAAAGTTGTTGATGAATGTCGAACCAGCCGATGATAACGAGTCGTGCTCTCATCGGAGCTTCCGACTGAAAAGAAATTTCAAGATTTCGGCTCACTTTCACGATGACAATCCGTTCACGATCTCATTCTTCTTATCCTTGTCGCCATCGCGAACACGCGCAAAAGCAGCGCGCCATTGATGAAGCTTTTCTCTTTTCTTTTCTTCGTTCTTCTTAAATCTGAAATTGCTCCAGCGCCAAGAAAAATGGTGTTTCTCTCTTCATGTATGTGTTGTGAACATGGTTTTGAACTGTTTGACCCGCTAGTTTGTAAAACTACACGATTTCTCTCTGTAAACGCTCGGGCACGGTGAGAAAACGCGCTGAAAACGCATTGGGCTCCATCAAGGAATGTGTTTCTTTGTAGAAAACGAGTCGGCCAATGCGGTTCTGATTTGGCTGATGGTAGTAGCGTAGTACCGCCACCATCTTTTGTCTTGGGTAATCATCTTTTGCTTCTAGAGCTATATCGTAGTAGTCTTCTGCGCTATAGTCGCCTTAGTCGTCGTCAGAAGGAGCGGATTGATGGCGCAGGCGGCCGCCGCTGGTGCTGTATATATACGCGCGGCATTGAAGAAGACGGGCAGAGAGAATGGATGGAAGGGGAAGTTAATTAATGCAGTAAAGGGGAGTCAGCCGGCAAGCGGGGCGGTCCGGCAGTAAGGAATACAATCATCGCAGTCGAGCGCACTATGTCTCTCTACTACTCTCTCTCTCTCTCTCGTTCTTGCCATGTCCCATTCAAATCGTCAGTGGGTACGGCAGGGTCGATTGTGTGCCCTCTCTTTCACTTTCTCTTCCGTCCGTCCGCCGGTCCAGCAGCAGCCGATCCATTGCTGCGACAAACGGGCAGGAGGAAAGAAAAAAAAAGAAAAGAGAGAATCTTGGCCCAAGGAAATGCCAAAAGCTCATACAGAATTGAAGGGAGATAAGGGTCGTTGGGATCGTCAAGGAGAGAAGGAACGTGGAGGATACAGCTGCTTGATTGCGTGCCCAACGTGCCGATTGGATGTGTCCCGATGCCCGATTTATAGTTGCTCTCTCTCTCTCTCTCTCTTCTCTCTTTTTTATTTTTCTTCTTCTTCTCCCCCCCGTAGCCGGACTGGACTGGCCTATGCGGCGGTGGCCGTCTCCCTGCTTTTGATTGCCTCGTGATCCGCAGACTGGTCGCACATCGCTCACGTTGATACCCCGGTAGTAACCATAGACATCACTGGACTCGGTGGCGCAGCCGCATGCGGATCGCCCTTGGTCGCGTCCAATGAAGGACAAGATGGTACTTTTCCCAGTTATTGGCAAGCAAGAGGATGCTGTTGTTATGTCACACGTAATCCAGTGCGCCGTCTTTTTTCTTCTTCTTCTTCTTTCTCTTCTCCCTGTCGTTGCGCTTCATTCGATGCCCGCCCGTTTCCAAATGGTTATGCCCGTGATCCGCTGTAAAATGCCCGGGGGTTAGAGTCGCCCATTCATTCACGTACTGGGACGTTATCTCCCCGTGTAGAAAGATGTATAGCGCAGCCCCAGTCTCACCAGACAGTAAGAGGAGGAGGTAATTCGAGGCAGAGCCATCCAGCTGTTTGATATCGAACTCGGTCCCTTACGGAACGCGGCCCTGCCCGTTAGTTTCGGGGAGGGGGTTTCTCAATTGCTGCGGCGTTTGTAACCGAGCAGCTATTGAACACGCACGCACCAAACTCGTAACTTGTGTCGTGGCCTTCCCTGCTCGGCTCCGCTCGGCTCCGCTCTGCTGCCGCGTGATCTTCTGACAAAACTGGAGCCTTGAGAGCAAAGTTTTGACGCTGGGGCGCCTCGTCTCTTTTTCTTTTTCTCTTTTTCTTGCGACAAACGGCGACGTCAGACGAAAGAAGAAAAAAGATGATAGTTTTAATGCGTGCATACATTTCCATCGCTTATTGTTAAAAGCAGAGCAAGCCTTTCATCCCTCTCTCTCGATCGGAATTTCTTTTATGATGATTTTCATTAGCCGAGGCACGTGTGGTGCCGAAACAGAGCAGGAAAAAAAAAGAATTTATTGAAAAAGAAATGTAAATGGTGAAGAAGAAACCTCGGGATCGTGATTCTCGGAAACTGTTGATCGATAGTTTGCTGTTGTCTGCTGCAGCGCGCGGTATTAATAGAGACGAGAGTTTGAGAGAGGAGCGAGAGAGCGAGCGAGCGATGGTTTCTCTTGTCTCATACCACCGACTTGATGATGAATAGACGGCCGGGGTCTCTGGGTTCTGCTCTTTCATAAGCATAGTTGTGCGGTGTGCGACGCTCAACAACTGTGTGTGTGCGTGCGTTTCTAAGAGAGAAGAGAGTTTGTTGCCGTCGAGACGGGGGTTAGTGGTGAAGTTCAACTATGGCGCGATGATTTAGTAGAGCGACTTGGCAAACTGTGACACACAACAACAGGTGGTGCACCAACTGCACTCTTCTCTCTCTCCCGTCTCTCTCTCTCTCTCTCTCTCTCTCACTTTCCGCCCTTTTCATCATTAACCGAATCACCGACGACCCACCCGCCGAGAAGCACGCAGAAGAAGGGAATTCTCTCTCTGTCTCTCTCTCTTTTTTCCTCTGTATTACATTGATATAGATTAGCCCCGTGGTGTCGAATCTGCGTCGTTCAAGATAGTCATCGTCTCGTCGTCGTCGTGTGTAGATACACAGAGACGGGCCGTAATCCAATCGGTTCAACAGAGCTTTTTCCCTTCTTCTCTCGGGCCGTGAGACGAGGGCGCAGACAATCGAGTTCATTAGGCGATGGAGGACACAGCGCAGCTGTCGCGCCCCGGCGATGATCAATCTGGTGCCATAATCATGATTGCAATTATGGAAGCTGGGGCGCTTTACAACAAGACCCGCTCTCTCTCTCTTTGCCTCCTCTGATGTAAAGGATCGACTCGCTACGTTCTATGTATAGTATAGTAGCCGAGGAGGAGCAGCAGGGGAAGACATATGGCCGCAACGTCGAGGGGGTCTCTGACGTAAAGGAATAAATAGAAACAAGTTCTCGTGGGTTGCATAAAGAGAGAGAGAGAGATGTGTGTGTGTGTACTGAATTTAGAAGAAAACAAACGCCTCATCCCTCTCTCTCTCTCTCTCGAAGACAAAAAAGACTGAAAAAGGAATGAAGAAAAAGAAGAAGAAGGAAAAAAAGGGAACGGGCGAACGAGCGGGTGCGCGCGCGCGGCGGGACTGCATTCCGGCCGGTATATATATCATCGACGCTGCAGGCATTTCACGACTGGCAACACGTTGACAAGTTTAGTGGATGATTAGCCATTTCTTGCTGCACTGAAAGTGGTTTCTTTTTCTTTTTCCCTTTTTTCTTTATTTTTATTTGCTTCTTTCTCTCTCTCTCTCTCTCTCCGTCCTATTCGTATATATATTTTTATATTTGATTTTTATTTCTTTGTTCCTCTCGTCCGACTCTTTTCATTTTATTCTTTTCCAAGGCCCATTCGTTTGGCGATTCGAACGCGATTCGTTGTCGGCCGCTGTGTGAGAGATGACGGACGGCGGGGGGAACGATGACTATGTCTCTTCCAACGTCCGCCCAGCCTGTTTCCCTCCCTTAACCGTTGTGCACACATCCGGCATCAGCTGGGAAATCCGAGCTCACGCACACACATACACACACATTGTACTGACATGCAGCCGAAGAGAGAAATAGCCCTGGTGAAGGTGACACGGTCACGCTGGCTTTGCGTTGTTTGCAGATCGCATGCTAGTAGTCGTCGTCGTCGTTGACGTTGACGTCGTCTCTTATAATAATGCGCCCAATGAACCCAAATGGCGGCAGCAGCAGCAGCAGCAGCAGCAGAGGCCCGTTGCTAGCCGAAGCGAGCAAGTGTGCATGGACATGGCTCATTAGTAATAATGATGATGACGATCCGACATGTAGCCCGGCGATATACTCTGACTCCCCGAAAAACCACCTTTATAGCGCGCGGAAACACATCAACTTAGAGTGCCCCCCCCCTCCCCCTTTTGACCTCATTGCCTCGACATATGGCCTTCCTGGAAAGCTACCAACTCACCCGATGCAATAATGACTATTGGACTCGCTCCTGGCCCGTCTCGACGAATTAGTCATTCTAACAAAGTTTTCCCTACAAGGGCGGAAAGGTGGCCGGACGTCGACTGTCTTGGGGATTGACGACGTGACACGGCAAAGTCGTCCGCGTCCTCTTCAAATATTCAGAGCGGCGCTGCTTGATTGAATGATGATGATGATCCAGTTCAATCAAGAGCTGCCAGGAGATGGAGTGACAACGATCTCGGATGTTGTCACTGATTCTCCCAGAACCAACAAAAAAATTCCCGTTGTCGTCATCCAACTCTTTTTTTGTTTTGTTTTTCTATTTCTCTCTCGAACGCAGCAGTCTCTATGTTATTCGTTGCGCACAGAGAGAACGGCCTCCTCCGTCGCCCGGCTCATTTTGAATGGGCCGCGGTCGCACGGCTAACTCGCAGGGGGCACTGAACCGTTCAGCGCGCTGTCCGGGTGGGGTTTCCAGCACTAGTAAATCAGACAGAAAACAAAAAAAGAAAAGAAAAAAAAACTATATATATATGTACCAAAAAAATACGAAAAGGGAAACGAACAAAATAAAACGGAATAGAATAAATATATATAAGAGAAAGAGAGAGAGAGAGAGACTTGTAGAGTTGCTTCCTTGCCAGGCGAGCTAGCCGAATCGAATCAAAAAGAAAGAAACGCACAAAACCGAAACCCCCGCTAGGAAAATTCCAACCCAGAGCCATAAGTCATTAGATTATCATTTTTTGTGTGTAAGGCAAAAAGAGTCGGGAAGCAAAGAGATGTGTAGGCTGCTCTCGCGCCGTACGGCACACAGCCCAGCACAGCACAGCACACCTTATTGTTGCAAAGGTGAATATATACCGTACCGTAGCGCCGTTTGCCTCTTTTGCCCTTCTTATCTCGTTTGGGTGTACATGGGGCTCTTATCCGGCGTCTCATTGATTGTTGTTCAGCATCGTGAGGAGGGGGCTTACACACAAACATGCTTATGTTGTACTACTATAGATCTAGCCGGCGCTATCCCATCGCTGCAACAACAACAACAACAACAACTGTAGTACTACAGCATAGAGAGTGTGCTGTACGGCTCGTCTATATACATTGCATAGCATCACAAGAGGGCGAGAGATGGGTGGAACAAATTCAATTACGACTTTGGGGCCTTATCTTAATGGCCTTTGATTGGCCGTCGTCTCCCGCTGTTCAATCGGCCCTGGCTCCAAATGAGCAACAGTGATTTCTCTCTCCTTTTTTTTCTTCTTCTTCTTCTCCTTCTTCTTTATCTTTCCTTTCTATCGCGCAACAGTTCTTATTCTCTTCTACCATCTCGCGTCGTTTATTTCATTCCTTTTAATCTTTTAAAAGTGCTCTGTAACCAAAAGGGAGTTGCTGGCTTCGTCCCTTTCGTCCTGTTTCGTTCTTTTTTCCTCTCTCTTCCGTAGCAATTTATACAATAACTCGTCGTGGTAGTGGTAGCGGCCGTGGTGGTGGTTGGTTCGCCTATATTATATATACATAAATATAGATAGATAGCTGGCTGCATCGAGGCCTCGAATTCTTTAATCTACTTGTACTCGTTTATTATTCTCTTCTCTCTCTCTCTAAAAGAAACGTGGTGAAGAGGAGGCCAAGAAGAGAAACAGATCTCTCTCTCGCTCTCGGTCGAGGGCGGAGGATTGCCTCGTTTTTTTATGGCTACCAATTTTTGCTTTTCTCCTCATCATCCATATTATCTGGCTTTTTCGTCTACGATTTTTTTTTTTCTCTCTCTCTTCCTTTTTCAGGGCATGATTCCCTTTTTATTTCTCTCCCTTCATGTGTGATGGAATTCGTGGAGCTTTTTTTTTTCTTAGCTGCCCAAAAGTTTTGGGTTGATTTCTGCGCTCGCCAGGGTCCCTTTCTGGTTACTTACGGAACTAGTTATTTGGTTTGGCCATGCCTCATGTCAGCATTGGCCATGCTTGACACAGTGTTGCCTCGAGTCTCGTAAATCAAGAGGCGCCCCGGACTTCCAATTAGCTGTGGGTATACACCACACATACTATTTCCTCTTGTGTTGTTGTTGCTGTTGTTGTTGTTGCTGTTGTTGTACTTAGGTTTTTTCTTTCTTGTTCTTTTTCTTTCTTCTTCTTTACTTTACATTTGCCAGCGCTATTACCACCAGCAGCAGTTGTGTGTGCGTGTGTTTCCTTCCTCTTTGGAACCAAGTAGGTACTTGCACTTGTTTTTATTTTGTACGGTCACGAACCGGACTGTCTAATGACTACTACTGGCCGGTTGGATTACAAACGCGGACGACTGTGTTGTAGTGGGATCGCTAGGTGAGAATAATACACAAAGAGAGGCCAAAACGGGCGACTCACTCGACTCTAGTGCTGTAATGGACATGTGTGTTTGCAAGAGGGGAGGAAATTGAGGTGGGCAGCAGCAGCAGCGGCAGCGGATTGTAGTACGTAACACGAGACTGTAATTGTTCCCCGGCAACGGCGATGGACGCCGGTCACCCGATGCGTTTTTCGTGACTCGGCGGGAGTCGTGCACGCACAAGTCGAGGGGGGAAAAACAGATGAAGAGGTCATCTGCCGCATCAGCTCACCACTTGTTCCATACGTCTCATCATTTCATTTCCCTCATCTGGCGTCCGTCCCTTCACCATTTTTCAATCGGGCCGGAGGTTGGCCAGCAGCAGGCCAGCAGCTGCCTCCAGCTCTGACAACATAACCCGAGAGCTAGAGAGCTAGCTAGAGAGAGAAAAAAAGAAGAAAAAAAGAAGAAAAAAGAAATCCCTAAAAGGCCAAGCCAGCAAGCAATCTTCTTTGGCTGGATGCACACACAACCAGCATGCCTCGTCCTTCTCTGAATAAATATGAGTTGGCCGAGTCCATCTCTCCCTGGGTCTTGTCTCTGTCGTTTCCTACTTTCATTTTTGCTGTTGCCGAATGAAAGGCACAACACGAGCCAGCAAAAAGAAGAAGAAGAAGATTCTGAAGCTCTAGTAGTCGTAGTCGTAGTTGGTCGTAGTAGTAGTGTGTGTCTAGGCAGAAATGCTCTCTTTGACTATCGTTTGTTCTCTCTCTCTCTATCCATTCGGCCATATTTCATATACATTTGCCCGGCCTTTTCTTTCCTCTCCGTCTGGCTGGCCCTATTCAGGGGAACAGAGAGCCCAGTCTTCTTGGCAGCCGTATGTGCAAGTCTCCTTCTGTGATTAATCGAATTGAAAGCGTCCCGGATCGATGGGACTTTATTCTCTTTCTTTCTCCAGAGTCCAACGAGAACGAAGACGAAGTCGAAAAGAGAGAGAGAGAGAGGGGGAAAAATGGGAGGGTTAAAAGAAGAAGAAGAAGAAGAAAAAAGTTGCTTGACTGAGTGAAATTCATCTGAAATGCTGCGCGTTATGCTGCAGCGCAAGATCGTCTCGGCGAGTATAAATCAAGCCCATGGGTGGTTTATTTCTTTTCGGTCGTCGTCGAAGAGAAAAAGAAATGAAATGAAAAAAAAGAGAAGAAGAAAATTTCATTTCATGGAGAAGGAGGAGGAGGCTGTTGTTGGCCTCCGACTCTGAGGCCGGAGGTATATAAATTGGCATCGCAGCTTGAACGAACCAGCAGCGACTCAGCGAGAGAGCGACGAGGAGAGAGAGAGAGAGAGAAAGAGTCTTCTCTGTCTTGAGGGAGGAAGAAATAGAGGCAGCAGCAGCAGAAGGAAAGAAGAAAAAGAAGAAGAAAAAAGAATAGACCAGAGGGGTGTATAAGAAGAAATAAATACAAGAATCGACAAACGAATAAGACAGTGTGAGCAAGGACCCGCCTCACGCATTCCAGGCTCTGCCAGGGACGCTCTCACCGAGAAGAAAAAGAAAGAAAAGAGAGAGAGAGAGAGAGACGTGTTAGAATCCAAGAAATATTTGGTATGAAAGGCCGTGACAGTGGCAGGGAACCTCGACAGGCCGCTCGGTGAGAAGACGGAGAGAGAGATACGACGACGTCCGTCTCTGTAGTGCCGTACCGAAGTAGTAGAGGCAGACGGAGCTGTTGGAAAGCGCTTCACGAAGAAGAAGAAGAAGAAGAGAAGAGAGAGCCGTGCGCCAGGAACTCGACATGACGAGACACGGTGTCCAATTTGTTTCTCACCCAGCATATCGACGCTGTCGAGCTCTGGCCCGTCCCCTCTCTTGCTGACATGCAGAGAAAGATCGCGCGCGCCCCCCGAAAGTCTCTAAGAGAAGAAGACGGGCCAAAAAACAAAACAAAACAAAAAAGGGAATCCGCCCTCCCACAACATCGTGCATAGAAGAACCAAATAGAAAAATGATGAAAGAGCTTTCGTCCAAGTGAAGAAACAATGCCATCATGAAGATGCCTGACGGACGGACAGACGGACATTGTGCGTACTTGAAAAGAAAAGGGCGGATTCGCTGTTACAGACACACGAACCCCTTGTCTGCTCCTGCTGCTGTTGCTGCGGTGGGGGTGTAGCGTGGCGATAAGCTCGACGTCAGTTCTTCCTTTTTTTTTCTTTACAAATGTTGCTCGTCACTAACGCGCCAGGAAGAAGAAGAAGAAGAAAAAAAAACCCAAAGTCTTTGGTTACATGCATTCGGGATTCTTTTCTGTGTTGGAAACATATTTCTCTCTCTTTCTTCTTGTTGTCTGGTAGCCAACGACTCTTCTTCTTTTTCTTTTTGGCTCTTGTCGATTTTCACTTTGACTTTGACGGGTTCCAGGGAAAACCACCGACGTTGCCGCTTGCCCGGCCCTTCAATCAATCCGTCAGCTCTGCTCTATCCTACGCCACAAGCTACTATACTACTACTACTATTCGTCTCTTCATTCGCCTTCCTTTATCTTTTCTCTCTCTCTATTTTTATTCGTTTCGTCTTTTTTTCTGAATCAGTGTTGCGAAACAGAAAAGGAAGGAAACAAACACACACGAAGAGAAAAGGCTCGAAGGGAGACCTCGACTGAAAATATTTATTAAAAAAAAAAACTTGACGTGCTGCACGAAGGATTTGGGCGTCGATCACCTCGGGTCGACCAGCAGCGTCCAATAACCTCCGTTTTTTTCCTCTTCTTCTTCTTCATTTTGAATGCGTCTTTTGTATAGTATGGAACGCATTCATTTTTCATTTCTATTTTTCCTTTGGCTTGTTGATGTGTCCGAATGGTTGGAGATTTTTCGTCTCTTTTTTCCGAAAGTCATACACCGGTGGAGAGAGAGAGAAAAAAAAGCCAGCATTTCTCCTTGAGAGGGTCTCGAGGTAGTGGAAAACGCGCTCGATGGCTGCACTGAAAAGAGAAACAGCCTCCTTTTTGGTCACGTTTCCCTCTGACAGCCAGTTACTTTTCGTGTTTGATAAATAATCCCCCCGCGTGCTGCTGCTGCTGCTGTTGCTGCTGCTTCTTCTCTTCTGCTTCTTCTTCTACTTGGTCTTATTGCTGGTCTTTTGGTACGGTGCGAGCGTTGCTCCTCTCTCCCGCTCCGTGTATATATAATACAGACAGACAGACGCACACACGGGGCATCAGCCCAGTACGTTGTATAAACACACATCTCGGTAGAATCTTGTCTGTGTGCTGTCCGACCGTGCATCAGCTTGTTTTGAATCATTACCTTTCCATTCATTGGCAAAAGCGAGGTCAAGAAGCATTTAGCTAGTGATCTTCTCTCTTGGATTCGTTTTTTTTTTTCTCTCTCTCTCTCTCTCTCTCGATCTTTTTGAATGCAAATACGAAACGTGGCAGGAGGGCGGCTCATCAGAGCCGAATTGATCGACGGTCTTCTTCTTCTTCTTTTTCTACCAGCTGAAAAGGAGAAAAGAACGAGCAAGCGATGCGGGGCATTCTTCGATGATTGTGTGTACATGCAAGCTGGCTGGCCGGCCACCCCTCTGTATATATACAGAATGCTGATTGAGGAGGATGTTGTTTTCTTCTTCTTCTTCTTCCATCCTCCTCATTGGGTCAGGCCAGCGCCCCCCTCACCACTTCTCGAGAGCCCGGTCGTCGTAAGATCCAAGCGATTTCTTGTTGCCTCGGTGGTAATTCATCACTTTCCCCATCATTAATTGGCGTCTGGTGGCTCGTGTTTGTTTCTTTCCTCCTTTTTGTTTGTTACATGTTTCCCCGACGTCGTTTCGCATTCCACCCGACTTGCACGCGGCCCGCTCGTCGTCTTCTATAAAGGACACGAAGGGAATATATATCCAAGAGAAAATGTAGGAGACAATAAAGAGATGGAAGAAGAAGGAGAAAGAGAAAAAAGTATCAATGAAGCACGTCTCTCTCCATTTCCACGGCTAGATGTGGAGGGGATTGTGTCTGTCTTGTTTGTTTGGTGCGGAGGGAGTCCGTGGCGGTCGTGCGTGCGTGCCTGATTCCATTGCTCCAGTGCGCCAGAGTCTCGCCCGCTGCCGCCGCTCCGCGCCCCAAAGACACAGACTCTCTCTCTCTCGTCTACGGAGAATTCAAGTAACGACTAAGTGCGTACGCGCTCCTGCGCCCGTCGTTTCAATGGTGTCTCGTACCGTACACACACACACACACACCCATTTGGCCCGAAGAAAATTGAGGAACCAAAGTCAAGCCTTGTCTTTTGACTCTTGTCTACTTTGGACCTGTAAATACAAGGACGGCCGTGTAACGATCACCTCGCATGCAACTTCATTCGGAGCCATTACTCTTGATTGACTCCATTATCGGTATTGGCCTGAAGCTTTTGACTTTTAATGTACTTGAAACGGTGCACAAGTTCTCTCTCTCTCTCCCCTACGTTTATACACCCAAAGTGCCATCGACCTCCTTTCCACCGTGAGTCGTTTCGGGTCCTTTTTGTGTCGAGTCGTTTTTTTTTCTTGTTTTTTTTTTTCTTACCTTGTCCTTGTTCTGTTTGTTATGTCGTTAAGACACGGACGACGTTATATAGTTACCGGGACGAAAGCGCTCGTCTTCATCAACGGTGTCTGCCTTCATTATCTGCAATGACGCTCTTTTTCGGACGTTGACGAGAAAAACGGGACGGGGCGGCCTCTTTCCGTCGGCGCTCGAGAGGCCGCGGCGTATCGATTGGCATCCCACGTTCTAATCATTTTCAACAGGGTTTCATTGTCTTGTTAGAGCCGGTCTTTGCATCATTCAAGGTGTGGATGGGGAGGAAAAGGAGGGCATCTGTCAATCGATGAGATCTCCTCGACGTCGTTTGTTATTCACTCGCTCGTAACACTTCTTCTCTCCCTAGTTCCTTCCCACCTCCCCCCCTCAGTTATTTCTTTTATTTTTTTGTTCCCTTTTTCTCTCTCTCTCTCTCATTCTTGTCCGTTTTCTTTCTGGGCCGGTCTGTGCACCGACGGGCGCAGCGCAGCGCGAACCGCGCGCCTTCTCCGATGGCAGCTCCGCCGGATCAAGTTTCTTCTCTATGGCAGCCGGTTTCAATTAGACCCCCGTCAGTGTGATTGAGCGAGGACTTTGTCGATCGCAGAGCTGAGCTCGATCTAATCTCGATCGAGGCTATCCTGTTATTTTTCAATTCTTTCGCCGCAGCGGGCCGGCTAGCGGCGCAGCTCACATAAAGTGGGAGCGACGCGGCCGATGAAACCGGTCGTGTAAAGAGAGAGAGAGAGAGGTGGTGTACTACGCGCGGCAAATGATGGGAGGCAAATAAGAGACGGTGGAAGACAACAAACGGCCGAAAAAAAGAAGAAGAAGAGAGAAAGAAAAAACGACCGGAGCAAATAGCGATGATTAAACAAATGAGAGTACTTTTTTCTCGTCTTTTCATTCTCGAGCGCTTATTATGAAGCTGTTGGCTCTCGTCTTCCTTTTTAACTTCTCCGCATAAGGTTCCTATCATGACTCGTTGCTTTGTATGTTGAGTAATCAAAAGAGAATGAAGAGAAAGAGGAGGAAGACGATAAAAAAGAATAAAAGTGGTAGTGGTGGAGGGGCCATAGAGACGGAGCAGAGAGAACTAGGAAGACGCGAGGAACTAAGAAGAAGTTTTTTGAGGCCGACGTTTTGTGGTCGCTTGGGGGCCCGTTGCGGCTCGGAAAGATCATGGGCGTCGTCGACGCAATCAGATGAAATCAAAAGGTGATGCACGGGTCGCGGGTCGAGCAGGTGAGGGCATCAGCTGAGAGAGAGAGAAAGAGAGGGCCAGAAAGAGGCCGACCGCCGCCAATGCCGCCGCCGCCGCCGCCGCCGTCGTCGCCGATGCCGCGACTTTACAGATGGGAAAAAGAACAGTAGGGAACCTCACGAAATCAAAGAAGAAGAAGGAAAGGAGAAGGAGAAAAAAAAGGTTGCGTTTGTCTTTTGTTTTCGGTTATTTCTCTCTTCGTCATTGCCTTTCTTTCTTCTCTCGTTCGATTTCAAAAGACTCTTCGTCGGAGGAGTCAGACAAATGGAAAAGACATTTGATTTCATTTGATTCGAAAATCCGTTCAGACCGCCAATAGAAAAACGATAGCGCGCCCCGCTCGTTCATGTCGGGACTCCGTGAAAAGGAGCCTGCAAGTCTCACCGGGCATGGACTGGAATAAGTGGCTTTACAAATATGGCGGATCATGATGACGTAGTCACCTTGAACCTTATACTTCATTCCCTCTTTCTCTCTCTACTAGTCTCGTCGTTCTTTTTTTTTTCTTCCCCGATGTCTAAACGTGTATATCTTTATAAATACGTCTATATATATATATATATATAGCGTATTTATTTATTTATACGCATCGTTGTCGAGAGTAAAAAGAGAACGCGGCCGCTGTTTCTGACTTTTCTCTCTCTCATTCTCTCTCTTTGGCCTTTTGCTAGTTACCCACACGCACGCACGCACGCATTATACGGTCCTGCATCCCGCCTGCGTTTTTTTTTTCTCTCCGTCTTCTTCGTCGTCTTCTTACTTTTTTCGCCCTTCGTGCAGCCAGAGTTTGAAAGAGCGAATGTTGTGTGAGCCAAGGATACAGAGAGAGAGACGGGGGGAAGGAAGGAAAGAAGGAGAGAAAAAAAAACAGCACCAAGCCCTCATTCAAAACATTTGAAATCATTATACGCTGATGGTTGTGCACAGTCGACGGACGGCTATTATTATTATGATGACTTTGGCCCGGCTCTCTTTTTTCTTTCTGTTCTCTCTTTGAGCCATAGAGACGTCTATTCAGCAGTGCGTACCAGAGTCCGGGTGTACAAGTTTTATTCTCTTTCGAAAGAAAAAAAGAAAGAAAGAGAGGAAAGGAAAGAAAAAGTCAACACGGGCAAATCACTGCAACAAGAATAAAATCGGAATATACATATTTTTTTGGGGGAAAAAAAAGAAACAAGCCCAACCATACGGGAGGGCGGAAGTTGTGCACTGAGCCGGATTGCAAATCAGTTGCGTGAATTCGATTGCCCAACAACCAGATTGGAAACATGGTCGCGCATACACACGACAACATCTGAAATCCATCAACAACAACAGCAACCCATAAAAAAAAGCAGGAAAAGAGGCCGGTTGTGTGTCGGTGTGTATTATTATCATTTTTCAAACGCGCCAATGATATTAGAAAGATATCATTCGTGAACACGGGAATCAAAACAACAACAAAACAAAGCTCGCTGTCCTTTTTTGTTTTTTGTTGCCAAATAACATGTCTCTCTCCATACATGCAAACTATATTTCTCCTCTTTTTTTCCGAGTGTGTCATACTAGGAGAGACATGGATGTATAAATGTGTATTATAAATATCCGAGCCATCATTCCGAATATGTGATGATGGGTCGGGACAGGACGCGACACGGCCGAGGGCGAGCCGGAATTTCTGATTTCACGGGCGTCATTCAACTCGGGAGGTTGGAGCTGCAACTTGGGACACACACAGCACACATACAACCAGAAAAAAAGAAAGTCCATCATCCATTGAAACGCCCCAAAAAAGAAGAAGAAGTTTTTTTTCTTTTGGGTTGTTGATGTTGTCGGACAGGAGAGAGACGGACATAGAGAGACGGAAAGTATCAATGGAAGGTCGTGGATCTGTGGATTCGAGGGGATCCAGTCAATGAACGAACGACGCGGAGAAACAATGTGAAAACGCTGTAGATGGAGAGAACGAGAGAGAGAGACGGACAGACGTGGAAAGAGCTGTATATACAGTGTTGTCCATAAAAAAACAGTCGGTGGTCGGGCAATGCATAAACGATATGGCCCGGGTGAGAACACACAGCCGCGAGTTGATAGAATATCTAACAAGGAAAAACACACAAACATAACAATCAAAAAGGTAAAAGAGAATATCAGCGGAGAAGACGGAGAGGAAGAAGAAGAAGAAGAAGAAGAAAAAACCTCACGATGCAGTGAAATACAAACCCATCGACGCCTCGCTGCGACGGAACGTGCATTTAATCTCATTACTTTATTGAAACAGAAAGAAAAAGAGAGAAACGATACGGAGGAAAAAGGAAATATGGATGAGGCGGGCGCAAAACTGCTCATACAAGACACACGCAAGCAGCACGCACGCTCTTTCTCTCTCTCTCTAGAATGAGTCACAACTCCTCGCACCTGGGATTGTGTGTGTGTCATCAATTCCGGTTCGGATCGTGTGACCGAAAACATTTATTTTTTTACCATTTTTTTTTTTTTTGGGTTGGTGCCCCCCAAAAAATGTATATATATTTTTTTCTCCTTCTCTTTTGAAATCCAAAGAAACCAAAAAGACCCTCTATACAATTTCCGGTCGTTGCCAGATTTTTCTGAAACTCCCCCCGCTCTTCCTTAATTTTCATTCCGGCCATTTTGGGGCGAGTCTTTTGAAGTTTTTTCTCTGTATTTTTTTGTAATTTACGGAGCTCTTTGATATGTTTGGCTTTTTCCCCCCTTTCCTCATTTGACGAAACGGCTTTATAATCGGGCCATCTTGCATGCTGGAGGTAATGTGTGCACACATCTAAGCATTGAAGGAACCAAAAAAAAAAAGACTATGGGAAAAGTATCAAAAGGCAATACTTTGATGAAGCTCTGGGTACTATCCCGGATCTACTGATGAGACCCCAGCGGGCAGCATCGACAGCAGCAGCAGCCAACCAGCGCTGTATGGGTTCAATACTGCTTGCTGCTGCTGTCTGTGCTGTTGTTGTTGTTGTTGTCTAGTTATTATCTTTTGCATATTCCTCTTTCTTTCTTCCATCCGAGAAAGATTTGTTGTTTATTTTTTTAATTTCCTTCTGGCCGATTGAAAAGCGCATCGAGGGTTTTTTTTTGTGTGTTGACGAACGATTGCCGGCGCGCCAAACGAGCCCGTCGATTCTGGGTGGCCTTTCTAAATATATGAAAATGTGATTTATTACGACCAGGCAGATGAGGCATGTCGTCAGTGGTGCGCGCTTATTATATCTCCTCCCATCCGCTGCGACGCCGGTGTGCCGCCGCCGGGCCGGCTCGACCGCCCGACCGATGTTTGATTTATTGCAGTCAACAGTTCTTTCAACTCGTGCGCTTCGTTTTTTTGTTATTGTTTTTTTTCCTTCTTTATTCCTTTCTGGACGAGAGAGAGAGAAAGAAAAAAAGAGGAGCGATGGGGCCGAGCGATACAACGTGATGCATATCTCCGTCATGTGTACGTTAAGATGAGGTCTTGGTCAGCTGCGCTCTCCCTCTCTTCTCTTTTTTTCTTCTTCTTCTACTTCTTCTCTGGTCGAGGGGCTCAGTCACGTCGGAGCACCTGGCCAAATGCACACAGCACTAGCCTTCTAGTCCTCTCATACATATCTAAACACCTTCGTGACTCGGCCCTACACAAGGCTCTTTCTCTCTTTTTTTAGTCTGGCATCGTTCCGCAGCAGAAGCGATGGCAATGACATCAACAATAACAAAGACGAAAGGTGCGAATGGCTGACTCGGAGAAAACAACAAATACGGTTAATAGGATTTTCAGATATTAGCCAAACTCGGAGCGAGCGCGCGCGAGAGAGAGAGAGAGATGCGACGGCACGTGCGCCCAGCCAAGCGTCGTTTTGCACATCAAAGGTGTGTGTGTCTGTGTGTGTCTGTGTGTGTGTGGAGTAGTAGTAGTGTAGGAGAAGAGGAGGGAGAAAAGGTTGGGAAACCTTTTGGCACTTCAAACGGTTGCTGCGGTAATTCGATTTCAATTCAATTTAGTCAATGGCGGGACAGTAGTGCGGCGCGGTCTCCCCGACAACAATCAAATGAGAAACACAACGAAATCAAGGCAATAAATAGCGTTAGCAGTCGCTGGGCAGCCGACGCGCTTGCCAGCTGTTTGTATTGAAGTTTGAGCCAGCACCAAATCGTCTTTATTTCGGACCCCAACCAGCAACGGACGAATGAAAAGAAAATTCTCTCACGGTTGATTTCGTTTCGATAGGAGACAGACCCGGACTCGACATTCGGTCGTCCGGTTATTTTTTTTTTCAGTCTCGGAAGGAGGAGGAAAAAGAGAGAGAGAGAGAGACGAAAGGAGCAGGAGAAGACAATGGACAAGCTTGGTCAGGGTCTCTGGTTCTATTCTATATATAAATATTAAATAAAAAGAAAAAGAAAAAGAAGTAAAAGACTAAAAGAGTCTTTCCCAGAAAAGGGATGAACGAGCTGATTTCGGGGTCAATGCAAAGACGATACGCCCATGGCAGATTTCTCGGCATTGATATCGTCGGCTCCCAATTAGAAAAGACGGCTGAGACGGCGGCATCCCGGCAATCGACCGATACGCGTCCGTCGGTCAACCCGTTCCGTCGCCTTTCAATTATCCGCAGGAGCAGAATCGCCTTTCGCTATGGACAATTCGGGTAAAGAGGAGAGCCGAATCAAAGTGTGCGAGACGGCGTCGACAACAACAACAAACAACCGAGGAACGATTCGACCGTGAACAACATGGGGAGCACGAGACCTTTTTCGAACAACAACAACAGCCGATCTCAAAGGAAGTCGAAGGAAAAGTCGGTAGGGGGAAACCGAAGAAGAGATGAATCTCTCTCTCTCTCTCGCACTGGTCCTTTTTCTTTTTTCGATCCTCTCAGGCATCTTAAAGAATGGTTATATATCGTCGGATAAGAAGGGAAAAGGAGGGAGGAGGCAACTTCTTTTCTTTGGAATAGATTCAGATGGTCCATGATTGGTGTGGGATTTACAGTCACGAGGTCCTGACTTCATGCTCCGGAATGACAATGGACGATCGGCTAGGATAAGGGGGGAAAGAAAAAGAAGAACTATGAAGGGAAAAGGAGAGAATGGGAGGAAATGCGTGAAATAAAAAGACGCCCCCGCGCCAAAAAAAAAAAAAAGAAACGATGCCATTCCGGCCGACCAGCAATGGGGGAAACTTAAGTTTTTGTCTGGAGGTTTTTTTTTTTGTTTTTCTTGTTTCTTCCTGTAACACGCACACGACAATAACCGTAGCTAAGCAGGGGAAGAAAAAAAGGGACTGAAAACTTTTTTTTTGTATTTTTACAAGGAACTAAAACCTTGAATATGTGGCAGGAAAATAGCGCAATGTGCCCCGCCGTCAAACTGGAAGCGATTTCTTTCCCCCCGTAGCTCCAGTCTATCTCTGTCTAGTTTCTCTCGTTTCTATTGCCTTTTGACTAGCATGGAGGTAGAATCGTTTTCCAAACTGGAGATAATGTGCAAGCAATGAAATAATATAGAGGCCCATAATATTTCCTACACAAGGTCTATCACTGTGCAGCGCAGGCCGGCCACAAAAACCTCTCCGAAATTGGGTAGACGGCCCGTTACCGCGTATACCGGTACTGTTTTTCTTTTTATTTAATGGGCTTCTACGGCACATTGCTAGTGATTCGAAACGGTCGAATCCATCAACCCCGACCCTTCATTATTATCTCTCTCTCTCTCTTTCTCTCTCGTTTTCATTCTTTCTTCCTCCTCTTTCTCTCTCTCTCGCTTTTTATTTTAAAAGGCCGGCAATGGATGTTTTTTCTTGTCGGGTTATGGAGAGACTAGTCTCTGCCTATGTCTGTCGGTCTTAGTTGGACGGGCCGCGCTGTCTATGTATGCTGATGCTCTTATGTGCCGCGGCGAAAGAGATACTACGGCGAAGACAGTCGAAGCAGCCCCAACATCCCTCTACGGTCATATAAGCTGGGCTGCTGACATTTCACCTCTGGCGAGATCGATTTTCTGTTTCATCTTTCGCTCCGACGGTTATCAAGCCTTTTCCCCCCAGAAAGTTTTGAGCTGCATGAGCGTGCGGTATTAGCAGTCACGACGACGGCAGCGGCGGAACCTGCACCGCACTCTTACACCGCATTCTCCTCTTCTTGCGGGTAATCTTCCCTCAGATGCCTTCCTCCCCCCCGTCTTCTTCTTCTTCTTTTTGTGTTTAATCATTTCAAGCCTGCTCGAAAGTGAGTACCTAATCACTGGAAGAAAACTCTCCCAGCGTCGAACGAGAGTATCGCGTCATTGAAGGACATTCATTCCGCAGAGGCGGCGGCGGTGGTGATGCTGGAAAAGAAGAAGAAGAAGAAGAAGATATTACCAGAAGAAAATGAGGGTAGAAGAGCACGGCCCCCTTTTTCGGTGCTGGCGTAGAAGGCACGCGGACAATTTACGATTTATGTCGGAAGATTGGCCGACTTCCATGCTCTTTTCCCAAGCAAAATCCCCCTCCACCCCCCTCTACCCCTTAAAGCCTCTATAAAGCTCTTCTTCTTTTCTTTTTTTTTTTTCTTTCCTTGGACAGGGAAAGAATCGAGGAAGATGGTGCACGAAAGGAAACGAAAAGAAGGAGACGACGACGACAACGAGAGAAAAAAAAATCCAACCGAGAAGGAGGAGGCAGTCGGAAAAATCGGGAGATCAATGGACGATAGATCGAAGTTGAGGGGCTTCTCGCCCGCGCTCGCTCGCTCGCTCGCTCCTAGAGAGATAGAGTCGACGTCATTCATCTCTCCGTTCTGTGTTGGGAGGAGGGGGAGAGAGAGAGAGAAAAAGATGCTTTTAAGAGAGTGAGGGGAAATATATGTATACATGCCGGAATCGCTCTTGAATCGCTAGGAAATGGAAACTTGGTGCGGCTCACTGTACGCATCAACGACAACAACATGCATTATTATAGCGCGCCTAGTCGGACGTGGTGTTACTTTGGTAGTCAACTGATTTCCTTTTGATAACTGCCCCAGTTTTTTTTTGTCGTCGTCTTCGTCGTCGTGAAGCGAAACTTTTTTTTTTCTTCTTCTTCTTCTTCTTCTTCTTCTTTCGACGTCGTCGTCGTCTATCCCCTCCTCCGCATTTCCTCTGGGCCCTCTCCCAGTCAAATAAGTTGGCGGTCCAGCCCAGTCCGGCACAACGCTGGCGTGTGCGCAGCATACTATAGGCGAGGGCGACGGCGGCGGACGTTATATATTTCGCTCACGATAAGCAGACTTGGGTAAATACATTGCCTGTCCCCTCCCCCCAACGTCGTTGGCCCTATTGAGGAAGTTGTAGTTCGCCTAGTGCCTCTCACTCGACGCGGCATAGTTCCCATAGATAGCACAAAGCAAAAAGAGACAGAGAGAGAGAGAGAGAGAGCGAGTGCATGAGTGAGTGCGCGACTTCATTCGCCTTCACCCCCCAAAGTTGAGATGAACTTTTGCTTGTTCTCGTTGAAGCGACTAGCAGCAGCTACAGTATAGGCAAAGGGGCCCGAACCAATTTAACGCCCATCTTAGGGAGTCAACTTATCTATGGATCCCATTCATTAAGCATGCTGCCTGCCAGTCGTCTACTAGAGACCCCGGCCGCGGCCACCACCACCACCACCACCACCTTTCCAGCCCTCTATCCACTGTTGTAGTGTGGCGTACTGATAGATCGGATTGGGCGGCGGTCCGGTCCCCTCCAATGATTCAATTGGCGTCCAGAGAGACGGACAGCCAGATAGATGGGAAAGGGCGACAGAGTATTGTGTTTGTGTCGCATCGCAGACACAGCTCGGCGAATGCATGCGCTAGCTACTACTTCGTATAGAAACTGGATGGCCCAGGGAGTTGCCGGGACTGTTGGATCCCCCTCTTCTGTTTCTCTTCACTGCTGATGCCGCCGCCGCCGCCGCTGCCGCTCCTCCTGTTGTATAAAGGATGAGGAAACGTGAACGGACTTGGTAAGCGTGTTTGTCAATACGGCAGAGATAAAGCTACACTGCACGGAGCCTCACCGGAATGAAGACCGAACAGAGAGAGAGAGAGAGAGAGTATGGCTCATCAGTGGTAGCTCTATTGTCAATCAGTTTCCTTCACTTGGGCCGGCTACATGTAACATGTATACACGCTCTCAACATACGTGCGCTTCCGTCCAATGAATAGCTTCCCTCCGCCACCATCACTTTGCCGACCCGAAGTTTCCCAACTCGATCGTTTCATAGAATAGTAAGTGTATCCACGGCAACAGCACTGGAGTTTGGAAAAGCCTCAACATTGATGGGAGGAGCAGCGGAGAGAACAAGGGGGGAGAATTCAAGTCGATTCTTGTCGGCTCACGCGAAACCCAAACACCGACCTAGCAGCTAGCGGAGTAGTAGGCGCGCTCCGACGATATTGAGAAGAAAACAAACAAAACAAAGTCGTCACGTTATGTTCGCTCATCTTTCATGTTGGCACGAGGAAGGGAACAAGAAGAAAAAGAAAATCGACGGGCGACAGGTTGCCATATAACGCCGACGGTAGCTTCATTTTTGAATGCCTGCTGCTGATTGCACATCATCCACTCGACGTTGCGTTGCTGCTTCCCTTTTCCAGCCACTAGTAAATTATTATATATAAAGCTCTTGTTGGAATCCCTTAGCTGCTGGATACGGCCGTGATTAAGACCCGAATCGGCTAGTTTCCCTAGTTGAAGTGTACAAATGGAATTCTTCTTCTTCGCTGTTGTAGACTGTGCCCCTCTCATCTCCCCCGCTGTTGATGGCGAAAGAAGTCGCCTGTGAGAGAGAGAGAAAAAAAAACAAAAAAACAGTGGACCTCTCCAGTCGGTCCGATGTTCTTCTACACGCGCATTCGTGTAGAAAGTCCCAACGTATTGAAAAGATGGAGAATAAGATACGAGAAAGGAATGTTTTTTTTTCTTCTTCTTCATCTCCGTTTTTCCTTCGGCTCTGTCCGTGTTTTGAAGAAAAGAACAATAGGACCTCCTCGTGACTGATGGCACCTCGTAGTACCTTCAGCGATCCTCCTCCTCCTCCATCTGCGTGCTGGCCGTGGTGGAAAACTCGTTCCGCAAAAGTTGATCAGAGAAACGAAAGGCCGATGGTATTTTGAAGTGGGTTTGTTGACGTCTACGGTCACTGACACCCCGGCTGCCCCTCCAGGACGAAATGAGCCATCGATCACGTGCGACCGACACCTTTAGCAGGACAAGGTGAACCTCGACTGGTTGACTAACGAAAATTCCTCCTCCTGCTCCGCAATGAATGAAAGTGGAGGAAAAAGAAAAAAAAGAAAAGAGAAAGGTACGAGATGATATACTGTACATTGAGGGTTTACAAACGACCTTCAAGTAGACAGAAAAGGGGAACATTTCTTCTTCTTCTTCTTCTTTTTTTCAGTTTTCTATTGAAATGGATTGGAGATTAAGCCAGTCGTTAGCATAAGCTCATCTCTTTTGGTCTTTTATGCCTGGTGCTTGTAAACCACGCGCACGTCTACTTGCGATCTTAGCCCGGTTATTTATTCTACATTGTAAGATTATAAATATGTGTTTTTTTTCTCTCTTCTTTCCTTTCTTTTTCTCCAGTTTTTTCTCTTTTTCTTCTTCTGTGCCAGTGAATGGCCCGTCCATCTGTCTACCTCCGACGGGATGAAATTGATGAGAGCCGCTAGTAATGTGAATGGTTGTATCAGCGTTTGAAAACGAATTTTCACCGTTCTTTAGGAATCGCGTCAGGGGAGGGCGAAATAAGAAAGAAGGAAAACCAAAGAGGAGAGAGAAAACTTGAAGAGCCAAGAGAGAGAGAGAGAACGAGGGGGCCCCATCGTGGCAGCAGAAGCAGCAACGGGGGGTGGCTCGTCTCCAAAGCTGATTAGGAGCCCATTCATCAGTCTATTCATCACGCTGGCAATCCCCTTTTGAAATCGAATTGAGTCGCATCGTATACACTGAAGAATATGTAGATGTATATAGACTGCATACATAGCTATTATCTATCTATATATATATAGATATTATTACGCAATACACATCTGTATACAGAGACAGTCGAAAATGAATAGAGAGGGGGAAAAAGAGAGAGCGAAAATTGTGAAAAAACGCACGCGCAGAGATGAGGGGGAATAAAAAAAAAGAGAGAGACAGGCGAGGAGAATGAAGAAATGGCGCGCGTTTTTGGAAATCCTGATTGTTATTAGAGTCCCAGTGATTTGAAATCATGATTGGAAGTTCAAGGGTGATGGGTCCCGGGCTCTTGCTGCGTCATTATTGATTTCGATCTTGTCGGAGACTATTAAATCGTGAAGCGAGGCAGAAACTGCGTGCATTGCAGCACACACAGTCGGACGCCCAGGACTCGTAAGCTGCTTACAAATGCGGTCGCGAATATCAAAAGAGGGAAAGGACGGGGGAACGAAAGAAAAAAAAAAGAGCTAGTCAACGATAGAGAGAGAGAGAGCCTGGAGAAGTGGTAGTACAGTAGTAGGATGGGTCGGTTGAGTCAGTTAAGTCAGTTGGCCGGGACCGATAGAGACGAAGAAGACGAAAGAATTGGATTATGTACCGGCAAAACTGGAAGCTTATAAAGGCTGCCTGTGACGACGACGACGACGACGACGACGAACACGCGGGCAGGGAACATTGCCAAAATGGGAGAGAGAGAGAACGAAGTGAGCTGGATCGTTTTTCTGGAAATTCGGGGTGCGCCGAGCTGCGACGTTACTTCAAATCAAAAAGAGAAGGGAGGAAGTACATAAATCCATAGATATGACATCAAATGGTGTACGCGGGTTTCCCGACTTTGGGTCGTTGTCGTCGGAAGAGGCCGACTCGGCTCTCGCTCTCTCTCTCTCTATATATATATATCGCTATCCATCTCTTCCCAGCAGTTCCCTTTTTGTCGCTCGCCCACACTCGCTCGTTTTCTCTCTCTCTCTCTCTTGCGCGCGGCCGGATCGATTTGGCCGGGCGGCAGCGGCGGATCGAAGAGAATTTTCAGAGTTGATGGTGGCCGGTACTGAAGCAGGAGCAGCAGCAGTACTGACTTTGGCGCGCGGAGGCTACAGAGAGGCTATAATATATATGGCATCATTAATTCCAGCTGGCTGACATCGATCGGCCTGCATGATGTTTTAATGCCATCCGCCCGTCAGATAATCGATAGCCCATCATTACTTGTCTCCCTCTCTCTCTCTCTCTCATCGTCTATTCCCCCTTTCTATCTGGCTCTCTCTCTCGTTCTCGTTCGCTCTATCTAGCCCGGCTGGTCATAACAAACAAACGGCCGTCTTGTCAGAGCGCTCGGTCGGGGGGCAAGAGGAAGAAGGTATAGTCGTGCGCACGCCGAGTGGAAGTTAATTGCGGACTGTGATGGAGAGGAATTCGGCCGATGACAATTGGGCGGAGGCTGGAAAGGCCGCAGTAATACAGAAGAATGAGGCGCCCCTTTGATGATTTGACCAAACGTTGGCCGTACACGGCTATGTTATGTGTACAGCAAGAGCAAGAGCAAGAGCAGCAGCAGCAGCAGTCACTATGGCGACTCGTAGTACGGCCAACTCGCCGTCTTTTCTTCTCGTTTAATTGGGCCAATAAAAAATCAGAGAAGAAAAGGGGCTTTGGTCCAATTTTCGTTGCAGCATCTTTGTTGAGCACAACTCCTGTCGAGATGTGAATAGATTATGCGGCTCGGCTATAAAACCAACTTGGTAGTGCATTATTACTACTCCGGACGGATCTCTCTGGGCGCAGCCGATCCTATCGTCTGCCAACTCGGTAGCCCGTTTTTCTTTTTTCTTCTTCTTTCTTTCTCCAATGCTGCTGACTCGGACCCTTGTCAGTTGTTAAGATTTTGACGGCTGACATATTTATAAGAGCTTGCTACAATCGATTCGTCGCTCTCCCTTTTTCTAGACCGTCACAATTGTCTCTCTCGCTCCATGTCTTGCGTGCCGGTTACAAATCCTCACAATGTCACTTTGGACGAGGCGCGCATTACCTTGTCAAGTCACGTGCATCCTGGACACGACAACGAAGGCGACTACGACTACTACTAGCGCTCGGCGTTCTAGATATAGTATGTAATACACCCAAATATATATACATAGAAAGAGAGTGTGTATACATACGTATATATATATATAACGCTCCGCTTGAAAGGAGACCTTTTTACTCACCAGAGACCCGCTGTTTTATTAATTGATCCACTATACTATTCAATTCAATGGGAACCTGACTGAATGATTAGCCCACCCTGCGGACTCGGCTTGTGAGTCGTTTAAATCCTCCAAGCACGCCCACACCCTGGCACCACCAGCCGTGGAACCGGCCCGATGATCCAACATTTTTTGTTTTCCTTTTTTTTTCTTTCTCCCTCTCTCTGCTCTCTTCTATTCATTCTTATTCGTCTATTCTTTTCTCCTTCGTTTTTTTACGATCGCGGACCAAACGCGTTCTATCGAGTATTCACGACCGGCTTTTTTCTTTACTATTCTTTTCTGTTTGGTAGGGGGTCCTTGGGCCTCTTAGTAACGGGAAAGGCTAGTGGATTTTGGCATGTGTCGACCACATAAAAACTGCAAACTGCCTCCGTCGTTGCGCCGTCGTCGTTCGTGCGCGCGATTGTCGCCCGGACGGCCCGTCACGTCTGCCCATTTTCTCCTCTCTTCCGCTCTCCGTGAACTCTGCTTTGGCGGTCGAACGTAGTGGTAATAGTTGCGCTCCAACCCTATTTCCCTCCAGCTCGACGTCGACGGAGAAAAAAGGTGGCACACGCTCGACGAATACATCTATCAAAACATCTAACCAAGTCTTTTCTTTTTGCCCTTCCTGGCGCTCGCCTTCTCTTCTACCCAACTCGGGTTATTGTCGGCTTATATAAGTGAATCCCTGGAAACGACGGCGCTGGCCCTGTCACGGTCTCGTACCGAGTCTTCATGCCCTTTCGGCCGATGAGAGCGCCTTCCGAGAAAGCAAAAAAAAAAAAGCAAAAAAAAGGAAAGACATGGCTCGACGCAGCGCCCGCTGCTGGTCGATGCCACTGCGGACGGGCTCTACAGTGAGCGCACAGAGATAATGGAATGAATCGGCAGAATCTGTATAGCTGCTCCCTCCCGATTTTATGTACTACTCGTCATGTTTTGAATGCGTTTCTTCTTCTTCTTCTTCAGTTCGTCTTCTCTTTTTTTTTGGAGGTCCCTCTTGGCCGCTCGCTTCTTTTCACTCGGCGCGCCGGGCAACGTCACCACTAATCCGATCGTAAACGAAGGAAACTCGGTCGTTTGGTCTGTCCTTTTCTCGAGTGTTGGTGAGGGACGGACAAAAGACGCACGGGGCGAAGAATAAGGCGCGCGCCAGAGGGTTCTGCCGTGGTCGAGAATGGATTCTTAGGCTCTTTGATGGCCTCGGAACGACGGTCGCGGCTGTGGCCGCAATCGAATGGTGCCAATATGGTCAGCTCATCTCGCCCAGTTCTCCGTCTACTGCCGTCGTCCACCAGCAGTGATGGGCGAAGATGTGCACGGGGGGTTCCGTGCGGGGATCCAAACTGCCAATGGCTCCTCTCGTCCACTCCTATCTCTCTCTCTCTTTTGCGTTGTTGCTGCTGCTGCTCCACCTCGAAAAGAAGGAAACGGAGAAGAAGACGAAGAAGAAGAAGCTGGGCTCTCGGGCCATTTGTTGTCTGCAGCACAGGGAATAACTGCCGAGCCATTGATTTCCAAAAAGGGGTTCTTCCGCGTCCATTTCCACATACGTACATGCACCACGGCGCTCCGCCCGTCCCGTCCGCCTTTTGTGTGTGTTTTCACGTCGACTGGAAATCGTATACCATTCTTCTTCTTCTTCTTCTCTTTCTACGTCTTCGTCTATTCTTTTTTGATTTCTATTTCTATAGAGGCGGATGAGAAGGACGTCGTGAGAGGCAACTGCCAATCGGCAGGATCTACACACGGTTCGATGTCTGGGTCATCTCTCATCATAATAGCCGATGATCTATTGTGTTATGCCGTATTGTGTGTGTCGCTCTATGCATACAATTTTTTTTTTCTCTCTTTTAATTTTCCTTTTTTCGTCTATTTTTGGGTGACGTCCTCGACGTTTCCATCCAACCTCCCCCGAAGGTTTCATTTTATTTTTTTATTTTCTCTCTCTCTCTCGTTTTCTTTTTGTCTCCATCTTTTTTGTCTCCTTTTAGTTCTCAACACTGATGATAACTATCATCCAAATATCCTTTAATAACACGAATGATGAGTCGTAAAAAATACGGGGGAGGAGGAGGAGGAGAGGAAGAAGAAAGGCACGCAATGGCCTCCTTCTCCTTTAGCCGTTCGACCCTGCCCGGGCGCCGTTAGAGCCATCCTTCTTCTTCTCTCTCTCTCTTAAGCTTTCCTTTTTTTTTTCTTTTAAATTTTTTATTATTATAATATAGTATATACTGTATATACATATATATATACCCATATATCTATCTATCTATAGAAAGCTGTATAAATATATATTTTATTTTTCCTGGCGGGAAAGAAATCAAGTTTAAATGGTGTCCCACGTTATATTCTTATTTCGTCTTTACGGCCGGTGTGTGTCTGTGTGTACATGTGCATATAAAACGGGCAGTAAAAAAAAGGGCAAAACAAAGCCAAACGGGAAAAAATAGGAATAAGGAGCTGGTGGTGGTATAGCGAGACTGGAGCGAGAGGGGCAAAACTTTTTGGGTAAGGAAAGTTATTTTCTAGCCTTTTTTTCTTCTCTCTCTCTCTTTCTCTCTCTCCTTCTTTTTCTTTTTTAAATATATGGTTTATATTTACTGATGGCAAGTCTGCAATTGTAGAGTGCCGTTGAGGAACAAGAACTTGACACACAACACACACCAGCACCCACTCAATAATAAAACGAGTGGGAGCGAGAAAGAGAGAAGGGTAGAGAGAAATGGAGGAAGAAGACGAGGAATTATGACATCATAAAAAGCCAGTTGACTGGTTGAGAAATTTTCTGAAATAGCCTCCCGAGTTAACGGGGGCGACGACGAGGACGAGGACGACGAGCGTGCAGTGCATTCGAAGTTTTCTCTTTATTTTATTTGTGTGTGTGTGTGTGTGTGTGTGTGTGCGCGCCGAGAGAGGGAGGGAGGTAGGCGGCTATCAAAAACACATGAAAAATGTCCCTTCTTTCCATCCGCGCCTATGCCACTCTTTTCTCTCTGCTGGCGCTCCGAGTCGCGCTGTCTCTCACTCACTCACTCACGCGCTCCCTCCTTTTATATCTTTTTATTTTTATTTAACTCTTTCGTGACGATTTGTAACCATCTCCGGTCCGTGAAGCGAAAAACGCGCACCCGCTGCAAACACGAGCTAGCGCTTCATTACCCAATCGTTACGCGTACAGGTTTTTTTTTCTTCCTTCCTTCTCTCTCTCTCTCTCTCTTATTTATTTTTCTCTCCTTTTTTTATGAATCTCTTTTCGGGAGCTGCACTGGCGGGGGTTACTTGTTACCACGGCTTTTCTTTTATTGGCGCTGCGGCTTTAAAGAGGAAAAACACCCCATCAAATTGCTTATTCAGCTTTTGTCCCGAGGGTGCCCAGAAGAGAGACCGTGCAAAGCTAGTAAACAGGGGGAGACTGACTCGGTTGGTAGCTGGGTCTGGGTGTAGTCGTGGTAGTAGCAGCAGCAGCAGACTAAGCAGAGTCTCTCATTCTCTCGTCTATGCAGCAACTCCGGGATAGAGCGTAGCGTGAGCCGTGCCGCGCTGTTAGACATGTCGTGCCGGCGTGCACGTCCGCATCGACACCAAAGTCTTCTCAATCCATGCTTGCATGGAGCAAGCGGGGGCTATGGAGTGCAGCAGTCTGCGTGTGTCAGCGCACATCTGGCTTTCGTCCTCCTCTCTCACCCCTCTTTCCTTCACTCTCTCTCTCTCTTCTCTTTGGATGATGAACGACCAAACGAACTTTATCGAGGTCTTTTTCCTTTTTCTCCCAAAGCTCTTAACTAGTTGAGCTTCGCTTCTCCCAATAGTTTCGTTCGATGTTCATAATTGAACTTCAATGATCCCCGCTTGAAAGCTTCCTCCTCTTCTAGATATTATGCTTTTTCACCCCAGAGTCCCAGACTTTTCTTACGGGGAAATCTTTCAACTTTTCCCCGTCTTTCCATTCGTGCATCGAGAGGATATAAATATACCGTACGCTCCTTTCCTACCTCTCTTGATTATTATTTTAGAAGGGAAGTGTAAGTTGGGAATATTCGAGTATGGTTGGTCTAGGGAAAGTAATGAATAAACTAACGAAGGTCTTTAGCCTCTTTAATAATAATCAAATAAATTTACTAACGCGCCGTTGGTCCTCTTTCAAATTTCACAACGCTGGTTCAGTCGTCTGCTGTAAAACGTGCTTTCGAAGTTCGATTCGGACTTTCGGACACCTTTCCTATAAAGTAGTTTTTTTCAGTTTTTTGTTTAGACGTGTCGAGTGATTTGGGAGGACATTCCAACTTTTTCCCAGTTGACTTCGTGAATATCTCATTCTTTTACACAGAAGTGCGTGAATGCTAAAGTTTCATGAGTTACAAATTAATGTGAAAGTGAAACCCTCAGGCGACCCAGCTGGGATGTAACATGCAGGTATTAGTAAGAGTTTTTAAATGTTTCAGCCTCGAGTTTCGACAATGTGATTCCCTTCATTAGTTTTCTTCCCATTAAACGGGTGACATCTCAATAATATTTAATGTAAGAAAACAGGCGTCGTGTGCAGATAGTTGATAACATTTTTGTTGTAACATAAAAAGCTATCTTGCTTTCTATTTAATCTGATGCACTTGGGTACATCAGATAAGACTGCAAAATTTACTGCATGTAGCCAACTAATTGGATATCATTTCCTATTTACTTTGTGTCAGAAAATAGAATAGCGATAGCGTTGTAAAAACAAAACAAAAAAAAAAAAAGACAGCGATCTGTTACAATCGTGCAGGACATCCCCTATACATAAATATATATATAATATATATATATATATGAACGCGTGCACCGGCGGCATCTAAATCAAGGATAGGGGGAAAACAATCCGGGCCGTTGATTGCTGGGCGAGATTTCGTCGATAGGAGGAAAGAAGGAGGAAGACGAGCGAAAGCCGTGCACGTCCCGCTCACGGCCGATCGTGAGCGTGAATTTATATCTTTACCTGTACTCGCCGATAGTCATCACAGAGAGAAAAAAAGGTCACGAGGAAGAAAAAAATATCGAATGTGTCGCGCCAGCAAAGGTTCAACAGCCGATCTGTATCGCATCACTGGTTCTTTCTAGATATATCTATGTTCGTCCCGGTCGTCCGTCCGTCCGTCCGTTTGTTCGTTCTTTTCTGGGGTGTCTCTTTTGTCTCTCTAGCTCCAACCTTGGAGTCTCCGACCGCATACATATATAGAACTGCAGCAGCATGTGTATCAGATGGTTTAGAGCGATCAAAGAGACTGACATGATGGCAAGGGTGGCTATGGCGCTAAAGAAGAGGCGACTGCGAGGGGGGAGAATCAATCGAGATGTGTGGAAGCGATTGAGAAATGGGAAATCTGTACATTACGGTCGTCTCTCTTAATATTATCGATGATGTATGCATCGTGAGTAGTCGAATGAAAAGGTCGAAAGGACGGGCCAAGGTTGGTTTTGTTGCGTGTGCCGCCCTGACTGTCATCACCACACGTCATCAGAGACGTGTTTTTTTGGCCGGCGGAACGTTTTGAATAGGGTGGGAGGGGATTTAAGAGTCGGTTGACTGGAAAAAAAGAAAAAAAAGGAAACAAGTCGCCTCCTAAAAGTTAAGGTTTCTTTTCGCTCCAAAGTCTCTTCAACCGAAAGTTTCGGCCTGGCACTCGCGCACAAAAGTGCCAGCAGTCGGGGCAGCCGTCAGGCTTTGCTCGGATGCATTTGCACACAACGCATCGCTCTGATATCGATGACTTTATTGAGAATACGATACTTTGTTGGCGACTTTGCTACACCGGTTAACAGGATTTAGAGGGAGATGACATGGCTTGTGCGCCAGTTTTCACACCTGATTAGCCGCGCATATAGTCACTGGCTCCCTACACTCGTCCATTTATCTTTTGCTTTCCGCGATTCACTAAACAAGATAAGAGACTAAAGAGTCAACGTGGTGGAAACTTTTAGCTTTTTGTCGGGCCCAACTAGTAAGTAACTTTCTAATCGGATACTAAGAACCATGGTCTTCTTCGTCGTCGTCGTCGTCGTTCGTCGCTCATTGCACGTTTCACCCTTCGACGACGAGGAAATAAACATTAAACAAACGCATAACAAGGGAGTGGGGGAAAAGATGAACTGCGATATGGATAAGAGCATAATGTTTCTTGCCGACGTCGCCCGTCACATGGGATTTAGAGCTGACGAGCGATTTTTTCGTTTCCCGATGCGTTGTGCGCCGAGCGCGACGTGCTGCCGCCGTTAAACTGGAGGAAGCCAAAGCAGCTGATCGCCGTCGTGGCTCAAACGCGCCTTGGACTATATAACGGGAGGGAGAAGAAGGAAAAATGAAAAAGAACTTAACCCAAGGCTCAAAACCTTATAACCCATAGAGAAACCTTTATAATTGAAGACCCATGCCTGGCTCTGTGTCACTATGTGCATGTCCCAATTCCACGTCTAATCCCCCACTTAAGAGCATTAGCTTCCAAAGTCCACGAGTCACTATGCTGCGCCATGGTCTTACACAATATTATTGGCTTTAGTCTCCCATTCCTCTCTCCTGTGCCCGTCCGTCCGTCAGTCAGTCCATCCGTCCGTCCGTCTCCTCTCAACCACCAACCGCTCATTGTGTGTAATAGTCTTTTTCTGTCTTTTCCTTTCTTTCTTTCCTAGGTTACTTTCTTCTTCTTCTGTCTGTCTTTCTTTCTTTATTTCTTTCTATCTCTTTCCCCGGATGGTAGTACAACAAATCTCTAAGCCGAGCGAGAATCAAGTCTTTTCTATAGAAAAGCCACGAGGCTAAAAGGAGTAGTAGCTATAGTAGTTCCAAGGGGATGTAACAACACAAGGGAAGAAGGGAAAAAAAAAGATCGACTATGCAACGCTGCTGCTGCTCTGGCAACAACAGACGACTTGGCCTCTTGATGGTTTGATAAGGAAATCATTTGGTGGGTTGGCAAGTCGATGTCATCGCCTATTCAAATCTTCACCTGCACTACCCCCCCCCCCCTCTACCTCGTCCTCCCTCTGCTGCTCTTGTACATTTCTTATTTTTTTCTCGTTATTGTCCAAGGATTTCCTTTATCGTCTTATTTTTCTCTCCGTTCTATTCTTCTCCAGCCGGGTCGCCTCGTCAGAAACCGTCAACGCCATCGCTAGTCTCTCACTAGTTTCCAGAATAGAAGCCTGGCCTACGTGGTAGAATGGCCCTGTCTTGTCGAAGCGCTTCATCATCATCATCACGATTGCACGAGGTCGTTGTAGCTGCTGCTCCTGCTGCTGGTTAGTAGTCATTGTCGACAACGATTTTTGTGCCTTGTCATCGGGTGTGTCCTCCTTGTCTCCAACTCCTTATTCTCTCATATTCAACCAGGAAGAGAGACCGAAGATGAAAGAGAAGACGATGGGGGCCAAAGACGAAGAAGTATGGAAAGATTGCTCTTTCTTTCTTTTCTTCTTTCCATCGTCTCATCTTGAGAATCTGTCGGTGGTTTCAACATTTTTTTTTTGCTTTTCGTTAGCTATCGTCTTCATCAAACGAGAGAGACTATCGCTTCCCAATTCGTATAGCCTCCTCCTCCATCTTTTCTCTTCCCCTGGGCTCGGCTGTTAACTCTTTCCTCTTTAATGAGATGTTCTCCTTTTTTATATTAGAGATATTTCTCCCCTGTCATAATTTACTCCCAAGAAATTAATATTTTTTTATTGATTTCTTATTTCTTTCTTTTCTCTTGTGTGTTTTATCACCCGGGCCGGGCTGCTTCAGCAGTTCCCCCGTCCCCCTCTTTTTATCTTGTGGCTGTATACTATACTAGCCAGCCAGTATACTCGGATGTGGTTTCCCGTTGGAAATAAGGCAACGAAAAAGAAAAAAAAAGACTTGATCTGATCTAGACGAGTCTATATACTTTGAGTATCTGGTTTTACTTCTTCCCTATTATTTTCTTCTCAGTCCTCGGGGTCTCCATTGCAATTTCTCTTTTTTTCTCTCTGTCTTTCTCTCTTCTTTTTCGTCTCCTTCCGTTGCCGGCTAGGAAAAAGGGGGAAAAAGAAGGAATGATGGAGACGGCGCCTAATATCGTGTTTCCCCTCTCTTTCGTCCGGCGAGCGTGTTGATTTTGGACGGAGGCGCCGCTGCCGCCGCCACTACTCTGCCGCTGCCGCCCTACGTCTATTGGGGTAGCAGCGTGGCTATGCCGCGGCGTGTGGCTAATGTTTTCTCCTCAAACAGAGATGGGCAAAAGCGGCCGCTCAACAAAACAGAGCGAGAGAGAGAGAGAGAAAAAAAGAGCCGAGAAAGAAAGAAAGAAAAAAAAAATCCTTCTATTGATTGTATAAATACGCGCGGCTCGTGTGATAGAACCGCCGGAGAGAATCAGAAAAAGAAGAAAGAAATAATAATAATAAAAAAAAGGGCGAGCGAGGGAGAACTGTGGACTCGTCGAGGAAGACGTCGAATGAGCGAAAGAAAAGAAGAAATAAAGTGTTTATAGTCAGGCGAAGAGGAAATAATAAGTGGGTAGCACCGAGAGAGAATCGAACGATTCCAGCGTCAGGTTTAATTGAGCGGAGCAAATGGCTTGAGCATAACACGGCCATCCATCGTGCGAAGGTTTCCTCCAAGAGTTCCAGTTGCTTTGGTCTAGCCTGCCCTCTTCTCTTTTGGTTCTGTTGACTTCGTTTCTCTTTTCCGTCCCTTTTATATATTTATCGGCCTCAGTCGTTAGACATTAAAAACTCGAGGAAAGAATTCTATGGGGGACAAAGAAAAGAAAAAAAGAAAAAAATAGTAAAAAGAGAGAGAGAGAAAAAGGGGCCGAAAGGAAATATGACGACAGCCGACAAAGCGTCGCGCAACCGATGATGAAGAGAACATCCATCAAATAACAAAACTGTCGGGACATTTTCGAAAGGAGAAGGCAAGGAGAAAAAAAGAAATAAAAGTTGCTTTCTGGTGTTGTTGTAGTTTTGTTGAAGAGGGGAGTGGATGGAGACATCATCGACGCCAGCACGAGTGAACACACGAGCAGAGCGACCGGCAGAAACACATTACCCTCGGTCTAACAAAACCAGCAAATGACAACAACGTCACCACTGAACAGCAGCAAAAGAGGGAGGAGGGGGAAGAAGAAGAAAAGAGCAAGAGAGAGAGAGAGAGAAGGATGTTACAAGTATATAGAAAACAGAGACATAAATAATAAGAGAAGGAAAAGAAAGAAAACCTCAAAATGACCGTGAAACACGGGGCTTTACCAGAAAACCAAGTGGCTTTTGCTATTCTCGGTGCACATATAACAAGTTGCGCCCGTCAGTGCGTCGATAAAGAAAAGAAAAAAAGAGAGAGAGAAAAAAACCCGCACATCGTCAGCGATAGACGAGGAAACTTAAGAACTGAAAACCCCTCAGAGCGGAGAAGGAAAAAAGGAAGGCTACTATACACACAACGACAATAACCGAGTAGGAGAAAGAAGAAGAAGAAAAAAACAAAGTATATACAGCAGGAAGAACAAAATATATAAAGCGCACTCTGGTCGGCGCCAAACGTTCACCGAAGGCGACCGCTGAGTAACGTAAACGGAAGTCATTTGCGCCTCGGCCAGAGAGTTGCGCGCGGGACTGTGAAATATTGCTGCAGGTAGCCTCACACTCACCAGAGACCCTTCTCCCGGATTTTTTCTACCTTTTTTTCTCTTTTCTTTCTTTCTTTCTCGAGCATTTAGTTGTTGTTATTTTTTCTCTGTCCCACCCACCTCCCGCCTGGCGCGTCTTCTCTAATGACGCCAATGTCTCTATTGACTCTAGTCCCTCTGCCTCACGCTGCTCTGCTGATGGATAACGAGTTCACATTACGATCTTGCTGAGCTGGGCTCTTTTTCCCTCTTGTCTCCCCATCTCGTGCCCTATCTATCTATCTCTCTCTCTCTCTCTGGAAAAGACCGCATGTGATCAGCGAAACGCAATTCATATTTGCTCACTGCGAGGTGTGGAAAGGGCAATCGATCTCTCTGCACTTTACCGCCTCTCACCGCGACGCCGACTTTAATGAAAGAATAACATCAACAGAATTCTCCTTCTTTTTGTCTGGCCCAACAGGACGCCGCCGACCATAGCAACCCGATGTGTCTGTGTGTCCAATTCGGTCGTTCCGTCTCTTTTTTTTGTGATAAATTCAGGCTCTGCCCTGCTGGTGAACATTTGAAGAGATCCCCAGTCGCCGTCAGCTGATATCGAGGGCGAACCGCGCTAAAAGAATTTCCCTTTTCTCAAAATATTGTACATTTTTTTTTCAAAAAAAAGAAGAAAGCAATCTATTTCATGTTGTCTCGCGTGCGCTGCCCGTATGAGGCGGACAACCTCCACAGTTCGGTCAAGGTATCATATAAAAAGACACATCAGATACAGAGCTCAAATGAGTGCGCCATATAACCGTCCCAGTTCCCTCAACTCGGGCACGATCCGACAGCCCCCAAACAAGGGTCATCAGACTTGGAGAGGCCAAAGAAACGTTGTAGGGGAATCCGAAGAGAGAGAGAGAGAGAGAGATGCGCAACCCGTGGAAGAACACGAGAGGCTTTCTGAAGAGGGACAGGCAAAAAGGAAGACAATAAAAAGGGGTGTTGCTGCAGTTCCTTGTAAGATCTCTCTCGAAATGAACACGGCTCTTGGTTACCTTTCTACGAAAGGTAAACACGGGCTGGAAGGAAGCTCCAACCCAAAAACAGAAATGTACCCTACGTAGTCGAAAACATAGAGGCCGATATCCATCTTGTTTCTTTCTCATATGAGTCCTCCTCGTCCCAGCTCTTCTCTCTTCTTCTTCTTCTTCTTCTTTTTTTGCATTATATATGACATCACTGGAGACGACACACGCAGCACAACCACACGGCTTCGCCCACCACCAAAACCCCCATGGCTGTCGAGAACGTCTCCGACGTTGGTGTGAGTCCTTCATTTACATCGCGCGGGCTCCTTTTTTTTATCTCTTCCATACACTGGAACATGCCGTTAAAAAATCGGAAAAGGGGAAAAAAAAAGAAAGAACACGAGGCATACATCTCCTTCTCTCTCTCTCTCACGTACAACACTCGCTGGCCAGGGCATATTTACGGCATTGGGAAAATAGGGATGGAGGGGACTTACCGGAGAGAGAGAGAAAAAATACGTAACACGCCTCTAACTCGGCTGAAGGCGAACAATCTTTCTATTCGGTACCTTTATTTTTAAATTTCTTTTCGACCGAAGGAGAAGGCAAAGCCAGAAAAAAAGGTGTTTTTGGGTCCTTGAAATTCCCACTTCATGTCTCCCGTTTTTTTTTTCCTTTTATTTTTTTTTAGTATTATTACGTTCATTATCATGTTTCCCTAATAAATTTCTGGCCTTTCGAAATGCTGAAAGCAGCTTGTTCTTTCAATTACAAAACGAAGCGAATAGAAAAAGAGGGGAGAGAGAATGGATGGTAAGCAGGAGGGAATAGAGAATGGAAAAGCCCTTGGAACAGAAGAGGGCGACGCTCTACCTAGTCGAGTCCAAGTCGAAGGAAAACATCTCTCCTCTCTCTCTCGGGCTCTTTTGCTTCTCAATAGGCTACGACGCAGCACTATGTCACGTTGAAAAGGGGGAAATAATGTTTGCTGTGGAAATAAGAAGCTAGGTACAATATACTCCAAAAAAGAAACCCTTTAAAGAGAGAGAGAGAATAGGAACGAATTGAAAAGAGATGTTTCAACCGAGCTTTTGACCCATATTGTCGACACAAAAGCATTTGCCTATAAGCCATACAGAACCCGTTTCACGAATTTCAATGGGACCCGACCATTTTCCCTTTCGAATTTTTCTCCCAACGGCCGGAGCCGATTGTCGAGTTCGGTCTCGCTCACCCTTCCACTTATTATTATGCTGTTATTCCTTCTTTTCTTCTTTGAGCGTTTTTCTGTCTTTCGCCTGTATTGTACGGCGCCGATTTCCCTTACAATATGCACGGAGCTATATGTTTTCTGCTGCCGACTTGGCCGAGTCAATAAGCAAGCGAATCGGCCATTGAGAGAAACGGCAGCTGCAACGTTTGCCGAACACTCCTCGAGGCGGAGGACAGAAGCGGATGCTTCTTAACCGGCATCGTCATCTCCGACTTTTATATTCTTCCATTCTTTTCCTTCTTCTTCTTCTTCTACGTCTCTTTCTCATGTCCGGCTTTTATAGATTCTTTGCACCTAAAAAAATCGAACGCCACTCCATTGACGACTTGATCCATCAAGGCACTTTACGGCTTGCTAGGAACTAGTGTCTATAACCTTCTTAGAGTTGCTCCTCTCTCTCTCTCTCTCCCGCCGTTTACTTCCTCAGACTATACTTCAGACGGCGGCGTCGGCGACTGTTGGCCCGAGTTCCTTGGCGTGCTTAACGATCTACGTCGGTTGTCGGTTGTTTTGTTTTTCTGTGTGTTGGTTGTTGTTTTTTTTTTCCCTGTTGTTGTTGTTGTTGTTGTTCAAAGAGGAAAGGGTGATTCAAGCTCGTCGCTCATCTGGCCCGTCCTGGGCGCGCTCGGCGCGGCTCTGGCCCGTTCATTCCTCATTCTTGGCGAGTTTTGGAACGCGATAATCCGAGCGGCAAGTTTGTCGATGTAATTACAATCGATGGCCTCGCCGTGATAAGGTGGGAAACGCCTCATCGATCCATCCTCGTCGATAATTCGACCGCATCCGATGGTTTTTCAAGTGCGGGCGCTTCAAGGAGGGATGATGATGTGCTGTGTGCGCGCTCGGACCGTCGGGCACAAAAGTGTGCGCCGTGGGTCCGTTGGCCGCTAGGTGGATGGGCGAAAGAGCTGGCCAACTGGTTGGCCAAGCGCGGAACACATTCACGCCAAAAAGGCGAAGCTGATTGAATCGATCCGCACGATTCCCAATGTTCTGAATACCAATCAACCTGCTGTGTGTAACACCATTTTCCCCCCTCTCTCCTGCGGCGCCGCCAACGCCGTCGTCGCCCCGTTCGCCGCGTCAGCCATCGCCGCCGGCTCGCGGTAATCAATCATCGTGCGCGCGTTTCGTCAGCCGCCGCGCGCTCAGATCGACCGGTTAATCATTCGCCGCTGTCTCTCGCTCTTTTCTTCCCCGCTCTTCTCTCCTTATTTTTCATGTTGGTTTTTTCTCTACCAACCACCCACCCACCCCTCCACCTCCATTTTGTTTCCCCGGTTTTTCCTGCCCCTTTTTCTTTAGATTCCTTTTTCTTTTTATTTCTGGGAAAGAAAAAAATTGTCGATGCGTCTTGGCCCTCTGCCTGTCTCATTTTATGATCAACTAGGATAATGATTCAATTTCCTTTTAACATCAGCAGGCTCCGTCGATATGAATTTCCCATCCAGCTGCGAAGGGGGGGGATAGTCCGCGACCTTTTCTGCCTGTCCGTGATTCTTCTGTCTCCTCTTTCTTCCGGCAGGATCCGTTCAAATGAATAAGCCGATTTGATAACGACGGGCTAACGACGGGCGGCACTTTGCCGAGCGGATGCTGCATCTCTCCTTCTCCGGTAAGTCCTCTTTAGTTTATTAGCATTTTTTTTTCTCCACCTCCTGCTTCGTCGTCGTTCGTTTGTTTCCTCCACCCTCGTTGAGTTTTCGGGGATTTGTTAATGCTCACCGGGCGTTTCGAATGACATAAGGAAACGAAAAAGGCGCTAGGGTGTCAGAACACGGGCTCCGTAAGTCGGCAGCAACTCGGTTCAGGTGCTTGACTGGTTTTGTCGACTGCTCTGGCTGGTGAAGATGTGATGAAGCCTATCCCGAAAAGCGGAACAATAACAACACCTATTTAAGAGAGGCCGCGGAAAAAAGCCCGTAATCAAAGGTGATAATACACGGAAGGGAGAAGGAGAGAGAGATCGGCCAGCCGTGATGGACTTATGGCGGGAAGTGCCATATGCAAGAAGAAGAATGGCCATGGATTAGGGAGCCATTACTAATGATGGGTTGAGTTGAGGCTTTTGTGGTCAACGTGACCGAATAATCGACCGGCTGCTTGACTGGACGTGTTTTCCTCTCGTTTGGTTTATATTCGAAAGCTCCATCCCTTGTGTTTTTATTTCCCTTCACTAAAAAGAGAAAGAGAGAGAGAAAAAACGGGCAATAACAAGCTCCGGTCGACACAACACGGCCATCGTTAGCCAGTGTAGACATGCGTGTTTTTCTCCCTCTTTCGCTCGTTCGCTTCCAACGTTTCTTCCCTTACGCTGGGCTGCTGCTGCTGCTGTCCCGCTTGTCTTGTCTTTATCGCTCTCTGGTTCTTTTTTTGTTGTTGTTGTTGTTGTTGTTTGTTCATATTAAAAGAAACAAATCCATTTCAGCCGCGTTCGGGCACCGCCCCGAGCATTCAGCGCCGACTCGATGACACAAATCTGCTCGTCGCACCCCTCTCTATACCTTGGCGCGTAATCTCCTGTCGCCCGGCAGCCATACACATTGGGCGTAATTGCTAATTCCACGGGACAGCGGTCGTATTCGAAACAAAGTGATCGTTTGTCGTTTTGTTGTTTCTCTCTCTCTCTCTTTCGCTCCCTCCTTCTTCTTTTTTTTCTTTATCTTGTTTTCCTTTTTCTCCTCGACCGTTCGCTCTTTATTGCTCTTGCAGCCATCGTTTCTCGGGGAGCGACAAATATATATTTATTTATTATATGCGCAGTGTACACATCTATATATTCCACTTCGATACCTCGGCTCTCGTGTCCCTTGTTTGTCTAGCTCCCCGTTTCTTTCATTTGGGGAAGAAAAGCGAGAGAGAGGGAATCAAGGAGCGACGACGACACGCAATTATCGACTGGCTGGATCGGCCAAACAGTTGCGAGACTGCCGGAGCGCCTAGGAACGGGAGAAATAATGGAGAAGGAGCTGTTCGTTCCACCATCTCATCTATTTATACTGAACACGGTCGTAAGAGGGGAAGGGGGGGGGGGGAGCGCGCCCTGAGCCGACTGACGTTATTCCCGCTTCCGCACCTCCGCTCCATCTGTATATGTTATGTTGTTAAAAGGGAAGAGCAGAGTTTTCTCTCTAAAGAAGAAGAAGAAAAAAAATGGGCGATAGAGAAATGAAAAAAAAAACTTTAAAATGAAAAGATGCGGTGTTGAAGTCAACTGCCTTCCAATCGATAATCTTCTAGCTCTCTCTCTCTCTGAGGAATTTCGGACACGGGGTCGCATCAGTCGATGATTCTCCGCGTCTTTCCCCGAAAGTCGTTTGAGAGAGACGGGTAGCCCGTCAAAGTCTATTATTCCGTCCGTCTCTTTTCTCCGTTGGTGGGTGCCTGGGCCGTCCCCTGGAAGCTAAATGCGATGCTCCGTCTGCGAATCTACGGCGTGCCGACAGACGCATTGGCACCGTCGGTTGCGTGTCAAATATCGTGCGCGCACCGAGTGAAACGCACGCCCAGAGCTCATCAGGCCAATCGATATGTACAGGTCTACTACGTACTTTCCGTAGCACCCGGCTATAGGCTACACCAACAACTTGGACGGGGGCTCCCTCTTGAGGGGGTCTCATCACAGGGAACGGCCTGTGTCCCGTCTGATGACTTGCTGCCTAAATTCCGCACGTGAGCTGAATCATTTTTCTCCTTCCCGTCTCTCGAGTTCCCCGTTGATGAATGAACGCCTACCTCATTATCACCCAGAGCGAGAACATTCCGTAATGGGCAACATCTCGGCGAGGCTGTTCGACGACGTCTCATATCCGCAGAGGCTGGGATGACGTCGGGAGGGAGAGAGATTCAAGTGTCGTGGTATTTCGCACCAACTCTCTCTCTCCGTCTCTATGTGTGAAGACAGCCGAGGGTTGGGGACTTTATTTTTAGACAGCGGCGCACAATGTGCCGCAGCAGTCAGTAGACGCGTACAACATGTGAAGTAAACAACAAAAAAAAACAACATTTGGTTTTTTTCGTGTCATAAATACGATCGAGTCGTTCAATAGCGAAAGCGGCTCGTCGGAGTTGCTAGGCAATTTCTATCTTGGATTTTGTCCTTGCTGGGGGGACGCGCGTCGCGTCGGTCAAAAGTTAAGAATGCCAATGTCCTTTTGAGTGCTCGTCGCCGCGGCATAAATGTAGTGATAACTGTGAAAAAGCCTCTCAAGTCACACGAAGTGTCGGAAGCTATTGTAATGTATAGCTCCGAGGACGATACTCTCTCATCCTGTCTCTCTCTCTCTCTACCCAACTTCTCTCTCTTTTTCGTGTGCTCTCTTTTTCCTACCCTCGCTTTAGCTCTAAGTGAAGAGCGTTGTTTTTATGACCGGAAATTTCGGCTATGATTGAATGTAAGTATAGTTGTGTGGCCGTCCCCCCTCCCTCCTCTCTCTCCGACTTCTCCAGTCCGTCAAGAGTTTTGTATTACGACTTTCTTCTTCTTCTTCCCTCTTTGGTCGTCGTCGTCGTCTTCTTCTAGTACTTGTCTCTTTACCGCCCCCGTCCGTCTTTCGCTAGTCGAGAGCGCTGTGCTGTCCACCGTCGTCGTAGAGGTTGTTAGGGGCGGAGGAGGAGGATCTTGGGTTTGTTGTTGATGCCTTTGGCTGCGATGCCATCCGATCCGCTCTCCAGCGAGAAATCAAAACCCGAGAGGGTCTGTCCTTGTTTCCTCTTTTTTTTTTTTTTCTTTTGGTTTTGTTTCGTTTCGAATGTGCCGCGCTGCCCGTCCGGCCGCTAATTAGTTATACCTGGTGGCAGGCACTCATCGTACCTCTTGGCCACTGTCGTCGCTCTACTTTGAGGTCGAATCCCGACCGTTACCGCCCCCGTTTCCCCCTTCTTTCTCTCTTCCCAGATTCCCGTTGCTGCCTGTCCGCCTTCGCACGTTGCTCCGGCGCCTATTGACCTCTGCAGCGCAGCCGTTCGGAAACTGACACATTTATGACCGAGTCCTATACGTACGTACGTTACGGATCTCTACTCGACGTTCGGATGACATCATTCAATATGCGGGGCAAACTGCTCCAACTGGCCTTACTCAAGGAGAAAATTCTTGTTCAAGACATCGGGGCCCGGCCAGACGGTCATTGATATGTTGATATGAGTGAGGAAAGGACTCGCGCGCCGTCCTTGTCGAGGAGGGTACTGCATGACAAGTGCTCTTAATGTATGTACGAATGTGATGAAGGTAAGAAGAGAAGCTGGAGCTGGAGTCCGGGATGAAAGAGAGGCGGCAGAAGAGGAGGGGGAGGCAAGGGTGGTGGCAGTGGTAGAGAATGGCCGCGATCCAAAGTATCAGCACACAGTGAACGAGCTTGCGCTGCTTTTAGTGATGACGCCAGTCAAGGCTCGACCTTTAGGGACGCGCTTTCATGATAGAGCACACGCCATCCGTCTCTTCTCTGCCCTCCCTTCTTTTCCACCGCTCCCGCTCACGCTTCTCTCTCTCTCTCGCTCTCGCTCTCTCCTCCTCTTGTGTGTTTTTGTTGCTTTTTTCTTGCCGTTGGCCCCCATTGACTTGTTCCATCTGCTGAATGCGCAAAAGTGTCGACGTCCCCGGCGGATATCTATTCCTAGTGTACGTTATCCATCGGCCGTGAGGGCGGGCGGCCCCCGCCGCTCCTCGCCACCGTGATTGTTGTGAGCTAGCTTTTGATCGCATCCGATAGAACTCGTGCAACTCCCGCACCCGATCCTCCTCGACGACCGATCGGCGCGGACGCACGCGCGCGCCTCCTGCGTAGATTCTTCTTTTCTTTGGGGTTTCTTGGTCAATGGCGGAAATAAACCACCGCCACCAACAGCAGCCACTGAGGAAAACTGCGTTTTTCATCCCGTACGGGAATATATAATTCTCTTTCCTCCCCAGTTATTGTTCCTTAAAAAACGATGAAACTGTCGAGAGCTCGGCAAACAAATCAAGATGAAAAATAGTGGCGGTTTTCCTTTTTATTTGCAATTTCTTTTACTTCTTTTTTTCCTTCCCTTTTATTGGCGAGGAGTTGTCGTGCCGTCGTGCGTTTGACAGTTGCAATTTCGATTTCATTTTTCTTTTTTTCTTGGGGGAAAGTCGCGGGCCGGAGGAGAATATATCGCTAGAGAGGAGAGAGAGACGTGTTTCAATCACGGGTCAATCACGAACACGGTCGACCGCGGCTAGAGACGATTTGTGATGATTTGCTCGATCGTGATACGAATGTTGTTGTTGTTGCCTGTAGTCAAGTGACTTTTGAAACCCCTGGCTCCCCCCGGCCCGACCATCCTCCGTCGTGATTTCGGCTATCGTGATTTGTGATTTCTAAATGGCGTTGTTATTTACCGGTGACTGGCGCGCGCAGCACCGTGTGCACGGGGTGGTTGACTCTCCTTTCCTCCCCCCCCCTTGGCAGCTATAGTAGTACAGCTCAGTTGAGTCTCCAAACTTCACAACTTGAGAAAGAAAACTGCTGGGAAAGTGGAAACCGCAGTCGGAAATAGATGGATGGAGAGGAGAAACAAAACGCCGGAATGAGGACAGATAACGCCGGTCTCTTAACTTTTATTCTCTCCATTTATGATGATTATTTTATTTCGTCTGCCAAGTGGGGGGAGGATGAATTTTGTTTTTTCTTTCCCCCGCCGTTTGTTGTTGTTGCTGCTGCTTGTTGTTTGCCTTTTATTCTTCCTTCTCCGAAATAACCCAAATTTCCTTTTCTTGCAGTAAAATGTTGGCTGTCGACATCTTTCATAGTCCGTCTGTCCGTTGCTGGAATTTCCTTGGCGTATTATTTATTCGTTTTGTGGTAGTTAAGTCCTTGGGTGCGTGTTGTGCCCGGTGATCAACGTGAAAATGACTACTTTTGGGGGGGAACCGGGAAAACTTACGGTCAGACGTCAGACGAGTCCGCAAGTCCCGCGTCAGCCTAGGCGAAAAAAACAAACAGAAATAACTCTCGAGACTTGTGTGGATTGTTGATTTAGACGCTCCTCCCTCCCTATCCGGGCCTTCTTCTCTTTTCTTTTCTTTTCTCTCTTTCTCTCTTTCTTTCTATACTAACTCTCTCATTTTGGCTGGACTGACCCCAAAAATAGCGGTGTCAAATTCTCATTACCGACGGCCCAGAGACGTGTGCCTGCTCGTGTCCGTGTCTGGCGTTTCCAAGTGCTTACTTCGTCCGACTACCGAACCGAACGCACTGCGATAGGATTGCTACTAGCTCCTGCTGCTGCCAGTCGGGAACGCCCTGCCGGACTTTCTGGACTGTGAGGTGTGCTCCAAGACGACGGGCCGAAAGAAAAAAAGAAACGGGCCGTGTCAGCTAAAGGCCGAGAACGAAACGAGACGAAAAAAAAAAACTACATATCGGCTATTAAAATCTAATCACCTCATTCTCTCTATTTGGTTCTTTTATATTCACCCGTGACTCGGCTCCGCTTCGGGCTGTCTACATTTTTTTACCTTCTCATTTGATGCGAAAGCCATCACCTGCACCACCCCGAACACAGATCCCATCTGCTGTGTCACGGCATATTTGACGTCATCACCGCCGGAGTAGTGGCAGTCCCGGGCTCCCAGGAAAGTCTTCTATGAATGAGGACAAGGGAGTTTCGTGCACTCACTGCGTGTATATATATATACACGTCTATATGTATGTGTGTCTCTCGATGGCAATCTGTCTCGACCCCTCGACAACTTACTGGCCCCAAGTACAGTCCGTCTGCTGCCCTCCCTTTGGTCATTTCGTCCCCACGTCACCTACAACTTTTTTTCCCTGGATTTTCTTGTTGTTGTCTTGTTTTGTTTTGTTTTTTTGTCTGTATCCAGACAGCACCCATTACAGCATGCTCCTATCGTGTACCGCCAACGCCTTGTCTGTTGGTAGGGAGAGACAACAAATAATAATAATAATGGACCTGCTACCAGTCTTTGTTCGACTCGAAAGTTATGAGAAGCCAACAACTCTTGTTGTCTGGCCGTCTGGTCTTCAAAATAGCATGAATAGCCGAATTTTTCTTCACAATAGGCCTATACCACACAACTATCGATCGACGCCCGTCTGGGAGAGAACAAAACTGATGGGAGGACGATAGAAAAGGGAAAACGGGCCCAGATTGTGTTGGTGGCTGATTTTTCAAGTGCGAGAGTTGAACCTGCGATGAACGGCTCCAGCAGCTAGAGAGTTTTGGCCCCATATTGAACCTTCGAAAAACAAAAGGACACGCACTCACACGAGAGGGGAGAACAAAGTCAGATTTTTTTTTCCTCTTCTTTTTTTTCTTTTTGGGTCGTTTCTTTTCTCTTTGCCCCTCCGTTTTCCCACTGTTTGTCTCGTTGTTCCGTTCAATGGCGCTGACTAATAATGAGCTGCTCCAACTTAACAACGGAAGAAGGCGTATGCGATTGCTTCAACAGACCCAGAGACCCCCGTCGTCAAGTGGGAGCTCACCACTCGCGCGAAATATCTTTTCCCCCCCAACGACCTCGTCTGCTTTAAATTAAACGCAGAAAACTTTGAGCGGAGATGATGAAGTGGAAGGAACCGTTGACGTCGACGTTTCCCGAAATCCTGTACCGATCAAGGCCGTCGGTTGTTGTTGATAAATGTTTCGAAAGTGGAAAAGGTCCCTCCACCGAGGATGGCACTGTGTTGTTGTTGTTGCCTCAGTTGGTGCCGGGATCAGCGTACCGAGCGTGAAGGATTATAGCAACGAAAGGAGCGCACAACCAGGGTCTCGGTATATAGTGGCCGGGGTAGTAGCTAGTAGCGACTACTACTACTACTCCGTCGGTAGTAGTTCAAGAGGAAGGATTTTGCTTGCATCAAATGTAGGCCCATGAAGCCCGTTGGTATCGACGTCCCAGCCGTCGATATACATAACCATTAACAAGCCGATTTTGACGGGGGTCGGATTTAAGGAGCGGGCGCGAGAGGCGGAAACCAGACACACACACACACACACACACGTGACTTTCAAAGGTATAGGCTTTGCCCAGTCATGCATACGCTGCTAGCGAAGGCCTTGCAAAGCAGAGCGTGCTTCCATCTCATCGTTTGCTCAGAGAGAGAGAGAGAGAGCACGTCGACAAGCGCCGCGCCGCATTCGGCCCAGCCGGAAAGGGAAAAAACTGTTGGTGTGTTTTAGTGTGGCAACGTCAGAGAGGCGATCGATGATTGATACCTCCCCCATCCATCTCACCCCCACATGCCTCTATCCTCTTAGCTCTCTCTCACTGGCGCGCTCTTTTTTTTTACCGTTTTGTTGTTGTTGTTGTTGTTGATGTCTAATCTTACGCGCACCGTCGGCCGATGCTAATTTTCTCTTTAGAGCGTAGAAGCGCGCGCTCGCGCACCGCACTTGTCTCATTACAAGTGTATGCCAGCAACTCTCTTTTCTCATTTCCTCTTCTTTTCTGTACCATACGTAGTACTTGCTCTTTTCTCCGGACTCGACCGAGAAGAGCCAAGAGGTCGGTGTCGTGACTTGCTTTCGGCTGCTTCTTCTTCCCGTCTGCCCTGTCTGCGGCCCGTCCATCTCCAAAACTGCCGGTTTCGTGATAATGCGCGCGGAAAAACTTGGCGCGGCTCTGACGAGTCGGCATTATTTGAGTTGGGTCGAACCAAAAGTGAAGAGGAGCGAATAAGAGCCACGAGCGAGGCAGCAACACAACAACGCGCGTCCGCGTCCATTCTCTCTCTCTATTCAACTCTCTGGATATACGTTGCTGTCGGCAACGTCGGATGATTCAGTGACGCGCCCATTGACAGCAGCTGTGGTGGTGGTGCCATCGAGAGTATTATTCGACCGGCCCTTCTTCTTCTTCTTCTTTTTTTGCTCCCCCCATTCGCTTTTTTTCCTCCCCCTTTTTAGATCGGTCGGGGGTTCCATTCTTCCTTGGACTTTTTTCTTCTTCTTCTTCTTCTTTCGCCCCTCGCTACTACTCCTCCTCCTCCTCCTCTTTTCTTCTCTCTTTTGTGAGTGTGTGTTTCGTGACACACACTGTTTCTGATGACGTCGCAGAGCTAGAAGGAGCCCTCGCTGCGAGCTAGAGAAAAGAGAAGAGGCACAAAAAAAAGAAGCGTCGGAAGCCCTGTCCAATTGTCCACATTATTGACAAGCTGTGGTGCTATGTGTAGGAGAGGTTGAACGTTGAGGGATGGAGCCAGAGAGGGCCAAAGTCAATAGGGACGACGACGGCGGCGGCGGCGGCGCGCTCCGGCCTTGCGCAAGTATTAAAAGCACACTTCTGCCCATCTGCCCTTTCAAAGCCGATGAGAGTTTTATCTCTGTGAATGGGCACTGCCAAGGCCTAGAAGCATGCAGCGTTTATATCTCGGCTAATCAATGACGCTGCTCGATCGTTTTATTGGACCATGGGGGACGATTCAATGCGACGCGCCCCTGTCAAGACTTGCTTCATCTGTTCAATCAAAACGCGGAGCAGCTCTCTCTCTCTTTCTCTCACCCCACCCTCTCTATCTCTGTTATTCGCATGTCGTGTCCGATTTACTGTAAATATATAGATTTGCTGTGTATGAAGCGACAGCCGGTGGTGGCAATAGCCCAGCGGCGGCCTGGCGCGCGCCGCTATTACTACTACTTCTACTACTACGTACGTAGCGCAAAGAGGGGAAATATAGCCGTTGTGCGCCCGTTGCCAGCTATTACGACTTTCGGTTAGTGGCTTCTGAATGATCCGAAAGCCAAAGAAAAAGAGAGAGAGAGAGAGATGATAGAGATAAAGTGTCGAGCCAGCGATTGTGGAAGAGCCGACAACGGGCGGATGGAATAAAAAGAAGGGCGACGGCCAGCGCAGTTGGCCGCTCCAGCATTGTGTGTGCTCGTTGCTCTGTGCTCTATTGGTCTGTGGCCAACTTGTTGATTAATGGCCGCGACAAATGCGTGATGGCTGACCCGCTCTCCCTCGCCGCACACACTCTCTCTCTCTCTTCTGCATATATATTTATATATAAATAGTGTAGCCAAAAGAGAGGGAAAAAAAAGAAAGTCCCTGCCGCAACGGTTCGCTTCTCTCATCTGCTTCCTTCCATCAATCTCTCGCTCGCTTCCACCTCATGTCTCCCGTCGTCCGGTCGTCGCCTCGCTACTTTTTGTTTTGTTTTGTGTTTTTTTTTTTTGCGCATAGCGCGCTCTGTGGAATTTTCCAGCGGACGCTTTAATGCCTCCGCGTCAATGTCGTTCGGTCGGGGACCTAGTAGTCTAACATTTAGTCGAGTTACATCATCGAGTGTCAGAGACAAGTGGCTTGATTACTCGTCACCGTTGAGTATTATTGAGCGCCTTTGAAAAATAATCCCCTAGCTCAGTGTAGTAAGGCTGCCAAACATGGTGTCGAGTGACGGGAATTGACGGAACGGTGTGCGCTTCGCTTTAGAACCGTCGACCACCTCGACGACGTCAAGATCCCCCCCTCCCTACGTTTGTGACTACATTACTGCTACTAGCAGTGTATGTTAGCGGGATTCCTTCATTCCTAGTGGCGAGAAGATTACGCAGATTTCGCAGCTCGGCGTGTTCGCTCTCTCTCTCCCCCTCTCGCTCCTAGCTTACTTTACGGTCACGCAAATAGGAAGTAGCGCTTTAATGGGCATGTCATGAAGAGGCGATAAGGACGCTTCTAGGATCAGAAGCCATAAATAGTTGGGTGGTATAGCCGGAGGATGGCGAGGGAAGCGAGAAATGAAATAAGCAAACGATGCACTATGTAGTAGTTGTAGTAGTAGTAACGTTCTAGCTCTTGTATGCCGGGCGCCGACCATATCGTCGTCGATCTGGTTTCTAGGGCGCAACGTGAATCGATCATGTCGCTCTCCTCCTTCGCATCCTGCGCGCTCCGCTCCTCCAACGTGCCCGCTTCATCTATCTTGGCCGCCGCACATTTCCCCACCAGAGGAATATCAGAAACGTGATGAGTGGTTCACATCGATTCCGTCCAGCATGTGGCATCGTTTCTCTCTCCGAGCTCCTCTCTCTCTCTCTCTCTACATTTATTTTCTCCGGCGCTGTCGAACGCATCGTCTGCTTCTCTCGACGACGACTGGATTTATAATAGACTAGAGAGAGGGAGGCCAACTTTTCTGACGCATTCCAACGATCGATTCGCCAACAAATCATCATGTCCTCTTCTTTATCTATCCTTTCGTTTCCATTATCTTTTCTGATTTGTTGTCCGGCAGCAGCAGCAGCAGCAGCAGCGCTGTGTGGCTACAGGGGCTGACCGATTGATTATCAATATGACGACGGACTATGTCGACCGCGTCGTTGCTGGCCCGTGCGGACTTGGCAATAGGTTTCTCGACAGGGGGTTGTAAACATTAAAATATTCTGTCAGGAGGCGAGGGGCTTATAGTAGTAGTCGTCGTCGTCGAGAGGGAACAAGAAGAAGAACGGAGAGAATAAAAAAAAAGAAAGAAAAGAAAGAAGAAGAAGAAGAAGTTTGCCCTCCGTTAATCGATAAGACTACGCCTCGTGTGCGTCTGTGCGATGACGCAAGACGCCACCCAGCCGTTTTCATTTCTTTTGCATACCTAGAAATGATGAAGCAAAAAAACAAAAACCAAACAAACAACAGAGGAAAAGCTCCTCCGGGAGGATTGGGGAAAACCGAAATAGCAACACTCTGACATTCCGCTTGATTGATTGTTAACTGTTTCAACATGGAGCTAAACGAGTTACCTACATTTGGCGGTCAACTTTTTCCGCTGGCGTCTCGTCCAGGAAACGATCGATGCCTTTTTCGGTGATTATTTCACGTTTCGACTCTTGTGGAAGAGTTCTGTCTGCGAGGGGAACAGGTTCTGGTTCACGGAGTCTCTCTCGCCAGACACTGGATCGATCCAGCCTCCGTCTAAAGCTCCTCTTTTTGGAGCGTCCTACTTCGGAAGGCAAGAAGATCCCAAGGATCTCCGTCTGTTCTTATGTCTACTTTACTAACAACTTATGTCTCGGAGCATCAGGACGATGTTTGGGGGGATGCTCGGAACTTTCGATATCCGGAACGGCGACATCGTTTCGCCAGACTGTCTTCCAGGTACTTGTGATTACCCTTACGATGGAAAGATCATTACGCGAGTCTTGTTAAGTAAGACTGCGCCCGTCAAAAGTGTCGACACTTTTCCCCAAATTCCAGCACACACTGTTTTGTGTATATATAATACAGTATAACATAGACCCAACTTCCTGACGGCCTGTGTATGTATCCGTGCGCACTTTCCCAGCGTCGTACGTTTTGCTATGTGCGTCAAGGTTGTCTGTGTTGTTGCTGCTGCTCCTGCGTCTATGTGTGTTTATGTGTGGAAACTTGAACCCATCAGAAAAGAGAGGAGAAGGATCGAGGAAGGCTCCCCCAAACTTGTGCCGGCCCCGGTAAAAGACACTGTCTCATTAGTAGCGTTTTCAAACTTACAAGAGGGAGGAAAATAAACCCTTGTGTCCCCCCTCCCTCATGTCTGTCCATTGACGTCCGCTCTCTCTTGTAGTGGGCCTATATACATCGCTGATTTTTCGAGTCCTCTTTTTTTCCTTTTTTTCAAGCTCCAATCGTTTCCGTCCCTCTTGTTTCTCATCCGTCTCTTTTTTCTCCCCTCGGCTCGGACGGTTTGACTGGCCATCGTGTATGCACTTGAAATGGCCTCCCCGAAGCCTCTCTGTCAACAACACCGCGCGCCACTCTTCTTCTGCTTCTTCCGTCCGTCCCTAGTTGCTGCTCTCGCTGCTGTGCTGCATATCTATATTACAGTATAAAGGACGGAGGAAAACAATCGAAGCGTAAAACCGGGAGCAGGGTAGTCTTACGCGCAGTCTGAGCGAGAGAAATGGGGAAACAAGAGAATATATACAGCAGAGAGAGAGAGAGAGAGCCAAGGCGAAGCGAAGAGAGAGAGAGAGAGGGACAATAGGACAAGTACTAGTAGTAAGCTAACTTTGCTCTGCTGACTAGTCACACTTGAGTTGAAGCCTCGGGTTCCTTATTGGGCAAAGTTGTAGCGGATAGCGCCCGCCGAGTCCGAGTTACCTTGATGATTAGTTGATTACCCTGTCGCATTTACGGAAGACGGAACAATCTCGGTCGAGGAGCACAATCGATCGACAATGAGAGAGAGAGAGATGGAGGGACGGAGCCAGCGCTGCTGGAGCGCCTGCTCCACTGCCGTCAAAATCAATCCGGTGCTGCACACAAATCCCCGTGGACGGATGATGGATCCCGTCCGATCCAGCGGAAGTCTCTCTCTCTCCTTCTTTCCACCCTCCCTCTTCTCTCGGTTCTGGCGGTTTCCTCGGCCGGGGGAGGAGAGAATTTTTCAACAATTGAAAATACGATGAGGGATGACGGGCCGGAGGCAAAGTAGCAGATAGGATTAGATATTACTTGCCATCCTCTTGCCAGCTGTGCGCTTCGTTCCGACTTTTTCCTCTCTCTCTCAAGTGGATTGGGATCATGTTTTCCTTAAATCCATCACGCGTCCGGCGCCTGTGTAGACGTCCCCCTTCGATATTTCGGACACTCTGAGCACCTTTTTACTGATTGCCGCCATCTCTCCTACTCTTTTGTGCAATCCAACTTTCCTCTCTCTCTCTCTCCCTCCTGTTTCTTCCTCTTTTTTCCTCCTTTTCCTCCCTTCTTTTTTGTGTTGGCTTCGTCAGGAGAAATAGACGACGACGACGTCGACCATGGGATCCAGTTTGTTTAGCGTCCGTATCTATCCCACGTTATCTCCTTCTCGCACACTCTCTCATTATTTATATGCACCAACACATCACGCACAACACATCAGCGAGCAGCAGTCGCTCCTCTCATCGGAAGGAAGGGGGAAACGGGTGGCGTTGGAGAGAGAGAAAGCAAAAAAATAAAAGAGAAGAAGAAGGTAAAAGGGGGGGAAAAAAAGAAGAGAGGGCGGAGGGTGCCGGCTAAACCTGACGTCGTAAACAACATTACCGCGCCGTCAGGCCGTTCTATTTTTTTCTTTTTTTTTTATATGTGTATACATTTGCTCTTGTTACTAACGGAGGAAACGCCATAGACGAAGATAGGCGAGTTGGTTGGGGGGGAGGGAGAGATGGCGGCAGGAGAATTGCTAAACTTGGACGTCGGTGAGAGAGAGAGGCGCAGAGAGGGGAGAATGTTCCACTGCAGATGGGGAAGTATGCGAATCATTTTGGCAGTTGAATTGGCACGCAACTCGTTTCCAGGAAGGACAACAACAAAAAAAAAGAGAGGGAAAAGATGGGCCAGCCAAAAAAATAGAAGCGGAAAGAGAGAGAGGAAAAAAAAAACGGTAGCGGCTCAAAAGAGAAATTCCAACGGAATATTCCGTCGTGTTTTGCCTCGATTACTTACAATCCTTCAATTATGCTCGCGAGAGAACGTGTCGCAACGCTCTTTCTGCGGCTCTTTCATCTTGTCTCCCTCTTTCAAGACGTGCCGACACTTTATTATTGTGACGCAGGATCGGTACTCTTTCATTCCGTCGAGTTGCATCACTTGTTTTCGCCGAAAACCGCATTCGTCCTTTTTTTCCTAATAACTCATTAGAATTGGATGGCACTAATTTTAGGTACCTCCTTTGAAGTTGTTTCCGCAGTTTCCTTATCTCACTAAAAACGAGCGATTTGCATAATAAAAGAGCCCGACTCGCGACTCCTTCGTCGTTAAAAATGAACGGCGTTTTGTTGTCGGGATCGGATTTGGAGCTCGGAATCTTTGAGTTGAACCCAACCGGCGTAGTTGGATGGCATCTTCTATCTTCTATATATATATACGTGATGATGTACGGCGACTGACTGTAGTAAATGGGATCGACGCTTAAATAACATATTATTGGGACGCATAATCAATTGAAGTTTACGGCTGTTCCCCCGCTGCGTTCACATCGAGCGTAGAGAGCGCTGCCATCGGAGACCACGATCATCCCCTATGTATAACCGCCGTATCATCCAGTCAATCACGACGGGAGTAGGGCGTTGTATTATTCGCCGTGCGTCGCGAATCTCGAGAAGGCAACGTGATGGATTCACCTGTTTACCATATGAATTACCAATCAATGAATGCAATATAGAAAGTCAGAGGGTGTCTTGAAGTGTGGAGGTGAGCTCTCTGGAGAGAGAGCCAGCCAGAGAGAGGCTTTGTGTTGTTTTCCTCGAGAAGAAATGGCCGCCAGCCGGTTAGTAACCGTAATCAGGAAAGGTGCTCGCGAGTGCGCTGGATCTACTCGTCTATACGGGCCGTTGTTCTATAGAGATGAGAGTGTAAACCCTATGATGCGCAGCTTTCGAGGTTGTGTTCTATGTATATATCTATTTAGTTCTGCCCCTCTCTCTATCTCTGCCCGGCTGAGCGTTTGTCTCTTCGATGCGAGATTTTCTGGCCTGCCCCGTTTCCACCTCCGCACGCACGCACGGTACCTCCACCAAGCGCGCGTCTAGTACTTCTTATGTCTTAAGCATATTCACTTCATTTGAATTTCAATGATCCCCGTTCTTAAAGCTGGCAGCGGGCCCTTTGCGCACTTCACGGAAAAGCACACTGAATACATGTATGTATGGATATATTTGTACATGCAATCCTCCGGCTATAATACCTCCTCCTCCGTCTCTCTGCGCACTATTCTACTGGCTCTCTTTCTCCTCTATCCTCTTTCTTCTTCTCTATCTGACTTTGATTCGGTTCGATTCATTAAACGTAACCGTGTAATACTCGGAATCGCCGGAGCTTTTCCAATCTTGTTCCCTTTTCCTCCCTCCCTCTCGGTGATTTTCATTATTTCTCTTCTCTCTCTCTTTTGTTTCCGACCCGTCGTCCTCGTTGTTAATGTGTAACGAAGGAGGAAGGAGGAGGGAAACGACATGGACTGCCGACCTAAGGCCGAAAGATCAAAACGAATAGCAAACGAGTATATAACAAAAGTAATTAAAAGCCCCCTAGCTCTAAATGGTTTTCGGGGGAGAGAAAACGCTACGACGATGAGACGGAAACACGGCAACGAGCTAGGGTGAGCTGCTGATTTACCAGAAAAACTGCACAAGAATCGAGAACGGTGGCTGCTGCTGCTGCTGCTGCTGCTGCTGCTGATGTTCGGGATATCTCTGTGTACACTGTATATTATATTGCCCCGTAAGTCTTTTGTTGCTTTGGCCTCCGTCAGAAAAGGAAAAGAAGAAAAAACCTTTGAGGGAGACAGAGGGGGGCCCTCAACAAAGAATGCAGCTTTGGAAATATATTGTAACGTAGGTTGAGAGAACGGGAGGTTGAAGGGGATCCCAGGACGGTGGGTTTGGCACGTGTTGCCTACATCATCCATAAATCACAGGGAGAGGGGATCCTCTCTCTCTCTCTCTTGCCAACCTCCCTCCGTGCAAACAGGCAAGTTGAAATAAAGTAGAGAGAGAGAGAGCTAGCGGCCAGGATTCGAAGCATGTCACATTCCGAACTTTGCTGGGGTGAGATGGGGGGGAGAAAGATCGTATATATAAAAAAAGAGTTGCACCGGACCGAGGGGTTGTGGGTTCAACAGATGCCAATCCACAAAGAAGGTTTAAAAAGGAAAAAAAATACCGAAAAGGAAAAAATCATGTCGACCTACACTAATAAATAAGAAAAAAAAGGAGGGAAAATACCGTATATATAATAGAGAAGGGGACACAACAAAAAAGTGGGGCGCAAAACTCTCGGCCATCGGCTATTGAATGGGAAGATACGGTTATCCATCCATGTCTACTATATATACATTTTTTTTTCTCTACTCTCTCCCTCTCTAGTCCGCTTCCTTCTTTTCCCCCTTTTGACGCGGAAGTGACGCTGCTCACGAGCCGTCGCTCCCATCCATGTCAGTTTCCATCCCTTTTTTTTTGTCGGGTCGCCCTTGCCCGTTTCCTCTCCAACGTCCGGTTGATAAACACTGGCACCATACGCACAAGCGCGTGCACGGAACCTCTCTTTTCCGATCGCTCCGATTTAAAAGGGTGAAAAGAAAAAAAAGAAGAAGAAGAAGCGAAAAAAAGGAAAAAAAAAACAGGAGCAGCTACTGTCGATGATGGCAGGATGACAGCGGCGCAAGGTGGTTATCACAAGAGGCCAAAAGGTTTTAAACGTGACCTGAAAAAAAAAAGTTTGCCGTGGCGCCCACTTCAAGGACTAATCCCACCCGGCGTGCGCGCACACACACGCCGGTATTCAACAAGTCATCCTTCAATGAGTTTCTCTCTGTTGCGTTAGTACGTAGGTACGCACCACTCGGTGGTGACTCTATGGAGGTGAAATTTTCACTTTTCTCTCTGACCGTTTCTTTTTCAACTCTGGCGAAGAATGTCTCGAAGGAAGACTTTTGAAGAAAGAGAAGTTGGCGAGGTGGGAAAATGAATCCATTCATCACTCGGATGATGGAGCAATAAGAGTATCGAGAAAAAACGGGCGGTGCTGGGCGAGAGAGAAGCCAGAAAATAGAGAGAAAAGAAACAAGACCGTAAAAGGATCCTCGATCCCGTTGGCAACGACGAGAGAGTAGGCCACGAAGATGAAAAGGAAAGACGAACGGGCCCCGCCGCATATTATACAGTTGACGACGTAGACACATCATATCCTCAGCCGTCTTTCTTTTTTTCTTTTTTCTCACTCACATACTTCTTTTTGGAGGTTCTCGCTATGTGTACAGTAGTATAACTCTGCAGGGCGCGCGCACTTTGGGCCGCCAGGAGCTAATGGCTCCGGCGTAGAGTCTCTCATTGACTTGCTCGGCTGAATGTCACAGCTCGCTCGCTGATGGCTATACGACGCTCCATAGAGTCAGAGTCGGAGCTTACATGTGAACTCGATGTTTAACGAAGACGTGGTGCTGCTATTGCTGGCTGCTGCTGGCTGCCTACGATATACAAGACGACTATCTTCTTCTTCCTGTTGGCAGAAAACTCTGTAACAAGAGACCCCTCATCTCTGTGCGTTCTTCGTTGGGGGTGCCACCAAGGTGGACGACGACTCCATCCGAGAGAGAGAGAGAGAGAGAGTCTTTTACAAACAAATAGGGAAACGGCGAGGTATAGAGAGCGCAGAGAGAGAGAGAGCATTTCGATGTTTCATTGCTTGTCTGTGTACGCTCGAACCAGATGAGGGAACCATCGGTTTGGGACTACTCTATAGACTTGGCTCTCTCTCTCTCTCTCTCTCTGGCCGGCTTTTCTTGGGGGCCCTCTCTTGTTTCGTCTATCCGCTTTCTGACTTGTTGAGGGCCCAAATGGCTCTCTATTCCAACTAGAATACACACAAGCCGGCGTCCCGGCGGCGGCGTTGCTGCTGCTGCTTTTCTCCTACTTTTTGGCTGCTGCTGTAAACTCGGCCTGGTTGTGTTTTTTTTTTCTTCTTCTTCTTCTTTTCCTTTTTTTTTTTTTTACTGCACGCGTGTCAATTAGCCCAGCTTTTTATGTCATGTTACGGCCATAAAAGTCCTCCCTTCGCCCTTTACCAAGTAAAGAGGAGAGAAAATAAGAAGGACGACGAAAAAAGAGAGAGAACCGTCCGTTTCGCTAGTAGAGAACATATATACTTGAATACGAGCAGCCGTTTCTTTTGATGGCTTCAGCCGAGTGATTGAATTTATTTTTTATTTTTTTTTCTTCTCTTTTTTTTCACATTTTCTCCGACTTCCTTTCCAATGAAAAGAATACGGCTCCTGGCCTTATACACATATTGCTGCTCGTGGTATTGAGTTTTTTCTCTTTTTTGTCTGACGACGACGACGACGACGACGACGACGCTAAAGAGGAGCGGCTCGGCGTCGACTGTGCGCCGCCACCACCTCCGGTTGTAACCGCTCTCTGAGAGGAAGGAGAGCCGCCGACAGTGAAAGCCACACCAAGGTCCGGAATTCCGGCACGCAGGCTGAACGTGTCAACTGCTCGACGTGTTTCCACCATGTCTCTCTCTCCCATGCAGAGAGAAGTCGAACGAATTCCCGCCGCTCGCTTCTCCTCCTCCTCCTGCCTCTGCTGCTGCCTCTGCTGCTGCCCGTCGACGAGTCGCGACCGAACGCAACCGCCCGCCCTGACTGTCTTGTCTATAAATATACTGTGACGGTAGCGAGAAACCAAGCGGAGCATGCAGAGGCAACAGCACTAACAATCTGTAAAATCCGTAAAATAAGAAAAAGAGGAGAAAAAAAAGAAAAAGAAAAAAGATTTTGGAAAAAAAAAAAGGAAATAGAGAGGAATCAAATCAGTAAATCTGTTGCAGAGATGGTGCCCTACATCTTTTGACGTATCTATATTCGAGATGTAAGGCACAAAAGACAAGCCGGTGCGGCGGAGAATAAGTCGAGCGTCCGGGAAACCCGAGGACTTGGGTCGGGTTGGGTCGGGCGGCGCAGTAGCGTCGAAATGCCAAGCGAGCGATGACACGTCAGACAAGGACGGCCAAATGGATTATGTCAATCACATTTGGATTCAAGAAGGTCGCCAAGACACGGCGACGAGGATCGACAGATGGAGAGAGAGAGAGAGGAAAATGACGGCGTCGTCGGGGAAAGAGAACAAGAACCAGATAGGAGAGGAGACGAAAGCAGAGAAAGCTTCCGAACATCAAGAGTGGCGTCGCCGTGACATGCAATACGTGAGAGGTACGAACGGACGAAAGGGAGCGACGACGACGACGACGAAACCGGAGAAAATGTGTGAGAGGGGCGTGAGAGAGTGCGAGGAAGCGAAAATAAAACGGAGGAAATTTCAAGGCAGAAAAAGGTGGAGTGAGGACTGGAACGAAGGTGAATCGACAACAAAGTGTAACACATAAGGAAGTCAAAAAAAAAAAGGGGAGAGAAAAAGAGAGAGAGAGAATAGCATGGAAAAATCAATCCCCGTATCTCGAAACGAAAAACCGAAACTCTATAGCGACCGGCTCCAATTCCGCCGCCGCCGCCGTTTCCATTAGCAATAACAGCCAAGCGTACGAAAAGGAATCGGTTGGCACCGAGCAGTTTCCTTTTTTTTCTTCTTCTCCTTCCTATGGATCAATTATCAAATTCGAGATTAGAATGGCTTTCTCCTTTTGAAACGCGCTCGTATTTTATCGGCTGTTGGCTCGGGGATTCCCCCTCGAATTATTCAAACGAGAGCCGCGTTGCCGCCGAAACAACAAGGCGAAGGATGCAAATGGCGAATAAGCGGACTATAGAGGTGATGAAAAGGAGAGAAAGAGAGAGAGAAAAAAGGGACGGCCAAGACGGGCACGATGTGTAAGAGGGCTTGTGGGAGCAGCAACGGTGTCAATCGAAGTGGAATACCCTGTTTATCACGCCCCATCGCCGACGCAAGGCCGGACAGTGATCCAAATGTATTCCGCCCGCCCTGCCATTCCAATTACGGAGCAGACAACTGCTGCAACACTGTCCGAATCGATCACGGCTAGCAACAGCCGCAGCAGCAGCGTCGTTGACGACGGCAACGTCGCCATACCACACCGCCGCCGCTAGTGCTGTATAGCGGTGAGCAGTTGTTGTTCTACCGCCATATAGCAACAGTCCGAAGAAGAAGGGTAGCAGCCGACACCCGCGTAAACAGGGCGAAAGAGCGGTTTCCGTCGATCCTCGGCCCGGTCTCAAATCAATGACACATTCCCCCTCTTTGATTGCCTCCTTCCGAACGGACGCAAGACTTTCTCCATTGGAGAGGACAGAGCCAGAGGCGAGCGCACGCTAACCCAACCGAGTCAGCACGCGACGTGTTTTTTTCTTTCTTTTTTTTTAAATGAAAAAGCCGCGACTTCGGGCAACGGGGGAAATATCGATCTCCATCTGACGATCATTAGTCAGGGCTGCTGGGCCCTGTATAGTTTTGCCTGTTGTTTATCCAAATGATGTTGCGACGGTGCCAGCAGTTCTCGGCTCCTTATTTATCCCTTCTCTGGCTCATTTTCGTCCCTCATCCCGTCCAACTATAACCAGCACGGCACACACTACTTGACTCTTTCTCTCTTAGCTCCTTTTTTTATTAGACGCAGCAGCAGCAGCAATGACGTCGATCGTCTTGACTCGCATCGCATCGTTTTCAATGGCAGTCGATTGATCCGCCGACATCAGCTCGTCACGCGCCCGTCTTTCCAGATGCGATAGAATCGACCCATCCGTATGGATGGCGTCACTGATGTGCAGCTGGATTTATCAACCGCCATCATGTTTGGGGCAACACCTACTGGTGTATTTTTCCAAGAAGAGCGAGTATATAAACTTGGGATCTCGCATCTCGGCTGGTGGGGAAAGAAGATGGATCGTAGAATGAGCTCAGCATTTCCCCAGTGTCTTGTCGACAACTTGCAAATGTTCCAGGCGGATTCGTACTCGGCAATCCCTGTAGGTCCCTCCGCAAGCAGGCTAACGGATTTCTTAAGCCCAGTTCATTCCGTGTCTCACTCTCTTATGGCTCTTGTTTACATTGTAGCTTATAGCGCAGCAGCAGCAACAGTAGTAATACTACGTAGAGATTTGATGATTCGCCATTCAGCTCTACAGCTTCCTTCCGACATCCTTGTTTTATATATATATATACTGTATACATCTACGCGGGCGCGCCAGACTTATGGCGACATTTTGACTTTTGGATCGGCGGGTGGTTTATTCGTTTTTGTCTGGAGCCGAATTGGGAAAAGTTATGGGATGGCTTTTTCCACGAAAAGAATAAGCTGGAGAAGAAGATGCTTTTTGGTGTAGAAGGAGAAGGCGAAACTAATGAGTCGACAAAGAAAAGAGACGTCTTCGATATGAAAGAGAGGGGAATTATACACAGACATCCAACATTCCTGTCATTCCCAGGCAGCGCAGCTATTTGTTCAAAATGCAAACATCCCGGGCTCCAGTGCACGACTCAAATGCGACCCCTCCCATTCTCCACATGTCATCCACGATTCTCGCCGGCTCGCGACAGCCGAGAAAAAACAAAAAGAGAAGAAAAAAACCTCCCAAAAACCCGCGCGGAGCACGCGGGACCCCAGTACTATATGCACTGAACTGCTCCCGCTGCCTTGCAACGCGACCCCCAACCAAGGCGACATCCGACGCCCCCCAGTCCGTCGCTAGGCCACCGTCCGGCTATCCATCGTCATCATCTCTCTCTTTCTTTCTTTCTCTCGTGAGTTTATGTTTGCGCTGGCCGAATGTTGTAATAGCGATTCATAAATATAAGAAGAAGGAAGAAAAAGGGGGCGAATGATGATGAAGAACGCTACAAGAGAAAATGGGGGCAGCGGGTCTATACGGAGAAGAAGAAGAAGACAGAAGAGATAGATAGGAAGAAGAGGAAACAATATTTCTCTGTAGATGCTGCCGCCGCTGTTGCCGGCTCTCGGGCACCACGCCAGTCAAGCTGACTACAGTCGGAGAGAGAAATAGGGAGAATAAGTGAACAGGGCGCGCGAAAGAAACTTTGGGGGAATATATAAGAGAATGGGGAATAAAAATAGACGTCGTTATTATATATATAATATGTGTGTTTGCGTGTAGAGAGTGTAGATGCTGCTGCACGGAGGCGAGCGCGAGAAACAGCCGATGTGACATCTGCAATCGTCGAGATAAACAAACGAACGATCGTGCCCGACGTCGGTTGCCGCCGGATCCTTTTTCCCGGCCGGCATTTTTTTTTATTTCCTTTATCCTTTCTCTCTCTCTTTCGTTGTCTTTATCGCCTTCCTCTTCATCTCCTTCAACCGGACATATTCGGAACGAGGTGGACCGTAAACCTTCCGCCTCACGCGCCAATCGAAAATGCACTAGCTGCGGGTGCCAGTCGTCTCGTGCCGAGCTGTCGTAATATGTCAGTCCCATTCCAATAGTCGGCCCCACCGAACGGTACCACTACGACGACGACGACGACGACGGCGGCGGTGGTAGTAGTCGCTGTTGACGGTGGCGACGTCCGCATTAATAATCCATCCTCTACTTCCATAATCCTGGGCACTTTCTATTCCTATACGATACGACCGACCATTCCCACGCCCCATTGCCGACCCCACCCTGTCGTGTTATTGGGAGTGTAGTTCTTTGCCGTCTCTTTGCATGACAGAATGTATGTGTTTGTGTGTGCGGGGGCCATCGATCGGTTAGTTATCTGCCGCTTCAATAGTCATCATCTGCTCCGGTCAGAGTCATAGGTCACCTGACGGCTGCTGCTGCCGCCGCCGCCACTGCCACCGATGGTTTTTATAATGGCTTTGGGGGTATATCGCCGGGCTAATCATTGGACCGCGAAGGTCGGCCAACTGTACGTACGGTTGCAGCTGGAAATTGGGTACTACGATGATCGTTTAGTGTCCTAGATGGGCCCCAAAAACTCGCAGAGTCCGATTTTGGCAGGCCGATCTCAAAAGAGGAAAGCACGTGTACCGGGCACGCACCCGGTCGACTAGATCAGATCGATATGAGAGGAGAAGGATGTGCGCCCCTAGTGTGTGTACATATACTGTATGTTCGTGTGTGTCTGTGTGCGTTAAAGGGGCCTTGTATATAGGGTAGACACGGAAAAAGCTGTGATATATCGATACGTGAACTTGACAGGAGAAAAATGGACCTGCTGAACACATCGACACACACGAGCGTCGCGCGTGGACCGTTTTCAATTGAATCCTGCCAACCCAACGAAGGAGGAGGAGATAGATAGAGAGGAAGCAAAAGAATAGGGAAAGAGAGAGAGAGAGAAAGAAGGAAAAAGTAGAGGATGCGGGACTTTTGGGAGCAAAGTGGGTTACAGTAGAGCGCCGATCTTCGCGACCAAAGAGGCAAAAGAGTCGGAGGAGAGAAAAAGGATGGATGGATAGATGGAGGTGGGTGGAGGAGGAGGAGGAGGAGAGATGAAGTAATGCATCTTTGATGTAGCCAAGTCGCAACTGAGGGGAGATTGCGACACTCGGGGCTCCTGTTCCTGAAGTAGCGACGACGACGACGAGGAAAACCAGAAAAGGCAGCAGGAGCAGGAGCAAGAGCAGGACAACAAAAAAAGAAAAAAGAAAAAGAAACCAACTTGACGACGACGACGGAGATGGGACCGTGAGTGTGCGCCGGGCGAGAGAAATCACCCGCTCGGCAACACAAGCAGCAACGGGTGAAAAATCGAATCTCACCAGCTCCTTTCTGCCGTTGTGGACCTCCTATTCTGGTTGCCAGTACAAGTAGACTTCCTTCGGTCGCTCGGCTCACCCTACTACTCTACTTCTACTCTCTCATAACTGGTCTGGCCCTGGCCTCCTCTTGAATAGGTCCGTGACAAGTGCAGATCAATTAGCCCCCCAACCGACGACGACGACGACGACGCCTTTTGCTCTTTCTATACACATGGAGCGCCCGCTGCCGCCGCTGTTCCTGCTGCTGCCCCTTTTTTATGTGTAACTGTGCATACATTACGACGTTGGATGGAGCCCTGCCCGTAATAGATCTTTTGCCTTCGTGACGAATGAGCTTTTGGAATGCCTATCCGCACGAGTTGGCCTTTTCTCTCGTCGGAGAGACGTCGCCCTAATCGAATACTCTAGCCGATGGAGGAGAATATGCATTCCGTGGGCGACAAAAGTTTTGAAGTGGAGCAGCGACAGCAGCAGCAGCAGCGTCTTTTTGAGAAAATTCCATCTTTTGGCAAAATGCATCTAAAATTCTAGCGTGTGGGACCTCGAGCCGCAATTTACGTCTCTTTCTCCGACGGCGCGCCATCGAGTATGGATGCAGATATCAAATATATAGATTCACCCAGACGAAGTGGAGGGGCTGATGACAAATGCCATAGAGGAATCGATTAGGTTGCCGTGATGGGTCCCTCATTTTTTCATCCCTCACCTTTCACGAATCACGACTGGACATCAAAAAAGATTTTTGTTTCTCTGTATGACTATATTATGTAGCAGAATACGTTGATTCATAATTGAAGATGCCGCCGTGTGTTTGTATGTGTTTCTGAGCGGAGCCCTCGGTGCCATGGAGTCCGGAATAGACAAAGAGAGATAGAGAGAGAGAGAGAAGAACGCGATGAATGAAAAAGACAAGCGAGTTAGATCGATCGCATCATCAGATGGCAAAGGTCTCTGTTGCGCAGCAATGTCAATCCGTTCGTTAGACAGCACTGCTGCTGCAAGCTATCCACTTCGGAATCGACAGAGAAAGAGAAAGACGAGAAACAACGGATGAGGTGGGAGGAATGAGAGAGACTCTCGTAACGCTATTTTACGCTCGTCGTCCTCCTCTATCCCTCCAGTCTGCGGCGTCGAGTGGCATTACTTTGTTTGAAGTCCGCGCGTGTTTTTATCCAATTTTTATTCCGTTTTTTTTTTATTCTTTCGTATAGTAGTAGTTCCATTCTCTATCCGTCCCTTGCTTGCTGTCCTTAATCAAGCCGCGCTTTGATGATCCGTCATCTCCGGTTGTATCCGGCAGCTCTTTTCCCCGCTTCCTTATCTCTTTTTTTTTCTTGTCTGACTTTTTTTTCTAATTCATTTTTTGGCTCGTTCGCCCATCGGAGCGGGGCGCGCAACCCGTTTTGATGGTTTAATTTATGGCCAGCGCGCTTGGCGGGTCCATAACGCAGATTGGCACATCTGAAATGCGCGAGTCGGACGGAGGAGAAGATGACGGAGAAGAAGTCCCTAGTCCTAGAAAGAAAGAGAGAAAAAGATCGGGCGTGTGGGCGGATGGAAGAGAAAAGAAGTGCGATGAATCAATGGATGAAGAGCTAGAAGCCGACGCATTCAATGGGACGGAGAAGAAGAAGACGGGCGACCTCTTTCCATCAGTTTTTCCTTCTTTTTCGCTCCTCGTCAGACGAAAGAAAACTTGGGGAGCTCCTAGATCCAGCGAGTCGCAAAAGATGAACAAAGCTCTCTCTCTCTCTTTCCTATCTACAATACTATCTATATCTCTTCCAAATTTTTTGTCTCCCTCTTGTTCGTTTCTTCGTTCTCTCTCAACTTCTTCGCCTTGCTTTTTTGATGACTCTTTCCCGTTCCATTGTCGCTCCAGCAGTTTCTTTGGTCGGCTCTCTCTCTCTGCGCGCTTTTGCTCCGGTTGATACATTGTCTTACATCAATACAACCGCGCGTCGTTGTGATTCCCTTATTTCCAGTCGTCGTCGCCGTCGCCGCCGCCGTCGTCATTCTTTTCTCTCTGGCGTTGGCTCTCTGTAACCGACACACGCAGCAGACACGCTTGTTCCGTTTGATCATACACGGGCGCGCTAAGGCGAATCTGAACGATTCGGGTCGATGCGCTCTGAGCTTCTATCCCGTCGCCGCAACGAACGACGACGACGCCCCTACGCGCTTGTCATCTGACCGTGTTTTATATCTATTTCTCACGGACTCGAGTTCTTCCTGTCGTGTGCTCCGTCCTTTTTGGTGATGCATCGTGACCTCGCCACCAGCTGATATGGATCGGCGACCGGATCACGTGACTCGCTCCCTCCCCAACGAGTCCACCGACTGGCCGGACATCTCTCTCTTCTGGCATCGCCAATGGGTCAGAAATTGGCATAACATTCGGATCTTCTTCTTCCTGGAGCCTCATCTTTTCCATATTTCGGTCTCGTATTTTGCACGAACATTGTCGTCATTTATCGCCGATAAATCTTCCTCGCTCCACGGCGCGCGCTCTTTCCGCCGCTCGATTGATAATTCACGATGTCTTCGTACACGCTCGCACGAAGAGGCATCTCGCCATCCCGTCAGCCACCCACATCGCGCGTCAACATGTCTTATTCCCATCTTACCTTCGCCTTTCCGCCCTCTTCATCTATGGCTTGTGTAATACTACGTAGATTCTACCTTCACGCACATGAAATATTTTTTTCAAATAACCCTGCGGCGCGTTCAGAACGCTTGTCAAGAGGAATGATGACGCAATGGCAGCCACCAACAGTTCAAAGTCCTCCCCGTTGTGACGTGCTCATTTATTTGATTTTTCCTTATTCTTGGGTTGGAGCACAATGCGATGATGCGTTTGAGCTAATCAAGACGCTCGGCAGCAAAAAGTCAACACTAAGCGGCTCGTGTCGAGATGAAGGACACTTGAGACGAGCTATCTGTTTAAAAAAAAGAAGAAGAAGATGGCGGACCTATTGTCTCCTCTTTATTTCTTGCAATCGGCTTGATTTCTTATTAAGATTGTCACTGACGCTCCCTTGACGCCACGATTATGAACGACGTCAGCGAAAAAGCTCGACAACCGAGAATGAAGACTGTATTTATGGCATTGGATCGGGAACCGATAAGTGAAAGTGGAAGATGAACATGTCAGTCGGAATGAAATCGAGCCGTTTTGGCAGCGAAATCGATCGCGGTGCAATAAGGAAAGATACCGGGCCGACTGTCGGAACACCGAGTCTCTCTCTGCCGATAGAGATTGGGTAAATGAGTCCCAGAAGAACCGCTTTGCTCCAAGGGAGCGCAGACCCCGTCAAGGTTGCAATATCGACTGATGCGCCTTTTTTTCTCTTCTTCTCTCTATCCTCTGCAGCCGCTGCCGCCACCCAACCGGATGGAATCTATACAAAACACGCCACCCAACATATAAAGTAAGTGCGAGAATGTTTCTAGAGAGCCGCTGAGGGACAATCACGAACGTCCCGGCAATCCTGAGACCCGTCGAGCCATCTCAAACTTGTTCTCTTCTCCTCTCTCTTCCCAGTCGTTCCGCTCGGCTATATCCATCACGCACGAAAACGACGCCGGCCGAATCGGCGTTCCGCCATCTCTTTCTTCTCTCTCTCTCTCGGAGCTCTAAAGCCTCTTTCAGCCTCCTATACTACTACTACTACCCTATGCTCAGCCCTTCTCTCTCTCTTTCTCGATAGATACGCATCCGGAGAGAGAGAGAGAGAGAGAAGTACAGGGCCGGAGTCGTAGCAGCCAAGACTTTAGGCTAGGAGGGAGGGGGAAGAAGAAGTCGAAGTTCCCTGAATCTATTGCCCGACATCTCAAGTGCCGAATGTGAAAACCGACTATTTTTGATTTTACTACTTCTATGCTGCGCATCTACATTATTTATTCTAGCCCATCTTCTTTTTTTTTTTCTCTATTTCCCTTTTTCCCCCCTCATTATTTATAGCTTTATCTCGTAAAACTTGTGTAACTATCGTTCTTATTCTTTTGAAGGCAACTTTTCCTTTTCCTCCTTACAACGACTCTTACTTCTACGTACTACTATGGAGCTCTTCGTAGTTTTCATTTTAAATTGCTGTAATGCGCCACTGGCTTCCGCTGAGTTTGCTCTCTTGTCTCCCTCGTTCTCTTCCACCGTCGTCAAGAGGCAAAGGCTGCGAGAGAGGTAAGAAGAGCAAAGCATGGCAACGAAGACGAAGCCGCTTGTGCGAAGATTCCCTGCAGCGATCGATTTCGGTGCGGATGGGTTTTTTTTTCTTCTTCTTCTTCTTCTTTTTTTTCCCTGTTCCGCTCGGATGGTCATCTCCGATCCGCCAGTCGCGCGGCAACGGCAGCGGCGGCGCCGGCGGTGACGGCAGCGTTGATGCTGTCGTGTTTGAAAATGTCCCCCTTCTATATATCTAAGAAAGAAAAAAACTTCTTCCCATCGTGTACTATATATACGGGAGAAGAGCAGCGGTACGGGCTGCGCCGTATAGGATAATATAAATATATACAGTAATGTATATGTTGTATGTGATAGAAACACGTAAGACGATCTGACGTTGATGCTGATGCCAAGCCCATATTGCCCAATTCCGACCGTTCTACTTCATCTTCATCAGACCGGTGCACGCTCTCTAGCTCTCTCTCTCTCCTCTCTTAGGGCAACCGATTCTCTCTCTCCCGACCAACTGGATCCCCCGTCTCATCTCTTGCTGCGTTTCTCTCTCGTTTTTTTTCCCCTTTTTTCTTCCTGGAATAACAGGGCGGTCATGTCTCAGAGAGTCACGGGCGCGGGATGAGGAAAGGTCCTGGTTATGCAAGGATATAACACGCCGTCAGAGGTTGGAGATTCGCCGCTACAAGCGGCCTTCATTTTCTTTCCTTTTTTTATTTATTTACATTTCTCTTTTTCCTTTTTCGTTTCTTTTTTTTCTCTCTCTCTCTCTACTGAACGACGACGACGACTCCTCGAGGCTTATGACGGGGCACAGGAGAGGCCCAAGATGAGGTTCTCGACGAAACGCTTTTTGAACGCGGGAAGGAGGAAAAAGAAGAAGAAAAAAAAAAAACCTGCTTAACCTATCTGGCACGCGGGCGTGATTTATTGGCCAGATTTACTGTATTTCTTCTTTCTTTACGTCATGTCAAGGTTCAAATAAGTCTCTCTCTCTCACTCCGTCTCACTCGTTTTCTCTTTTGACCATCTCTATCCCCTTCGGGTTGACTTATTCCTCGTACGTACTACGTACTACTAGTCCTATTGGTAGAGCGAGAGAGAGAGAGGCCTATCGACTGGCTATATCCTCGAAGGGCGACGCTACTGGCGATCCTGCGACATTTCCTTGTCATTTCTTTTTTGGCTTTCGTCTTCAGACGCTCCAAATTGTCGACTATTACAGACGACGGAGAGATTGAAGGGGAGGGAGGATAGGGGATGGCGTGTTCAAAGAGAGGGACCAAATAGGAGGAATCGAAGAAGAGAGAGAGAGGGGCTCTGGACGACGACGTGTGTCATTGCCTCTCCCGCTCCGTGTTAACCCAACACCCCGTACTCGGAGAGAAAAGAAAAAGAAAAAAAAGAAGAAGAAGAAGCAAAGTCCCCCCTCCAAAGTCTTTTCTCTTCTCTTCGGTTCTTCAACGGTTCTTTTGGCGCTCCTGCTCTTCCACGTACTGTCCGCACCCGGATCAGATTCCGAACCATTAATACCCGCCTGAGAGATGACAGCAAGAGCGAGAGAGACAGGGACGGAGAGAGGCTTTAGAGCAGAGAAGAAGAAGAAGAAGGGAGCCCAGTAAAGTCTTTACGTTCTTCTGTGTGGAAGAACCGAGCGAGGGGAAAAGACGAAGGATCAGGGCACAACTTCCCGATATGATGAGGAATGAGCTGTTGAGGAATTGAAGAATCACCAAAAGCACGACGGGGGAAGGAAACCTTGCTCTCTTCAATTCTTTCGCCCTCCGAGAACTATCACGATAATAAATGATTTTCTTCTTTCTTTTTTTTTCTTATTTTCTTTTTCTTTTTTTACCCTCATTTTTCTCCCGTTTTGGGGTCGTCAGTGGTGCTCGGTTCGTAGGAAACCCGGCGCCTTGTCTGTAATGAAGCTGCCAACTTTTCTTTGGTGTTGTTTTTCTCCCCTCCATCGTCTCTCATAGCTCTAGCTCTCTTTTTTGGCCTCCGTTGGGCTACGGCTGTCTTTCTCCCTCCTAGCTCGATCAATGTTTCTCTTTGACTAGCAAGTTATGAAACGCGACGTGCTTGGAAATCAGTATGTGATGATGCAATTACCGAGGATTATGGAGCAAGCGAGCGAGCGAGAGAGAGAGAGAACTGGCTTTCTATAGGAGATGCGGCTCGAGAGAGGCGCAGAACGGCTTGTTCTTCGTCGAACGCGGTCGTGGCGGAAGGTGGCGGCAAGCGTTTAAGGAAGAGTTTGTGCCGGAGTAGTAGTAGTAGTCGTAGTACTAGATGAGTAAGGGAGAGAGAGAGAGAGAGCTCTTTGATGAAACTGACTGTCTATGTGCGTTGTACTACAGTGGAGAGAACCCAAGTTGTGTATAGTAGGCGATTGCTGCTGTCGGCTGCCGCATACGAATGGCGAATGAAAATGAATAAATCATTGGAGTCAAGTTGGATCATAGAAGTGGGAAGAAAAGAAAGCGAGCAAGTGACTGAGAGTCTCCCGGCTTGGGATACCATCCCAACGAGAGGATGGGTAATTCCGATAAGAAAAGCTGAGACAACAAAAGAGATGACGAGCTTCTTGACGACAGCCTCCTCTTCTCTCTCTCTCTCGCTAAGATATATATATACTACAATATAGTGTAGTATAGTATACTACTGTACTTGGCCTCTTGCTCATCTCTGCCTTGTCTCACTTCTTGTCCCCGTGTTCTATTCGTCTCTTTCCATCTTGCCATCTCTTTCTCTTTCTGTCCGTGAAGAGAAGCCACTCCAACTAATGAGAAAGATGACAGAGAAGCCATCACATGCGAGCGCGCAGACGAGAAGAGATGCTTTTGTCGAGGAGCGAGATACACCACGCAGAGCCCACTGTGTCTGAACTGAGCTGCGCTGCCGCTGCTCTACTGCCTACTCCTCCTCGTTGCCTCCCAGCCAAAGCAAGTCGTTGCAATATAGTCATGGCGAAACTAACGTGCAAACGTGAATCACGGATATAACTTGAATAGACCCAACAGAAGAAGAGAGACGGCAGCTCCACGAGGCCGTCTCGTCCTTTTTCGCCATTTTCTTCTTCTGGATTTTCTCTGGGAATATCGCATCAGCTATACATTTCCGACATATTTAATCACAAGAACGGATCCCCCTCTGGATGGATGGAAACTCAACTTTGTTGCATAGAGATGGCCCAACTGTGAGAGATATCATCTCTCCTCTCTTCCATCTCTCTCTCTCTCTCTCTTAAGTTTTCTTCTCCGGGACACGCCAGATGAGATGAAAGGCTTCACTTCAAGGCGGAAAAAGTGAACGAATGGCAAAACGAGAAAAACAGCTGTTAAATCATCTTCTTCTTATTTTTTGCACGGTCTTGCTTTATTATATATATTTCTTTTTATATACAAAAAAAAACAACATAAAAAGAAAGAAGAGAGAAGAAAACAAAACAAAAAAAAGGAAAAGTAGCGTCGAATGGAGGACAGGGGAAATGATGATGGGGAAAAAGGGGCACTAACGCATCGGGATGTCGGATCCCAATCTATCTGCCGTACGTTGTGTAGCTGCTATTCGAAGCTTTTCCTGAACCCTCGGCGCGACGCATAGCCGCATTTACAGATTGGATCAGCATCAGCCGCGAGAAAGGAATACACCACACATAGCACTCGTCTAGGGGACACTAGTGAAGGACAAAAGCTGCATATCATCCCCTTCATTCACCAGCGCATAGATCCGCTATACAGAGGCAGTCCAGCAGTCCGGCAGAAGATGCATACTATAAAAATAAGAGAATGCGCACATTGATGTTGGACTGGAACTCTTCTTCTTTTTTCGCTGCGTCCTCGTAATCTCGTTTCCCTCTCTCTCTCTCTCCCTCTGAACAGTTTTATTGGAATCTTTTATTTGTGCGCGTCTCCCCAATGGAGGCCATTACAGTCCGAATTCAGATGGTCTGCGGTCGAGCGCGATCTAATCGCGACGATAGGTAAGAGAAGAGCTAGAGAGAGAGAGAGGAGGGGGCGTTATCCAATCTATTAGAAACGGTCGATGGCCCACCACTAAAACATGACAGGTTTCCTCCTTTTTTATTATCATTTTCGTTATTTTTTCTCTTCGTCGTCTTCTTCTTCTTTCGTCTATTTTTTCTGTCTCTCTCTCTCTCTCCGCGTGTTGTGTTTTCTCCCCGTTTTTATTTCCCTCGGTCTCCCTCTTTGAGCTCTTCTCGGAGCTATACGGTTACGATAGTCAAGACATCATTATCAGTTGTACCTGTCAAATAATTCATCGGTCGGGAGCTCTCTCTCTCTCTCTCTCTCTACATTGTCTCGCCAATAATAAAAGAAAGAAGAAAAGAAAAGAAAAGACCCAGCCGGAGCTGATTTAGCGCTTGTGCTGGCTCCGCCGCACGATCCGCCCGGCTTCTATTCGCTACAAGTTTATTAATACTTTTGTTGTTGTTGTTGTTTCCTCCGTTGTTTTGTGTTGCTTCTGCTGCTGCTGCTGCTGCAGCGGCGGCGGATGGCGGTGGCGAGAGACGCTGTCAGAATTCCAGTTGGGTTTCCAAACGACACCGATAACTCGCTGGCTAATGTCTACTCTCTTTTCATCTGTATGTGCGGTGCTGGTGGTGTGTGTGTGTGTGTTTCTTTTTACGGCGACTCGTTAATGGGATGGGATGAGTCGAAGAGGAATGTCAGCAAAGGCCTGACTTATTTTTATTTTCGCCCTGCACCATCGCCCTGCTTCCCTCCTTGTCATTCTCTCGCGTAATCATTTCCGATGTCATCTAACCTCTTTTCTCCCTTTTTGATTCTTTTCCGCTTTTATTGGCATTCTACCCCACCCTACCACTAGCTCGCTCGCTCGCTCGCTCGCTCGTCTAGATATCAAGGGAAAGCCGCCACCGCCGTCTCTCGTAACTTGTACGGTCGGATGTAAAAAGATGTTGCCTGTGTGTGTACAAGGGAAGGGAAGACTGCCGAGTCGACGGATTGGCTCTCGTCTTAGCCGAGCCAAAAATCTTCTCTCTCTCTCTCTCGGCCGGCCGGCCAAAATAGCTCCGTTAAATGGTTCAATTTGGTTCGACTGAACGCGCGCTCCGTGCCGCCGCCGCCACCGTCAGTGCTTTCGGCCGCCGTCGTATCTGTCGCACACTACGCAGCCAACATCCCTGACTGACTGAATCATGAGTCATTCAACATGGATGAAATGTTTGGCATTCACCGCTGGATGAGTGCGGACGCTTGACATCGTTCCACCAATAAGCCTATCTCGTCTCCTTCCATCTTTTTTTTCGCCCGAGGGAGGAATACCCGGCCAGAGCTCGCTATTGGGAAAAGCGGCTCCTCGTCTAACTTGTCTACGTACGAAACACTATTTGAAATCAATAAGCGGCAAAAAAGTTGGCGATGGGTTTGCCGAACGCGCGTTCGCTTATTACCGCTCACCGTGCGGAACAAACACGTAAAGTGGCCGTCGGCAGAGTGTCGGCTAAAACGGATGGGGAAAACCCGTTCTGTTCCAAAAAATCAAGGGGTAGAAAAAGAGGCGAAAAAACGAAAGCTAGATAAATTTAATCCGATGATGGATGGGATCGACGGATGCATCATACAGACGGGCAGTCTGATTGATTGAATGCTGGCGCGCAAGGTCAAACATATCGAGTCCTTACATGGGAAAGCAATGCGTTCGACGCCTTTCCCCTCCGACGTCACCCCCCTCCGCCGCCGCCGCTCTTTCCACCCTCCTCTATGGGCGATAAATGGTTCTGGGTCGACGTAATTACCACCGGGTTTCAGCTTACCAACAGCCCTTGGTCGTCGTCATATGGAACCTAACCTCTACGACGCTGCTCTAGTGGCGCACAGCACACTTGCTCTCACTTTTCAGCTCGACACTCTTCAGCTTCGTTCCTCCTTTGGCTTTTACTCGCCCGGCGCGCTCTCTGCGTACTTTGCGCTCCGTACGGTACGTACGTACGTACTACTACAACCGCCGAGGCGCCACCGTCTCCCTTTTACTGATTGATGACCTCTGTGGGGGCTTGTATGTTGGCTCACGACAGTCGAGGTCCCTTTCATTTCCAGTCTCTCTCTCTCTCTCTTTCTCGCTTTTTCTCTCTCCTTTTGCCTCCAAGTCCTCGTCCCACATCTCTTCTTGCGGCGACCGCCCCTCTCTACGACCGCTGATTATGGACATCACCCATGCAAATGGATGTCCTTAATCAAGATGACGACGGCGACTACCACCAGAACCAATGCACCGGCTGGTAGAGAAGGTACGCAGCAGCCAGCTGAGCACACAAGGTGGAAAACGGTGTAGTAGTACTATAGACTCTAGTCAGAGTCCAGACGTCGGAGAGTTGTTCCATCGGTCGGCGGGGATAGCGATGGGATGAGAAATCATAGAGGACGACGAGACTGATTCTGGGACCTCTCTCGAGACGGTTTGGAATGGCGGGTTCAATAAGTTAATAATTAGCTTGAGACTGCGAGACTGCTATACAGTCATTTGATGGTCGTTGGATGAGTGGCTATTTATAGATTGGCTGCGAGGTATGGATGCTAGTGGTAGTAGTAGTAGAAGGTACTATAGAGAGAGGAACGTAACGTATGATTAGAAAACGGAGAAGAAAAATCTCTCCGGCTGGCTCGTTCCTCTTCCAACCCTCCTCCCTTTCGTTCAGGCGGCCTGGTGCCTGGTCTTGGGTCCTCGTGCGCATGTTGCCTTGTCGCTGGATGGATCTACCCCGAAATCTACGAATCATTCTTATTAGCTACCATAAAAGGCCGGTAGGATAGACGAACCGTAGTAGTAGAAGAAAAGAGAGAGAGAGAGAAAGAAAAAGAAAAGTGGGGAGAAAAAAAAAAGGCAACAAGATGGAAGAAGAAGAAGACGGAGCTAGAGAATTTCGTGTCTCCTTCTGGCTTCTCTCCTCTCATCTTCTCTTTTTTCCCATCCGCGCGTAGCGCAGACAGAGAAGCTTGAATTCTATCGTCATCAAGTTTCTTTTGAAAAGAGAAAAAAAAACACTGTACAAGGATCTAGAGAGAAAAACGAGCTAGCGAGCGAGAGAAAAGTGGGAGGAACGAGATGGGAGGGGGCCTGTGTGGTACTACTACAGCATTATAGACATTCGTCACGCGAACATTAGCTCCGCTGAATGCGCCACATTGAATCACATCCACAACATAACACAACTCGTCGACGCCGACCGTCTCTCTCTCTCTCTCTCTCTCCTTCTCTCTAAGCTCTCGCTGAGGGTCAAAGCCGAGAATTTTTCAACAAGGAATAAACGAAAAAGAAAAAGAAGAAAGAAAAGAGAAAAGAAGAAGAAGAAGAACGTTCCCCCTTCATTAGCCAGGCGTGTATTTACTGACATTCGAAATGCTCCCGATGGAGTGACCTAAAAATATTTCTTCCCAGCACACACAGACAAATATGAAAGGGGCTGCTGCTGCTGCTGCTGGCCTCATCCCCCTAGTGGCCGCTTCTCTGCAGGTCGTCCCGCCGACCGTTGCACGTCTATTACACGAGAGCTGTTGTGTACGACGGGCTCCGGCGCTAAATTATTCGGCAAGAAATCCCACTGTTGATTAGAGGCGAAAGCGGGTATTTACGTATTGAATTGCTTGTTGGGAATCTCTAGCTCTGCCTTTGCTGGGCGACTCGCTCGTCGTGCACGGCACCACCCATCGGCGGGCGCACGCGTGGCTGCCTCTATATCCACACAACACAGCTAGCACCAGTCCATATCCATATGGAGAAACATTATCGAGCGCGCTAATTGCCTTACTCGCTTCGAGATCGACTCGCTCCGCCAGACGAGACGACTAAAAAGCGAACGAGAAAAGTAGAGAGAGAGAGAGAAAAAAAAGAACGACGAAAGAAGAAGAAGAAGAAGAAAAACAGATAACCAGACGACGAAGAAAGAAACAAGAAAACCAAATAACCATCGCTCCCATGTCTAATAACAGGAGAGAGAGAGGGACTGAGGTGAACAGAAATGGGAGAACAAGAGATAGAAATGAGAAAAAAAAGAAAGAAAGAAAAAGAAAAAAAAACTTGAGAGAGAAAACAGTTGTGTGTTGGCCGTGTGGTCGCTCATTTCCATCCGCGCACCGAATCTTCTTCTTCTTCCCTAGCTCGTTTTTTTTCTTCTTCTTCTTTTCTCTAGTGGTGAGGATAATGAACACTTGGAATAGATTAGCCGCGTCCTCTTCTGGATAGTTTTAAAGACACGTTCAAATGGGGAAACAAAAAGGCGAGAGAAGAAATTCCGACTTTTAAACAATTTGTCGGGTCATCGCCATCAACTCTCTCGACGATTCTCCACTCGAGTGGCTTTCTTCTTCTTCTTCTTCTTCTTTTCAACGAATCCTCCTCTTGTCTCGATTCCCGTGAATCCGGAGAATAACAATCTAACCAAAAATGATTTTCTCGTCCGTTTTCGGTGGCATTTGCGTCATTCGCCCGTTTGTGGGCACGACACCGGCTATTCGACTATATATATCGGTCGAGTTAATGTGATTCCTCTATTGAATTCATTCATTCAAAAGATTTCTCTATCTATCCATCTCTTTATTCTTCCCGCTCACTCATCCATCAATCCACCCGGCTGATCCATCGACAATTAGTCCCCGCGCCGAGTCTTTTCTATCTTCTTTTCTTCTCTGATTCTTTCTTCTTTTCTATATCCACCGTCTATTGCATCGTCCGCCATCAACCGAATCGATTGCCTCTTTTTTTCTATTTTCGACGAAGCAAACGGAGGCTGTTTTTCTTTTGCCCTCTCAATTCCCTCCTGTGTACGTATCCTTTTCGATGAAGGCGGATCTGTCGCTATTTCTTTGGCTCATGACATTCCCGTCTTATTTCACGGCTCCTATTAGTAACTTGTTTGCCAGACATTCCTTGTTGCTTCTGCCGATTCCCCCCTTCTTTTTTGGGTCGGTGAATCGGAAGAGTAGATGTGTGTAGAGTGTATAGTACATGTATATAAGAGCTAGGGATGGTTGCCAACCTGTTGGCGGCGCTGTCGTGGCGTGCGTGTGTGTTTACGTTTAGAAAAGTTGTAACGCAGCCACACAGCGCCTCATCTCATCAATACCGATCGGAATGAAGAGCTGTCAACTGATAACTGTCAGCCAGTTCGTCATAGTCACTGGGTCGCCTGCGGCATTAACCGAGCGCTTTCCGCTCGAGTGTCTCAGCGTGTGTGACGAGCAACAAATCAAAAGACAAACAAGATATATTTATATAAATACATCCTTCTGAGCAGCGATCAATCGAGTTGTCTAGCACCAATCATTTTTCTATCTCTCTCTCTCTCTTCTTTCCTTTTTTCGCCCGCTTCTTCGTTTGACTATCCCTGCTCTCTCGACCAAGTATTTGTTATTTTCTCTCTTCTTTTTCCGTCGACTTTCCTTCGCCGAACCCAAGTTTATACGGAACGCTCGTCATCTCTCTCCTGTTGAGCAGGAACATAGGAATAAGAGAGAAAAGTGGAGAGGAAGAAGGAGAAGAAGAAGAAACACCGAAAGAATCCATCGTCAAATGATGCTGTTATTTCATCTCCCGGATACCTGGAACTTTTGGTGCCATGGAGATAAAGAGAAGGATTCGTCTTTTTTTTCCCCAACTACTTCTTCTTTCACGATCGAGGACTCTCCCCTTTTTTTTCCAGAGACGGCTCAATCTGAATTGCTTCTCGGTTACGGGAAAAGGCCGCGTTTCGCTGAATACAAGTTGCACATCAGCACTGCGCTGAGCCCCGCGGAGCTACAGGCAAAGTTTCAAAACTCATGCATTTCCATTAGACATTGCCCGACCGACCATTATTACATTATCAGCGCAAACAAACTCTCAAACCTCCCTTCCTCATTTGGTAAGTTTTAATTCGAGGCAAAGGAAGAAAAATGAGAAGGGGAAGGAACGTGGAGAGAGAGAGAGTGCAAGCGGAGGGAGGGAGGAGGGCGACGACGACGTTGATTAACAAGGCCGCAACCGGATCCTGCGACGTGCAACTTGGAATAACAAATCATTACCATAGAGTGCAGCGGGAATCATATTCCTCCCCACGTCCCACCATCATCCTGCTGGCAACCCTTAGACGATTCGTGAATTTTAGAAGCCCAGCAGTAAGTGCAACTATGTAAAGAGCCTCTGTGCGCCGCTGCGCTAAACTTGCCGGCGAGGAACGATTTGTTCCAGATCCAAACGGCCGGCCCCGGCCGTCTACTAGTAATGCCCATTTCCTGGAAACTGGAATCCAGTTCGTCGTTGAGTGGGCCTCCTTTGCCAGTTATTTGCTTCTACTTTAGTTATTTCCTAGATGTTATAGGCCTAGTCAAGCAGCAGAAGCCAGCTGAAAATGCAAAGAGGTGCAGGACGTGGTGAATCTCCTATTTCTCTCTCTCTCTCCCTTTTGTATTTTTTTTTTTTCAAATTGAAAATTCATGGCACCGCGTGAGTGGAGGGCCCAAAGCCCGGGCGACCGTAAAAACCTCAAAAAGGAATGAGTAATAAAAACCCGTATAGCAAGGATTCGAGTCTGCGAGTCTCTCAAGTCTCCGACCAAATGATATAGGTTTCTCTATAGCACTCTCTCTCTCTCTTTTGCCTGCACTCTCTTCTCCAACCCCCCATTCCCGCCATTTCCCGTGAAATACAGTATAGTTCAGTGGTTAATTGACATTCTATTTTCCGTATGGCTCCAAATGCGCATAGTCGTGTTTGCCTTCGTCTCCCGCGTCTTTATCGAATTCCTACGAGAGACCGGGACGATGAAGAAAACTGAAAAAAAACGCAACTCACCCGTATTCTCTTGAAGCTGAATGATGAAACACCACTCTAGCTGATTTCCCTCCGTCCCCTTTACTCCGTCTATCTATCGAACTAAATAAAGTCGACGTCTACATCGACGCGTTCGCCAAGGTAGTCAACAACTTGACATCTGTTATAATCTCATTGCCTTTTTTATTCATGCCTTCCTTTACATAGAAACCTGTTAGGCAACGTCAGGATGTCGAAAATGCGCCGTCCTAAGCAAGAAGCAATTCAATCGGATGGTTCAACGACTGTTCCGGATTGAATGTCGCCGGGTGCACTTTTTCTTCCCAATTCAACGGCAGACAAGTTTATCTCCTTTTTTTCCCTCTTTTTACTTAATTTCCTTGCCCTATGTTTTTCTTCTTACGTATTTTCTTTTATTTTCTTTTCCAGAGGAAACGGTAAAAAATAAATAATAATCATAATTATAATAATATAGTGAAACCACAGCGATTTATGGTGCGGTGCGGCCAGCAACCGTGTCTAAACAGTTTGACTTGTCTGCATGATGAAGGTGACCGTCGGAACGGTTGGCCGTCTTTAGCCTGGCAGCGTCGTCGTCCTCGTCGTCGTGCCTTCCTGCTTTCTACTTCCTTCCCGAGGAACCCCCTGGTTATGGATCGCAATTTCACATGGACATCCTTCTTAATCTTAAGAGGGATACGTCGTCAGTTCCAGCCCAAGGGGAAGATCCCGTTGAGAATAAGCGAACGAGAGAGAGAGAGAGAGAAGGAAATTCTTTCATTTCACCATATACATAAACGAAGCCAAATTATTCATGAGCAAATCATATCAAACCCTGTCAAAGGCCTGAAGAGAAGGAATTTGCAGTTTGAAGAAGAAAAAGTCGATTACTTTTCCCGCTTAGAAAAAAAAACGCAGCAACAACACCTGTGGGCTTTTGAAGAAAACGGATTCTGCCAATGATTCGTTCATCGCCTCCTTTCTTTTATCTCCTCCAAACCAAACAGTGTTTATATTTTCGCTATTTATTTTCCGTTCAATTTCTCTTTTTGATCTTTTCCTTCTTTTTTTTTCTCCCCTTCTCTTAAATCTATATTTATGTTGTTGCATGCTGTCTTTTGCGTATATCTGGGATACGTCTGATCTGATGTTCATCCTCACGAACCGCCAATCATATCGTGATCTGATCCTGTCCGACAGGTACCCTACGGAAACACCGCACAAATCGACAAACGCCCAGCGCGCGTGAGGGGAAGAAACAAGAAACAAGTGGGCGGAATGGCTCCTAGAAACTAACCCTCTCATCTCTCGACAACGGATTTTTGGCTCGATTGGCTCGTCCCCAATCCCCGGGCCCGTCGTCGTCGTCGTTGTCGTCGTCGTCGTACGAGGCGGTGGGTAAATGCCCGGGGAACCGGCTAGAACCGGCGGGAAGGAGTTTCCGCTCGCACAGTTTCGCCCAATTAGAAAGTACAACATTGCAGCAGCAGCGGCAGCGGCGAGACGAGCTTTGGGACGGATCGTGGAAGCAGCAAATAACACACCAACTTTCGACAGCTGGTGTTGACGATCAACCAAACGACTTCGTTAACCCGTGTTTTCACTTTTAATCCAACACAAACGTCGTCGTTCAACCGGACAAGGAGCGGAATATTTGGTCCGGGCCGTCCGCCCTGCCTCTGACGACGTTCCAACCGTTCACCGGCCGGAGAGACGAGTGACACGGTCTCGCGAATTCCGATTCCAATGCCTCTCTTCATTCAATCACCCATTTAGCTCGGTTGTCGGAGCGCCCGAGGAATTTCCGACCTCGACCATAGATCTCGACAGAGGAGGAAACGTAAAAACTACCGCACAGCACCGTGCAGCCCATTCATGTGATAATTCGTTGAATGTCCAAGAGCAAATGTGATTGATGGGCAGACAGCCGCGACGCGTCGCTATACCCCACCACCACCACCAATCCCCCCCACCCCACCCCACCCCGAAAACTTCCTCTACCACCACCGCATGTTGTCTTGTTACCAAGTTGGACATCTAATTGGTATCGTTGAACTTGTGTTTGTCTACTCCCCGCTGCGCGTCCCTTTTCGCTCTTTTGGTCGCCCACCCGGTTCTTATTCCCCTTGCCGTCGCATATATGAAACTTTTTGATACACTTTTCTCTTCTTGTTACTTTCAAGTCCTCGTGGGGCTACCAATATACACACACATCCGACCCATATTTTCTTTCCTATTTTTGTTGCTGACTTGCTGCGACGTCTCCGACTCTCCATGTGTGTGAACTGAGCGCTCTCAAGCCGATTGACGTCTCCTGCTGTTGCTTCTGATGCCGATCCTCTCTCTCTTTCTCTCTCTCGACTCGACAGAGTGTTTCACACCCACCACGCCTACTTTGTCAAATGTTCCATGCATATTCCCTCTGTCTCTCTTTTAGGCCCCCCCACTCTCTTTCTTTTTCAAAGGCTCATCTTCTTCTTTTCCTTTTTTCTTCTTGAAAAATACAGTGAAGCAGACAGCAGGGAGGAGTCTCTCTCACTTTTTTTTTCATTTTGGTCTCCCTTCTTCTTTTTTCTATTCTTTGATGCATACAAGTCACATCGCTTTTCCCGACCCCAGCTAGAGGTTGTCACGACATGTGGTAGAGCTACTACTACCATACTACTACTACTACCCCGAGACTCTCGATTCTTTTCGAGTCGTCGTCGTCGTGCCTACTGCTGCTTTTATTTTTATATTTTGAGGTTTCTATAGAGATTTGTCAACGCTACTTTCCTTTTTGTTGTCTCGGCTCGGTTTTTCTCCATCAGGCCCGGCAGTGCCTCGCTGCCATCATTGTGGTGGAGATGTACAACATGCGAGAGGGATCTCTTCAAGTTGGGTTCCCTGCTGGAGATGCTGCATATGTACATCTCGTCGCTCATGCCCGGCCCCGACTTTGAATAAGAATTGAGCCAATGACGTGATCAAAATTAAAGAGAAACGCTAAATCTCTTTCTCAGAGTCAACGTCTCATTTCCATAAGCTCTTCGCCAGCAGAGATCCGGCGACTTGGAGAGAAAGCTTATGGAGTAGACCGATTGGCGTCTTTCATAGTTTGTAACGCGCACAGCGCAGCGCACATATAACATGCACACTTATATATTATAACTAGAGACTCGAGTTGCTGACCAGCATGAGGTCTATTTGATTTCCCAACGTCAAAAGATGAACAAGAACCAGATGTTCTCTCTCTCTCTCTCGTCATCAGTCGTCGGGGAGCTCTTTTCTCCTCTTTCCCACTTTCTTGTGTAGTAATATAGCAGCCTACTTCTTTTCATTTGCCAGCTTTCTTGCTGTCGACTATAGACTCCACAAAGTTCTCTCCCAAACGAGACAGTAAGAGAGAGATGGAGGAGAGACGAGAGAAGGAGAGGCTATGATTAACAGCCGGACAAAGAAAGGTGGGTTCTGATGATGGGTGACGTCTGTCCGTCTACCCGCCCGGTCGTCCTTCAGCGCTTTGACCTTTACCAGGTAGAAAATAGCACGCTTTTTTTTTTGCTCAAATGTGTGGGTTGGATGGACGCACGACGCGTGATCCAACTGATCCTTGGTGATTTCCATCGTCGTGTTCAAGTTGCTTGAAAGATAAGCAAGACACAAAAAAAAAACAACACTGCTGATTACGTTATTTTTCGCCCACCAAACAGCGTGAAAATAAATCTCTCTCTGCCTCCTCTTTCCCATTCTCTTTTTCATTCGTCATTCCTCTCCCTTTCTTAGTATTTTTCCCCAGTTTTTCTTCTGTCGCTTATCTGGCACGTCGTGACATTTTGTCCAAGGTTAGTAGGTCAGTGTCTTGGCCACGAAGCTGTCGATTTCCTGGTGAGGCCGCTGAGTGATGATAAGTTCTGTTTTTGTTCTACCCCCTTTCTTTTATATTGTGATATCCATAACGAAAGAAAACAAGTGAGGCACTGTGATAGAAATTACGTGAAGCAGCACTACGAACGTAGGCCTCGACAATACAGTAAACAATGAAGACCGAGAGTCGTGAAAAAAGTTTTTGATTGGAGCAACAAAAGAGACCAGGCATCTCTCTCATCATCACCAACGATTGCTGCACGGGAAGCTGTTTACCAGGTGGAAACAATCCTATCAAAGGTAAGAAACAAAACGAAACGAAACAGCAACAACAAAAAAACGAAAGAACAAAAAAAAAGAGGAGAAAAAAAAAGAGATGGAGAATGAAGGAAAGTCGTCTCTTATCGTGGGGAAGCCTATCAAGACGCTTGCTTCTCCACGTTTTATTGTGTCTGTACTCATTTCGGCCTCTCTCAAGGGATGACTCAGTCGTCTCTTTAAGCCAAACAAGAAAACCTCTCAGTCTCCGCGTGTCCGTCTGTACTGCGTCTGTCGTTCTCTCTCTCTTCCACCATCTCCCGTGTTGATAAGACTTTTATACGTAAGAAACAGTAATAACAGTCCCAACAACAACAACAACAACAACAAAAGGGAGGGGGGTGGGGGGGAAAGGTGTACGTTCCCTATCAGAGTCGGGACTTCTTTCGTCGTTCCTTAGAGCTTCTTTCTTTCGTCTAGCAAAAGCTTATCTCTCAGTCATTATTTTTCTATACGTGAACTGCTGCTGCGCCTCGGGGTCTCGGAGTGCGTCTCGCTCGACCCTATCCTATATACACTCGCACTGCTGCCTTCAATCTTTTCCCATTTTCTTTTTTCTCCTCATTTTTGTTTTTCAGTTTCTTCTTGTTTCGTTTCTACATTTGCTTCTTTTTCCTTTTTTTTTTTAATTTGCCTTCTTTCAATTTTCAACGGCTCTCTTGAGCCTCGAACAACAACGACGAGAGGAAAAAAATACTAGAAGAAGACAAAAAGCCTACTTATAAGGCAATTGTTGGATAATGTAACGTCCGCCAAGATCGAACGAGCCCAGCCAAGTAAAAAAAAGAAAAAAAAGTCATTGCGAGATGGTGAAATTGATCTCGGGCCAGCATCAGCCACCAGAGATTCCCATTCCAAGACTCTGCCATATGGAATCGAAAGAGATGGGAGAGAGAGAATTGCCAGGCAAATCGTGGAAGGCCGAAAACTCGAGTGACTCGTGCAGTATATATCAGCTGCGCCAACAGCTCTCAACTCCCTAATGGATGAAAGCTGATTCCATTGAGAGGACGAAGGCTGACGTTGGCGGCGGCGGAGGAGGAGGCGGCAGCAGGAGCGGCCCTTGCGTTCGCCAGGAATGAAAACTATCTAGCCAGTTCGCTTCCTGCTTTAAAGTGATTTGAAGCGGGAATCCAAATCGAATGGCATTTCAAGAGCGTTGTGTTGCACAGTCTAAGGTCGCATGTGCGCGCTGAGTGGCACGTCAAGATCCAGTACGTCCGTCGTTGCTATATTGCAAGCAGCGAGTACGGTATCTAGCACAGCGAGACCCCTGTAGCTTTGCAACCGGCTAACCTAACCATGCAGTCCCGGGCAACTCTGGTCTCCCGCTGCGGAACGCATCGTTCATTAGTCTCTGAGAAATATGATGCTGTGCGATGATTGTCGAGGGCCGTACGGTCGGTCAATATAACCAGCAAGCGGGTTCTGGGTCCACACACAGCAGAACGCGCTTTCGCCGTGGAGCAACAACACGCCTTGCGACGTATACAGTCTATCTATAAATAAGACTGGCAATCGGGGGGCTGCCACATTTGACGGCAGCTCTTAACTTGTTTTACGAGGCCAGCTTAATGGCGGCAGTTTCTGTTTTTGTCCGACTCCTTTTCCCCCCTTGATCGTTCCTCTCTCGTATCTTCTCTCTTCTATACTTCTCTCCCACATAGGCAAAACAAAGCATAACAAACAAATACACACGGTGCACACACACACACATGCACAGTCTGTTCCGTCATTCGTACAGGGCGCAACACTATATGGACGGCGCTTCTGGCACTGCACCATCAAAACTCTCCGCCCAGCCCGATCGTTTTGAAGGAAAAAAAGACGACTTAGCGAGTAGTTTAAAGAGACGTTGATAGTGTCACGAAAATACATCACGCTGCTTTTAAGCGACGTCAATCCCTAAGTTGATGGCACAACAACATGAGCGCTTCTCTTTTTTGTTTGAAAAAGAAGGAGAGAAAATAGTAATGCAGGGAGAACCTGTTTGGTGCATTCGCTTCTTCTGCTACTTCTTTATCCGCTTCTCAGAGCTCGTCGTCTATTACGATATCTATAACGAGGTGAGCTTTTTCAAGTGGCTCCCCAGCTCTCCATACATTTTATATCTCGCTCCGCCACAAGGCGAAGGAAGGGCAGAGGGATATCTGGATATTTTATGCTACTTTCCAAACGAACCCTAGAGTGGAGTACTACATATTTCATCCAACTTTTGCATGAATCCAGCACTTGTTGTTGTTGTAGACTGTTGACGGACAAACAACTTCACCATGGCTGCCGTCTGTGTGCTGTGCTCGCCTCGAACGGCCTCCATGACTGAATCCATTAATAGAGAATTACAAATGATTACCTACCAGTCCTTATACGTCTATAAACTACATACATTTTCTTAATGGCATTTCTCCTCTTTTGCCTGCTGCACTTGCCTGGGTGATAACAGACGGAACCCCATTTCCTGCTGGCTTTTGCCGCGGCCTTTTATAATATACAATAAGTTCAACATTTACAAAGTCGATGGTAATGATATTTATTCGCTCTTTCACTAACGATTGCTTTTCTTTCCGTGAATGAGGACTTTTAATGGAGAGTCAGAGATTGAGGAGAAATCTGTTGTGATGTTGATCCCGGTGCCAACAGAAATTTTCGGTCTATCTGTGACCTCGTCTCAAGCCACTTTCCCTATTCCCCGCTCTTGCCAGATGATGATTATGATAATGAGAAACATACAAATATCTAATAAACTCGAAAACAATATGGGCGGCGATAACCCAAATAGGGGGCTATTTCAAAAGGTGGCGCCCACTCTTTTTTTTTTTCTTTTTTAAATGCCGTTAAAACGAAAACAAAAAGAAAAGAAAAACTTTGGGGAAAATAAAAAACTCAAATAAAAGCATTTAAAAAGAAAAAAAAAGTTAAAAACATAAAATGGAGCAAATAGTGTGTGTAAGATAGAGGAGGGCTCTCTTTCCAAGTAAACATAAATTTAGGAATTCCTCCAGAGAGACATGGAAGGGCCTCGGACCTGATGGAGACAAATGCAACAAACATTGTGCGTATAAATGTCACTTCCTTGGCGCAACGTTCCGTGCACAAATGTAGTGTTGGCCGTCCGTGGCCGTTTTGACTCGGAGAGAAAGAGAGTTGAAGAATAGAGATGGCGTTACGAATTGCGAACCTTCGTTGTAGAGATTATTTATTTGTCTTTTTCTTGTTTTGTTTCTTATATTTCTTTTTCTAATTTTTTTGAAGGAGAAAAAGAAAACGGAGAACAACAAAACATTTTCCTCTCTCGCTGTTTTTTTTTTTTGTGTTGCATTTGCAAAGGCAAGTCGGCAGCTGGACTCGCTACAGAACTAGAATCGAATGAGCATGAATCATGTTGTTGTGACACATAAATTAAGTCTGCACTCCTTGTTGCTGCTGTTGCCACAAACATAAAGAGAGATTCCGTTATGAAACGCTTCTTGTGTGGAATTGTAGGTGCGTGCTATCGGAGCCGATGCGAAATGATGCTCTTAACTGCGTCGTTCCCCTCTCCTCCAGCAAGTCCAGCAGCAACACCAAAGAGATTACACGGAGAATTCGGTCGCCATCATGACACCCCAGAAATAGCTCGGGACTCCCGTCGAGAAAAAGAGTTATCACTGACCCTGGCAACAGCAACATCGGAGAAAGAGCAGCAGCAGCAGCAGCAATAGCAACAAGACGTCAGGAGCAACAATGGAGGAGGAGCTTTTAAGGTCAGTCAAAATGATTTTCCCAAGACTTGCGCCAAGGCTTATTTTCTTCGACGTCTCATTAAAGGGAACGAGAAAGAAAGGAAAAAAAAATAAAGAAGAAAAAAAAGAGCAAGGCGATTTTAACCGAGATGGTGTAACCAATTGGTCTCCTTGTAGGAAAGACGCAAATGCTCTTTTTTCGTTAAACGCAACCGGTTGGAGGAGGGCTCAATCAAGTGCTGCAGATTCACTATGGCGTGAAAAAGGACTATTTTGATTTTTTTTTTTCTTTCTCTCTTTCTTTCTTCTTTGTTGTTGCTGTTGTTGTTGTCGGACGCAAAGGGAAAATAATAGAGTTGAAAAAAGACGAACGGGAGTAATCACCTTGAAACGTCGTTGCGTAGCCACACCTCGCGCCCCCTTACGCTAGAGAGGAGCTCTTTCAGTGCAGAAAGCGTATTGTGTGTGGCGTGTCCCACCGCCAAAGACTCCCGAGAAAATGACATGGAACACGGCCCAGTTCCAGTTCATTTAAACCGCACTTCGTTTTGTTGTTGTTTATTGTCAATGAGAGAGACAGCACACATAGACACAGACAAAAAGAGAAAAACCAGCATGAAGAAGAAGAAGAGAAAGAAGACGGACACGAAAAATTCTAAGCAGAACGAATGTCATATCTTTACATTCTTTTTTTCTTCGTCTTCTTCTTGTTTTGTTTTTATTATTTCGTTATTTTTTTCTTCTTCTTCTCTATCTATTGTTATATAGAAAGAAGGTACTCGAAACTTCCACTAGTGTTCTTTTACCTGCAGCTTTTCTCTTCACGCTGGTTACATCCGAAGCTCGTAATTCTTTCTTTTTCTCTCTCTATTTTTTTTTATTCTACACGAGTCTCTTTTTTTTACCGAGGAAAGAATAAAGGTTAACAGCTTTAAGCTTGAGCGATGGCCATATGCATAGAGAATCAGCTGATTCTTGATGTAGAAGGAAATCCACCATTTATTGTGTGATCTTGAGCACTTTCCTCGTTTTTATTTCACTGCCTTTCACGTCATCGCGCAAGAGGAGTCTCTAAAAAAACATCGCGCCAAAGGAGTCGTCAAAAAATATTGACCCACCACAAAAAGATCTGCCCTTTTTTTTCCTCTCCGTTTATTTTCTTTTCGTCTTTTTTTCACACCCAAACTACTGCGTCGCATAACAGACGGATATCGGAAACCATCGGCCGGAGAACGTGACCAACTCTACGGCTTCCCTTATATATTATTTATGTAATAGAGTTTTTTTAGGGTTGTTCTCTCTTCCCCTCGTTGTCCTAGACAGCGGTAACGAGTTTTGTATATCCAGCCGCATTGAACATCTTAAGCCGATTATATTATATTTTCGTTCCCTATTTTGTTTGATTTATGTCCGATAGCTCGCTTCGCTTGAACGCGAGCTCCTTGTGACTGATCGGTACGCGCACGACACTAGCATTTGGCAAATGACGATGTCGCCTGCTAGTGTCATATCATTTGATTTCCATCGGACTTGATGGGGGAAATAGATTTCTTAGCGATGGCATTGTCTTTTGACTCGCTGATTCGTGACCAAACATGAAAAGAGTGGGGGGATAAATAAGTCCAGGGACAGCCGCATTTACTGTGTTTCTTTCTTGTGTTTCGTATACAAGACATTCTGTCAGTCCGTTCTTATTTTTGGCTGTTTATTTAGGGTTTCTTGTTTTTCGTTTCATATCCCTTAGCGGGAATGCCCCTTGCCTACCCGGACCGCGTGTCATGCTTCGGGCCGCGACGCCACAAGAATGGGTAATGAGTCGCGCAGACCATTTCGTATTACACGCGGGGCGAATCTGGAAAAGATTGTCGCGTCGGACGACTGACATTTCTCACTGAACAATGATAACAATTATTGCCCATGGCAAGAAGGCAACGAAACAACAACTCCATCACGGTGGCTGCATTTATCAGCCAGCTAGAAACGGCCAACTATCCGCATCGTCGGGGCCCGGCTGCAGCAATATTGTTTCGCTCCGATATAAAAGGGGCTAAAGAAATTATGAAAAGGCGAACAAACGGAAAACCGAAACACGGCGCCGTTTCAATGTATTGTTTGCCTTTCTGTTTTGCTATGCGCGCCTTATTTTGTATTTTTCCTCTTAAAATTCTGTCTTGTGCAGCTAGGCAACTTTCCATAAAAGGTTCGTGTTAATAGAATCTTTTTTATTTGACTTTCCGAGAAAGAAAGAGAGAGAAAGAAAGGAAAAAAAAAGTCGTTGCAATTACTCGCTGAACCTTTTCCGTCGTCTTTCTCTATACATCGAGTGGAAAATATTTGGAAGCCAATCTCTTTTTAAACGAGACTTTCAAAGCTATTTACTTTGAGTGATTAACCGCTATGGCTATTTGTTCCGCTTGCTCTAAGACTACTGCTTCTACTTCTCCGACTAATACCGATTGGGCTGCTATGTAGGTGGAAGCAGTCTAGCACGGCTGGTCGACGAGACCCTAAAGTGGGTTACAAAATTCTTGACATAATGAAATTTCCAGCGACGATTTATAGGTTCAACCTTCGAGTGGTTAGCGGACAAATTGCCGTTATCATTTTGAACCAAATTAACCTGTTGAAAATTTCGAAGCAGAAGACAAAATATGGCGACGTTAACATAATGGTAATGGCCACAACTGTTTGCGAGCAAACCCTAAATTGAGTATCCAACATTGAGATGTTGTTTTTCCTTGGGTGCCGTCAAAATTAAAGGGAAAGAAAAGTCAATCCGATTTCACGACAAGTAGACGTGCATGTTACCACGCTACGTTGTACAAGGCATTCCGCTGATGGCAGCATTCCGGGCGCAAATCGAAGAGAGAACGAGGAAGATAAGTCTCGTGAGAAACGAAGCCTTGGCCCGTCATCGCCTACTACTACATTGAGCCGAGAGGCAAAATACTAAGGGAATCGGGAAAGAAAATCTGCTAGAGAAATTTGATCAAAATACGTTCATTCAATGAATTGATATGCTAACGAAGCGATCAAACTTCCTCCTTCTATTGCACCAACACGCAGACTGATGGCCCTCTCTCGCTCACTCCAACCAGAGACGGGGAAAAAAAAGGCGAAACAACATAGGAAACGATTAGATTCGCCTTGACGAGCAGGCGGAATGCTTACACCACGCAGCCGTAACGGAATCTCGTTAGATCGAACCTTTTTCTCGTCGTCGTCGTAGTCGCCATCTTATTATTATTATTATTATGATTATGATCATGATTATTATGATTATTATTTCCATTTTCTGATTCATCTCTGCGAGCATTGGCTTCCCTCGCTCTTACCTTGCCGTTCAATTTTCATCGAAGGTCGTTTTGCCAATTGAAAACAAAACTTACCGATTTTGTTTATTCACTTATTTTTTGCGCATCGTCTTGCCAAACGAGGTTGGTAAAAAGGCAGGGAGAAAAAAATCAATCGACAGTTTGATGCACGATCGCAATCGTGTTTGTGTGTTAGGAACGATTGCGGTCAGGTCAAAGCAGATGCGATTTCACCATCGCAATTTAAGGAATCTATTATGTCTCGGTCTGAGCTGGGAGCTTGCGTCCAAGGGATTATGAATTGCTCGGCCTCCTCGTGTTTGTAGCTCGAGAAACGCGGGACATGAGAAGCATCCGTCATTGTACCCGTGTTTCCGGTCAGCAGCAAGCGAAACGTACGGTAAAAACGAACAGTTGGGGGAGGGAAAGAAGTACTTAAGACTATTCATCTTTTTCTGAGGTTCTATGAATAATAGGTAGGAAATGGTTTCTTTTCTTTCTTTTCGAGGAAAAACGGCCTGTCTGAAACCGGACCATTCATTTGTTCAAGAGCGAGGCTCGACGAGGGCGTCGTTCATGCTCATTATCACTGTCCATGGAGCTGGTTTATGTATCTAGTAGACTACGAGGAAATGGTACTCATTGATGCTTGATTATATCGCCGTCTCTCAACTAGGTCCATGGGTAGTGTCTATGCGTCCTTCTCTTCTACCTCGTCGACTCACCCCTCGCCATTGGAGCACGTGACTCACCCCAAAAGTACTTGACGGTCGTTTAGAAATATCAAACTTGGGTCGTTGATGGCAACTCGCGTGAGGGTGTCTCATATATATCTAATTCGAGTGGCGTCGGTGCTGTGCGTCGCGTGGCGTCGCTGGGTATAACTAGGCCTTTGAAAAATATAGAGTCGAAATTATGTGACACGAGTGTCGAATGAAAGGACTAGACTCTCGGCAATGGTAAGCAGCTCTTTACTGGCTAGCACAAGATTTCGGTCATTAATCTTGCTCGTTAGTCATTCTCTCCTTCCATCCTATCGTCGCTGAAGAGGTAACAACGGCTCTGACGAGGCACTGGAGAGGCTTCTTTGACTCGTTTCTCTCTTCTCTCTCTCTCTCTTCTGACGACTCTTTTCTTCTCTCCCGCAGTTGTCTCTCTCCTCCTCGTTTCTTTTTTTATCCGGAATCGCATGAAAGGGCTTGTTGATTGCATTTACCTCCGACTTGTTTTCCTTTTAACTCCTCCCTAGCTGTTTGCTGCTGCTGCTGCCTTCCCAGTTCCTCGGCTCAAACTTATCAAAGGAGAGTCTAAAAGGGAAAGAAAACGACAAACTACAACACTCCTTGGCCTTACCGAGAACACACGCGTCAGCTCCCTCTTTGCCCCGTCTCTCTTTTTCCTTCTTTTTTTCTGTCTCCGTCCCTTGTCACTTTGAAGGGCTTACATATAGTACACGGAACACGACCCAAATAGGAAAAGAAGAAGAAGCAGGAGAGGGAAAAAAAGGAGAGTCTAGGCGAAGCCAAAAGGGTCAACTTCAGTTTCGACTTGTTTTCGTTTTTTTTCTTTCTTTTTTCAGAAGAAAAAAACTTACCTCTCCAACTACAGAGTTTGTGTGTTCGTACCCCTCGAGTTCCCCGACGAAAAAGTATCCTGTTCTGTCCTCTCTTTTCTCTCGTTGATTATGCGTCGATATCACGAAACAAGTGGCATCCAGGTATCGGTGGTAATCCGAACACCCAATGGAGAAAGGGAAGGCAGGAGCAAAAGTTAGTGTCTAGTCGAGGGAACGAGGGAGACGACGAAGACGAGGAGATAGAATACAGAATAGACGCGAGTGAAACGACATCATCTCTTTTTCAAGTTGGGGGGAAAGAGACTCAGTGAACTGAATCTGAAACGGATAGGAGCGTAGCCTACATGTTTGTGAGTCGTAGTGACAGGACGCGGGGCATCACGCCATCCACGCATACTATCAAACAACAGTATCTCGTCTGGAAATGTCCTCCTCGGAAAGAAAACCAACGTCGTCTCTAAAGGGAAGAACGCCCGGTCCGGTCGACAACTTTTGAAACTCTTCGTCTACTGTATATTGTAGCATCTAGCTTATTCCGCAGCAGTGATCCAAGAGCTCTCGATGTTGTTGAAAATGCGAATAGAAAGTCTTAAAATACTGGCCGTGTGTACATTGCCTGGCTTTTGCGCTGATTGAAAGCCCACTTTCAATTGTTTAAAGCACTGCTGGTGGCTAATGACCGCGCGTAAACATGGCCATTCTCGGCTAGCAGTTGAGCTTTTTTTTAGAGTCATTTTCAGCCAAGTATGGCTTGGCAAGGTGTTCAAGGTGAACACCTTGACGCCCGGGATGCGGTTGGAGCTTTCGATGCAAGCTGGCCTTTCTGTCTTTCAGCTTCCTCCGACTTATTTAGCCTCGATTTTTTTTTCTCTCCAACAGCAACCATTTTTCCTTCTTAAATGGACCTATCTCCGGGAACCGGGCACCGGGCACTTTCCCATTTATCCTCTTTTCTTTAGTAGCCGTTCGTTCCTTCTTTTTCCATACCAGTCACTTTACAATCTGCTGTTTCATCAATTAAGCCACTTTTTTTTTACTTCTTCTTCTTTTTTTAATTTTCTTTTTTTCCTTCTTCTCCTTTAAAAATATATATATTTAAAGAGAAAAAAAGAGCTAAAGGAAGAATTGGTTTTGGAATGATGTTTGCGACGTACAGTATCAGCAGCAATCGCTGTACGCCTTAAAGTATTACGTATTGATTATGAAGATGAGGGCGTTTGAGTTGTGACACGGTCCTCGGATTTTTATTGGAATAGAGTGTACAGTTTCATGAGGCTCCCCGCCAGCACGGCGCTACCTATTTTATAGTACCTGTATGTGCGTCTCGTATAGAGGTTGTAAATATTGTTGTACTACCCATCGAGTAGACGGCGAGGAGAGTCGGTCATGCTGTGTACTTGGGCTCGAGTCGATACGAAGAACCATAGAGAGACAAACAACAACAAGGCAAAGAGAAAAGACAAACACTTTGTCCGATGGCATAAATATGAACGCGCCCCGTGCGCTTAGACGCCGAGCCGTCCTTGAGTCTAATCATCGAAGCCGTCCTCTTGTGTATATTTCTCCCGCAGACAAAATGCTCACCGAAAAGGAAACAACACCCATTAAGAGAAACGTCCTCTTCTTCTTTTTTATTTTGTTTTTTTTTTCTTGAGCACACGTACATTATGGACTCTATACACCACATTCCCAATGCAATCAATAAGTTACAAGTAGTAGACGCGCTATAGGGAGGGCGGTGACGTGCGCCGGTGAGTGATCGACGGCCCAGACTGACGTCATTTGGAAGAGGACGAAGAAGCGACGGCTGATCAGAACGCACCGGTCCTCATCAACAACGACAATTCGATTGACTGTTTTGTCGGTCGCGATGCTAATCGTGCGGAATCATCTGGGAAAGGAAAAAAGAAAGAAAAAAAAACGACAGATACAACAACACGAAGAAAAAAAGGAGATAAGAAAAAGTAAATGGTAGCGACACGCGCAAAAATGTCGCGTCTGTTGTTAATCGATTTGGGTCATCGAGGATAAACTGCGGATGTAGCTCGATCATTAATGAACCTTTCAAATCCCCCTCGCCCGCTTTGCCGTTAGCCAAGTTGAATGGATCGCGAATGAAAATAGTTGTGACCCCAAACGATCTTGGATATAAAGCCGGCAGCAAACAAGGGAAAAGAGCGCCGGGCAATAAATACGAGCAGCAGCAGCAGCAGCAGCAGCAGCAGTACGTAGTCTAGCCGAGTATAAAGAGAAGAAATAACCGAGTTTAGAAGGCGAATGGGGACAATACGACGCGAGGCGGAAGTGATGGAAAAGCGGATTTGGTGGGACGTAAGCTCTCAACTCGTGAATCAAAACTTGGATGGAGCTTCATCCTGGCCTGTTCGCTTGACGACACCTTCTGACACAGTCGGCTGCATTGGAAGAGCAGCGTGAGCAGCAGTGGCATCATCATCATCATCAGCGGTAATAGTAGCAGCAGCAGCAAAAGCTAGGAGCAGCAAAACGCGACAAAGAAGCATTATCATCAACATGCAGATCGTTTGAAAGAGCAGCGCAGCCACGGCATGCTCGGGGCTTTTTGGGTGTGCGTGCCCACTTTGTTGGGTTTCGTATCATTAAGGGGAACAACGGGACGACGAGCTGGTTCCGAGTCAGAGCTAGAGAGAGAGAGAGAAAGAGAGAGAGAGAGAGTGGAATCACCAGTGGTGGTTGCGCCTCGTGGGTTCTTGATGGCGTCTAGAGTCAACGATGCCTCGCGCAAAGTCGCCAGCAATCCGCACGTGAATCACACCGGAGGGAACGACGACAGACATGAAAAACACCAGACACCACCAACACCACCACCACCGCCGCCACTGCCGAAATAAAGGGCAAAGACCATTTAGAAAATGCAAAACATTGGAGCTCCATTTCTCTCTTCTTCTTCTTCTTCTCGCTTCCCCGCTGTTTTTCTTATATATATCTCTTTGCTTTGGGAAATTTGTGAGCGCCACACGCCGGTGAAGCCCATCCGGTTGCGCGCCGTGCACCAAAAAACTACCAAGGTCTTTCAAAAGTTGTCTTGCCCCGCGCTCTTCGCCTCGTGAGTAATTGCTGAACAGGAAAAAACATTCAAATGGGGAGGAGTGAAAAAGAATCGGCCAGCACATCGCGTATCACGGAAATATCTCTCTCGCTGTGTTTTCTCAACTCGGCGCAACGCGCACTTGTATCTACATAACCTTCTTATTTTTCTATTTACTCTTTCTATCTCTTCTGCTGATGTGTAGGAAATCTCGACTCATTCCTTCTCTCTCAATCTCTCTCCATCTCTCTCCGTCCGTTCAGTGGTGGGAAAAAAAAGAAAGAAAAGTCTCGGTCCGTTCGCACCTTAGAGAGAAGAATTGGACACGAAACAAATTACAGGAAAGATCTTTTCCAGCCATCTGATTTTTCCAGCCAACAAGTCTCCAAGCGATATTTGAAACAGATTTTTCCGAATACAAAAGCTAGAATTTATTCCATTTTTTCTTTCAAAGGAGAAACAAAACAAAAACAGAATAATATATAGAGAGGATGGGCGTCTTTTATTTTCTTCTTGGCTTGAGTCCGCCCTTTCCCTAGTGGACAAGCAACATAAAAAGACAGGAAAAGTGAGCAACAGAAGAGAAAAGAAGAAAAAAAGGTACTCGAGGGGGGGATCCAATTGTCGGATCGCAGCCCGTAATAGATTGGAATAGCATGAAGCCGAACGTGACGAGGGATCTTTCTATTTATCCCGGGCCTTGGAATACAAATCTCGGGCCGCGCGATGGAAAAGTAGTATAGTGCTCCTCTCTCTCTCTCTCTCTCTCTCTCTCTCTCTCTCCCAAAACCCCCCTTCTTTCCTTCCAACAATGGACGACTCTTGAGGAAAACTTTTATTTTTTGAATTTTATTTTCAAGTTTTGTTCATCTTCTCCTTTTATTTTTCGTTGTTTATCCAAAACGGGGGGGTTCGCTCTCTCTGCTCGGTCGATCACGCTGAGGGACTGGCAGAACGACAAGAACGCGTTTGATAATCCACCGCACGCAGTCAACTGTTACGTCCCTTCATTGCGGCCCGTCTATCGCCCGATAGTTTTGAGCATCCGCCCCTGTTTCCTTTTGGTGGCTTTTTCCCGTTGTTGTTGTTGTTTTTTTCTTCTCTTTCGACGTGTCCGATGATTTTATCGCCATCATTAAAAACTTCACAACGACGGGAGACGACGGGAAGGTCAACCGCTCCCTCTCGTCTCTCACCACCTTTCCTTTTTCTCCATTCCATTTTGGCTTTTCCTGGTCGTCGTCGTCGTTGTCGAGCACGACGCGAACCATTATAATAGTACGAAAGGGGTTGGTGCACCTTGGCGCCGTTCGAATGACGGGAAACGGTCACTCGTTAGTGGGCGATGCAATCAGCGAACCCTTCATCTCCGAGTCGCATTGAGTCGATGATTGGAGTTCGCAGAGATGTACTAGTATATACGTACACACAACTCCTCTCTTTCCATCTCTCTATCTCTCTCTGTGTACATAATACATCTTCACCGTCATCAGACCATATAGAGCTGCCTCTGTCTCTCATTCTCTCCTTCTTGCCCTTTTGGCTTTTCCTTCGTTCACTCATTCAATCTCGACGTCCTCCTCTCTCGTTCACGCCAACGCTATTCATTCCTGATGGCGCGGCTGCGTTACACTAACCGTCTGGCTCGGTGTATACCAATTCGTTTCCAATAACGCATTGCATCCGTAATAGTCGGGTAACGACGCCAATGAAACGCCCACGTTAACCCCTCGCCAGCTCTAAATCATTTCGGAGAAAACGGCTCTCGTATTCTGTAAATCGATCACAATGTCGCTTGGTGTTTTAGTTTTTGTCGGGAAGAAACCGAAACGGATCAAGAAAATCCAGGGGGAATCCCCTGGGCTCCAGAGTCATCTGCTGAGGAGCCGGGCAACTCGTTAACAATAAGCCACGATCCTCGATTCCCCGCCAATCACGATGACCACCACTGTATATTTACTCTCGTTCTATTGTTTGGTGTAAACCTATCGGTATACTCAACCATTTGCGCGTTATTTGAACGACGATCCGCATTCCGGGAGGGGGGAAGCCGGGAAGACTCTTGGCGAGTAGTCGATTAGTAGTAGTAGGGTGATTTGAAAATGATGCCAACCGGCCGGCAATATGTTAACAGTTGAGTAGGTGTTTGTGCAAGTCGCGGAAAGAGGATCGGAATGGGCTGACGTGTGAAATCCGGATCATTAAAAAAACGAGTGCGCGCGCGCGCGCAGACCAAATATAGCTCACGCGCTACACGTGAACAGCTACGGCTGCTGCTGCTGACTGTTGTCGCTCGCTGATCCGCATGCAGCAGTCGGTGACGTCGGTGACTGTCCTCATTAAAAAGGATTTCTATAGTACGACTTCTGAGGAGGTCTCCGTCCCCGACGAGCCCCACTACTACTCCGCCCAATAGACAAGATTTGCGTCAATTCAAGGAAGACGTACATGTTCTTTCCCTTTTGTTTTCCTTCTGTTTGTGTGCGTCTTCCTTCTTTTTTTTTTATCTCGTCGTCGTCGTCTGTTTGGTATTTCGCCTCCCTTTCATTTTGTGAATGGATAGCGCATCGTCGATCGATGACTCGCCGGGTCGGAGCCGGTCAGCTCGTTTCACGGATGCCTTACTAGTAGAACAGAAGGGTAAGGGAAGGAGAGCCGGCGCGCTCTCGAATATATATATACGTATATCGGACGTTGTGAAGTTGTCCATTCTGTTTGCTGCTCGCCGCCTCGAACGGTTCAGAGCCAATTGCCCTCGACTCGTGGAGCTCAGCGATGCGGATGATTTCTCCGGGCCCTGCGTCGGTCGGTTCCGTGTGCGCGGCCACCGCGACGAGCCGGTTTTTCTTCTTCCCCCCTTTCAAACACGCCGCACACCGAGGGGGTGAATTTGAAATACCAGCACGATGCTTTTTCCTCTTACTTCTTTTTTTTTTCTTTTCTTTTCTCATTCACATCGACGTCGACCTGGTAGAGAGACGATGAGAAGAAAGAGCCAAGCGCTCTTTTGAATATCTCCTCCGTACATATCTCGGCATAAATAATCAAACAACATCAGCAGCTCCCCAGAAACGGATGACTTAAGGTGTTGTGTGCGCTCGTCTATGAGGGTGGTCTCGATACGGCAGATGGCCGAATTACGGCCAAGTGCCTGCTGCACTGTTGTACACCCCATCGAGTCTTGAGCCGCGTGCTCTCTCTCTCTTTCTCTCCATTTTCTTTTCTTTTTTCTATTCTTTTCCTTTGCTTCTCTTTTACACACACAAGCCGAGTGTACAGTATGTTTGAGCTTGAATAGACGGCGGACGTGGAACGCGCTGACGGTTCCACTTTCCGACTCGCTCCTCATCTCTGGCTGTTTGCATAATGATGCACTGGGAACGTGTTACACGCGAAGCGCTGTTTGTATTCACGCCGATGGGCGCTAGAACCTTTCAACTTCAATCGGTCGATGCGGGCGACGCGTTTTCTCCTCCTCGCCACCGCCACCACGACTACCACCCGCTTCCCTATAGGGTAAGGAAAAACGCAAAAGGGAACAAAGTAAAACCAGCCAAGAGGAGAAGCGAAAAGAGAAGAAAATAAAATAAAATAAAATAAAATAAAATAAAAGGAGCCGAACTGTAGGGAGAAGTGCAAGAGAGCGAGAGACGGACATTGCATTGGGTGACCAAAGGAGAAAAAGAGGAAGAAAAGGGGGGAAACAACAAATCAGCTGACCGCAGTTTATATTCACGTCCAGCGCCCGCGTGAAATACACCTCTAGCACAAAAGTCAACCGAGCGCGTTATGTGACGACGACGACGACGACGACGACGACAACGATCCGTTGGAGAAAAGAAACGCTTTCTTGCTGATTTCTGCTCTATTCAAATGACCTTTTCTGGCTGCTGGGCTGCCACCAAGAAAAATGCAAGAGGGACTAAATGGGCTCGAAAGAAAAGGAGAGAAAGAAACTCGTGTCCGTCCGTTCTGCCGCGGTCGCTGCCCGTTAATGCGAAATGTCCCCTCACCTATAAATCTCTGTCGAAAGCGCTGCTATACATGTAGCCCTGCACAATAGAGCTAGCCGTTTATCCGATCGATGCGGGGAAGCGACCGAAACTACCCGACAAAAAAGAAGAAAGAAAAAAAGTTGCCCAAAAAAAGAGACAAAAAACAGAGAAAATGGAAGAGGGGGGAGACCAACGGTCGTTGGCCATTGCCATATAAAGCACGGTTAACCACGAATATGTGACTTTGAGTGGCGAACGTGTAGCAGACGGCCTTATTGTTATTCATTTTCCGAAGAAAACGAGAAAACGGGGTAAAATATAACTGTCAACTAGTCCTCGTATAAGACGACTACGTGGTGCTGGCGTTGTAAATTTTCTCTGCCGTGTTGGGGGAGAAAGAGAGTCACGCGAGCTGCGACGCGAACTGCTCGTAATCATTTGACTTTTCATGCGAAAGCTATTTAAGGAAACGACGATCCCAGCCCCCGACGAATCCGTTGAAACTTCAATCTTACGGAAAGAAAACCCCCAATATCGAACCTCCAAAAGTTTTCTCAACGGCCAAGGTTTCACTCGGAACAACTTTTAAGCTTTTCCTACGCCAATGGACGACCAGTAGTCGCCTTATATTCAATGCATTTCCTTCGAATTATGTATGTATCTTTGAGGGTGCACGTATAGTATGGAACCAAATATGAAGATACGATATGATAAAAAAACCCAAAAGTTTCGAGTCTGCTAAATATTTAATAAAAAATGGAATGCACGGAAAAGTTGTAGCTAGCCGATAAAGTCTGTGTGTATGTGCTTGTCGAACTTGGTTTTCATGGATGTGTACTAGTAGTAGTCGTAGGTGTCTGTCCCGATGTGTGTGCTATGAAAAGCGAGAATAGGAATTGGTTGCCGTGGAGAGCGTGTTGCCCCGAGTTACTGACACGAGAGACTCGTTTCTCGTTTGCACTTTGCTCGACTCAGACAGCACTTCGTTTTGCGCTCGTGTATAAAACACCCCCCTGCAATAGCAGCCAATAGACGCCAGCGACATTAGGTATTTCCAGGCATACGAAAGTATTCACGCGGAAAGGTCACACTGTGAAGCAGAGATGAAAAGTAAAGAGTTTCATCGGTTACAGCCAAAAAATTAAAAAAAAATAAAATAAAAAAAAGAGGTAGATGCGGAAAGAGCTGCTGTCGGAATAGTATTTCGTCTTTTTTTCTTTTTTTCGTTTCCCCGCTGCGCCGCCGTGAATTCGAGTGAATAATCTAGGTTATTAATCTTTTCCCCGTTCACGACGACGACGACGGAGCGGCAACGTTATACAAATTTCCTGGCTTTGATCAGAAGAATGCAATATAGTACGTTAGTTATATTATAGAAAGGCCGACAGGCATCAGGCTACCGCTACACAGATCGAGCAACATAGCTTCCTGTTAAGGTAATTAATAGTTGCCTCCATCGCTAACTTAAATGGAATGAGGAATAGAGGGGACAGCTGGAACTCTCTGCGCTATCTCTCTCTCTCTCTCCATATTCTCCCCTCGCTCTTTCTCACTCGGTTCCTTCTCCCTTCGCTCCCTTCCTTCATGAAAGAGTGGTCGATTTCATACGAAACTTTTATGGAAGAATATAAAGGAACGTTCTGCTGGAATGGGGATGAGTAGTAGTCGTAGTAGTAGTAGTACGGTAGGAAATAAGAGAGAGGGGAGTTGCTTCTGCCTTCACTGCGTTAAAGAGAATCAGCCCCGTGTGCGCACCGACATCGCCTGCTCCTCCATAGTGCACAGACCCGGTCTACTCCGGAGCTGCATAAGTGATGATGATGATGGATATCACGCGAGATGTTGAACAGCTTTGAAAAGCTCCTATCCTTCCTATTGATAGACGAGAATAACACTGGCTGTTTACCAACGATTACTCGATGATTTTTTGGCTGGCGCTGGCTACCAGCCGAACGCATTATGCTCGGAAAATTGGACAGCAGAAGCAGCAGCAGCGTGGAGGAGAACAGCAGCAGCAACGGCAGTAACCAGCCGGTTTGTTGCCCGACATGGGGCCAAGTTTCTCTTTACGAGGGAAACGGAGGAGCGACCGAGAGAGAGAGAGAGAGAGAGAAGCGCGTATCCCGCTGATCGATTCCGAGGGGCAGATAAGGACCCGAGTGCAGCACGAGGCAGTTAGAACGCCGAGTTGTCGGTAACTTGTTAGCGTAAATGCTTTAATTATGCAATGGCGGGCGCCAGGTAATGGACTGTTGCCACTGCTGCCGTGTGCTCAAAAATTCATTGAATTGGAGGGCGGTCAGAGACTCTCAACCCACCCCCAGGTTTACCTTCACAAGTACCTGTACGTACGGCGGCAGCAAATAACGGATCGGAGAAGAAGAAAAAACTTTTTTTTCTCTCTTTCTCTCCTCGGCCAGACGTCCGCTGCGTGCCACTCGTTAGTGGTATCGCAACCAACATCTCGTCGTGCCGTATATTAAAGAAATAGGAGATGGAGAAACCCATCGATACAACTCTCGAAGAAAAAAAAAAGGCAGCCAAGAGGGAGCGCCGCGTGACGCGTTTTTCAGACGGCAGAACGTGGGCGCCTCCAATATCGACGTCGGAGCAATCAATGGATCGTTCTCTCATCATCCGCCTCTTTTCCCAGGTTGTCTGTATATACACAAATATACACAGTCTACATTCATATGCATATTCTCTCTATCTATCTATCTATCTCTGCTCAAAGATGCAGATGCTATGTTGTAGACTCGTCTTGTGGCTATGCATATAACGCTCGGCAGCGACGGCGGCGGCGGCGGTATATCTAAGACGTAATATGTCTCGTCCTACACTGCCGCTCTGCAGCCATTCCCTGTTTTTCTTTTTCTTTTCCCCTTCTTCTTCTTTTCATGACTGTCAGCTCTTTTCATTTTGGACTATTGACATTGGCTTGCGTCCTACTAGCTCTCTTTTTGCCTCTATTTACATCAAAGTATTCATCGGGGAAATGAATCGAAGGCTCGGGCGACGACTCGGAGCGGCATCAATGTCAAGTCGCCCTCGCTCATGTCATATATAACTGTACCTTTACAGCAGCCTAGCTGGGCCTACTTAAAAAACAATATTGTCGGCAGTGGCTATATACGCCGCTCACTCGCCCTACAATCCCCTTCGAACCCCTACATCTCTCTCTCTCTCTCTCTCTCTCTTTTCTCTTTTCTCTTTTTACTGACTATCCATTGGCAGCAACTGGCTCAAACGACCTTTATATATTCCATTTTTTTCTCTCTCTTTTCTTTTTCGTCGTTGTTATTATGGCCTACTCTTCAATCTTTTTCCCCCTTTTCCGTTATTTTCCCTCTCTTTTTCTCCGGCTTTATTGCAGTATTACATTATACCAAAGTCACAGTCGGTAGTAGGGGTTGCATCAATATGATTAGACGTAATTGCGTTCCCACTCTGCCTGTGGTGTGTATGCGTATGTGTGCACGCGCTCCACTGTGTGTGTGTTTTTTTTCTTCTTCTTTCTCGTCTAATAAACCAGCATCGTGTATTTATATATGGTGGAGGGCAGATAAGCTGCTGATACAGCAGCAGCAGTAGCTCTTCTATCCCTCTCTATTTTTTCTACCCGTTCGGACCTCCCCCGCATCTGGTTTATTTCAAACGGTAATCGGCCCCTTATTGAGGATTTCGGTGCGGCCTCCGTGCTGCACTCAGCTCTCTCTCTCTCTCTCTTTATTATTATTATTATCATTTTCCCCTTACATCTTTGGTAGTTGCTTATTTAGCCTATTTGTCACGTCGGATTGCCAATGCTCTCTTTTTTTTTCTTTACTTTCCTCCTGAATATTTTTTTTCTCTTTATTTCATCTCTCTTTCTAAAGACGGCCAGCGAGCCTAGGCACAGCGAATCAATAGCAAAAAAAAATTTCTATATATTTTCAGAGAATCTGACACAGCTCTTTTATTTTCCTTCTTCCATATTTTGATACGGTAGCACGGCAGCTGAATTGAAGAGAGAAGAGCACTTTCCCCCAGCGCTATATATATGTATAAATATATTCTTTTTTTTGCTTTTTTCCCTTTTCATGATGACGTCTCGCGGAATCAAATTGAAGAACACTGAATTGAATTTCGTGCGTAGCGTCACGGATCCCATTTCTTTTATCTTTATCTCTATTTTTGGAAATTTCCTCTTCATGCGAGAACATGTTGAAAATGTAGATATCCAGTCCCGTGTATAAATGTGTACATATGTACCTAGGCTATATCCATACAGGTCTAACTGAAACTGCTACTACTACTACTACTACTCCAGTAGGCCTATATATACGTGTAATATCTGTGTATATATACCGTCTGTGAAATAAATAGGCGCAAAGGGAGGATATTGGAAAAGTTGGGCTATTGTGTTCATCCGCTTTCAACGACCCCCATGGAAATAGGGAACAAGGAAATCAAAAAGAAACTGACGCCGGGAGTCACGGAGCGATCCGACCTTTTGTTGTTGTTGTTGTTGTATTTTCTGTGGAGCTTTCTCACGTTCGCTAATTCTTAGAAACATCCATCAACTGAGAGCATATCATATTGCGGGGCCCCATGTTATTCACGCCGAATATTGATTAAGCTGAAGGGGATCGAAGTGAGAGACGACGGTGGGGATAATAACATCTCAAAAATTGACTTGATATATTGATTCTTGTGCGGTGCACACATAATAGCATAGCATAGCGCTTGCCCAAACGGGTTTTCATCGATTCGGCTATGAAAGGAATTAAGCAAGAAGCCAAGGCTCTCCCTTTCACTCGATACCTTGAATATGGCATTCCCACGAAGAAGGGGGAAAGAAGAGTACGTACAGAGAGAGAGAGAGTGGAGGAAAATGCTAAGAATCCTTCGGGAGGTCTTGCACGGCGCGCCGCACGCGCTAGCCCCCAACACTAGACGCTATTCTAATCAGACTTAGTGATTTTCCCTAACTCTCTCTCTCTCTCTCTCTCTCTATCCTTTTGCCTAATTCTTTTTCTTTCCTTTTTTTTTTCCTTTTTTTCGAGGAGCGGCCCAACAAACTGGAAAACGCCTTTATTATATGTGTAGGAGAATTGTTTCTTTTCCAAGGGAAAGCAGAAATGTGTAGAGAGAGAGAGAGAGAGAAGAGCATAGTAATGAAATGTAAAAGCACGCAACACCGGTGTTTCCGAGCCAGGTGAAACCTTTCGGCGTTTGCTGCCGCCAGAACCGTAAGGCACACAACCACCAATTCTCGTTAGATTTGAAAATCCGTGTCGATTATTGAACCAGGAAACATTGGTCGAAGGTTGCATGTGAACGATGTACGTACTGGCGCGGCGCACTTCATTGGAAGTGACGATAATCAAGAAGATGATGTTATTTTGACTTTTTGGCCAATGTTTTATTATTAGGTAAACTGGCAGCACATGTGTGTTGACTTTCTTTAGCCCCGGCAGCATCAAAATACATCCATCTTCATTTCCTGTGTAAGGAACGGCGGAACTTTTGGTCTTCTCTGATGTGGGGTCGGGCACTGTCGTTTATTTTCATATCCCCCCCCCTCCTCCTTTCTAATTACTCAAGTTTGTAACTATGTTTGGTAATTGCCGACATTGCTTCATAGTCATCACTCTAAAGATAACTGTAATTACACAAGAATTCATAATTCATACATTAGCTGAAGGTAATTGTAATTACAGCTCCTCCTAGAGTTATTACAAGTAGCAAACTGTCTTCAAAGTAATTACCATGACACAAAAATCACAAGAAGAAGGAGAAAACGGGGTCGTTATAGACGACGACGGAACGCCAGCCAGTCTGCTCGTCGTTATACAGCTTTGCTATACATAGCATGTAGGCTATTATACAACTAGAGGGGAATCTGTATACAGCCCGGCCGATTGTCGTCGTCGACGGCGGCGGCAGCAGCAGCCAACCAGCCAGATTTCTTATTGTTGGAGGCCTCCATCATTCTCTCTCTCTCGGTCGCCTTTCTCTCGTATCCCAGGGCGTTATTCTCATCCCCCATCAGATTCTTTCCTTCTTTTTGATTACGAGAGCTCCGCGGCCGCGCCACCACCCTTTCCCCACGCATAAAAACAACAGCAACTCTCGGTTGCCATGTTCCTCCTGCTAGAACTCATTGACCGGATTGTTGACACGTTCTTCTCTTCTTCATTCGCTCTCTACCCCCACTCTTTTCGTGCGCCGCCGGAACTCGTCAGCAACCGTGAGCTGTAGAAGCCTTGGGAATAACAACACAAAAAAGTATCCCCCTTAAGGTCGAACGACTAATTAAGAGCTTTTGAGCAATTCTTCTCTCTCTCTCTCTGTATCGACGCGCATACACAGAAAGATCTCGTCGTTGAAAAATGTCTCTTAAAAAATAAAATGAAATAAAAAGAAAAGGTTGCTGGTTGCTTCTCTCTCTCTTTCTTTGCTGCGCGTTTGAATCCGGCTGGCTCATCAAGACGACAACGACGATAGCAGCAAGGAGCCGGGAGGATTGGAGCGATTGTAAAGAGGGGATGAAGGAGGCGGTGGGGCATTGGCATGAAGAAAGAGAGAGAGAGAGAGCGCTAGCTTCCTTGATCTCATCTTAATGAAGTTCAGTGTTTGTCCGCCCGTGTCACTGGTTCAGATCTGCTCGCCTTCCGATTGCAATTAATTCGTAATGAAAATGGGAGGACTTCATCCAGGAGCAGCAGACGATCACTACTACTACTACCACTCGAGCTGCTCCGACTTGAAAAGAACTAGCTAGCCGACCAAGTCAACGATGAATCTAATGTAAGAAAGAAGAAAAGACATGAAGAAGTGAAAAGGAGAAAAAAAAGCGAAGCGAAAGACAAAAGGGAATTTGAATTAGAAGTTGATGTAGTGTACGTGCACGTCTGCGTGACACTGCCGCCGCTCCAGCTCTTCTCCCGGACTATAATGCGCGATGCACATGTCTTCTTTAGCATATCTCTAATGAGCCTTTTCCAGGGCTGCAAAGTTGTTACCCGACCTCGCGTTCATCACCATCAGAAATTAACCGCGCTCTCATCGCGAATATGATACATTTCGCTACTGCTACTACTACTATACTGCTGCTGCTGCCTTCTTTGACCATCTATTAGCTTCAGCAGCTCTACCGAACTGCGTCTCGGCATCGTTCGAGCTAATGAAACTTGGCTCAAGCCAGCGTCTAAACGTATGGTTATATATATAAGGAGAACTTGTAACTAAAGAGCATTGTTGCCCAGCACGTCGTAAGACGGGCGAGTAGTTTTATAGAGCATCGCCACCAAAAGAAGCCGTCGGCAGCGACGTATATATATATATTTATATGTATATATATACATATACCCTTAAAAGGTTCTGTTTCTCCTGTCGTAAAATGAGTATGGCGCATTTGGCAAAGCATCCATCAGCTATTGCTTCCTCGACTGCTGTGGTCCTTTTGTTAGAAAAAAAGAAAGAAAAAGGGTTCGTGTGGGTGGCTGGAACCGGCTTTGGCCAGCCAGAGCTTTTGCCATGTGGACCTGTGTAGGGAAGTGCCATCCGCATCTCGAGCTCTCTTTATCTCCTCCTCTCTATCGTTGAGCCCTTCTTCGGCATTTATTTGACGGATCCCTATCGATTCCACTCTGGTGAAGCCGAGGCTTCATCAAGCAGCTCTCGTAAATCAACCTTGCCAACCGTTTCTCGACCTGATCCCCCACCACTGCCACCATTGAGACTAGCGAGCGAAAGGCAACAAACAGAAACAGCAATGCAGCCCGCACCAGTGGTTTCACCAGTGCTGCTGCGGTGTAGTGGCCTGCATGCCTGCCCCAGTGCACCCTACCAAACACTACCAACTACCCCCCCGCTGCTCGGCAAGTAGAAAAAGAGTTTGCCCAGCTCTTGACGCTGCTACAGCAGCGCGCTGGTCCCAAAGATATCGACTCTGACGTATCCTAGAGTCGAATGGCTCGTAAACTAAACAAAACACAAGACACGACAGGGAAAAGAACAAGAAGAGAAGAAGCAGAGAAAGAAGAAGAAAAAATTTAAGGAGCGGACGGTGAGAGAGATACTGCTAGCTAGCTAGCTAGCCGTACGGTACAATCTACAGGCGGCGGACGGAAGTTTTATTACCGGCCATAAAACAGCTGTTGCATTATTCACTATTAAATGCAGCGCCCGGCACTTGCAGGACCCGCAACGCACACCCGGGACGTAAACACATGCGGAGACAACGAGCCAAAGTTTGGAATAGAATAAAGGAAGGGATCAAGTTGACTTGGGTAGTACGGTTACCTAGACGGAAAATAGACAATGCGAATATTTTGCATACAATTAGCTGCTCTGCATGCAAGTCTAATATCCGGGGATCCCCTAAGGAGGAAATCCGTGGAAATCCTAAGCTTCTCAACCGACGCCCCGCTCACTCTGCTGTCCGTCTATCTCGCCCAGCTTCAAACTTCACGCCGTGGCCGGCACAGCACACACACGGGAGCTATTCACAAAATACTTGGAGGGGCGCCGAGCGGAATGATCGGGTCATCGGAGAGTAATTGTCAAACCGGAAATTCGCGGCGACTTCGCCAGGGTTCTTTCCTCCTATTCTTTACACCTCTTTTCACTGGTACGTAACTCTGGCACAGATTAGTGCTGCTGCTTCTCTGTTCTTCTTCTCATCATCTGTTCCACCCAGCAATTCCCCAACGGAAAGAAAGAGAAACTGCTGAGTGAGCTCGACTAGCGGTCTCTTTATTCTCTATTCGTCCGACTGGTCCGAATCGATTTCGAACGTCGCCAAGCTTCGGGCTTACGGTCGGCAAACATTTCATTACGTTGATGTCGCTCGATCCATCGTCTTTTCTTTCTCTCTTTTTTTCCGACTCGTCATCATCGGAACATGCAGGAAAGAGTTTGTGCAGACCGGCGGTCGATGTCGTCGTTTTTCTTTTTTCTTTTTTGATCGGGAGAGAAAATGGAAAGGAATGACAACCAAAATATGGCGGCCTAGTAGGCTGATGCACGAGTTGGAGAGAAAAACCGTTTCATATATCGGGTCGTATAACTGTATTCCTTATCTCAAGCGCCCAATCTCTCTTCGTCTACCAATCGTGATTTATCGGCGAAAACAAAAAAAAACAAAAAAACAAAAAAAGCAAGCCCCCAAAGTCTTCTTCCTGTGTTCGCCTCCATTGTTATTGCGGGGCCGGACTGGTAGAACGAATCTGGCTGTTGTATACGCCGGAGAAAACCTACTGTATATGGAGAGAGGATGGCAAAACAGAGGAGCGCCGCTGCATAATTTGCCCATTCGATCAACGGCCTGCGTGAAATATTCCATTAAGGCGAACTGGCGCAGACGGGCAAGACGGGCAGACGGATCAGTTCATGACACACGCAGCAGCAGCAGCAAAGCTATAGGTTAGCGTAGGGAGAGAGGCCTTGCGCAGTAGGCTATATGTGGTCGGTGCTCGTGGCAACTGTGTGATGGTGCCAGGGGATCGTACGTAGCGTGTTGCAAGGAGGTGAAAAAGAAAGAGAGAGAGAGAGAGAGACGAGAGGGAATGGGAAATGACTCGGAATCGAGCGTGACGGGACCGTTACGAATCCCTCAAGTTGGATCGATTCCGAGATTGCCGCCAGACGAAAACGGTCTTGTCGGCAGCGCACTTCGCCTTCGTCCGCACATCTCGATGAAAAATGATTATTCCAACGCTCGTCCATAAAGAATACAACAACGAAAATGACAAAGCGCCTTCGAGAGAGAGAGAGAGAGAAGCGGGGCGGACATATTTCTTTTTTCTCTTTGGAGTTTGGACAAACTTGGCCATTCGTTCGCAATCGAAGCTCATTATTTCACCATCGGGAACTTGCAACATTCACGAAGGAACATGAAACTAAGTGAAAGAAAGATGGATACTATAAACAGCTGTACAGTTTTGGGCTTGAAAGGATCGGTGAACAAGTCTTCGCCCTCATTTTTTTTCTCTCCCTCCTATGCAGCAGCCGAATGTCTGAAAAGTTCTCTTATAGCAGTAGCAGCTCGACCATTCGTCATCGAGTGTACGGAGAAAGTGCAGCAGGGCCGTCGGGTCGAGAGACCGTCAAAAGTTTCATATTCGAACAGCCTGGCGCCCTCCAAGTCGATAGAACAGGTTAGCGTTTCATTTCACGCTCCAACTAACTCTCTCCACTCTTCATGTTCCATAAACGTTCCAGAGGTTCGTGCCGCGCCTCGCTCTGAAAAAAAAGAGGGAAAAAATCGTTATAAGAGGTTCTGTGAAAAAGAATACTGTTAACCTCTTCCCCCCATCTCTCTCAAGCTGGTTTCAAACTTGGAAAAGATTGGACTTTTTTCCCTCTATTTCGTGCTTACAACTATGCAACTCTTTTCTTATTTTCTCCTTCTTTATTTCAATGCCTCCAATTTCCTTTTTATAGCGATATTTTGCTTTATACGATCGGCTCTTTTTATATTTTTTTCGCCATTGCTCTCTGTATTGCGCATTGATTTCCTTTTTTTGTTTCTCTCCCTTGGTTCTCTTTTTCTTACAAGTGATAAATATCCCAGGCGATTGGTTCTGCCGTTGTCGAGGAAGCTCGGCGTGAAATTCAAATGTCGGGCCTCGTTTGATTTGGTCTGGAACATGCATTGAATTCGAGATGGCTGCCTCTCTCTCTGGCTCGCTCTAGTCGGTCGGAGGGGTTCGCTTGTTGTATATTATTATACACAAGGTTCCTCTCCCTCTCTTACCGCCTTCTTTACCCTCGGCTAAACCCCCCTCCGTCTTCGCCGTAACCGATTGAATGACACTGTGGAAAAACAGCCGCTGTTGGCCCTTGGCACACTCGGTGTGCTTGCCACCGCTTGGGCTCCCGCCGCCAGCTAGATACACTTCCAATTTTTTTTATTGATTCCTCCTCTCGTTCTCCCCTCAGCACACAGCCCCCTAAAGCTCTCTCTCTCTCTCTCTTTCTCCTCTGTGAACCCCTTGCAACCAAATAACATCCGACCCGAAAGTCTTTCCACTATGTGTGTCTGCCAATCGCGACGACGAGGGAGCTAGGACTGAGTGAATCCCCGCACGCAGTCGTGAATAACCGCCGGCGACATTGGCTGTCCGCCTTGTAGGCTTTGCACGAGCTGCCGCTGTCCGTATTACAAGTAGGTCGTCGCCTTAAGTCGCAACGATTGCTCAGCCCAATAACGTATATGGACAATCAGCTACAGTACTAGTAACTACTACGACTACGACTAGTCTAGCCTAGTTGGAGTAGGAGGCGGCTGTACATTGTCAAGTAGCTAGTCGTGTCATTTATCAAAACTGTCTTCTTCCGGCTGCTCTCTCTTCTCGGCCCACTGTACACCACTAGACTCGTCTGTAGTATGTCAGACCGACGAGGAGGTTAAACGCGAGTCATGTCTTCCTCGAAAGAAAAAGAGTTGCCGTTCCTATATTGTGTGTGCATGAACCCGTACATTAAATGCTAGACGCGCATTGTGCCGTTACGTCGCTACGATGCATCATATTCCCTTTTTTTCTCTCTCTTTCTCTCTACCAAGTTGAAAAGGGAAATCTGCAAAGAGAGACGAGCCTCAGCTGAGTAGAACTACGTACGTACGTCTACAACAAGAATGAACCAAGTGGACCGAGCGAGGCGAGGCAGGAGTAAGGCGGAGAGGCAGTGAATCCAAAGCGGAAATTTTCCGGGTTGTTGGATCCTGGCAATTGGCTGGTATGCAGGAGGAGGAACGGGTTAACAAGGAAGAGACCCGAGAAGAAAATGGGCTTTCTGCGACGGTCCAATATAATAACAAACAAGAAAAGCAGGAGAGCCAACTGCCGCGGGATTGTGGCGCAGACCGGGGTGCCGAAATGGTTTGTGACCTATAAAGACGACGCTAGGTCGCGGCGCACAAATCAAAGTCAACCCCCGTTTGCAAGTCGCTGCTGGCTTAATTGCGTCGGGAGAACAGCCCTCGGAAATGGCCTTCGTCCCTCGTCTTCGTTCTTTCTCTCTATGAACCGCACAAGAGGGGAAAACAATAGACAAGGAAATCCAAGGCAAAGAGATTCCAATATGTGCGGAGCAGTTCTCTTTCTGGCTCGATTAGTTTTCCCGACTCTAGTGGCGCAGCAGCGTCTTCCTTCAGATGTTCCTCGCCACCGTTTTTTTGATCTTGTATCTTATAACTGGGCACGTGCGGATCGTATTGTACTGCGGCTAACAAAGCGCGCTACTAGACAAATCCTGTCGAGGATCCAAGTTGCTTCACCGGGCAACACATTTCGCGCTGATGTTGCGCGTACTACAGCAATTAGCTTGGCTGCCGGGCAGCGCCGAATGTCACCCGAGACGCAGCATCCAAAAAGAGCTCCGCCGGAGACATCGTGATCCAATAAGCCGACGACGAATAATGGTCAACGCTTCAATAATCCTCGCTTATACTCTACTGGACGTCGTCGACAACTCGTCCTCCTCCTCCTCCTCATCGTAGCCGGCCCTTATCTTTGATTGCAGTTTGGAAAAGGGTCGAAGTTTGGTGGGAATTTCTCAAGTCTTAAGTAGCCCGTCCATCATACGAGGATCTCTCTCTCTCTCTCTCTCTTTCTCTCAATTGTTCTCTCGGCGTAGTTACTACAACTCTTGTTGATGAGCCGTATAAAAGCATGCAACTGATGATGGGGAACGTTCTCGACACCTCTTCGGGGCAATCATGACAAACACTCTACTCTGGGTAAGATGGATGGCCAAAAATCAGCAGCCTCCTACCCATTGATGATGAGGCATTTAATCGATACGGACACTGGTTTCTTTTACGTGAAAAGATGCATTTATGCTGACGAAGACGGCCTTCAAACGATGTAAGGAGCAGCCAGCCAACAGCAGGAGCAGCAGCCAACTTTGAGAAAACAAAACAAAAGACTGGAGGACGATGAAAAAAAAAAAGAAAAAAAAGGAAAAAGTTATTTAATAGGAAGAACCTATGATTTATGACTGGCTGTTCTTTTCCCTTCTTTTCTTTTCTTTTTCGAGTTCTTTTTTTTATATATTTTAATATCAAATCCCGATGATGCTGACGCTATATAGAAGCGCAGAGTATGGAGGCGGCCGAAGAGGCAGTCGTCTATGTGCTCAAAGATCGAGGGAGGGAGCTATCATGTGAATCGATCAAGCCCTTTGATGCGGACATCATTCCCCAAAAGCTTATTTGAGCGCATTTAAAGGTATGGGTGAGAGCATTACAATCCCCGTAACGGCTGCAGCTTCTGTATGATGGCTCCCTCGGTGCAGCGTCTTCATTATCAACTGCCGACAGATGCGTAAGCCCCGTTTATAACTCTCCTCCGACTGACGATTCCAGCAGCAGCAGCAGACTTTTCAACTTGTGAAGAATGGCGAGGAGGAGTCGTAAAAAATAGAAAAAATAAAAAAACTCCTTCCGGGTTGTGGAGGAGAGAGACGAGAATCGGCCAGGCGAGCGATTCGAAAAGCATCCCAAGTCATCGACCCCCCCCCCCCCTTCCCATCTCTCCTCAATCCTTCGTGAACGAAGAATTCGTGACATTGGGCGTGTGCAAGGTCCCAGTCAATAGATTGCTGCAGGGAAAGAAAGAGCGAATTTGAAGGCAACTTTGGATCGTTCAAGCTTCAAGTACCTCTCTCTCTCTCCCTCACTCTGTGATGCGCGATGTTCGGTGTATTCCATATAGCGTCAAGTGTCGGGGCCGCGACGAGAAGAATCGAAAGTTGATTAAAAGAGACTCCCCCATTCAACCTGTCTCTCACTTTCTTGTTCTCTTTGCCTCCCGGCTCCGCGACTGCTGCTCCTGCCCGCCGGAGTGGATATAGCCCCGGCTGTTGCTGCTGCTGCTGCTGCTAAAGTCCCATTTCCTATTACACCGAGAGTCCATTGCGAGTTGAAGCCTCTTGTCGGCGAGTTTTTCACCCAGCGTACACCAGAACAGTGCAGCAGCTACTACTACGTCTTGAGACTTCAACTTTGAAGTTGCCTCCAAATCGATATCGTCCCGCGTCGTCTCTTATTCAACCCCGAGCATTCCCTCTTGAACTCGACTTCAACAACATCTTTATTCTCATCCGCTGACTATTCCGAGTCGTGTTAACTTCTACGTATTTCTCCCTTGAACAATTTAACAGGGCTGACGCGAGCATGAGATAACGGGCGACGAGTAGCCTATTAGTTTTCTTTTTTTCCGGGAAATGGGCCATCGCCAAATCTAAATTGGATAGACTATTAGAATACAATATTACAGCAGCCATTGGTGATGGGTTTTTTATTCATTTTTCTCCCCTCCGCCTCTTGTCTTCCTTTGATCTCGAGGCCTTTATTTGAATTCGTTTTTTCCTGATCAATCTGCAGTTGAAATTACAGTTTGACTAGGAAAAGTCACCGGGGAAATCATGTCGCTCATGTATCTTCATGCAGGAAACGTTTGGAACGGGACGTCGTCGTCGCTTCCGAAAATAAAATAAAAATGCGATTCTGATATGTTCGCCCGGTTCCCAATACGACGATGCCCGAACTCTTTTCTCCCTTCTCTCCGTTTAAGCCAAAAGTATTGAGAATACCATATGAATTCCCAATTCACTTTCAACGGGATGGCACACACCTTCAATTGAGAGAGGTGCACACGGTGACTTATCCTCGCCAGGAGAGAGGCCACGGACCGTGCCCTTATTTCTTTCTTGATTCTCTCCATTTCAAATGGATGAGGGGGGGGGAGAATTGTTTGACGTCAACGCCAGACTTTATGAAGAAGAAGTGTGGGGAATATCATCTGGAATAGCGGAAGAGGAGGAACTGCATTGTGAACTTATAGAGGGAGCGAGGTCAGAGCGAGAGCGGAACAGTTATTTATCATGTAGCGTGTAGTCGGGGAAATGTGGGCGGCTTCATTTTTCTAAGCCTAGCAATAGCCCGAATCTTTTGATTCGAGCGACATTGATTCACGGGCTTTGGCTGGCAGGGTCATGTCTGTTCGGGCCATTAGCTCGCAATGACGAGGACACTGGGACAATGTCTGACGTGTCACATGGATGGAGCTCAATAGCGTTTCAGTCGGTCCCTCCTCTTTCGGTTGTTTTCTCGTCATCCCTATAAATCATGCGATCAACAGAAGAACAGAGACTGGCAAAGAAGAAAAAAAAAGACGGAATGTACGCCTGTTACTGAATGACTTTTACTGGAAAGAGGGGTGATGGGGAGGAACAGACGATAAATAAAACGAATCACTTAACTTTTTGGAAAATTCAGTTGGCGTAATCGACTGACTGAACTGGAATTTTGCAACTGGCTTGGTGCGCTCTCTTTCAAGCGCATCAGCTCCTGTGTTTTTTTAATTACTGCAGCTTCCACACCTTTGTGTCGAGGGATTCGAGAAACACTGAAACAGCTGAATTTAACATAGCAAACGCTGTGCAGTTGTCATTTTTATTTAAACAACACATAACAACATAAGCATAATCAAATAAAATACTGCAAAATACATTCTTTTTACTCGATTGAAGTCTTGTTTTTTATTTGCTGGCAATGCTGCTTTTTTCGTCTGCAGTGCGTCACTGACACGTAGCACCGATTCATTTGACAGCTACTGCAAAGACTAAAGAGTGCCGATAACTATTAACTCAGTCAAAAGTACCTACGAGTACGTAAGTGAAATAATATCAACGGATCTTCATATTTTAAATAATTTCGAGTATATTTGTATAGGTTTTTCAAATTTCTAGATAAAATGATCACCGATATCCAGCTTGCAATCTTTTCGAATGTTTTGGGAGTGTCACTCTTCCTTATGGTCATCCTTTATCACTACATTTCGGCAAACAACCCCAAGGCTGCATCCTCGTAAAATAACTTTCACTGATTTTGGTATTAAAGCAAAACAATTTTTCATATTACATTAAATCTGACAGACAATACTTGATTTGTACAGGTATTGACACTTTTGTAAAGCTGTATGATGGCCTGATGGCCCTTTGGCAAATACAACATCATGGGCCATTGTAAAATCTGTTTGAATTACAAGTCTATTCATACAAAAAAATTTCAAAGAGTTCTTCTTTCACACAACATGTAAAAGAATAAAATTCTGTTGATTGTCTTAAATAATGATCATAAGACAATTTCTTCAAGAAACTTTCAATTTATAAATTTTAATAAGAATTTTTTGATTATTTTACTTGGTCTAAGTAGTAACTGAGGCCCCTGATTCTGACTACATTGTGTGGTTATGGTAACCTTGCATTAAAACTTAACTTGTTACATGCATTGTGAAATCAGCTTTTCATGACCATTGACTTCATGGATGTCCCATGATAAGACAAACAAGCTGTTTTGGCCTCTACTATTACCTTCTTTTCAAATTATTTGAGCAGCCTACTTGTGGATCAAATGAAAAATCCTGAAATCTGTTCAGTTAGAATCATGCTTCTTGCTGTCTTCCTTAACATGAAGATGAAACAACAGCTATTTGCTATTCATGTAATTAAATAGTAATATCTTTAGTGCATCTGCTACTTTCAGCGAAACCTCGTAACGAGGAGTTATTCGAAATTTTCGCAGGAAAACGATCTTTAAGGAAAGGAGACATACATCGTTCCATTAAAATCGATCAGACTTCAGACGGACACTTTTTACAGGAAAATTACGGGCATACAGGCATACAGAAAGCTTATTCTGTTGTATCCACACGGACATTTTCGGGATCCGTAAACGACTGTATGCCTGTAATTCTTTGAGAAAATATGTTTCAAAAGTTTCAAACCTTTTCCGTAAGCAAGAGCTTCTGTAAGCTAAAATAAAGTTCGACCAATGAAATCATCTATTTCGTTTTCCGCCACGACCCCTGTAATGCTTGTTTTGCTCAAAGAATCTAAAAACTTCCTGTCCGTCTGGATATTTTTCAGAAAAAATTAACTAGCGTAGCGGTAATTTCTCATAGCCGTATGCCTGTTTTCCTGTAAATATTTCAATTAAAAGTGCCCGTCTGGACGAGGCTTTAGTTGCGCCATATAGACAAATTATTGTACCGGTGCATCTTTGGTTTACAAAAATTCATTATCGAGTAATGTTAGTTTACTACTCTAGGGGCCTAGATGAGACGTATTAGTTTAAAAAGTTCAATTGTGCTCCCATATAGTCAGCAACATTATAAGGTTTATATGTTCCCAAAAATGAGTAATATGACAATCTTGAATGAAATTACTTCAACTCAAATAACAATTTCATATTTTATTATTTTTTCCCTTCCACCATAATGATGTGGTAGCCAAATTTGGTTTTAACTGGTGGATCTGTGTAAACTGGGTTCCCCAATGATGATATTGGTAATGCAAAGGCAGCTTCTTGAAAGGGGCCAACCATTGAACCTCTGACCATCCATCCAAGGTCTCCCTGTTTATAAGACAGTATTTAGCAGAGCACAATTTAAAATATTATTATTTAAAGAATGTGTTTACTCCTGATCTGGCTTTATCTTCACTGTATGTGGCAGCTACTTCATTGAATTTCATGCCAGCCTTTAGCTTTTCCAGTGCCTCTAGTATTTTGGATTGCTTTTCACACAGAATGTGTCTAACCTTTAAAAAATTGAAATCTATTATGAGATCAAATTCAATTGATGCTTAATTTTACCTTGATCGTGCTACCCGTCCCCGCTTTCTTGTCTTTCCCTTCATCACTTCCTCCAGCTGCTCCTTTACCCTTTCCCGCCGGTGCTGCCTTTTTGGGTGGCATTTAATGTTGTTATCTCAATACAAATATGAAGATTATCCTTTGATCCTTAAATGAAAAGTTAGTTAAATTTCTGCTCCGATAAGCTTTGCGATTGATCTTAACCTTGTAGAGAAGGCTCACTCTAGCGCTTCAATCCTTCAAAATATCAAAAAGCGAAAAAAATGTGAAAAAAAGCAGAAGACAGATTAATGCGATGATTTCACCGGCTGTCCTAGTTTTCCTTTAGTCGGCTGCGCAAAACAATTTGAAATAAAATAAATATAAAAACCAGCTCTTTTTATAAAATATTGTATGGTTAATAATTCAAAATACTGTTGAGAAAGCAAAATCACGATATGCTGTTGCTAATCTTTTTTTTTTGTAATTTATACTCTCAAGATCTCAGATCTGGCCCAGCCTTTCCTTAACTTGGCTTTTACCTTTTTTTCATTCCATTAGTAACCAGCGTCTGCTTGTCTCCCCAGATGAGATGGATGGAGTTTTTATACCCAAACTTTTCTAGTCAGTGGTCGCGTGTTTACATTTGTAAAGCCACAGAAACGCTGCTTCATTTTGTGTACAGAGAAGATGGTGAAACCAATTGCAGGGTCTATCACCGATCTATTCGGTGCAAGCAATTTTCTGCGAATGGTTTGAATTGCTTGAAATTATAATGTCCAGACAGAACTCCAACTTCATTTCGCGAACCCAATCCTTTGAAAAGTCTCGTCGATTTATTCAATCTGTATCGGATATTTATGGGAAAGACGAGATGGAAGAGTTGCTTGACGAAATCCGCCATTTAGAGCCTTGCAATTTTCAGTCTGATGATATACAAGATTTTGAAATTGATGGGAGTCGGCACTTGCATCACGCTGGGGAATCAACCATTTCTGTTTCTGTACAGTCGTGGGACTCTCATGCTGTATACCGCCACAGAATGGATAACATGACTGCCCCAGTTGAGGCTATCCAATCTATCCTAGTTCATTTCCGCCCTTCGCAATGCTTGGAAAAGCTTGAGCTATTCAGACTGGCATTTCTTGTAAGTCTACAATTATTATAAACAGTGCTATTGCAAACTAATTCTTTTTCTTATGTGTTGCAGACATGTTGTATTGGAAGTCTAACCTGTGTATATCTCAGTGAATGGATGTACCTTTCTTCATTTCTAGTGTTTATAGTCTTATTTTCAGCATTATGCACAATATGGCTTCTCATAGCTGACATAATTGGAATCATATATTTCTTGCCAATATCGTGGCCCAAATTTGTAAGCAATTTTTTAATCAATCAGTTTCTTTTATCACTGATCCATAACATAACTAACATTTTTCCAGAATACTCTTCTCTTTCTATGCATTGCTGTGGCTCTTCTAACAGTCTCTTCATTACTTATTCATCATGTTAACCTACCTTCTTTGCTGGATGAAGCTCTTACAGAAGATAGTTTGCATTTTCTTTATATAGCCGGAGTAAGAGAATAGGGAAATAGGCTACTACAGTTCTGAGTTTTTTTTTAATTGTTGTCCATTACTTTTCTTCATAGATTCTCAGTTTGGTGGCCTCGTTATTAGCTCTCATTCAAAGCCTACTGACGTCTTTCGGTCGACCTTATCCCATCTCGTGCTCTTCATACAAAAATGAGCCTGATTGCCCTAGTCCAGTCTCTCCACCAGGTAATTGAATCTTCATCTTCTAATGTATTACAACTACAATATTTTCTCTACTTAGGGTCTATTCCGGGTTCGCCTACAGCTCGACCAGTTATGGCGACGATGGCCGCTCTAGCTGGTATGTCATCGGCAGTGGTTGCCACTGCGCCTCGCTTAGGAAACCACCGTAACCGTAGTGCTCTGCATGATCGAGAACAAGTACCTCTACGATCTGTCAGAAATTCAGTCAGCTGGGACGATGGAGTCAAACCAAGCAGTTCGCGATTGAAGCAGCTTAATGAATACCCTCCGTTGCTGAATGAAACGTGAACAACAAACAGCGCCTCGAAAATTGCCATGTTCTGATTCAAGAACTTTTTACAAGCCTAAAAACCTTTTCCTCGCGGGAATTCTTGACAGTGATAATGCGAGTTGGGGTGCAGAGGACATTGTAGTTTACAAATACGTAAAACGCTTATTGAAATTAAGGCTGACAGGTTGGTTCTGCACAGCCAAGTATTGCATGGAAGACGCGCCTAAGAAAATGCAACATTTTTGCGTGGGGTTGTTTCTATTCTGCTAGCAAGCAGTCGGTAAACCTCACTTAACTCAGTGTGTTCTACACATTTTAGTCCAATTATGATCTCTTTGAGAAATACCTCGTCGTGTAGCTTTACACGATGCATCTGGTGTCCCCTTTATTATATAGTTTAAAGTCGTCCTTTCTCCCTCCTTGCATTCCAGTGAGTATTGCTAAAAAATGTTGTCTCTTGGTATTCTATATTATTATAATTTTGTTTGTTTTGTAGATTGTAACCCTTTCAGTAGAACGTATTGTAATTGGTGAGTTACACAATGTCATAGGCGGGAAGCAATTGGCCGCATTCTGGGTTGGATTGTTACCTCGTAGCTTTGTTTCTTTGACACAAGGTTATTAAAAAAGAACTCTAGTCGTATGATATGATGCAGTACTATTTAGTAAATTTGTACCGAATAGTTTCCCAGTAGATTGCCCCAATACTACCAGTTTGTTTCACTCGTCCTTCCATTAGTGAAAGTGGTAAAATTCACCCTTTCGAATGTATGAACGTCTACTATTGGATAGTTTGGATACTGCCAACTCAAACGTCAGGATCTTGCCTGCTGCTTATTATGGTATGCATTATAAAGTTATTGTGTATTGCTAGTGTTAATATAACTTTCGAGCGATACGATGGATTCGGTTTAAGTACACTAACTAACGCACATTCTGCAACTAGAACGGACACTTGCGAATTTCGCTTTAACGGGCTCTTGGAAACTTTAAAAACTGAATTTAATCTGATTTAATGGAATGCTTCGTGTTTTCACTAATAGAGATTTCGCAACTGATTTACTTCATTCCGCAGTTGTCTTACTTCTTCTTCCAAATGCGCCTTTTCTTGAATTTGTTGCCTCAATTGTTCCAGCTCGTTCTAAAAGGTACGAAATTAGAACCATTAGAAAGCAGTTTTATTACCAAATAATTCTAATTAAAACCTGTAATGTAAGGAATTGTTGAGCTGATTGTATGATAAGGTCTCCAAACCGACAGCGAAGGACTTCACGCAAATTTTCTTCAACATCGTGAACGATACGACGGATAAATTCTGCTTGAAAATCCTGTGAAGCTTCAGGTTGCATTTGGTTATCGGATTTCTTGCATTCTTCAATAGCAGGAATGCTTTGGTTAGGTGGAGACAGTTCTGCAGAGGAAGAGCAGGGCAGCACCTCACTTTCGTCCTCCCTCATAGATAGCATAGTCTCACTACGTAGAGGAGGAATTTCCTTACGTTCACTATAATCCTTGCCTTTGTATTTTAATACGGGACTCGTAGCCAGACTAGGACTGGAAAATACGTCGACGCTATTCTCTCCTTTAACTGGAGAAAATAGGGAACTGTTTTTGTGTTCCAAGTCTTTACTTGTATTAGAAACTCCTGGTGTTGGAAACTCGCCGTTCGATCCTCTAGCGAGAGAGCTCGATCGGGTGCGGGATTCTCGGTCATCCGTCATGGGCGACGGGAATGGAAAACGAGAATTCTTTTCAGCTAGCTCGTTGGCTGACACTTGGGGTTGAGCTGTTGATGCGTCAGCTTTTGAGATACTCGGAAGTTTGGAAATTTTCTTTAATATTCCGGGCTCATTTTTGTTCTAAAGTAATGATTAATAAATAGATCTTTGTAGCAAAGACAAGTAGCAATCTTTAATACTTGATGGCTTTGAGTAGTTGTACGACATATCAGCTTCGTAATAGATGATGTATGTGCGACAACACTCTGGACCGGGGTACTAATTGTACGAAGGTCGTAAATCAATATTTTCCCTCTGTTGGTGCCGACAACTAGTGATGTCCCATCAGGAAAAAACTCAACGGCCGTAACTGGCGAATCGATTTCAATTTTCTTAATCATTCTATAAAAATGTAAACCGTCAATAAGAGCACTGCCATTGTAAATTAAGAATAGAGTGATTACTTTTTTTTAGGCCAGTCATACAATATGACATTTTTATCGAGTCCTCCTGAGACCATAAGAATGTCGGTTATTGGAGATAATGCTACTGAAGTAGCCGGGGACTGGTGAGCACCCGAAAATTCAGCCACCAAGGGAATGGTCCCTTTATTGGAATGTGTATTCCAGACCGCAACTGAACCACTATTGAATGCCGCAGCCATTAAGGAGGTCTTGACTGAACTTATCTTTAAATCTCGTAGTCCCTGAAATATATATCTTTTAGGTAAAAATACAACTCAAGCCACACCTGATAGTGGAAATTGTCAAACCGAAGAATTTTTAATTGAGTACTGCCCAATGGGCTGCCCAGTTTTAATCCCGTAGACTTGAATGGTGCCTCCATAATGACCAGCTGCAATAACAGATCCATTATTTTGAATACGACAAACAGGGGTACTATCAATCTATAGTCAAATTTGTAAAAAAGAAATCTTGTTTAACTAATTAACTAATAACATTGTTATCTTACTTACTCCTTCATATTTCCGGATTAACTTGTGTTTAGTTTGATCCCACAAAAGAACACTCCCTAGGCTTGTTCCTGCCAAAAGTAGCTCATTTGAAAATGCTAAGGAAGTTGCATCTCCCTACCAACACAAAGCTTTAGACACAAATTCCACAAATAATCTTCAAATATACAAAATATATAGATATTACTTCTGTTAGAGCGGTACTGCTCTTAAATATTTGAGAACCAATTGTTGCAGTGAAAATTTGGTTGTTGGCTTTTTTTATGAATGCCAAAGTGCTTCCATCTTGGTTACATGCAACATCCAAAACATTACCTACAAAAGAACCATTACCACAGTAAACACTGCACTTCAACTGATAAGCAGGGCAACTACCTTCTTCAAATTTGTGAATTGCTTCAAAGTTTTCATCCCATATTTGACAAGTTTCAGCAGCACTTATCCACCGAAATTTACCAGACGCCATAATGTTAAGCTTTTTCTCTTTCACACAATGAAAGTATCACAATAAACCCCTTTTCTACTTCTTACTAAAATGTGCCATAAATAAACTGGTTCGTTTTCTAATCGAAGTTCAAAAACACACCAAGTCCTTACAAATATAAGGCTGTCAACACATTGCCAGATAGTAACCATTGTTGCGTTGCGTCAGAGTTATAGAGTAGATGGTACAGCCGCCGCGTAGGACTTTCGCCATAAGGCTTTGTCCTCACTGTTTGTTATCGTCAGTAGTGGCGCCTGGCGGATTTTCTCGACAACAAAATATAAAACTTAAGCGCGATATAAGATTGAACATTGCATCCCGATTGTAATGGGGCTTTCTTACTGGGGAACAACGTAGTACAATCGTTCAATGGGGTAAAGGTGGCTAAATGTTTTTAAAACGAGTTTTCAAAAAATAGAAATGTGTAATATAATTCATCACTTATCATTGAATTTAAAATGTGGATAATTGAAATAACCAGTTAAGAACCAACTCCGAAGGAACGTTGAAATTGAAATTTTATTTTAGAATAGCTAAGACATAATTTTTACACAAATTAAAACATAATGTGATAAATGATATGAATTATAAGATGGCTGTTCTTGATAATTTCTAATATTCTGGTTTTCGTTGAATTATCAGTCGCTGTGCAGACGTCGTCACAGATACGTTGCACAAAATCACAAATCAAATTCAAACAGTACACAATTTTTACATTTCAAACGACTGCCCATTCCAACATCACTTTTAACATGACGCGAGAAGAAAGTAACAATATATTTAAAAAAATCTGTGCACTAACGGTTAGTTAAATTCGGCCATATTCTACCGAAGCACAAAGGCCAAGAGCCCAAGACGCACTAAACATAGGCTACACAAACGATACAACACTGCGCTGTGGTAGGTGGCAGCAGTATGTATAGCAAACAAATCCTTTTTTCCTGGAATTTCTCCGCTTCCTAGAAAACGACACTTTCAAAAATCCCCCCAAAACCTGGGACCAAGCCTTATGGCGAAAGTCCTACGCAGCGGCTGTACCATCTACTCTATAACTCTGGTTGCGTTGAATGTGTCGTGTGAATGTGGAAGACTCGGCAACATAGGAACGTAAGGCGCGTAAGTCGACTTTGATTCCATCCATTTGATTTTGACAGCACACAGTGCAGATTGCATTGTGTCAAGCGACTTGCGTCGCATATTTCCCGGAGGGTATGATTATGAATTGCCCGGGACATCGTGTGCGCCTGTCATTTTCGATGACAGATAACTAATTTTAAATCGCGCAACAGCGTATTATTGCTCTCAATCAACTTATAGGTTTGAGACGTACGGTACGGATGTTGAATAACGGTAACTATTTCATAGTCTGAAGTTTAGATAGTTTAATTGATTTGATAACGTTTTTAGCAGCTTTTATTTATTAAGGATTTTTGAGGATATTTGTATCTATTTTAATGAGTAGACATTGTTTGACTCTTTGGATCTCAGGACTCAGGTAGTTGAAAACTTTGAAGCTGTCATTCACCGTATGGTAAACTAGAAAGCGTGTAAAATGTGTTGTGTAATTCTGAGTCAGCTCATTCATTCATTTAGACGATTTAGTGTTGGTTGTGTGATGTGAGTCACAGTTATAATATGTTTTCTAGTAGTTGTTGGGGTTAATGGTTAAAACAAAACAGCACATGGTTATGAAACCAAGAAATGAAACCATTTTTATCTTGTGTAGGTTGACTGGGTCTGAAGACTTCATTTTCAATAAAAGTTGGTTCCATCATAGATTTCAAAGCTCTAGGCTGATGTACTTGTTCAGTAAATAGGCCTACTATAAGGAACTGCTGCTCTAATCGTCTGATGTCAATGTTTACAGGCTGTTTGTTTTGTTCATCACATCCTGCAGTTAAGGCTGCCATTCATTATATATTTCCTATTCTCAAATAGGAATGCCAGGTAAGGTTTACTTTCATTTATTGTTTGTAGTGATGTAAACTTGCTTTTATTTTTTGTAGTAGCATGTCCAGATGTGATGTCTCTTTAAAAAAATGTATAGGCTACACACAATTGGGCTGATACAGTAAAACTAGAATTAATTCTTTGTATGTATATTGTTCAAAGCCTAACATGCCTCTTTTGTTTGTCCGCTGTCAAATTAGTTATTTGAAATCATTGTTTTCATTAAAACATCTTTCAGTGGACTTCCAACTGGAACTGGCCGCCATTTCCATATGCCATAGGATCCCCTTGGTGCACAATTAGAAAATTGTCAGCAACACAACACTATATGTAAAAGGTTACAACTTTTTCTAATCAATTATTATTCTTATCTGATAAACTTCTGAATATCCTGGTCATTCATGTTTCAGGTGTCATAAACTGTTTAAAATATTACTTTCAAAACAGAAATAGTTTTTATTTGTAATTTAGCGTTCGCAATCATGGAGGAGGACTCAGAAGGTTGGTTGGCCTTTTTGCCGAAAAAATCTCATTCTCCAATCGACGAATATTTGCATTTTATTCAGAGTGCATGTGACGCCGAGCTGATCCAAGGAAAATTTATTATCATTGCCTTTATATTAAAGTCATGTAGGTGTGTAGTTTCTAGATTGTAGAATGTAAGTTCACTCGGAGTAAATTTTCTTTCGTTTACTTTTTCAGGTAATGCTAATGCCAAGCTGGAGCTGATACACGAAGTCATCGTTGCTGCTTATTCATCGTACGGCGACTGTTTACCACCATTGCATCAGTCGAAGTACTTGCAAATGCTAAAAGCTCTGCACGGGAAGATCAGCGCCTTAGCTGGTATTATGGATGGGCTCTGTAGCGAAAAACAACCTAGCGCCCGACTAGGTTCAATCGCATCTCCGAGGAACTGGCCCGAACCGTCACTCTTCTCTCTTTCTGGCTCTCCCGTTATCCATGCCTTACGTGGGGAGGCACGCGGGCAGTACCGAGCGACATTTAGCTGTGAACAAATGATGAATAAAGATTTTGTACTCTGATTTTGTAGTCGCGTTTGCCGCTTATTCATGCAGTATACTTGTACGGCGGCTGATTGCCACAATTGCATCAGTCGAAATACTTGCAACTGCTAGAGTAAGGTTCCCGCAAATGGGAGACCGGCTGGTGGTAGGGATGGGCTCTGTCTCGAAAGGGTGAATACAGCCAAGCGCCCGACTAGGTTCAATCGCATCCCCTAAGAACTGGCCCGAACCGTCACTCTTCTCTCTTTCCGGCTGCTCCGGTTCTTTCCCGGGGAGCCATGCCTCTCGTTGGGCGGAACGGTCCGTCCGAGCGACGAGGGGCAACGAACGAAATGATGAATTTTAACGAATATCTCTTCTAGAGATTTTCTGCTCTGATCGTTCATAAAATAGTTTTAAGACATACCATGTATCATTGGTCAATGTGTTTATAATAAATTCATGATAAAATTTGATAAATCATTTGTTTTATTTGGTTCTGGAATTCAGTCATTTGTGCGGTTGTCATTGTACTTTTCGCTTCCTTATAGTTTGTCCAATTATAAGTTGGCACATGAGGATTCGAATCCCCGACATTCGGCGTCACATCTCTACCATTATCATGATTAAGGTGCTACTTTTTTCAAATCATTTTCATTATTTCTTGAAGGACTACTTCTAGAATTTGCAATTATCTTCCAGTCGTTTCATGAGGATTCGAACCTCCGACCTGTAGCGTCGCAACTCGACACTTTGCCACTTGGCTGCCGTTAACTGGGATAATAAGAATGAATATATATGCAGTAGGAAAGAAATACAAGTGGAGAAAATAAAGCCCTGCGAGCTACGACACCATTTTAAAAATCATTTCAGTTGTTTCTTCATGAAGGACTTGATTTGGAATCTGCGTCCAACACATGGAATTGAAACCCTGGCAATATGCTTCTCGTCTCGGTGGTGAGCCACACGGCTACGACTTAACAAGTTCTGGGACAATTTTTTTCAATTTTTTTCTAATAGATTACGCGAGGGTTCGAATCCCGTTGATATTTCAGAAGCATTGCTGGGTTGGTGTCGAATTCTTCCGGCTTAAAAAGCCGCTTCAGTACTACTACATTTTCATTCCTTGATCGCTCACCTCTTAGTTTATCTGGACGCCAATCAAACAACCTGAGAAAAAAAAAATTGTAGTTTAATCTAAGCAAAATTTTCTCAACTAATTTAGTTTGTAGAAATTACTTTACTTGTTTCTTTTTCAATTTTTCTACATCTTTCTTCTTGCTCTTCCGCGGCTTTTTTTGTTGGGTCATAACTTTCCTTGAGCGTGAACGTGGCGCGTTCAACTCCAACCGTCTTGTCTTTGAGAACGCTCCCATCTAAGATTTTCAGGGCAAGCTCAAGTGATTCAATCTAAACAGAAGAGAAAATGAAGTCGTCAATAAAAGGGTCCATGCCGGCTCATTGACTGGCACAGATTTCTAACGAAACAAAATATGAGGGCTCTGTAAGATGAGACAAGCGTATGAATATCGGATACGATGCCTCTTGTATCAAACGTATCAATTTCTGTTGATGCCTCCATGGCACCAATCTGACGAGAGGGGGGAAGGGAGTCGTCCAGCCATTCACGTTGGAGATTTGTTCTCGCTTTCGGAGTCATTCGGCAATGAAAAAAAAAGATTCCAGTCATAACCACCAAAACTGAACGCTACGACGCCAGAGCAACTTAAGAAAGTACACGCGATTGCCACACTGCGTTGTCAACTAAAGAAATCCATCAGAATCGTTGAATTAAAATGAGGGCAATAACTTTACTATTAGTCGTCTCGTTTCTATCTCGCAATGCAGGTAAAGTTTGTTTGCTGTAGCAAATATTTTGTACTTTTTTCACCAGGTCTTGTTTTTCAATTAAATATTTCTTGCTTCTGGTCTGGTCACACAAGAGTCCCTCGTCAGGCCTCGTTATTTTTGCCCTGCTGATTTCGTTCGTCTTGGTAATGGCTGTTACTACTTCAGTTCATACATAGCCAGCTGGCAAAATGCGCACTTTGCCTGTCGGGACCACGGTGCTCAATTGGCAGTACTCGACAGTCGCTGGGAGGACAACACGATTCAAACATATCTCTCGCGCCCGGAATTTGGTAACGCTTTCTACTATAAACTCCAAGTTCTTCAATCTTATTTTCCTTATTCAATTAGCTCGACTGGAGCGCTGGATCGGAGGGCTGTATGATTGGAGCGGCCAGCGGTGGCTTTGGGGAGCAACTGGACAACCTATGAACTTTCTGGGTTTTGGTGAATTAAGCGAAGGGAGATTACGCGAATGGCACTGTGTTTACATGGATCCAGAACAAGGTCATAAATGGAACCATAAGCTGTGCACAAGGTAAATATACTACTTATTGGGAATTTTAATTAATTTCAAAAATTTTTCCCCTTTTTTAGAAACCTACACTATATATGTGAGCTCCCTTTGACAAAAGCAACCCCAGCTCAGATTATGCAATAAATAAATAACATTAAAACAATGATGAGAAAAATCATTTCAAAATTACCTTGATGTACGTGCAGAGAGTATCTCCTTTCACCTGCCCATTTTCATCTCTGTAGAGCTTTATTTTATGATTTCCACTTCCAAGTCTTTTTCAACCATTCCATACTTTTGCATAAACCACCACTTCTTCTTCAGTTATGTCGGAGGGAAGATTAGTGACATAGACCTTTGTGTTCTTTGTCTGATCAACCTCGAACCAATTTGGCTCACTGGCTTGTTGTTTCTTCTCCAATTTTGGTAATGGTTCGATCTTCTTATTTGGTTCTGGTTCTATGTTTGCCTCTCCACCATAACTTAACTGATATCGAGCAATAAATTCTTCATCTAATTTTGAAAACCAAGCCTTTTTATCTCCATCCCATTGAAAAATAGTCCCATCTGAAGGGTCAGTATAGATCATGGTACAGTGCTGACAACAACACTTCCACGTGTGATGCTCGTACCGATTTCGTAAAAGGAATAAACTCGCTAATTAAGTCGCTATGCAGAGTTGTAGCTTGCAGACTACAGTACGCACGGTCCCGCCGCCGCATTTCGGCGACTGCCTACATTCTATAGGCATCAACGCTACCTGACGGACCAACTAAAATTGATTGTTGGCGATTTCAACTTTAGACCATATATCGTAGTACACTGACGTACACAGTCAGCGATGAAGAAAAAAATGTCAATAACTTTTCATTTGTCCATTTTGAGACGTTAGATTTGTATATTATTATTAATACCAATGCTCACGCCGAAATTAAATTGTGAATGCGAAACTATATTCGCTGTATGAGCAAACATCACGTGCAACGGAAGAAAAAAATTGGGAAAAGTACGCTTCGTCAAATTAAACATTAAATTTATAATATCGCTGAGGGGTCTAAAGTATTGTTATATATTTTATACAGATTGATAACGTTCTTTTTTTTATTACTTTTCCATCATTTATCCATTAATGCGCGCTTCTTGCTTCGATAAATCAAATCGTAATTGAGGAACAAACTAAACGGTAGTAGCTAGAAGAGTTGGAAAGAAGACACGGGTCACCTTTAAGTTTTGAACCCCTACGTAGTTTTCCCAAATGGCAACAGAAAAAGAGGAAACATTTTACGATTATAACCACAATGTGAATTTATAGGAGTAAGATGGCGTGAAAAATTACAACAAAGAAATCAGATGCGATGCACTACCGAAACCGGCGCCACGATTGGCTCTTGGGTCTATGGTGATCTGCCCCTCCACGACTTCGAAAGCCTTTTCCCCGATTACCCTGATAACCATATCGATTGTGGGAATGATTATTCTTAAAGTGGTCGGGCTTATGATGATGCTGTTTTTGGTCTTTGTTTCGGACAGAATCTTGAAACGCCTGGAACGGGTTGTAACCATTGCAAGAGGGGCTCGATTCGTGATTCTCCTCCTTGTTTGTTTTGATTTTCTTGACCTGTAATACAATTATTTCGTTAGATAAACAATCTATTATTGATTCCGTTCTCCTTTACGAACCTTTCCCTTGTCAAGCTCTTCGTCTAACAAATCGTCAGCTGTTCGTTTCCTCTGCGTACGCTTGTCTTCCTCTACTTGTTTCGTTAAATGACTTTTGCCACCATCCCAAGTGCGAACTAAAATGAAAAATTACAATTCAGCATTGATTGAAATGAAACAAAAATTATGTGTCTGAAAAATACCATGATCGCTGAATCCACTATGGGACATGCGGAGCAGTTCTTTAACTGTGTCAGTATTGCGACTACCATCCCATTTCACATTGTTGCACTTTACGGGTTTGTCTGTTGGCAGTGAGTTTGTCAGTGGGTCCGAGTTGGGGACGTCCGTCTTAACAGGATCTGGTTTTGACTCCTGGACGGTTTCAGTCGAAGTGGTGGGGATCTCAATCTTGTTGGTTTCAATGGTTGGTTTAATCACATTAGCCTGTTTAGTTGAAGTTCCAAATAATTTCCCGCTTAAGAGACGGATCTTGTTGCCAAACTTTCTCAGCGGAGGTGTGGCTTTACTAGAAGGAGGGTCCATCTCTGTGTCGCTATAATAGACCTTCTGCTCACTTCGAGTTGGATTAGCTCTCTCCGACTCGGTATCGCTCAACGATCGTACGACCCATTTTTGGCTAGCAGAGCCACTGCTGGTCGTACTGCTGCTGCTATTGTCTTGCTGGGTGTTATCCGACACTTGCCATTTGGCGGCAACAACAGAGCCGTTACACGGAACGGCTGTAGGTAGTTCCAGAGGAGTTGGAGAAGGACTGACTTGCCACTTGGTTTCGGTAGCTTTTAGGACAACAGCCGATGCATTCGTTTCGGTTAAACTAACAGTAGTGGCTTCTTTCTCTGGTTCTTCGTCCGACGATTCGCCATCGTAAGGCACCAAGGCGGTCGGGACTTTAACTGGGGAGGGTTTCGGAATAGGGATTAGGACGATTGGGACGATAGAGCCGACAACTGCCGTCGACTCTTCCTTTACGCCAGATCCGTTCAGTTTAACTGCAGGCGGCGTAGGAGTGACGGTTGAAGTAGGTTTGAATAACGACGTGGTTCCATTCCGAATGACCAACCGTGGTTTTTGTTGGGTATCAGCCTTTTTCAGTTCAATGCTGATTTTGGAACGCGATGGCTCGGAGATTAGTGCTGGTCGTGGAACCGGCTTGGGCGGTGGAGCTGGACTATTTGACTGGATGCTGTTCATCTTAGCCAAGCCATTAGATGTTGTAGACGAAGACGACTGTACTTTCTCGTAGATCAACACATATGCGCCTGTACTCAGAGCGACATTAAGCGAGATTAAACGGACAGAACAGTCGTCAAATAGATACAGCTGTCCATTGCTTGCTTCAGCAATAGCAGTGTAATGGCCGCAATGCTGAGATGGCCCCATGTGATTGATGAGCGAAACAAATTTGTAGGTAACGCATGTGCCCGACGACTGATGAAAGAGGAAGCGGTTTAAGTTCAGGCTGCGAGTGAACTGAATGTGCTTCGACATCTTTCCCCCCATGAGCCCAAAGCGCTTCAGTTGTATGCAGAGTACATTTGGAGCACGTTCGATGGAAAATTTTTTGGTGGCAGGGACTTTACTCTTGCATTTTTCACATTTATACGCGTTATCTCCTTCAAGTCGTTCGCGACGGAAGTAGTGACCTAACGCGTCGTCTAGAGTTGAAGCATGCTGAATGTCAAGAGGTATGTCCTACAAAAATAAATAAAATTAGTTTAAAATACAAAAAAAAAAAAAAAAAAAAAAACAGAAAAAAACAAAGAAGGTTTCGAAACGTACTTGAAAGTGTTGGAAGGTTGTTGAAGTGTGTTTACACTTCAAACAGGTAACTTCGGTTCGAATATAGCCCCCAAAAATTTGACCAAGAGGATTGGTCTCTTTGCTCCGCGAATCAAGTTTAGTCCCACATACGCTCTGAAGATATGCCTTTTCCATGGCTTCCACAAGATAGCGCATAAATTCATGTGCATCTTCTTGCCGCCCATGAACCATGTGCTTGCAAATCAGTTTCAGGCGATTGTAGACCAGAATGGGTTTGACAACAGAACCAGACTTTTCATGTGTCGACTGTAGTGTCTTTGCAATGACACACACAACACAAAGCTGGTTTCCATTTTGATCACAATTCTTACACAGTCTGCCACTAGCTAGCCAGTTGGCCAGTGATGGAACATGGAACAATGCCTGTTTGAAAGCAGAATGTTGTTATCAGTTTTACTCTGAATTGAAAGTTAAATGAACCTTACCTGTAATGTTGAATTCATGTAACAGGTATTACCCATGTTGATCATTCCTGAGCCAACTGGAACTGACCCTTTCCATCCAACTTTCACATCTTCATTGCGGAATAGGGTGACCTTGGGAGCTGGTAGAGTTTCTTGAGTTGTTACAGGACTCAACCCTGCAAAAAAAATAATGAATAAATATAGAGAAAATTGAAATAAAACTGTATTTGAATACCATTGAGGGATGTGATCTTAGAAGAATGGTTGGAATTGAGCACAGTGTACTTGCTCTTGAGGGTGTCCATTGAAAGGACTTGTTGTTTAGGAGCTGGCTCATATTCAATGGAGGAGAGCAGAACTCTCTTGGCAGATGCTGCCAGTCGATCTTCAAGCAATTCTGTCGCATTTTCCGATTCATGCGAGTAAGGCCCCTTTTTCCCGCTCAAAGCGGTTCGCAGAACGAGAGCCACCGGATCGGCCACCGAAGCAGGCATAACAAAAACGCACAATGTCAACAAAATGAAACAAATCAAACTAGAGAAACAATTTGCAATGGATTCAATAATTTTTCGTCAATAACTTCATGCCCAAAAGTCACAAATTTAGTAGTAACACATTTGCTTTCTCGAGAGCAACAACACGTGAACGGAGCCGTGGGGACACGTTAACAGCTGAATCCGTATACCGCCATTTTCCACCAATAGCCGCATATGCAGTGGCGATCCCTAAACATACACATAATCAATATCAGACATTTTTGCGGTTTTTACGTTTTAACTATTTTTTCCCCTATTATGATAATTCAATTTTTCTACTATCAATATAATATGTGTAGAAATAAATCAATATTTTTTGCTTCGTCTGGCTTCGTTTGCATTGACACATCATGGACATTCCCTAAACACATGGTTGCCATGACGATCTACTTTCTAACAAACGTGTGTCCAAAGCCCTTTTAAGGATTTAAGGATTGTTGTTTTAACAGGCAACAGCTAACCCGAAATTTTAATCATGTCCTACCGTGAAGTAACGGGTAAAAAGAAGACTGCATAATATCTGTAATCGTATTTTTATCTCAATTCTTCCAATATTATTTCAGATTTTATCGACAAAATGTGTTTACTTGGTTATCCGCGTTTGATCTCCCGCGAGAATTTTCGATCAACAAATTTCGGATTAGTAGCTGAAATATTGCATTGGTTTTGCCAGCAATTAGATCGGAACAATGGAATAAATCTCCTTATAAATAGCGAACAAGAACGAATTGTTTTCGTTTCGTCCGCAGTTCAATTTCTGGTAGACTGTACATACTTTTTTTTAGTTTTAGTAAAGTAACGAAATATTGTTTCTAATATTTTAAGAATGCCAAGTTGCAATTGAAACTGAATGCGAAAAGACTGTATCAAGGTAGTTGAACAATAACTTGTATTTATGATTATTATACTTATTTAAAACTATTTACGCGCGGTTTTAAGCGGACAATATGGCGGTAAGGGAACTTCTTAATGTGGCCAGTTTTTTCTACGAGGCGTTGCAAATTGCCCGAAAAGGCGACGACAGTAACGAGCCTTCTCTTTCGTACGGATTTGGTAGTCAGGTATAGCAGTTCAATAAATACGTATGAAAAAAGGTTAGATTTTTAATTTCTACTACACCAAAGGCGGATGATGTTCGCGAAATGCGACAACTTGCTTCCGAAATTACGGCGAAAGGCGCTTCGATCCACGATTTCCTAGGTCAAGAACTTCGGATGAAGAGTCAGCGGGACCAAGTGTTGCAGCGCAATTATGAATTAGGACAAATCGAAAACGCTTTACAATTAAAAATGAAAAAAATGGAGATGCAAATCAGCCAAAAACAAGAAGCTATTGATAGCATTGCCAATACGGAAGCTTCACTGGATCAAAAAATTGAAAAGAGAAATCAAGAACTTCAGCGTCTTCGTAAGCGCTTGGAAACTATGAAGAATATAAGGTCTTCTTTTTAGTGCGATTCATCTACTTTTGGTAATTGAACTGTTTAAAAAACTTCTTCGAATTTACCGACAGACCACCATTCATGGATGAATTTGAAAAACTTGAAGCAGAGTTGAGACACTGCTACGAAGATTATGTCAGTAAATTCCGTTGTCTATCGTACCTTGACGGTCAATGGCAAGAGCTCGAGAAAAATGAGCAACAAGAGTTGGAGGAACGACAGGTAATTGAATTTTATAATATATAGTAGGCTATTATACATCTATTATATCTGATTTACATTCGATCGAGTTTAGGCTGCTGCTCGAAAAATGGCTGAACGTCTAAGACAGGAAGAAACTCTACAGGTAATTTTTAAAATAAGGATAATGGCATACTATAACTAACACTTTGTAATATATATAGGCCCTTGAAGCTGCTGTCGGCGGCACATGGGAGGGAGGTCAGGATTTTGATTTATCCAGTGAAGGATCATTAGACAGTCCGAGCGATCTTAAACATTCCAACAAATCGGGAACGCGGCCAAGTATGAGTACTTTTCAAATAAATGTCGGATGTCTCTAATTAAAGTTTTATCAAATAAAGGAATTGGTAGCCGTCGTGCAGGCTTAAAAAACGATGGCACCATTTTAGACTCGGACTCGGATGGTTCCGATTTGGAGGCAGAAGATCCCCGGCTAGATGAAGATGGTTCAGATTCTGATGTAACTATTGATGAATGGCATAACGAATCGCGAACGTGGCAGGTCGGACCAGGAAACGGCAATCGATCGATAGCTCGCAATGATCAACCAATTATCAAGCCGATTCCCGCCCATGTATCCGAGGACGATTTTTAGCTTGTGACAGGCTTGTGATTGCGCCCCAAATTTCTGTTCTATAATAATTCAATACTTAATGAAAAATAAAGCCACAGCAGCACAAATAGATAATTTATCTCCCTATTCTTAATTATTGAGCGAACTTTTGAAAACACGAACGAGACAAAAAAAGGCATTGTCAAAACCGGCAAAACGAATAGTCACAAGATGGCTCTCGAACAGCCTCGAATGTTGATTTGCTGGTAGGGATCGTCGTCTGCTTGTTTCAAAAATAAATAGTGTAAAGTTTGATCGCATTTGCATCTGTCATAGAATTAATCGACACCTTGTATCACTACTAGAGGATATAGGGTTCCCATGGATGATGATGATGATGATGGAATTATTATCATTACCTCGTGAAGGTTGGGTACTACACATTGTCATCCTTTTGTCTTATAAAAAATCATATAAATTCCCTCCTTACATGTGACAGTTTTAGAAGGGATCATTTCGCTACTTACACCGCACGACATTATCTCTGTGTCTTTGACTTGTAAACTCTTCAATCAATTGGTACAGAGTGATCAAGTATGGGCAGCAGCTGTATATAGGAAATTTGGGATAAAAATCTGTTCAATTAGAGGGTTTGCACAAAGGTTCTACAAAAATAGTAAGAATTTAAATCAGAAAATTTCCTAGAAATATATTTTACTTCTATATACATATGTGTTTATCTTTTCAAAGTTTTGCACAAATATGGTGACTTTCTTGGATTATGGACCATGCATGCAGACTGTTATGGTGGTCTTTTACAAATTAAGGTCTTTACTTTCCTTTCTTTAAAATTTTTTGTATCAGGGATTTTAATATTTATCATTTAGTATTCAGATGGAAGATTGTGTGCTCTAGAACTTCAGCTTCCAAAAGATCCTCATATAACCAATCCATTGAGACCCAAAAAAGTATTTGAAATAGAGCTAAGTGAACTTGATACTGTCAGTATCACATGTTGCATTAATCCCCAACAAAAGCATTCCTGTACCCTCAGCTTTGGTGAAAAGGTACCTTACTTTTACTTAGGCAACTTAAAAAAAACATTGCATAAGAGAATGAAACTAAATTGAACAGGCTTTGACACCAAGTAGTCCCCAATCATATTACCTTACAAGACAATGTGCAGTAGGAATTGAAAGTATTGAGCACCAAGAAAACCCTGATCTCGCAATCGAGTTGGAGCGTTGGCTTGCGGAACAAAGTGACTTTGACGGAGAAGAAGGAGCATTTAATAGACGACAAATGATATACAAGTACATGGTTCTACGACAAATAGATTTGAAAACTCACTATTCGAGGCTAGTTCTTCCCCCAAAATGTAATTTTTGCGTTCCCATCCAACCAGGACTTTTCAAGGTTGTATACAACTACAGTAATACATCTGTACGCTGCTCTACCATAATTTTTTATGTTCTTATCGTTTTAGGGAACTTATTCATCTCATGGCTTAGAGCTGATCATGCTTAATTATGAAGACGATGTAAACAAAGTGAAAGCAGTTAAAATCACGGTATTTACCGACACCTGACAGTTTAGTTTTACACCGGGCGTTCACTTCATGAGTATCTTCCTCAGGGAGATCCGAATGTCCCTGCTGGTCAAATTACATTCCGCGCCGATCTTCCGTTTTGTATGCATCTCACCGAAAGAGAACAGGCCAGTTTGGAAGATATTGAAATGATGCAGGCCGCTTCGTCAGATGTTGAATGGAACAACTTACCAACGCTTCAGCCGTTTATTGTTCCACATGGGTGTGTTGAACGTTTCTCTGAAGTGCCCGACAGCTGCAAAGCAAGGTTGGTAAAGCAAGTTGTTGTGCTGTCACAAACTAGGTGTAACGCCCAAGGATTTCTCTTATAGATTTCATGGCTTTGGACAGATAGCCGCCGAAGGATTTCAAAATGCTTCGTTCATTGAAGGACACTGGATTGTTTTTAATGAAGATCTTTTCGGTTTCCTCTGGATAAGCTTGCAAGCTTTCAGTATGTACCACCGCGTTCAAGAACAATTTAACTAATTGGACCCAATGCGTCACAAGTGTAATACAAAGAGTCGGACAATTGAATTCTGACAACAAAATGTTTAATGCTTACGCCTCTTTTTGAATCCTCCTAAATAACAAAAGGAAGTTATCAAGTTAACAGAGTAACCTCACACAAAACTTGTATCGAAAACGACTACCTTTTTTCTTACCACCTTGGCTCTTACGTTTCCCTCCTTCCTTCTCGGGAAGTGAACCCATACCGGCTAATTCGTTGGCAAGTGATTTGGAAGAGTATTGTTGACGAGAACTGTGTCGTTCTTGTCTGGACGATGGTAATCGTGTGAAGTAAGTCTCTTCGTATCTAAAATATTTACACGCAAGATTAAATAAACCATATGGTATTAAAATCCGATTCGTTTATATCTTACTCTTGTCGTTCTTGTCGTTCGCGAGCAATACTCATCTTGCTACTGTTGGCTGTTGACTCGATTATCTCTGCTGGCGTATCCAAGTATTCTTCTTTCAAACCTTGTAGAGCGCTAGAACTCAATGCGTGACGTCTTACTTTTTCGGCCACCTTGGTTGCGCGCTGATCCGCAGTTTCATCCCCGTCTTCCAATTTTACAGAAAACAGATTATTTAGTTAGAGTAAAGCAGCTTACTCTGTAAACATACCATATTTCATGGGGACCAGTCTTGGTGGAACATAAACTCCAGTTTTCTTTTCCTTTTGGTCATCTTCTTCATTGGATGAATCATCATTTCCCATCTGTTGCATTGATATTGATAATATATAAACTTTAATCCAAAAATATGGCAAATAGAAGTTTACCTTGCTTATCAAGTTGTTTGGATTAGCCTTAAATTGTAGAGGATCGCTATCCTCAAACTTTCCAGCAGTTGCTATTTTGAGAAGTTTTTCAATTTGGTAGCGCAGTTTGTGTTCCACAGGTCGCATTCTTTCTAACAAAGTTCTAATTTCAACTAACCTTTCTGCAATAAATGATGTGTTAATCAAAATTCAAATTTTAACACAGTCTTCATCAATATTATTTACCTATAGAGGGACTCCCATTAATGGACTCTCCTGAAACCTTTTTTAGGACAACACAGTTTAAATTCATTAAATATTTCAGCAAAAGCTGATTTTTTACGTCTAAAAAACTCATTCCCTGAGCTGTGGGAAGTTCTTTGTTTTTTACACGGTCAATTATGTTTCGAACCATTTGGTTAACTTGTGTCACTATTGTTTTGATATCGTTAAGGTTCGAAACAGCAAGAGGTAAATCGGCTGCCAAAACGTTTTCCAAATCACCGGTCGACATGATGCAAACCACTGAACTGACTCGGCTCGAAAAAAGGCTCTTGTGTGTAATAAGATTTTGATTCCAAACTACAACTGACACCAACTACCTTCAACCGATTCTGCAAAGATCAAGCCAGGTCCACCCGTCCACATGTCCAGTTGTCCACAATCTACATCAGACGAAAGCAGACGATACGTCATTTGTCGAGCACATGGTTAAGTGATTGAACGCCATCTATCGAATCGCTTGAAATAATTCCACAAAACTCGCGCAGCAATCATATAAAAGCCGAAAGTCTTTTCAATGACACGCAACAAAATATGTTTTTAAATACGTAATAATAAAATGATGTCAACAATTTAAGGTTTAAAAGGATAAAGTTCACTTTTTAACATTTAGGCATCTATCTAGCAACTGCTAAAAAATACTCGTGAAAAAATTCGTTTCGACGTTTATCACACAGGCCTACTAACTGCATATCAGCAGATATCAGCTCCCATAACATGTTAAACCATCATTGCCATCTAGCGGACATAACACGCATGCCATCCAACTTCAGAATACCGAAGCGGTAAATTGCTGCATGAGAGGGTTTTGTTCACAAAGTTTTTTGCCGAGTGACACTTTTCAGCTAACGTTTTCGTTAAAAAATATCTGATAACCCAAGTGTGTATTAAATCGTGTCTCTTACACTGAAATGGGTGCTTATTTGTCAGAACCAATTGTTGAAAAAATCTCTTGTAATGAGAAGAGTGACCAGCTTAGCTATGGTGCTAGTTCCATGCAAGGATGGCGAGTTTCCCAAGAGGTTTTTATCTGTTTTCTAAAGATTTGTTGACGAATTTACATTTAAACGTCTCACCAAACAGGATGCCCACAATTGTATAATCAATTATGACACTGACACTTCTCTGTTTGCTGTGTATGATGGACATGGTGGACATGAAGTTGCTGCCTACTGTGCCGAGCATTTACCAGAATTCCTTAAAAAACTAGAATCCTACAAATCAGGTGACATTGCCAAAGCTCTAGAAGAAGCATATTTGGAGTTTGATCATCAGTTGACTAAAGAAGATGTCGTTAAGACATTACATTGCATTGCTGGTAAGATTGATTTTTAAATCATCAAGTATTCCAAAAGGTTACACTAGTTATTATGTAGGCAATAAAACAAAAGAAGCTCCATCTGAAGAAGACCCTGATGAAATGTCTGACTTGTATGAAGAAGCAACAATGTCTATTGAAGAGCTGATTACTAGATATGGCAAACGAATCAGGGAAAATGTGGAAGAAAGTGAGGGAAACAGTAAAGCATTGGCTATGGATATGATATCTAAGATGTGTGCCAAAGGGAGAAAGAGCAAGAAGATTTCCGAAGTGTTAGCTACTGACAGCGAGCCAACCGAAAAGTCTGAGGAAAATAAAGACTCTGGAGAAGACAAACTAGTTTCAGAGAAGGAATCCCTTGATAAACCGGTGACTGTTGATGAAACGAGAACGAATTCTGGCGTCGAGTCGGAAAATAAGGTACCTGAAGTGAAAAACGAGTCAAATGGAAAGATTCACAATGGATCGGATAATCACGAAACCGATCATTCCAAGCCAAATGAAGCACCCGTCAGTGTAAAAGGAAAAGGCGTGGGCAAAGGACTAAGTAATAGTATCCGTAAAGTGGTAGAGAAAACACCTGAAGAAATCGAAATGGAACGTCGTGAAGCGGAAAAGATGGCCAAGCGTCAGGAGAGAAAAAAATCCTTAAGAAGCAAATCCGCAGATGAACTTTATAAGTAATAACGCTATACATAGAAAGCCACAATTGCATGTGAATATTTCAATTATCTTTCTCATTTTAGAGCAATGGTAACTAATGACGAAGAGGATGATACTGATGAAGATGGAGATGATGAAGAGGACGAAGACTTTGATGGGGAAACAAGCTCTGATGATGATCCAGCTGCAGGAGATGACGAAGACGACCAAGAAGATGACGACGACGATGATGATGAAGGTGAATGGGAAGACCAAGAAGACGAGGAGGAAGTTGCAACAAAGGCAAAGAATTTCTCTATGAACCTAAAAGAAGAAGTAAGTATTTTGTTTGTTGGAATAATATTTCACATCTCGAAATCTCATTTTTAAAATTATTATTTGTAATTAGCCCGGCTCCGACAGTGGTTGCACAGCTGTTTTGGGGCTGATTCGAGGAAACACCTTATACGTTGCAAATGCCGGGGATTCCCGATGTGTCCTTAGCCGAAAGGGACGCGCGGTTCCGCTTAGTGCTGATCACAAGCCAGAAGACGAGCCTGAGCGTTCTCGTATTGAACGTGCTGGTGGAGTTGTGACAGCTGACGGCAGAGTTAACGGGGGACTGAATTTGTCGCGGGCAATCGGTATACTATTTCAAATAAAAATAAAAGAAACCTCTAAATTTCCTTTTCCTTTTCAAGGCGATCACGCTTACAAGCAAAATAGCAGTCTTGGGCCTCGTGAACAAATGATCACTGCTTTGCCGGACATACAATCCATTGATTTAGAAGAAGGCGATGATTTTATTGTATTAGCTTGTGATGGCATTTGGAATTCAAAAAACAATCAACAGGTGATTGATTTCGTTCGACCTCGTCTAACCCAATCAAAATCTTTGTCGCAGATCTGTGAAGAAGTAAGTGCTACCGAATTGTTTTAAGTAGTTAAATTTCGAAATTATGAGTTTTTTTCTCTCTAGCTATTCGATGAATGCTTAGCGCCAAACACATTGGGAGATGGAACCGGATGTGACAACATGACCGCAATTATTGTACGTCTTGATCGGTATATTCCGACGGATAAATCCTCTATTCCCGAAACAGCTTCTTCTCACTCGATAAAACGGCCGTTGACTGAAGAAAATGTTACGGACGATGCACAACCAGAGGCTGATGGTAGCTTAGATTCAACACTTGATGCTCCAGAACACTAGTAATTTCGATACTGTTTACATCGCAGGCGAAACGCCGCACAGGAACAAGAAACAGCGCGTAGAGGAAGATAACACAAATGAGGATTCAGTAGTGAATCCAGAAGAAACAAAACTTGTTTCATAATAGACTTTTGATTGCCTATGTGACGCAGAAATATGTCCACTTCAAAAGTGGATCATTTCACTCGATCCCTCATAAATTCCACGGTATTCGTCGTTCCAGTTGAGTCCATGCGTCGTAAGTTTCGAACAGAAATAAATGCTAACGTTCAAAATACATCATAAGCCATTGTCATGAGATCTCTGCTGCCTTCATCATTTTAAAACTTGCGACTCAATTTCACCCAGGGAAATGCTTATGCTGGTGTCACATTAAGGAACCAGGATTTAAACGATGTCAGAAAAAAAAACAAATATGTAAAGGAAATGTATTTCGCTTCATATGATTGAATCTGGTTTACTCGTCATCAGATTCTTGCTCTTCTTTAGTTAAGAATTCCGACCATTTCTTCAATCGAGCAGCTTTTTCCTCTTCAGTTTCGTCTTTCCTGTAAATAAGTTTCCAAGGTTAAATTGTTTAGAAAGACAATTTGGTTTGAAATCTCGATTTTCAAAAGAAAGGGATTGTTTACCTATACTTTGTCACCCCATCCCAAGTTTCAGCGGTGATCTTTTGGCCTGCGAACCAACGACCATGCAATACTTGGACGCATTGATCTGCTTCTTCTGGGGTTTTGAAAAAGATTTGAGCTGCACCTTCTTCATTCCTCTGAAATTGAGGTTGGTTAGCCATTACCGTCTTTTGGAAGATTGAAAGGAACAAGAAAGATTAGAGAAATATTTACATCAAATATGACGACGCGCTTCACGTGCCCAAATTTTGCACATTCCTCCCTAAGATCCCGTTGATACTCCAGAAGCATTGCTGGGTTGGTATCGAATTCTTCCGGCTTGAAAAGCCGCTTCAATACTACCACATTTTCATTCCTTGATCGCTCACCTCTCAGTTTATCTGGACGCCAATCAAACAACCTGAGAAAAAAAAATTGTAGTTTAATCTAAGCCAAAATTGTCTCAACTAATTTAGTTTCTAGAATTACTTTTCTTGTTTCTTTTTCAATTTTTCTACATCTTTCTTCTTGCGCTTCCGCGGCTTTTTTGTTGGGTCATAACTTCCCTTGAGCGTGAACGTGGCGCGTTCAACTCCAACCGTCTTGTCTTTGAGAACGCTCCCATCTAAGATTTTCAGAGCAAGCTCAACTGATTCAATCTAAACAAAAGAGAAAATGAAGTCGTCAATAAAAGGTCCATGACGGCTCATCGACTGGCACAAATTTCTAACGAAACAAAATATGAGGGCTCTGAAAGATGAGCCAAGCGTATGAATATGATATTCATACGAAGAAAATAAGAGACTTTTCCTTATTCAACTAGCTCGACTGGAGTGCTGGATCGGAGGGCTGTATGACTGGAGCGACCAGTGGTGGCTTTGGGGAGCAACTGGTCAACCTATGAACTGGGTTTTGGTGAATTAAGCGAAGGGAGATTGCGCGAATGGCACTGTGTTTACATGGATCCTGAACAAGGTCATAAATGGAACCATAAGCTGTGCACAAGGTAAATAAACTACTTATTGGGAATCTTAATTAATTTAAAAAATTTTTCCCCTTTTTTTTAGAAACCTACACTATATATGTGAGCTCCCTTTGACAAAAGCAACCCCAGCACAGATTATGCAATAAATAAATAACATTAAAACAATGATGAGAAAAATCACTTTCAAACTTACCTTGATGTATGTGCAGAGGGCATCTCCTTTCACCTGCCCATTTTCATCTCTGTAGAGCTTTATTTTATGCTTTCCACTTTCCAAGTCTTTTTCAACCATTCCACACTTTTGCATGAACTCAACCACTTCTTCTTCACTTATGTTGGAGGGAAGATTAGTGACATAGACCTTAGTGTTCTTAGTTTGATCAACTTCAAACCAATTTGGCTCACTGGCTTGTTGTTTCTTCTCCAGTTTTGGAGGTGGTTCAATCTTCTTCCTTTCAGGTTCTGGTTCTATAATTGCCTCTCCACCATAACTTAACTGGTATCGAGCAATAAATTCTTCATCTAATTTTGGAAACCAGGCCTTTTTATCTTCATCCCATTCAAAAATAGTCCCATCTGAAGGGTCAGTGTAGGTTCTAACTCCATCACCATTCACTTGTACATGATGGCTGATTACATGTTTCTTCTGTTCAAGTACTTTTTCATTATTGTCCTCATCTGAAGAGTCAAATTCTTCATCAGGATTTTTTGCAACTCTTTTCACTGGCACCTTAGTCCCGGTAGCCTCAGCCTTTGGTTTCCACTCTTTAGCTTGTACATCCCATTCCAACAGGCGACCACTGTCATCTTTATAGACGTAAGTGTCACCAACCTTCTCATATTTTGCCTCAATATTCTCACTGGCGGCAACTTCCGTCTTGGGTTCCCATTTCTTTTCTTCTGGATTCCACTTGTATTGAAATCCTGTTGCTGGATCTGTATGTATGCAGATGTCGCCTTCGTATGAATACGAAGACGTATCCATTTTTAATAAAAACACTGATTTACATCTACTAATCGTAAGTTAGAACTTTTTATCTTGAGGACTGAGGATATCGTACGACTTGTACAGCAATACAGCATTTATCGTTTGCCTGTTCGTTTGACAAGCGAAAGTCAAAAACTGTCTGCAAACTGCTAAGCAAGAAAAAAAAACAACATTGCCACTGCATGGGAGTTTTTCGAAATAAATTTTAATGAAAAAATTAATTTACGTATACAGTAATTAATTCCAGGTATTGAATTATTCCTAGAATTTACTAAGATTGAAAGTTAAATAACTGATAAAATTCGTTTAAACTCAAGAAGACACAAAATCATCCGCCTTCGCACAAAAACACGTGCTTCAACTGATCAACTCAGACGACTCGTCGTTCAAAGATGAGAAATTCACAAAATTAGTAATGGATGAAAAAGAGGCGAAGAGCGAGTTTGACATCCAAGACGCGTTCGACTCTTTACTTGTATGTGAAGATAGTTTTGTGAAGAAAGCATACGACGAGGGACGGGTTCAAGGAGAAAAGGCAGGGTTCCAGGAAGGATTCGATCTAGGACTACAAAAGGGCAGTGAAATCAGTTCAGAAATTTTCTTCTACCGTGGTTTTGCTAAAAGTTGGATCACATCGCTTTCCAACGACGTCTCTGAATTCAGCAGAATATTTTGTGAGCTCTTGGAGCCATGCAAGAGTTGTTTAGATCCTGAGACTGTTATAGATTTAAAACTAATTTGTCAAAGTCTGAGCGTTAAACAGCTAGAAGAAACAGATTTAAAATCTGTAAAGGCATTACAAAAACTACTAACATTAATTGAAAGCTTTCCTCAAGAAAATCCTAAAAGTGAAGACATCATAAGTTTGCTGCAAGATATTCGTGCAAAATTCAAACATTGTTGTGCTGTCCTAAAAATTGAGGCAAGTTATTCTGCTAAAAATCAGTTAAACTTCTAAATTAGTAACTATGGAAAACAAACAAGAAAAAGTTCTGAATTCCCTGAAAAAGTTGCACTGTTTTCTGGAGCCATTTCTTCCTATTGTCAATACACACATGGTTCACTTCTACACAGGAAAAGTATGGGAAAAGTTAAATCCTGGTTTACAGTCAGACCTTGTGGCACTAACTGATGACCAGTTGGCTGAGCTTCCTAATGATTATTTAAATATTGGAACGAGAAAGCCAAGTCATCTTGCACCTAGTTTATTACAACTAATGGAAGATGTTAACAAACATAATTTAGATTCTCTACAAATTCTCGACGACTTACCTTCCGTATGGCAACAGATGGGAGTCAATCCATTAACTTCATTAATCCATTTTGATAAATTCATGACAGTGAAAAAGTCCCACGAAGTTGGCACACTCTGCGATGTGATTGCATCCTTTGCAAATTATACCGACAACAAATTAATAGTTGACTTGGGGTGCGGAAAAGGAGCTCTGGCTTCCATGCTTTCGCTAAACCACGGACTATACGTTTCGGGCATCGACGCTGCCGGTTTCAGTTCCCATACGGAAGAAAAAAGGGAATCGATGATTCAAAAGACGTTCAAAAGTCAAGTAAAAAAAGCACGCCGAATGGACGAGGAAACGATTGATCTCTCAGTCAGATTTCGACGCACAACACAGTATTTGTCTAGCAATTTCGACATTCGCCCACTCATTGAAGAATGTAATCAGCATTTTCAACAATCGTTCAGTCACGCCGGGTTAGTAGGATTACACACTTGCGGGAATTTAGCATCAACTTCAGTGCAACTCTTTGTTAACTCGCCTGAATCACGTTTCTTGTGCAACGTTGGCTGCTGTTACCACCTTCTAGATGAATTGTTCGACGAGAGAAGCCACGAACTCGAACCTGGTTTTCCTCTAAGCAGTTATCTGAAGTGCAAGCGCTTTGCATTAGGTCGGAATGCCCGAATGGTTTCTTCTCAGCCCTTGGAGCGTTACGCAACTCGAAACCAAGTAACGCTTATTTTTAAAATGTTCGCAACAAGCACAATGTGTTAACATTTGCTTTTCATTAAATTTTAGATGCAGCCTGACGTCTTATTCTATCGCTCGCTCTTGCAAGTAATCCTCGAAGAAAAATTTCCGTCTACCGATTCTGTTGATTTCCAAGTCGGACGGCTACGTAAACCTGTTGCTGGTTTCCGTGAGTACCTCAACTGGGCAACTAAAAAACTCAAAATAAATTTAGAGGTAGGATTAAGAGGTTTACTTAATTTTCGGTTAGTATCAATAATTAAAATTTAAAACCTTGCTAAAATTCTAATTAGTTGTCCGATGAAGAAGTTCATGCATATCTGGAGCGTTACAACGGCAATGAACGTAGACATTTGTACGCCTTCTTCCAGCTGCGTCTGTTGTTGGCCACTTTGGTTGAATTTATTGTATTGCTAGATCGACTGGCTTACCTTACGGAACAGGTATAACTTCCATCAACATTTATTTGTTATCGACTAAAATGGTTCCTTAAAAAACAGGAAGTTGTGACCAATTCATTCTTGGTCCGAATTTTTTCACCCGTGACCTCTCCCCGATGTTATGCACTCTTAGCATTCAAAGAGTCTAAAGAGAATTGAATATAAGCTGTGTGTAATATAACTGGCAAATAAAGAAAGAACATTTTTCTCGATCGAAGTTTCGACGACACCGGAAAACTCACAAAATAAAAATAAGAACAAAAAAAATAAGACTTAACTTAAAAGGTGGACTGTTTGGGCACATAAAATCACGAGGATTGCTTGTACAGATTGTAGCTATATTATTTGTTCCCCGTAGCCTTGCCGGCAGACGTGAATTTACCGCGCCCACGACCTCGGCCACGAGCTCTCCTAGCCATACCCGTGGCACGCGACTCGTTGGCTGTTTGGTTTCTACTATGGTGCCCTTCCATTTCATCATCTTCCGACCCCGAATCAGAACTTGGAGGTTCTTCTCCCACCGTCTCCAACGCTCGCTAAAATATTAAAAATTAATCATTAAAAATTATTAATAATATAAAATCCTAAATTACATTGACTTGATCAGCTCTGATTCTGAAGTCTCTTGAAGTGGTCAATTTAAATCCAAATGTGAGATCTTCTTTCGTTCGTTTGCTGATGGCCAGAATTGCCTAAAAATGTCATTGGTACAAGAACAGTTATCTAGTGGTTCGGCAAACCTACAAATATTGTTTCTCACCTGACTGTATTGCTCCGAAGCGTAAGTCAAAGCTGGAATGGATCGAGCACTTCTGATCATCTTCGGAGCGCTCTCTTCCTTATCCCCTCCTCTTTTGCGCTTCACTCCTTTTGCTTCTTCCTTCTCCTTATCATCGACGTGCGAAATGAACGCGCCAAGATTTGAAGTCAACTGAGTAGCTATAGTTCTGACCAAGCTCCGGAAGGCTGGAAGAATTGTTTTGGTTTGCTTTTTTGTAACTCGGGTCATCGTCTGAATAACAAGTAAATAAACATAATCAAGATTAGACAATTTTGAAAAGAGTACTTTTTAAAGTATAATTATATAATAAATTATTTTAAGTACAAGTATAATCGTTAAGTATACTGTTACCGTATAGAGCGATGTTGCTAACTTGAGTACGAGTTCCGAGTTTGGACCTGAACGAATGTCCGCATCAACAAGTTCACCGAGCGCATGAGTAATTAATTTAAGGCGCGAATAAATTGATCTTTCAACGATTGGTGAAGCATCCCCGCGTTCAGTAATTCCAATTCTAGGCACGGCCCATTCAACAACCAAAAGAAGTTTCTCCAACTTGGAAATCAAGACAGCCAGAACAACAGCAGCAGTATCTTCGTTAATAGTGGAAAACTTGTTTGGTTCCTTCATCGAAGTATTATTTTCGCCCAATGTTCCAATCGCCAGACGAACTTCTTTGGCCAGTTCCGACATTATGCCGGGACTGGATTCTGTTGTCATGGTTAAATGAAGGAGAAGATTCATAAGAGCTTTCACTGTAGATGATTCGCAGCAATCAACATCTCTGCATAGGTTTTGCATCCAATCGAGCAATTCGTCATAGTGAGTTCCGGCTGGATCAAGCTGATCAGAGAGTATTGTCAACATTCCGATGACGGGTAAAACAGCTTTAGCGACGAGGTCTTCATTTTCTCTTCCCGACAAAAGATGATTTAGCAATTCTTTAAAATGCTTCAAAACTTTGCCAATTTGATTTTCCAACGACCCTCCTGTTGTTGGTCTTTCCACTCCATCCATCGCCATCAACAAGCGTGCAAGCTTTGTAGGATGGTGCTTGCAAAAGCCATGTAACATTTCATGAAGGCAATTCAAAGCTGCACAGTATAAGGCGGATGCTTGTTCTTCAGCTAATTGCCTAGCTTTTTTGCAATGAGCCAGTAAACCGCGAGCAATGGATCCGCTATATTTTGCCACACTATCGGCGCTTAGTCCTTCGATGTCTCCATTATTTCGAAACGCATGGTATTTGTCCAGCGCAGACTGAACCACCCACAGACGGAAACCAATCAGCGGCTGCGATTTAAAATATGTGAGAATTTCTTCGTCGTGATTAGTGCTTGAATTAGTCTCGTCCAAGAAACTAATGAATAAGGCAATGTTTTGCAGACTAAGGGTGCACATGTCAAACGGCTTTTTAGGCACTTTCGGACCGTCATCTTTCGTAGGAGATCCTTCGACCGTGTTTTCCTTTCCCTTTGCTTTGATTCCTTTTGTGGCCTTGCCTTTTGCTTTTCCTTTTCCGGCCGATTCTCCGAGTAGTGAGTTAAAATGGTTGTGCATCTCGTGCATCCGAACCAGGACTTTGGCTGCTTGTTTACTTTTGGTAGCATTATGGGCGAGACAGAAGTCTGCTAATGCAACGCAGACGGATGCAAGGGTCTGTATCTTCAATTGGGCGTGTGCTTCTTGAGTATCTCCGAATACATAATCGTCATTTGTTGATTGGGTCATATTATTGGCAAGTTTTCTGAGTAACAGTACGCCCAACTCAACTTCGTCTTCGGTTTTAGCATCAATATCTTCCTTTGAAATGTGATCACTCATGCCGCTCCGCAAAATCGTCTGATTAATTAATAAACAAAAAATAATTAGAATACAAAGAGTATCTCTAATGGTTGTGGACAAAGACGGGTGTACCTGTAGTACGGCTTGAATCAATTGTCCAAGTGGTTCGACAACATGAATATTTGCATTATCTTTGGCAACACACATTTCAACTTGGATCACTGATTCAGGATCAACAAAAAACTTTAAGTGAGACCGCAACATTTTGATACACTCGGGAAGGAGTTCTGGATTTCGAGAAACCACCTCAGGAAGGCTTTGATAGAGCGTCAATCTCACTACAGACTGGTGGCTCAAAGCGCACTGAAGAAGGTTTATTAACTCGCTACAAAACGCCCTAAAATATATTTACAAATAAGATAAAAGAAACCCTTTTTTTAAAAGAAATTATAAATTTACCTGTTGGTGTTTGAGGTTTGATTATGGTGAACATCTACCGTTGCTTGACTACTCATGGAAGACTGACTAAGAGAGGAGCCCATAGTTGTTGCATAGAAGCGAAAATTCTTCAAAATTTGGAGGAAGCCCACTACCGCAACTTGTCTAGCATCTTCTGAACAACTAAAAAGTTTAGAATAAAAAGGATATTTTAGTTTGTTTTACCAAAATACTCAGATAATTTTTTTAAAATGTACCTGTGAAGCAGTTTGCGTAGTACTAAGAATGCACTATCGCGCAAAGCACCCGACGAACGAAACAAGGGTGAGATACCGGCATAAAGACGCTTTGCAGACGGAACACTTCGATAATCCATGCTGTAGAGTAGAGCAGTGAGTGGTACTTTACAATCCAGCATGCTGAGCGGGTTATGTTGAACCAGTAAGCTGATGGTGGCGATGTATTGATAATCATTTCCAAAGTCTTGAAGTCTGTTGAATCCAGGTTTACAGTTTTTAAAAATCTAACGCTACATATTTAAAGGAGTGTACCTTTCTACAAGCTTTTGAACAATAAGACGTGCCGAATCGGGAAACTTTTTGATCATTTGAAGAAGAATATTTGAGCCAATATGCCAACATTGCTCGGACACCGAACTGCTGGAAACTAGTCATCAAAACGTTTAACATGTCCCGTAATCTAACTTAAGGGATCACACATACCTGATGCACTTTGAGTATTTACCGCGGCGTTGCTGGGTCCAGCAGTGTTAGGGCGAACAGGAAGGGTTGCATTTCGGATCTCCAGCAAGCTAAAGGCGAGCAATTCAAATCCTGTCAAAACAAAGAGTCAATATAAAATAAAAATAAATTTTTTTTTTATGATACGTGCCTTTGAAAATATTGTCTCCTTCAGAGGTGCATTGGTCCATAATCGTATTGAGCAGTTCCTGAACGCCAAACTCTTTGCCAAGCATCAACTCTCTCATCCAGGCAGAGTGACGTTGTTTCTCATTGCATTGGAGAGAGCGCTGCACCACATTCCTCAGCAAATCAATCACATCTCGAAGTTGTGGTAGGCCACCCAACGACAGCGCTACTTCAAGGATGAAAGGTAATAACACCAGTTCAGGAATACTTTGCCGATTGCGGATAAATTTGACAAATTCTTTTCCGAGTGGATGGCCAGTTGCCGCAGCTCGTGATATGTGGAATATGGAAGTTGCTTTTGCTTGCAAAATTTCCTTAAGAGAACCGGATTCTATTACGTGAAAACAGAGAAATAAATTTCCCATGATTTAAGCTACACTCCGACAATTACTATACACACTATCAAGGATTACCAATGATATCAGAATCAATATCCATTGAATCTGCACGGCTAGTGCTAGCATTCGCTGAGGAATTCTGATTGTTATATCGATTTAGTTTGGATTGAAAATATGTTGCCAAATGCTGCAGTGGAACTAGATGGTCTGATTGGTCACACAAGAAAAGCAGCTGATAAACAAAGGGAGGAATTTCTTGTGGCTCCATTTCAGGAATGATGGCACATAGTTTTGCAATAAATCTATGCAAAAAAGAAATTGGAAGTATTTGACAATCATACGATAGTAATTTTTTTTTTTTACTAACAAAGAAATCAGTAAAATAGCAGTCTACTAACTTGGTAAGTGTGGTAGCAGGAATTTTTAATTCTCTCAACACTGCTGTAAATGCTACTGCATCTTCTGAAGCAACATTAGTATTACAGAGTGCAACAATCAGCTCATTACAGTATTCCATTCCAGTCATATATTCTGTGTCAACAACAACTCTGCTCTGTTTGCCTAATTCACAGAATATCATTGGAAAAAATGAAAGCCACCTGTAGACAGATAATTTTTCATTTATAGGGAAAGTTATCATCTAAAGTAGTAACATTCCTACAATACTTACTTTCCCTTCAAATTTTTTCCAGTCTGAATGAATTTTAAGCAAAGTTGAACCAATTCAGCCAAATCACTGCTGCTCAGTTCATGACTCTTCATGCTCATCACATGGACAATGTCTATCGCATTGCCTTCTGGTATTGCTTCACTGTCACACAACTCTGTTACAATAGATATCATAACTTTAAGCATCAGGTTATTTCTGTGTTGACTACTGTTGGACAATCCCTCTAAGATGAGGCGGATGAGATTTGGAGCCCCATTTGTATGTACAACATCAGGTATAGCTTTTACAATCTGCAAGTTTTCAATGTATACTTCTGTACCAAATTTCTTTGAATAGGGTTTAATCAAAAATTTACAGCTTCTCTGCTAAGACTGTCCATAGTTTGTTGAAATGCATCCTTTTGTTGGCTATTTGATTGAACGAACTCGGACAATACACTAACCACGTCGACAGCCATCTTCAATTTGCTTATATAGTAAACAGCTCTAGAAAGAGAACAATAACGGAATTTTATATCAGCTGATACCACTTAACCTTATCAATTCATACCTTTCTGTGAATTATCTACAAAGGGTACAAACCTACTCAAAACATTCCGTTGGACAACTGGTTGAACAGTTGAATGACGTAATCTCCTCTTCCCGCTGAAAGAAAAACAAATGAGTAACGGAATTCGTAATGCATCAGCGAACGGGCTGGAAATGGGGATCGGGGGCTCGGGAACCACTTCACAGTTGTTCCTGTAGCTAAATCACCAAGTCCGAAGGTCAATTTTTTCCCCTTTCTTTTATTTCTCCCCACAATGTCCGAATGTTTTAAATGTGTCAGAGACCGAACTGAAACGTATTGGCGGGAATGGCGTTCACCCATCGGAAAACAGTAAACTACTGTCTAATTTTAATTGTGCACGAATTCGCAAGAATTAGTATAACGACAAAGTTTCACGATACTGTTAATAAACTTTACAAAACATGATAGAATCTTCCATGATTTATACAGATTTCGTCCAATATTTTTATATCATGATCGTGAAGTGAACTGGAATCGTTCTTTCATGGGACATCGGACAGTGAATGTTTGCTATAAACATGATCTCTATCTCTTTTGAATCGTCGGGGACAAGTTCTTCCATCGAAGTTCAACAACCTTTCAATGGACGATAATGATGTAATATATTCGCTACTGCTAACCCTGAATGCTTGTTCTGAAAAAGATTCTCGCCGTCTTCCGCGTCCCCTACGATTTTACATCGGGTGACTGTGGGGTCATTGGCCCACTCACTAGCAAGTGAACAAAAAGTTTGACCCGAATTGATTCGTTGGCGCTATAACAAAAATGTCTATCGTGATGTTGTTAACTTATTATTGTTAGGTAGGATACGCATTTTTCTCCTGTCTTGATCTGTGAATACACTGGAAATCTCTTGTTATTTCCTTCCAGATGGCTCATCGTCCCGCACCGCACATAATATACAATCCTTAACGCTTGTACAATGTTACATCGATTCACATTAGAGATTGACAAAAATAACGGAATTGCGTGGAAGCACAATAAGAACAGTGAATTTGCGTGATATGAGTGTTCCGTGTAGAAGCTATGGTACTGGTATTCGTCTATTATCAGCACAAAGTCATATAACACTTCTATAGCGACTGAGAAGCTGCTGAGAAGACATTGAACCGATTGACATGACACGAGAATAACATTCTCGCAGGGACAGTTGCCAAACATTTAACAATTTGCCAAAAAACACAGAAATGTATACATTAAGTTGAAATTTTTAAAAATTAACCAGTAAAAAAATTCCTTAGCTACATTAATTTTGTTTATAAAACACCATGCAAAGAGAAGAAACTCCCAAAAAGGAAGGAAAGACAATAAATAAAACATTTTCTTAGCTTACAGACAGCAACGGCAAGGTGAATTTCTTAACAATTTCAAACGTTTCCGGTAATTGGGCATCACTTATATTCCGTAACGCCAATTACTTCAACAACAAAAGATTATGATTTGGCAATCGTAGAAGCATTTTTGCTCTCACTAATTTCTCGGAAAACTGCTAGAATCTATTGGTGCCATCGAATTGAAAATATTATACCTCTGCATTTCGAAGCGCTCTTCACGCTCGAGAAGACGGTCAATCTTTTCATTTACATCTTCAACTTCGTACCCAATGTTTTCTATTGCTTCAATGATTTCGTTATGCCATTTGCGATGAATGATAAAGGCAAAAATTTCGAAAAACTCGCCAAAGTGATTTGGAATGAGATTTTTCCAACTAAAGCTGGGGCTGTTATTGGCATGTCCGTTCTCTAAATCTTTGATACTTAGGGCTTGTCTTCCGCCTACTGGATAACTTTGATCTATTTATCCATAGCAAGAAGCGTTAAGCAATTTAATTAAAACATTTTCATCTTTAAAGTAATCTTACCTTCTATTTCCTTTGGGAACGATTCTATCCCCAATTTATCGGATGATACTTTGGGTATTGCTGGAAGAGGTGAAACAAAGCTGCTCATCTTCACGACGAAAAGGACTATTGTACATACGATTAACCTATTTTGCCTCATGTTAGTGTTATAATTCGGAGAAGGAAAAAAAAAGTCAACCGATAACACAACTGAAATTTGAGTTTCGGCGATCTGATCGCTGATCTTGACTTGATTTCTTGCTGCACCAGTAAGGTCCTTTCAAAGAGTGGCTGTAGGGACGTCTGTGTTGTGTGTGTTAGCCGTTTAACCCCCACTTACATATAGTCACATGGATTACGAAATGTTGTTTAAAAACTCACTAAAAGGCCCTTTTTTACCTCTTAAATCAACCGATAAAATGATAATTTATACGTAGATTGGTGTCCTTTGAGTACTGATACTACTGTGAGGATGTTAAGCTAAATTTAGCTTTAGGAGAACAACTATCGTAAACCAAACACACACAAACATAGCGTACGTGATTTTTAGTCAAACGCGCCTTTTGAACAGTCGTTTCTCAGGCAATTTCACTGTTTCTTCAGGCAATTTCTTTTTATTCACCTCTCGATTTGACTGACATTCAACGTTATATTAATCCATAAAATTTCCGCACATGCCACTTCTTCTGTTATAACACGACTTCATGGAACGACGAACCGCCTCACGAAACTAAAAAGCTTTCAAATTCAGTACATGGTTTCCGCACTTTAACTTGCTGTTCCGGCAAGTTAAACGCACCAACCGAGCAATCCATAACTCTCTCGCTAGATGGTAGCTATAATACATAGGAATCCCAAATTCAAACAAACTGAAACAAAAAATAATTGTAGGTAGCGTTTACACGCCACAAGGTAACCGAAGGGGAAAAAGAAGAAGAAAACAAAGACGAATAAGAAAAGGAACCAATAAGAAGCTCACGAGCCCCCATTCAAAACCATAGAAAGAGAAATCTAAATTTAAAAACCTGAATTGCGGTCCGAAATATTTTGGGTGGCTCCGATATGATTTTGCAATCGCAAAATTCGGTCAATAAGATAAAATTCCCCACACCACAATCGGGTTGAGGTTTTTCTTTGACCGGGCCTTCGGCCGATCATTGCTTGCGAACAGTGTGTGTTCCGAAGTTTTTATTATCTATTTCTTTTCTGTTAAGTGTTAATTATTTAACGTTCAAAACTAAGTGTTAAAAGACTGACGTTGAAACAATACCGGCCAAAGCAGCTACTTACAGTTAATCTGCCAAAAATCGAACGTGCGAGAACTAACATAATGATCATAAAGTTGTGAGTACTTCTTATCAACAACCGGATCTTACATTTCAACGGTTCTATAAGTGAGCACTTTTTACAAAAAAAACTTAGTTTCGTAACTTTCCTTCTTGATCGTCGTCAGCAGATGGCAACAAAAATCTATTACTTTTATGCAAATAATGACCCTAGGCGGGAGGAGACCAGACCGCGTGACAGAATCGTATAAGGTAAAAGCATGATCTCTATCTTTTGCTCGAATCGTCACGTGATACCACGTGCAAAGGTGATATCTTGCTGATTTGCAGAAAAGAAAATGTATCGATATACCACGTCAGTAGATGAATTGAAAATTTAATTGAATTCAACAGCCTGTCAACGGAAGGTGCTTAATGTAATAAGCTACATTGCTGCTAACCCAGTAAATACACTACTCTTCCACCTCCCCTTCTAATTCACATCGGGTCGTCATTGAACGTATATTTTGAATGTACGAATATTTTGTCGTTCTTCTAATAACACATATCTATTGTGGATGTTAGACGGTGGAACACGTTACGCTGAATACAAAAATTAAGTCAAGTTTGTTGGATACAGATTTTTTCTTTGTTGATCGACGGAAACTCGTGGAATTTGTAGTTATTTTCTTTTAGCTGCTAATCCTACTTTATCTGACGGATACTGCACGCATTTTAAAATTCTTAACCCTTGACTTATGTACATCGTAACGTCGAACCACATTAAAGGAGAGCTTAAACAAATAACGGAGCTGTATATGAAAGCATAAAATGAACGGTTATAAAAAAAAATCAAGCAGCAAGATCGATGATAGTTAAGGCAATTTGTGTAATTTTTTATTATATTTTTTCTATTTCACATGGAGAGACACGGAGCGACAAGCAAAGCAGCAAACAAAAGGCAATAAGCTTAAGATGATTCAACTAAGTGACAAATATAGCAACAGCAGCAGGTAAAAATCTTATTCAACTGTGGTAAACAATATCAATTATTTCGATAATATCCAGGTAATCGCAGATCACTTGTATTCCACATCCGCAAAGGTCAATCACTTCCACACAAAAAATGTTGATTTGACAATGGGCAAGCAATTTTGCTCTCATTGATTCCTGCTGGGAAACTGCTAGAATCTATTTGTGCAATCGATTTGAAAGGATATCGGTATGAATTTGTTGGCGCTCTTCGCGCTCAAGAAGGCGGTCAATCTTTTCATTTACATCTTCAACTTCGTACCCAACTGTTTCTACTGCTTCAATAATTTCGTGATGCCATTTGCGATGGATAATAAATGCAAAAATTTCGAAAAATTCACCAAAGTGATTCGGAATGAAAATTTTCCAAGGAAAGCCGGGCCTGCTGTCGGCATGTCCGTTCCCTGGACTTGGAGCTTGTTTACCAATAACTTGATACATTGGATCTAATAACAAAAATACAAATCAAGCATGAAGCTGTCCGATATTGAAATAGTAATCTGAAAAAAGCATCATACCTTCGATTCTTTCGGAGGGTTTTGTTGTTTCCGAATCGGATGAAACTGCTGGAAATGGCGACACAAAGGTTCTCATCATGACGACGAAAATAATAAGGGAACTTACGTTTATCTTACTTTGCGTCATCTTTTAAATTTGAAAAATACGGTCAAAGTAATATGGAAAAGGAAAAAAAGTACAGTAACCAAAGATTTTTTGCTGACTATGGGTGTATTGAGCTTCCGTGTTTAACTGGCAATGCCCTTCGAAAGAGTGGCTGTGAAGATGTTTGTGCTGAGGTTGTTATAGTCGACGCTTCGGATACATAGGTACAGTCGCATGGATTACGAAATCTGAAAAATCTAAGAGGTTGTCGGCTTTTGTCTTCGTAGTTCATTTATTGCTGGACAAATATATGGGACACCGGACGCCGTCTCGCCTCACGAGATCACGCGCTTACGCGCATTTTCAAAATTCAGCCTAAACTAATTAACAAATTGGCGGGAGTCGCTAAGTGAGTATCCGAAAGGCAGGATAGTATATATGCCTACTTGGTTTTATTAAAATTCCTTTTTAGAAAAAGGTGCTTCGGGAACCTCGCACCGCGTCCAGCGCTAGGGAAGATTTCGGGATGGATGAATTCTATGCAACTTTGTGTCAAACTCCTGTGCGTATCAAAATTGAACTAATTACCTGGCCCATTTGCGCACACTTTACATCTGGCTTATTCCGCTATGAACATCCGTTTTTAGTAAAAGGTCCTTCGGGAAACTCGGGCGCCGTACTCGGCGTTGGCTAAACTCCGCTGCCTTATTTTGATGTCGTCACTTCATCCACTTCATCATCTAGTTTCCCGAAGAGATTCTATACTACAAATATAGTTTTTGTACGCTAAAATCTTTGTGAACTTTGTTCAGAAGACAAAACCCACATACCTCTCTTCTTCCTTTCAAGATTACGCCCAACAATAATAATTTTCAACTATTTTCCCCTTATGTTCTTACATTAATCGAAACTTAACTTTGTCTAAAAATTTTTTGATACAACAATCTGTTTATTTCCTTATAGGTATGCTGAGACCTGTGCAGTCAGGACCGACCAACTCTCGTGGATAAAAAACTTGATACCAGACACTTTTCAAGTTTATTTTCCAAACATTATGTATAGATTTAATTTGAATTTGACAATTTAACTTTAATAAACTGAGATAGTTTTTATTTTGGCAATACTTTCCTTTCAAAGGTTTTCATTGGCCGAGTGTTTGCTATATCACTCAAAACTTTTAGCAAGATATAATATTGGGGAATACTTCTTTGTCTTTTTTCCAGACCATCAATGGAGTTTAAAGAATACAAAAGAGAAAAGCCAAGAATCTTTTTATTTTTAATAAAAAAAGAAATGAGTTCCAGACCATAGACAAATAAGTAATAAGCGCGGTAACGCTTAAAATGTTGGTAACGGGATAGAAGAGAACCGGCATTCTAATAAATAATCTCAAACCTGGCATTAAATAATCGAACCAGAGATGAATCGAGCCCACCGGACAACGAAATAAGCGCGAACGGGCAATGGAAAATAAAGGCAAACCGGGCATACAAAAACCCGTGCGAACCGGCCATACAATAAGAACAGAAAATTGATCGCGAACAGAGTAGAAGAATAGATCCCATCTTGAAATAAGATATAAAGGAGAATAGAGAAATGAAGAGGATAGCCGCAGAATCTGTTTTAGAGATGTCAAAATAAACCATTAAAATTTAAAGTTATCAGGTAACTTATCAAACTACAAAAAAAAAAAATCGAAAATAAAGCCGATACCTTGGGATCCAGTTTTGCTGTTTCTGCCTCAACTGACTTTTTGTTGGCTGTGGCCACTCTTCCCATCCATTTCTTAACTTTAGCTTTGAGGTCCTAAGAAATAAAAAATAAGTTAATAATAGTAAACGTTAAGAGATCTGAAAACCAGTTAATTCGAACCTTTATTTTGTTGTCGCGTCTACGTATCCTCTATTTCGCAGCTTCCAGTTTTCTGGCAATAATTCTTGCTTGCAGAGAAGAACCGATATAATTATTATGATTTTACTTATTACGTTTTTTGTCCTGTTGTGTTTTTCTTCTTTACAAAGCATATTTGAGTTGTCTACAGCTAGTGCAGGGTGTAGCGTCGCTTGAAAAACCAGAACACTTTGCTGATCGGAAAACTTGTCCGTCTTGGTACCCGAGTAGGGACGAGGCGATCGACAAAGAGGGAAAGAGAGATACGGGGAATCCGGGACAAAGTTTAGAGTGACTGAAAGAATTCAGTGTTTCTGTAAGTTGCTCTGCCGTTGACGCAAATGTCTTGAGTACGGGTGAGAGGGTGGATAGGAGAACACCGTACAGAAAGTACCGGATTGCTCCGCTTGCCAGATTGATGTCAACACTCCGCCTCGAATGAAACTTTCCATCTCGAGTTCTAATAGTTTCAGAACAGCAAAGACTTTCGCCTTCAGAAAAATGATCTAGAACGTAATCGTTGATGACCCAAGACCAACCCCAGGGCAGATGAACCTCCTTCAAGTTTAAGTTTACGGCGTTTTCTCCAGGTTCTGAAATTTTCTCATCATTTTCCGTCTCGTCAAACTGACAGCTTTCTTCTGTTCTTGGTCGCTTGGGTGCTTGACTTCGATCTCTCGGGGCGTTCCGTTTCTTTGACGGTTTGTTGAGATATTTCGGGCAGTCTGTAATGAAAAATTCACGTTGAGAAACGCTTATGGAAAATCATGAATTTTTCTGAACTCACTTGGGAAAATGCGAGGGAGAGCATCTTTCTTTAGTTTCCACCGAAGAGGTACGAAGACTTTTTCCCCATTGATAAGGTGAGAATCCCCTTTGACTACATCACATTCTTCAAAGTGCAAGTCACACACCCGGTGACTAGGTTTCAAGTGACCTGTTCTAGGAATATGCTTTTCCCACTTCTCACGTGTTACTGCATCTTTTGGTGTAGAGAATAAGGTTCTTTTTGGGTCACTCTCAATGCTCCCACAACAAGGGACACAACAAATGTTGGGCATTTGGCTCGAGTAAACCTGAAAACAAAGTTCTAACATCAACAAACTTAAAATCAATCAAAAATCAAAATCAATTAACTTTTACGAAAATTTGAAGCTAAATATGTAAGTAAAAAAGTAATCACTTTGATGAACTATAAAACGTATTAAATTTAAATTACGCCGGCTTTTACGGGGAAAGTAGCATCCAGCCAGAAACACACTCGATATTTAACAAGTAAATCTAGTTGATACACAGTAAAATAAATGAAAAAAAGATGCCTTAGATCATCTAGTTTTCATATACAATAATCAAATCCCTAATTTTAGCTCAGTAGGAAAAAAATGAAAAAGTCCGAGCAGAAACGACGTCTCCATAAGCAGACGTGCAAACACCATGGCCTACTATATAATATACGGCCGGGCAACTCGCTATCCTCTCACGTGACAGGGTCTACAAGCATCCTCGACCAGACCCGTCAACGCTATCTATGAGCACCACAAACAAACCTCTACAGCAGTAATAGATTTAGCGCCAACAATTTGAATTTTTTTTTATATCGTTGGGCGGTAATAATGTTTATTTAAAGGGGATCAATGAATTGAAAAAACTTATCGGAGACGAAAAAAGGCGGCCGACGCCTTAATTCGTGCTTCATTATACTATATTTCTATGTATTACACGAAAAAACAAGTAATATAGGAAAATTGGCTATCTGTTGAGTTTTAAAGTAATCAGATGGCGCTGAAGGGGGTCCGAAGGAGGGGTCGTTGGGCAATCGTTTTATGCATTAAAAAAAACGAAAATGATCGCAGCGCCAAATTCGATAATCAACTGCCGCTTTCTGATTGAGCCATTGAGGTTGAGATATAAATCTTATATCGTCTAATAAGTTTAAAAAAAAGATAGCAAGTAAAAATGCATAATTCGTGCTTCATTATACATATTCATACGGATTTATTTCATGAAAAAACAAGTTTTGAGGGAAAATTGGTTCTCTTACTTAAATTAATAAGGAAACTGCGTCGTTGGGCAATCGTTTTATGCATTAAAAAAAACGATTGGCGCCTGATAATCAATTAGATTGAGCCATTGAGGTTGAGATATAAACCAGAGTCAATAATTTTAAATAAGATAGGTAACAAATGTAATGCAGAGCGCCCATATGTAACCATATGTAATAATGCTACACCTGTTATAGAGCTGGAGTACATCAGGGTTGCGAGACTTTCGAAAATGCGAAAATCTCGATCGCATTTTTCGCCACCACGGCGGCTTATGGGAATTCGGCTCACTTTGAGGGAAAATAAGGTTTAAGTCTAACTTTTCGAACGTTTTCCCAATCGTTTCACATGTCATTCGATAGTTAAGGATACAGGCTATTGTATGATTTTTTGTTTTAAGCTTCTTTAGTTTTTTGTAAATTTCATTTAACTGGTCCGTCGTCTGCAAATTCCGTCTACTGTTTGATGTTTTCATGACGGCTCTGTAGACGACGGACCGACCCGCGAGATCCCCATGTAAATACGAATACAGTTTAATATTCCCTTCCGGTCGGAAAAAATATGAAGAGCCTACCAATTTTTTTAAATTCAAAACAAAGGCAACTTAAATCTTGTCGGTACTCTTGCGCTTAGTGCGCAATCAGCGGACGGGGCATATGTTCATTATTGGAGAAGGGTAAAGTTTTTGAAGAAGAAAAAATATTTATATTTTAATTTTTGCGTTTATATATTTTAATTCAAAATAGCGTTTATAAAATTGAAAACATTCTTTCGGGACCCTCCCAGCGAACGACGAGAGTCGGCGCTGCCTAATTAATTTTTTTTCCAATAGGTGCCGCTAGTTGTCACCAATCGAATCACAAATATATGTCGCTTCTAGCAAAGAGATCTAATAAAAATGAGCTTTTTGATTTTGTTGGAAAGATGGCCCAGAAATCAGGAATTCTTTTGCTCTTTCGCGCCTAAATACTGCCTTTGGGTGTAACTTCTTATTGAAAATCCAAAATTACCGACATGTATCGATTAAGCGCGGGGGTATTTTTTCAGTAGCTGCTGGTGCTCGACGTATTTCATACGTCCTCCGTTATTTGTCTTTCTTGTAGCATATCCCTACATAAACGACCGGTGAATCATCTTCCGGTAACACATGGAGTTTCAAAATTCACCCAACATTTATTTGAAAATTTAAATAGTCACCCGGCCCATTACGCACTGTATACCTCACATATTCCGCCATTGATAATTCGACATCCATGAAAGTAAAAGGCCCTTCGGAAACTAAAAGCCTATAACAGTGAAAAGTTTTTGTAAACCATAGATCTTCTTATCAATATTAGAAGAAACACCTAGTTATAGATAATGAGCCGAAGTGAAAAGCACACGTTGATTAATGGCTGTTGGGTTTTTAGTGGAAGTTGGAATGTTTTGTGTAGTTATGCGCATTTTTAGAATACATTCGAAAAATAGGAAACACAGGCACGAGCTTGGACTGCTGGGTTGAGCAATCTCCAACCTGAATCACGTGCTAGAGTTCCTTCCGGTCTAAGAGGGAAAAGAAACCATTTCAAGAATCTGTGCGGAGCCCGCAGACGCTGTCAGGCCGATGCGGAAGAAAAGAGTCGGAAGTCAGCCGGCAAGTTGTCGGTGTGAGGCTCTTCTCCGGCTGCACGAACGCTGGCCGCAATGTCGCCTGTCGCGGCCGTTTCACTCGATTTGGTTACGAAGAACCTGCACTTGGCCATAACATTCCAAACGTCGGCGTAAGCGAAACATAACATGACGAAAGAGCAATCCTGATGTTGTTCGAAGCGGAAGCGATGTCTCTTCCAGACGACAACGTGCGTCTCCAGCGAATACCACAAACAGCACATCAGGCCCACGCACGCAATCTCAACCGACTGCCAATTGCCACGAGATGGATCATCTCTCTCTGACGGATCACTACCGGAAGCTACAAATGACGAGCTCAGATTGAACGCTGTCAACAGAGACCCCGTGCAGAGCACTCCGTAAAATGCTCCGTAGAGACCATGGTAGTGAATCCAAGGGTTGAAAAAAAACGTTGCCTGCCCCATATGAAACATCCCCATTGAGCAGTTCAAGACCAAGACATCAATTAACTGAATCTACGCTTTAAATGAATTAGTTCTTCTTGGAATTTAAAACTTGTTATTGGCTGACCTACTTGGCTTGCGTGATAAAGATTGGTAGCGGCTCCGGCGTAAACTGTGCATTCCATGACGTTAAGAGCAATCAAACGGTTCTGGTTGGAAGGTTTATCTGGTCCAAAACGGTCTGAAAGCGAAGTATAGCCGGAGAAAATGATGTGGATCAACCAAATCATGAAGATGACTACTCCGCCGCCCGAACCGGAGAAGAAGGCGCTAATAGATTCGTCGTAAATGGCGAAGCATTCTACCACCATCAAACACAAGATACGCAAAGCTAGCAAAGAATACACCTTTCTAAATTGAATGATAGCAATCAATTCAAACGCTCGAGTACGTATATAGTATGACATATTTAACTGACGAACCTGAATAATTGAGCCGCCCGAGTTTGGTCGTCTTCTCCTGTGGATGCAGGCAACCGGTCCTCGATCGAATCCGTCGTTTCAATTTCTGTTCAAGTCCACACAGATCAACACTTGAAAAAAAATATTCAGAAAGGAGAGAAAGAGGGTCAGCACGTACCAATCCATTCCCTTGTTTTCATTAAAGCGGTCATTGTGAGCAACTGTTTGGCTAACAAACTTACAAAGAACGGCGATCAAGGTTCGCAACAAATGACAGACAGGTGTCAGATGGGACGCACGAAACCTCGAACGTCTATAATACTCCGTCAAAGAGTGATAACTCTTTGGTAACCATGGCTTCACCGAACAACCTGTTGTGATCATTCTTATCTCGGTTTTACAATTTGTCGGTGTCTGATCTACTAGAGATAGCCCGTCACACGGAAAGCAAGTCCAGCGTGTATATCAGATAGTCTACTAAAATCCCGCACAGTTTACCCTTATATTTTAAATCAACTAATTTTTGTTTTAAAAAAATTAGGTTTACTGTTGTTTACTGCTGCGAATTCGCCTGAGTGAAAAAGAAAACTATTTTCAAACTGGTTCTGTCAAGTGGTTTGTTTGAAAGGCGACGAGGAGGATGACTGCCCGTAGGAACGATGACGCCGCACGTGCCGCTGGCCGTACTTGCGTACCTGTAACTTTCTAGTAGCAACAACAGAAAAGAATACAAGTAGTCATCCTCGTCACAGTCCGTCATCTATTCTTGTTTCGCCTCTTATTCTTTTTCGAGTTTCCAGGGACTCTTTTCTCGAGAAGGGTCCGTGATGTTCAACAAGGACATGTCGATTCGCAACGAGGGCCTCTAAGCTCAACTGTCGAGTCATGAAAGATTGCCAGTGTTGACCGCGGGCAGTGCAGATGAGATCGGGCGACATCAACGAGGAAACTACTCATTAAAATGCAGACCAGAAGTGTGATAGCGACTAGAGCAGAACCAATTCAATGGGCACCATACAAAAAAAGGAAATTTCATGCAAACAACAACAGTGCGCCTGCAAGACGAAATAGGGTCTTGACTAACAAGCAAGCCAACGGACGTTCCATCGCCAAAAATAGGGAAGAGGGCATGTGGTTGCAGAAAAATAAAAGACAAACAAGACAGAAAAGAGAAGAAAAAAGAAGAAGAAGAAAAAAGAGTCGGATTTCGGGGTTCGGGATGGAAGACGGCGAGTTATTTTTCTCTTCTCCCCTCTCATTCTTTGCGCGTAAAGTTATTTCTGCTTCTTTTTTCGCAGATCGGTTCGCTTCCGTTCATCTTGCTGATGTCCTGTCCAACATTTTCTTTTGACAAACCTTCAGAAAAGATCGCCGTGCACCTGATAACTCGACAGAGAAAAAAAGGAAAACAAGAGAAAACGACAGGTTACCCGTTGGATGGCGTCTGTTTCTTTGTCGTTTTCTCTTACGCTACTACTCCGTCTTGGCGTAGTGTTTATCTTTGGCATCTTTTTCCTTCTTCTTTTTTAACATCTTAGCCCTCTCTAAGTTTTAACTTGCGTCACTATATAGAAAACTGCCATACGCGCTCTCCTATCTCCGACTCTGTCACTCTCCACCACCTTATCTCGAAAAGAGCCGTCTGGACGTATACCTGGACGGTCGAGGCGGCTTTGCGTCCCATATACTTTTGACTCTGCATCGTTAAGGAATGACAAGTCCCAGTAGAGTACTCTTTTTCTCTCTTCTCTTGATGTTGTCGTTGACTTCATCTTAGCCTACCTCTTAAACTTCTCGGCCATTTCAGACAAACTTATAGAATCATCATAATACCAAACGGCTACGGCGGCCTTGTCGACGACGTTTGACGATTTTCTGTCAGCTGAAATGGCGGATGGCAAAGTAACGGGACAGAGTATGTATAGCAATAAACTTGTGTGTCGTCGTGGTTGAAAAATTGAGAATGTTTGCAGAAAACTGATAGAACTGAAACAGCTGAAAGTCGGTGCGCGCGGATATTTGATCGCCTTTCAACTCTGACCCCGGTGTGGTGCTGGTGGTGATGGCAACTGCTGGGGGTGATTTGCAAAACAGAGCAGATGAGGGAAACAGCTGAACTCGAAACAGCAGCAGCCGTTGTCTAATGATGAAATTCTTTTTTGGTTTTTTTGTTTTGTTTTGGAGTTTGGCCATTATTTTCCTCCAGCATGATATGGAGACTACCGGAGACTACCAAGGATGGATGCGTTTGTCTGAAATGACGGTCAGCTTTCTCCGCGTCTCCCGAGCAGTCGCAACCGAATTTCTGTTCCAATAAAGGATGCGATTTGTTGTCCCCTTGATACTGTAAAAGGCTGATGACCATCCAAAGATGTGTTACTAAGGAACATCGGCGACAGCGGTAGAGTCGGTAGTCGGTAGTCACGCCGAACATTTGTCTGCATCGACGTATCGACATGGAACACAAAAGAAGCCTCTTACTTGTTGATCAAAGACACGGTGGCAGGCGGATGCTGATTTTGCCGACCTGAACGTCCTTATAACGATATAGCTAAGGCCAAAAGCAATAAAGCATTGGTCATGGCTGTGAAATTGTATGCAAAGCAGGTCTCGGAGAAGTTCGTGTTCAAAAAACGAGAAAAAAAAAGAGTTGCCAAGTCATTTCCAGTCCGAGCGTGCTTCGCCGTCGTTTTCCTTTTTGCTTTTCTTCGTATTCCTCTAATTTTATTTGGTTTGCTGCCATTTAACATGGTTTTTCGTCTCTACTCTGATTGAACAAACAAACGAGGCGACGAGCTTTCAGGTGACGCAATCAACCGACCATTACCATTGCTGGGTTTCTTGGAGATGATATAGACTTTCTCAAACGAAAACTCCTCATTTTTTTCAGTCTTTCTTCTTCTCTGTTTAGTCTGCCGTCCTTAAAGGAATGGTGGCTGTCAGTTTGAGTTAAGATAAAAATCGACTCTCTAATCAGTTGAACAATCCATTCGTTCTAGGTCGGCTATGGCCGGAGCGCGTGTCTGCATCTGCCTAGCTCTTCATCCTCATCCCTGTCTATTCAAGAATACTGCTCTACATAAATATTTTCAGATTCTTTTGAATAATACAAAAGTTGGGAAAAGAAGGGAAAGAATATATTAATCATATAGCCGAGAAAGAAAAAATGAAACTAAATAAAGATGAGAAGTGAACTACGTACTTTCTTTTCATCTTCGCCAATGGCGAAGAACATGAGAGTAAGAAAACCCGTTCTGCAATTGTGTGTTGCCGAGCAGTCCCCTAGCTGTCACTAAACATTCCGATCGAGCCCATCGATAGAACACGATCCGCTGGGAATCTTTTTCACCCGTCATTCGCTTTAAAAAGGATAATCGAACGACTAACAGGATCACATGACTATAATAACCCTATGTATGCGCTTCTGGGTTGACAATAACATTCCGAAAAGACCCTTTCTTGAGAAATATATTTATATATATATCCACACGTATATATATTCTAATCAGGAGACGGAAAAAGAATTGAAATTGGAATTTTAATGGCTTCTCTTAAAGCACTCCCGCGAAATCGGAACGAGTCGAATCTTCCCGATTACGTGCGAATGCCACCGGGCGACTTCTCCTTTGCGCCACAACTCGTCGGTTATGCCAGTCGTTTCGGTGTGTGTGTGTATATATATATAAATATGATAAGAGACTCTCTTGGTTCTTCACCGCGACGGCTCTAATGTGGATGTAGCCAGCAGGCTCGCCGAATTCACACGCCGCCGCATAACGAATAAAAAAAGAAAAGAAAAGAGTTTGTAGACGACCTAAACATCATCTTAAAAACTTTGCTCTACATGGACTGCTGCAAGGTGGGTGGCTCCGGCTATATGTATGTTGTATAAAGAAACGGAGACAACAACATGGAGCAACAAAAAAAAAAATGAGAAAGAAAAAGAAGCCAGAAGGGACGTCATATATCGGCTGGAATAAACATGGCTCCAGTTCATAGTTAAAAAAAAGGGGAAGCGAAGGTAATAAGGCAGCAAGAAAGAACTACGGCGCTATAAAGTCCAAGCCATGAAACAATAAACAAGAGCTCAGGGACCAGAAGCCGGGGCAGCAGCAGCAGCAGTGTGAGGCCAAGAGACTTTGCCGCCGCGCTGCCACCCACCTCTGCCCGAAACTGGTGCAACTCAAGCCGTTCTGTCTCTAACACAGTACAAACAGTTCCCTAACCGGCGAGTACAAAACCACGGGCAACCCGAACCGGGTACAAAACACGGCCGCTTCTGGAGCGGCAACTAGCGCGCGTGGGTAAGAAAATCCCCGATGTCTTCGCCTAGAACGTTAGGCAGCAACATGTATTATAAACAACGAAGAGCATCCCCAGACGCGTCAACAACCGTCGATAAGTTCACCATGCCTTGTCAATGAAGATATCCAATAACCAAAAGAGTTATCCATCGTTACGCTTTGTTTTGTTTTTTCCGGATCATTTGAGATTCGCTTATGCGGTTAAAAAAGCAACAGCTCATCAGCCGACGATGATTAAACATTTCCCCCTGGTCTCCATGTCCCCAGTGAACATGAAAGCGGTTCGTGGACAAAAGACAGTCGATACGGCCCAACGGGTCTATAAATATCAGAGCCACGACTCGAACGACTGAACGAGCCGAAGCGGGTCGTTTGTTATTCTGTTTTCTTCAGTTGGCATCAACAAACTGCCGTACGCGCAAGGAAAGGTGGAGAATAAGTACAAAGCGGCGCACACGTTATTATTTAGACAAGGAAAACGGGCAATCAAACCGTGTCCGTCTACCCCACAGATAAGGAACGGAAGAAAAAAAAACATGAAAATTCAGTCCTCATAAACCTCCCCAGACCCGGCCATATAGAACGCGCATATATAAATCCTGTTTTGGGGGGTTGAGTGAACAGCCTACAATTGGGCGTCAATCCGTACTTGAGTGTGTGTTTGAGATCGGGTTGCATGTCCCACCAATTGAGAGATAACTCCCCTTACAACTAGACAACAACAAAAAAAATGTGAACAACGTTCTAGTGTAGGTTTTGTTGCCATTATCCATCGCTTGTAAAAACGTCTGGGCTGGTCCGAACGTTTTTCCCATTTCGTGTTGTTGGTCCGTCGTATCCTCCCGCTTCGAATTTCGCGCCCAACACTCCCACGACAGCACAATAATAATACGGAATCAAACTCAGAGAGAGAGTAATGTTAAAGAAAGAGAAGAAGGTAAGAGGAGAGAAAAACAAAATAAAAAAATCTTAGAAGACGGTGGAAGTTTACGTTGAACGCAGGCGTAGCGGGACTATAAATAACGGGGGCCGCGAAACAAGCAACAGCAGAGCATTGACATAAACAATCTCGGCTGGCCTGGCTGGGTTTCTCTCCTCATCGTCGATTTATCACATGGCCGTGTTACATTAATCATGGCGTGTGTTGATGCCCAGTCAGATCCATCTTCGTACTTTTCGTAAGCTGAATCTTGTGTATATGTTTATAAAACGTGGTGGTGGTGGTACTATACACTCGGCCAAAAGCGTACCAACGTGCATATACGGTGAACGCATATCCATACAACGGACGACGACCAGCATGATGGATCCGCTTGTCAGCAGCCAGTACGCTTATACACTTTCGAAAATGTGCGCCAGCATTCGTTTTTGACTTGGCTTGTCATTCGATACTCGTCTCTCAGCTTCGTCTCTTCTACGTATAAGATACCTACCCGTTGTTTCCTATATGGTGAAAATTTCGCCTAACTCGACAGCAGCCACTTTCTTCCATCTAGGCCGGCAGGGGAGAGCAGTTTGCAGTTAAACCCTTATTATTATTCCTATTCGTGTGATGTTGTTGTTCGGCTCTGAAGAGGAATTTTTTCTTCCAAGTAAAAAAAGAAAGATAACTGGATCGGCCGATGCCGTCAAGGAATGCAAAAGAGCCCGCGAGGAGTGCGTACGTACTCTTTTGCCGATAGGACAGATGGGGCTAAGTCTCTGTCGCGTAACTCGAAACTCTCTTATAAATACCCGTCTCCGTCGAAAATGGCGTACATTTATAAATATTTCGTTTTTTGTGTCCCCCTCACTTTTTCAAGGAAGAGAGACCTGAAATCGCTGGCATTCTATCTTATTCCTCCAAAGATATCCAATGCCATACCGAAGCAGCCCGATCGCCGTAACATTTCCTATGTGTGGAAATATTTTTTTGTGTCTGTTGTGTACCCGATCTTTCGTTCCTGTCAGCATTGTATTATCATTCAAATTTGACCAATACGCCAGGGCTGCATTCAAATTTGAATATGGAGGGAAAAATTCTTCGAACGTCGAGGAAATCCCCGTCCAAGAAGATTGTGGGTCCGTTTGAACGTGCCCGATGATTCAAGTTAGAAATGTTCCAACTTGATCGTAAAAATGCGGGTAGTATTTTTTCTTTCCGGGATTTCGTGCCTCAGCGGTCCCTTTTCCCCACTGGACGTGCTCGTTCGGGAGCGCTGCGAGAGGGGTCGACGACGCTGGATCAGTTTATTTATAGGCGCTTTGAGCGAGAGGAGGGCGAAATAAGGTGGAGGGACGCCGCAAGAGAGTGTGCGTGTGTGCTTAACGTTGTTTACCGGCGTCTGACGCTCCATCGGACCGAGAAGGCCAGAATCGACACGGAAGATTTCAAAGGCGACTCGGAGATGTAGAAAAGAGTCCAATGGAAAGAAAAACAAGCGGCTAGCTCTCTCCTGCGAGCCAGCCAATACTATCTTACTCCTCCCACTTCATATCAATCAGACACGCCTTCCTTCCTATAAAAGTTGACTTTTTATGATGTCGACGAAGCTTTGCGGATTGTGGGATCCCTTAGGCTGGAACCGATTCAAATGATGGGTTCCACGTTGACTTGCCACTCCATCAGAAGATCGTGATGGCGGGACATTTGAAAGCAACTCGATAGATGGCGTCTGACGGTGAAGGGCCAACTCTTTGACACACACACACAGCGCACGGACAGTGTCAGTTCGAGTCCTTCAGTTAATAAATAAAGATAACACGCGAAATGGCAAAAGAAAACTGAATGACGTGCGAGAGTCGAACGAATGTAACGAGTGGGTTAGAAGTTGCGTCAAAAAAATCTATCGAGGCGCCAGAACGACGCCGCCTCCGTCTGCTCTTTTTTATTTTTTTTTCTTCTTCTTCGCCATCGAGTCGTGTTCGCGGTTGTTAAATGTCTGGCGGCCGGATCGGGAAGTCTCTCCGTGCTCAATGGCAGGAGCTTCCACTGCTGGGTTGTGTTTGTTATTTTTTCTTTAACTTTGACTATTTGCCTCGCCGTGTTTTTACCGAGTCGAGCAGAACTCGTCGCAGGTTTTTATTTAGACTGGAACCGTCGCTTGTGCTAGCGTTTCTAGTGGTATATACCTAGCTGATGGTGGCAGAGCGCAGTTTGTTTACCGTCAATAAAAAAAAACACAGCCGGGGCCGTCGAGACGGTCGTCAACAAACATTTGAAATTGACTTTTAATTACGGTTTTTGAATCGCCGTCATCATTAGCGGAGGAAAATGAGATTAATCGACGGAAATTCCATGACTTCGTCGTCGGCGACGATGAAATTGGAGATGAAGCGACGAAGGGAAAGAAAGGATCGAATTTTATTAGAGCGTCGTACGTCGACGTCGTCGTCCCGGTGGGAGAATTGTCGGCTGGTGCAGCAACGCAGCCGCAGACATGAAGGATTGTCTTTCAGAGGAAGTTGCGTACACTGATGGCTTGTAATTTGTTTATTGTTAGCCATCAGTAGACTGCTGGAAAGGAGGAAGTAGAAAGCGACAGCATCGACCGTCGCCGTGTTTATAAATACACCCCCGCCGCTCCTTCCTGCACATGTCGTCATTGCAAACGCCGGTAGAGAAAATCTACCGAGTTTGTTTTGACTTTCCCAGCAGATAGAGTCGTCTTCTCGGCAGTAATGTCTTTTTTTTTTTACTAAAAAAAAACTACAAAAATGAAAAAAATCAGAAAATTCGGCATAAAAGGTGAGCACCCAAGCCTCTTTGGACGGCGATAAATCAGGATTTCTTTTATTTGTGATGTTATTCCTTCCAGAAGTGGTAGCGACCGAATGCCTTCGACCCCTCAAGGACGGCTATGAGCTAAAGTGCTTTGGCATGTACAAACCATGGATTCGATAACGCAGACGTACGACAAGGAGCGAGTCGTTGTGGACGCTCTCTCGGCCGATAAAAACTCATCAAGAAGTCTCCAGTCGCTCTCCCGACCGACCCCTTAGCCGGACCGTCACGGGAGCTTTCTCGTCCACGGAGCGTTCTAGAAGTACATGGGCGACGAATTGGCGACGAAGTCTGAGCCAAGACGGCTCAGCGAGTCGTCCCTTGTTATCTGTAAACTTATAGCCTATACGGGACGTTCAATTCTTGTCTACGCCCAGCCAAGATGGCCTAACACAACTCGCACAATAGAACGACAACTACAAATAGAAGACAGGTCTCTTATTTCCAGCTAAAGTGTTGTTTGGCTATTCTTTGTTTTGAAATTCTAGCCGTTATTTGTATGATGTGCTGGCTTATTGACCTCAGCCCCCATCAACCTTCCCCCCCCCCCTTACTACACATAAACCAGAAGTCAAAAAGACAAGTAAGAGATTAGATGCGGGCTAAATATATATATGCACATAGTACGAAGGTCGAATTCGTAGAGTAGAGTACAGTACAGCAGAATAACATAACTAAGCACCAGTCTCAACTGGTTGGGAGGGAAAACTATCGTAGGGTGTTGGTCGGAGCCCACCTGTCCGTCACCGCACGTTCTACCTTTAATGAGGAGGGAGATTAGCATTCGGGTGACGGTACCGCGATGGAAAGGAAATGTTTACTAGCGCCAGGGGAGGATTCGGAGCCGACGACTGTTTTACCGAATAATAGTCGACGGCGAGTTGGCTGGAGCCAACAGCAGCACATGGTTCAAAACGCGACGAGAATCACTAAACTTATACTTGCGCTGGAAAGCTTTAGATTGCCGTCTTAGATACGATTGAGAGCGCACGAGTGTGTCTTTGGGGCTCTTTGGGCCTCTTTTTTTTTACAACGAGCAGAATAGCTCACCCTGACCAAGTTGCTTTTGTGATCCTGTTATCAATTCCATTGTCCGGCACAAGGATTTTGGCGGATAAACATCTTTTCTCGTCAGTCGCCAAGGGATTGTTGCATTCTAGTAGACGAGAGTATGATCGGAATGTCATCGTTATACATTTTCTATATGCAAGTTGCTGTGCTGCTTCCAATATAACAATGGGATCGAAGAGAATAAAGATTTCCAGCAAGGACATAATGGCGCTGGTATTCGAGATGACTTTCAAAAGGATCGAACGACAGTCACTGAACTTTCGGATGGGGTTTTTATGGGAGAAAAAAGAGATGGGAATCACATGTGAGACGGCAATATGAAGTGATTACAATATACAGACGGTTCCGTCGAAGTCCGGTTATAACAAATACTGCCGTCCGGCCGCCAACACAAAAGAATCGAAAATGATGAAAAAGACAGACGCGCCATTGTATACCAGAAAAAGTGAAAGAGGAATCGGGTAAAAGTCGAAACGTTTTTAATTGCGTCACGGCCGTCTCTTTTTTATTTCTGTTTGTTTAAACTTTAAAAAAGGGTCCATCATGAAACGTAACAAAGAGTCTAGGGACGTCAAAGTGACTTGGCAATCCTCTGGCTTGTCTTTGTTTTCCTTCACTTCAAAGGGAAGGCTGGACAGTGGCCGCCACAGAGGTCACACATAATTTCACTTCAATGATCAACCTATACAAGTATAGAAGAGAGAGTCCCCGCCGGACTGCCTTGGCATCAGCCTCTTCAGGCCGATGCGACCGCTGTCAGTGGCGACGGCTCGTCGTCCCCCTTCACCACTACTATGTGTGCTGTGTGTGTGTTTTGTCTGCCGAATGTCAACACAACTGACAAATTGCCACTCTAGTGTTGTCCAACCACCACCGGCGCGTTTGGTGTGCCACCGCGTAAAAAGTCGAGTTTAAAGACTAAAGCTTTGGACCATCGTCGCGCGGCTTCTCCTTCGTCAACGAAAACAGTTACTCGTCATGAAATTTTAAAAGAGTAGTACTGCGGGGAAGAGAGGGAAATAAGGCAACAATAAAAACGTCTTTAGTGTGGTGGGTTAGAAGAAGAAAAGTTATTTTTGCAAATCGATCAGCTGTTACCAGCCGGCTAGCTCGTGCACGACGAAACACAAGCAAGACTGAAAGGTCTCTAGCTGTGCCGGAGCCAACTGCTGTTCTCTCTCTCTCTCTCTCTGTCTCATTTTTGCTGCTTTGCAGATTAGCAGTTGGCGTTGAAAGATGCCAGTGACGCGACTCGGTATAGACGCTATACTCCACTGGTAGTACCAGCACACTGCAGTAGGTCAAAAAGAAAAGCCCCAGCTAGCTGCATGCACACAGCTATCAAATGTCCAGCTTCAGCTGTTGCTCTTCCTTCTTCATTCCTTTTATTTCAAGGAGGAAACTGCCAGAAAGAAAAAGAAAGGAATATTTTCGGTTTTATTATTTCTTTTCGTCCGTTGACTTGGTATATACGCACTGTAGTCGCGGTATAAAAAATTGTGTGGAGAAAGATAAAACAACAGCAGCAGCAGCAGCACAAGACGTCCCTTTCTGAAAAATTGCGATATTTCCGCCGACTGTGCGTGTGTTGTACGTTACGCTTACCGGTATATAAGCGGTGCGTTGCGTCTGTAATCGCATCAGCATATGGCTCTTCTCGAGATGAATGAAAAGCCGTCATAAAAACGGTCGTAAAAGTTGAAGGGAAGACGAGGGCACCTTCATTATGCAGCGACGCTTAACGTATAAATAATTTGAAGACGAAGAAGAGAATAAAAAGAGGTGAATAGACAGCAGTCGGAGCTCGTCTGAGATGGCCATGGCCGGAGACATAAGGTGGGTTGTGAAGTCAGCAGCGGGCCAGGTATGTTTCTCTCTCTCTCTCTCTTTCGCTCTCTGATGGTGGTGCTTCTGTACGCGGCTACGAATTAGCGGGACGTGGAAAAGCGATAAAAATGAATCAAAGACGAATAACAAGACCGGAGTTGGGCCCGTCCGTGTACAGGGTGGGCCGCCCTCCAGCGACACATCATTCCCTGATTTTGGGGGCCCATTTAAGTCAAGTGGAAAAGAACAGGCCCAAAAAAACTTTGGTTCGAAAGAGTGAAAACCCAGAAGAAGAAGAAGAAGAACTCGGTGATGTAGAGGGAGAAGCAGTAGCTAGCAATAGACGAGGTGAAAAGAAACAGACGCCAACCATGCAGCCATCCAGCAGTTCCAGCACGCACCGCGTCTTCTCAATTCCTCATTCTTTTCGTTCCTCTTCTTCTACTTCGTTACTTGTTCTCTTCTCTCCGTGTGCTGTTCTTCTAATGTTGCATTCTGATGTTAGCGCGCTAACATCAGCCTTGAAGGAAGAAGAACGAGCAAAGCTCTCTGGCCCAGACGGAAAGAGATGAATTATCTACCCACAAAAGGCAAGACGAAACCGGGACGACTACGACGACGACGTTCGCTGGGGGTTTTCGCTTCTCGGTTCGGTTCAAGAGGCAGAGAAAGAGACGACGAGGACGCAATGCAAAGACATTGGCAGCAATTCAAACATTCAAAACAGCGCAACCGTCGTCCTATCTTCCCCACTACTCAGATTATTCCCTTCAGGAGACTTTGCATATTCCTTTTATTGCTTAGGTAACCTATTGAAAGCGGCGGCGCGACACTTTGCGCTCTTTTGTGTTGGGTCAATCGTTGGCCATAGAGTCGTGTACACAGATTCCTCTTCCACCAGCCGCGGTCTTTGTCGTCGTCGTCGTTTCCACCATTCTTTTTTCTTCTTTACATTCCACAAGACGTGACTGGAAACGGCAAGAAAAGATTTCTTCTTTTTGCTGTATAACATCATCTTCGTTTCTAGTCCACTGCGCCGGCCTCGCTTCGTCTTTCGATTCCCAGTTCGGAAGCCGTCACGCGGTCCGTTCAAATTTGGCGCACGGGACATGGCACAGCACTGGGACAGTTTCCTATATACACTGCCATGGAGGCTGGGCTGCTATATTCAAGATAAAAAAGAAGAGAGAGCGCAAAAGAAGAAGAAGAAGAAGAAAGATGGAGGCCATCAAAAAGGGGAAAAAAGAGTAGAGACTCTTTTTTCGCCGTTCTCCATCGACCTAGAAATTTGAAACTCTTCCATATCTTTCTTTCTAGAAGACCCTCCGTTTCTCCTTGTTATCATATTCCCTAGTCCATGTGGGTTTGGCGAGTCGAAAGAAGGGGGAATCGGCCACTTGCTGCCAACACTTGGCCCATCTTGATCGGCTCTTCTATTGTTGGCTACACTGAAAATCTTTCGTGGTTGTCGTCGCGTCGCCCACGAAAATCTTCCATGGGAAACGGTAAACACCTTCATCATTTCGTACCTACACCCCTTTCTAACTATATACCCTTCAATTCCGACAGATTTCCAATGACTGTTTTCCTTTTGGTCCTCCACAACACTTTGACCCTCTCATCTCGACAGCAGCAGAAAAAAAGCCTGGGGAATCTTACTGCCTTCTTTTCAAGAGCTGTCCGAGGAGAATAAGAGAACCACCATGTCCCCTCTTATACTACACCCTTGCTGCTAGCCTGCTATCTGCGATTGATTTAGTGTTGGCGACCAAAGCCAACTCAGCCATCTGACCGGTGATTCAGCAGCTTAGAGCTTTTAAGCTTGCTGTATAGTGGGGCACAAATCTACATATAAAACTGGAGCCGCTCGTATAGGCCATCGGGGAGACCTTGCGCTCGCTTGAATCCGATGAAGAAACCGTGCGCGTCGCGCGGACTCTATAAATAGATCGAGGAAAAAGTTTGGAGGCGGGGAAAAAACAAGATGACGGACTGTGACGAGGATGATTCAAGTGCGTCGTCTTTTGGGCGCCGTTGGATCTCTCTGTCTCTCTCTCTCGCTGCCCCTCTGTTATTCATAGCTCCTTCTCTTCACTCTAGCAATCAAACTCGAGTGCTTCTAATTCTTGGCAGCTCTCCAAACTGATTATATCAGAATAAGAGCCAGGCTCCAGCAGCTACCGACGCCTCCCTAACATCTTTTGTCTTGTTCCCACAACAACAAAAAACAAAACAAAAACAAATTTCCAAACAGGCAACTGCTGATTTTGGTTATTTCAAATACAGCAGCAATCAGAGAAACAAATATACAAAAAAATTAATTACGCGTTATGTTTTACAAAAAAAGAGGAGGAGGTCAAGACAAAAAAAAACTAATAATAATAGTCATAACAATAAGCGATGCTGCTGTAGAATCAAGAAAGATACCTGACAGGATATCGATCTGGGTTTTTTTCCCCCGTCGTACACTCGACTAATGGTGTGGGGAGAGACATCACCAGCCCAGAACCAACCGGTCCGATCCGCATCGCAATTAACGCTGAAGAAAAAGTTATGTTCGGTTGTCGCCCATTTCGTGATGATGATTCGCTTGCAGCCAGAAACAAGCGACACAAGACCAGCACGAGCAGCAACAGCAGCAGCAGCAACAACATCAACATGAGGGGAGTCGGGGATGATCGACGATAAGATACGTACCAAAAAGAACCAACGCCACGTGTTTTTTTTTCTTCTCTCCTTTCCTTGCTTCATCTTCTACTTCACTTAAAGAAGAAAGAAAAAAGAGAGAGCCGGCTTTAGGTCGTTCGGGTTGGGAGGTATTATAAGTCATGGAACTCATCAGCACGCGACCGGATCGTGTTGGTTTTTTAAGGGAAGAAGACACAGAGTCGTCGTCGAGAATTTGTTCAAAATAAAACTGGGGAAAAAAAAAAGAAGTTCAAGTTTGGAAGTTCAAATAGCGGACGTGAACAGACGGCTGGGACGACGACGACGAGGGGTTGCGCGAGCGAAATCCATCTGTCGCCACGTTGATTCATTAGGCAACAGAGGGGTTTTACTGGAAAACCCTTTTTTCTTTCTTTTTTCCTCGTTTGTTGTTGCTGCTGCTGTTGTTGTTTTATCTCGCTTTAGCTAGATACGAAAGGAAGAGTCCTAAAAATGCATTCTCTCGCCAACCGTTACGACTGGTTCTAGTCACGCGGGAGCGCTGCGCTGGAAATGAGACTAAATCGACACGACAGCGATGGACCAGGTGGATTATTAATGAGGTGCCGTGGCGACCGATGATGGAATATCCATTAAGCGCGGTCCATGCTAGCCTATTGCATCACTCTAAGAGAGGAAATCGAGTTCCAAAATTTCTGGAACAGACAACATCTGCTTGTGCGGTCCTTTTTTTTATTCAATCGAAAAGGGCTTTATGCCTTTTAGGTTAGTATGACTACCGGTATATAGTAATGTTATTCCATATAGGTTTAGCATATTGATTGGTATGTCTATTGTATGTTACATGTACGATTCGCCATGGAACACGGACATCATCCGGTTAGATGGTGATTTTTTCCGACAGGTGGGGTGACGTCATCGTCGATAAAAATCGACTTGGACAAGACAGAAAAAAAAGAAAGCAGCAGTCTCAGCAGCAGCAAACGGGGCCGATGGATTTCTTTGAAATAGTGATGATGCGTGAATCTGTAATGAGCAGAAAAATGGATCTCATCCATCACGAAATGTAATTACAGAGGCTCGATGGGATATCCTCCACTACTGGCGGCCGGGCGGAAAGCATCATCGGGCGTGTGTTCTAGGAGTCGGTATCCGACTCGGCAGGTGTCCGTGTCTAGTTCGTAGTCCACTTTGTGGTTGCTCTTGTTCTCTGAATTCAAAGAGACAAGTCGGCCGGTTTCTCCCAATGTTGTTTGATCCAATAAAATATGAAGAGAGAGAGAGAGAGAAAAAACATTCCTAGCGTTCCGTCCGCTTTATTTCGTGCCGTGTCGGGTCAGAGGGCGTGGCTGGACGGGTTGCAACTCATTATAGGATTGTTGATGGTGAGCGCCCGGCTCTATTCGGTAACAATGCAGACGCTATAAGCCTCTCTCTCTCTCTTTCTCTCTCTCGTCTTGTTTATTGTAATGCCATTTCGTTTCTTTTGCCCCAACTGGCTGCTTGCTGCTCTTGCCCGGCTCCGAATAACGCGGCCAATCGTTAAGTACTGTTTTGCTCTCCGCCGTCGTTCTTCGGCTCCTTTCTCATTCCTCAAGGGGCGTATAGCCTAATAGTACTGTAGATGCGGGAGAGATTTTCGCCTTGTCCTTCTCGTCTGGTCGTATAATCACTTTTGCCTCCGTTTTCTATTAAATGCACGCCAGCCAAAGCCAAAATCGTTTTGTAGCCCCCGAATGTTTGAAATGAAGCGCCCCGCGTTCGACGGAATTCTTTTCTTTCCGAGCGCAGATACCCCGTAGGTTTTGTTTTCTCTCTTGTTGTTGTGTGGGTTCCCGAAACGCGCGGTGGCCCGGTGGCGGTCCAGCGTCGTCCCACCTATTTACGCCGTCATTATTCCCAGAAAGAAAACATTGAAATGGAATCTAACTGACGTCAGCCATTGGACGACGACCCAAACAAAAGCGCGCCGTCCCTTCTTCAAAAAAGCTCCTAGTTTGAATAACGCGTGCAATTTCAGATAATGGACGGCTAAATGTGCTTCGGTCATGACACAAACCAACGCACCGGCTTTTCGCAAAGAGTTAGCACAGGTGTTGTTGTGTGATGAAGAGTCAGAATTTTCTAGGCGCGCACAAAAAAAGAAAAAGGGGGAGGAAAAGAAACTGAGCGAAATGCAGCGTCAAGTAAAACAAATCTGAACGCGTGTTTGGTCGCGGTCTGTGGTGGGAACTGAAACGTCGCCCGGGACCGATTCATCGAGTCGTCGTCATGAGACCGTTGGGGTTGTTTTGTTTTTGTTATTGTTTGGAACTGTTTGGGTTTCTGTGGATGTGTTCTGGCGCGTATGAAGACGACGACGACGACGAAGAAGAAGGAGGAAAAAAAGAAAGAAAAAGAATAAGAGAACTGTTGAAATCTTCTTCTTCGTCAGCCTCCGGTGCCAAAAACGGGAGAAAGCGAACGGGCAGAAGCAACACCCGGTCCAGACGGGCGTCCGCGCCGCCGCGACACCGTTTTTATAGAGTCGACGACGCGGCGCTGTTGCAAGTCAAGAATGCAGGTCAACTCTTTTCTCTTTTTTGTTTTCTTCTTTTTTCTTCCTTTTCTTTCTTTTACCAACATACATGGTGGAAGAGCGTCGTTGTCTATCCATCGTCGACGTCTTATCTTTTGGTGGAACCTTCCAAGGAAGAAGCTAAGCAAAGCGTCCGTGTAATTAGGAGAGGCCTTTCTGAAATAGCAACAAAGTAGGCGGGCTGGAGGTTTGTCGACGTCATTCGATGTTTGCTAAAGAAAAGAGCAACGCGCAATGGCCCGGCCCGACGTTTCATTTCGTCCTGTAATCACGTTTGCATAGTATTCGGCTATAATACGCGGTTTTTTTTTGTTTAACGATCGACAGAATTTTTAAATAGATGAGCGCATCGCATCAGCCAGCCAGCTCATATAATTCTCCCACGGTCTCTTCTTCTTCACTCTAAACTCTATTCATCTTCTTCTTCTTTTCATGATTCGTTTTTACAAAAGAAACTGGATTCGGGTCGCGTTGGTGCCGCAGCAGAGTCAACGGGCGAAAACAATGAGCCCCCACAAGTTTCTAGCAACGTCTTATCTCTGGCTTGTTGTTTGTTTCATGCCATCATTTCACTCGTAATGAACCCTTGGCTCTGTTCTCTCTCTCTCTCTCTTTTCTATGATGCTGCATTCGACTCTGGGATAGAGGACGCGAGGAATCTGGGCATCCATATGAACAAAAGATAAAAAGGTTATTCAATACGTAGAAGGAGCCTACGTCGAAACTTGCTCTCCTTTGGAATCTCTTGAAAAAGAAACGTGAGCTAGTTGACGACCATCCCAACTAGAAGGACGGAATGGTTGAACTGAAATGTTTCTTTTTTTTCTTCTTTGGAGTTTGAAAAAACGGCGCGGCCTTCAAAATCCCCGAAAAATAGAAAGAAAAAGCATATAACACCGTATGAGGCAAGTAGCAAAATCTTCACACCTTGAGAGAGCTGAGAGTCCGCAGCAGCGTGTGCGGCTGCGGAGATTGAAATTCAAATCAGTTATATAAACGGCCCAGGCCGCTGTTGTTGTTTGTGTGGTGAAAAAAGCATTTCACCACCTCGGGTGCTTCTATCTTGTATCTATTTTGACGTTTAAGCTGTGGGCGGTTGTGTGTTTGCCCGTTTCGTTTGTCTTTTTCCTTTTTATACCTTTTCCAACGACTCGACGATGAACGATTTTTTCTTCTTCTTTTCTAGGAAATTTCTTTTTTTTTTCTTTCTCTCCTTGTTTCTCTCTTGTATCTACCGCTGAGAGGTACCACATATCGAACAGGCACCCACTCACAAAAACAACCAAGTTGTTGGAACCCCCCAGTCTGGCCGTCTGCGCATTTCTTCGCTGCGGGCAGAAAACGAAGAAGAGGATGAAAACGACCCAAACGAGTATCTATTAAAAAGAAGTCAAGAGAGAAGAAGGAGGGAGAAAACAACAACCAAAACGGCCTTCCTTCTTCATTCTATTCTTCTTCTTCTTCTTCTTTTTTTAATAGTTCTCTCTCGGTCAAAGTATCAAAATGCCTGCACGAGGTAAAGGACAAGAGAAGAATACTGAAGGAATAGCTGCGACCGGCTAGTCTTTTCTTTCTTCCAGTCTGTCTGTCTGTCTCTTCTTCTTCTCTAGAGTTTCTCGTAAGCTAGGGGAGGCGGAGCGCTATATAGTAGTGGATCCCAAACATATACATAGCATCATAGGTGGTTGATGGTGGCACCCAGAGCTCCTTCTTAGGTGCCGCCTGGCCCGCGACGCTACGGGCATAATAATCAGTATCCGTTGCGTTGGTTCTTTGCTTGGGTGCTGCTGCTGCTGCATGGCGCTCTACCAGAAGATGTAAATGAGGCCGCCCTGACTGGTGCCCATTTTCCCTCTCTATCTCTCGACTCTCTCTCTCTCTCTCTTTTTTCCCTTCGCGTTGATAAATTGCGACCCAACGCAGCAGACAAATAAACAATGGATCAGAGATAAATCGTTTCTTTCTTTACTTTTCCTTTGTCTCTTTCGCTGGCGAATGCGGTAATTGTTTCTGTACGTCCGATCTGAATCGCCAAGAAGGATCGGTGCGAAACTCCCGACGTCGCCCGTTTAAAAAAAAAAAATCTTTTTTATATTCTTCTACCACTACGTTTCGGCCAATTTGAATTCCCAGCCGCGGTGACTACATTCCGCCCGTTCCGTGCTGGCGCATACAATGTGCGACAATGTCGAAGCACGCAATCTTGATGTCGGTATATACCAATACGGCTATGGGGGGCAGCGGCAGACACACGGTTCGGCGACAAGATCGAACGGCTCCGATCTGTCCATTCGTCAACCGCTCTAGTGGGCAATGTTGTTTATCCGTTCGGGATAAACAACAACACAAAAAATCCAGTTCGATTTCTCATTCCCTGTTGACCTGGCGTTCACACCGCATTTTTGAGACCGCTGGTTATTTCTCTCCAAGCATTTTAGGAAATTACATATGATTTCGTTGCGCGTCTAAAAATGCCGAAGAAAAAAGAAAACAGACCGAGAATTAAGCGCCGGCCGCACGGCAGTTGGACATTTGAATAATGCCACACGGCGTTCCTATAAAAATGGAGACGAAGAGAACAAAAACAAAAAGATTTACAGGTTGAGATTTCCAGGACGAGAAATACAAGAGAGAGAGAGAAGCAAAAAGAAGAAGAGAGGGGGCTCCGAAAAAGAGCTGTTTGAATATTCAAATCACGCTTGGCCATCATCAAACTTGTTGTTTGTTGTGGGTTTTCTCTTCTATTTTTCTCCTTCTTGTTTTTATTTTCCCTTCTTTCCTTATTTTTCTCTTCTATTTGCTCTCGGCCTGTCGTCACTAATCTTTCTTCTTTCCTATCATTCGTTTCCCAGTGTTTACCTTTTATTTTCCCTTGACCGCTGCACGCAACAAATCCAGCAAACAAGTACAAACAATCAACGTACGTACACTGCTTGCAGTGAGTTGGCAACAGCAGTTCTCGGGGCTTACTACTAGACTTGACGTCGTCGCAGATAAGAAGCAGATCAGACGTAGCGCTTTATCTGATATTACGAGTGCGACTCCAACAACAGCCTCTCCACCAATCGGACGCCGAGTTGAAGATTTGGTAATCAGAATGACCTACGTTAGTTGTGGAAGGTGGGACAGATTATCACGAGAGCCCTATAAACATAAACCGTTTTGTTTTCGATATATTCTTGTTTTCATCGTGTTCATTGTTTATGCCTCTCTAGATCCCTCCCTGTTGTTGTTCTCGATGGAAAACTGCGTTTTATAATTGAAAATGTGGATGGAAGACAATATTTTTCGATTAGATACCACACCAAAAGATGATACTGTACCATGTCGGAGATGTATTCCGCCCAGGTGGTCCCACAACCGCCGCCACCGCCTACCCTAGCTCCTCGTTTTTATTTTTCTGACCAAGAAAAATAGGTAGACGAAGAAAAAGAAAAGATGATGAGAGAGGAAAGGGAATAACCTTTTTAAAAAGAAAACTGATTTACAACGCCAGCACCTTTCGCTGAGGGGCCTTGTACTACGGGGGTGATTTATTAAGTCGGTTTCTATATATATAACTGACTTGTAAGAGGCTATATTGATTACCTTTTCTTCTTCTTCTTCTTCTTTTTGAGGGGAAGATTTTTTTACCTTTGAGACGACCTCGGGCAATTTGATTTTCCTTTTCTTCTCTGAAACGTCTATTCTAACCCACTAAGCGCAAACAATTAAGAAAAGAAACAAAAGGTAGTTTTTATTTTTATGAGAGGTAATCTGCCCACAGGTCTATCTAAGGTCGTTCGGAGAGGCTACAAACTTTTTGGCTAGAGCCCGTTTTTGAAACACACAAAAAAATGAAGGAAACTTTCCACGGCGCGATGGCGAAAGATATTCCACCATGTTCAAAATAGGGGAAAGAAAACTAGTATCGTCTTGATAGGGTTGGTGGATGGTTGGTGGATGTATGATTACCATATGGAGAGAAGAAGAGAATGTGGGAACCATTGGGCGTATCATTTCGCCGTTTTTCTGTTGACCGCAAAAAGAGACAGGACGGAAAATAGATAGATGGCGAAAGGGAATTTTTTGGCGACACCGAATCTGTCCGGCTGGACGGCATTGCTCTTTCCAAAGGGGGTTAGGGTGGCCTGCAGTGTTGGTAATTGAAACAAGCTTAACAAGAGAGGATGCCGCGCCCTTCTATTCGTTATAAGCGCGGGGTTGGAGCTAGTAGGGGTGTAGATCCGGTTGTCGTACTAACACCGTGCTGCCACACATGATGGACAGCCGGGACAAAGCAACAAGACAAGTTGACTGGGGGTCAACACACACGGCGGAGCTCCGTTCAGCAGCGAAAGAGAAATGAAGAAGCAGACGGAAGAATAAGAGGTCAACCGGAGCGAGTACAGTTCCGCCGCCGCCCTTTTTTCCACCGAAATTTCCTACTTCCCATTGAAAGGAAGAGAGAGGGGATTCACCGCAAACTGTTTCCAATTTCTTTCTTTTTTCTCTCTCTCTTTTTCCCTTCGTAGTGTAACCGGACACTTTGCCCGTCCGTTGGAAACATCTCCCCGCGCGTCTTTTCCCAATCTTCTTTGGCAACCAAGCAGTTCTTTTCCATTAAAAATGGCGCGTCGGCTATCTAGTTAGACAAGTGACAAGACCAAGATGATTTTTTTTTGCTCTCCCGGGTTTTTTCTCATCTATAAATCAAAAGGAGAAGAAGAACCGAAGAGAAAGAGACTTCTGTTTTACCTCGATCTTTACAGCCGTCTCGGCTGTTGCTGCTGCCGGATGGAATGCGGAGCCTCTAGTTCTCATTATACGCTAGTAGCGTGAGTGTAGCGAAGCGAGTTGGAAAACAGGTGAGAAAGAGGATCCTGAACTGCTCAAAAACGTAGTTCATTATTGTATACAGTCGACCGACGACACCCAGGGAAAAGTTGTTCAATAATAAAAGGGAAAACATGTCATCTGTACCGGCTGCTGACTGGAACGACACACAAGGGCCACCGACCAGCAAATGACCAGATGGCCATCAACAGCAACTGAGAAGCGTGCCCACCACTACTCGCGCAGCACCAGCCGGACATGATCTATGCATATACAGGGAAGAAGCAGCAAGCTTCCAAGAATGCGCCAAAAAATTACGAGAAGAACTATTTAATTTCTCCGTCGTTGGAGATTTACGTGACGTTATTTTTATACGATAATGACGATTCGTGTTAGTTTCGGCTTTTCCTTGTGTGCATATATTCCCTTTTTTTTTCTCTTTCTCTCCTTTAACTTATTTCCTTTTTTGAAATGTTTCATGTCCAGCAGCTGCGCGCGTTCTTTGCTGGCCATGCCCGTTTTTATATTGATTGTTATAGCCCGAGCGAGTGGTGTGTGTGCGCGCCGGTGCTGGTGGTTTCTTTTCGCCAGTAATTTACGAGCCGGTCTTACCGTCTCTGGCAGCTTATCTTATGAGGAAAAGATTTACCTGCTCGCCGCGGTTCTTTGGCGTCGCATCGTTGCCTTTTTGTCTTTGCTTCAGAGGTTCTTTTCTATTTCGTTTTTTTTTTATATTTAAGAGTCTTGGATTGAAGTATTCGATTCCACCTTCTTCGGAGCTGCGACTACCGGCTGATTCGCTCTTTTAAATTCACCGCCATCCGTGTAATCATCGTCGTTCATCAGCTGGTTGGCTGCCTCTTTATCATTCGCCTTAATGCTCTTTATTACGTATTCTCTTCTTTGTCTTCTTCGTTTGCTAAGGGTGGTCTTCGCTCGACGGGTCGTTCTCGCCGTCCTTGGCTATTAACTGGACAGGCCGCCGAAATATTCTGAATTTGTTTTATTGTTCACCGTGTGTGTGCTAATTTAATTCGGCTCCCATTCGTTACAGGTATACACAACGTCCGTACCTGCCGACTTGGCCCGAGAATTCCCAACGAGAAAAAAAAAAGAAAATAGAAAAGAAAACAAAAAAAAAAAAAAATTCCAGAGGCCTCGAAATGGCTGCCGCCGACAGTCCCGACACCTTGCACGCGAAGATAAAGCCTCCCGCTAGAATATATTGGAGGTCGAAACCTTGAATACAACGGCTCGTTATGTGGAACACGAAGGGATGATGATGACGAGCCCACCAAGATGGCCACTTACCCATTTTTTCGCGAGCTCTGCAGCAGCTAGCAACATTTTTGTGGAGTCAAGTGAAACCATCCGGTTTGTCGGGTTCGCACGGCCGCGACCGCCACGGATATTTCAACCCAATTCCTTCATCAGGAAGTTGAACTTATCCAATCTGGTTGTTTAAGCGACTCCGCTTTGTTTCTGTTGTAGAAAAATTGCTCATTACTTTAATGGCGGACCGAATAATGGGAGCATCGAGTACGAAAGATTCAAACCACATGGTCTACACCCGTTCAGGCGTTTCACACAATAAACGGGTCACTACTAAAAGAAAGAAAATATTTTTTTTTGGTTTAATGTATATTCCTTCTCTAGCTTCTTGCACTTGTTCGAGAAACGTCATTCCACGGCTAATCTCTTCCAGATCTCACTGTCGACTTAACTACATTAACTCTCTTGACGAGCTGAGAACAAGGGGAGAGAGAAAGAGAGAAACAAGAATTGTGTTTTTATAAAAAGAAGAAGTAGATCGCGTGTCTACTATCTGAGAGTGGAAGCAGTTCAACAGTTGGCCCAAGATGTTGTATTTTATTTTTTTTTTTTCTTTTGGTTTTCGTTGCATCACACAGCTTTTCTAATTAATTACAGCCAGTTCCATCGATGGCAAACCTTGTGGAATGATGATAAATCAGTCAATTAGACCGAGCCAAAAATGGGCCGACCATTTTGGAATGAAATGTTTGAAAGGAATTAAGGGATAAATAGAGAAAAAAATCACGTTTTCCTTTACTTGGAAAAAGTTGTGTATCTCTCTTCACTAGGATTTAAGATCAACGGTTGAATAAAGATGAATAATAGATTTCAATCAACCTCTTTATGAAATTGGGCTGGTGCATAAAATTCTTGCAACTTTTTTCTTTCCTCTTTTTTCCCGCCGTCCGTGTCATAAATCAATTGGACTCGGACATTCCATAAAGGCATCGTTCGTCTTCCAAGGGTGTTGAGGACATGAAAGGAACTTGATTCACTGTTCGGCCCGTTGCTTTTGCTGGGCCAAAACTAATTTGGTACTACTACCTTCCACTATACGTATGTTGTTTCTACAGGAATTGTCTATGCGTCTGTCATCTGCTCCCAAGGTTTAGCTTTTTGGGTCTCCGATGCGATGCTTTTATTAGTACGATGCCCCAACGGATATTAAGCAAAATCTTTCCGCGGAATTCTGCAAAACGATGGCGAAAAGATTTATTCAGCGAAGCCGACACTTTTGCTTTCGACGTCGTCTGGCCTTGGTCTCCCCCACCGGCGCGCTTATTTGTCCGACTTTTGATGTAGTTTCACCTTAACGTTTAAAAAATACTAAACTTACTCTAATTAAACAAACAAAACAAGGAAACAAAACAGATATGTCTCAAGAATATATTTGCTAGACAATCATAATGTAATGATTTTCCATTTTCGGACGTCTCATCTCATGTTTCGCATCGTCAATTTTGTCGCTATGCCAAAATGGAAAGAACGGGACATGGACATTTTTGGGACTAATAGTGAAATCGATTTGATTTCGGTAATCGTAGTATATATTTTAAATTAACTCCGGCGAGTTTGCCATGGCCTATATAAGGCCTGATATATCTATATTCAAGGGAAACGGTTGTTCGACGACCATCAACCATTGATAAAAAATTGCGCAATTGGAATTATAGGAATCGAGAGAGAAGTATCTGAGCTTCTGAGCCTTTATTAAATTTTATGAGTGGGTGCAGTTATCTAGAATCTTCAAAAATATCCTTTCCCTCATTCCTATTTTCGACTGAGAAAGACGTTGACTAGACGAAGACTGAATACCGGTATAGAATTTTGATGTGAGGCGTTCGAGAGAGACGCAGTCAATGTTTTGCACTTGAGAAGGTCGGAAGACTCACCTTGTGAACTTTGTACAATTGTCATTGAATTACCGCGCGTTAAACAAGTTACCAGTTCAAAACTAAGATCAAGTAAGTCGTATATTAACAGTTAATTTTAAAAAATTGACGATGGATCATCAAAGGCTTCTTGACATACAGCTACAGGACGACATTATGTCATTTTTGGACTACATACCGGGTGTGGCCCATGTCAAAGCCGGGGTGCACTTGGTCTGCAATGACCAGGAAGGCGCCGCGAGGACAATGGAGACGCTCCACACCAAAACGCCCGGCGTTGCTCACATGATGGCCGGTTTTGCCAAATTGGCCGGTGATGACAAATTAGCCCAGAAACGATGGGATGGGGGAAACGAGAGCCTCGATGCCTTACCCGTCGTCGGACATACGAAAGGTCTCGTCCACTACGTTGTTGGTGACGTGAAAGGCGGCAACAAAGCCATGGTCGACGCCACCAGCACGACGCTCAACGTTGCGGATGGCATTCCGGTCGTCGGGCACGCAAAAGGCGCCATCCATTACGCTTGTGGTGACGTGAAAGGAGGTAACAAGGCGATGAAAGCGGCCACTCGGACCACGGCCGTTATTGGAGCGGGCGCAGGTGGATTCTTCATCGGCGGTCCAGCTGGAGCCGTGGTAGGTGGGGTCAGTGCCGGAGCTGGATGGGACGTAACCAATGTCGGCGCAACCGGTGGTAAAGAAGTCAACGGCTTGGCCAACATCATCGAAAACCCGAAGAGTGTCGATTCTTATTTCAACGCTGGCTTGAGCCTAGTCAGTGACGGCCTGGTCGGATATTCCGGCGGTCAGAAGGTGGCACCTTCTGACAGTCAAGCGGCAGTGCATACGGGCGACGGCTTTCTTGACAAAAAAATTCCCTTTAATGAATACAATAAAAACTGGCACAAGATTGGTTCGGTTAAGGTGAAGGCACAGCAGTTACAAGCGCACCACGCCAACAGGAACATCCCCGATTGGCAGAATCAACAAGTGATGGATGAAATGGCAAAAGGGGGTGACAGCAGACTGGTGACCGTCGTCCTAAACGATTCGTTAATCCATGGGGATCAGGAACAACCTAACGAGAACAACAGACCAACAAACAGACAACCTCAACTACAAAGGCAACAGCAGCCTCCGCAACAACCTAACAGGAACTACAGGCCCGAAAACACCCAAAAGGACGATGAAGTTCAAGAGCTGCTCCGTCGTCTCGAGGAAATACTCAATGAATTACGTCAAAGAATCCGTCAAACAAAAAAAACGGGCAACTGGAGCCCGGAAGAAGTGCAACGTTTTCAAAGGGAACCTTTCCACAAGATTTACAATATCGTCAATGGATTGATAGCCAAAGGTTACTACTTCAAAATTGAAAACGAAAATTTAGTCATCTACTCTCGGGACGATTCGCAAGTGGCGGTGATCAAGGAACAGGTGGCCATTTATTTGGACGTCCAACATCAGCTGAGCGGCCAATCTTTTGACTTGAATTCACAGTCGCCGTGTCCTACAATTTTGTTGGCCCGATTCAACGAAGAATCAAGTCTCGTTCTGTCCCGAGACGAGGATGATATCCACAAGAATGTCACCAACTCCACGTACGGGATTCGCTGCCGGCTTTGCCCTGCTCGCGACCCCTACGAAGTCTGCGCCAGAAACGTCAACTACGTCGGTGAAAGTACACCAGGTAAAAACAGGGATAGATCGGTACACAAGCGGGTGTGCAATGATCGAAAGGGGTACGTAGCCAGGGCACTCGACCATTTTGAGAATGAGTTGCCCGTGAAGAAAATGGATCGATCCATGATCCAACACGCCGTCGAACACTCTTTAGAGGACCTACCAAAGGGTACCGAAAATGATGCTGTCTTCCGGCTAGTGATGGAAGTGATCCTTCTGCCAATTGGTCCCATTGAAAATAAGACAGAACTCCGTTCGTGGGAAGTGTTTTGGCAGTTCTTTTTCGTCTGCAGGGAGCCATACAAGGGCTGGAGTAAACGCTGAAGACTACCGTGAGCAGTACCAACTGATTCAGAACCACCAGAAGAAAATTAGAATGGTTATAGCCATAATCTAGCTTTTTGAAAACGTAGAGAAACTATAGGTACCGTATTCATGTTTACTTACCTTCCTATAGCAATACACATTTCATATTGGAGAAAATGTATGCACTTCACTTTACAGCACTGCGGAATATAGTTGACGGATAAAGTAGAGTTATAGGCAGTGAAATGAGATCGCGATGGATTTTCATACAAGTATAGACTCGATATAAACTATTATTATATTATTGATGAATGCTATATCAAGGAAGAATTAAAGATCTTTCTGGCGAAGCCAACCGGTTAAGTGTTGTTAAAATGATTGAAACATAAAACGTCCCAAATTTGTGACAATTTAGTATTGAATGGTGAATGAATGGTGAATATTTCGTTTGTAGCATCGTCGGAGTATCATCAAAACTCCGATGCGACACAGTACCCGATGTTCCAAAAAAAAAGAGGAAGCCAAACAGATGACCGGATGTTGAGCAAAATCTTCATCCGGACTTCTTGGAAGACGATGACGAAAAGATTTCAGCGAAGCCGACACTTTTGCTTTCGGCGCCGTCTGGCCCTGGTCTCCTCTCCGCCGCCGCCGCCGCTGCGCTTATTTGCACGGCTTCTTTTTATAAACCGGAAGATCTTGATCGCTCGGGCCATCTGGCTATCTTTTCTTTCTCTCTCTTCTTTCAACGATGCTCCGTAGAGATTGCGAGTACGTACGCACTGTTCATCTTAACTGATGGCCGGCGGCCCGCGCTCTGCGGGGAAATGGCGCAGCAGTGTAGAATATACACTACGGTATCAACCTTCGTCTTTCTTTTTGCTTCAAATTTGATTTCTTCTTTCAATTCGACTCGTGTTTTTACAGACGACGAGCAGCAAGGAAAATTATCTGCATCCTTGGCGGCCACTAGAACATGTGTCGTTATTGAAACATTGAGAATTGAAGGTCACGGGACCAGAGTTAAAAGGGAAAAAAGGAAAAATATATTAAAAGCTATTACGCTAATAAATTACAATCGTTTCGGTCGTGAATCGTTTATTTCCAACCATTGAAGACCAGCTGAAATCTTCTGGGGGTTATTTGGCGCACCGATTCCAACTTCATGATGGAAATAGATGGGTCTTCTGTTTGTTTTTTATTACGTATATGGCCGAGTCGCAGTCGAGAGAAGCGGCCATTTTGGCCAAGGGAAAAAAATGTTTGAACGAAGCGGTCTCAAAGAGTCAAAAAGGTCACGGCGCATCTTTAAACAAATCAGTGCTAAATGTCAAGTTGATCGGCTCTGTAGATTGTTGCCTGACGGTTGGCGTATAAACGAGACGAGCTGCTGCTGGAGCACCGGTCGTTGGGAAAGCCAGCCGTCGTAAAAGTCGTTTACCGATAAGTCGTTACACGTATACGTACAAGCATTCCTTCAAACTTAAAGCAGAATGCAGCCCAGGATGCGCTCAAGCGGGTCCCCAAAAGAATAAGAATGGCATTTCCTACTAAATACAAGAGGCGACATTGGATCTGATCGGATTATTGCTCGGATTTAACGCTCCAACGAGATACCGATGCATTCTGCGCCGGAAAAGAAACTTGTGAGTCGTCTAGTACTACTTTGCGTGGATGAACGTGCCTATGAATAATCCCAGTCGTGATTATGTGGCGCGTAATGGATTCGAATAACATTTTTCAGCCGCTTCTCCCTGCCATCGGCCTCATTGTAAAAATGGCCCAGCAAAAGTTTTGTCGCTGGTTACCAGTAGCTCATCGTCTCCGCTCTATATGAATCGGATAAATGGGAAACCTTTTGATACAAAGTTCTTTTTGCCCCGAATGCGGGAACTGATATTATTATTCGGAAGAAGAAGAAGAAAAAAAAGTGCTCGGGTGTCACCACGGTCGGATCATCTTGTGTGTGTGACTCAAAAACGACGGAACCAAAGAGGGCGGAGGAAGCGTATAGCGTTTCCAGCAGCAACAGCAGCAGCGTAGTAGTAGTTTGAAAAGTATCAATCTCTCTCTTCTTAGGTCTATGGTCTGGGAAGGCTATATGTGGAAAATGACCGTTTGCACTCGACCGGCTGTCCTGCTGATGGTACAGAGAGAAACACATTGTCTTCTTTTCTTAGCTTGTCCCCTCCGCGACGTGAAATGGACACACATGGGCCCCAACACATGGGCACCGCGCGGAATCATTTGAGTTCCGCCTCTTCTTTCTTTCTTTCTTTTTTCTCTCTTGTGTTTCACTCGCCAGGTTTCCCATCATCAGTATATTGTGACCGAGCCCTAAATGACTGAGAAACGTTCATCAACAATCCATTTCTTCTTTGTGTGAGAACCGATATTTGAGAGCCTCTGCGCGAAAATTTTAGCTCTAAAACATTTTCGGAAAAAAAGGACTATGGGCCCGTTGGGAACACCAGCCGCATATTTTTGAAGAAATGCGAAAATGATGAATACCCCTCATGACCGATCCATAATAATATTTTGGGAAAAAAGGTTCCGCGACATATCTTTTGTGCATTTCTTCCTTTAGATCCACCTTGAGGTCGCCAATGTTGATATAAAAGATAAGAAGGGCAGGGCCCACCTTTTCGCCGTTCCGTCTTGTCGGTGGGACAAAATAGAGCACATCAACTAAGTTCCAGATTATTATTATTATTTTTTTTTCTCACAACAGGACGGCAAAAATAAGGTCGGTCCCCAATCCGCCACAATAAAGAGCCCGGCGGACGGAACCTATCCATCATAATCGGCTTCTATCTCTGCGATCCATCTTCTTCTTCCCCATTTCCTTTTCTTCTTCAATAAATATATTTTTGAAAATAGTCGGCCATTCATGAGCGTGTGCTGTCACTCTGCTCGAGTTCTCTCGCCTTTTGAATCTTTTTATGGACTCTGGCCGCACATTATACGTTTCTGGGCTTGTGCCCCGTGTCAGCTGCACCAACAGGAAGGAAAACGGAGACGATGTGCTTTTCTCCTTCCCTTTCGCAGACGTCGGACGGCCATCAAAAACGGAAATGATCCGCTTTTTTCCTTCTTCTTCTTCTTCCTCCTAAGCAGCAGCGAAAATACGGTTCCAGTCCGAGTTTAGATGGGGGATTATATGCTTGTCTCTTCTGTTTAAAAGGAGATGATGCTATTCCGAGCCTTGTGCTGGACTCGTCATCTGTACTACTTTCCTCTCTCTCTCTCTCCTACACATTTTATGATAGGCCTATATAATATAAAGTGTCTTTTAATGGGGGATTTATGACTATATAGGTCCACCATAGAGACGACTTCAACCCCGAGACTAGCCCGTTTTTCTACCTTCCTTTTTTTTCGCTTTGCAGCCAGGGGGTTGAAGGATCGATTGACGATTGGCCTGCCTATATGGGGTCTTAACTTAACCGATGGAGAAGTGAAGAGAGACGGGGTATATACACCTCATTGGAGGGGGGGAACCTGAAGAAAAAAGAAGAAGACGAGATATATGAATACGAGTATACGGTGGAGACGACGACGCCCCATAGGGATCTATAGACTCGGAGTCGGAGTCGTACGGCGCGCCAGAATGCAATTTGAAAAACTTTTCCTTGTGTTTTTTGTTTCTTGTGTGTGTGCTGTGTCTTAAAGTCGATGGGGCTCCACCCAGAGTCATGGGCTCCTCGTGGTGGTATATGCGCCACATCAGGACTGGCAACTTCATCATCCGATGTGTCCGGTTACTGACGATCCCTTCTTCCGTCGTTGGCGCGCGTACACTAAAACACACATGTGGATAGCACACGTGAGGATTTCCGTTGCTTTGCAACTTGAAGACCTAGAACATTATTGTCACCAACAGGACGACAGCGGGTCCTCGCTCGGCACTTGCACTATCTAGACTCCATCCGCTTCGATCAATCGTCGCCGCCTTTATTTTCCTTATTCCCACAAAATGTCGCATCCAAGTGTTTTCGCAACAGTCTTGTTGTCGCAACATCTCCGGCGAATCTTTTTGATGGAGGACCGCGCCGCTTACTCTTTGTAACAATCCCAGGAGGGTCGTCGGCGCACCGACATGGCGGCGGGCCTTTTGGACACAGAGGGGGGAGATTTGCGATCATTCCGACCAGTGTCGCAATCTCCCCGGGGTGCTCGAATGAAAACGGAAGTGAAGAATTTACCGCCCGCTTGGATGCGAACAACAAAAAAATCAAAAGAAAAGATTACGCAGCATAAACATTTATACACACATATAAAACGATACATTTTCTTGTGTATTTAAAAGACAGACAATAAGAAGGCAGGCATATGGTTTGTGTATCGAAAGTAAATGGAGTGGATGCAATTCAACCCGATCGCTCAATTGGGTTCCCAACATCTCAATTTCTTTCTACGTTCCCCCGTAGGCCCGCCTCTTTTGATCAAAGCCTTCTGCTGCTTCTCCTTTTTTTTTCTTCCTCCATCTTTCTTTAGGGGCATTTAAATCCCACATATCTAAGAGCCGGTACCGTACTCCGTAATTCAATCCGCCGGCTGTACACATTGTAGTGAAGGCAAAAAAAAATTATTTCTTTATATGACGATCATATTTTTCAATTTTTTTCGGGGCTGGGTACGTGTGGTCGTGATGACTACACTCCCACATCATCCGAGAGTAAAATGGAGCATCGTGAGAGAGAGCAGTCCATGGCTGCTGGGAAAAAAAACTCTTTGGAGAGTCTCGATCGCTCCTGAGGGCACCAGCAGCATATCACAAGCGAAGAGAAGAGAGAGAAAAAGAAGAACTGAGAGATAGATGAAGAGAATGTCTGTTTGTATGCCTGCCGTGTGTGTGTAAATAGTATTAAGTCTGTCAGTGAGGACCACAAGTGCCATCTCCGTTGGTGGCTTTAAATTTTATGCTTTTCGTGGCGTCCGCATGAAAACGACTTTTTGGCCGTGTGTTTTTCTTTGCCTTCTTTCCCCCCTTTATTCATGAGTTATAGATGCGCATATATATACACACACACACAAACGCAGCATAGCAGACCTACTACTCCACCGCGGCACACCGTCTGGAGTTATTTTTGAAATAAATGGTGGCTGCTGCTCCTGCTCTTGCTGAGACTGCTTTAGTTTTTTTCCCTGCTGCTACTAAGCAACCCTCTAGCTGCTTTACCTCCGTTAACCCTCAGAATCTAAGATGCCTATTTGTTTAATGGCGCGGACGTTTATGACTCGCCACTTTCCTAATGGACTTTTCGGTCGGTTTTTTTCCTCTTTTGCTCTATTCTTCCATATGGAAAGATGACGACCGAAAAACAAGAGAGAGAGAGAGAACAAAAAAGGACCAAGAACACAAAGCGATTTTCTTCTTCTTTTCTCTTCTCTGAGCATCTTTAATGACTTTATTGACCGTGCACTTGGACATTTAGGACATCGACCGCGGCATTCGCTCTGCTCGTTTCACACTTTATCGAAAATCGGAAAGAAAACGGTCGTTATTTCCCTAGTTACTCTCATGTTCGAACCATTTGTTTCAACTGTCAAGTCTCGGTGGAATGAATCGAACAGGAAATTGTGTTTGAGCGAATACTGACGATTCGCCTGTCACTAGTGATGAATATTTTCGATAGCACCAGGATTTATTAGTTTCTGTTTTGGGGCATATCAACGTAGTAACCTCGCTCGAGAGACTTGACGATGGAAAAACGGTTGGACGCTGCGGTTTTGTAAACCAGTTTGCATGCGCAACGGAGGGGGGAAAAGAAGAGAGAAAGACGCGGTGCGTTTGTTTTCAGTAGTAAAATTGAAATAAAATAAAAGGGAGCTCAAGAAAAGAGAAAAGGAAAGAAAAAAGAGGGGTCGGAGAGACACGAGAGGATGTGTGTTCTGCGCACGTGGTGTGTCTTTGCGGAGGAGTCGGGAGTTTTGGGGTTGGACTGCGCGGGGGAGGATAGAGGGGCTGCTCGTCGGAGACAACTGCGCCGCACGTTATTTCCTGCCGAAATACCATGTGTGTTCCAGCAGCCGCATAGTCTTCTTCTCCGTCTTCTTCGGCCCCTAGAAACATTCAAGACGAATTATTATGCAGGGGGGAGTGAGAGGAGGAGCACAAGAGAGAAGACTCGGGCCTTAAAAAACACGAGGTCCTACTTTTTCACTTTTGATTGGGGTTCGGAGCAAAGAGAGAAAGAGAGGAGAAAAAAGGCCATTGGAGAAGAGAGCAAAGAGAGTCTTGGCCTTCCGCCGGAAACTGGCACGCAGCACAACAGAACGCGTACATAGACGCTCCTTCTCTATTGAAATTTGCATAGGCAACTGTCAACAATCACCCAAGACGCACCGGTATGAAAGGAACCCCCCTAGCGATGGCCATTCAACATTTCACACTTTGAGCGGTCAAAAAGATGGAAATCGGAGAACTGGCGGGTGGAGCCTTGAAGCGTAGCTAATCCAATTGCAATCAATCGCGTTAACCCTTTTAAACGCGTCAATGACTATAGTCCATCATTTTCAATGGGACTTTCACCTACAGAGTTTCCAGTTTCAAATCTATTGTAAAAAAGAGAAAGAAGAAAAAGAAGAAAAAAAAAAAACTAATCAAATTAGTCGTCGCTTCCAAGAGAAATATAAATCTCTTTATGTCCCAAATTTGGAGACCCACAGAGCCATTCAAGCGTCGCCTTCATGATCCTATCAACGGTCGAATCGTTGAATATTCAAGTGGCAAAAAGAGTAAGGGAATGCTGGTTTCTGGTTCGCCCAGTTTCCTGTTCCATCTCATTTTCTTTTCTTTTTTTCCTACCGAGAGCAGCAGCAAAAGAATGTTCGAATTCCCTCAAAAAAAAAAGAGTTGGTCGCTTTCTGCCGTGTCCAGCACAAGTTTTGCTTGTTAATACAGAAACACCAGCTATATACCAGACCAGCTTGTATCGTTGTTGGTAGGTCTCTGCGTGTGCCACTATATATTTTTACTCGTATTTCTTCTTGTTTCCATTTTAATGGCGTCTCTCGAGTATAGGTTAATGGCGGACTGCCAGTTTCAAACGTCACGGTCTACCTCTTGGCCGGCATCCATCTTTTGCCTCTCTCTCTCTCTCTTTCCCATTCGTCTACAACTACTAGCTACTGCCATCATTCGATTTACACACGTGAGTCGTTGGATGCTGTTTTTTCCCTCGTTCTGAAATTAGAAATAATGAGAATTTTCTTCTTCTTCTTACTATATATTCACCCCCCGGCGGACGTTGTCTTCCCTCTTGAAATATGAAGTGGAGGGGAGAAAACGTCAGTTGGGATCTTTTAAAAAATGAGCCGTATAGTGAAATTCATTAGAGGAGCTCGTCACTAATTGAGCCGTGCTGTGACGGTGATCAACAATCAAAGATTGAACGGACGACGACGCCAGAAGAGGGTGAAGAGCTTTTCTAGGGTTCTTGAGCCCGGGTGTCGTGTTTCCATTGCTGGCCGTTTTGTAATTCGTGGGAACGAATAAGTCCTCCTCCTCCGATACGTAGTACTACTACACCGCCAACCCGAATGAAGTGATCATCAAGGAGTCCAGCAGCAATCTTGTTCCTTGAGGAAGTCTTTAAAATATATTGTATTGTGCTCTCTAGTCTCTACTAGGTTCTGTGTTTTGATTCTCCATCCCAAGACTTCTTCTCTCGGGCACCCTCGTCATCCATCGGATATCTATGAGGGCGGATATACACAATAATGGTTGGGTACCACACAAAAATGGAGCAGTGGCAGAGAGGAGCACAACTCGGATACGAGCCATCAGAGAACTCGCTCTCTCTCCCTCCTCAGTCTCTTAATAACATGAGGGATTGTTCCCTGCATTGTATAAAAGGGAACTAAGCAAAAAGAGGGAGAAGAAGAAGAAGAAGAAATAAAAGAGCTACGCGCATGGTTCTCCAGTCTTCTCCTGTTACAGGATACTACTCTCGGCTGCTTCTGCCGCCTTTTTGCCCGAGTTCTAGTACACTACCTCTCTCTCTCTCTCGTTCTCCGTCGTCTATTCAGTTGTGGAGGGCGTGTTTCTTTATATCTCTTGTGTGTACATGTACGACGCAGCACCGAGACCTTTAAATACGAGAGAAAAACGGAGGCCGTTGTAGAACGTGTGTAACAGCCTTCTTAACGACCCCCAAATGGAAAGAAGAGACTGATCCCTATCTGCTGCGAGTACATAGGCACGGCAACTTCCTTCCTTCTTCCAACAGTTTGTTATGTTTCGTTTCATCCGGCAGCATCCGGCAGTTCAGCACCTTAGTCCCCCGGAGCAATCAACAGGGCGCCCCAAAGAAGGATCTATTTCCTTCTTTCTATGGGCGATGAACTTTGTGAACCGAAAACCAGAACTACATGTTTCCGTTTCTTCTTCGTCAATGTATGATGAGCCGGTGCGCACACGAGCTGGTGTTGCGGTTGCCAGCCTGTCACGAGTTTACCAGATGACATGTGGCGAGTGCGACGCCGGCATCGACGACCAACCCTGGCTACTTTCACGAAAAAAAAAAAAAAAAAAATGCGCGCCAAACAGTTGGAATGTTTGCACGATTCCATCCGACCTTCCAAGACATTCGTCATTCGACGTTTACTTATGTCGTCAGAACAAGTTGAGCAATAATCCCGTTTGCCAAGTCCAATCTGTTTGGCCAATCTCTTGAGTGAGCAAACCAGTCAAGAATAGAAATTGCAAGGGGCGAACAGTCTGGCACACACACAGCAAACAAACGTCAACTCGGACAATTACAAATCTACTTTATAAACGGTTGGGAGTCACACAGACACAGCACAGACCTGCCGTACCACCTCTCCCTTATGTCTATATACGTGAAGCACTCAGCGTAGTATAGGTTGTTATAATATACCTGCTGTCTCCCTGTTCAAAATGTTTGGTTTTTACCTTTTCTTATTTCGGGGTCCCCAGCAGCAGCAGACGGGCAAACTAATGTGCATCAGCAGGGAAGGTGATCTTAGGCCTATCGAGAGGAATAAATGGCCATCCATTTACTTTTTTTTTTGTAGAAAAACCTCTCAGAGTTCCCAGTAGAAATGATGGGAACGTACTCTGGCTGGTACTGGATGCAGACACTATCGGTTAGAGATGAGCGGGACCTCCAACGTGGAGAGGGACAAAACGGTAGGTGGAAAAACGAAGGAAAAAAAAATACGGGCTGCATGGCTAGTTTTGTACTTGTAAGATGTGCAGAGAGAGAGAGAGAGAGAGTCGCCCCCCACTACCAGAGTCTCTCTCTCTCTAGACAGTTCACGTCATTTGCATACGCATCCTTCACGAGCATTATGTAGTTTGATGTGTAGGTTTTTTAACCTCTCTCTCTCTCTCTCGTTCTCTTAAGAGACGTTCTTTTCTCTTTGGGCTCATCTTTTATCCTTTTTGATTCGGTACACACGGCATCGCCTTTTATAAAGGTGTATACGCGTACTGTTAGCGACTGGCTATCGTCGAGTCTGAGCAAAAGATGTATTAGAAAGAATTTGATCATCATCTTTTCTCGGTGCCAGCCTTTCGGGACTATAAATTATATAGCCCTTTTGTGTCGACCAAGAGGGAGTGAAAATGATCGATGATGAAGGGTATCGGACGGGCGAGAAAGAATTTGAAACAATCATCAAAGGTAATCGCAGGCAACATCATTAGAGATTGGAGTTTTCTCCTTCTCCTTGCCATCATTCGATTATTTCAAAAGAAAAAAAAACTCCGAGAAATATATATATATATATATACACAGACAGTTGAAAGTGGATGAGAAGAAATGATAAACATCTTGTAAATACATCAGGTCTGTTCTACATGATTTATATCTGGATCGAGAGTTAGAATGCTGGAGAAGAAGAAACCGAGAGCCGAAGAGGAAAATGTAAATATATCTAAGATCCGACCTGGTGAACTAGGCCACCATAAGGCAAAAGCGTGATTGATACTTGACATTGATTAGGGGGGGAGTAGCGGACGTCTCCTTTGATTAATGGCGTTCCCCCCAAACTTTTATAGATTATCTCGGGTGTGATGAATACAAAAGATGATCTCATACACCAGCGCAGGTAACGATAATTGGGCAACCGATCTCGCCTTCGTCTAGTTCTTTCCTTATTAGATCTCGGTCGACCAACTTCATTTACATGAAAATCTAAGTTGCTTGCCTATACCCTTTTCTCCCCTTGACCAATTTTTCGACCTTTTTCTTTTCTTTTCCCATTTTTCTTTCCTACTGCGTACCGTATTTGCCTAGTTTCTCCACGAACCCCTTGTATTTACCTCCACAAGCGTACACAACTTTTTTTTGATATTTTTTCTCCTACTTTTGGAGCTTTTTTGGTTTATCGCATTTATCTTTTTTCGAGACCCCCCCTCAAACCCCTGGTCAGTCTTCTACCTTCGTATCTCCGAAAACTGATTACGTGCTGTTTATAAAAGTCGGGGTTGTCGTTTTTGTCCGTGGTGTCACGGACCTCCTTTCCCTACCGTTCCTTCTTTTCTCTTTTTCTCTATTTCTTCTACTTGTTATTGTACTTGAAAAGGCGATAACGAAGCAAAAGTTTCTTATCAAATAGCTTATCACGCACGCTCTCTCTCTCTCTCTCTCTCTGTCAGTTGACTACGCCGCTCGCGTAGTAACTGATCAAACACACGGAGACATATATATGATTGGCCGTAAGAAAACCGTCCAAAGGTTTTTCAGTTTCTATGGTTAGGATGCAGCCAGACACAATCTGTATAGCTGCCTTTTTGTAGTTTTATGATTTGTTTACTTCCATTTGATTTGATACCGCACGGCCTAGAAAAAAAAGGGACTAGCCGTGTTCGTGTGTGCGTGAGAGAAAGGAAGTGACTTCTCTTATTGCGACGCTATAACGAGACGAGGAAACGGCAGAGAAACATTCTTGTTGCATTTCCCCAGACGTCTGGAAATAGACTTCTTTTTCTTCGGTACATCCCAGACGCCCATTAGAAAACCTCGAACCGATAGGTGGCTCTGTTTTTTGTACATCGGGAATTTTTTCGTCTTCTTTAAAATCCCCCACGAAATAAAGAAAAAAAAGTAACCAAATAAAAAAAAGAATAATAATAAGTATATACACAATCAGAAAGTGTATATTAGTGTTCGTAGTACGTACTGGCGTATGGTAGTAGTAGTGAGAGTAAGGGGGGGAAAAAGAGAAAAAGTGATTGGTCGGGCCAATACACAGGGTCGGTGTGTAGTCCGCCAGGGGGCTGATGAGCAGCGCGCCGCAGCAGCTCTAGCCTTGTATACGTACCCCGGGTCCCCCAGCATCTCGGCTCGTGGGTATGGTCTGTTGAGAAGGCGCGAGTTGGAATCAGTCGTGCCGCAGATCGCCTACAGTAAGGACACGGTTGTACACTACGTCCATCGTTTGAATTTCTTTTCGTCGGCTATCTTTAGCTTCTTGCAAGAAGAAGTTTCGAATAGGGAAACCGACAACATTTTGTTGCTAACGTTTGAAAACAGAGAATTCAGTGTTTGTGGTTTTTTGTGTAGTTTTGTGGACCGCTTTGGATTGAAAAAAGGAAGAAAAAAAAGTTTTGTGCTCAGTTGTCCCGAAGAACCCGCTGACCTTATCGTTACTTTCCTTTTTGACGGATAATTTTGATTGCAATCGCGTCAAGGAAGATCGGTTTGACTACCTCATCAAATGACCGTCCGTGATCAAGCACATCAGGTGAGATTTATTCCGTTGGCAATCCGGGAGCGTGAGAAACTACCGTCCGCTGATGGCACCCTTTTTCGGTTCGCAACGTTACATTCGTGAATAGGTCAGACACAGAGAGAAAAGGAAAAAGATAGAAGAGAGAGAGAGAAAGAGAACGTTTGGAATGTCATCATTAAAAGTCATTCGTCATCTCGGCAAAAGCTTTTGTGTATCGTGATTACAGGGCGAGGGTAGAGAGAAAACCTATTGTTGTCGCCATCGTCGTAAGATCGTATTGAATTTTTCACTGTGTATGATTTCTGCCGTTTCATTTTCTTCTTCTCCGTAGCGCCGTCGTCTCAAACGCTACACAGAGCCGAGATATTTTTCGTTGTTTGTGTACATGTGCGGAATGCAATATTCGACGACTCGAAAGCGAATCCGTTTCGGTTATCCGACGATTGTTTTGTCGGTATGTTTCTGGGTCGCCCGAGCGTAACACGAGTCTTTTATTGATGGTTCGAAGAAAAAGTCTAGAATAGATGCTTCCAATTTTTTTTTCATATTTTTTTATATCTATTCCGTCGGCCCGTAAAAACAAGATGTGCCTCCCGATTTTGTGGTTCAATGGCGCCATATAGTTCGACCACTGTCCATCGCGTACCCAAAAACCGTTTGTTCCATTCCCCTCCGACTCGAAATAGACAAGATTTCAGAAAATAGCTTTTTTTTTCGTGGTTAACTGTGGTGGTCGGGGGAGAGGGGATGAAAAAGGCGAAAATGAAAAACACTTGTTGTAAAAAAAAGGAAGAAAAAAAGGGAAACTGTGAAGATGAAAACCAGAAAAAGAGATTGGACCAGAGCGAAGGGGGGTGCGGGGTTGGAAGATGCAGCATAATGAATCTGTGCATCGAGAAGCGTGCTCGAAAAAAAGGCAAATGAAGTTTTTGTACTAATCCCCTCAGTTGTTGATTGGATTTTTTTTCCTTTTCTTTTTCTCGACGGAAGGTCAGCGTTAGAAAAAGAAAAAAGATGCCCCTATTGGCGAAAAGGGCAGGCATGCGTCTAGGCTCTTTAGGGCAACCTGTCCGTCTGACACGAGCCGTTCGTCTCATTTGCATAGGACGTGGAATCGAAACCCTAGCGCGTCTCTCCGGTCAGCTGGGACGACAATCAAAAGTCAGCCGAGCGTACACCGGCGCACAAGTGAACGCAGTCCTTTACTGACGGATGAATAGATATCAAGGGCAATTGCTTGGGTTTTGGCGTGCAGCTTTAAACAACATTCTACTAGTATGTTCGTCCTACAACGACATCCATCATCTTTTTTTCTCTCTCTCTTTCTTTCTCGTTTCTCCTCAATATTCATGTTGTTTCGCTTTGGTGTATCACGTCATTGTCGATTCGTCTTCACGTTTTGTAATCGAAACATTGCCAAAGTTTTTCACCCGTCATTTTCTTCTTTTTTTTGCGGGCCGAGTTGAAAAGAAGCTAGCCGATTTCCCTGTTGTTTTACGACGGCCATCTTTTTCTTGTTGAAAAGAAAAGAAACAAAAAGAAGTCGGTCAAGATGAGAGGGAAGAAAGAAGAGAGGGCGGGCGATTTGAAATGATTGGGGAGGAGGGAGAAACCAGAACAAAAAGAAGAAGAAAAGAGAAACACCAAGCAACCGATGGTGGTTGGGGGGTTGTATATGAGAGTGGAGGACCTTTGACCTGACCGGCCATCGGTCTTCTTCTTCTCTTACCAATTTCTTAGCCGAAGAAGAAGAAGAAAACGATGTCTGACTTTCTCAAGTCTCCTCCCCCGCGCGCCCGGCCCCTGCTATTATTTCCAATCGACACCCAAATATGATTATGACTATGATTATAGAATTTTCTCCCATCTTTTCTTTCTTTCTTCTCCTTCGTCTTGTTCTTCTCTCTCTCTCTCTCTACGCCATCATTCGGACGCTTTGCGGCCTGTGATTTCTATTCCGAGTTTTTTTTTCCCATGGCGTAACTCGAGACTCTACGGAGAATCTGCTGGCACTTGTCCGCCGCCCGTCTCTAAAAATACATACGGGGATACTATCCTATCTCTCTGTCGTTTCCAGCCAACAAGTCAAGACGAAACAATTTTGAAGAAATCCCACGAGCGGTAAACTGATCTCCCTCGAAAAACGAAACGAAACTTTTATTGGATAAATCTAGGATTTTTTATTATTTCTACGATTGGTAGCCATTGCCGTGATATGACGCCGGTATCCTTTTTTGACACGTTAGATGGTGTGGGGCACGCGCTCCGCCTTTTGTACTTGCCGTCAAGTCGGTACTCTCAAGTCGGAAAACCCTTTAGCCTTTATTGTCGTAAAAGTAGAGGAGAAGATGCGGTAAAGTACCGAGAGGGTGGGGCGTCTCGCCACTGATTTATTTATAGCTGGGGACAGGTGGATCTTCTTACCTGGCGGAAAAAAAGAGTCTGGCACCGACTTCTGACCTGTTTTTCGTGGTCGAGTCGGCTCCGTCTATACTGGAAAGGGGGGAAAATGAATTTTCTTCTATTTTTTTCTTTACCAGAAATAATAAATTGTGTGTTTCCCCCCGCAGATGTTTTGATTGGAGGCAGCGCGTCGCGCCCTTGGTTTTCATCCTCTTTTTTTTTATCTCTCCATCCCGACTTTTGTTCGTTTCTGATTGCCCCCGAAAACATTTCGGAGCCGGGGCCATTCACACATACAAGATGAATCGTCAACAACCAGACCGGATACTCTTCTCGTTTGCCTTGATCCTGGCCGTCGCGTCCGTCATCGTCATCGCGGCACCGACACAACGATGTGAGTAGCATGATTTTTGCTTTTCTTTTTTCCTTCTGCTTCTTCTTCATGTTGTTGCCACATGTTCAATAACAGTTCAGTAGCTAAAGAGAGGAAGTGTCATTTTGGGAGCCCGTCAAATCAACTTTGATTCCCTCTTTCCTTTTTTCCTTGAGAATCGCCTCAATGAGCAATTGGCCAGTGTCAATCATTGTCCCAAGGAGAGAAAGTGACTGGCCTGGCCGTTTCGTGCCGTGATGTAGTCTGACGTTTGCTTAGCCGTCTGGTCGAGCGTGTTGCACGAACGTGTTATCGCCATTTGCCAACTCGTGTGTGCCGAGACGCTGGGGAATTTTTGATTGATTCAAAGAGAAAACGAACACATACAAAAGAGAGGAAAGATGATGATGATGATGATTCCAGCGCGTGAGACGCCCAATCACGGCCTTAGGGTCGAGGAGGGGGGAATGAGAGAGAGCACAAGGGGAGAGAGAGAGAGAGAAGAGAACAAGCGTGTAATTCCAAGTGCTTCCACTTTGCCTTATCTGTTTTGATTCGTCTCCATGTGATATCGAGATGTGAATAAGGAGAAGCAGAAAGAAAACGAGATTCATCGGAATGTCGGACGACGGCGCTACGGAGATTGTCATACGACGTCGCCATGTTTTGAACGACTCGGGCTCGTATAAAAAAACAGCAGGACGTCGGGAATGTCAAGCTCGGAAGGGATATCTGGAGAGAAAACTTGATCGTATAACCGACCCGTTATTCAAATAGCCAAAAATCTTTTTTTTCTCTCTCTCTCTCTTTCTCAACTGTTGCTCTGGCTGTGCTTGTTGTTGTTGTTGTTGTTGGGGAATTTCTCTCTCGACTGACATGTGAAATGTGTGAGTACGCGCGCGCGTTCCCTCTTGGGAAATGGAAATCCCAAATATTATTATATGTGTTGTGATATTACGAAGAAGAAGAAGACGAAGAAGAAGAGAATGTGTCGCCCACGGGGCCATCTAGCGATCAACTTTGATCCATCTACTTTAACTGGCCCCGCAGTAATAAAATGGGAAAAAAAGAAAGAAAAGAAGTCGAGATGAAAAAAAACCGCATTCTTAAGTATAGGGTTGGAAACAGAAATGGCGAAGAAACCTGTGGGTGCTGTAAAAAACAATTTCCAACCGGCTTGAATGTATCCCAGAGGGCGCTGATGGACGCCATTAGACGCACCGAGGGTTTGTTTGTAGCCGCAGCGCAGGGAGATATCTGTGCTCCGCGCGGAGACACTGGGGTTTTGTGCGCTAATGAGTTGCAGGCGGAGCTCGTCTACTCCATCGGAAGGTTGTTGGGACTTGGGGGGAAAAAATAATAAAAGCCACCACCGCCGCCACCACCGCCGAACTTCTAATTCAATTACCGACCGGGTGTTTTCTTCTCCGTCGTCTTCGTCATCTTTTTCTTTTTTAACTTTTGGCTCTTTTCGAAGAAATCGTGGTAGTGATTCATTTCTGACGATGTTGGCTTGGCTCGTAGCCCATCCGCTCTGTTCGCTATTTGACGGCGATTTAAAGGACTGTCCGCCTCATTCTGGAACATATTACTATAAAACGGTGACATTTGATGGCCGGACTAGAGAGACGCCAGCGGTTAAAGGAGATCCTCCTCCCCAAAAAAGAAACTTGAGATGTCGCCAGAGTTGACATCTTTTCGGGTCTGTGTGTGCGTCTGTTTTGGAATTTTTTTTCCCCATTTTTTACTACAACTAAATGTCGAATCGCTCGTAAATTTCTCCCTTTCTCTCTTATTTGAAATTATCAAGGATCCGGCACTGTGTCACTCGGTCATTCCTAGTGACAACTATGTTTTCCATCTCTGCACATATTTTATGAAAACACCGTATAAAGTCAGGCAGACAGAAAGAGAGAAACCAGGATGCACGTTTGTCTTGTCGATAGATTCCACAAAACCTTTATGGTCTCTCATGATGGATCGAGCCGGATTCAAAAGAAGAAAAGGCAAACAAAAACACCAAACAAAAGAAGGATAGAAAATACTTTAAAAAGGTTTTTGTTTTTGTTTGTATGCTTGCTTTTTATCGAGACACATTCCGGCCGATTCACTATGCGGATCACTTACAAAGTCGCACGAAGAGGTGTCGACCTACTTTCTCGGGAGTCTGTGCGCGCGCGCGCGTGATCAGGTGCAGGTTTTGCACTCTGGCCTTATCGGCCCCCTCTCAAAAGAGCAGCCGATTGAAACAAAGTAGCGAAAGTATTAATATCCTCTGGCGAACGATAGCTCACGACGCGCGACGCCATCACCAGCGCAGTCGTCGCCGCCGCCTTACCTGCCCGATTGAGCTATTTGAATGACGAGGCGAAATTTCGCGCCGTCAGAACAGCAGAGCGTCGAGATACTTTGCAGATAGAGAATCCCTGAATTGAGTCGTCGTTCCAGTCGAGTCATTGGGAATGAAACCCCGCAGTACCCGCAGTAGTGGATAAAAAGGTGCCCCCGACCGGCTCTCTCTGTCTCTCTCTCTTTCTCCAGCTGTACATTGCGTCGAGGTGTCTTTCTAATTTGCTGGAAATGACTCCCAGGTGTCAGTCGTGTGTGCACTGCGCGGCGCTGCACACAAGCCATTTGAATAAATCCTCGTCGGCTATATATTTCTTTCTCTTTTGTTATCGCGTTCCCTCGAATCCTTGCCCCTTTTTGCCGCCTAGCAGTCACGTGATTCAGCAACTGGCTATGACGCCATCAGATTTTCTTTCTTTTTCCCTTCACACAGAACATGGATTTTGCTATCCGAGATGTTCTTTCCCCAGCTTGGTTTTTTTTTGTTCTTCTCCGACGTTATTTATTTGGGGATGATGTAATGAAAATCTTTCTTGTACCTGCTGACTGCGGGCTGCGGCTCTGAGTCGATAGGAGTAGAGAGGGGCCCATCCGTTGGAAATTGACCATTGTCTCTGGCTCCCTCCTTTCGTATCTATACCTCCATTGTCTTCCTCGGGATAACTCTCTTTTTAATTTACAACACCCCTTTTTACCTCTGGTTAGAAAATGCTGATGATTTTCTGGTTGAGAAAAGGACGGGGGGTTCTCGTTTTTTTTTTCTTGCTCTTTTCAAAAAGGAAAACGAAAATGTTTCTTTCTTTTTCCCGACCAAAGTTGATTAGTTTCCCTCGAAAAATTCATTTCAGAGATGATGATGGGCGAATTGACATGTTGAAGAAACTCTTATTAGTCGGTCTAGAAAAAGAAGATGAAAAGAATCCATTTCTCTCTCCCCAACTGCCGCTACCACACTCTCGAGGCTTTTGTGCCAAGAACTGTTGTTTCGAATTACCTATTATGTTGGTAATAAGGTGGGCGCGCGAGGTAACCGCTTTCCTCAGAGTACATTGTTGTGGCCTCTTCTATTGTTGTTTTCTTTTCGGGCTTCCCCTCTCCATTTAAAGACGCTTTTCTAAATGCGATTTTCTTGTACATTTTTTCCCTTTACAGATCAAGAAATTGAAGTTTACGAAGGAGACACAGTCGAGTTTGATTGCCCGTCTGCATTGACACCACTGGCTGGCCACGGTGTCGAATGGTACCACAACGATGTCAAAGTTTCCCCTCGCCAACACGAACGCATCCGATATTCCAAAAAGAAGTAAGTCGATTAACCGACTGTAAATGAAGCATCACTGTATAACTAACGATTGCCCTTTTTATTTACAACAGGAATTTGATATCTATCAATTTCGTCGGATCGGGAGATGGTGGACTGTGGTCTATCCGCCCCAAAAGCATTCGGTTGATGGATCCAGCGCCGAAAATGACTCCTTGGTGTAATTTCACCGTTGTTGTCAAGACAGATGATGATGAAGTCGACGCTACCGCTGCTGAAGAATTGCAAAGCGACCAAGCCGATGACGACTTCCATCATCCATTCAACACTCCGTCTCTGCATCCCGAAGAGGAGGAAAGTGATTTCCCATTGGCTGATGACGGCGAGGACGTATCCGGTTTGTCGTCAGCATCCGTCGATGACGTTCCCCATCCACCGACATTTATCCGCTTCAAGAAAATGGAAGCCATCATGTCTCAAGTGAAACCTGCTGGATCTACCATCTCTTACAAATGCCCAGCCGACGGTACATAATCGCCTTCATTTTTGGAAATGTTTATCTCAAATTTCACGCTAACCCTATCGACCTCTGGCCGCAACAGGATATCCTAAACCGGAGATAGTCTGGACGAAGGACGGCGGTCCGATCAAACGGCACTTGGGTTCGGCCAAGACGCAAAAGTGGTCGCTGGAGCTGGAGGAGGCCACCACCTACGATTCGGGAAACTACACTTGCACCGTGTCCAACTTGCACGGCTCCGTCTCGTTTACTTTCAAACTCCTCATTCAAGGTATTGTGTTTATCAAAACTCTTTTTTATTGCTTGATACACGCAGCTGTGAAAGGGTTTTTTAAGACATTGAGGGGGAGGGCCTAGTCGCTATTTGATTACCATACAAATGTTTTTAATACATAACGTCATTTTGGGCGGAAGGTGAGTCAACTAACAACCGCACGTAACAGCCTGCCTGCCTGCCTGCTGGTCGCATGCGCAAAGGCCGTTTTCAATACTAACCGCACACTCTGATGGTTTTACCGACGGCATTGTTGGAACTTGTTCAATTATTCAATTATTTCCGGGTGGCTAAAACAAAACGAAAAAAAAAAAAAAAAAAAAAAAATTCAAATAGAAACCACGTGACAATAAATCACGTTTTTATTAATCAACCCACCTTTTCCTCGTACGATGATGATGACGTTGTCTCTTTTTTTCTTCAATAATGGGAAACAAAAAAGAGATAACCGTCTCATTTGCGAATTTGACGTATCAATAATGTAGGATTATCGCGTTTGCATGGAATGAATTGTTGACTGATGCATGTTTCTCTGCGCTGCTTGTTGTTTGCGCCAAACAGAACGGTTCCCGCATAAGCCTTTCATCGCAGAAATGCGGAACGCGACGGCTCTGGTTGGCGGATCGGTCACGTTCGCATGCAACGTCATCTCGGATCTGACACCTTTCGTCCAGTGGTACAAGCACTACACCAATGACAACGGCTCTTACGTCAACGACACGACCGGTCAGCCCTACTTGAATTCTCTCCAGGTGAGTACTGTGATTTGTGTGAATGGCCCAATTGACTACGTTGCCCACCGCATGATAAGAATGAAAAAGCGCCAAGCCATACAAAAGCGTACAATTCCCTTTATTCGAAGAAATTCTCCCCAAGGTAGGATAGTTCATTAGCTGGGGTTTTCTATAAATGTTATGACCATCGATGATGACGCAGCTGCATGTCGCTGGAAATTCTGGTACTTAAAATCGACAATTCCCGTCCCGTCATCAGAGCGCTTCCATCACACACCAGTGATTAGCGAGGATCTGAAGAACACGACCGTCGTGGAAGGTGGCAAAGTGAATCTAACGTGCCGCGTCACTTCGGAGTTGCATCCGCATTTCGTCTGGATAAAACATTATCAAATTAACGGATCGTACCAGGACGAGAACGGAACGGCGTATTACCGTCGCCTCAACCCAGCGACTCAGGTTTTAATCCGCACTCAACTGAAATTGGCCTTGCGGAATGCCACCTGTTATCTCTCTCTCTCCCTCTTACCCTTCTTCTTTATTCAAGAGGAACTCTCTGTGCACGAAAAATTCCTCGGAATGCCAAACATCAAATTTATCAGTTGTTTCCCCCTTTTTTCAATCGATTCTCCAAACGCAACCAAAAAAAAAAGACGGCCCAGTCTAAGAACGGACTCGGGTTGCCAGAATCCACCGTTAGGTGTCTCCCGCATCCCCCTACTAACTAACCCGCCCGAACCAAAAAGAGAAAAAAAGAGAAAAGGATACAAATAATCAACGAGTTTTATGCGAGCGCTCGTTGAAAATGCACGGCTAATAGCATGTTGAAAAAGAAAGAAAAAGAAATAAAGATTGCACGTTTTTCTTTTTTATCTGCACGATTTGCGTCATGATATTCGAAAAATTCTAATAAATTCTTTTGTGCAACACAGGTGGACGAGGACGGTGAAGTGAATAACGACCCTCAAGTACTCCGACTAGAGAACGTGACCAAAGAGGATGCTGGGTGGTACACATGCATGGCCGGCAATAGTTTAGGCATGTCGCACCGCAGCGCTTGGCTCACTGTCGGTAAGTCGGAATCTTGGGAAAAGAAATCCCGTTAGAGAAACGAGAGCAAAGAGCCGTTAAACGAAATATCTTTCAATTATTTATAGTTGATCCTGACGAAGAATCGCCCACTATCGATTCCGTCCTCGAAGGCAGTCTCCATCACTTGCAGGATCAGAAAGTGGTCATTATTTTGGCTTCGGTGCTGGGCTCGATCGTGCTGGCTTTTGTCGTCCTCTTCGCTCTGGCATTCCGCAAGAGATACAGCCGTCAGAAGCGCAACAAGTTTATGGCATTGGAGACGGCTCACTGCATCGCTCCGTGCACGAAAAAAGTCATCATTGAACGGTCAGCAGTCAACGGCGTCGGCAATGGACTCCACGAACCTTTGCTCTTCCCCGTCATCAAAATCGAGAAACATCGCTCAAGATTGGGCACCGACATTGGTTCGGTCTCTGAATACGAATTGCCTTTGGACACGCAATGGGAGTTTCCCCGCCAACAGTTGCAATTGGGCAAATCTCTGGGCGAAGGCGCTTTCGGTCACGTCGTACAGGCTCAGGCTGACGGAATTCTCAAACAGGGAGCCGTCACAACTGTCGCCGTCAAAATGCTCAAAGGCAAGTCTTTGATTGCAATTGATTGTACCGGACCAGTTGTTTAACGTTTCCCTTTTCTTTTCTTTCACAACAGAGGGCCACACGGACACGGAATTGATGGACCTTGTCTCTGAAATGGAGATGATGAAAATGATCGGCAAACACACTAACATTCTCAATCTGCTCGGCTGTTGCACTCAGGACGGCCCGCTCTATGTCATTGTCGAATTCGCTCCGTACGGAAACTTGCGCGACTTTTTACGCCAGCACCGTCCCAGCTCGGGTTACGAACGCGCCATCGGACAGCTCGGATGTACGATCTCCTTTTCTATTTTCCACTTTTTTTTCTTTCTGGGTTTCTTTTTAAAGACGTTAGACTGATGATGTTTTATGGTTCTCGTTTAGTAGGGAAGCTCGGCAATACGTCGTACGAACACCCGATCGAGTTTACCAACGGCGGCCGGATGGGTCAAGACACGCTTACGCACAAAGATCTCATCTCGTTCGCCTACCAAGTCGCTCGTGGAATGGACTATCTTGAATCGAAAAAGGTATGATCAATCTTTGTACAGCCCGGTGTGCTTATCGTCTTCTAACTTTTTCTTTCTTCTACTTTTTCCCTTCTCGCTTTAGTGCATCCATCGAGATTTGGCGGCTAGAAACGTGCTGGTCAGCGAAGATTGTGTCCTGAAGATTGCCGACTTTGGGTTGGCTCGCGACGTGCACATGCACGAGTACTACCGCAAGACGACAGACGGCCGCCTTCCCGTCAAGTGGATGGCGCCAGAAGCTTTGTTCCAGCGCGTTTACACCAGCCAGTCGGATGTCTGGTCATTCGGCATCCTCCTCTGGGAGATTATGACCCTGGGCGGCACCCCTTATCCGTCTGTGCCCAACATTGAGCGACTCTTCCAGCTCCTTCGCGACGGCCACCGCATGGAGAAGCCAGTCAGTTGCTCCCTCGAAGTGTAAGTCTTTTTGATTTCTTTAAGAAGATTAGCCGACACAAGCCAATTTCACGATCGTTTTCCAATGACAGATATTTGTTGATGCGAGAATGCTGGCAGTACAATCCCATGGAGCGGCCCACATTCAGCGAATTGGTAGAAGATCTGGACCGAATCTTGACCCTCACTTCCAATGAGGTAAATAACACAAACGCGATTCAATCGAATTCCTTGGCCATCAATTTAAAAACAATTCTTTCTCGATATTTTCCAGGAATACTTGGAATTGGGGTTTGAATCTCCCGAGACACCGCCCAGCAGTCGCGAAAATTCCGACTGTCGGACACAGTTTGTCGTCTCGACGGTGTGAAGGAGTTGCTCTCTCTCTTCAGATCCGAGCTGTTTTCTTTCGCCAAATTCCCACTCCATCTCTTCCAGCTTCTCCCCTACATTGCCCACTCCATGGACGGGCAAGATGCAAGCCAAAAAGAAATAAAAAGAGAAGAATCGACAAAGAAAAGAAAAAGTAAAGTAAAAAGGAATGGTGGTCGTAGCCGGAGAAATCGCTACCATCAGGTTAGACGCCACTCATAGACTCACGATTGATCAAATCAATTTCCGCTGGACCGCCACCACGCCCCTCGAAGAAGCTTCACTTAAATACGACGGGTGCGGATGTGTGTGTGCCGAGTAGAGAGGAGAAGAACCCCAGAGTGTCGCTACCCCGAGAGAAGGGCGTGTGCCATGAGGAAAAACGTGCCTTACGCGATCGACAAAAGTCGCGAATCGTGACACGAGTGGTTTTTGACTCGAGAAGAAGAAAGAAAAGAAGATCAGACCAAAAAAAAAAATAAATAGAGGAGCAATTTTCTGTGTCTGTCGGCCACATCGCTTGCCAGGAAGGAAAAAAAAAGTCTTTTCTCTCTTCTCTCTCTGGAGATTGCCGGATTCGAAGCCATCTAGCGTAAACAATACGCTCTCTACATTATCCATGAAAGAAAACAAAAAAGAATTCTCGTGCCTTCTTTGATACGCCCGTACTCTTGTTTCAATTTTCATCAACCCAATCCTGTTTTCGTAACGTGTGCGGATGACACATTCTTTCATTCGTTGTATATCTTAGTTGTTTTTTTTTTGCAAGTCCTAGTCACTTTACGTTCATCAAGAGAGCCTAATGATTGACCATTCGAGTCAGATTTCGTTGGCCGTCTGAACTTGGCTTTCTGTTGCATCAACACACACACCACCACATGATAGTTAAAAACAAATAAAAAGTCGATGTCATTGAATATCATTTTTAATTATATATAGAATTTTGGGGCCTCTAGCGATCGACCGATCGTTTGTTAACGTGCCTAATTTTTTGTCTTGTACAGTTACCATGTTTTTTTTTTTTGCATTTTGTGTCTTGTCTTGTGTAGAAGACCCAGTTGTGTGCCTCTTTCTGGTGATTCCTCTGTTTTTCGGTCTGAACTAGCCACGATGTTTTCCGTCTTGGGCTTTCGATCAAAAGAAAAGAAGAAACCTTACAACAAAAAAGTTATTCGATAATCATTATCCAATCAAGTCCGTGCCTGTTGTCTATAAAAGCTGAAATACCAACTCGAAAGTTTGTTTGTTTTTTTTTCCTCTCTCCTTTCATCCCCCAAATTTGTCGATTCCACAACCGCCCACAACTCATCCCTTAACTTATTTGTCTCACATCATCACCAATATTTTTGTTTCGTTTGTTTCCCCTGACAACATGTTCGATTATCGTCCAATCCGCCATACAACAACAAAAAACAATTGCAAATACAATTAAAGTTGACTTGCCTCTGTCGAGAAAAGAAAACAATTCGTGAACTGGACTCGGTCTCATTTCGTTCGTGTTTTTCTTCCTCGTGTAGATCTTTCATTCCGCAAAGTTGCTGCTGCGGACGGCCGTGTTTATTGTGCTGGATCTCACTCATCCGGTCGGTGCGGATGAAGAGCGCGGTTAGGAAGAAAAAGAAGAAACGATGTGGGTTGGGGCGGAGAGTATGAAAAGTAAACACTTTATCCCCCCCTCCCTGCCTGCCGCATTCGACGGAATGAAATGAGCGAAAATAATAATAAAAGCAATAAAAAAGAATGAATACTCAAGTAGAGGAGATTTTCTTCTCCTCCAACTCCTACACCGTCTACAGTATATAAAAGAAGCTTTTGAGCAATAACTTTCCCACGCATCCCTCCTTTCACTCTTCTTTTCTTGCCGGGCCCCGACATCTCTTCTTGTCGCGATATTAAATTGCAAATATCCTCTCGGCGAGGGAACCGGCTGTGCGATAAGCTACAGCGGGGCGGAAAACCGGAAGGGACAGCCATCAGTCTTGTCCACTCGGACCGTTCAGCGGACGAACGAATATTCTAGAAGAAGAAAGAGAGAGGACGACGAAAAAATAAATAAACGAACTGTTTCGAAACTCGTCCATCTGCAATCTCGCCGAGTAGAATCGAGTCTGAGGACAAGGTCCAATCCTCGAACACGTTTTTCGCATTGGCTTTTACAACGAGAGTCTATACGGGAGGGGCAAAAAAAAAAGATGGACACCGTTAAGAGCCACTCTCTCTCTGGAAGTTCCACGGACTCGTTAAACCTCTTTTGTGGGCCTTCCATTATTAAGAATGTTGTTGTGACGCAGACTGGACAAAGTGGCGTCGGTTGAGCTGACTTGAGGCCGCTCTCGCCGCGTGCTTTTTGCTTTGATAAAATTGAAAATAGGAAAACAAAGTTGACACATACACAGTGACAACAACGAAAAAGAAAAAAAAAAAGGAAAAATCGTGAAAGGGGCTCCAGTGAAGAGTCGGTTGAAAGTGGGGAAGAGCGTGCGGGAGGAAAGAGCTCCTTATTTTGTTTTCTTTCTCCCCTTCTTCGATTGACTTTCGCTCGAGTTCACCCGCGAGTCTGAGCGCTCCCGCCGCCTAGTCTAACCGCTTGCTTCTTCTTTTTTCTTCTTCTTCTCATTTTCCTTATAGCGTCGCTCTCTATCGAGTCAACGTGCGATATATAATGGTGGATATCGATTGCTGCTCCCTGCCTCCACATCTTCTTCTTCTCTCTCTTCCATCCCAGCAACAAAGGCTTTTGTTATATCCGCGAAAAGGCGCTGGCAAAGCCCTACTATCTCCCTTCTCCCTCCTTGTTTTTAGAGAGAGAGAGAAAGAGAGAGATATTGGATTTGATCGCTTCCAACGTCTCTTTTTCTACTTCTTCCGACACGAAAGACGACGCCAGATCGTTCTTAGATAATAGAGAACTGGGAGCGCGGACGAAATGTTGTTTGTTTTCGACGGGTTTTCTGTATGTGTCTGTGTCAGAAAACCGCGACCAGCAGAGAACGTGTTGCCAATAGAGTAAGATATATACTATACGCCACTTTTGGCCTTCCTTACTTCTGCTACCGTGAACTTACTTTCTGTATATATATATATATACTCTACAGCAAACGGTAGTAGGTATCGCGGTCCGGCGACGTTCTAGCCTAATCGAGCGGAACCGAATCAGTACTTTTGTCTTTTCCTCTCTCTCCGTTTTTTTGTTTTTCTGTTTTTCTTGTTTTGGTGCTGGACTCCCCCGCCGGGTTGCTGAACCTAACGATGACCCGATGGACAGCGGCAATCCGGATTCCCGTTGGCTTTTGACGTAGGTGGATATGGATGGCGAGTTGTTTCTAGGAAATCAGCCTGAATGAACGCGTCTTTTAATTCGAAATGTTTATAGTTTCTCTATGCACAGACATCCGCGGACGACGGACAATCACAAACGGGAAGAGAAGAAAGAAAGAGAGAGTCGGATTCAAATGTGGAAAAACGACGTCGTCTTTTGATGACGCAGTTTCAAGTTTCCGTTGGCGCAATATTTCGCGAACGGATGCGGCCCGGAAGAAGGAGATTGTTCCGCTCTAAAGAGCAAATAGAAACTTGGGTCTAGACCGACTGATGATGGTGTCAAATCGACTACAACAAGCGAATGAGATCAACGACAGACTTGGGGTAACTAACGAGAAGAAGATGCTGCTCCAGCCGGACAAGGGCTGCTCCATCAGGATTGTTTTCTTGGCGATGTCCAGCTCCTGCTGCCCCGTGTCAACATGTCTCTCTTTCATTTAGGAGCGCAGAAAACGACGACCGTTGCGCCGAGAGCTGTACAAGTTCTCGTCGAGAAAGAAGAGTCCTGAGCACAAGTTCGTTCCTATATCCAGCTCCTTCAGTCCTTCTTTCTTCCACCCTCCGTCTGTGTACACATTTATCGATTGGGGCCGAGCCGCGCGCGTGTGTCTTTCGTTTCGGAGGCAAGCGACCGCCTTCGCCGCCGTCCGTAAATTGGACGAGCCTATTCGCCCAAGCAACGTAGAGATCGACAGCCAAAAGAGAAGAGCACGCCTCGTGCCCCATCTAGAAAAAAGGCCCATTTCTCAATGGATTCCCGCTAGTGTGTTCCGCACCAATATGTCCCTCTCTTTTCTTAGCTTTTTTCTCTCCAGTACTGAGAGATTGAGACGGACAAAATCTTCTAGTATAAGTGCACGCAGCCAAGATTGGCTTTTTTCGTCTTTACAGTGCGCCAGACAAATTGATGATTTCAGCGGTGGAAAATACGTTTGAAACTCGAATGTGTCATGCACACACTGACGTTAGTGCAGACGTGTTTGCTCTGCGAGAAGAGGCGACCATAAGAACTTGACGGATTCAATCGGTAGACGCGTACGTAGTGAAAAGCGTAATGAAAATGTCAAACATTCTCTTCCGTCGTCATATCACATCGGCGGTCTATGGGGAGCCGACGACGATGTGCCATCCGTTCGTGTTAGAGAGATGGAAGGAGCTGATGTGATTAGCATAAGATCCCTTGTTCTCTCTTTCTCCAATGTTGTACTAGACACATCATTCTCTCTGATACGATGTTGGACGGCCGGATTACGTTTCGATCACACCGGGATTTTCCAACAGCAATGTTATTGCAGTCGTCCAAAGCTATACTACCACTACCAGCTATTTTCCCTTTTCCCTCGCAGTTTGGAATTTGTTTTGTTTCCATTCTGAAAGGGGATCTAGTTCCCGGTTCTAGCCTATAGCCTACTATACACAGGGCGGTGGTATTCATAAATATGTCTGGCATATAGTACATAAAGCAGGCAATTGCGACGGATGGCCGACGCCGAGCGGCCATTTTCCCGTTCTCTATACAAATAGATCGCAAGAGCAGAATCCTTGATGCTCTCTTTTTTTTGTTCGTCCAGTATAAGGCCCTTCTTTGATACATCTTCGATCGGCTCCTTTGTTTTGAAAGGGAGGTGGAAGAAGAAGAAGAAGACGTTTTTCCCCCATCTCCCTACTCCTATTCCCTTTGCGCTTGTCTAGCCGTAGAGAGACTGAGGAGAGAGCCGAACTCTTTTGTTGGCTGCCCGTCCAAGACGTCGCTTGCCGCCGTCTCTCGTGGTTATATAAGCCAGTGGGAAATCTGATTCGATCTAGGCTAAACCCCGACTCTCTCAGTCTCTGTCTCTAGTCTGTCCGACTGTCTCTTTCCATCTCTCTATCTTCCCACAAATCCAAATAACATTTGACCCACAATGAGGCCGCCACTGCCGCAACATCCACAGCACAAGTCATTGCGTCACAAAGTCGCCGCAGGAGCAGCAGCAGCTCTCTAGCTCCTTCTTGTTTCTTATTTCCACAGAACGTGCATCTGCTGTGCGTAGGTTTTCCCCGGAAGGAAAGGAACTTGTGACCTAGCGTACGTTCAAATGAAAGGAATGACACACGAGGAGTATGAGCACGATCCAGCCGCCCAATAGTGGGGGCGATAGCGAGCGAGGAGCGCGGAGGAGTGCGGCGCCGAGCGCAGATCTGCTGTCGGTGCGTCGACGACGTCGTCGACCCCTCCTTTGAGAGCGACTTGGCTTGTGTGAAGAGGAAGCCTCGAGGAGCTGGGAGGTCTTCAGTCACTGCCGAGGCTCCGGCCGCTAAAGTTGGGACGCTGCCGTCGTCCGCCATTCGACAATGGTGCTGTTGAGGTGTTGTGACTCGACGACAATAAGATAGTGCCGTCATCATCACGGTCCAGGCCGTCCAGCAGTATTTGCCATGGTCCTGTTGATGATGTACTCGCCGTCCGTGTACAATCAAAGTTGCTCATGGCCCGGCCACACTCTGAGCAAGCCGGCCATCAGCAGCATCGCTAACGCCTCGGCAGCGGCCTCGGTGCCTACGGCCGGCCACGATTGGATGGGATCTGTGCTGGCCAATGCTGCCGCCGGACCATCGCTCTCCGGCTACGACCTATTTCGCTGCGCCGTCGTCTTGGCCGTCACGTGTGGATTAATTTCGGGCAACTTGATCCTGGCCCTGGCCGTCAACTGTAAATACTCGGCCGGAATCCTTCAATTCCAAGTTCGTTCGTCTCTTTTGCCCGTTTTTGCTACGACTATTCTTTCTTTTTGCCGTCTGCCCGTCTCGTGTCCTCTCTGATCCCCCATCCATCGCTCCCCCTTCTGACGGCCATTTATCATCGACGGGTCAGATTGGATATTGCTGTCGTCATCCCGCCCGAACGTCTTCGTCCCCTTTCTGTGTCTGTGCAGCTCTGGCGGAGGAGCATTGATGATCTTCTAGCCCTCCCTAAATCCCCATGAAAACATTCTGCATAATTTACGTGTCTCTCTTCTTTCTTGCCTTTTCTTCTTTTCCTTCTTTGATGAACGGCGCGGATCAATGAAGGAAACGAACGAACGACGGAAAAGAAAAGGGAATTGCTTATTTCCCAGTGAAGAAAAACGGCGGACGTCTGCGGTGAATCGTTTGAATTTCAATTGGCAAAACTTATTTGAAGTTACCCTGCCAGTGCATGGATGGTCTGGCCTGGTCTTTTAACTTGATTTGTTTGACTTTTATGGAATGACTGCCGTCAAAAGGCTTGCGCCCTTGCGGCTTGTCGAGCTCCTTTGAATGTTTAACTCCCCGCAGTAAACTCCTAGTGCTGCCGCTGCTCCTGCTGGCTGCCTGGGGAGCCAACGGAACGCCGGATGTAAAAACGGCAACTCGTTGCCCTATTGATTTTCTTCTTCAACCAATTTGATGAGAGGCCAGCAGGAGCAGCGGCAGTCGATTCGATTCCCTGAATTGAAAAGAGTCTCTCTCTATATATATACCGCTGGGACGAAACTGAATCGCGCCAACTGAAAGCCCGCGACGTCGGCCATCAGGGCCGAGCCTCTCCCTCTCTGTCGACTGATTAATCGATTCGTTTCTCCTCGTCATCAATTAGGGCCATCTCTACAGCATTAGCGATAGCGACGGCTTGTTTGCCTTCGCACATCATAGATTGCCAGAAGCTATATCAATCTTCAATAATTTCGTTTTGTCTCTCTATTGTCTTGACTCGGCCACCACTGTTCCTGCTCCTGCCCGTTATGATGGATGGCGAAATTCCCTTCAACTCTTGTTCCTCGGCTGTGCTCGTCGTCGTTGCGGCCGTCTTCCGCCGCCGAGTAGACGCGATGTTTACTCACATCGATCGCCACCAATCACGTAGCCACGGGGCTGTTAGTCACCGTCTGGAATATCTACCCCAGTTTGATTGGTTGCTGGCCCTATGGAGTCCTCCTCTGCCAAATCCAAGTAAGTTGGCGTCATCCATTTCCTTTCCTACGATGACGGACCATTCCGTCCGCGGTTTATAGGATTCCTTGTCGCTGCTGCTGCTCCTTGCCGTTTTGAGAGTTGAGTTTATTATTTTTTTTGACGACGCTATTATGAATTTGTGATGGATTCTTCTTCTTTTCGTTTATCTCCCTTCTTCTCCTTCTCCTCTTCCTTGTATTTGCTTCCACCAGCGTGAATCCGATTCCCAATGTCAAATGTACCTTTCAGCTTGAACGGGTGAATTGTACAAATAGTTATCGATTGATGAGGCGCGAGCACCCCCTCGCGGTCGATACGTAACATATCGGGTCGTGATGACGTTCCTATATCATCGTTTTCGGGGTTGGAACAACAAAAAAAAGAGATGAAGGGCATCCCCTTGACTAAGAATTGGATTGATGATGGTACACCATTGATATGTGTTACTACAGGCAGTGCTGCTCGGCTCGCTGAGTCAGCACAACTCTATCCTGTGGATTCTGGTCGCCTTGGATCGCTACATCTTTGCTACTCGTCGCCATCGATACCTTCAACTGGCTTCGTCCAAGGTACGGTACATATACTAGTGCAACCGCCATTTAAGCGGTCCTCGCATCATGGGGAAAACTACGACGGCGAGAGAAAACAAATCAAATGCGGAGTCGCGGAAGCGCGAGGAAATAAGGCGGCCAGTCCGTCTTTTGTTACAAATAAATGTGATATATTTGTAGTCGGTCTCGTCCGCTTCTATGATTCTCTCGACCGCAGCGGCAAATAGCCGTCGTTGAGTATATACAGAGGAGGGAGCGCAAGTCAATGGCTCTCGGCAAAGTATTAGAGAAAGAGCCGGAGCGTCCTGTACGCGGTAGTGCCGTATTACAAATAGATGCTGCGCTGCCATCACCACCGCAAACAGTGGGGGTGAAGAAAAAGAACGAGGGCCTCAAAAGAAAATGATGACAACGGCTGTGGTAGCGCGCGCAGTGGGTCATTGAAGATGGTAAAGGAGGCGCATCAAGTACGGCGCATCGGCGCGTTCACGGAACCGTCGTGGAGAAAAAGAGTTTTTTTTTTTGAGGGGGGAAAACCGAATCTAAAGAAAACGTGATTCCACCGCCGGTTTATGTATGCTGCCTTGTACTTGGAAAAGTTCCAAGAAATATTCATCGCCACTATACATTGCTCTGAAGATAGATAGATGGGGACCGAGAAAGTCGACGGCGAGCTGGATGGGGGAAAAAAAGAGGGAAATTTTCAACAAAATAAAAGGAGAAAGAAAAACTATAGGTCCGAACAAAGCGGCAGTTATGTATAGCACAGACGCCGGCGGAATAGTCGTCGCTCAGGCGAAATAAAATAGGGGAAGAAAAAGCCGCTCGATGTATGCCCATTGCTATACAAACTCCCTTGTGAGTTCCTCTACTGAATAGTCAATGGTACGAAACCGAACAAGGAAAAGGATGAAAATAAGAAAAAAATAGAAAGAGAAAAATAGGACGGCACACTGCGCATATGAATAAGATGTCGATCGCATTCATCTCGTTATGGTCTCATTCAAAGTGCGATGAAGCAGCACCTCGTCCGTGAAAAGATAGACTCATTCTCGTCTGATGGTCAACTAACAATTTGATGACGACAAGACGAATGCGTTTCTAGCCTAGACGACGAGGAAAAGACGGTCGTGTGTCATGTGTTCAATTTCTCTTTCCACAGTTTTGCGTGTGGGTGGCGGGAACGACGTGGGGCCTCTCCTTCGCCTACTACACCGGAATGGTTTTGCCCTACAGCGCCTTCGACTATAGGTAGGAAATACATCATTCGTCGTCGTCGTCGTCGTGAAGAAGAAGTAAATCATGAAGATGATTTGTTTTTCTTGCAGCAACGATGGGTTGGCCGGTTGTGCACCGGTGCCGCAAACGGGCGTCCTAATGCTCGTCAGCACGTGTCTGCTCTATTTCCCGACAACAATGACTCTGCTGTATGTTTACGGCACCGTCTTCCATTCGCACAACAGCAGCCAGCGATTAATGCCGACGACAACGAGGAGCCTACCCGGGGCACAGGGCGGCAGCGTCAAGGCGACTAGTTACGAGTGCAACGATCACTGCACCGACGGATATTGCAATGTAAATAACTTAATGACCAACTCTATAGTCACCCCCTTCTTCTTATTCACCTATTACTACTCATAATTAATCCAACCAAAAATTAACGAAAAAAAAAGGTCAAGGTGGAAGAAGCAGTGACTCGGTCCGTGGCGACCATGTCTTTGGCCTTCATTATCAATTCAACACCGTGGATCATTAAGCAAATCATCGTCGCATGTCTTGGCAACGAGGTGAGTTGGCCCACCAATCCTTTCCTCGAAGAGAGAGAGAGAGAGAGAGGAAAAATCTCTGTCGAACCCAATGACAAATAGTTGTTGCCAATTGATTTATGGACGGGTTCAGCGACCGTATATTATCTTTGATGACGCACGTAACGACGGTTGTGTCTTTCGATTGTTTGGCGTCTGAAAGGTCGCATCGTGGCTAGACTTTGTGATCACTTGGAGTTTCCTAAGCCTTGGCGTTTGGAACCCGTTGCTGTGCTGGCTTCTGTGTCCGCCGATCAGGGACGGAGTTCGGCACATCCTTTCTATGGCCTGCATTTGCTGCTATTCCAACAATTACTCCCAACCTACAAGTAAGTACTACTACGAATCTCCCTCTGAGACGGCCCTAGTTCCGGTTCGCTCGAGCAAACCCTCGGAACACTGCCGGAACGAAGCTAGAATCGATCGAGTCAATATAGAGAGCGGGCGAAGCGACTCCTCGGCCGGGCTCTGGGCGAGAATCTGTTTAGTCATTCCGTCCGTTGATCGATTCATTTCGTTGGCTTCAACAGGACGTTCTTCGACTTGGGCAACCGAAATATCGACCGTCAACGGTTTGGTCGCACCGCCTTGCGAGATTCATCCAAACATCGAACGGCAGCCACACAAGCCGCATCCCAACTCACCCGCCACCAGACCCACAACTCCTGTCCGCTGCATCCAGCACCTGTCCCACATTCTTCCACCTCCGCCAACCGCCGTCGCCTCGGTCCAGGTAGCCGCTTCTCCTTGCTGCTCGCCGGGCCGCTCCCTTGTGTCGACTGTCGAACAAGACGAACGAATTTGGAGCGAAATTCTCGAGCGCAGCCTCTCTTCCAGCTCTCTACATCACTTACAGCGATTGCAGCGTAACCATGACGATGAGGACGACGAGGACGAGGACGACGGAAACAACCGACCGACTAGTCGAGTGGCGGAGCGAGCGACTTCGACGACGCCGCATCAGGATAAACGGCGTAACGGGAACCCGCCCGGCAACTGGCACGTCTAATAACCAAGGAGCCATCCGGCGTGATGTCCTCTCCCTCTCTCTCTCTATCTATCTATCTCTTTTGCTTCCAGTTTTGTTGTGGAAAAGAAAAGAGCATACTGCTGTGGGTGCGGACAATGGGGAAATCGGGAACAGAGAATCGAGAAAATCAATCCGGCATTGATCCGTTATATACATATTTGAAGCGCAATAAGCCTCTTATCCTCTCTTCGGTTGATTGACTTAAACTCCTTGTAGCCCTCGAACTCGTAGTAGTTGACATTATAACCTTGATCTTTTTATGAAGAACATTTTTCTTCCTTTTCGGAGATTGATTACTTATATCTCTCTCCCTCCCCCTACCTTTTCTTTTGCTTCACTTTTGGCGATCCCGAGTCATTTACAACTTTTTACCTGCTAAACCGCTTGATTGTCATTCTTTTTCGATCATGACATTTCTACATACGATATTTGGCGTGATGTAAATACATATATATACCGTTTCGACCGATTCGGTGAAACTCTGGCAATATTATACTTTTATTCCGCGATTGAAAATAAGATTTTGAACAAATAAAAATGACAGGGAAAAGAGGACAGAGACTGTGTTGTGGCAACGGTTTGTGATGCTTCCCCGTATCCAATTCATCAATGATGAAAAACGCGGTTTCCAACGGCCGCGCAGCTTCTAAATCTGACCTGGGGCGAATTCTCGTCTTTCTATAAGCTCAGAATCGACAAGTCGGTCCCATTCGCACAAACGGAACCTTCCCGCCATGTTGCTCCGCATCTTATTGGTGCTGGCCAGTGCCTTCATTTGCGTACACTCGGGTCATTACGAACTGTACTCGGATCTGTCGGAAGAGCGCTGGTTCCTCGACGATTCTAAGCTAATCCCGATTAGCTGCCAGGATGGCGATTGCAGCCCGATGTTTAACAAGTATGTTAAGCACAAGATCGCAAAACGCGCTGTCGTTCAGGTAGATACCATGAAGGATTACATCAAATTCCTCCTACGGGGTAACAAAACCAAGGATGACGAGACAAATACCGCACCTTACGCCACTGCCAACATCACTTTAGGTAGGAAAAGAAATTTTTGTGTTTTGGATTTGATCAGATCCTGACAAAAGAAGATCTCAGGTTCCAGTTGTTAAATTCTTTGCGAAGGGCATGCTGTTATAGTGTTATATGAAACTTTTAAAAGCTGTTATTACTTTTTAAGAAATAAAAAATTATAGAACTATTTATTCATGTCGTGAAACTAAAGTTGCTATTAGTGCATTTAGTGTCGAGTAAAATAGATGAAAATTTGAATTTATTAAGCAATTAAAAATTTACGCTGGTGACCTCTTTTCAAAATCGATCGCAACCTTTGTGTAAGGAAACAATACGGCTAGTACTGCTGAACAGAGCAGCAAGCCGCTGGTTTTGTGCTCGATAAAATATTTCTTATATCATCTAAAACTTACGTCTCAAAAAATTACCGGCAATGTTTCCGGCGATGAATCCAACAAATTTTTAATATTTACAAGGTGTGGTGTACGACACAAGCTTTGTTGGCTTTGAAATGCAGTCATTTAAGAAGATTTTCGACATTTTCAACGCGTCAGCAAGTCCGGAAATGGAATACCTCATGAAACAGAAATTTAACGTTACTTTTTTTGGTCCGAACGATAAGCCCATTCCAAGTAATATTTCATTTCTATTTGAAGTTGTTATAGTAAAGAAAATAATAAAATTACATTGGGTTTCAGAGGTCAACACAATCATTTCTGTCTTACCCTGTGAAATCCTTGCTCGGTTCGACAGGAGTCTCAAAGATCTCCCAATTGTCCACATCGCAATTACAAGTCATTACATCATGTTTACTGCTTACAATGACATTCAATCTTACTGATAAGGCTGACTTTGAAAACAACAGGCGAAAATTGCCCGCGCATCACTCGCTGGTCGGTTTTGATGGTCCCCGTGGTTAAAGAGGGCTACGAACTGCCGCAGATTTTTACCGATTTACGTTTAAGCAACACGCTTCAATGGAATGAAGCGGTCATCATTGGAGAAGAGCACATAAGTAAGTAATTCGGTTCAACTAATGAAAATGTAAAGATTATTATGTTTGTGATAAAGGTTAGTAAGGGTAGTTCATTTTCTGTTGGCTAAGTTCATATATCAATTGTGAACATTAGGTTTAGAATATTTCTAATAAATTGTATCACAGAGAAAGAGATTTTTGACGGAGTGGTCGATAGCTTGGGTCGCCCAGCTCTGCATCGATCCCCACTTGCTCTAACTATCGTTAAACTGCATGGCCCTGTCGCCTTGAGGTAAAAAAGAAACGGTTCATCGATTTTTCAAATCTGCATTAAGTGCTACATGTGGTCTCTTAGAAAAAAGAACTTTGAACAGCAGTTGCTGCAACTGCAAGTAAGACCGAGAGGTCGTAACTTTATCATGTTGGCTAAACAAGATACAGCGCTTTGGGCCTTCGATGCGGTACGGTACTTGTGTCAAATTTTCATATATGCCCAACTACTGCCTTGACCAATCGATTTGAATCTGAAGACCAATCGATTGGAAATTTTACATTATATTATTCTGTTTTTCCGCGATTCCAGGCCGCTTCCATCGGAATGGTGAATCCCTACTCGCAATGGCTATTCGTTATCACCGATGAAACAGACCCTTCGATTTTCTTACCTACGATTGATGACGGACAGAACATCTCTTTCTTGTACAATACATCCAAAGCTACCAACTCATCTACACATGTTCAACAAAACCTTACGTGCTACGCTTCGACTCTTTTCGATGTGTACGTAAAAGCTCTTCATCAGGTGATCCGGGCTGAAGAAACCCAGTATTTCCAAACAACCGAAGACGATTGGAGTCGATCAAAGCCTTCTGCTGGCGACCGTAGCAACGAAGTCTACCGAACTCTCCTGGCAAGTCCACCTAATGATGTTTTCCTATATCCAATGATTGACACATTTTCATGGCTTATTTCGGATTGTAGAATATGTGGAAATATGCCAATGAATGTGGAAGCTGGTTGACTTGGAATATGGAAGCTATTGAGATTAAAGTAGTTGGCCAACCACAGCTATTGAATGTCGGTGATTGGGACGCTTCGCACGGCCTAGTCGTCTACGACGACTTATTCCCACATTTTACCGGAGGATTGCGGCAGCGTGTCATCAATGTTACAACAGTCGAGGTCTGGTTTTATGTCCTTTTCTTTAGGATCATAGGCAATAGTTCCGTTCTTCAGTCTTACAATAAGAGAATATTATTGTGAAAGCTTATAAAATATACGTCGTTTCAGTTTCCTCCTTGGCAAATCTACGAAAGAGACAATAAAGGCAAAGTGGTTCGACATACTGGATTGGTTTTGGAACTGGCCAAAGAGCTGGGAAACCGTCTCAATTTCAGGTTTATACATCAACTATGCATAAAACTTTTCAACTTTTCTAAAACCCTGGCGTATAGTAAAACCAAAGTTTCTTTTTAGTATTAACATTGTGGAGCCCGCTGACGGTAAATGGGGTGCTCGGCTAAGTTTCAGTCGCTGGACTGGTATGGTGGAACAAGTTCGAACGGGATCGGTATGTTTAAAAGTCCTTTAATGTGAATATTTTGCATTATCAAGTTACTGATTTTCAATTCAAATAAATAGGTAGCATTCGCCGGCGCAGGATTCACCGTTACGGCCGACCGAATGAGCGCGGTCAATTTTAGTATGTCATTAGATGCCCAGCCGTACACTTTCATGTTTGCCCGACCCAAGCAACTGAGTCGTGCATATCTCTTCATTCAGCCGTATACTCCAAACGTAAGATTTTCGAAGAGAAGACGGAGGATAAGAGCTTGGCTTACGCTTAATTGATCTTTATTACGTCTATAGGCTTGGATTACGATTTTTGCCATGACACTTGGTGCAGGTCCATTGATCTGGCTCTTTAACAAAGTCACCCCTTACTACCATTTCTATCCAGATCGACCGGGATCGCCTATTTTCAGCGTTTGGTACAATATTTGGTACTGCATCGGAGCCTTACTTTTCCAAGGTAAAAAATAGTACACAGTTCAACACTTCTTTTTAAAAAAATTGGAGAAAAGGGTAATTTTTTAAAATTATGAATGTTCTTAATTCTAGGACAAAGAGAAATGCCTCTTGCCCTCAGTGGTCGCATGGTCGTGGGATTCTTTTGGCTCTTTGTGATCGTGGTTTTGACAGCCTATTCGGGTAACCTCGTCGCCTTTTTGACATTCCCTACGTACACGAACCCCATCAACACTCTACAGGATCTCCTCGACAACAAAGGATCTCTCAGTTGGGGCATTCTTCGTGGCACGGGTCTCGAAGACTTCCTCAAGGTCAGTATAAAACCGTGTTCAAGCACGCGCTATTTTTGGCAAAAGGATCGGCTTTTTATTGACTCTCGTATAAACTGACATCACCAGACATCTGACGACCCTCACTACCGAGCAATATACGAAGGTGCAATCTTGCACGATAAGGCGGACGACAAGCTACTCGAAATGATACGCAACCAGAATCACGTTTATATCGAATGGAAAACTAATCTCCAATGGTTAATGAAACAAGATTTTATGAAGACCAATTCGTGTGATTTCTCCTTAGGTGTGTAGTCGATTACCCACAAGTCACAACATATCTATAACCAATTCAACCAAATAATATCTAATAACATCAATAACCATAAACCAGGCACTGAAAACTTCTTCTGGCAGCAAGTCGCCATGGCTTTCCCTAGAGATTCTCCTATCTTGGAACGCGTCAATATGGAGTAAGAATTCTTTTAGTCCTTCAGTTAAGGAACCTCCAATCCTGCGCTCTTCGATCACTGAAGCAAGCAAAATTATTTTTACAGAATCATCTACATGCAACGAGGAGGACTCGTTGAACATTGGCGTCAAGAGTTTTGGCCATCAGCCGATCGTTGTTCCGAGACAGCTACTGGTGGAAGTGACGGAGAAATTATTCAAGCTATTAGTGTCTCTGACATGCAAGGATCATTTTACGTCTTATTTTTCGGTAGATGAAAAATCTATATTTCTTTCCTACGATAGCATAAACAATACGTAATAATTTTCTTGTACAGGTTGTGGTTTAGCAGCCGTGTCATTTGTCGTGGAAAGATTCATACATCGCAACAAAGAGAAACGCGAAAATGAGATTATACGACCCTATTTGAACTAAAATTGTTTTGCGGATTCAGTGATCATTCTCGATTGTCTATACTTGCATGTTTGGCACCTACATACATAAACTGGTTCTCCTTTAAATGAGCGGACTAAATGACCGCAGAGAAGGACGACCCACAACGCAACATCTATGGCCTTTAGTCAAAATATCCGTTCCACATTTGGGCACTTTAAAACTGCGCAAGTTACTCGAAACTGTAATGCACGGTTCCTGCTATAATTAATATCTTTAGAATCTTCAATAAAGTTGAAATAAATAAAAAAATGCAAAAACAGATAACAAGATGGCTGGTTGTATTACGAACCAGCAACAAGAAGCGGATCATTTAAATACATGAGAATAATAAAGCATTGCTTGTTGCGTCGAACACTGCCAGGTCAACGACATGAAAAGGAAAAAATAAAAAATTCTAGCATGATCAGTCGAAAACAGTCAAGAGTAGGTCATATGGGTCATTTTCGGTCGTTTGGTCTGCGACTCGCCTACAACAGCTGACTCCATACCTATAAAGTCAAAGTTTTCGAATATATTAGCCTACACTGGGAGACAAAACACGCCGAACGTCTAAAAATCCGGTGTCATCCTAGAGTATGAGGATGAAAAGATGAAATCCTTGCAGTCTGTCCGACCGGTAACCAACCTGTGGATTGTTGATAATCGAAACGGGACGGCCTTTTAGCCGCTAAGCCTCTCGCAGGTTGTTGAGTTTGTACCGACTGCGGCTCTCTGACAGCTGCAGTCTGTGCCAAACTATTCTCCATACCATAAACCATGGCAACTGCTGGATAATGGAAATTCCCATTGGAAGCGGAAGACCTGAATTAGAGTCAATTGCAATTAAACACATAGTTTCGACAGCCAGTTAACCTCCCTAAAAATCAATCGTTATTTAAATGACGTAACCTGAAATCAAGAGAATTTTTTTAGTTTCATAAGCTACATGCAGTTTTTCATTTACCCGCTATAGTACGGTTGAGAAAAAGTGTACACCAGTTGCTGTTGCTGTAATGCTTGTTGTTGCTCTCTTTGCCATTGAACAAAATCTTGTTGTAGAGTGCCCACTAAACTTAATGCCAATGATCGTGCATTTTGGACGGCAGACGGATCAACATGCCTAGAAAATATTAACTTATTATTGATTCAACTGAAAACGCCTAGAAAACATGGCTTACTCAATTAATAAATGAAGAGGTTCATCACTCCCACTTGATGAACTGATTCCTTGGCCTTGCAAGGCTATGTTCACTCCTGTCTCATTCTGTATATAATTAACATTATCTCCAGATTGACCAAGGACTCTTTCAATAATTTTGAAGTTTTCAGGTGCATGATCAAGATTAATATAGACTTTGTCTCTAATAAGAGACACTTGAGGTGGAGGATGATTTGGGACAAGATTTGGGGAGGTTACGGGTGGTGTTGGACTAGTTCCTGTATGTTCATTGATAAATTCATGGATCTGACGAATAGCTTCATCTACAGCTTGTTTGTCAACTGCTTGTATGCATATATACAGTGGTCTCTCGTCATGTAATGGGTTTTTTTCACGTGGGGATACATAGCGCCCCTTGGTACATAATGCAGCTTCTAAATTAGTAGAAACACTGAGTACCAAAGGTTAACAAAACAAAAATTAATATTATAAAATTACTTGATTTCCATTGTATTTGTTCTTGAATGTATCCTTTAGTGAGGAGATTTCTTACTCTAGGAGGAAGACCATTAATTTCAACTTCAGCATTGAATAGGTCTTTTCTCCCAGTTTTACACTTCTTATCTTTTTTCTGGGCATTGCTGGTTTGGTGATTTGTTTGTTGCTGATGTTGAATTTTCCCTTCAGCAGCTAGTTGAGCATTGATTTGGGCAGCTGCTTGTGCAGCAGCTTGTAAGCTCTGGCTATTTAAATTAACTCGGTTTGTAACTGTGTTGTTCATCACTATTCGCTCTCAAATATAATACGGAAAATAAAAGCCCCTGAGCTTCTAATAGCTCAGTAGCGATTTCTTTTCCTTAGAAACGTAACAGAAGTATAATTAAACCGTAACTGGTTAACTTAACTGAAAGAATTGTCAAACAAATTGATTAACTGTGATAATTAATCAGTTAATCATCACTTGATTAATTGGAACCAGTTAACTAGTTAACTAGGCTTAACAGTTAATTGTAGGACAAGAATCAGCCCAAAAATGTTCTATTTATATATTTTAATTTAATTTAATGAAATTTTCCTTTCCATTTTTGCAATCATAAGAAACTATTTACTATTTTAAAGTCGGAGTATAGATTTACAATTTCAAATTCATCTAAACGTTTGTTTTTTCTTGAGTGTTTTGGTTTCGTTTCTAGACGAGCGAATGAAAAAATTTGTCAAGTCCAACCAAACACCGAAAATTCAAAAGGCGAAGTGATTTTTGGGTTTAAGTTGGAGAACAGAAAAATCTGTTAAAATTTCAAAATTCAGCCAAAAAACTGAAATTTAAACAAAAATTTTTTGACCGATTAATTGTTGATTAATTGAACAAAAGTCAAACAATTTGAAAGAACAATTAATCGAACAATTGTTCGATTAAAAATTGAAAAATCAGTTAACGCACACCTCTGGAAAGAAAGCAGAATCTAGCAGAAGCATTTTGGTTTGCGAGGTTGCCAGTTTCACTGACAAGCTCCGTCTATTGAGTATAACTCGAACTTCGTTGAAATTATTCAGTGTTGTTCCGCGCCATTTTTCGTTCATGAGCTAGAATTGAATGTTTTGGTAATGTGACAACAAAATTTTTAACGAGATGGCTTCGAAAGAAACCGAACAACTGATGGAGGATGAACTTCAAGCTTTGCATCAATCTATTGAACAGTTGAACTCGGGAAATTCTGAAGTTAGCTTTCAAAATGACACCAGCATAGAGAATCAAAGGTGTAGCAAAAGGAAACGGGTGAATCAGGCCGATGTCCAAACTCAAACGCCGGAGAAGAAATCTAGAAAACGCAAGGTTCAGATTCCTGAAGAGTGTGTAAGTGATCTAGATAATCCCATTGATGAGATTCTAGAAGAAATAGCCCTGAGGAAAAATCTCACAACAAATAATGTCAAACACTTGCTGCGTAACATTATTGCAAATGAAAGTGTCCAAGAAATGCTCAAGTGCTCACTGGACTCCAGCTTGAAGATGAGCTTTGAGCCAAAATTAACACGCTCTAAGACTAAGGAATGGCTCGAAACTCAGAATATTTCTTGGCCTCCATCAGCCAAAAAAGCTAGTGAAACACAAATTTTAATGGAAGAAGATTTCCCAGAAGATTCTTCAGATGACGAATACAGGTATAAAGCCAATTAAAGAATTTACAATATGAATATTCAAAGATTAACTAAAACCAAATGTGTAGACCTAATGAAGATGACACAGACAACCATAGCGATGAAGGGAGTTTTCTTTCATCCCACACCAGTGATATTGGCTCCCCTTTATCATCATTAGCACCACCTACCCCAACTACTGTTTCAGACAGTGACACATTCAAAAGGCCTTTCCCAATTGAACAATCCCATATACAGGATGATCTAATTGGGTCTCGAACTAGGTCCAAATTACCACTGAATGACACTCCATTAGAGCATTTAGAATTGGCTTTTATTCCTCCTGACATATCAACTGATATGTATGATTCTGATTGTGATAATGAAGAGTGGCGAAAGTTTTTAAAGGTATGCAGAATAGCCATAAATTAATATCATGATAAAGCAAAATATTGGAACTGATTATATTTTTAGGAGTTTGTATGCCCCCCTTCGCTTCATTCTATTGAGAATGCTGACGATGAAGAAGCTGATCCAGAGTACAATGTCCTAGAAGAAGAGGAAGAAGTAGACGATGAAGAGTTGCGTGCAGATCGCACTGTTCAAATTACAAAAAAAGAAGTCAGTGAACTGCTCTCAGAACTTTTTGAAGAAGACTTTTCTTCATCTGACGAAGAAGTTTCTCAAATGAATACTGCTCGCGTGCAACCGCCTAGTGAGGACATCCTCCAAACAGCCATGTCCGACATTATGCATGTACAATTGGAGCCGAATTCCCCAGGAACAAGCAAAACTTCAGGCAAACCTACTGGAGTTGTGCAACCTCTCGTCCCGACCCATGAATCGCACCAAGACGCGGCCTTTACTATTAGCTTTCCAACACTGGATTATGCACCGATTGAAATGATTCCCCAGCCATATCCATACACGACATCATTTCAAGATTCTTCAGTGGAATCCGTCGTAATGTTGTCACCAGAAGCTCAGTCATTACTTGCCGAACAAATGCGGAAGCATGTCCAACTGCTTACGCAAATGCATTTAATTACAGCCCAACAGTCATCGCTAGCCTCTGTAACAGAAGAATGTCGTCATATGCTACAGGAACTAGTTCCTTTAACACAACGGGTCGAAATTGCTAACTTACATGAAGCTCTTGATTTGGTCACGCATTGGGAGGCAGTTGTGATTAAAACACCACCAGAAGAGCTTCGTAGATTTCAGAGAGATGTAGTTACCTGTGGGTAAGCTGTTGCATTGTTTGATGTTTTAAATATCATTTTTTGGTAACCTGTTATATTTACAGCAACAAGAAAAAATTCATTAAGCGTACAAACAAACATCCTGATCGCTATCCTTTCAACCCCAAAATGGTCCAATTGATGGCAGAAAGTCGTATTTTTATCTACCCTGAATTACTTCCGAAACTTGCCATTTTTCAGGCTGAACCAGGTTTGCAATCAATTATTATAAGATTTCTGTTCTTCTTCGTCTTCATGATTAAAATAAAAACAGGTCCGTGTAAAGGTTCTCCTTACGAAGAACAATTAATTGCTATGGGAGTTGAACAGTTTACCCCCTTTTGCTTCGAACTTTTAAGTGGATCAAAAGGCTCCGTCGAAAATTTAGTATGTTCTATGATCTCTCACTACATGCTACCTCACCGAACTGCCAAACAGATATCTTTACGTATAAAGCGCCTAAATCTACCGAAGGCTCCTCCAAATGCCATCAAAGTAAGTTTCTCGCGTTAGAAACTAAGATTATATGGTTAATTTGATCTATTCTATGCTTATGCACTATGCAGTACTACGTAGCAAACAAAGTCGCTCCTCCTGTACACCATGTAATTCAGCCATTTGATCGCCAATCAATAAGTAGACTGTGTGATGTCACACCGTCATTGTTACCCGATCGGTGGCGAGAATTAATGGTGATCCAGCAGGGCGTTCGCCACCGTTCGAGGGAGACTCCATTTGCACTACGACCTTTAGTTTCACAAGTTTATCTAACCAATGACGTCCCTATTGGAATCACGCCACTTCCGGAATTGGATGTACCAACATCCACGCCAATAAGTAAAAAGAGAAAGCCTAGAGGACGGACCAAATCCACGAAAAAGAACTCGGATATTTCTCAGGCGAATATTAAAATAATGCCAGCTAGTCAGCCGGTCATGCAGATTTTACAACAACCTGCTGTTCTTCATGACGACATTGAATCCGGATGTGTTCCATCATACATTATTGTCTACGCTGATAATCCTCAGGTGGTTCAGGTATTCAACACATAACAATCCGAGGTTTTCTTGAATGCTGTACTTATAAACTCTAATGTTTAAAAACTAGACGCCACAGGTGGCTGAAAAGAAGAAAGCTGGACCGAAACGAACTACCCGGCAAGTAAAAAATAAGAAGGTGCAGCTTGAATTGCAGCAAGAAAATCCTAGTGAAATCTTACCAGAAGTCGAGCAGGTATTAATCTTGATTCCATAGAATTTTAATCACAGTTTAAAATATATATTGATCATATCTCCCTAGACTTTGAATCCTCCTACAGAAACAGAAAGACCAGACCAAGAGAACCTCGTTTCACAGGAAATTGATCCCATTGCAAAGGATTGTCTTGTTCAAGAGGTATGTCATTACAGCTAAAGGTTAAATAATTTATATTCACTAGAGAGCGTAACGATTTCTTCGTGTTTCATTTAATTATGTTACAAGTACCATTTCTGTCTCGATCATTTTAAGTAGTATTAATGTTCAATCTTTTTAGGTGCAAAACACGCTTGAAGAAGCGGAGAAAGAAAATCCGGATAGTAGTGTACCAAATGAGGTAGATGGAAGTAGTCCAAAAGACAACGTCATTCTTGAGCAGGTGCGTTTTATTTTTATGTAACGAGGGTCATTGGGTCATCTTGTAATATTTCCTTGCTTTCATTGTAAACGGCAAATTTTAGGTTGAACCTGACGCCTCAGCTAACCCCTTAGAAGACCCAACTGCAGAAGAAATTTCCAGTGAAGACTCGGCACTATTGTCCAAATCTTCGGATGTATCAAACGTATCTTCTATTCATCTTGAGGTCACCGGAAGTGACGGAAGTGATTCAGAATCGGAGCCCCGAGTGCCACTCGATTCCTCAAGTCCTCATACCGACGAAAGTAGGCGCTGTCCTTCGTCGAATCAAATAGCCAAACGGTACGTCCTTTTACACCGCCCAGATTTGAACACGACCCAAGTCATGCACGTCTGGGGTCCTAAACTGGACGACCGAGCTACGATTCCAGCACGAACGGTTGCAGATCGCGAAGCACAGAATGTTTCTGGAGGAACAAACACACCTTCGTCTCAGGTATTTGACTACTAATGCTCATTGGCAAAACATAATTGCATTTTAAAAAACATATGTTATTACATGCCTTCTTTATTTCTCTAGGGAAATTTAAAATCAGGTGGCTCGAATGCCGGAACGAGCAATGTATGTTCATCCGGAGAAAGTGGAGCGGGAGCAGGGGCTGGGAACAGCGGAGGAGACGACGGTGATAAACCACCCTCCAGCCCAATAATTAGCCAACCGGTCGATGACACTGTAGTCATGGAGGACGATGATGAAGAAGAAGACTCCATTTCATTAGATCTCTTAACGACGATTCCATTGGCCACTCTCTCTGCCCCAACAAAAGGAAGAAGCCCTGCCCACCGCCAAATCCGTCACCAGAGAAACGCTAAGAGAATCCTCGATTCATGGATGGCCGATGATGATCCTTCTCAACCACGCAGTGATGGTAATGTCATGAAACCAGTTTTATTTAACATAGTTTCTATTAATATCTTGTTTGTGTAGCATATGCACAAATTTATTTCATGAAAGTTCGAAATCGATTGGAACAACAGAACCCCGCAGCTTTCAAGGATTTTGTTACTACACTGGGTCACTTTCAATCCAGTTCTTGTTCAACCTTGGAACTTTACAAAAAAATCGAGTCCATATTGAGAGATCATACGGATCTCATGGAAGAATTCGTCCTCTTTTTAAGTCCAGAAGCTGCTGCACAGTGTGGTGTACAGTTTCAACATTTTTTATACGTCCGTATGCGAGAGTTTTTTGCCAAACTTAAGGTAAATTTATAATGTCTAATTGTTTTGGCTTTGTCCAACTAATGTACTTTTCAATTGCCAGATTCATTTTAAAGAAAGCCCATCGCAGCTAAAGCGAACTCTAAAGACGCTTCAGCAAGTTGAGAGTAGTCCATCACCCAATGTAAATGACATCAAGAACGCTATTCTTCCACTTCTAAAAGGGAACGCCCATTTAACCCAAGCCTTTCTACAGTTGTTCCCTGATGACGCGCCACCTCCCAGGTAAAAACTCAATGTGTGTAGTTTAGGAATAGTAACACTTCAATTACAGTTGTCTCACTATTGTAGCGATGCAGGGGACTTTGAAGATATAAATATGGACCAAGTCAATAGCGGCGACGAGTTTGAGTATGTCCACTTCCGAGAAGCTGCTGCGCAATCCAAAGACAGTGAAGTCAAAGCAGGAAAGCGTGCCACCAGCAAAGGAAGTGCCAAGAATAAGAGTAAGGGTAAATCTTGGAAAAAGTCATCGTAAATTATGAAATGTTTTATAGAAATGTTGTTGTCTTTATTACCGAAATGTAAATACAGACGCTTTTCAGAATTTTCGTATGCACAGAGAATGTTTCAGCAAGATTCATGCAAGGTAATAACAAACTTGGAGCCGAAAGGTGAATCGTACTCTATGCCTAGCGTCTGGAAAATTTTTCGAGGGGTAGATAGTGAATACAAGTACAGTTTTCCGTCGCGATCTCCGTACGCTAATGGCAAATCAGCTGACAAGGTGCATTTGACATCCAACCAGGGCGTCGTGTTGATAATGGCGGACGGAGGCTGATCAATTGCCATTGTAGGAGCCCGCTGTTTGTTGGCCCATTCGATGATTCCTCTCATCTTTGGGATGTCGCCGCCTCCCCAAGTTGGAGGAAGAAGGCATGCGATTATAAGATCAACAGAGGCGGGTGGCAGATCTGGAATTGAATATATGTTTAACAAGTGGTAAAAAAAAGCCACGAATTGCTTACTTTTCTCGTTGTTGATGACGGATTGCCCAGTTAGTTTATACAGCTCTATTTCTTTCAACATGAAATTAGGTACAGTTGAAGTTTGCAAGTAAACAACAGTTTGAACTCCCAAAGTTGCTAAATGGCGGGCGGCACAAACGGCTCCAGCAGCTTCCGGATGGTTCCCGCACAAAACTACGACAACTGGTTTTTGATGAGAATTTTTAGGTGTCAAACGATGTGGGCCACCAACAAAGTGAAGAGCCACTTCGGAAACTGCCCGAGCCATTGATTCTGATCTCCTCTCTACAGTAATCCCCAATTTATCCATGGTATCTTGCATGACTTTTCGTACTTCAGCATTTGCACTGGGTACAACTAAACCAGAATCTGAGAAATGAATTTTTATTAGAAGAAAGGCTACAGAAAAGTTTGCAATTGCACAATTTTTACCTGTAAGAAATTCCTTTGCAGATGGCCAAGGGACATGGATTTGGCGGTAAGTAGGTGGTAATGTTTCAAGAACATTTTCATCATGCCGAAAGTTTGACACTGTTCTGGTTCCAGGACCTGGCGGTGGGCCTTGTTGTCTACCTGATGTTATCTCACCCATTACAGCTTTCTTATCAAAGAGTGCTAGATTGGTTTCAAAATCAAAATCCTTTTCCATATTGACATCAGTTCCAAAGCAAACATCATCTTTCCCAGCTTTTCCTTTCATTTTTCGTGACTTGCTAGGCGTGTCTGGTGGGGCAGGCTGAGATGTTGAGCTTGTATAGCCATCAAATTTACGGGGAGAGTCTCTGGCACTGGTTTTATTTTTAATCCGTTCTGCTGACTGCCAACCCTCAAGATCTGCTTTGCTCCTTTTTTCGTCTTTTGGAGAAGGAATTATAGAAAGATTCGTAATGTCCTTGGCCAGCAAAGTGACAACGTCCACAGAGGATTTCAAACCATTTTTCCAGACATCTTTCAAAGTGAGGGTTTGACTAAGGGTATCAACTGAACTTACTTGGCCCTGATAACAACCAACAAACTCTCCACAGTCCACAGAAACATAGGAGCCTAAGAATTTTTCACCCATATCATATGTATATTAATGTTAAATAGAACAAGTGGTTTAAAATGTTTTTAGATAAAAGCCGTTAAAAGCCAATCACTCTAGAACCGTCGCTCATGGGCCCTTGTAAGATTTTCGAAATGCGTCTGCTGCATGTGAGCATCCACAGGTGAACGATGTAGCAAATTGAATGCTAACCGCCTAACGCAGTGGACACAACACAACCAGGCACAACTGCTTGCCATACAAGACGCTTCAACACTTTGAAATTAAGCCACGATATAAATTAATATCGTGAGCGTCAAGTGGAGAATTTTGTGAAAAACCGAATTGTTGATTAACGACGATGGCGACATTGTTAAAATCGTCTAACACTAACAGAATGAGTAGACGCAGGCTTAGAGGAACTGGTGGTAATTGTTTACCTTTTTGGTGTATTGTTTGAAAAGATATGGAATCTAACAATCGTTCTCCCCGAGATCCGGAATTACCATCCTTAATTTTCGGTGTGAACTCGTATCGACGCCAGAGTCAACGCCAAGAAAATACATAAGTTGGATCGGACTTATGGTCCACTCAAATTCTCAAGGATGGTCTGTACAGACCATCCACGTACAGATCTCTCATTAGACTTTCCTTTTGCATGTTTAAATCTCTCGGACCTCTAGGGATCGACCTACTGGCCGTCAAATTAGACTTTCACCTTTAACTGCAATCTATCCTCAGTTGCAAATTTGACGATGTTCGTATGACCTTTTGTTGTATGTGTACTCCAAATGAAAAATAAAAAACGTGCATAAAACTTCAAGGTGATTTTTCTTGTCCTTTGCTTTATAGCCTACTCTCTCAGCCTCGAAGATCGCAAATTTTACATCGCGAACTGGAGATAGACATTACAGCATGAGATTCCTCATTCCTGAGCGATACAGTATTAGTAAATCTGAATATCCAGTATTTTGTTTTTAACTTCAGGCAACATTTTGTTTGATGGCTGAACTTTATTCGCAGTTTACTGTAGTCAAACAAAACCCTCCAGGCCTATGTCGAGGCAAACAGCGTCATTTTTTCGTAACAAGGCAGGAGAGAACGCAAGCGGACTTTTTGGTGGGCGTTACCTGTGGTGGGCCAATAGGATAGCCTAGATTTCAAGCGGCAAATTTCAATCGTACTGGGACCAAGTAATGGTTGTAACTCAAATATAATATAATATCTCGAATATTTGTTTTAGTTGAACTTTGTCATACTGCGTGATGGAAATGCAACAGTAAAAACTTAAATGAAAAATAATGAAGTTTTACTGTGATAAGGGATGTCAAAAGTTTGTCCGCAGCCGTCACGCAAGTGTTGACTGGACACGCTTCCTTAACAAACAGACAGCTACCTTACACAAATTTGTGTTCTACCCTCTTCGGAGTGCATTGTAGACAAGAACCTGAAACGGTTGACCATTTCCTTTTCTGGTGCCCAACTTTCATCGACTTTCACAATTTTAGTCCAGATTCTTAAAATATGGGAGGATTATAAAATGCGAGGGGAATTCCGCCACGACCCGCGAGATCCTCGTTCAATTTTGTTATTAATAGATGTATCCCGTTTTTTTTATTTCCAAATTTACGTGAATCTAGATAAGTATCATTATACAAAAGGACTCTGGTATTCCTCTTGTATCATCTCAGTATCATGAATAGCATGGAACTTCCTGGCGTTACCCGAATTGGCGCTGTTGTGCTGAGTGCTTTATGCCTCATAACAAGAACACCATTGATACTACGTTTACTGACAATCAACGCCACGATAATATATAGAATAGTTAACTGATTGAAAGTAAGCCATCGGGATCCTCCCAGCGAGCGACGGAAGCCGGCGCTAGTAACAGTTCGTTCTGACCTAAAAATTAACTTTCCTCCACTAGATGGAGTATCAACAATACAGAGCAGTCGATATATTTTTTTCAAAACCGGCATCTGACATTGACAGGTACAACAATTGGTTTCAGTTTCGGACATATTTTTGGCCTCAGTTATTATATAATAATAATGGTGAGTTTCTTTAAACTTCTGTTCTAAAACATATGAGCCAACAGTATTAAATTAATACTGATGATTTGAAATTTTAGTCTGTTACTCTTCATACTGATCTTGGAAATATTAAGGTACATAATTTTTCTGTTTGTACAAAGTTGTCAATGTTTTCATGCTCTTTTTATTCCTTTGAAAACTACTTCAAAAGATTGAGGTGTTTTGTGATGTGTGCCCGAAAGCAGCAGAGGTAGTGTTGTAATTATTACTGTTTAATACCCAAATTCATCTCATCTGCTGCTTGTTTTATTCTTTTAGAATTTCTTAGCCCTCTGTGCCAGCAATTACTATAATGGTTGCCTTTTCCATCGAAACATTAAAGGATTCATGGTGCAAACAGGAGATCCTACTAACACAGGGAAAGGAGGCATGTCCATTTGGGGTAGAAAATTTGAAGATGAACTCTCAGAAGAACTGAAACATAAAAATCGAGGGTATATTTCCATGGCAAATTCTGGACCAAACACAAATGGAAGTCAATTTTTTATTACCTATGGTCCACAACCGCATTTGGATCTAAAGTACACAATATTTGGAAAGTAAGATTCATATTAAATCAGAATCTATATAATATGTATTATTGTATCCAACTCATTTTCCCTCTCATTTTCCTTCTAGAGTTATTGATGGATTTGATGTTTTGGATGAATTGGAGAAACTACCAGTATAACAAAAGCAAAATTACATATTTTGGATTTTATCTAACCTTCATTTTATTTATAGGTAAATCCAAAAAATCACCGTCCCGTAAAAGACATACATTTAAATAGTGTAACAATTCATGCTAACCCTTTGGCTGGATGATCCATGTACAATCTTGTGAAGTATGAGTTTTATGAGAAAAGAAATATGAAACAAATAACACACTTGAGTTCCACTGTTTATTTCTAACAAGGGTAAGGAAAGTACTTAAAGAAAAGCAAAAAAAAAAGAAAACAATTTCCAATCTGTTTTGAAAAAGAAAAAAACTGCTGTCGGCGCTTTGTTTGGCCTCCTTAATTTGAAACGGACAAATTTTTTATATTTTTCAATGACTTTCGCTCCGCTTCATAAATACTATTTGTCATGCTCATTGGTTTGGGCAACTTCAGAATGCTCTTGATTAATACCCACGTTTTCGTCTTGTTCATCGTCGTTTGCATTACCCTCGTCCATCTACCAAAAACAACGAATAGTTATTTGTTTTAACTTAACGATTTTTCATCTTAATGTAAACATTACATTTTGGCCTTCGTCATCTTCAGGAACATCTTCTTCGTCGCCAATTAAATCACATAGTTCTCCAACGTCTTTTTCTGCTTCAGCCAGCACACGCTCTTGACTTTCTGAACGTTTCAGCTTGGTGTCTTTCTGTTGAGCTTCTGCCGTCTACAAGCAGAAAAGACAAGTTATAAACGAGCTAGAAAATTTCCGATATGTCATTACCTCCATACGATCTTCGGATTCTTCTGTTTTGTGACCATTCTGACGCTCTTCGAAGGCTCGGTGATGTGAACGAGTGCGGCAATGAAATTCAAGCCCCTTTTCTAGGGGTTCTACCCGGCTTAAGTATCGCTGGCAGACGTCACAGAAGAAAGCTTCAACTTTCTTTACGAATTCCTGACCAATCGCGATTTCTTCTAAAGAAAGCCCGTCTGCATCTCCTACAGCCCCGATAAATGTTACTAAATAAGCTGCAACAGTTGCAAAACAAACTTACCATCAACATCAACTGTCCCCACAGCATCAAGAGTCATAAAATTCTCGAGATCCAAGACAAGTTCATCTTTATCGTGACCATTCCTATCATGTTTGCGTTCTTCTTCACGGCGGCGTTCGTAGCTCTTTTCCATGTTAACCTTATTCTGTAGTCGGAAAATTTATGACTTGCTATATTGCAACACCAAAACAGATCACAAAAAAAAAACGTCAATTACCTTAATGTGTGTTAAGGTGGCAACGTGCTTTTCGTAAAGCATTCGCGACTTGAAGTTAACACGGCAGATTGGACAATATGGCATTAGGAAGTTTTTGATGATCTGAACATGTCAAATTAAATCTTTGTTATGCGTCCATCAATCATATATCAAATACTGGATAAGTTCATTGGTTACCTTGTGCAACTCGGTTGTCTCGTGGTTCGGTCGACTCTCACTGTGACACAGCTTACATATGGCGCAAAAGTTCATTCGAGAACTATGAGACGATTTAGAAGACTGTGCTTCGATCTGTAATTGTTCTTTGCGCTGCCGGGTTCTCAGCTTGGCTAGTGACATGCGATGCTGTAGTGAAATTTTCTCAAGGGATTTTGCGTGGCGCTGACTGCTAAGGTGAACGATGTATTCCTAAATATTCAAAGAATATTATAAAACGCTAAAGACAAAATCACATTAAAAGTTTTTACCCGAAATGTAATTGATCGTTGATTACAATGCGGACATTGCAACCGTATGAAATGTTCGGGGACTTCTTTTGATGATTCCTTTCGCTTTGGGGATCGCTCAACCTGAAAAAACAATTTCAGAACTAAGGTTCGATAACCTTCAACTGGATTCGATAAAATACCTCAGATTTTTTGGCATCATCCTCGTTTTTAGCCTGTTGCTCATCACCAATTTTTCTTGCGTCATCAACTGATGTTGGTTCTTCTGTCATCGCCACAGAAGTCCCTTTATCGGTATCGTCTTCTTCTCTACAAGAATTAAGATGACAGTTACGAAAAATCGATTTGTAAACAATTGGACAAAAAGAGATGTCCTTATCCACGGTTAAAACTAATTGAATGTTACGAATTGATTTGATTAATCTAAAAGCTGATATTTGGGAATTGCGACAGTCAGACAGCGCGAATATCTACGGAAGATAACTAAGTTTGTGGGCTAGGTTCGGAACCCCTTGCGGATGCAGTTGCTGTTCCAGCGCGGCTAGAAGGGTAGAGTTCAATTCCGAAAGGTTCTTTATCGCTTCTGTGCATGTTCATTCACAATTGTTTGTAATTTACTTTTATCAGTTGGTTTTCATCCGGAAAAAAGTTTTTTTTTCTCCATTTTATAGTTGATCAACAGTGTTTGCAAGTTCATCTTTTTTGTTTTGTCTGTATCATTCTGCATTTGATTTACCTCGTTGATTTGTCGCTCTCCGAACGAGCCACGGCGACTTTGTTAGACGTTGCATCTTCGAGATCATTTTCAGGTGGTGGATGGCTAGGCGAAACCGATGGATCAACGTCGCTTGCACAGGCAGAATCTTCAGCTATAGACAGTCGATTTGGGGACGAGGAATCCTCAGTCCTTTCGCTCTGATAATCTTTGTTTTTAGAATGCTGATACGATGCAGCACCTTGGTTTCGATTAGCTCCTCGTCCGCGCGCTCTTCCACGGCCCGAAATATATCCTCCACCTCCTCGGTGGCCACCGCTCGAACCCGAGCCACCACCACGCTGCTGATAACGGCGATTTTCATTAAATCGTCTCTGAGTCTGGTAAGAATCGTCATCATGACTGCTTGGACGACCGTTATCGAAGTAGCGGGTGCGATTGCTCGATGAGCTTTGCTCATAATGCGAGCGATGGTGGGGATGATGATTACTCCGTCCCTACGTTATTATAGGGAGCAAGAGTTTGTTTATAAACACTTCATATGAGACATTCCTCATAATTCTTCATCCTTGGTTTGGTTGATTAAACATGTCTTAGTAAGTATGCATTTGCATTCATTGAGGGTTTAGAAAAACAAATTTCCTAGAATAAGTGTCTTTTGACATGCAATGTACTACTACTACTAAAAAAAACTACACAAACTGGAATACTGGATGGTGCAAAACATTTCTAGGACACTTACTTCAAAACTGTGGTTGGATTCAGAACGGTGATATTTCCGGGGAGAGTCCTGGTCATATGAATGCTAAGTTAAACAAGAACATCAATCAGTATTGTTTTTTATGTTCCTTTTTTATTTAACAAATGCTTGATTAATATATTAAAATGCTTCGTCACTTACATGGTCATAAGACTTTTTATGTTCTCCTGAGGTATCATATTTCCTTTTGGAGCCTATGAAAATGGCAATGAGAGACTTGCTGTAGGAATTTATTTTGAATAAAATAATACCTCGTTCAGATGAAGAGTATCTTTCATACTCTTTTGGTGTAGGATAGCTACTTCGATCCCCAGACCATCCGTGACTGCTTCCACTGCCACGACCCCTTCGGTGTTGACCATGTTCAAAACTTCTTGAACCATATTCAGAAGAGGAGTAATGTGATGAAGAAGGATTCCTGTACCCTGTACTGGATCCACGGTTGCGATCCATGTCTGTCAACAAGAAAACATTGTCAAAGTTAAGCCACATCATCACTTAATCACAACAAAAGCAAATTTGTAGCTACATGACAGACAGTGCACTTAAACAATCGGAGATACTACAGAAATTTATGGGGGGAAAATGTTATTTAAAAAGATTTAGGAATACCAGAGGTTTTGTAAAATATCAAACTGTCGAAAGATACAATGCTCTTCCCTCAAAAAAAAAAGCTTTTCCTTCCCTCTAAAAATGGCTATCACTTTATCTCCAAGGTCAACGTTGCAACATGGGTAAAAACAAGACTTTTCTTCCCCGCTTCCTTGTTGACTTAAGTTTTGATTTTTGAATCGAATACGAATACTGCACGATCTGAACTTATTTTAATTTAGGAAATGAACAAAATTTTGCACTTTTTCATTAAGTTTCTTTTCAAATCTTCTGAAATACTTTAAAACCTACCAAATGTAATAACTCGTAAAAATACTAAAATCAAATACGCAAGTATATATATTTTGTGCCATTTGCAAATTTCGTCAGCTTTCGTTCCCCCTAAAACTAAAAGGTGAATGTTTGCATCCAGATTTTCTATCTTACTGAGTTTTATAAATTTACTGACTTTAGTTGGTCTTGTAGAACCGTAATCAACTGGGCATTGCGCATGACCGTCATCTCGAAGTCGCGCACGTAAAACAATTCTTAATAGGTTAACTAGCAGGTTACCCGATCTTATAATATCCCAAGTTAGGTGGAATCACGCAGGAAAATTATAACAGTCCCGGTTCCCAATTCTCTTGAGATTCACATTGCGTCAATATTCTGCTGACAAGTGACATATATATCATATATTCCATAACCGGATGGTTCATTTATTTTATAATACCTTATAAACCTTATAATACTGGTCAACATCATTATCAACTATGGACCATTAGTTTTTGTGGCCTCACGGCCGCAACTTGAAAATTTTTAAATGTAATTATACAACGCCTTGAACAATTAAACAAGCGAAATTGCATGATAATTTTATTGAAAATTTACAAAGATATACGCATTTCACCAATGGGTTCAATAATCCCATGCGATATTTTTTTACTTTAATGGAGATAATCAGTTGCGTGGATTGTTGCGTGATGCGGAATTACCAAATGAATTTCTAAGAATAGTTAATCAATTACAGCTCTGCTGGACTTTATTCACAGACACCATGATCCTTGTCGCTTGAAAAATAAATTAACGAAATATTCCTTACCATCAATGACACTAGTTCCCAGAATCCATCAAGACTAACCTAGTTAATTCCTTGAAATTAATTCGAAGGAGTTGGCAAAGTAGCTATATAAAGGGCTAAATATATCTAGGTATTTTTATTCACAGTCCAACGTCCGAGACGAAGGTAGGCTTTACATTTTTTAACTTTGTAAAGACTCGTAGTAAGCAAGTTCTTTATTTTTCAAATAGATGACGATATTAAGAACAGCCGCGTTCATTACTCTCCTACTAGCAAGTAGCTCGGCTTTTCCGTTTAATCTTTTCCATCATGCATTTGACCAACTTGACGGATTGGATTTTAAGGACAACTGGCCCCTTGGACCAGGATTTAACGCCCAAATAAAAAGTATTGTAGAAAATAGCAAGAAAGTATCTGATGCTGCCATGGCAAATGCAAAAATCCAAATGGACCAAGCCAAAACTCAAATTGACCAAGCACGGATTCAAGTAGAAAATGGTAAAAGTCATGTAAGGATTAATTTCAAAATAATACCAAATACAGTTAATTCTGCAGCTGTCATCACTCACACCCTACCAGTAAGAAAATATGGATATACTTATTATTGTTCAACCACTAATGCCAACATTTCTTTCTGAAGGAAAATAATAGCAACCATGGTGTCCCGACTGCCGTCAAGACCCCTTCTACTGTTTTGTCTAACAAATTGTCATCAAATGTTCATCCAGAACTACCGCTACCGGTTATTCCTAACTTTAGTACGGTCGCGGCTCCTCTCGGCACTTCTGACCTTCACATTTTGGGTCTTTTGCCGAAAAGTGAAAAGTTGAATTCCAGCTTCCTCTGGGTAGGCGACATTCAAATTCCGCAGAACGTCCAAATGGTTATGCTTTTGCCAGTAGATGATCAGATCATGCCGGCTAACTTTCTCGTCCTTGTTGTCATGTGCAAAGGGAAACCTCTACCTCCCAACGCCCAAATTTTGACTTACAATTTCCCACCACTGCGCTCTCCTGAAGGGTTCTTCAATCCAATCAAAGATCATATTTTAGCGATCCCGTTTGAATCCATCTCATCAAATTATTCATCCTACTTGGGGTTGGGTCTTCTACCTAATTCTCACCGGTTGTCCAATGTTCTTTCTACGGCTCAACAAATTCAGCAAGTTCAAGCGGCCAAAGCCGCCGAAATGAACGTAACTATTACCATTCCGAGCACTCCACAACTGCCCATTCCACCCAATCAGCCCTCGCAACCGGCAGCAACTTTACCACCGCAAATACTTCCATCTCCATTAGATGAATTTGGTGTTGTTCATGCGATAGAAGAATTCACAGCAAAATATCCGGGAGTACCCTTGTTCCAACTACCAGATAACTTTTTAATTACTGGAGTCCGTCCTGAAAACATTTTGGCTTCGCTTGGGAAGAAATACCCACTCATTCTACTGCGAAAACCGGTTTCTCCTAGTCCCGACTATCTCATTTTGAAGGGTCCGCCACATCACAACGAAACTGACCAACCATGGGGCGATTTTCAACTTGTAGCCAAAACGGACACCAATCCATTAAACCCTCCATTCTTCCTTCCTTTAATCTTGGTATCAGTCCTTCAAAATGGTTTGTCTAATAACGAATTGCGACTACCCATTTTCGTCAATTTGCACGATAAAGTCGAAAAAGAAAACGTAACTTCCATATTTCAAGTTGTCTTGCTTCTCAATCAACTAGAACCCCCCACACATCCATACTTTATTATGTGCATCGCTCCATCAGAGAACCCCACCAATAAGAATTCATCGGATCCAGACGCTCCCGATAACCCGGCTATCCATCCGAGATTCCTTCCTAGTACCAGTACGACAACTTCTATACCTATTACCAATAAGATATCGACATCAACGACCATTGCTCCGGTAACGGAGCCAGTCCGCGGGAATAAACCCGTTGTTGCTGGACCGGATATTGCTGGCAGCAAGTCAGAGAAGAAACCTCTGCCATCCAAAAAATCCTGGAAAAATCGTTTGCCTCCGTATAGAGTAACCGTTGAGCCGTCCGTAAAAGTGGTCAAAAGGGAACCGGCAAAGGCCAATGAGAATTCCTTCGTGTTAACATTACAAAAGTTTTTAGGATTCTGAATTCTTGAGCGCTTAAATCTTTTGTGATGCCATTCCTGTTTTACTGTCTTCTTTCGCTACAAAATATATTTATTTGTTTTAAAAAAGAAATTGTGACCTACTTTTATCTCTGACTACTACGACGTATAGTAGAAAATTTTACATATCCCACTGTTTACGCTATTATATCTTGGATGTAATATCTTATTTACGCAAAACATAAAACAAGGGCGGTTACTATATCACAAAATATATCATTTCGCGGTTGGTTCTGGTGTAACCCAAATGCGCCAGAGATGGAAATTCACGATAGAATGGCCACCATCTATTTTTTTTTGTATTTTTTCTCTCTTTTTTGGGTTATGACACCGTCATAATGGTGGTGCATCGGCGCGATAAAACATGTTGCAAAATGGAAGCATATGCGGCAGTATTGGACTCTCTAACCTATGTTCATTGCCTCTACTGCAAAGCCCGTTTTTCGCACGAAATGGTCGTTTGGGGGAAACCCAAAATCTTTCTCGTTAACAAGAAACTTGCGATCTGACTAATCCCGATGAGACGCTGTTTCCTCTTGATAAAGAAACGAAGGAGCGAAAAAAGAACAGACATGGAACGCCCACTTTTATTCACACAAGATTTGCTAATTAGCTCCAAGTGGTTTTCCCTGGTCTTCGACCTCGAATCGGATCGATATCGACCCTTACGCAAAGTCGCCATCCCCATTTAGCGCCTGACGCTAATTGAAGCTTATTTTCTTAATATCGGAATGTATCAATCTCGGAGGTTAGATAGTGACAATTCAGTAAACAGCAGATGCTGGATAAAAATATTCTGGTTGATAACACAAAAGAAGGGGAGCTGAAGAATGTCGTCATCACAGCCTGTCTCCTGCACCCTCAGCATTATCGAAAAGGAAAAACAATATAGCGTCTTGTTTACGCGGTCTTTCCCATACTCAACAGCCTCGACAGCCTTATCAGCAATTTCTCCTCGTCAGTCGCTGGCTGTTCCGTTAGATGTGAACACCCCAGGACCCATCAATCCGACTAGAAAACAAACTAAATTATTGCCAGGCTCCCCTACTCCTCAGCTGCGCCGTTGGCCTTATATCAATCAACCAGGGCATTTATCCTATTACATAATTTGGGCTTACCGCAGATTTGTTTGGGGTTGGAGTGCAGCACGAGCGTGCGACAACCGCACGCATCAGGTACTAACCCCCAAACGAGAAGAAAAACGTAGTAAGCGCTCCCCCAATATATTCGTTTCCTCATTCCTAAAAGACGTCGACCCAGCAACAATCGACCCCTTATCCACCCCCGTTTTTTCTCTATTATTTTCGACTCTCTCACTCTCTCTATCGGAGCAGCAGCAGCGGAGATAGCGACATCCGTTCGTGTTAGGGTCAGAACGAACGCAAAAAGCGCATTGGTGGTATAAGCGAGCCTTGAAACGGAATCCTTGCTCTGATTGTTGTTGTCGACGCGCGAGCCATCACGCAGTTAGTTGGTTCGGCTGCACTCACGCTATCTCTCCCTTTCCTTTCTCCGACGTCCCTCGGAGCGAGTCTAATAGGAATGTTCGACGCGTCGCTTTTCTCTAGAGCTCCTTACTCCACTCATTTGTCTGCCAGGATTTATTTACGATGACTGCTTCTTTTTTTCTGTTTCATTGGTTTTCTTCCCGCGTTTCCTAACACTCTCTTCATTGTCGCATCTTTTTCTTTTCTCATAATACGCGGCCGGCGACGACGAGGCAGAGTAGCGCAAGAGGAGGAGTGACTGCTTTCGTCGGGGCCCATTTGTTAGCGTCATTAATTATGTCTAGTCTCTGTCGCATAATAAAGAAAAGGGAACAAGAGTCGAAGGAGCGGGTGACACGATTCACACAATGCGGGTGGTCTCGTTGATTAAAGGGTGGAAAAACCCAGCGAATGTATGCAGTATCTATCGAGATTTATGGTGATAAAATGAAAAATGGAAGCGCATTGCGGCAGCAGCCCCTATGGCAGGAGCCAGCATCGCCGAATCTAGGTGAAACACAACAGAGGCGTTTAATGGAGCACTCGCTCCCTTCCGTCTTATCGTTTTCTATAGGGTCGTCCTTGTTGTTTTCACCGATAGGAGCGATGCTGCTCTCTTGACGGGACTATCTCTCGATACTCACGATTCCCCTACTCTCAAGACATCCAGCTCCCCGCAGGGAACTACACAACCGTAAAAGCATGGGCGAGGGACTGCGAGAGTAATAGGCCTTCGTTCGATCCGGTAAAGAGAATTCTTCCTTTTCTTTTTTCTTCTCTCTAGCCTCTTTTTTTCTATCGCCGTCGCGTTTGGAGAGAACCCGCGGAGCGCCAGGGAAGATACGACGGTTTCTTTAAGCTTCTTGTTCCTTAGTTGGGCTACTATATTATAATGCGTGCGGCCGAGAAAACAGAAGGCGGCCCTCTAGAGAACTCTTTAGTGCCGCGACTTTTTCTTTTCCCCCGCACGGTCTTTTGAGCAACCGTCTGTAATGGATGTATATTTACACACTCCCTAGTCCCTAGCAGTCCCGTTGAACGAAGGCGAGCAACGAGCTAGAAATAAAATCATACAACTCGAGAGGCAGCTAGTCTCATCGGGTCCCGTCTCTTTATATTCGTCGAGTGTGCCCAGCACGCGTAAACTTCTAAGAGAGAATGCTGGGCAGTCCGTAGATGTCCCAGTTAATATAAGTGGACCCGTTTCTTTTTTTCATCCGTTCAGGCCCAGCAGAATTATTGGAAGGAACGCGAGGCAAACTTATGGGGGTAATGAAGAAGAAAAAATAAACGGGAAGCAATTCGATTAAGAAATAATACGTCGTCCATTTTTCTTGCTCCAAACTTCTTCTGGGCCTCCGTCCTGTGCCTATACTTGTGTTTTATATATAAACAAATATATGGGGTTCCCAGCAATAGTAGCCTACATTAGCAACATATCGTAAAGAAGGCTTGTAGCGCGACGTGCGTGCTGCGCGCTGCCGTCCGTATAAATATCAACACGCGACCGCCTTGTCGATGACATGCGGATTACATGTATTATAAACCCCGAAACGTCAGTCTCGAATTTGATTGCAATTCACCAAATAGCTGCCGAAATGTTATTATTGTTTCGTGACCCGAATTTCCCCGTACTGCCTACGCCAGCGAGAAACTATAGAATTGACGTCCGCAACTTTCACGCCCAAATCGCTGCGCACGGAGCCAGAGAGATACAAAACGGCTTGTCCGGAATGATGAAGATCTCGATTTCAATATTCACTGTGTGTCGCCAATGGGCGACATGACGAAGCGCAGCATATCTTCAGCCAAAGAAAACAAGAAGCAATTTGGTGGGAGGAGTTGCTGTTGTGCTGATAGTCTAACAGAGAGTAGTAGTCGAGAGAGAAAATAGGGACTTTCATACCAGGCAATATATAGCTCCGCCTACAGCCCTTTTTTTCCAATGCCTTCTTTTTTTTGTTTCGTTAAAAACATAAAATAAAAATAAAATAATTCCCTCTTTCTTTCTTTCTTTTTCTCCCTCCAATCCCTGGGAGTCGGGCCAACACTTTGGATGGCAAGCGGATCCTGTGGGAGCCTCAGTTTCCTCTCTGCGGTCGACAACGCTTCCCGCCTCCGCCGTCACCTCCACCCATTCCCGTGGTGCTCCCGACAGCCCCACTGGCTAAACACGTCCCCGCATGTGCGCCCACAGTTCTTGTATCCCTTTAGTACGCGGCGGAGGTGCCTATACATAGCGTGCCGCCAGCTCTAACACAAAGCGAAATTCAAAAAAGGGAAAGTCGCCGCCGTATAAACGCGGGAGAACAACATCGAGAAGAAAGAACGAAACAAGCCGCAGTAGCTGATCAATCGTCAGCCGGATCTTTTGCTCGCGAGTCGTCGTCCAGGTGGAACATGCTTTAGAGAGTGTCCGAGTGAAGAAGAAGTGTGGCAGTTGTGACAATGGGTTTCCAGTTTCCTACCTTGTTGGTGGTCGCCGTTCCCTGGTTACTGTTAATAGCAGCGGCCGCCGGACGCGTCGATGCCGCCCCGCCGACTTTGAGCGACGAAGAAGCCTTCACCAGTTCAGAGTACTACAGCAGTGTCGAGTCGGAATTGAACTTGGCGACTCCACCGCCGCCAGCCGTCCGTCTGGATTTTGTTTACCACAACTACGCGGCTCTGACGACTTTCCTGCGCAACGTATCCGCTCACTACCCGAGCCTGACGCACCTCTACTCCATCGGCCAGTCTGTTTTGAGTAAGTCCCTTTTTTTTTATCCAATACGATACATGACAAAAGGGCATTTGACAAAAGTTAAAAAAAAACTTCCATCGACTACTGTTTCGTCGGATAGAACGTGAATTATGGGTTCTGGCCGTATCATCAACGCCAGACCGGCACGTACCGGGCAAACCGGAGATGAAATACGTTGGCAATATTCACGGAAACGAGCCCGTTAGCAAAGAGATCCTCCTTCATCTCATACTGGTAAGTCTTGCAACACTTCCCTTTTCTCTCCTATTTGTGCCCGATGAATGGGCTTGGCCTCTCTCTGTCCTATCTCTGCGCTATCCATCCCATCGCTCATCACATCCCACTATTAAGCTATCTTTTGCGTGAGGATAGACGCGAATTCCCCGCGAGCCTTCTTTTAATTTCCCCAAACATGCATATTTTTTTGGTGTTGTCAGCGGCCTCCGAAATACGTAAATCAGAATCGCATCTCTCACGGCTGTTTGGCGAGCGCATACGAATGTATGTACTACATAACATTAAAAGAAACGACGGCGTAATTGAGAAAGTGCGCACATAACAAAATAAAACTGTTCCGTTCGGAGGCGATGAGGCGTACACAGAGGAAAGAAAAGGCGTAGTATATACATCCGAATGGTTTATCGATTTAAAAATTGTTTGATGGCGTTTTACGGCCGTTCATCAAACAGATCAACTTTTCTTCTTTTTTTCGGAGAGGGTGGAGGGGAACAAAACAACGGTCGATAGACCAATAGGCGATCCATATTTAGTGTCAAAAAGACGAGTGGCATTAAGCTTATATACGCCCCAGTTACAATACATCATAGTCCCTGTGGCGCGACGGAAGATATATACGTGATTGGGAGAATGGCGCTGCGTGACAGTCGGCTGTTTGCCCTACCGACTCGACCCTATTTGATCGCGTTATAGGAGCGACACGGGTTGTTGATTTTCATCCCCTCCAATTCCACGAGTTTTCTTTTGTTTATTTTTTTGTACCACCCTGTTTCTGTATATTGACGATCTGTCTCTCTCTCCCCTTTCTGGTGACTTCCTCATCTATTTGACCAGCACTTGGTGACGGGATACGGCTACGATCCGGTGATCACGCTTCTATTGAACCACTCCCGGATCCACTTCCTAGTCTCAATGAACCCGGACGGCTTTGAAAAATCCGTCGAAGGCACCTGCGGTCACGATAAAGGCAGGCAAGTTTCTGCGCAAAGCGGCTTTCTGCTTTGTCGGCACTGTCTTTTATTCACTCGTATCTTTCCGGCAAATTTTTTTGAGATTACAAGTACAATCAGACCGCAAAATATATAATAACGTCTTGTTCGTTTATCTGTCCCCCCAATGACGAAATTAGGCGGAATCAAAAGGATTTCGACTTAAATAGGTAATCGGTGATAATAATAGAAGGTTACTTGGGAAAAGGGGATAATAATGATCGATTTCCATCGATCTCTCGACAGAAATTTCCCTGATTACTTCCAGCACAACGACTGCGCTCTCCAGCCGGAAACCAAAGCCGTGATGGGTTGGATGGCGAACATTTCCTTCGTCTTATCAGCCGGACTGCATGGCGGCGCCTTGGTCGCCTCTTACCCGTACGAGAATCACGTCAACCGTCGTAAGTGCCGTTGACCGCGCCGTCAACGGATGTTGAGCATTCAACACATAACGAACGGCTATTCAGTCCATTGATTTGACGATGCCATATCTATTTATACATATACATTTTATGTATTCCCTCGGCGACGATCTCGTTCGATTCAGCATTGCACATGTACGAGCCAGAAGAAAATCCGACTCCGGACGACGACGTCTTCCGCCACTTGGCCACCGTTTACGCCAAGAATCACGCAACTATGTGGATGGGCACGCCTTGCAAGCAAAACATGGAGAAGTTCCCCGGCGGTATCGTCAACGGAGCCAAGTGGTACACGGTCATCGGTAATAATCATTGTCATTCAACATTTTCCTAGTCCATTATATTACGTACATACAAAGTAGCTAGAGAAACAAGAGCAAGAACAGTATTTTTAACGAATCGATCCCGTCGTATCGGCAGGTGGAATGCAAGACTACAATTACATTTTCCACGGAACGATGGAAATCACGCTAGAGGTCTCTTGTTGCAAACACCCCATGGCCTCTACGCTCAAACAACATTGGCAGGACAATAGGAAGGTAAACGACGAGTCAGCTCCTCTTGTTCCTTTTCTTTTCCCTCTCTCTTCATGCGACATCCAATGTCAACAGAGAGAATATCCGATTGTCAACGTTTCAATTTGATTATATTATTGAATCGCCGCCGCCGACGACGACAGGCTCTCATACTTTACATGTACGAGGCACTTCGAGGAGTCAAGGGATTCGTGAACGACGAAGACTCCGGACAACCTTTGCCCGGCGTCCAGCTGCACATTAAAGGCCGTGAACGAAGTTTCAACACGACGACTTTCGGCGAATACTGGCGGATCCTTCTCAACGGAACATATATCCTCCAGGTACCCGCCCATTTGCGCCCGAGACAGTCTGGTCTATTTTAAGACTCCACCCGTGGTGTCAGAGCAGTAGTTCCGGTAGTCGTACGTAGTATTTACATTCGTTGAAAAGATCGATATCCTCCCACGGGGAGCTTTGATTCCCAGAATAAGGCGCAATCCCGTCCGGCTAAACCTAAATAGAATTTATTGTAATTCAAAACAAACACAAAATTATTCTTCAAGGTATCGGCTGATGGATACGAGCCGCAGGAAGTGGCGTTCGACGTGATCGGAGACGAGGCGACGGAGCTGAACGTGACGCTGCGGCGCCTAGCGGTAAGTGTTTCAAGTCCGTCCCGCTCACAAGTCCCGCTGGTGTCGGGCAGCAGCACGGTGGAGGGCACGTTGACTAGCAGCATGATGACGACACTGGCGAGTCTGTCACCGACTGACGACGAGAACTCGTCCGGTGTAGACGCTAACCGTAGCACGCAGCATCCATCCAATAGCATCGATCCTAACCCGAGCATGCTTCCATCGACGTCAACGATGACGACGTCGACCCAACCGACTTCTGTCCAGCTGACCACTCCTGCAGCGACTTTTGTCAACGGCATCGTCGACGAAGAAGACGACGATGACGACGGTGACGACGGAGACGAGGAAGAAATGCCACCGGCTTACGAAGTCATAAGCAGCACGGCATCTTCCCACGCTAGATTCGGTGGCGGAATGACGATGCACTCCAGCCTTTCATTGACGACTTGCACGTTTGTCGTTTCCAGATTAATGTTGACTTACAGTCACTAAAACCAAAAAAAACACCCGCTCATAATCTCATCTCTTTTCTTTTTATCGGCCGGTTTATTCGGCTCCTTCTTTCTTTGACACTCACTTCAAAAACGGTTATACGTATATATTCGCGGCTCTACGGGGTCCTTCTATATACCTACCTTTTGCTCACATCCAAACGTCTTCCATTTCATCACAACGCGCGCGCGGATACGTTCTAGGGCTACGAGGGTCCTTACCTGCACTCGACCAACAATGTTGCCGCCCGAACGACGGGACCTACCGGGATTTTACTCCATTTATTACCTGCCGGTCTTCTTTTGCTGATGATGCTGTTCATATTGTTCTAACAACTTTAAAACTAAAAATGTTTACTCGGGAAAAGAAGAGAGAAAAAAAAGAGGGCGTCCAGGCCATTGTTTATTCACTTCTAGGCCTTAACCGGCTTTTACCATTTTGTACAATCAAATAAATACATCAAAATCGTCTGAGAAATGTATCAATATCGTTCACTTCCTAGAATAAGTTACGCGTCTTTAACTCAATAGAGGTGAGAGTGTGGAGGGGAGAGAGAAAAAGACGAGAGAGATGATGAAGAGCCAGCGCATAAAGTCTCGCGGAATGAATAGGAAACGTATAGATTTGATGGAGCGGAACGGTAGAAGAGGCAATCCAATCTCGGCTGGCGGAGCCTAAATGTCGGCCATATATGTGGGGTGGCGTGTAGGAGCCTACCGTAAAATATACGTCTATTGCATACAGGGAGGGATCTCCTTCCATATAGAGGAAATATATAAGAAATCATCATAAATGAAAGTAACGAAGTGGCTGTCAGGCAGATGGAAGGTGGAAGAATTCCGTGAGGCAGAGCGCCGCGGGCTGTCATTCCGGCCTATAGTGTCACGGGGATGTTGATCCAGTCGTCATTTCTCTTCTTTCTTTCCCTCAGTCGTCGTCGTCGTCGTCGCAGTCGTACTAGGACTATACATCCGTGCAGTCAACATGGCCGTGATTCCCTTTGGAGATGGTCGGGGGAGATGATGGGCCCGAGACAGCGCGTTACAGATAAAAACAAGAAAGCTGCTGCTGCTGTGCTGCTGCTCCTGCTGCGGCAGCAATCCCCTCTTTCATCATTCCTTTCTAGCCCGTCTCACTCTATATACTACTCCTACACCAGAGTCGTCAGTCGTCTTCAGCAGTGGCGAAAGAGAAGATTACTAAGCCGAGAGAGAGACAGAGAGAGAGAGAGAAGGAATTCTCAGTTAGACTTTGTTTCCAACTTTACCGACATTCCGTCGAGGATTTATGGAAATGATCAACATTCCAGTATCAGTGGCGGCCGTGCGCTCTGGTGCGGTAGACGGTCCAAGTCAACTGTATAAAAGACGTTAAAGGTACCCTCCGTGCTCCTCCGTCGTCTTCCCTGAATATAGAGTTCATATACGGTTCCTAGCGACTTCTAAAAGTCAATCAAGCTGAACAGACAGCGAGAGCAACAAACAAAACTTGTGGGTGCAGCACAGAGCCGCTGCTGCCGCCGCCGCTGCTGCTCGGTATTAAATATCAAAGTTTTAGAAGGCAGGCCGAAGGGGGAGAGTCTTGATCAATAGGCGGTGCGAGCATAACGACTTTCTCTAGTGAATCTTTGATGACGACAACGAGCTATAGTCGCTCGCACGCACCCACCAATGATGAGCTGAGACTCCGATTGGTTTCGCGCTGCGGCGTTGGCGGTAGGACGGGGGAGTACCGGATGAGAGAAAGACTTTGTTGTCGTTCTCAGCGTTAAGCCTCGCTTTTCTTTTCTCTCGACTTCTTTTCTCCTTTTACTCGCGTCGCTCTGCGATCGTCTTCTAACGATCTTCTCTAGTTCTCTCGGATAGATTCAAAGACTGTCGCCCTGCAGGCTCTCTACCACCCGTCTCGGATGTCTGTAGCCAGCGTACAAACAGTGTTTCCAATCCAATTAAGCGTAGAGTGAATGAGCAAACAATCACAACCAGCCGTCGCGCCTCAAAAAAAAGGACTACGCTAGAGTATAGGCTGCGACGGTTCAATCGCTCTCGCTTTCTTCTCATCCGCAGCAGTCGCCGCCGGTGCTGCGCTCTTCGTCCTCGTTATATTTCACAAACACACAACTACAACCAACTACAAACGCTGTCTTATTTGTTAAATTTTACACAAACGAACAAGGAGGCGAACAAATGCCTGGCTGGAAAAACAAAGTGTTTTCCAGTTCGACAACAGCGAGGTATGCTCCGGAGCTAGAGAGGATCGTTACGCTATCCTGCCATCCGTAACGCCTTCATCTATGGAGCTTTGAGATGCAGATCGGCGGAAACAAAAGTAGAGACGAAGGGAGAGAGGAATCAAACGAAACTAGTCGAGTCAACAAGACAAGGCTAACAGCCAACTCGATCCTTTCAATCCTCCAATTTTTTTTTTGTCTTCCTTCCTCCCCCGTCTCTCTCTTCTGGTGTAGTGCGGTACTTGTTTCCTATACTAGTACTCCCACCCCGTTTGATCCTTTGGGGGCTTTTTGCGAACCCATCAAGTTTAATCTTGATGGTATTAGAGTTTTTTTTCTCTGTACTTTGCATCCACCAAAAGTAAGTCGATCGACCGAAAAGTTCAAACATCAACACTCACTGCGCAATGTACTGTACCCTTATGAAAAAGGGGAAGATGACAGGAGAGCGCTGAGAAAAAAAACTATCGGGCTTTTGACATTTTTTTTTTTTTGAACGGACAATCCCCGGAGGAAGAGGCGACGACATCAGCAGAATAAATAAAAATAAAAAAACGCCGTGCTCCAAACGCGCTCGGTGGCGGACGCGGAATCTGCTGAATACATTACGCACCAAAGCGCGGGGCCGATGGTGGCGCGGTGGAATATACCATCCCGGACGACTCACTGAGAGTAGTAAAGAGAGGAGCGTCGGCCGTTTGAATAATGCAAACGGGCGGACCGCAATTGAATCAACGGGATCTATACAATCCCTTGTTTGTCTCTTTTTGCCTCGACGTCTCTTCTATACTCTTTTGACGTCCATCGCCTATATACTCGCTCACTCGCTCTCTTTGCCGACGGCACGCGCCTAATCGGCTTTTGACGAAGCCGTTTCAAAAGAAATCGCAGAAGCAAAGGAAAAAAAGGTGACATAATCAAAGTAGCTGACGCTGCTCCGTCGATTTTTTTTGGAGGGGAGCTTGTTCGATTCCGTACAACAAACGGCAGCAGACTCGTCGTCCTCGGTGATTTCACATTGAAGCGATCGCACACGAATTACCAAACAACTACGAAAAAAAACGACTGGATAGAGGGGGGGGGGAGAGAGAGAGAGAGAGATTTATTTCATCCCGGATGAATACGTCGAGGATTTTTTATTGTGTTCCGTAATGTTTTTCGGCATTTTGGGTGTGTGTGTTATACGGCTTTTCCATATTTGTATTTTTTCTGGCGTTTCTTCTGTTGTTATAAATCCATAAATGGTCCTGGTCTATACGCTGGAAGAATATATCTATGTATCACGAGTTCATAGGGGGGGATTTGCATGCGAAAGAGGCCTTTGTGTATGCTGCAGCCGTTCCCCAACAACAACAAACTAAATTACAACTTTCCTATATACTATATTCTACTCCTCTCGTTTGTTGTATAAAAGAAGAATTACGTCAGGAAAGTGGAAAATCTGCTTAGCCCCAGAAACTCTTCGAGTCGGAGTTCTCCGAGACACTTCTTGTTTTAGATTGATATCAAAGCGGAGGCAACTTCTGCTAACTGGCAGCAGCAGTCGGTCGGTCGACTGTATAGGTAAATTAAAGAGAGAGAGAGAGAGAGAGAGAGAGAGAAAAAAAGGAAACTGGAGGAATGAGAAAGTTGGGCGAGTTTTCGATGCTGATGCTCACATAACGCGCTCCAGCGAGCCAGAGATAGCGCAATGCGCTCCGGAAGGTTTCAGTTACTTCCTCTCGCATTGCGAGCCAACTACCGGACTGCCACACCCTTGGGCTGCTGCTCTCTGTTGTCATTCACTTGTTTTCTAACGCGCTCTACGCGGCCTACACGATGCGCAGCGGAAACGTTCATCAAAGAGAGTTCGAGAAGACACCCAGCAAAAGGGGAAAAAAGAGGAGACTACACAACGGTCAGGTGCTGATGATAAGAAAATCGGGCACCACGTCCCTCCTTTAGCGGATCGGATCCATTCAATCAAAGTGAGAGAAGGGAGCCCGACGAATCTGATGGCGTAGTAGGACCATGCTATATATGAAGGCCGAGAAAAGAAACAAACGACTAGCTCGTCTTGATAAGGTATCTCGATGGCCCCAAAAACACGAGACTGACCATCAAAAACCCATATATGTAGGCTGGCTCCCAACAGCATCAGCAGTCGTCTTCATATGGTTCTTCTTCTCTATCTAATACGTTTTTTTTTCTTCCTCCTCCTTCTTCTCGGCCCAATGGAGAGGCCCAGTGTGCTGCGTTTATTGATCAATCTCGTTGTAGACTTCTCTCTTGGTCTTCTTCTTTCTCTTTTTCGTTCCTTCTTCTGTTCTTCCGGTTTTTCTTCTTCTTCTTCATCTTCTTCCGTATTATGGCTTTCCCATCAAGACGCCACTCTAGCGACCACCACCCCTCGTCTTCTTCTTCTGTGCGGGCTCTCTGACCCTCTTACTTACTCTGCCGGGATCGCCGGCTTCTATAAAAGTTCCCGACCGAAGGGAATCCCTAGCCGAGTCATCACAGTGCATCTGTTAGCGCGTGCCTCTCACAACCGCCGCCGCAGAAGCCGATCTTTTTGATGTCCGATTCCTTTAACAACAACAGCCTCGCCAAAAAAACAACATTTGTAAGTCACTGAGAATGTCTTTTGTTACCTTATTCATGTTACACTCCCCCCCCTCCCTATCGAGGAGATTCCCTTTTATTGTATAATCGGCCAAAGAGACTTGGTAGTAGTAAGGTACAACGACAAACACCAACCCAACCGATATAGCTCCTACTAGTGGTACCCGTACACTCTCAAATAATCATAACCGTCTAAAAAATACGTTGACTTTTTCTTCTTTTTTTCCGCCCCTTTGCCCATTTCACCCGACTCCCCCTCGATTCCGGAGTCCCCCGCATCTGATACATAGAGAGTAGAGAGTTCGATAGTCAACAGCTCAATCTGGTTATGATTGAATTTTCGTTCGATGTCATATCGATCGCCGAGCCATTTATCTTCCTCTTTTTTTTGTGTGTTAGCTTTTGCCTTTTCTTTTCTGGATTCATCGTAAGGTTAGAGGCGTTCTAGGCACGCAATAATGCAATCTCATGCATGATGGGTCTCTCCCCCCCACCCTCAATCCCTCTCTTTCTCTCTGTCGCTCCCCATATAACAGCACACTGATTTTCATCCCCTCCTACACACATCACCCTCCCCTCGTTTACTGGCGACTCTGTCTGCTGCTCTGCGAGCTCTTTCGGGGCCACAGCATACATGTAGATGTATATATACGTATATATATATATATGATATATTGACCCGTGCTAGCAAAGCAAGCACAGCTAGAGAGAGAGAGCTAGAGAGAGACTAGGAGGACTCTCTGGGTTGCTGGAGGAGGGTTGCTGTTTTTCCGTTCGGGGGAGGGAGGAAGAAAAGAGACGAACGACGACGACGTAAAAGCCAGCTAGCAGCTAGACGAACGAAGGAGGAGGTAGTATAAAGTTAGAGGACGGAAGGGGAGACGGGAAAGTGCCGTTGAGAGACGGGGCTCAGTCGGTCGTCGAGAGTTGGACGAGTCACAAGCAGGGTCGTTGCTTATTGCCAGCACAACGAGCGCGCGCGGGACAGGTGTACCGTTAACAACAGACGTCGTCGACTATTTACCCCAACCGGTTGTCTAGTTTCATTCGGCCTTGGATAATTGTACCAAACATTCAACAGCTAATGTCCATCGTCTAGCCGAACGTCGCAACAAAAAAAAAAGCAAAAGAAAGAGAGAGAGAGAAAAAAAAGGGTCTGGAGAAATACTTACCTAAACCCCTCGAAACATTCCGTTCCTTTCGTGGTTGGGCGGAAAAGGGACCCGGTAACCTTTTTCAATCGGCTCATTTGCGTAAAGTGGTTAAGGGCGTTTCTCGAGTCTCGCAAGTCGCCAAGAAAATCCGAGAATGTCACGAGGAACAGGTCAGTATCTCGAGCGGTTGGTGTGATGATTAGCGACATGTTCGATAACTCGTTAAAATAAGTTTGTCGTCTAATACGATTCAGAATTTTTGTTGTTTTGTTTTTTTCACGCGTGTTATGTTTTGTGATTCTGTTCTTCAGATCTCAGCTCAACGTGGGTGCATTATACGGGCGAGCCGATCGGGCCGGTCGGCTCGAACCGCAGCGACGGCCACCGAGTCAAATTGTTTGAAGAATCGGTGACTTTTATAGCCCAATTGCATCCAGAGGTATAATAAATATCTTCGAGAGTTAACTTGATGTAGTCATTGTAGTAATGCGATCGGCCCATAAGTTGGCCGTCGTTGGATCGATTGATCTCGTTCGATCAGCATTGAATCGTTAACTAACAGACGAAAAAAAAACTGTTTGCGCTGGTGTTGTGCTCTGCAGGATCACGCGGCCATGGTTCCGCCGCTTGATCGGACTTGGATGATTGGCAGCTGGCCCGTGCACGAGTACCAAATTCCAATCATAGTCGGCATCTCGTCGGGCGTGCTCGTCCTCCTGGTCGTCATCGCTGTGCTCGTCGCTTGGCGTTGCTGTCACATCCATCGTCTCCGCGAGAAAGCCTTTGGTAGACAATTCGTTTGTTCCGTCTTGATACACGCACGACCGACTTAACACTCGATACTTTGTCTCATTGTCTGTCCCGATTTTTGCCCACCATCCTTATAGCCATACACGCAGAAGGTGGACGAACGCCCGTCATTCATTCACCCTCAACCGGCAGGTAAGATCCAATTTGCTTCTCATTAATATCTGAAGAGTCTCTCGTCTTGAATAATGAATTTGATGTCCCGGTTCGGCTCTGCTCTGCTCGGCTCGGATGTGATTATTGGGCGCAGCTATCCATCGGTATTAGCAATGTCCGCATCGCCTTCGAAACCCAACAGTCCTTCACTCACTGGCCGGACTCAGTTGGCGTCCAATTCCTGCGAACTTGTCCGACTGACGGCCGAAACTCCGAGCAGTCAGGTATGTTGTCAGTGAGTCTCTATTTGGATATTGGAAATTTTTCGCATTGATTGGATTCTTTTGATGCGTGATGCGCAGAGGAGAGCGGCAGCAGCGGGAGATGCTTCGGTGATGACGTCAATGGCGGCCGATGGAGATTTGCTGAAACAGGCGGAGCGTCACAGTTGCGAGGACATGTCACTGGTTGGTTGTGGCAATTATATTGCCTTCGACATCCCTAGTTTCTACGAAGAATCTTTGAACACATCTTCTATGAGCGCATCGAGCAATGGTAAATGAGAAAACAAAAAGAAAAGGATAAAAAGAAAAAGAACCGGGCGCCACCCGGTTGGGTCGCGCTGCCCCAGCTGTGTATGAACTGTTGCGAGCATCGGCTTCCTGTCGGTGTCCCTTCCCGGTCCCGTCTCTCTCTCTTGTGTTATTTCGAATTCTGGCGTAAACTAATTCAATTTTCAATTCCCTTTTTTGACATCAACGCAGCTGTTTTGGACGTCTCTTGGTCGACTGGCGACGGATCCCTCAACGAGCTCAAAACTCGCTCGCTCCCCGGCTGGGCCCGCAATAAAGGATCAGTTCGAGCTGTCCAGCAAAGCAATCGTCCCGTCAATGCCGCCAATAAGGTAGTCCTAGTATTGTACAGGCTCTCTAGATGACAGATGGTTCAACATCATCCATCTTATATCTTTAATTTGACATTGGGATTTTCATTTTGAAAAATAGGAGACGGGCCGTAGCGTTGCGCAACCGGGCTCGAAGAGGTCTTATCACGGTCTGCGGCACGACGCAGCTGCTCTGATTGCGCTCAGCAAGACGGCAAAGACGGAACAACACGCCAACGCCAATGGCAATGCTGAAGTGCTTTCTGACCGCGTTTCCCTGGTCGGCCACAACGAAGCTGTGATCGTTTTCAACGAGCGCACCGCTCTCTAAAAGACCAGCTTCCAAGACTCGTCGACATCAAATAGCTCTTATTGCTGCTCCCCATTGAATAATTAGGTCCAGAAAAGGAAGACAGGAGATGGAAATCACGGAATAGGAGGAATGAAGCCCAGCAGAGAGTTTGAGGGTCTGGAAATAGCTCTGCGACTGCCGCTGCCCGTGCACAGTATATACTACAGTATGATAATGATATGTGTTTTAAAAGAAACAGGAACCGTTCGTCCCTTTCTTTATTCCTTACAAGGCCATATATATATATATATCGCGCCGAATTTCTTCTCTTTCTAAAAATCATATACAATGTTGATATCTCTATAGTTATCCCTCACCATTTCGTGTGTCCTCGTCCCCATAAGAAACAAAAAATTGTCTTTTTCTCTTTTCGCATTGTCATGTTTGTGTCTCTCCTTCCTTCACTATCATTTTTTTCCCCCCGATGTTTTGTCACTGTTTTTACATCGTTTTATATACATACAGATTTGGATATACACACACAATTAGATGGCTAGTTGTTTGGTCTTGTCGTTTCGGGGGAAATTGGATATCTTTTGAATAATATAAACAGCGGAAAGACGATATTGATCCGAAAATTGTTTCACGACTTTACTCTCTCCATAATTGCTACGGCGGTACGCGTACAATATAGGTAGGACGGAACGAGAAGGGTGTGTCCCCCCCTGTTTCTTTCATAATGTCCATCCCCCTATTGTTCATCTGGTAAACAGTAAGGCATCAGAATAAGGGTTTGCCTTAGGAGTTGGTCGGGCGATTAGTTTATGAACGCCTAGAACGCGCGCACACGACAGTCCCCTCGTGATAATGACGAGTGAGCTGCTGGGCGCTGGCTGGCTCTTTATGACTCGCCGTCCTTTACCCCTTTGCTTGCTTGCCATTCCGACTCCTCCTAATGGATCTATATGACGACCGGATGCGTTCTTTCTATCATTTTTTTTTGTTTCCCTCCCATATTTCTTCCTTTTCTTATGGAAAACGAGAAAGGGGGAGATTGAGAGAAGGAGCGGTCGATTCACGAAGCTCGACGCCCGTTCCCAGCTTGCCCGTCGGACCGGTAGGAGTCGCGGACGTCTTCGTTCTATCCCGACGTCTTACACGGGGATCTTGCAAACTCAATGGGATTTGTACGTCCCGTTTCTCTATGGGATTGTCGGCGATCGTGTCGCTTTAAAACGCAGTCGAGTCGTCCGCATCCAGGGGGTAATTAAAACGAATAGGAAAGTGCGGAATTAATGTTTCACCCTGTTAAAGCGGATATAGGACGAGACGGGAAACAGTGGAAGCTTCTGTGGGTTAATGCACTACGAATGCAAATCATAATAACAAGACTGTTAAGCAGCTCACCGTTGCGATGAAATGGAAATCCCTTTTCAAGCAAACATTAAAACAGTTCCAATGAATTATGAATTTCTTTTAATATGTAGAGACGAGCAAACAGAGTCTCTTTTCAATCATGTGATTCGCGGAATCGTTGATCTCGTTTGTTGTCGGAGCAAAGGCCTCGAATGTTTTGAAATAACTTATTAATAAAAAGAAAAGCGTAGGTTGCGTTAGTTCGTTATTACACGGTTCCATAAATCTATCTCGAGCATGAACCTCTCATATCGGACGTGTGTTGGTACTCGGATAATATCCCCCAGAGTATATAGACTACGCCGCCTACGCGCAAGGAACGACGTCGTCGTCGTTAAAGAACAGTTTGTCAAACTTTTAGCATCTTGGGTTTATTTATTGCTAGTTTGGGCTTTAAATCTGTCTCAGTGTATTAAAGCATCTCGCCAAATGATGCACCGTTCCCCTTCACGAACGAGACGTTAATTCAGCCAATTACAAACAAAGTTGATGACTTTGGCACACAATGGCGCCTCCCCTTATACGTGGGCAGGAGGGGGAGGCAAGTTGATATTTTCATCAAGTCTACCTTTTGTTGCAGGACTCAACATTCCGAAAAGCTTAGGCCATTGTTGATGCCGAAGCTGACAGTCGACCACCAGTGCGGTGCCCCTTTCAATCCAAGTTGCATTATGGAAGGATCGCCCTGCCGCCGCTGGTTATTATTGATCAAAATGCCCCGGCCTGGCCGCTGGCTGCTGTCTCCCCTCTCTTTGTCCTTGCGACCCTTTCCCTTGATGATTTCAATTAGAATACTGGATCGACCAATTTGCAAAGTTGGTTGCACTAGACTCCGACCATAAGACATTCCTCCCTTTCGCGCGCGGAGGAAAGTCGAGGTCGGCGGAGGTCTCAGCCGCCGAGCGAATTGATTCTCATTAAACCGGGCCAGAGTCGCGCGGCTGTGGAAGGCACGACCACCTGATACCAAACGACGAAAGGATTTGGTCCGCCATTCGACCCGACAGCTCCTCTACGAAATAATGAGAAAAGTCCTTTCTGTGACATTTTCAGAATTGCTAGTCCAACATCTTCTCATTTTTTAGGAGAAAAACAAAAATAACAAACAATCCCGACGGGACAGCTCGCAATGCGCAAAAGACGTCACAACATTTCGTCCCTACAAGAAAAATCCATAAAGAACATATGGAATGTAAGCTCTTAGAAGGCAAGTTGTTGAAGAGGCATCGTTCAATAGGTCCGAGGGAGCGAGAAACAAAGCCATGGGAAAACGACGACAACAACGAACAGTGGAAAGCAATCTTTTAGTCCGTTGACGGACATCAGTGAGCGAACGACAAGTAAAAAAGGTGGACCCAAAAGAGTAGGAGCCCTATCCGTTTTCAGATGTCTCCAATACAACAACAATGGGTCAAATAAACAAATCGAAAACTAACCTAATCAAAAGGAGTCTGCCAATCCACCTGAGAGATCCACGTACCGAGTATAGCCCGCCCATCGGATGGAAAGAGGGCCTATCAAACTGGCCGAATCGATCACGACCCAACGCCTTGCCCATCTTGCCGGGGTAACCTGAGTGACTAGGTGCGTCACCTGTAACTTTATCTTTGATGTCAATGATGGCCCCCCAGCAAAACGAAGTGAACAAAATGGATTCAGAGAAAAAGAGAAACAGCATCAGAAATAGGGAAATGGAAAGAGAATAAACAGAAAACGGTCCAATATCGTTTCGTCGTGCAGCACTTGAACGCAGTCCAACGAGTCAGACGAGTAGAAGCAGCAGAGCTACTACTACCATGATCGTATAGCAGCATTCACTATACTCGTCTTCTCTTGATCTTCAAATCCGACAAAGAGGGGCAAACACACAATAAGAAGAAGGAAAAAAAAACGGAAGGCAAAAGAGTTGGGATGGGTGAGCGTCAGTGAGCATCAGAGATCGATGGCAATCACGTAGATGTAGCAAATACAGCGGCTCCACGACTCGAGAAGACGTACACCAAACACGACAGAGTAGAGAGCCATCTTCGCTAGTGCAGTATTTAAAAAAAAAAAGAAGAAAAGGAAAATAAAACGTCGAAAAAAGGAAAATCAAGAGTAGACTCTGAGATGTGGTGGAAAGAAGCCCTACGGGAAAGCACGGAATAAAAGCGTCCGACACGACACGATTCCGCCATCGCATCATGGCGCCGTAACCGTAAAAGGAAGAAAAGTAAAGAAAACACGAAAATATACAAGTAAAGGACTCGCCTGTTTATTGACTTTGCTTTTTTTATATATACTTATTCTTTCAATTGGCGTCGCGAGCGAAAAAAAGATCTTATTTTTATATGTAGAAAGCCGGACAGGAGAGCATCCTTATATATCCCGCAAAAAAAGCGGGGTAGCGGCCCGTCGTCGGAGCCATCAATACCAGACCAGCTTCCTCTGCCGCTCGAGATACCGACACGGCGCCATCTTTTGAACTGTCAGTGTGGAGAGAAAACGAGGAAGGACGAAAAGTAAAAGAGGAAAAGAGCGAGAGTGTATAAAGGAACCGAGAGGAGCTCTTTACGTCACCGACCAACGCCCAGGGAGGCCATCATCCATCTCGTTCTGGATCGTTAAATGCCGGCGATTCGATTCACGAATCATTTTCTTAACGGCACATTAAGCCCGACCCCAACCAAGAATTGCAAGTGATGGAACTCCTTCAAGTTGTCGCCATTCTACCACTCCACCCTCGGCTCGACATTTCCAATCTGTTAATGTATCGACATTTCCCGAAACAAAACAAAAAAATTGAGTGAAATGAAGCAACGTCCGTCTTGAGCTCCATCACAATTTGTACATCCTCGTTGACAGCAAAATCAAGAAAAAAAAAAAATAATAATAAGACATGCACGTTTCACAATAGGGGAGAACCACGGGGGGAGAGTGAAAAAGAAAACAGTTGGCGGTTTGGATGGAGGATCGGGATTCGTGCAGTCTCGTCGGTGACAATCCATCATCGATAACACGCGCAACATATACAACTGTTGCCTCCGCACATGAGTGATACAGTAACCAACGGACTGGGGGAAGTTGGGATGAGGAGGGAGTAAAGAGAGTAGAGGAAAGCACGGATGGAGGAGGGCATAAAACATATTTCGGCACGATACACACAGAGACACGCAAATCCATTGGGCCGTTTTGTTGTTGGAAACTATTCGTCTTTCTTTCGCTTCTTCTTTTCATTTTCGACGACTGGGAGAAATCCAAAAGCTGGGAAGAGACAGGAGGGCGAGAGAAAAAACAAACAAACAAAAAACAACCAAAACAGCTGGAATGGTGACAGCGAGAAAGAGTGTGGCTGAGAACGGCGCGGCTGGATTACATTTTGCCCTCTCCCCATGAAAAGAAACTCAATGTAACATTTCAGAGTTGGAAGAGAAAGAGAAAGAGAGAGAGAGAGAGATCCGCACCGCATGAAGAAATGGAAGATGTTGATGAATACAAAATAGAATTCAGTTTACTCGTGAAAACTTAGGAAGTATGTAGCACCCATTACCCCAAATCGGCACAGCCTTTCGCCTACTCCCGTTTTGCGATGCGGCACCCAACACCTTGTACGAGTCCAAGAAATATTCCGTTCATTTCCACCCAAAAAAAGAATCGTCCCAGTGGACAGCACCACGTGAAAGAGAGCGATAACGAGAAAGGGAACCAATTCTTTCTTTCCTCCCTCTTTCCTTCTTCTCTCCTCTCTCTCAGCGTCACCTAATCTCGTTTCTAAAAGTTCTATAGCAAACAATTTCGTTACCACGACGACGGCCTCTACTGCCAACACCCAGACGGGAAACGTGTTCCTCTTTTTCCCAGAAACGAATCTTCCCAACGACAAAAAGGAAAAAAAAAAAACAAAGAAAGAAGACGGGGGCCGAGGAATCGGAACGCTTAGAGAGACCCTATGCCCTTTGAGTGTGCGCCGCCGTGCGGGAACGGACAATCAAGATGCCCTTCCTTCTTTTTTTTGCCATCAAAAGTGATGGAGAGGAAATCAAAGAGAGAAGGGCAGCTGGGGGCAAGAGAATAAAAAATTAGATGCGAGTCTACATCAACGTAGACCGAAATGAATCATTTAAAAGTAGAAAACCAAATCAAAAAGCGCAGAGAGAGTTGGGAGCGAGAAAGAAGGGAACGGACTGCCACGAATTTTCGAGGTCTGGAGGAGAGAGCTATTGGCGGGGAAGAATATTCTTTCTTTTGTTTTTGTCTTTTTTTCCATTTTTTTTTATTCAGGGAGAAAGAGAGAGAATTATGTGGGATGGAATCCTTCTAAGATGAAGCGGCAGCAGCTCCGTTGGCCGCGATGAGAGGTGACGGATCTTCGGCTCTCTGATCCTCCAGTCGTCCCGACTGCAATCGCATGATCAACGAAAAGAAATCTTCGTCGGGCATGGTAGGTCCTCGATGTCTCCGCGGCGACGTTTCCGGTAGGGCACTACGCTGATCTTCCAGTCTGGTACCCTGCGATAAAAACACGAATCCAAAAGAGCGAAAAAAAAAAGGGTCAGACCGCAGCTCTTAACGAATCGAGACAATCCACGTAGAAAGGCGAAGGATAAAAGAGTCTTTACCTGACACCGCATAAGCATTTCGAAGAAATTCTCATCGGGCAACGCAGCCGCATCCTCGCCGGCCGGCTCGGAAGAAAGTCGGCGTAAAATATCAGGATTGGCGTTGTTGAGGCCGGGTAGACGTGGTAGGGACGCTCTCTGCTCATCCATCCGACGGCTCTGCATGCCGGCGATCAGGTCTAGTAGATCCTCCTTCAATCGGGACGGACTCTCTGCCGTGAAGGAAAGAGAAGAGACAAATAAAAACAGTGGAACGAGCGGGATAAGACCGTGGACAAGTCCAAGCTCTTCTTCCGTTTCCATGGAAAAGGAAACTCACCGTGAACGCCCGTTGGGAGTGTACTCGCTTGTTGGTTCTCCTTGTTGTCGATGATTGCCAGGGAGCAGCGCTGGTCGTCCATGCGTTTTGACTGGAATCGCGTGACCAAATCGAAAAAGGATTCTTCTTCGTCCATGGCGCCATCCCCGTTGGCCTATCGTCATCAAACCGTAACAGATGGAATTAGCAAGCGTAAATCCGCAGCAACATCGGGCAAGGAGAGAACATTCAGGACGTGACAGTATTGCAGACAGCCGAAGAGGTAGAGACACCCGATAGAGCGGGATCAAAGAGGATTGACACTTACAAACGAGGGCAGCATATCACGTTTAACCACTGGGTGGCCAGCGAGCGGTCTGGGCCACACAGCATCCATGTCATGCAGTTGCCGGCGTCCCTTGCCATGAAGATGTTTCACATCCGGCGTCAGCTGGATTATACACAATGTAAGCAACCGAAATGAAAAGGGGGCAAAGAAAAATAATGAAAAAAAAATGCACACGCCATGCAGCAGGAACTAGTATGCGGTTTTCGAGAAGATTAAGAATCTCGGTTAGATTTTCCCGCCTTCCCACAATCGTTAAAAATCAATATCGAAATCAAGAAAGATGGAGAGGGGAAAAAACCCGCGAGGCAATACGGAAGTCGTGCGAAAAGCGGCAGGGAGGGAAAAAACTTAGGAAAGCCTAAGCACAAAAACAAACCTTGAGCAAATCCATGCGTTCCATGCTTAACCTTCGCCTTGCCTTGCTATCTGCTCCGTAGAGTCCGTCGTCGTCGCCCTCGGATGCGTGGCCCATCGTAGAGTTGCCCATACAGCCGCCTACGCCGTCACCGTCAACGCCCAGCGTACGTCTCAGATCGGCAAGGTTCATCTGGGCCGTCGCCTCGCCCGTCGGATCGCCAATCTAAGGGAACGCGATGACGAAGACAATCACAAAGGAGAAAGGTCGGTCATCGCGTGCTAAAGCTATTGGGCCCGTTCGTGGCTCGCTTGATTGGTTCGTGTTTGCTCACCTCGCGGGATATTTCAAGGTGCCGCTGTGCGTAGTGCAGAGCCTTTTCGTGATTTCCCATGGCAGCGTGTGCGTTCCCCAAGCTCCAGCAAGCACGGCCTGTAGGTGACGAAGCAACCAAAATAAACATACAAATAATGTGAGTGATGACTGTCAGCAACGGAATAATATAGGATAACGCCGAAGACTAGGAAATAACGAGCTGCCAGTGTAGGCTGACGTTAAAGGGAGAAAAATAGATGATAAAGCATCCGAACCTTCTCCAACTTTATCCATGAGTTCTTCAGCTATACGCAAGTGCCGCAGGTGGTAATCGATGGCCGTGGGATAATCGCGCAGCAGCGTGTACGTGTTCCCCAAACTGTAACAAGCCTGTGCCTCGACGGCTCGATCTCCAAGATCTTGTGCCAAAAGCAGTGTTTTTCTAAGGGGCGAAAGAGAAGATTGTTAAATTCAATTTGAGCTTGTAAAGGAGTCGGGTGCCCATTATTCGTCAACAGATGGGTCCATAATCAGGACTCGCGTTGTTTGGGCAAAACTAGCAAAGGGGAAGCCGTCGTATTTACTTGTAGTGCTCAGCTGCCGTTTCAAACTCCCCGAGGAAGATGTGTGCATTGCCGAGGTTACTGTGGGCTCTTCTTTCGGCTGCTTTGTCGCCGAACTCTCGCGCAATATTCAATCGCTGTAAACGCAAACGAGATAACGTACAAATGGGTGAAAACTGAGTTTGCCAACACGTATAGCACGTTAGGGCTATAGATTCTGGTTTAACTGAGCCCCATTGACGGCTGTTTCCAGCGTCTAAGCCGTACGCCGAGATCGAACTTGTATAACTAGAAATGGCTCACCTCTTGATGATATTTGATGGCCTGCGTAAAGCTACCTAGAAGATAGTGTGTGTTGCCGAGATTCCCGCATGCTCGCCCTTGGGCAGCCCGATCGGCTATTTCTCTCATGAGCTCGAGATTTTCTCTTTAGACGTTAAAAAAATGGACGTTAAGAGCAACACAGTACGTTAGGCAAAAGAAAACTTACTCGTAGTAATTAACGGCCGTTAAGAGGCAGTTTCGTACGTCTTCTGGAAATTCTCCTGGATCCTGTTGACCCAGCCGGCCCAGATGTTTACCTTTGGCATGGAAAACGTTGCCTAAGTTGTAAAGCGCCCTGCCTTCTCCGACCTGGGGACAAAGTAAATCATTGTTTGTATTACAGAGAATTATGCGCGATAAAGAAGAAAAAAAGCTTTACTTTATCAGTCAGTTCCCTGGAAATGTCTAGGTGTCTTTTGCAACAGAGGACAGCTTCATCAAATCTACCCATGACTTTCAATGTATTGCCCAGGTTTCCACTGGCTTTGGCTTCACCCAGACGGTCTCCCATGGTTCTGTGGAATCACAAATAGCAAAGTAAATAATAAACAAAGTCCTAAACACTCGAAACAACATTCCAAGTTGTTCAGGCATAGAAAGAAAAAACAGAAAAAACTGGGTACAAAATTACCTGGCTAGAGTAAGATCATGTTTGTGATACTGCATGGCTTTAGTATATTCACCCAAGTAAAAATATGCATTGCCCAACTGGGAATAGATTGCGCTCAGAGTTCTTAAATCATCTGTTCCAGCCTGGATTGCAGCTTCGAAAAAGGCAACGCCAGCTCTGTGTAAAACCATGCAATTGTAAATGACATGAACAGCTTGTCTCAGCAGTGTTGGGCGTTCAAGATGAGCTAGGTACAGGGTGTCTGTTTCAACTGACCAAAAGCCCATCTTGAGTAACACAGCTGCTAGACACATGGACTCAATGGTTTTACCTGCAATCACCAGCTTTGCAAAGACGCTCTCCTTCTAATGCCAATTCAAGGCAAGTGCTGTTATCCATGTCTGTCATGTTGCCGAACTGACTGTGTAAAGACTCAGTTGTGACTACGTTGACTAAGAAATATCTGATTTCTAATTCACCCCACTATGTTTGGGTATCTAAGACACTGCCCCAGGAGGACAAGCGTCAAGGAATGCCTTGACTTCACGAGACCAGCAGAACGACTGAGCGAGGAACGGGCAGTTCAAATTCGGGCAACTCCCGACAGAGTATTGATTGCCGAGTTGCGCGCGGGCAGACTCGGCACACTGGTTGCTTGCGTTGCTTGCTCGCTCTTTTCCCCCGAATCGAGAATAAAATATCTAACCCCGTCGTGTATGACAATGGCCTAGAATTCAAATCAGCATATCATTACATCGAACTCTGCAGCACGCTGATTGACCAACCTATTCAAAACCACGACAATACGTCCTACAATAATACAAGTCGCAAAAAACGCCTTGGCTTTCTTTCCACGCAACTTTCAGAAACGACCGTTGGAACAATCGGACGTTCGTCTGCGAACGTTGGAGACGACGCGCGAGACTACGCTGAATACCTATTTCGACTGCTCGTCCTAGCAGACGAGCACTATTTCGACTACTGCTAGAGACTGCCTAGAGTTGTTTACAATCTTCACGTGAAGGACCACAAAGAGATAAAAACTTACGACCGCCAGGAACAAACGTACGTCAAAGATGAATTTAACTACCTTGTGCTTACATCGATCTATTTCGTTGGTGTGCCGGCGACACTACACGGCGACGTCAGGAATTCCTAATATTTGTGAGTCCTCTGCTTTTCATGGCACGTTCTTATGCTACGAGATTGACTTTTCCTTTTCCTGAAAAAACGAACCATTCAAAGTGGATTGGCTCAGGCAAGATGGTCGTGATACGGAGAAACCCCAACCTTTATATGATGGGCACATACCCATCAACCCTCTTCAAAGAGCAATCCTTGCTGTGGGTTCCAGCGTTGTGTCACTGACAGATCCAGCTAGAGGAGGTCAGCATTAACAAAAAAGAGGACAAGAAGCTACAACTTTTTCCCTATATTGAACAAGTTTGCTTGATTAAAATAAAATAGATATGGTTGCTGTAAATGGGGAAAGTTCCGGTTACTATGCCCTCAAGAGGATGCAGAAGAAGATGCTGGAAGACAGCGAAGGACAACAGATTCTCCTGTAACCAGTGTGTGTGCCAGTTTGTAATCCAGATTACCACTTCATACAGTCTTATTGCCAATTAGGGAAAGGCCCAGGATAAACTCAACCACAATAGACATTGAGAAACTCAAATCCTACCCAGAAGGCACCTTAGGAAGAGAATATACTAAATTTCTAGAAATCAATGTAAGTTGAGTAAAGTTATCTCTCAGCGGGCCCAAACCAGTTTGACCGGTTTAATGAAAATGACACGACAGAATGTCAGCCCGGACACAAGATTGCCTGTTCGTTTCATTGACGACCCGGACTTGGCTTACGTGATGCAGCGGTACCGGGAAACTCACGACCTCGTTCACACTCTTTTGGGGATGCCAACAAACATGCTAGGTCATCATCTCATCGTTACGGTTCTGGCGAGAAAACTTGGTCGTCAACGTATTTTCTCTTCTCTCTCTCTCTCCCTTTATACAGGAGAAGTTGCAGTCAAATGGGTTGAGGCGTTGCAGACGAGTTTGCCTATGTGCATAGGAGGTGCCGTATTTGGTCCCGTTCGCTTGAAGGCAAAGTAAGTAGAAGTGCTTAACTCTTGCAACTCGCTAACGAAAAGGCAACACGAAACTGTTTTTTACCGAGAACTAGCACCGTTGAGTAATCGAATGCCGAAGACGGCGGTGATAGGCGACTGAATGTAGTTTCAAATTGGATGACTTGATAAGATTATGGTGTCATTCTTTTTTTTCCGGGTATTTTCTGCTGTTTTGTTTTTTCCTTCTCTCTAATTCTCCTTTCAGCGCTATACACTGAGCCGCAATTGCTTTGTCCTCTCTTCACCAGACTAATGAGCTCCTTTTCCGTTGTCAATTATCGTGTTCGTGCAGGAACCGATCGACTTATCTGAGCAAGTACTTACCGTGGGCCATCCGCGTGGGTACGAGGAGCAGCTTCCTAATGAATGTCTTCTACGAACGACGATGGGAGCAGGACGTCACCGAGCTGCGTGACGAATTGAAAATCGAAACTCCCCCCGGGGTTTTATAGCCCCTGTCGCGGCGTCATACAGTTATGTAGAGCGTGCGCGCGGATGCAAAATCGGACGAACTCGGAATGTCCTCAAGACCAAGACGAAAGTGTATACTGTACGTAGAGGTAAGATAGAAGGAACTAAGAAGCCTTGGATGGACGTCACATCTTCGACGACCCGACGCCAATCCGTTGCGGATAGATCCGGTCCACCAACAATCTTGGATTTCCTTCTTCTTCTTTTTTTCTTCTCTCTCTCTCCCTCTCTCCTTTCCTTTTATTGTCTTATTCTTTTTCTTCTGTTGATCTTTCCTTCCTTCTCCTCTTATACTCCTTATACCCCCCCCTCTTTTTTCCGCTTCCTATCTTCCTATTCCTCTCTCTTTCCGTCTCTTGTGCCGGAGCCTCTTGATGCGCTCCTCAGCCGTCCTCCTTCTAATAGAAAAAGAGAATAGACTTGGCTTACACAATGGTCGGCTAATTGAATACAGCTTGATATATAAAAGAATAGATGCCTTATAAAGTATATGTTGCAATATCTTACCGCGCCTCGCAACTCTGCCTTTCTCCTTCCTTTTTTCCTCTCTCTCTCTCTCTCTTTCTTTCCCCTTAATTGAAATACCGCAAGAATCGACGGTTTGGTGGGGGCTCGTCATCATTGAGCAACGCCATCGACGAAGATCGAGTCAGGCCGTTGAGGCTTAGTGCAACAGAAAAGAGCCGTCGTTGACGCGCGCGCCGATCCCGCCCGGCACCAAGGACGAATCTGATCGACTACTACTACTGGCAAGCCGAACAGAAAATCAATAATATATATCACAAGCTCCTGACGACAGCGACTCCTCCGTTCACGCTTCCTTTCCTTTTTCTGCTTCTTCTTCTTCTTCTCTTCCTCCTCCTTCTTCTCCTTTTCCCTTGATTTCGCGTCTTCTTTTTCCGGTCTTCCTTTATTCAAACGGCGAAATCTCTGGCGACTGTCGGCGTCTCTCCGACCTCCCGAGAACCAACCTCGAGGCGCGCCAACGAGTGGATGGCACTACTGTTGGTTATCGGGGCAACCTTTTCGCCTTGACCACACCGAACTAACACGATGACGAGAAAGAGAGTGCATGATGATGACAAAGTAGTGTTCTCTACTTTTTGACCTTTTCTTCTTTCGTGTTTTTATTTTACCTTTCTCTCTCTCTCTATTTTTTTTTATTTTTATTTTTATTCGACGCCGGCTCACTCCAGTCGAGTACCTACTCGGGTTCCATTTCCATCTATATTCGCTTCTCCATTCTCCGCTGTCGAGGTCCGCCCCTCATCTTTCTTTGTTCACCCGGTTGTCGTTTTACTGCAGTAAGGCCCTTGTCGCACGATAGGGGGGTATAGAGTTTACTCTCTGTCTTATACACAAGACGAAGGCGAGTGTATATAAGGGCCACCAAAGCCGACGAAACCGCCACACACGAGACAACAATGTCACATGAAGCTTTGTTCTAACCGCATGGTGCTTCGTCGTCGTCCTCGTCGGCGGCCAAGACCTAATACCGGACCGCCTCAATCAAGATGTCCCCTCTCTCTTTTGTTTTTTATGTTTTTTTTTTCTTCTTTTCTTTCGCCCTTTCCTCATCAGTCGTCTCTTGATTGTGATGTATGAAGACGTAGCGCATATTCTTGAATCTGGCCGGACTACACAAGACGGCCCAGTTCCTGTTCTGGCGACTCATTGACGCGATGGCGCTCTAATTGAACACTAGAGAAGAGAGAAGAGAGAGAGAAAGAGTGACCGAGAACCATAGAAAAGGTGGGCGGGAAGGAGCTTCTTCCCTTCTTGTTGCCAACTTGCGTCCACTTGCGCAGATGAAGGATTCTTGTCGGATTGAAAATACGAATCAAGACTCTGCGGGAGCACGCGTCTGGTATATATTCGGCGAACAACAATGTTCTATTACTTACATGGATGCTCTGTTCGACGCATGTAATCCCGGATTGTTCCCTCTTTCTCCTCGTTCCCAATCGTCCCGACTGGCGAAGAGAAATGATTCAAGGAGGAGACAAGGCAGAGAAGAGCGTCGCATTGGAAGAGAAAGGCAGAGAGAGCGAGAGAGAGAGAGAGCTTTCTGGCTTCACTCCCGCCTATTTCGACGACGACGACGATGATGTTCTACGCCCTTACCTCCCCATCTCGTCCGCCAGTCCCTGCCTTTTACCGTTCTCCCAATTTGTCAATATTAGACTGCCATTGTTGCCGTTCGAGACACGATCCTTCTCGTATCAAATACACGGAGAACTATAGAAAGAACGTCTCCAAAGACACAAGCTATTACAGCTGATGACCGAGGAAGGAACGGCAAAGATGATTTCCCACCAGCCACTTTTCCCGCGCCACCGTGAATTGTAGATATATTCGCCGATCCTCCGCTCCGCTCTTGTGTCGACCGTCGGTTCTTCTTCTCCGACTTCCCCCATCCTTTGCGTGCAAATACACGGTGACATGAGTTGCTTTTTGGCAGGGCGCCGCCAACATCCCGGGCTCTGCTGGCGCTGGCGGGAGGCGCTGGCGCTGTCGGCGATACCCTAGCCGCAAACGTATAAGATAACACGGCTTCATTAACTACGATCGATCCACAGCCCTGGCAGAAAGTAAGGTTGTAAGGAGACCTGATACATATATATATATATATATATATACAGAGCGTATATACCTTGTATTCTCTTATATCCTTGCGTCTTTATCGCCTTTCAGCATCTCGGCGAGAAACGGAGAAGAATTAAGGAAAAGGAAAAAACACAACAAGAGCTGGAGGAAAAAGAAGAAGAACGGACGAAGGAAAACAAAAAGAGTTAGCGGAAAATGCGGAATAGCAGCTGCTGCATGCAAAAAGCTCCGGCTGGTGGGGAGTGAAATGTGCTTGGCGAGTTGAGTTTGACGTCACTGGTCTTATTGGTTGGTTTCTCTCTCGGAACCCCGTCCGTCCGTCCGCGCTTTCTGCGTAACGAGTCGTCGATTAGGATGCGCCACTCACGTCGCACACAACCGGACTTTTACCTGATATTCTCGCGGAAGGAGCACGTGAAGCTCTCGCTCTCCGTCTCGCAGACTCTTCTTCGCGTTTCCATTCGACGGCTCCGCAGACTATTAGAAATGCCACGTGGATTGATGCGTCCGGGCTCTAATCGGTCTGTTGCACGCTCCGCGCCATCCCGTATCAAATTCAACTCAAACTTCATTAAATAGTGAAGTGAACTCGACTGTGGCTCGGCCACTAGTTTGGACATCAGTTGACGGTCCTCCTCCTTGAGTTAACTATACAGTTCTCGGATAGATACATTCGTCATTATAATTCAAATTTTAGGAATTATTATTCAGAGAGACAATCGGATGAGGGAGAGAAACAATTAGTTGTAAATGAGATGACAAGAAGATTACGCGCCGTTTTCCTCCGCCGTCTCTTTTCCGACTTCAATAGAGATGTCGAGCAAAAGGGGAGGCAAAGACGAGCCCTGTCTAATCGACCCAGAGTTCTCAGTTGAGCGCCTTTTCTCCGACCAGGGGCAATTTTCAAGACGCCCCATGGATTTTAAGTGCAGACCTAGCTATCAGCACCCTGTTTCCTCCGTCTCTCTTGAATGCGTGATGCATGTCTGGCGGCGGGCGATTTCGTCGTCGTCGTCTTCTTATTCCTCCCTGTTTCCTGTAAGCGTCGCGTTAACGTCAACCGGGCAACTTTTTTTTTCCTCCTTCTTTTTCTTTCTTTCCTTTCTCTCGGCTCCCTAGCTCTCGGCTCGCATCCCGAGACAGAACTTGTGTCTGCGGATGGACCGGGCGTTTGTCCCTTCACGCAACAGGAGATTAGACGGAGAAGGAGGAGGAGGCCACTACCGGCGAGCTCCATTCCATCAAGCCGTTCTTTTGTTTCCTCGACGCGACGGAGAAACAGCGGACGCAATACTACTCTCCTCCTTCCTACTAGGGCGCGCGATACGCCCGGGCGACGGGGCGCTTTCATCTCTTTATATAACATATAGCAGCAGATTTGACATGAGGAGACGCCAGATCCTCTTAGCACTGTATTAAACGAGAGAGAGAGAGAGAGAACGTATATATACCCTCCTCCGTCAATGACCATTTTGAAAGCGCATTCCTTAACTGGGAATTCTCGTGCAGACGTGTTTATGTGACCCGTTGAACTTTCCAGACGACGCTCAAAGTGCCATAGGGGAGGAGCATCATCGTTGGTTACACTGATGCCCTAACTGCTCCAGATGGTCATTGGATTTGTAAATGTCCAAGTACGTAAGGTGCTACCGTACTATATTTGCAGTGTATGTATCTATGCACAATAGAGGAGAGAGAAGAGCCGAGAGAAAGGGCTAGTCGTGCGAACCGCCCAACTGCCCCGCCTTAATATTCTAGTGGTTTCCGACAATTAGTATGGACGGACGTCAAACTTTCAAGTGCGTCGTCACGCGCGCACGGATGGTGAGACAATTGGGCGCGGGTCCGGCGACGATATTTCAACCGGCCGTCACTTGCACGCACATCTTCTCTTTCTCGAGCGGCGACCACTTATGTATAGAAGGACGGATGGACACAAAAGGGGGACGGCCAAAAATATAATAATAAAAATGAAAAGAAAGAACACATGGAACGATGATGAAGGCCCAGCTGGAGGTGGCCATAGACCCACTTCAAACAATTTTGACGTTGACGATCCAAGTTCTTTTCTCTAAACCACTTTGCTCTCTCTCTCTCTAGAGTCGCGGGTCGTTGCTGCCCGGTCCCTCGTCGTTCCCTCTCTCTCTCTTTGAAAAGGGAATAATCGAACACTCACGCCGGCAGATGGGTTGATGGTGATCGTCCAATATTTGCGAAGCCCGAAAATGGGCCGAGAGGAACGTTGGAGCAGCAACGGCAGTCGAACCGGTTGGGGGATACAGCGGCGTATATAGCCGTCTATATATAGTCAAGAGGAGATAGTCTACATTGTCATCATAGTCGAGCGGGGTCAAACAAAAGCATGGCGGACGTCGAGAAGCAGCAACAGAGGCAGCGTTATATCCGCCGTTGCGCTTTCTTCGTGAGACCAGCGAGCTGCTTCTGCTGCCGACCGTCTACACCCGTGTTGTCGCCTTTTACGACGGCATCAAGAGAGAAGGAAGAAGAGAGGGAGTATAGGGAAAGACCTCCGCGCACTCTTATTCTTTTTATGAGACGCCATTCCCACTCAGAATATGGCGAACTCGATGGTTAGACGGGGTGGAACTGTCGGGTTACGAATGATAAGCTACTCTACTTTCTCGGCCAGAATGAAATATATATCGATTTTTTTTCCTCTCTCTTTTTTTTTCTTCTTCCTCTTCTTTTTTTCATCCGGTAACGTACGTATATATATAGCAAGAGAAGGCCTCGGCTCTGTAATTCCACATATCTACCGTCACTATGCCATTAGAGGGGCCTCATACTTGGCCATCCGGAGAAGCGACTTGGCGGAGAAGCATCTCGTCGCTCCGACTGCCTTTTCAGCTCCTCGTCAAATCCACTCTCTCTCCAACTCGGCAGCAGTGCAAACTACACTATACAACTGATGCTAGCGATCGGGAGCTTTCTCGTTTTCATATCTTTTTACTACTATTACTCCTACTACGTACTAGCCTACCCAGTCGTCGTAGTCTTTTTCTTCTTCTCTCATTTCATTTCAATGTTAGTCCGTCCATCTCGGTGTATATAGCGGCGCAGAGTCTCGACGTGTCTATGGTATTTCAGCCAGAGATATCTCGCCTATTCCAAAAATGTGATAAGATGCAAAACTGTAATAGACGGAACGCTCTTACATGCACTGTACGCCAAGACGACGGTCGTTCGCTGGAAATTTCATAAGTTTCTTGCGTCAACAGACAACTTTTGACCTTTTGTCTTCTCCTTAATGGGACTCTGGAAAGAATGTCTTGTGTCGATTACGATCCAAATTACACAACTCCTTTGGACGCGTAGAGAGTCTATAAAACGAAAATAAAACAAATGTCAGCTGAAATGTAATACGAAAGTAGACTGGCTTAAGCTAAAGAACAACTACATATTGTAGTGTCGAATATGTGTACAGGACTACCGAACCGCAATTCTTGTCCCATTGGTCGTGTCTCCAATGAGGGGGGTTTCGCGTCTACACAGACCATACATCATGTTACTGTGATATTCGACCTCTTCTGCTGTTCATTCGATCCCGGCCGTCGCCACCAAGAGCCCCATTGAAACCGCCTTTCAATTCTACCGTGGCTGCGACGACGGATGCGACGGATGCGCAGTAAAGGGAAAGATCTCTGGGATCGAAAAGGGAAAAGAGAGGGGAGAAAAAGAAAAGAAGACGAAGGAGAAAAAAAAAACAGGCCGTAATACATCATGCTTTATTATTATTCTCTCCGACTTCATAGCCGTCCTGTTCCGCTCTCACTCTCGACCGCCTGTTTTCTTCCACATACATCAAACTGTCGTAGAGACTGGCCTATATATAATAAAAATGTGGAGATGAGTGAAGGAGAAGCGGCAGTATTCACATAATACACATTAGACAGCGACAACAATGTACTGCATAGTAGAAAGAAGATCTGTCATGAAGATATTACTTTCTCCGTCATCAGCTCGAGGTCTGTTCTTTCATCTTCTTCCTCATCGTGTTCCAAGAGACCCCCAAAAAAAGTATTGCATCAGACGGGCAACAGAAGGAACAGTCCCCCCCCCTCATAGATCGCAATGGATGTGTATTGAGAAAGAAGAGACGACCCAGCTGCGCGCGAAACGTTACGTAGCTCGGCAACTGAAGTTGCGGCTGCTTATAGCTGGAAACCGCTGGCGAATAGAGAACACGCGGGCAAGAAGATAGCGAATAAAAGGAACTAGGAAAAAAAAAAAGAGGAAGAACCGCAGCTTCAGCTTTCGAGAAAGCTTATTTATTCGTAGAAAGAGAAGGCGGCTAAGAGGGTAGTCCAGAGAGGCGATCAAATGGCTATTTCAACCTCCGTGTAAGGTTTGAACATCCACCCCACTTGCTTATCAAAACAGTTTTTTTCATCATTTTATTATTCGATTCTTTTATATAAATATATAGAGTATATATCCCCTGTTTTTTTTTGTGTGTGTTGTTGTTGTTGCATAAGGCTCATAAAAAATCTGAAATCGGGTGGGACGCATTTTGGGTTGTAGAGTAGTAGAGGGATTCGGCTATCTTTTTCCCAAGAGCGAGGGCAAGAAACCCCCGTTGAATAGAATAAGGAACCTTTCGAGCAACAAAGAACTCACCCAATAACTCTTACCAGTAGCGACGTGGATAGCAAAATTAATTATTGATCGTGGAGGAGAAGGCCGCAGCCGCTGCCGCCACCGCCGCCGCCGCCGCCGCGTCGTATAAATATGTGGCGAAGAGTATTATTGCCTAGCCAACCATGCCAGTCTAAAGGATTTTGCCTCTCCTCTCCGATGCTGATTCCTCTGGCCGGAACACATAGTCCGTCCCGCTTCTTCCGTTTAGTTCGCTCGAGTTAATTTTAAACAAATAAACGGTCGTCGAAATTGGCCGAATTGAAAACGTAATCAGAACTCAGAACGGGTAGGAAAGAGAAAAAGACTCGAGCACAAAAGGAGGAGACGCGTATATCCCAAAGGCTTTCTATTTTCAAGAGAAGAAGGAACAAAAAGTTCGGCAGCAGACACTAGAAACAATATTAAAAGACAGCCACCATCAAAAAATCAAAAGATTTCAATAGTTGTCTGCCTCCTTTGATGGCGACGTCCAAGGATGCAAGGCCGTTGTCGTCGGTAGTATTCATTGAAACGAGCGAAGTCGGCACATTTCACGGTGACTTGCACTATTTATGTAATAATAGCTGACGAGCCACGATGGATGGTGGAAGTGGAATAAAGATCGTGGCCGATGACTCGGACCGGTCTCTCCCCATTGGAGATCTCGGACTACTCTATTATTATCTTTGAATTCTTCTTTTTTTTTCTTCTCCCGAAACGATCGTTCCCTCTCGAACAGGAAATCAATATTGGACTTACTCGTTTTCAAATGCTGAATTCAGGCCCATCGATGCTGGCCGCCCTTTTGATTCGCCAGTGGGGTAGTGCATATATATATTGGCTAGCGGCGACGGGGGATTTTGCTACTGCGACGCTACGTAGTCCTCACTTAAGAGAGAGACGTCATTCAGCCTATAGATACACCGGGAGAACAGTGTTCGATGCCATCTCCAAGATCAAACGCGCAATTTTTGTGCCCCCCCCCCCCTCAAACTGGCGACTGGGATAAAAGTCAAGCGTGCGTTTGATGTCCGGCCGCCTCTTTTCGGGTCTCCACCCATCACCTCCGCTTTATCCTCGTTCCAGCGCCGCCCATCCCTCTTGTTCGCCGTCGAACTCTAAAAGCCCAAGAAGATATAATAGCCGCAGCCACATATCAGAAGCAGAAGCCGGATCGTATTAAGCGGAGGGAGCTTTTCCAGAAGAAAAAGAAAAAAAAGTTGATGGTGACATTGTCATATACATATAGACAAAGGATTCCGTGAATATATGTGGGAAAAGATATATAGAGCCAGACAAGCCAAAGTTTGCCGGCTCACAGTACCCTGAAATAGAAAAGTTCTACATGCCCAATCTAAACTTGTGTTTGGAATCGTCGTCGACTAACTAACTGTAGCAATCTAATGAACTTGCTGACCTATTTCATGTCGCGAAAACCTCCCGTCGCCAGGCGTGCAGGGACAAAATATACAACAGGCACGCGGCACCGCCCGTAGAGAATATTGAATTGAAAACCGCGACCTGCCGCGACCACTGTATAGTAAGTAGTACGTCCGACTACTTAGTTTCTATGCTAGGTTTGTCCTTCTTAAAACTGGACGAGTTTGTCTTTTATTTACCATCATAATACATTCATTTCACGACTCACACACACACACACACACACGCGCGCCGAGTTTTACGTAGGCCGCCCAAAACTTTCCCCTAGCAAAAACTTGACTCTCGGCTCTCTCATTTGCTGATCCGTATTTTGGAAAGGTGGAACTTGACATAAAAACAAGAGGGGTAGTACCATCTGCTGACGACCGCCAGTGATGGTGGTAAAGCGGAGTGCTTTCGCTCCGCTTCCCGTTTCTTCTTTTCCTTATTAGTGTCGTTTCCGGTACTATGGTGAGCGTCTCTTTGAATTTCCCCGGATGCTAATGATTCGCCTCTGATCTCTGCTTCGTTGATGGTTTTTTTTCCTCCTTCCGTCTTCGCGCTGTTTGCTATACTCAGCAGAATCCACCGGCAGCAACTCGTTCGTTATAAAAGTGTATATAAAGAGTGAGAGTGAGAGACTTAACTTAACTTTAGGCGACTATCCGCCCATCCGCTGTGACGCCTTTTCTTCGAGGCCAATTAGATGCCTTGAGCTAGGAATTTGTCGCCCTTATACTCCTGGACCAAACAAAGCTTCGGCGCCGGCCGTGTAACAAGTGTCAGTCTATTATGTTCGCAATAAGCCGGAAACTCTTTCAACAAATTACTTTACGAGAAGTAACTTCGGGGAGCCCCGTTCTACTTTTGGCTAACAACGTCAAGTGTCATCACAACTTATTCTTCTTCTAGATATTATAGATGTTGTAGCCCCCTTTTCCTGCCATTTCACGAGACTTTGACTGCAGTTCTCGACAATCTTCTTCGATTTTAAATTACATCTATTCTTACTTGCGCTAGAGTTTTCTTTTTCCCGGGAATTTCCAGAAAAAAGAAACTCTTGTCGGATTTGGATGGAAACGCGAACGCAGGAGATCGTTTTTGAACTTGACTAGGCAAAATCCTCCTGCATGCTACGCAACTCTTGTTCTCTCAGTGACTGTTGACGATCTAATAGGCCAATATATGCCGAGGAGAAAGTTGGAGCTAGGAGTTGCGAACTGGAACGGCGTTCGTGTGACGATGAGAAGAGAGCTGGCTGCTCCCGAGGGAAGAGTCTGATCATCCGACTCGGTTCCACCACACTGAGTTTGTCTCTTACTCCCTGTAGACTTTTGCCGCCGTTTATCTCTCTCACACTCTTTCTTATTCGTCGCATGAATATCTGCTGCGAAAAGCCGCCACGTCGCCCCGCGTGGCGTCATCCTCCAAGGCGACGAGCAGAATGATTTCGTCACCGTCGTCACTATCGCCCGTCCAAGGGAGCGGGTCTTCAACTGACAGCTGGCGAAAGCCGAACGAACGAATTCCGATTTCCAAAACGGAATATGAAAAACAGTTTCATATCATCAGAGGGAGCTGTTGAGCTCCTGATGATGAGGAGGGAAAAAAAAGTTATTGAAATGTTTTCGTCGCTTCGATCTCCTTTCGCTCGTTCCGCGCTACCGTTTTTCTGTCAAAAGGAAGGAGGAAAAAGGAAAAGAAGGAGAGATACAGGATATTTGAGATTCTCTGACTGGACTTTGATGAGAAGATCCAATAGAGCGTATAAATAGATCGCTGGTTCTAGATCTTTCATGAATACCAAGTAACTGTTGGTTTCATCACCAAGTCATTGCCGTTTGACTCGGCTTGTCAACTAAAGCGAATTGGCCCGGCGATGCGGTCCCATCACCTCACAATTTCTTTTATCATTTAATATAATAGTAAGTTTGCTTGCCGTTTTCCGTTTCAATTTGCTGAAGAAAAAACACATCAATATAAAAGTTATGGAAAAGAAAAATCGAAAGAAAAAAACTACAAGCCTACTATTTAGTGTACCCTATTCTGAACAAGTTTCCGGCCGGAGTTCGTCGGGAGAAAGTTTGCCCTTTCTCTCTGTTTCCTTTCGACGTTTTTTTTTTCTCTCGTCCTTGGTTCCTTGGCCTTCTCGTCTGGTTTCGTCAGAATCTACTAAACAAGAGCAAACTATTCACTCCCCGCCTTGATCAACGACTAGAGGAAGAAGAAGAAGAAGAGGGCGACGTCGACGAAAGAAAAAGAGCAGGGCATTCAATTTCACGAGGCTCTATATAGCCAAAGCCGGCCATGAATCTGCACTGATTGGTTCGTCAGAATGAAGGAATGAAAAACAAATATCGACTTTGTGTCGAACGAAAGGAGGAGGAGTGGAAGGGAGAGGGAAAGAGAGAGAGAGAGAGACACACATTGACGAGTTATGCAGAGGATGTTGCCAACCGAGGCGGAAGATGAAACTCTCTTAATTGTCTTTGTCTTATACGGAGTCGGCGCGCTGGCGCGGACAAAGAAAGTTGGTGGAGCATTATCTCGACCACACGCGTGCATTCGGTCGATGACGGGGATGCTGTTTTCCGGAAATGAAACAAAATGAAACAGACCAGAATCGCGAAAGGGACGCTCATTTTCGACCTTTTCGTCCCGTCTCGTCTCGTCCCCGCCAGAATAAAGGGGGATAGCACGCAGCAGGGGTGTGAGTGCTGGCCGCCGCGCGTTCTATTAGTTCCAGGAAAATGAGAAACATGGTCGGATGCGCAGTCGTTCCCAAACGATATCCCAGTCGTTTATTGAAGTGGACCCCAACGACCGGGACCAACAGGAGCGAACACCAAACACCCATACGATCCTTACGATATCTTTTATGTGTATGTTTGTGTGATATATGAAATAGAAATGAATTGTATTACGTGAGACGACAACGTGCTCTTTATGTGTTTAGCTCTTTTTGCGGGCTGCCCCCAACCTAATTGACCTTTTCCGCTTGGCGTCGACAATCCATAAAGGAAATTGAACGGCTGGCGACGGTTGGGAGTTAATCTGTCAGTGTCCACCACCATTCTCCCAAACCTTCCATTTGCAACGACATCACTTTGATGTGTGTTTTCCTTGGCTGTCCCGTAAAACGGCGGAAGAAAGTTATGTAACAAAAAAAGAAAACAGGGGAAAAAATAGAAAGAAGAGAAACGAACGGAGTTTACAGAGAAGCGTTTGAACGTAATGTCGTCCCTGTGGGTTTTAGTACGTGATAAACGCTACCGAAAGTTGCGCAGACTCTTTTGGAAAAGCTAAACTCAAGGTAGATGTACGATATAGTTTCTCTTATCATAGAGTTGTTTTCGAGTTATTCGTTACGCAAGTCGCTTTCCCGAGCAACGACATCACGAAACAAGAGTAAAAAACCAACTGATGTTTACAGCATTAATGGAATTGCAAGATCATTTCAAAAATACATGAGTTTGTATCATTTGAAGGGTACTAGGAAATAGGAATTAATAAAAAAGGTATAAATTTCCTTGAAACACTTAACGGTTTAAGGCTGTGGCAAAGACATGCACTCGGATAAAAAATGTAGAACAGTCCCGGCTGTGTTTCATAAGTCATACGATATTGATTTAAGATGGTTCATCGCTCCGCAACCTACATTTTAGAAATTTATCGCAGTTTTCAGTCATAACAACCAGTCTTCCTTTGAGATGCGACGTAGGTAGGTGCTGATTATCCGCGAATTCCACCTAAATATTTAGATGGCCTTAACAAGCAGTCCGCGAGTCAAGCAGGCCAAAATAGCTGGCTTCGTGTGATGACTTAAAAATGGTCAAATGAAACAAATAGATAGTTTTTATTTTTTGAAATCGTTTAAAAGAAACCGCAAGGTTCTATTCCTCATAGTTTAGGAGATAATCATGATTTTTTATAGTCGGATTAGCCTATATCTTATTAAGTTTAACAGACGTCGTCGACTTGGGTTTGGTCTTGAATCTTGAAAAACAAATTTATATTTTACAGACCTGTCAAAGAAGGCAACGATTATATTCTGTTTCCAAGCTGGAACTGCAATTTATTTTCAAGTTTGCAAACTGAAATAATACGGACATCATCGTATCGTATAAAAGAAAACTTTTCTCGCTTTTTTTTCTTTACGATTAGTTGACGACTCATCCACTAGATGGCTTTGGAGGTTCAACGACGTGTCAACAACTTGAAAGCAAAAGGTAAATAAACTTTGCGATTGCAAAATACTTAAATGGCCACTGCGTGGTCTGGGTTTTCGCCGGAAGATCAAGCGAAAATTAAACTGGAACTGGATGCTAATCGGCCTGCTAGTAAGAACTTAACTATTTTAAACTTATCTTTGTATTAGCAATTCCCGTTTAATGTAATTCAGTAGCTAATGGGACACACAATGGAGATCTCTTTAAGACAGCCGACACGAGCGTGAACAAGGAAGTGATATCAAAGCAGAAGAAAAATAAACCTAATCCAAAAAAAATTTTGAATTCTCCTACCACAACTTCTTGTCAAAATAATGATCTCCCTACTGAAGCTTTGTTTTCAACTAAGACCAGACAGGTGATTCCGTCATTCTGTCACAACTTTTCAGCTCAGCTTTCTTTAATCAGCATTTAATCTATCTAGGAAAAAGGATCTGAATCTCCAATGCATGTTAAACTGAAAATTTTGGAGGATACCTCCTCCTTTGAGATTATGGAAACAGTACCTCTAGAAACCAGCATCAATAATGAAGATCTGCTGATCAATGATGACCAAAAACAAGCAAACCAAGGTGACAATCAATCTCCCTGCCAGCCATCCAGTTTAACCCTGTCTGTTGACTTGCTTCAAAATGGAGGAAAGAAAGATCCAGTTAACCTGGATGAGTTTGAGAAGAAACAAAAGCTCATTGAAGAGCAGAATCGTTTAAAAAAACAAATGCTAGCAAAAGCTTTAGCAATGAGGTTTGAATATTTTTTAAAGAATCTAATGTCTCAAAAAATTTTAAACTGAAACCCTTTTTCAGGAAAATGAAGACACAGGCAGAAGCACAAAAATTGCAACAAATTCAAGAAGAACTTTCTAAACTAGATGCAAATTTGAGCAATGATGTTTGTATTTTAAGAAGCCACATTGAAATAGCAAGTGTAGAACTATCCGAAGCAGAGTAATGATATACTATCAAAATGTTTGCAATATTTAATAAAATTGTTTTCTAGAAAGCGCTACATCAAAGCCGAACGCGAGTTCGTCGAAGCTAAGCAGCTACTATTCAGTAAAAGGGAGCGTAAGGATCTGTTAACTGAACATTTGTGTGCTATTATTGAGCAAAATGAGCTGAGGAAAGCTCATCGGCTTACTGACTTAATGGTTCAATTAGACGACGAAATTAATCGAACAGATTCGCCTTTCAACCGAGTATGAAGTCTATTTGATAGTATTATTGGATTCCTTAAGTTGTATTATTTTGTTTTACGTTTTATAGCTAGAACCTGTTACAGTAACAAACAATGAGGAATGAAAAATGCGGAGCTTAACATCTTCACTGTGTGTGCCTTACATATACGCCTTAAAAATCACATCATCTACTTTACTTATTACATAAATAGTGTTGCTACTTATACAACCTTTGACTCTATTTTACATTTTTATAGCACTGTTTCACTACCCGAAATACACAACGAATTTTAAGTGGTTGGCAAATTTACTGACACTGCAGAACATAAGATCTTGTTATTTTGTCGTTTGTATGGGCAAATCTTTAGTATTTCGAATGCGCACGTTACTTTTTTAGAACCAAGGTTTGTACTAGATTTATTCCATTAGTTTCTATTAAATAGTATTATCGTAGATGGTTGTTTTGAAGTTCGCTAATTAATGCGTTTATTTTCCTTTACGCTCATTAACTCATGTCTACTGGTGAGCTTTTTGATTTTTATTCAAATGGAAGAAACACGGTATCATGTTAATGATTCCGTAAAATTTTAAACGTATGGATTTTTATTCGTCGATGCATGCCGAAGATGTTTGGTTTTACTGGTACCATGGAGACAGATCCTGTGTTTCTAGGACAATAAGTCCACTGACCTGCTGTTGGGAAGCAACCAAAGCCAGGCGCGGTACTATATTATTCAAAAGAGTACATATCGAATATTAAAGATTCGGACAAGAGATCCATGGACTTCCCTTTGCTTTCGAATGTGTTGACTGTTGTTACTGATCAACTAAGTTTCCTTGACAACCGGTAAAGAGCGAAGAGCTATTTAACGGCACTGGGGCAATGAAAACTGAACAATCTCGGCCCGACTTTCCAGACAACCTTAACAAACTAGTTTAGTCAACGTATTATTTTATAAAATGGATCACGGTAAAGATCATCATGCTGCAACCCATCATGGCAAAAAAGGCCAAGAGCAAGCTGATGCAAAACATCCGCAGCACCAAACTGAAGAAAGCCAAGCTCCGCGTTCTGGTTTTCAGCTTGGTCAAGTAAACAAATTTAAAAATAAAAACAACATATTTTTTTCTTAAATTTCTTAACTTTATCTGCTTAACGATTTAGGCAGCGACGGGCTACGGAAATAATAAGGCATCTGAGCTCTCTTCATTCGCCAGTCCGACAAAAGATTTCGAGGATCTGGAAGCTGAATCGCACAGCACGAGTGGACACGATCACGACGAGGGTGAGCACGACGATGACAAAGATGATCATCACGCCAAGAAGTAAACCGAAAAAATGTGACAAGCTAGTGCTCACGAGCTTACAATTTCATTTTTGATACTACATTTGTGGTTTTTGTTTTACACTTCGTCAAGTCATTTGGCACGAATATTTTTTTATGTATTATGAGATCTCGAGAACTTTTTCTTTTGATTTGCTACTTAGATTTGGATTTCAGTATTAGAGCCAATATGTTCTGGTTTCATTTATCAACGAAATAAACAGAAGATTTAAAAACATACGCGCAAAGAGAAACGATACAAATTGCGACAAACTAATATCTTGCATACCCATTTTTGATGAAGACATTGTCTTAGTAAATCACTATAACTAATTATGAAATTAAATTAGCTCAGAAAATGATAGTGTCACAAAATAAATTCTTTTCAAAATAAATTTAACATAAGAAAAGGATCTGTGGATCGTGTCTCAGAAAAAAGGCTATCGCCTTCAATAACAGCATCGTCTCTGCTCCCATCCAATTTAAATATTTATAGGGTCAACATAGATAAAGGCAGGAAGAAGTTGGCTTGTCATTCGGAGAAAATAGACTCCTGTCACATCACATGAACTGAGGCTGCCCGTCATTCAAGTAGGAAATTGACAGACGCTCCGTTGGAGCATTGTCACACCGTTTTTCTGTGGGAAAGCGCCTGAAGAGGAGATCTTTGCAAATAAAATTTGTACAAAGCCATAGAGTGCACCTGTCGGAAATAAGCCAATTTACACAAGCGCTTCATAATATCAGAAATTGAATTTTTAGGTAAAAAACAAGTATAAATAAATTGAACGTTCGTTCGCTAAAAAGCCGACGTAACCTTACCTTCCTAATACGCTTATTTGGCTCTAAATATTGCATTGACGAATAAAAAATTGGAAACATAAGTTTCTTCCGTAAGATAAGTGTGTATTAAACCAAGTCTACACTGCAATACACCTCAGAAAAAAGTTTAGGCTTAGACACGTCCAAAGAAGTTGTATCTGTTGAAAGAATGATTGGATTGTACGTTCTGCAAATAAAAGTGTGTTTCATGTTGGTAGTCTCATTCCAACGAACAAAGTTCCAACAACCGTTTCTACTACCTTGCCCCTTGCTGCGTAGTCCGTTATTTCCATAAATCTTCACAATGTTGTACGTGGTTTCCAACTTTGTATTCTCCTGGTCAGCCGTCCAAATCGCTTTTCTTTCGTCGTAGTCTTTCTGGACATCGCATCCGTTCTCTGCTATAGTTTGGTTTGTCTTATATAGAACTTCTTGCCTGTTTTCGGAAAAGAAGGAAGCCAATCTGGCGTACTTTAGCGGACCCCCAAAGAGAATTGTTTCGTTGAGCCATGTTATGAGCTGTGCGTCCTCGGCATTATTTCTTATGTTTAAGTAGCAATCAATTTCCCTTTCTTCCTGAGTGGAATTAAATACCAGTAAGGTTGTGTTGTAATGTTCACATATTTTTCTCGCGTCTTCGTAAGTCTCTTTTTTCCGGTAAAAATCATAGCGGTAGCCTTGCCAAAGGTAATCAACGGAAAACGTTTTATTGGGAGGCAAGAAAGGCATTGGTTTGTAGTACCTGATAATACTCGTTTGGGTAACTATAAGAGCAGCTATAGCACCGGCAATAACTCCAAAAATGACAACTCCCAAGAAAATACATGTCCACGAGCTATCCGACAAACAACAAGGGCAGTATTTGCAGGTTTCAACTGAGACCGACTCATCTCCCGGAGTACTGTTTTCTTCTAAGTTAGACATGGGTTAGGAAATTTGCTGTTTTCGTTTCGGGATGGACTAGGAAAAGAAACGAGAACTAAAAAATGGACGTATTCCTTAATGTATTACTATATGCTGATTATGTTGGCAACGCCCGATTCGGGCATTTTCACAAATTTACTTTATTGCAAGGGTAAACGCGTATAGAATTTTTCTAATAATTTCATATATTTTGTTATTTACAACCTATTTCAAGAAAATCTTTCATGCGTTAGTTATATTTCAAGTGAAATCTATCTTTAAAAAATGAACGAATTTTACCAAATATATAGGTACAATAGGTACAAATGCGTACCACTTTTTTTCGAGGATTGAACAATAGAAGTAAGTTATCCTATCCTGTCTTATATGTGAGATTAATAAATTGTTCATTATTTTTATGTTTGTTTTCTTATTTTTAGTTCATTCATTCATTCTTTTCTTTCTTCATAGCCCTTTCAACCTACTTGAAAGCTGCGCCTTTTAGATTTGCACTTGTTGTCTGCTAGAGGCGCCGTAAAAAAGACAGGACTCCAGGAGCCAATCGAAGCCCACGAAATATCACGTACGCATGAACAACAACAAATGGCTTAAACTAATCCGTAACTGTTAAGATAGTCAAATGGTTTGTCAACTTATTATTTGTCAAGTGATCTTATCTTGCGATCTTTAATTGTAAAGAGCTGCTGTCTCAATGTGAATTGAATTCATCTGTCATACTGTGTGTCACGAGTTTTAACCTATACAGCCAGCAGGTCATTTTAACCCGCGGAAGGAAATTTCACGTACAAATGGGGGCTAGATATTTTATACGCAACATAGCCTCGTGTCTTTTAAGAGCAAATTTTGGCGCGGAGAAAACTACCAAACCATTTCAGAATTTTGTTTTGATCAACAGATATCTTACTGCCTCTTCTGTGGGTATTAATGAGAGTGTGAATCGTCTAGTTGTCAAATGGCAAGATGACCTATCTGATGAATACCCACTCACATGGCTGCGAGATAATTGTCAGTGCCCTTCCTGCTTTGATTTTTCATCTCAATCAAGAACAATTAATTTTTCTCGTTTTCAACTAAATCAGAAGTGCTCAAGTAAAGTAGGTTTGCATGTCATATATTCATATGCATTAGAATTCTATTACAATTAATTTGTATAATTTTTTTCTAGCTGGTTCTCAATACTTCTGTGGAGTTGGAATGGGAGGATGGTCATAAAAGCTCATATGACTTGAAATGGTTGAAGAAAAGAAGTTTCTGCCCAAAGGAACAAAAACAATGGCTAAATTTTAATAAAGTACCTTACAAAACATGGATTGCAAGTGACTTCAAGAAGATTCCAGTTTTGGATTTTACAACTATCATCCAGGATGATAGTGCCTTGCTCCAATGGCTACAAATTCTAGATACTTGGGGTGTCTGCCTCATGGAAAATGTCCCTGATAGTTTAGGACATGTGAGAACCCTGGCCAATAGAGTTGCATTTATTAAAAAGACTCACTATGGGTAAGTTTTTACAATATGAAGTAATTACCATGGCCTCTTAAAATAATACAATTGTAACTGTACAGGGAAGAATATAGTGTTCAAGCTAAAGCTAATGCCACTAATGTTGCTTACACTTCAGGATATTTGCAGTTACATACTGATTTGCCCTACTATGAATACAAGCCAGGGGTAGTACTTTTTTTTTGCAGATTTGTCTTAGGCTAGATTCAACTGTATGTTCTTTTTATAGATAAACTTACTGCATTGCTACATTCAGTATAAGGGTGTCGGTGGAGACAGCATACTTGTGGACGGATTTAAAATTGCTGAAGTGCTACGTAAAAATGATCCCGAGATCTATAAATGTTTAGTGGAAACTAATGTATCATGGTCAGATATTGGCCAAGAGAATGGGAACCAGTTCCATAAAATCCACCACGCTCCTGTCATATGGTACGAAAACGCCTGTTTATATGCTTAACACCCTCGCTAGCCGGCCGGATATTAAATGCTTTTAACGTTTCCGTAGTGAATCATTTGATGGAACAATCAGACGTATCAATTACAGCCAGCAACAGCGGGATTCCCACATGGCTGTCGAAATCGACCAAGTTGAAGGCTGGTATCGTGCTTTGAAAAAATTTTATGATTTGGCCCTCGATCCGCATTACCTTGTTGAGTTCAAATTAAAACCAGGTAATATGCATCCTTAATAAGTTTGATACGTTAATTTTAACGCCCTTGTAAATAAGAAATCGTCTTGTGGACTTCATAGGACAACTGATAACTTTTGATAATCTAAGAATATTGCACGGCCGGACCTCTTTTGGCGATACAATCAAAGGTGAGCGCCACGTTCAGGGAGCTTATTTAGACTGGGATGAAGTCCGCTCCAGAATTCGTGTTCTGAAAACCAAATTGCTTGGGAGCAAAATCTGAAAACTCTTCCTAATAAGGATCGGTTCACTACCTAAGCATTTAATAAGAATTAAAAAGGCTTAACCAAAGTTAGTGCTCGATTACCAATGCATTTTATAAGGGTTTTTTAATTTTTGGTTTTGGTTTCGTTTTAAATAAATGGCAATAAGATTTATTTTTATTAGAGAACGTTTTGTAATTGGACCGAAGATCGTACTAGAAATGTAGACCGTTAGGTTCCTCTTAAGAGTTGTAAAAGAATTTAGCTATAACTAATTAAACAAGGGAAAATCAACCACGCAAGAGCGATATGAATATTTCCAGTTTCAATCAAAGCATTTTTAGGGAATAGGAATTTTTCATGAAAAAAGCACTCACAGAAGAGACAAGAGACTCGACACGCACGCATCAACCAGCGGGACCAAGTGCTGCAGAAAGAGAAAGGAATCATATCTGCAATAACAGGCATATAAGACATTTGAATATGTCCCGAACATAAAAGCTTTCAATTACAAGATTGTAATATACCAAACGTCGATTTGAGAGATAAACAAACTTGGGGAAAAAACTTTTCGGGACTGAAACAATCAAATAGAAACAAGCTTTTCCAGTCACCACTAAAAGTCCTTGGAGTTCACAACAAACAATGACACCATTTACAGCCAGATGAAGAAGCACGCTCCGTACCTTAAATTTCAAGTGATATGTATGAAGTAGGCTTTAGTTTGTTCTCTCATCTAGAACTGTTGGAGAAGTCGTTAGACGGGCCTCCGTCGCTTGCACCATGCACATACAGAACCATGTGTATCGTAACACACATTAATCATCGATCATAATTAAGTTAGAGCTTATTTATGGCAACCACATGAAAGAAAAAAACCTTGGGGCCACTAGCACAAAAGAATGAGAATCTTGAGGGCGCGAGAATTTCAAATCACTCATTCAATATCAGTAAAAAAGCTTCGCTATTCAATTTTCACCGGACATTTGGGATCAAGGAAAGGTAACTAGATGGCTCTTAAAATTGAATAGATGAAAGATGCTGCTAATAGAAGAATTGGAGATGGCAGTGGGAGGCTTCCTTTACCGCATTGCTTGATTTCTTCCTCCTGAAATGGATAAATAGTCAAAAGCTTAGTTTTGTCATTATCTACTACTGTTACCGAAGGACGTTTTTACCTCAGGGTGATAACTCAAACAGACGGATGGTCGGAGACGGAACAAATTTTCTTGAGGTCGCTCACATCGCAGTGTCTCATTGACTCTGACCTCCTCCATCTCGATCTTTTGCTTTTGTGTTTCGCATCTACAAGTTGTGTCAATAACTAGCAGTAAAAGATTGGAGTGTGGAATCTTGTGTGTGCTGTAGTGTCTTTCACATTGGCGTCCGCTCAAGTTGTTTGAATTACAATTTTGTTTGCCTTTAACCGAATCAGGTTTGTCGCCTTTAAATAGTTTCTCTGGTTGAAGAACGTAAAGGTCCGTCTGCTGGTCACAAGGTCGTGGCCGGGTTTTGTTGGCATACGCGTTATCCATAGTGACAGCTTCGTCATGTACAATAATCGAAATATCTCCATCGGCCATAAATTCCCCACCCGGCGGAGAAGGCGCTGAATGTAAGAAAGAGAATGTAATTGTTATTTTAATTGTCGGCTGCCAAGGATGATTGAATAAAATTGTCTACCGGGTCCGGCATCATTTTCCTCATAATGATAATCTTGTTGTTCTTGTTCCATTGCATAAGCCCAGTCGGGGTTGATCAAATGAGCAACTTGAGTCTGAAGAAGTACCCAGGAGGCGCGTCCCACCATCCATTGAACAAACCACTTCATATATCGCAAAGGTGTTAAGAGAAAGTTGGCAGCACTACGATGTCCGTGAAGATCTTTGCAGACACCCTGGTAGTCATAAACGCGGACCCTGAAAAAACAGCAAGAAAAAAATTACACTTTCATACTCGATTCCTTTTATTGTAGTTAGTATGCTATAAAATGTCAGAAGTAGTGTGAGTGCCATACTTTTTATAAACTCCATAGTGGATCAATGAGTCCATGACAAGCCAATCGATTTCTCCAAAGAAACGGCCAGTGTCTCTCTCTTCCTTTGAGATTATGACATAGCCGTTGTTGTCCACAACATAACAGGATAAGTCACCGGAGCTGCACGTCCTTCTACACTGAACTCCACCGGTACACTATATAAACGGAGAATCATGTCAGAATGCTGTTTCTTATTTCATATGACAGTAAATCAATTACTCCCGATGTAATATTGAAGAAGGTCTCGCGGAAGGCGCTGTTTCTGTACTGAAGTCCGACGACAGCGGCGGGTGCTTTGTAGCCACCCTTCTCGACAAATATAGCATGTGAAGCCGTCACTACACTTTCGTTAGTTATTCCTAAAGTATGCGTCAGTGTAGAATAGTAGTCTTGTGAAACTTGAACAAAGGGTTGATTTATTATTGGCGGACCCTTCACATACCTGTACCAGTACCAAAAGGTACCGAATAAACGAAGCTATCCGGTTCAACGGCGTATTGATCGACGGCTCTCTTGTACCAAGTCTGGTCGATGGCATTCGGATTGGCCTCGCTGAAGTGCCTGCAGGCAGACGGATGCGAAAAGAAATGCTATAATGGCTCGTTAAAAGAAACTCTTTGGTAATGGAAGAGTTGGTGTAAAGTCTAAAGTTGGAAAAAGATAGGCCTGCTCGCGCTACTTCACTCAACTCAGCGAATAGTTGTGTAGGGGATAAGCGAGCATCAACATCTACTTTCTATCTAATGGTGAAGCATCTCTTAATGTAGACCATTTGCGCGCGGTTCAACTTGCTCATACTGCAGCCTTCTCAAGCAGTATAATATACCTCGTCGGTCTTCGTCTTCGTATGATGAACGGTATATCTAAGCGGATCGTCTTACGAATCGTCTGCGAACTTTGGAAGCGTTTCTTGAACTGGAAAGGACGGCGCGGAGCGCGCTTTACGCGTCTTTTCCGGCGATGCCATTCAGCATGCCTCCGACGCATCACATGCAAACTTTGTCCCCGTCCCCACAACACGTTGTTAATTATACCTTATCTTATCTTAACAACTGATGATAGTTCAATATCTCAAATATACACAAAAACTGTTTCTTATTTTAATTAGATTGAACTGTGTTTAGTAAACGCCAAAATCAACGACGAAATGAATTAAAATAGTAACTTCTTTTTAACCTACGATTTGACTGACTTATATAGGAAGAGTTAAAGACACTTACTTGTCGTCAATCGTGTTGATGTCTTGCCAGCGCAAGAGTCCACTGCGAGTAGCGACGAAAGCGACGGAGATGCCGAACAACTTGAACATAGCGTGTCTGTAAGTAAGGAAACGAGAAATTCCGAAAGATTAGTTCCGTGTGATCAAGCACAACTTTTCCCTTTATGGCCCTACAATACTAAAAGTGATGGAAAGGGAACTCGGCAACGCAAAAATACATTTCTAGCTAGGCAACAATTTCATACACATAGCATCAAAACATGTGAATTTCCCATCACTATTGTAAGGGCAGCTAACACAGAAGAGCCTTTGATTAATTTCCATCCATCCTTGCAGCATTTGAAGAAAAATTGATTAAAGGCAGCATTTAAAAAATTATTAAGGGCAGCAGTATAAAAGGAAAGTAAGGTTATTTAGTTTCGTCGTGAAGGTACTCGATCATCAATCGGTAGTCAGCAAGTTACTTTCTCCTGAGCTCAACAAACTTCATTAGTACGTACTGAACTTTGTGCAGTGCAGCACTTTGCATTGGATGCTACGACACTGCGAAACTTCGTTACATTATCTAACATAGTTAAAACTATTAGATAGACGGGCCTAAGGTGGAGCCAGAATTCGAGAAAGCGACAGTGTGTGCCTCAAAAGGCAACGTGAAGTAAACAGACCGGTGATACTTTACCTGGCTAGTAGTGCCATGAGCATGCCTAAACCTCTGTGATAAAGTGCCGGTGAAAAATAAAAGAAAGTGGAAGAAAGAAAGATTTGGAAATGCAACAATTATGTAAAGGATTAGTGGTGCTCGGTACCTTGACAATTAGTTAAGTTTAAATTAACGTGTCATTTTCATGCAATTGTGATCTCGTGATCGTGAACAGCGACATAAAAATTATTTATAGAAAACTGGACACTTACGGATCTTGCCTATCGATGCTAAGAGATATATTCTTATCGAACACTTCGGTTGCTTGAGCGTCAAAGATCAGTGACTGCATTAAATGTTTGTCGCCTACATTGTAAATAAAGAAGGTGGATTAGCATATTCATTAGGATTACGTATGCATTTGTAAGACTTACAATAATAGTTGTCTTCCGGTTTGTGAGCTGTGCGAATCCGCGATTTTGATATGCAAACAATGTTAGTGTTAGTGTCAACATGTTATCATAGTCAAGCTCAGGGAAATTGGGAAATCTTCTCTTACAGCGCGCAGAGTCGTGGGAAGGTCGAGGGTGCTTGGAGTTCCAACGCCAGCGTTCCCGTTGCGTCCTGTCGACGAAATGCAATACTTCGGCCTCGGGCGTGTCGAAAGATTTGAGATAGTCATAATTATAGCGGCAGTAGATCCTGATAGGTATAAATCAATAATCATAGAGTTTAATACAATTTCATTAAACTTGGTGATCATTGGATTATTATCTTTACCAGTCGGGATGAATTTTCCAGTTCTTGCCCGAGAAGAACGACGAAACTGGAGCAAGGAATGAATAGGTTATAAACATGATTTTTTTCAACACTTATTTTGATGCCGTAATGCCAGTACCATTAATATTGTGATCAGCCATCAGACGTTTGACTTCGGTCTCAGCCACGACGCGAAAATGGCCGTATCCATCAGGCAGCGCAAGACCCAGGCTAAAGGGTGAGCCCTTCAGCCCGCGGTAGTAATAGCGCTGCCGACGAATGCTGACCCTTCTCTGTAAAGAAAATAGATATTACGTTTAAAGGATTGATCGAGAAGAAGGGAAAAAACTGTTAGAGGGCAACGTACCATGCCGTCGTGGTGAATCCTCACTCGGAACGACGTCTCACCCTCGCGCCTCTCGATCATGTCGCGGCGCATCTAAATCAGTCGTTTTACAGAACAATCAATCGGCTGTCCATTACAAAAAAGGATCACGTAGTAAATGAAGTAGGGACAACTTACGGTCATGAGATTCGTGTCGTTCTCTCGCGGGCCGCCATCTGAATCGACCAACTCAATTTCGGACAAATCGACCGTATTGTAGTTGGGTTTCAGGATGCCGTCCACGTCCTATTCCAAATCAATGAAGAACACCATACAAAAGGTATGCGATTAGAGGCGTTGTCTATTTGAGCCAACTCATAACGACTAAAGGAATGAATTCAGATCAATACCAAAGGGCGGTGATCGGGATGATGAAGAATGAAGCCGTTGTTGTTGACCATGAAGGAGTAGCCGTTGACACCCAGCTGAAAACGACGATATAGTTATTAGGTTTACTGCGATGATCGCGACACATTTAGGAAATTACTTTGTAAGCTGGAGTGCGTTTCTTGAGGTCCGAGATGGGTATATCCGTACCAGCCACTCCGAGAAGATTGGCCGTTCTTACCTGATAGTGTGTCATGAAGAGTCAGTTTATCAAGTTGCATGATCTCGACAAATTTGTCTCTACTCCATCTCTACCGCTCTCTGACACAGCACAGTTCGTTGCGAGAAGCAGACTGAGAGAAGGATAGGAAGATAGGGAGGGACTAAGAAGTCTACGATCTACCGCTATAGGAACAGTTTCGTGCAAAAGTTATACATTTGGGTAATGATCTAATAAGAACTTTTCTCAACTACCTATATAGACTAGCATACCAAGTTCTTAGATGGTTCCATGAAGAAACTCTTCAGCAGCACAATACTTTTTATCACTAGATGGTATTTCAGTATACCAGCTATACCTACTCAATATGACGACGTACCAATCAATAAAAGCATTCACAACCTATACTGGATGTGTTGTCCCGCGGCCAGCAATTCTGTCTATGACTAAATCGGCTACCAGAAGTATAATTATGAGATGCTGGGAACTCAACGACTACAGGTCTCAGAAAAATATAACAGAGGCTACACGTAAGATGTTATGATAATATGAACGATTACGGATGAAACCCTACAGTATACGTAACAGCTAGTGGCCTACAGGTACAGAAAAGCTATTCCTGTCAATTGTAGCCGTTAAAATGGCCGTTTTTTGCGTAGAATATTGTTGGGTCTGTCGAGAAATTCTAGAAGGAGCAGCATCGATGTCAGCAGTACTACGGAGCAGCCGGATACAACCAAAATCCCATGCAACTTTTGCGGAATAACTGCTTCCATATTTTTAACTGTCTACTTCGAAGGTATGCAGTATCTTCCATACAAAATGTGGTTTGTCGGAAAGCTGCTCTTTTAGCGGAAGCTTTTACCAGGCAAAACAAATTGTGGTTATATTTAAGGTGGAAAACTACTTATGGAAGATAGTGTATCCAAATCTATCTAGCTAGTAGAAGGAAGAAAGGTAAAATAGCTACGAAGTATATCTAATTCTAATATAGCCGCGACTATGTAGGCTAATATACAAGCTCTACGTCGGCTTAACTTTTATATCTGGTTCTTTTTGTGATCTTTACCGTTCGAGTTTTCTCTTCCCAGATGTCGTTGATGAGCATTTTCTCAATGATATTCTATACATAGTACAGAAGAAAGCCTTTGTTTTATATCACCCAGCTGTTACCACGTTTTCCGTACACATACTGTACTGTTAACGACTTAAACTTAATGTATATTACATATCTAACTACGGAAGATTTTTTCTTTAATTAGACTTGTAAACGATAATAATGTTAAATTATTTTTTTGAAATAAAAATGTCAAAAGTCAATACATGGAAAACTGAATGCCTTACCGAGTAATTCTTGCGATCGTAGACTGGAGTAGCAACCGAAACTGTCATGAGGAATTTAGGCTTGGTCCGGCTCTGTTATTTCAAGATAATACGAATTAGAGGAAATCCCTTCCACCGAAAGACTGTCTGTCGATTGGTCATTTACCCGAACTAATTTACGATTAGACTTTCGCCAACTGAAAACACGGAAGCTTTAAAAGAAATGACGGAAAAATACGGGAAAATTGCGACATAAATAATAGACTTGCGATAGAATAACGAAAGAGTGTTGAACGGATAAATATATATGGACGGAAAACTGCTGCACAACACAGGGCCACGTAAGTAAGAAACGGAACCTGAATTCGTTTGAGCCAGTTCCTGAGAGCGTTGGGGCTGACCAACGCTTCAGCCCGTGGTCCATCGCTTTCATCGGGAAGTGGAGAAGGAAGATCTGGAGCGGGAGTCGTGCTGGTAACGGATTTCTGGACAACATGCGTTGACTGGACCATCACATCAAACACATAGCGGACAGTCGTCATGCACACATGCAAGGCCAACCCAAAAAGAGACGATAAATTATTTTTTTTTAACATGCACGTCTGAACTTAAAAATGCACAAGGAAGCACGCAGTTATTTGAAAAAGAAAGTATAGAAACGACGAATGCAAGACGGAATATTAAAATTTAGTAGACTAAAAATTAGTATTTCAAATTATTGGACTGACGCCAAGGCGGTTATTCTGCTGCTGGTGGTTGCTAGGATTGGCCGCTTCCTCGCGTTCTTGTTTCATCCGATGAGCGTTGAGGCGTTCCTCATTGACAAGATTGCCGTAGGTCAGATACTGTTCCACCGTCATGCTGATGGTCGGTCTGCCACTGGCGTCCCGGCTACTGTTGCTCGTAGCGTTCGACGTATCTTCACTCTGAGCATTGTTCCGCTCGCTGATCAAGCGCAAGAGAGCGCGGTAGTTGAGAGAGCGGTCACGCTGCTTCCGACGCTCTCTTATCTCCCACAGCCAGTCGCTCAGTTTCGGTTCCTGATAGTGCGGTACGTAGTAGCAAAGGGGGTCATGCCGGGGTATTTCTCCGTTTCATTCATAATAAGTTTATCAAGCACGCACATCACTTCATTATATTCGTCACACATATACTCTCGCTCTTTCAGCTGAGGTTCCGAGTTCAGTTGTCATCTAGAGGGACTCAATCAGTCTAGCAAGACTTACTCGTGTAGAGGTTATGCGGTTGCATCACAGGTCAATTGCTGAACAAAGTATTCTACTAGACTATGTAGAGGAGGTGGAGGAGTCGGATCTGATTGGGAATGCCGATCGCTTATTAGCTACCGCAATGGTTATTTGATCCTTAGTTATCGGCTAGGGTTGTATTCGTAGGCCTATTAGAGGCCTATAGGGCAATATAGGCAGTCGTTCGATAACAATGCCTATTTCACGTACCCATCGATTGTGATCTGGATTTGAAGGATAGAAGACAACGAGGGGATGAAACAGTTGGAATCGAAAGCCTTTTCAAATTTGAATAAAGGGTGCAAAATATTAAAAGAGAATTGGCCAGGATAGGCGTGATGTCTCTGAAAAAGACCATCCATTGTAACCATACTTGGAATGCACTTATTACTCCTCCTTTCACCAGAGACGCCCTTTCACCAGAGACGCCACAAAAAAGTTGGCACTTTGCCTTTTTCGTCATTACACCTAATTTTTTTCCCTTGCCGTCATGGTCTAAGTTAGATTCAAATTACACACATACCGTAACAATTCCAATTTAGCTACTTCTTTAATAAAACTTCTATTCCGGTGAATAGACTTTTCAAAAACTCTCTAATAGCATAAACTTGTGAATAAAGTTATGATTTCTTTTTTCGTTTAAAGTCTCACTTTTTTTTCTCGAAAACTAAATGACGGAAATAACATGCCAGTATATGACAGAAAGAATGGAACTTACCGCTATGTCAATATATGAAGGCGTCCAGATGACCGGGTGATCCTTTTGGTACATCACCATGGGGCGAGACAAGACGGGTATATATTTGAGGACCTGCTCGCGGACTTCAGCCAGAGACGTGACTCGTGCAAAGTAGCCTGATCCAATAAAATGTCAATATCGAACATCATGCATCGCGTGAACGTGTCTGCAATTTCTAGTGAGCCTATATTTTTGTCATTTGACGAACCTTTGTTGGCGCAGGCCATCCAGTTGGTAGCAGCCGTGTCGATGATCTCCCGTCCGATGACGTACGAAAAAACGCGCACGGGCTTGTGCGGCCAGTTGTACTTTTCGAAAATCTCACGATAGCCGATAGGAGCTCCATCCGTCACTAGCATGATGGCCTGGTTGCACTGCGACCCTTGCATCGTCCGGTTGTACTGTTTTCAATTATTCAGAGCGCGTTACTACAAAATGCGCGACTGTGTGGTGCATGTCGCCAGATGGTGACTCGCAATTAATTATTCGAAAGTGAAATGCCTTTTTTATACTTCAACGCTTCACACACGTCTAGTTAATCATTTACGAATGGCTAGTTTGACAAACCTTGGCTAAAATTTCGAAGGCCGTCGTGAAAGCAGACGTGAAGTTGGCGATGTCGTTCGTTTCGCTTTCCATCATGCCATTCCGCAGCTCTCGAACGTTCTCCAAATTGGCCTAGTTTCGTGAAAAGAGGATATTAAGAATTCAAGATATAGCGCCCGCATCCGCAAAATGAATGTCGCTTCGGGAATACAAGTTCAGACTATAAAGAAGCGACCAAGTAATATATATAGAGAGAGCCTACCTGAACAAGTTTGTCTTTGAAGCAGGGAACGACTGGGATGGGCACTTCGCTAAACTTGTAAATGTTGATAAAGTCGTTCTCTGACAGAGTATCAAGGAGAGTGAGGACGACGTGCTTTGCGATCTCTTTCCGGACGCCCGTCATCGAACCGGACGTGTCGACCAGGATAATCATATCTTTGGGACTGGCTGCCGCTTGGAGATACCACGGCCTCAGCCGACAGTCGAATAAATCGGGCTCCCATTCACCCTGGCCCCACTTGGTTGCTTTTTTTATCCAACAAATAAAAGCCAAGAAGATTTATGAGTCACATTTGTGGTTTAACGACGGACGTTCTCGTCGCATGATACATAAATAATTCCGCCGCAAGTCGGGCGACCAGCTAACACATACCCGGATACTGTCGCATGAATCCAGTTGAGCTGCCGAAATACTGCCAAGTTAGCGATGGATCTGATTCGTAGTTGGTCATGAAAATGCGATCGAGCTGCTCAGACCAGAGGATTCCATTCATCACGTCGGGTCCTGGTTGAAACAAAAATGAAATCACATTTATATATTATATTCTATTTATATCCTACAACGCCCAAGGTTCTGAATTCAAGATTGATCGATCAATCTAGACATCTATATATATGAAAGCCTATGTGCAAGCATGTATACACATTCTTATACCATTCTGTACGTATACACGGTATAGGGCAGGATTCGATTTTATTTCTCGCCTTGCCAGCCGGCTTGCACAATATCGTCGGGCGCTTTTCACGTAACGCTATACACGATATATCGCCTCTTAAGAGCAGCACTTGAGTGTCGATCCGATTGTGCATTACGCCAGCTTAGGCTCCGTATCACGGCCGGGTGGCGTTGTAGCGTGCTGCTGATGTGTCTTATACAGCATAAGAGACATAGGCCGACTAGGCGGCGCACACATTTTTCACCCTTCCAAGATTTGCAATACGCCCAATGCTTCGCGCTTCTATATAGACTAACAATATCATATACGCCGATACGCACACGGTACCAGTAGTAGACCTACTCTCCCTATTTCACACAAATGCCAATTAAATGGGCTTCATTGGTTACCATGTTGGGAGAAAGGGCAAAACCAACTTCATTTGAATGACAAAGCTTAGTTTACTTTTTTTTTTAGCATGCCGTCCAGTCGTTAGTTATAAACAAAAGAAAAAAAAATCAAAGGTTAGTTACCTCCATCGTAAACGTTGGTGGGTACATGAACGGCGCTGACGCTGGTGTTGATCCCGACGTTGCCGAAATGTCGGCTGTTGGTCATGATCAGCGCTTTGTAGTTGTCGAGAAGTTCACCGGCGGACGGGCCCGTTTTGTGGTACACGTTGAGGCGCTTGGAGTTGTAGTAGTCGATGCCCTCTCCGCGTTGGTTCTTCTCGTACAGCTCTTGCCGCGTTAATCGCGGATGTGAGACGGACAGCTGCTCGGCCGCGTCCATAATCCGCTGTCACGACACAATAATCCGACACTTGATTTATAAGAGAAAATCCAATCGACGCTGATAGACACACGACGTTCTAGATATGACATACTAATGTGGTACGATTCGATATCATCTACTCGACCCGTCGGTGTCGCTTTTCGTGGGCGCAGCCAATAATGTCGTTGGCTGAGTGATGGTAATGCCTCAGAACATTATTGACACAACTCTCAGAGAAAAACGATAAGGTCTAGAAAAAAAAAGACTGCCAGCGCAGCGGAACCTCGTCTGTCTTTTATTTATTTATTTATTGTTAAAAGCCGATTCCGCAATTTTTCCTCCCCCACTCTATAAGCTCCAGAAGAATATTTCTTATCGAGGAAGATTTACTTTTTGACTATTTTACTTTTATGGTGGGGTAACTTGAAATCCGCACGTAACGGCTAATAAGAGAGAGAGAGGGAGAGAGAGAGAGATCAAGAGATAGATTCAGCGGGCAACGTACTGGACGCGGACGGAAGAGCGACAGAGAGAGAGAGAGAGACAAAGGGGAATCTTGGGAGAGAAGAAGGTCGCTGGACGGCAGTCAATTTCCCCGACGCTCGCTTCTATACTCCTCGGCTCTACGGTCTTCGTCCGACATAAATGAGAGTTTAATCCGATTGGCTATATACACTAGCGCGAGTGATATAGTCTGTAGTGGCCGGTGGCAGTCTGGCGCTAGGGGCAGGGCATGCAGTCCGGTGGTACGCTATAGCAAAAGGCACACAGCCAACTGAATTGGAGGCATCTATCTATCCACGATCTCCTCCTCGCGTTCCCGGTACTCTCTGTCCAGATTGACGTTGCCTGCAACCGCATTTGGTCCGATTCTCATCCTATATACAGGTCTCTCATTGTTATAGACGTTGGCCTCCCCTTCCGCCATTACTACCGCCTGTACTGATGAGCAGACAATACCAAGAGTAGCCGATCTCACTTTCAGATGCTCACTAGTTCTTGGTTACTATACCCTTTCAAATGTATTCCTAGATGAAAAACAACAGTTGCGTATGTCAAACTGAAAAAAATGAAGAAAACTGCAAGACCAGTTAAAAAATACATATGGTTTCTCGATGGCGCTAGACTAGACACAAGTCTTATTTCTTATGCAGTAGTGCTTGATTCAAGGAGCTAAACAAATAGTAGGAAGTAGAATTTGCAAGTAAAGGGGAAAAGTCGTAAATAGACTATTGCCTGTGTTGCTTTCAGAGTTCGCCATACTAGGCTACGATAACCAGGTTTGGGTTGGACAAGGCCGTACTGCTGCGAGATCGTTTAATTTGTTTGTGCTAGGCAAGCTCCAGCAGACAACGGATCGATGCCGCTGCGCCAAAGCCTCATCTCGCGATCTCTTTCATCGTTGTACTAGCGAAGCAGAGAAATGCACAAAAAAAAACAGGAAAAAACAAAAAGAAAACAAATAAAAATAAAAAAAGTCGCTTCTCTAAGAAGTTTTCGTCTTTATTCACAAATGGTCTCCCTTATATCGCGATGAACTCTCATTTACGTAGAAAAGATCTTCCACTTCTCTAACATGATCGATACTGTTACGCAACGTTTTAAAAGAGAAAAGGGGGAAAGAGCGTTTCAAGCTTTGTTGGTTTTTCATGTTACCTTGATTGCTTCGATCTTGTCTCCCATCATGTTCTCCATCTCTTCTGCCATCTCCTTGACCATGGCAAATCCGTCCACCTGTTCGATCTTGGCTTCACTCTGGTACCGCTGTAAAATAGAAAAGAACATTTTTTTAATTTTAAGAGACCTCCAATTTTTTGTAGTGATTTTCTCGTGGCTCATGTTTCAAAAAGAACGACCGGTCGCCTAGAGCGCACGTTTCATCCGGGATCTGGCTTTTACACTAATTGAATACTCGCCCAAAATCGATTGTTCATTTTTTTTTGCCTCCTCACAGCTCACAGACTCTCTTTTACTAAGATCCATACTGTTGGCCAGATAGATTTGATGGAGGTCGGTGCTGAGGATCGTGAAAATCTCCCCCTTCAAGGAAGATGAGGACTGGTGGTGCGCTTGCCGGACGCTACTTTGCAATAGCGAGGAGATTGCTGCTGGCTTGATGCTAGGCTACGGTAAAAGGGTGCTCGGATATCACATGATATCGATCCCAAAGGGAGTTTCATCTGTGCTGGCGGAGCTGCGTTCGTTTAGAGTGCGAGCAGCGCGCACAAGGGGAGAAGTGAGAGAAACGGACGCCTCTACGTTGTGTGTGTGTCTGTGTGTGCGCACACAGACGTACTTGAATACACGCAATGCTGGCAAACATCTGCCATTGCAGCGATTCGCTCGGGGTTATTCAAGCGGCAACGAGTGTAGCTTTGTGGGTACTTATTGCTTATTGAAGCTGACGTTTCTGTTGTCGTGTATTCGGCACCGGAATCCGCACGCGCACTCTTCTTCACTTCCTCTCCTCGTCGTCGTTGTCGTCGTCGACTATTCAACATACATATACAGATTGATTATCGTTTGATACCTCCCCCCTTTACCGTGTCTACGTGACCAAGAAGCGATCGCTCGACGCCTAGGCCATACCAGGTAGTATTAACAAACGCTGCCAACTGTCTTCCACGCCCGGTAGATCAAATATTCTTCTTTCAATTGCCTTTTCCCGAGAATCGAGAAATAATCAATCTGACGGAATCTGTAGGTTATATTTGGCTCGATATTTGGCTTGTCGTTGCCTTCTCAACGCGGTGTAGGCCTTTTCCTTTTTTGTTATATTGACTAGGCGTCCCCTATCGAACACAGTGATAGCCCCATAAACATAGGACTGGAGGAGGCTTTATTGCCCATTTTATATGTAAACTCTTATCCTCGAGTGTTAACTGCTAAAGCCGCCCTTAAGATGGAGACGACTATTGTTCCACTTTTTGTCTATACTTACACTACAATAAGCAGCCGCTTTGATTTAGTTCACCTCTAATCGCACCTCAAACGCATCTTGTTGACCCTTGTGTTTACGCCTATCAAATGATTACTTTGTGATGCCTTTCTGGGCTAGTTCTTGATAATACTTGATCATATTGTGCGAGGGGATGGCGGTATGGGATTCTTCTCCGGGGTATCATGCAGGCTCTTCTACTACAGTATACAGCAGGCAAGCCTGTTATAGATTACTCTTTGCTCTTTGGATTTTCATTCGAGCACAGCTCAGCGGAAGGAATCTTCCAGTAGAGTGCCTTTTTCTCTCTTTTTTTCTCTATCTCTCTCCCTTCTTTTCTTCGAGTTTTGATGGCGTCCTTTTCTCTTTCCAGCCATGCGCGTCTCCTGCATAACTACATATCCCTCTATAGCTCTATATAGGATGTATGCATATAAATGTATATAGATAGGCCTACCTTTCGACTTGTTTATCCTTTCCCATTTCTTGGCGGCCCCAAGCCAGCAAATCCGTTCCCATCAACTTCAGCCAACCGGCTCTCTCAAGCCCACTCTCTATTTCTCTCTCTCTCTCTCTCTCTCTCTCTTTCTGCTTCTTCCTCTCTAGCTGATGCTGCTAGTTTGTTTTTCTCCCTAGACTGACACGCCAAATCCCTTCAACTTGCAATTGATTTTCACTGCTTGGCCTATTTTGTCTTGCCTTCTTCTTCTTCTTCTACGTCGTCGTCGTCGCCGTCTTCCAAAAACGGAAGGGATACAAAATGGCGTGAAACCCGTTAGGGGTGGTGTTTGTATGTGTGTGTACGTATGTGTGCTGTGTGCTGCGTTGTGCGCGCGAGAACAGAAAGGGACGAAGAAGCGCGGCGTCTTTGCACACACGTATCGATCAAGCCGCGGGAAGGAGAAGAAGAAAAAAAAAAAGAGAAACGAAGAGAGACGAAAGTAGGAAGTCTCTCTCTCTCTCTCTCTCTCTCTTTCTAACCCGTCGTCTCTTTGCATACTCTTGGCTCGTCGTTGCGTCTATATAGCTCCCGTATTCCGAATGAAGAGCAATCCTGACTGTTTGCTCTAGAAGCAACTGTCGTGTGGTCGTCTCGTCTCCGGTCTCCCTCTCTGTGTGCATTGAGAATGCGTGTACGCATTCGGGGTTAGTTCTCTTGGCAAACGATATATATCCGCATTCCTGATGGCTTTCCCTTCGTTTTCCTCCAAGTTACTCGTATATACTTCACTAGATTCTAGTACTAGAACGAGATTCGAATACCGCAGCGCATGTTGGGGACCATTTTGAATCAACGAAATAGTTACCTTATTCCAACCGACACGTCTGTTTTCTTACGGACAACAACTTCTTCTTACTAATCTTTCCTTTTTTAGTCCTTTTTTCTTTATTACCGATTCCTTTTGCAGTGCTGCGCTTGAATTTTGTTGCTTTCCGCTCGTCTGAACGATCGTAGGGGTGATGTGCGCAGAAAGCGGTAAATTTCCTTCTCTCGTCAGTCGTCTCTCTCTCTCTCTTTCCCATTTTCCCAGTAGCAAATCAGATTTTGAACATTTGAAAAAATCAAAATCTGATTACGGTGGCCACCAAATCCGTTTACGTTCACAACTCTTTGTAGAGCAAATAATCAACATGTGAAACACGGAGTGAGAAAACTTCCAACGCGACTGGATAAGGCCAGCAATAGAGAGATTGAAAAGGGTTCTCCGCTCTATCCCGCTGCAAGAGATAAATGATAGGCTGCTGCAGTCTTCTTTCGCGTTTTAATTGGCGGCCGCCGTCTACTATACGCACCGGCAATCCTCTCGGGGCTAATAAAGCCTATTGCAAACATACACATATATGGTGCACAGCGTATTTGCAGTGTCAACAACTCGGGAATCGGTGGCGGGCTACTAAATAAATAAAAGTTGACGCCGTTGGGTAATTCATTTTAATAATAACAGGAGCGCGTAATAGTGTAAAGAACCGAGGGTGCATGGGGACTGAGGGTTGGTTGGTTGGGACGAGGCGAGCGGGCGAGCGCCATTTATACGTAAGCGAAAGATGGCAACGGTAAATGTGCGGCGGTGCGCGGGCGGCGTCGGCTATATATGGTACTATATAGGTGAATGTGACAAAATGACGCAATATCTCCTAGCTGGCCTGACCCCTATAAAATGTGTCTCAAGTATAGGATTCAAGATTGGATTCTTCGTCTCTCTGACTCTTTGTCTCTTCTGTCTCCACGGAGCCAAATCAGATTTATAGCGTATCGCGCTGTGTCACGGTCGAGGTCCCCTTCTCAGTCCCTCCCCGCCCTTGCCAGATCAAAAAAACCGCCAACATCATTTTATATATTGGCTACACTGTGATAGGCTAGGCTATCTAGATGGGACATGGCAACGGAAGTTGTTGTTCTCCTTTGCGGAACCCCGCGCTCTCAACCCACCAGTCTCGATGATCAATGATAGGTAATCGACTATTCAAGCATGGCTAGCTGTTCCACTACCACGTATTCCGTTTCCTATGTTGCACTTACGGCGTCTTTCGGCCCCACTTTCCTTGAGCAGACTATGTATAGCCGAATAGGTTCGACGAGAGAAAGAGAGAGAGAGAGAGAGAAGAGCTGGGTCACATCAATGATGGGTTTGCTCCGGCCATCAATCAGTTTCCTCTTCCATTACGTCAATAAGCAAGGACCCGGTATCAAGTACATTGATCGTGCAATAACTGAATCTTAAAGCGAGCACCATCGTCCTGGCGCTCGCAGAATAATAACTCTGCTTTTACATTCGTCTTCATCTTCTTCGTCTTCCACTTACAATCCGTTCTCCTTTTTAGAGTTCTATGCGCCGTATGCGGTAGCTTACGCATTAATAGCGACAAAAGAGCTGGGCTAGACTTGCACTTGAGAACAATCGTTCTGTGCAACTTGCAACTCTCAAGGTAGAAAGACGAATAGAAAAAAAAAAGATCAAAAAGAAATCTGTCAACAATCGTGAAAAGGAAGATTTTCTTTCTTTTATGTTTTCTTGAATCGATTTTCTCACCGCCACCGACACTTGAGTCGAGTTGAAGTTGAGCGTAACATCCTCCTCTTTTTTTACACGTGTCAACTCGGGTGCGAGACAATAGCGTGTCGAGTGAATTGTGTACACAGTCTTTTATGTGGTAGGCCTAACTTTCGAGTGCTAGCGAATCGTAATGACTCCCTTTTGGGACGATTTTATTGGCTGCATTGGAAGCGAAGTTTAAACAAGTTTGAGAAAATTCTTTAAAAAAAAGATGGAGAAAAAGAGAGAGAGAGAGAAAGAAATAAAATCAAAAGTGCCGCCAAACTATTGGAGCTGCTGCTGCTGCTGCTGCCGGCCGGTCGATAGTTGGCCAGTTTTCTTTCAATATGGTGGACTGTATACATTGTCCCCTATACGCCCAACTTCTGCTTCCATCTTTTCTTCCTTCCATTTCCTTCTTGCTCTCTTTTTCTCGTTTACATCCCGGTCGTAAGAGGAAGCGATGCCACGGACGCCGAGGACGTGTCACAACCAGATCCTTCAACACACGCTACCACTTCCTCTAGCCTCGGCGTTTTTCCGCACGGACGGACGCTGCATGCCGCAGTATTAAGGCGATAGCATCGTCACTATATGGTCCGACCTCCTCCTATCGCACTCGTATCCTCCTCCCCTTATTCGGACGGAATAGTTTAGTAAAGGAATGAACCTCCGTCTTCCTTCTTCCTGGTTCCGTTCAAAGTCTCTCTCTCTCTTTTTCTCTCTCTTCTTCTTCTTTTTCGCGCAGCCTCTACCGCAACTGCGTTTCTCTTATAGAACCCCACAGGGCTATCCGATGGCGCACATAACGACGCCTCGCCTACCCCGCTACTCTCCATTTCTTCTTCCCTCCTAAACAGTGACAAGCTGTTCCGACTGGGTCATCAATAAGGGGCGTAAAAGGCATCCCAAAAAGACGGGAACAAAAGAACAAGACAGAGAGAAAAACCAGCTCAAAACGGAAACAAAAGAAAAATGAAAACAAAATAAAGGGGGGAACAGAAAACAAAACAAAAATAATCAAGAGCGTCTTTTCTTGCGGTTGCCATGTGTTTATTCGCTTGCCACTCGGAGCAACGTCAATGGCTTCTCGCCCTACCCTTCCCTCGACCTCTACGTGTGGCTTGTGCACGGACAACGGGACAAGATCTCAAAGTGCACCGGGACAAGTGCGGTCTGCTCGATGTGATCTGACGTCAGCGTTTGTTTATCAATACGAATCAGATAGGATCTATCAGCCGGCCCTTTCCCTGTAGCTAGTAACGGTGTGTTGACGTAGCAGCAAGCTGGGCAAACGAGTAGTAGCTGGCAGGTTAGTAACGGACGCGCTATTTATACAGCACACTGGCTTCTCGGCATCGGTCGTTGTACGTGAGGTATTTTCTCCTCGGAAAAAGAGAAGAGGTAAACGCGATTTGCGTCCGATACAGTAATTTGGCTTTGGCTTTTGGAGGATTCGGCTCACATCATCGGGATTTTATGCGTCGAATGCATTATTGGCAGAGCATCTTTGATTGCTAAAGACTTTTAGCTGACAAGACGGCATCGCATTTGCCACATCGCCGCGTTTCAATCAGCTTAAGTGATTGTTCAAGTTTATAAACCGCCAACGGAGTTTTTGATGACTGGCGCTGTGCTGTGCTGTGCTGTGCTCTGCGCTGTCCGCTTTGCCAGCACAGCGATGAGTCGGGCGGTCGCGATAACGATCGACTATCTGTCATCAGCATGACACAACGTACCTCTTTAATTTCCCGTATCCTGGTGACTTGCTTGCCGATCTCCCACATCTGTGCACCGAAGCGGATGGCCCAGTTTGATATCCTGCGTAACAATTCAGCCAATGACAAACAGCACACATACTCTGCTCTCGGTTGATCATCGTCATAAACAGGCTAAAACGGGCAACTTACTCGACATGGGGAAGATCCGTTTCGGCCGCTCGAGCCGTCCCCAATGATATCACAGCCACTGAAAACAATAGGATCAACGCCGTCCACGTCGGGCTCGACGTTTTCGCCATCGTTGACGCTACTTTGTCTAGCCTGACTGGCCTAGACGACCCCTTGAATAAAGCAGTACAATATAATCCGGTTGGTGATTTTCCACTCATCAGTTATTTTCCCCTATGCAGTGCGCCCGGTCGTATTTTTAGACCGGAGGCACGACGGGAGGCTCTTCACTGCCGGTATCCAGACGGCTGTGTGTGGGTTACACTGCACAAAATATCACATTTCCCTTTCACGCCGCATTGGTGGTGTGTGATTTTTAACACAAGCACATACACAACAACGCGAAAAAAACAGAGCCCAGGGCAGAGCCGACTGTAGTATTTAAACAGAGTGAGAGACAGCTGGGCAGACAGAGACTAGAGGGAGATAGAGAGATGGGTGAGAGTAGTCAACGCACTGCCACTAATGTTTTGCAGTCCTGCCCGTCACAAACTTCTTCCAATTTCGCCTGGAATTCTGGAAATACAGTAACTAGAATGCGCCAGCAGAAACTATGTGGGAAGATGTGCCCGATTGGCCACTTGAGATGATGAAGTCGGTCACGTTTTCCGAAACGCAAGGTTTTGGACCACTGTCTGACGCTAATAGAGTCTCTTCCAGTTCTGGCGGCGACGAACCGAACGTCGGAAGGAGGTGGCAGGCTAAACTTTCCGACAAGACTAGAAGATGCGCGGGTTTCGATTCTCCCGTTCCCGCAAAACTCAAAGGATACCAATCCAGCAAGTCACGCTGGCTAAAAATTCACCGACCCTACCTGCAGCCCGATTCGATGCCAACAATTATAATTCGACCGATATCAAAATTTCCTGCTGGTAATGTTTCCAAATTCATTTACAGCAATCGACTAGTTATGTATAGTTGTTGAGCCAGCTGGATTGCGTGAAAGAAGACATAGACATTGATTCACGAAATGGTTACGCTTGACGCCGTAGTATAGTCGCCGTCAGGCTGTATCGACCGCTCCCGCTCCCGGTTCCTGCGCACGCACGACAACAAATCGGGCGTCTGCGCGGAAAACGGCGCTTCGATCCTTCTCACTCGCCCTTTAATTTTTCTCTATTCTTTTTATTTTATTTTCTGTTTGTTTCTTTTTATGAGATGGTGTCAAAGCTTCCATACCATACGACTTGGCCCTTCCCGGACTGCCTTCGTTTCTTCTTCTTCTTCTTTTTCGCCAAACAGGAAATGGAATCTTAGAAATAATCGAATTGAATATCTCTCCTTGACGGAATGAAAAATCCAACTTATGGTGGCCAAATGCACAGCTCACTCCAATAACCAACGGTCTAAGCCAGTGTTAAACAAAGTTTCCATCAAGATAAAAGAATTTAAATAAATTGAGCGGGTTTTCTTCTCCGTAGTAGTATTAATTCAACGTTGGGAATATTGGAGGGGCGAGAAGCCGCGTTACACAAGCGGAATGCAAGAAAACGCGGATGATGACGAAAAGGGGGAAGAAATCCGGTTGATGGATGAGCCACGGTCTTCTTGATGAGAAGAGGCTCATTAATTTGGGTCTGAGCCGTGAACAACGAGTCATAACCAGGAGATTAATTGCGCGATTCGCCAATAAGGCGGTTGGGTCTCGTCTTCGTCGCTAGCTGCTGCTGGGCAGATGCACAATTTTCCTTCGGCTTTTTATTTAAATGTCGGTAATATGTCTTATTCTCGTGTACGTTGACGACGCAAATCCTCGACGAAAGTAAATAAGAATCAAATAGTATTCTATTCTACGTATACACTCAGTGTAGTATGTAGTGAGTAACACTTACATGCTGAGCGATGGTTCCAGTCACGTACCGTAGTCTATGCCTCCTATTAGTGCTAGTGCATGGGCTATTATAGATGTAGGCAACACTTTAAGTAATAAAAAGAAACCGTGAGCCTCTCGGTGTGTTACTATCCCAAACTCCCTAACTGACATCCCATGACTTTGCTAAGTAAAAGCAGCTAATACACAGAACAAGACAAAAAAAAGTTGGAGAAAGAAACAGAGAGAGAGAGAGAGAGAGAGAAAGGGAAAGGAGAAAAGAGAGAAATAAAAATCGATGCGGTGCTATGAATCCTGTTTCTGTCGCCCCAGCTGCAGTAGGCTATCCGTTGATGCTGGCTTTACAACGCCCGTTGCTCCACTCGACGTCTTTAGGAACACGCCGATGCCGTTGCTGCGCGCTGGCTAAAGTATTATGTGTACTCTACGTTTGCTTGGGTCTGCAGTCTGCAGCTCAGGGCCGTTTGATGAGGCGGACAAAAGGTCCAGTCCCTCGTCGTCCTTCTCTTCCCACAACTAACCCTGTTAGCTCTTTCTCTCATTGTTGTTGTTGTTGTTGATCAAAGACTTTTCTTTTTTCTATCCAGCATCTATTGTAATCCATACTACGGTACTAGGAATCCGAAGAACGGAGAACGAGTCCGTCACCGTGGCAACACAGAACTACATCCATGTTTATTGTATTTACTTGTGCTCGGCGATAAAATATTGAGGTTGCGTGAATCGAAGCATCTTTTATTTTGTCAATTTCACTTCGGAATTGGGAAAAATGGTTTGGTCATGGTGACAAGAAGGTGGCATTATATATATATCTCTTATTCTACTAATCTTCTTAATCGTTAAATAACAAATCTGGAAGCGGCGAATTTGCATGTCACAGTTTTAATTGAAATAAGGCCGTTACTCTATACTTCTGGTCGTTGAATAGAAGGCCCAGCGAACGATCCTTCGAATTTCCCCGACTTTTACACAAATTACGGAGCTAGCTCGCTCGTCAACTACTTGGGCTTTACAAAATAGTTTTCTATTCATCTAAAGGTCTATCATATAGGCTTTATGGAGAGAAAAGTTATAGAGTACATAGAGACGGACAGAATTCAAGCTTCAACACGACATGGCTCAAAAATTGGAAAACGCCAAGCTCTCCGACTGTCTGCCCCAACATCTCCCTTCCACTCCTTTCTTTGGCCTTCTTTTCTCCTTTAGCCTTTACCTCTTCTCGCTCGATATATTGACTTGTAATGTAATCGATTGACACGATTCTTCATCGAGTAGTCGTGTATATTTATAGGCTATAATAATAACCTCGAGGACAAACGGACAACCTCGAGTAAAAAATTCCCAATTTCCATTTTGCAATAAATGTATGAATGCATTGAAATATCCAAGTACACCTAAAAAATTGAATAATGACATCGTTGGATATATTGGGCTCATTTGATTCTATTAAAAAATTTGTTTTTCCAACTTTCAAGCAAAACCAGTTACTCTCGAAGAAATACTGTCTAGAGATCTCCTCCCGCGCGCTTTCGGCCCTTTGTTTGACGAGACATCGTGTCTAGTTAAACAAAGAACCAAAAGCGCGCGGGAGGTGATCGCAAGACAGTATTTCTTAGAGAGTAATTAATTGCACTTGGTTTTATATCGCATACAATCTTTATTTACGAGTAAATAAGTATAGTTAACTTAATCACGCAGGTATAAGCATGCTACGCTATGTCTGACAGGAAAATGTACACTTGAACATTTTATGGTTTTACAAGGAAGCAGATAGTAGGAAGGATGAACCTCGTGAATGCTATAGTATTAACGTATGTTCCATTTCGTTTGACCAAAGTATAGATAAAGCCGCTCGACGCTTTTTTACAGACAATACGGAAAGAATTCTACTCGAGTGGTTTTGACCATGAGGGTCCTCGAGACTTCGCCGTATGCTCGGTATGGTCGATTTCTTTCTATAGCGTCTGCACCTGCGTATGTCCTAGATGATATACAAAGAAGAATTGGTTTCTCTAGTGGCAATCTAACTCGGATCGGATATCTGCCTATTAGCTTACCTATCGCTTGGTGGTTGCAGCTTTTTTCTTTCAATACTGGTTGCAGAGGCAGTAGGGCGGATGGATCAACTAGCACGACCAGACAATTTGAGTTCATCGTCTCGGATTTCTCTTGCGAAGTGTTCGTTTGGTGATCTGAGCGGTTGTCTCAGTTCAGTTTCCCTGACTATCATTCAACCTTAGTTATTCTTCTACAAACTTTACAATTATTTTCTTATAACGTTAAGGTAATATACTCATTGCTCTATTCTTTATACATATTAAGACTGCAAGGTACGAAACCTACATAATTTGTCTAATTTTCGTAATTTTTTGTAAAACGAACCAATTTGACTGTTTTTTTCACGGTTATCTACTAGATAGTAGATAGTTTTTTTGCTTCAAAGTAGCCATAATTTTTTGTGCGCATGGAATGAACAGTATCGTTTTGATGTCTGATCTATTTATCAGTAGAAGACAATGGCACTTGCCTGTTTTATTTTATAGCCTGATACCAAATTAAATGAAGGATTACCCATTGAAAGGATAGCTCCTATTAACTCGGTAACTCGGCTCCTCGTTGATGCCCTCTTGTGGACTTTTTATCAATCAACTAAGAGACCGCGTTATTCAAAGCGTAGAATACGAGTAAAGAATTGTGTCAAGCGACTTTCGTCGCAAATTTCCCGGAGGGTATGACTATGAACTGCGATTATGCCCGGGACATCGTGTTCGTGTGGCCACTGTGGCCTGAGTCTGCCGGTCTGCGTGTGTGCTGTCATTTTCGATGACAGGTAACTTATTTTAAATCGCCCAACACCGTATTTTTGTTCTCAGTCAAGTAGGTTTGCATGGCACGTTGAGACGTAAGATCAGCGTAAGACGTACGGTACGGATGTTGAATGATGGTAACTATTTCAATTCATAGTCTTAAGCATGATACATAAGGACAGGTAGAGGAACATAGCACCCCAGCCATAGACAGCTTTGAGCAGACAACCGAAAATTGTTCCGGAGAAAATCCGCTAGGGGCGCTTATACTCCTGAACTTTTTTCTATGGGGCCTTATGGGAGAAAAGAGGTTTTTAATTTCGAATAAATTAACTTTACGTAGTAGCTACTCGAGGTTTCTATAGGGCGTAATGATAAAATTACAGATTTTTATTGGAATCAAATGCATAGTTTTTGGATAAGTAAAATGTTTTAAAATGAATTTTGAAAGTGAAGGCTTGCTTGGAACATTCATCAAGAACAGCATTTGCGTTCAAAAGAATCAAAGAAAACAAGTAAAACATTGTTTATGAATTACTTCTTCGTGTATATTGTTCAAAGCCTAATAAATCTCTTTCATTTGTCTGCTGTTAAATTAGTTCTTTGGTTACTTTCTTTGTTGGATTTTTCTGTCTTTGGTGATACTTCCAACTGGAACTGGCCGTCATTGCCATAGGATCCCCGCTTGGTGCGCAATAGGAAAATTGTCAGCGACACTACTATGTGTAAAATGTTACAAATTTTTTTATAAATCAAGTATAAATCAATTATTTTTCATAAATGATAAACTAATGAGTATCCTGGTCTTTAATGTTTCAGGTGTCGCAAACTGTTAAATATTCTCAAAACAGAAATCATTTTTATTTGTAGTTTAGCGTTCGAAATCATAGAGGACTCGGAAGGTCGTTCAGAGTAAGCGACGGGTGAAAGTTTCCTGACACGATTTTCGCAATATGCTCTTTTACTTGTACATCTACCGGTAAACTTTTCTCACTCTCAATAACACTCACTCAAACTCACTAAACTTTTTTCAAATCACATATTTTCATTATATTTCTTGAAGGACTACTTCTAGAATTTGCGTTTAACTACAAATCGTTTCATGAGGACTCGAACCTCCGACCTGTAGCGTCACAACTCGACGCTTTGCCACATGGCTAGCCTACCATTAACTGAAAAAATTAGAATGAATATATATCTAGTAGTAAAGAAATACAAGTGGAGGAAATAAAGCCATACGACAGACGCACCATTTTTTAAAAATAATTTCAGTTGTTTCTTTCATGAAAGACTTGATTTAGAATCCTCGGCCCCACATGGAATTGAACCACTGACATTTTTCTTCTCATCTCGGCGGTGAGCCACACGGCTACGACTTCACGACAAGTTCTGGGACAATTTTTTTCCTTAATTATCGAAACAAGAAGATTGGGCAGTTTTGGAACGAAGAACTTTTATGGGAGTCCGAAGCTACCCCAAAATACGGTATACTGTTTACTTCACTGGCACACTGTTGGCTTCTTTAACTGAATTGTGCGTGAAAATAACCCTATAACGGAAGTTAAAAGTAAAGTAAAGAGGAAGCGTGAAGATCCTTCCTCTACTGGATTTCCTTTACAGTCGTAGTCTACACACTTCATTAAGGCAATCTGATGTCTTGGGAGGTAAACATTAATATGGAAGGTAAACATTAACATTATATTTTTTTTTTGTCCATCTGTCGTTCGTCTAAGTCAATCTTCTGAATGATCTCAAAAGAAAGTAGAATAGGAAGATACCAGCGAGAATGCCAGAATGGCCATGTGAGGATGGCCACTACATAATTTACTTTTCAAACGCGTAGAACATACGTGCGTCCAAAAGTGGGAATGCTTGGGCGATTTGAAATAATCGCTGGAATCCACTTGCTTCTGAGAGCCCAATGCTAGAAAATCCTGTAAATATAAAAAATTAAGAGAAACGATGAATGATAAGTTAAAAATCTCACAGTGCAATAAAGTGAAACTAATGATTACCTTGTGATGTCCTACAGCTTGATAGAATACGTATACATAATACCATATTCGAGTATCTTTCGTCATTCTAGTACCGTACGTGTAAAACAAATTAGTGGAAAACTTAAGAAACCGCTCACCATTCGCCAAAGCATAGGCTATTTCGACTTTGAAAATCTGATTTGATATTTTCAGTTTCGTGGTCTGACGTATTTCCATGAAAAAAGGTACGCCCTTGGTCTTTAAGTTGGTAAATCAGTTCAGAAATTCGGTACTGACAACCTTTTTCCGTCTTTTTCCTGGTCAAATGTATGTAGTACCTTCCAGGACCATACGTCGTTATACATCGTTTGAGCGAGAAATAAAAAGAAACGAAAGGTTTTCCATATAGGGCAATTTGAAACATAAGTTGCATTTTCACTTTCCGTTTGTCTTGCCGAATGAACATTATTACTGTGAAATCATTTATACATCGATCGATGAAGATGTTGAATTATGCAATGCACAAAACGTAAATAACTAAAGATACATTTTGGAAAACAGGACAAGGAGGAGGGAAGAGAATTGCGACAGTTTCCAAGTTGTCCAAAATACGGCAAGCTGCGTTCACACGATGGGTATTTCGTTTTTCCAGTTAAATGGTTTATAGCGCCCGACATCATCTAGCAAAGACCATCATCACATTGTATGCAGCTCCAAAAATAATTGCATCGATCGACACTCTGGCGTGTTTAAATGATGAAATTGTCATTGAATCAAATGCAAAGTCGACATGACTTCACGTTACTTCCAAAAACCGCCATCTAGTTGGAAATCGTTACGGCGGGAAAAATCCCGGTCAGTCCGTCCAAATTTCGCACGCGCACGGGAAAAAACTTTTCTCAAAAAAAGATGTCAAACCAAAAAGCATTTCATTACTCTAATACGCTCGTCATTTTTAAAAATTTGTTTCTTGGCGCGTAGTTTTCTAGTCAGAGTAACAGTGTAGAAGATGTACAATGTCAAAACACGCGCACAAGATGGGAAGGAGGGAGAATGGGGGGAGGGAGAAAAAGAAAATACAAGTCTTTAGCGTAATGTACACTTAAAAAGATGAGCCACGAGATGCACACGATGGATGATTCGAAGGGAAACAGATATTGACCTCACTTTCTTCATTCAATCCTTCTAAAAGAAGAACATAGACAGACAGAAGAAATAAATAATTAGCGGAGGGGGGGGGGGTAGGAGAGTGTGTTAATGAACAAGAAAGAATCACTTCCTCAACTTGTGCCTATACACGATCTTTTTTTCTTTTGTTATCTGGAATATATCGGAAGTCGAAATTAAAATGTACATCAGACGAATCCACTTTGATGTGATTATCGAGCCGAATGCGAGTTAAAAGAGAGCGGATCAGTAGTCGTTGGAAGGATGGAAAAAAATATCAATATTCCCGATATACTCTTTTTTCCCACTCAACGTCGAGGCTGCCTCCACCTTCCTATTAACCGGTGTCACTGCTGTCATCCTCGTCATCCAGGCAGGCCAGCTCGTCGCCCTGGAGCAGACCGGCCGCCACGGCGCACTCTAAGATGGCAGTGTGGCAGAAGAGGTATTGATCAGGCATCTGAATCGAGTGGGCCCGCTGCGACCGGATTTTCTCGACCGTACCTATTGAAAATCGATCCATTAAATCGTCTCTCAAGACACCGTTTCCTTTGTCCTCTGCAAATCCAAAAATACTCACCTAAAACGTCGATCGTACCAACATCTTCCAGCCTTCGAAGACAGATATCGATCGTGCACAACGAACCTAAAATGTAACGATGGAGGGAGAGAGAGAGAGAGGGGAGAGAACCAGTTTAGGGAAATTTCATTTGCACACCAAATGGGTTCTAATACGGCTATTACCTGTACGACCGATGCCGGCAGAACAGTGAACAACGATGGGCGGACCGAGGGGATGGCCAGTCCATGTATCACCCATGGCTGCAACCAGACTGCTCTGCATATCACGCAGTCTCTGCAGGAACTCAAGCATGGCCGTGGCAGAGAGGGGTACACCATAGTCAGGCCACGAAGTGAACTGCATGTGAGCAACGGATCGTGTCTCACGCGTCTGTCAGAACAAAACGAAATAAGAGATAACACGTCAACCGCAGACACAATGGCCATAATAATAAAAAGATGAAAATACCTTGAGGTTGGTTAGATGTAGCATGGAGATGGTGTAATCACTTTGTTGCTCTGTTGTCAAGTTGATGATTTCGAAATGGCCATATTCGGCCGATTCCTCCTCTCCTAGAGGCCAATACTGACCACATTTGGGTCTTCCCCTCTCCAGGCAACGCGTAGTCATGACGACGACAGCGCACTGCTGCTCCCAGACCATCCGCCAAAAGTCGCCATAGGTCTTGGGCAATGGTCCCTGCGTCGAGATGAAAGCGTTCTTTTGTTTGTAGCCGTCGACGTAGTTAGCATTAATGTAGTCGGAGCAGGGATCGCTCGAGTCTTCGATCGACAGGACGACTCGACTATGGTCGTAGCAGAGGACGTCCGTGTAGCGATTCTTGGCAGCGTTGCCTTTTAATCTGGGAAAAAGATGACGAAAAGGCCGGGTTTGAAGGATTTTCGACGGCTAAAGTTTTGACGGGACCCTACCCAGAAAGCCGGGCAAACTCACCTGGAATTATTAAAAGTGCCGTCAGTCCCTTTGGCTTTGATGTCGGCATACTCTAGATAGAGGCCCTGCTTGCTTTTCGTCTTAACATGTCGTGCAAACTCTTCCAGGGTCATCCCCCGTCCGTCGTCAAAGTGTAGGCTGTCGTCATCTGAGAATCCGCTGCTGGCCGACGATGGGGGCGGCGGCGGTGAGGCGGATCTCTCAATGACCATGTTGTCGGAAACGTTGGCCACCGTTGGCTTTGGCGGTGGAGGGGCTTCCACCACCACCACCGATGCACTTTTGCACGTAACCGTGGCAAAATTGTTGACGATCTCCTGAGAGGCTGGCGTCAGCGGTATGGGTTCCGGCTGTAAATCATAAAAGAGGGAAGACTCGTTTATTATTGACGATGATCAAGGCCTTTTTCTAGCGCCTATGCTCCGGGCTGAGTTTCACGACACGGCCGTTGGCATCGATGCTAAAAACACTTTATCCGTTCAGCAACTTCCGTCAACTGCCTCTAACAGCAAGAATCGATCGTCGTCGCAGAGTTCTCGGATCTTCTGAAGTAGTACCATACATAGACTAGACTCGGTACAAGGCACCAATGTTCCTTCCACGTATCGATTCTCTTTCATGCGTACGTGGCAGAAGAAACAATTGAATAAGGCGAAACAAGAGAAACAAGTTACCAGCCTATGCGCAACAGACTCGACTTGCAGCGGGACGGGTTCTTCGATCTCTTCAACGTCTTCGTCGTCGTCTTCTTCGGAGGAAGGTTCAGCTTCGCTGATCGGTTCCTCCTCTTCGCCGGGTCGATCATCCGCCTCTGAAGTGGCAGTCTCGGAGGGCGGAAACAGTGGGTTGGGTCCGGTTGATATGTCGCACAAATCCCCAGCGCGATTCGTCATCGATTTGAAGCAGTAGCGAAGCCAGGCGCCGTGATCCACTTTGAGGTTGCCGCCCAGCTCGCTCGGCAGAGAGTCCGCGGGCAAGTGCAGCGTCAACTAAAAGGCAAGGGACAACCAACGCAAACAGACGTTATTATAGATATTTTTTCCTTTTTCTTCCTCTTTTCCTACGTCTACGTCTTCCCCCCTTTTTTACCACGGTGCGGGCCGAATCAATACACACTGAAAGCGCAAAATGGATGAAAGACCCCCCTCCCTTCCTTCCTTCTTCTCCTTGTACATTTTCTCTCCTTTTCAACACTGCGGAACGGGCTGACGCGCCCGCTCGTTTGCGGTGTATTCGTGCGCGCTCGGCCCAGTCACTAGCGAGAGTTCTCGAGTTAACTGGCCACTTCAACCGGAACCGAACGGCGCGAGAACTTGTGTGTAAAAGATAACAACAAAAAGTGCACACAGGGGAAAGAGAAAAATAAGGGGAAAAAATCCACGCCATAAATTAACGGATGCGCAGTGCGAGCTCTCTCAACACCGACGAGCTGTTGTTCAAAACCCGGGGAAAGAAAAAAAAAAGACGAATGTGGACAGTAGCTGTAGTGCGTAGTAACTATTTGCACATAGGAAAGAGGAACAAGACAACAGCAGATAAAAATGATGTAAATTTACTAGATGTTTACCCTTACCTGCGGTAAGCTGACGGTGTAAACACGATCTCGCAACTTTTCGCGCACAAACAGCCGCAGAATCTTGAATGGAGCTTTGAACCAAAGTGGAGCCGTCACTATCAACACTTTCCGCAGCCGGGCTGGATAGGCACCCTGAACACACCAAGATTTGGAAATATTGCAACTATTTGTAAATCCACTTATTGCTTGGCGCACAGCCGCACACACACAACAACACAAGACGGGAGAGAAAAAAAAACAAAAGGCGGAAGGGCCCGAGGAGCGGACCGAGACGATTCAGAGTCACAGTTCAACTGGCAACAGTCGGAAACGTACCGAATGGTTTCCGTCACACGCGCACACATATAAAAATAAAGGCAAGGGAAAAAAAGAGAGGAAAATTTTCTGTGTTTTTTTTTCTCCTTCGAAAAGGCAATGACTCGATCAGTTTTTCGGTCGCTAACTCCAGTCGGGTAATTTCAATCCTATTATTGGAACTGCTTCGTAACGTCGACTAGAGGCTTCCTGCCGCGAAAAAAAGACACACACACACAACAGAGAAAAGAGGGATTCGGCATCCGATCCCGACGACGTCGCCCAACAGAAAGACACAGAGCCGTCGACCGACGTCGGGACTCTTTGACTACCGGTAGAGGCGGGCACGCGCAATCCTTCTCTCTACCCGATCTTCTCCCGCACACATACAAAGGTCAAGGCATTCAGGTAACGTATTGAGAGAGAGAGAGAGAGAGAGTGCGCCTAATCAAATGCTCCGTTACCATGGCGACTACCGAGCGCCTCCGTTACAGACAGCCAGACAGCATATACACACAAGTCGTAGATGATATGTGATTAGCGTTACTATGAATGCCCTCCTCCCGAGGGATATTGAATTTCCCCAATTAATCGGAAAAGCGTAAAAAAAGACTAAGGTTTCGTCATCATCGAGAAGCAAAAAAAAAGATGGCCACCACAAATCACCTTGAGTAGAGTCAATATTTTCTTGCTGAGGTCGTAGTCAAAGTTGGCGTATTTCGAATCACTCATGTCGTAGATAAAGACCAAACCGGAGCGTTGCGTGTCGACGCTCTCTAGAGCCACGTCGAGCTGATAGACGACACCCTGTATAGCGCACAACAACAAACAAAAAGGAATATGTATATGTGTGCATGTATATATATATATATATAAGGTGGTGGGTTGCAAATGAGCCAAAAAATGCCAGAGATATGTCATGCAAATCTTTTCTTTCTTTTTTTTTCCTTTCGCCTTTTTTGAAAGGGTGTGTTTGTACAAAAAAAAATCGAAAAAACAAAAGATGCGGACAGGGTGAATATGTGGTAAACGAGCGGTTACCTGGAGTGTGACTTGGTGATTAGAGAGCTCAGGATAGTGTAGGCGAGCGGTAAATACAGCAATGGCAGCACCACCTCCATCGCGAGTTGGCTAATTATAAACCAGTCGAGGGGTTATACAACACGTTTGCAAAAGAATTTTTTTTTGTGGTTTTTTTTTTCCTCTCCGTTTCTATTTTTTCTACATTCAGCGCCTCGTCAAGAGAAACTCAAAGCGGTGGGTTGCATCACGAGAGGGAAGAGTAGCGATGGCGGTGGTATTTATATATCCATAGTTAAAAACATAGCGGAAACATCATCATTATCATTCCCTCTCGGTTAAGTGCCGTGAGGAAAAGAGCATCGGAAAAAAGCGCATTCATTGTAGACAGCGAAAAAAAAAAAAACAAGAAAAAGAAAAAGAAAATCAGAAACAGATGAGGAAACATGCAACCCGCCAGTCTTTTGGTTTCTATGGCGTTGGCTTTTTTGTTTAGTTTTTCTTCTTCCTTCTCCTTCTCCTCCTCTTCCTTTTTTATGACTAGTGCTACGACTGTGACGACTACTACTACTAGCATGGAGAATAAATGAAGGTTGCATGGTCGTCCGTGACTATGGGGTTCGTTCTTACTAGCACGGTGAACTTTCCCGTCTCCAACTCGGCCCGTAGCGGTTCGACGGTGGGCTCGAAGCGAACCAGTCCCTCGCGGATCCGCGTAGCTTCGTGTTCCTCGTATAGAGTCAGTCCGCGTCCGACATCGAACTTGCGTGCCATCAAAAACTTGAGAGCCGTCGGCCACGAGAGCGGTCCTGAGCCCCTTTTCTGACGGGCACAGTTGACGGCCTCGATGAATTCTTTGGCCGCCTGCAAGAGGGAACAAGAAGAAAAAGAAGAGAATTAAAATCAATACATCATCATCAGATCAAAACATTTCTCCCATTCTTTAGCGAAAAGGCTCCGCGTCCACAGAGACCACTCAAGTTTATTACCAGCACGACGTCAACAACAACCCCGCTCTCTAATAACAAACGTCACGGGTGTGTGCTAGTGTCACATACAGACATTGTTTTCTTTTTCTCTCCTACTCCTTTTGTTTGTTTTCCTTGACTCTCCGTCGACTATTCCAGCTGATTGATTCAAGTTTCTCACGACGAAAAAGCCCTATATACTCCATCTTTTTTAATGAAATTCTCTTTCTCTCTCTCTCAACAGTCAACGCTCGCGGAGAAGAAGATGGCGAGGAGCCTCTCTTTCACTGGCTTCGGCATCACGTGACCTACTACACTTCTGCTGGTGGATATTGATTTGAGGCAGAGAGAACTACATATATATATATATATGTGTGTGTGTGTCTGTGTACACAGCGAGAAGAGAGAGAGAGAGAGCTTCCCTGAGGGGGTGGATGTCTCTGCATCCACTCCCACACACGCACACACACACACACAAAAGGACCAGGACGACGACGGTGGAAACATTTGGAACCGCTATGAATGTATACGAGTGTTGTTGTTGTTGTACCTCGATCTGTCCGTCGTTCAGGGTCAGTACGTTGAACGTCCCCCGGTTGCCGTTTGTTTGACGCATTCGCAAATGAGCTGAATCTTGTCAGTTGGGAAAAGACTCGTGAGAACGTCACACAGATGGACGAGAAGACAACAGCTCTTCTTGCCGAGACACCCAAGTAGAGTTGTATAGTAGAGTAGTAATGGGACAGAGTAAGTATCAAACTCTGGTGCACTCTCCTAGACTTCTACTAACACTTGGTCGTCCTACGCCAACTGGAATTGGGTTGCAAGATAGACAAGCGGACGGTCACCACAGGACAAAAGAGCACTATATAGACTACTATTACTATTACTATTGCTGCTGCTGCTGCTGCCGCCGCTGTTGCTACTGAAACAAGTGCCACGTTTTACTACTCCCGATTGAATTCGCTCTTAAAATAGAGAGAGACAGAGACGGCGGGGATCTCATCAAGAGAGCGCTGGACCCCTGAGAGCGTCAGACGGCCGTTTAATCAACGGCTGACAATCCCTGCTTCCGCTGGAACGCCTCGACCGGCAACTACTAAAGCTGGAAACCCGGCAAGAGCCGCGGCAGAGACAAGAGAAGGGTGCTGCTCTTTTTTATTTTATTTTTTTCCTTATTTCTCCTTTCCCCTTGGCAGCGTCTTCTGGCCACGGTTGGATGGACATGGCTCGAGAGTTGAACGCACTGGTCACGTGACGGAACAACAACGAAGACGGTTGAAACAAGAGAACTGCGCGCACCCAATAAGAAGGCGCTTCTCCAAACCACCACAAGAACTTTTGGGTACGACCAATTTCTCCAAGTACATCTTTCGCCACTTCGGGACTGCCCATTGCCGCGAGCAAATTCATTCAAAGATTCCCTTCATAAGAAATGAAGAAAAAGCAAAAATGAAGAAAATTTTTAATGAAAAAAATATAAAAAAACTTCTTGTGGGGGTTCGTTTCACTCGCACAATTTGTCAAAAACGAAGAGCTCCTTTTTTAGTTGTCAGTGTGTGTGAACTTTCACGTGGAAATCATTGCGGTTTCGACCAGGTCGTTCCTGGGAGTAACAAAAAAAAAAACTAGAGCTCATCAATGAGGTCGTCGTCGTCCTGTCAAAAAGAGATTGGCATCATCGTGCCCTATTGTTTTCTCCGATAAGATTCCCACCAAACGTCGCCGCCGCCCGTCATTCGAAAGAAATGCAGTGCCACCTGTCTGTGAGAATGGAAGGCCCAGCGTGACGAAAGAGATAACGAGAAAAGGCGAAGATCAATACCGGCAATGTGAGAACAATCGGGTCCTGGGCGAGGAAAACAGACAAAAGACGGGGCCGTTTTTCACGGCAGCATCAGCAGCTCCTCCTAGCGAACCCGTTTCCTGTCGAGAGACGTTTTTTTCGGAAGCGGATCGACAATACTGTGAATGACCTGGACCGTGGAACACCCAACCCCGAAGGGTTTCCCACTTGGTTAGATTCCACTACGTACTACGAGTTCCATAGAGTGTACTAGCAGCAGCAGCAGCTTTGATTCCCCGGGCGGGCTCGATCCAGATGGTCCCGATTTGAAACTATTTGTGATGACGACAATGGAATTTGGCGCAAGAGACCTCTGCAGAGTGAGGATAGCAACAAGACAAAAGCCCTTCATGTGTGTCTGTGCGCGCGAGTGTGTGTGTGTGTGTGCTGTACTGTTGATGGAAACAAAAAGACAAGTCTGGCCGGATCCATGAACCAGACGTTTTCTAACATGAATATTCATGAGCTAAAAAAGCCATAACAGCCTTTTTCCTGTTGCCAACACACAGCATATTTTTTTCCTCATCTTTGGCGCGCTGGCGACGCCTCCTACTGGCCCCGTCAAGTGGCGGCTCATTGAGAAAGGATCACTTGGGGCTTGCGTGCACAAAGCCTTTCGTCGTCCTGTGCGCTGTTGTCCATTTTTGTTGGCACCGGCGCCAAAAATACATTTAAGGTCTTTTTGCCCTGATGTCCAATCCGCAAGAAATCAATAAACATCCGTCCCTTAAATATAAGCATCCGCAGCAACACGTGTTTTGCACATGCGCCGAAAAATGAGGCCACAAAGCAGAAATACGACGACGAGGGGGGAGAAAATAAAAGAAGTTTAAAAAATTGCCCTCAAACCCCCCCCCCCCCCCTTTTCTTTGCGCTCTAATTTTCTCCAAACTTCCGGCGCAAGTTGCCTCTCTAAGCCATCGTATGCATATGAAATGAGCTTTAACTCTCATTTCGCCCTTGTCTTGACTATTAAATCATCCCTTCTTCTTACACAGAGAGAGAGAGAACCGGTTCGTTTGGCAATAAGCTACTGCGTTTCCGGCCAGAATTTCCTCGCTTCTCTAATCTCCTATCTCGCGGATACGGGACATTTAAAGCCAGTATCTACTTACGATTGCTTCACGCTGCCGGACGCAGCGATGAGGTAACTTTAACCGTGCCCATAAAAAAAACCTGCGGCTTTGAAGACAAGACCCTCTTTTTTCCTCTCTTTTGAATAATAATCAACAGTGAAAAAAAGAAAAGAAAAAGAAAATGGCTAGAGGCGGAAATCCGTTCAAGAAAACGCAGCAGACGAAATTCCCAATGGTCCTTCTTTCCTTCTCTCTGTCTCGAATGCATCATCGACTGGAAATACTTTTGTGTAAAAGAGGAAACACGCGAAATGAAAAAGAGGCCCAAACAACAACAACAACAATTCAACCACAATGACCATATTCTGAGATTTTGGGAAAGTTCGTTCGCAACCAAAACTGGGAAAACTATCTAAAGAGGAGGCGCTGTTGTTGCTTGCTGTGGTGTTGTTATACTACAGACACACACATAGACACACTCACCAAACGCCAAAAGAAGGAGAGATGGTTTTCTTTGCCGGGATTGAAGAGACGGCGAAGGGAAAAAAAGCCCGCACTTTCAAAGCCTTAACGAGTGGGAAATCACAAAATGTGGGTGTGGAGAGAATCTCAAAGGACACGAACACACACAAAAACGCCGTGTGTTGCACTGCGGAGGCGTCTGCCCACCACACCACCACGGGCGGCTTTCCAATATACGCGGTAGCAGCACAGATCAAGAAGGGGGTGCCTCCCCGAAAAGCTCGACGAAATGAAACCTTATGTTTTCCGTACGTGATTGGCAGCGAACACGTGGTGTCGGCGAACAGATGGGCACGATGCAACAAATCGAGCTACGGCGAAACCAGGTGGAGAGGGGCAAGGAATTAAAAAATATGAATTTACTTACCGACTCTTCCTCGGCTGTCAATACGGCAGCCATGTTGAAAAAAGACTAGTTGTGTTGAGGTGCCCGTGCCCGTGTGGCAGCACTCTACCACCGACCGAAACGCCACCTACTTTATATTGTGGGTGCGGAAAACCGATGCCGGACCACTCAACGCCATCTAGGTAGCGGTTGAAAACATTTACGTACTGGATGACGTTTACCGCAAATGTTCGGAAGACGAGAATCGTTGTTTTGCGGCTTTCTTTTCTTTTTCCTTGACAAAAAGAAAAAGCGTGACTGAGTTATGATTATGAACTATTACGCGCCGGAAGAGGAAATCACCACAAAAAAAAGAATGAATTGCCGAACAAGCGAGAATTAATGGCCATCGTCAACACCCCCATTACCTCCTCGGTGACAGGAGAGAGCGCTTTTTCTTTTGGATCACGAAGACGTTCCGAGAAGTCCGACATCCGACTAAGTCTGAGACCGTAGGTACGTAATCGTTTGTTCGAGAGACAGGTCCTATTGCCCTTTCGATCAGGTCTCGCCCTCTTACGTGATACAATGACTGCGCAGTGGAAAGAATTGGAAAATAAAAAGAAAAACGGTTGGTCGTGACATTGTAGATCTGGTTTTCTAGAAGCAGAAACGCAACAAGAGAACAACTCGCCATGTATGCCATCGCTGGTGAAAATAATATGAATAAACAACAAATCTGGGGAAAACGACTAGACGGTTATTTTACATACGGAAATGGTACAATACTCACCGAGCTCGTATTTCGCCCCTCTCTTAAGACAACTCCCCCTTGAAAAGTATATGGGAGCCGCAAGGAACTGATAAAAAGTTACCAGATTCTTGTAGAGCAGAAACGTGGCCAAGCGATGTAACAGAGCCGACTTCCACACCCTTATAAGCGGGATTACGTGGTAAGAAACGACAGAAAATAGAAGACAGCGTTAATCTTGATGCTGTTTCCACTTTGGAGCTGCCGGAGATAACGAAATAGGGAAAAAAGAAGCTTTCAGCATCACCGTCGTAGCCGTGATGTGTGCGCACTTCACGCAATCGAGCGCAGATTAGGTCTCTTCTATACGGTACTATACTTCCAGCAGGCCATTTCTCCAAAAAGGTTCCTTGCATTCTCGCTGTGGTATACCGCCGACAAAAACCTTTTCGCGTGGACAAATCGATAAAGATCATCTTTATTATACCGACTGAACGATTTTGAATTAGGTCCTTTGTATTCCTTTGCCTGGTTAGAGGACAATAAAAGCACAAAAAAGATCGATTGCAACGAAAGTATATAAATCTGAACATTGTCGTCATATTTCGCAGCAATATAATCGTATTTCCTAGTAGGTGGGCTGCATTATGTAGTACGAATCGTCCAGATATTCAATTCAGGTTCTGGAAAACGTGTCATGTAAATGTGTACTCATCAAATAAATACCGAAGGACATAACAAGACCTCTTGCGGTTAAAATTCCAACTAAAAGTGACAGTAATTTAAAGAACCAATAGGAGGTTTCCACGTTATCGCTTTTCGGCTTTTGGAAAAATTCGAGGACAAGACAGAAGCAAGAGGAGCAGTTTCTCGTGCACACACTCGCTCTTTTAACATTATTGTAATTCAGTTTCTTTGGCGGGTTTGTCGAGGAAAGTTCAAAGCAAAAATGCACCGTCCAACGCTCACATTGGCTTTGATTGCGTGCTGCCTAACTTTTGCGGTAACAGAGGCTGATGATAAGACGAAAGGACCTAAAGTTACTGACAAAGTAAGTTTTTCATGAATTACAATTGTTTAATTTTTTGTAATCCAAAGTTTTATTAAATTATGTAATAACTTGATACAGGTATGGTTTGACATTGAAGTTGGAGGTGAACCTATTGGCCGCATTGAGATTGGTCTTTTTGGCAAAACTGTCCCTAAAACTGTGAAAAACTTTGCTGAGCTGGCCAAGAAACCAGTTGGAGAAGGCTACAAGGGATCAATCTTTCATCGTGTCATCAAGGATTTCATGATCCAAGGAGGAGATTTCACCAACAAAGATGGCACTGGTGGTAGAAGCATTTATGGTGACCGATTCCCTGATGAAAACTTCAAGCTGAAGCACTATGGTGTTGGATGGTTGTCCATGGCTAATGCTGGAAAAGACACCAATGGCTCTCAGTTTTTCCTCACAACGAAGAAAACCCCTTGGCTAGATGGCCGCCATGTTGTCTTTGGAAAAGTCATCAAGGGCATGGTAATTTTATTTGAATTAACTAATTTATTACAGTCAATTTAATCTGTGATTGACATTAGGATGTCGTTCGTAAAGTCGAGAATACCAAAACCGATGGTCGTGATAAGCCGGCAAAGGACGTCGTTATTGCTGATTGTGGCGCTGAGGTTGTTGAGGAACCTTTCGCCGTTTCAAAGGACGATGCTACTGCTTAATTATTTTGCTATATTTCATTGAATACACTGGTCAGGTTTGGAACACTGGGTTTTCTCATCACTTAATACACTAACGCGGTGAAAAAAAAAAAGAATTCCGCACATCCGATAGGTTAATTAAAACAAGGAACCAAAATAAATTTGTACGAACGTTACGTCGGATTTTCTATTTTAATTAGACAAATACACGGTGCTACATGGCTATGACTGTAGGAAGTAGTAGAATTATTCCATTTCATTAAGACCAGGTCTACGGGGAGGATAAAGAGGACGAGAGTTGTCTCTTCTCTGATAACGATCTTGCTGGTTGAAATTTGTTTTAACCATATCACGATCAACAAAATTACGGTTATTCCATGTATCGCGGTCTCTCTGCTCTAGTTTTTCAATCGGTAAATCCAATAAAACTTCAAGCGCCTAGGAAAAAATGGAACAAAATTTAAGAATTAATAAAATTTAAATTATTTATGATAATGATAGACTTTACCTGGTCTTCAATCATTTGTCTGTCCGTCATATTTTTGATGATGCGATCGAACTCGATTTGGGCCTCTTTGTTGCTGGACTCCTTCACACAATCAGCGATTGAAGCAATCTACGTGAAACAAACAAGAGTAAAGTGAAAAAATTTATAATTATGTGAGTTAAAGAGGCAAAATCTTACAGTGTTTTTACTGAAGGATCGTTTACGACCTCCTTCGGCTGGAACGTCATATTCCAGAGATGCGCGTAAAATTGCCAAGGCGTCATCAAAACGTCCCAATTTCGCGAAGGCCAACGCTTTCAAGTTGCGAATAGTCACATAGTTTTGTTGTTTGGTGTTACTGAGTAAATCAAGACAAAGTTGATAGTCATTATTGTTTAACGCCAAAGCTGCTGCGTAGGTTATTGTCCTCCTCATTGGAATATGAGCAACATCGTTGGCATCTTTCATGAGAGTTTTCATTTGCTGATAACTTTCGGGCGTATTCTAGATGTCAAAAATGAATAAAGAATAACATTTACTTGGAAAGTTTGGAAAAAAATCTCACCATTCGATACAAAGCTGCCATGGCTAGAATAAAGCAATTTTTGGGATATTTATTGCCCTGAATGAGGCGCTCTTGGACTAGAGTGAAAACCTCCAAAACTTCACTGTACATTTTGTTCCTTAGGAGAAGATCCATGGCGATTTGATAGCTCATAAATTGATCAAACAGAGAAACAGTTTTTGGATTCCTCAACAAAGCCAAAACTTCATTTGGCTGGTTAACTGAGTGAAAAAAACGCATAATTACTGGACCAAAAACAAAAGTTCCAAATCGTAAACCAGTGCTCTGGTTATGAAACCTTGAAATAGAAATTATACATTAATAGATTTTATTAAATGAATTGAAAATGTTAACTTTAAGTACTTTTCAATCATTTGTCCCAGCAATTTAAGGTCCTCTGGAGTGTTTTCAGCTAGGTTGATCATGGTTTTCAAGTCATCAGTGAAAATAAGACTACTGCTGTCTGAGCTCAAAAACTCTTGCATGCGAGATCTGAACTTTTCTTTCATTTGTGCTCCATGGAAATGAACTGCTGTCTTACTTTTTGACATAGCAAATCCATCTAAGCCTAGGGATTCAGGTGTGTACAAAGTTCGTGCACCTAAAAAGAGAATACAAATATTATGTGACAATTACAATTGCATTGTACAGTTTAAATCGTGTTGGTGAAAGGCAAAAGCACATGATATCAATACTTTTTTTTAGCAAGTCTAGGAATTATTTAACTCAAACACGCCCATTTGTCACGTAGGACAAAAAAATGTGTGAGAGAAATTAAATGAGACCATAGAAATTTACCTTGAAACTGCAGTTGAGAAACACTTGGCTTAGAGCCAAATCGGACTAAACAACATGATATATTTCGCATCATTTTTACTGCAGGTTTGATGTGAAGAATTCTCGATGAAAAACCGGCTAAATACACGTGCAATACAGCAAGTTATGCAAAAGATAGCAGACGAAGTCAAGGCACGAAGTCAAGAACAGAGCTGCCAGCCTTCCAATCAATCGACGTGCGCTGGCCTGCGTGTGCGTCAGTGCGTTGCGTTGGCGATTTAAAAAAATGTATTTTAACATTTTTGTTATTCGACAAATGTAATCATAACTTCATGGATCTTTCGAATTAAGATCAGTTTCTGTATTGTGAAAATTTCCTAATATTTGGGCCTTTTGTCATCCCGAAATAAACAAGGGAAGACCAATTGATGAAATACGACAAACGAAATGTATTATCTTCCTTACACACATTAGACTCTTTCAATGAGGATTTATGAACGTAAGCTGACAAGAACAAAGCAGTTATAGACAGCCGTCGTTGGATCTGATATGGGGCGCTGGCGTATAAACTCTCGGATCGGTGGGAGGGAAATCCTGGATACTATGAATTATTAGTATAACGAAAGAAAAAGTTTTTCACCCAGACAGACTGAATCAAAGTGTTCAACAAATCATGCCAAACGGAAAGGCCTAGATGATACATAATGTAGTCGGTTAAAATAAAGAAAGTTAATTATCAGAAAGCAATTGCATTTGATTGACGGAATGAATAACAGCGAACGATTCATCATTTGCTTATAAGCCATTGTAATCAGCAATAAGCAGTTCAAGAGGTTATATTATATTTCCATGGCGATGTGGTGACTGGTGAGGCGTCAGTGGCAGACCATCCTTTGTGACAGACCATGACAAGTCGTCACAACTTAAGAATGACAATTTTAAAAATAATGTTAAGCCCGTCAGCGAGACTGTGTGCTGGTGTACTTCCGGCAGGTACGGCAACATTTGCTGACTTTGAAGTAGTAAATCCCGCACATGTGTTTCAACGAAGCGCACAGCTTCGAGTCCAACTTGTCTTGACAAGCTCGTTGTCGCTCTAATTAAACGCCAATAGCTTTAATTAGGAAAGGATCAGAGTTCCGGGGAAAGTTTGTTAGTACCTTTGACCTCATTCTGTATACTGTGTTGACTATGATGTGAGCGTGAACAAGGGTCGTTGGCGCACCGTTGCCTCTGTCTTGGCTTTTCAAGTTGGTCGCAGCCCTCGGTTGGAGATGAAGTGCGCCGATCCATGCACTGAGCGGCGCGGAATTGGTGGCCACCTCCACACGAAGCACTGCAAGAGCTCCAAGGTCCTGCGATGCCAATGGAAAATGTCAACAATAGTACTCTAAACTGGTGTCGGCACTTCATTAGGCTCGTCATTTGTTTTGACATGTACCTGGCACCCAGTCGATACAAGGCCGTTCGGTGCAGTTCATCGACTCGTTTGGCCGTGAATCAGGATTGCACATGTCTTCCTCTGGGCATTTGACGTCTCTTGTCTTGATACCAGAACCGCATGTAGAAGAACAAGTTGACCATGGAGTCAACACCCATTCCATACATGGATTCTAAAGGTAAAGAATCGCGTTGAAGAAGCCAAACTTTCAACAGCATTTTCGAGGAAATTTACCTCATTGCAGGATTCAACGTCCTCAGGTTTGAAGTCCGTACAAAGTGCATCGTCCACCAAAGTGGAAGTAGTTGTCTCGTAGCAACTAACATCACGTACTCGGGTTCCGCCGTCGCACCGCACCGAACACTTTGTTTCAAAAGAAGATTTATTTACATTATTATCATTAGACAAATGTATGTATCCTTACTCGAGTCCAGAGTCCAATTTTCCACTTGAAGGAGGGTTTAATCTTGGACACGTCTATGGAAGCTTCTGGTTGATCGGACTGGACCTGAATTTTAGCCAAAAATAGGGCGGCGTCGTCTCCGATGTGAATCGACATTTTCTTGTAACTGTGACCCTGATAGGCTTCGTCGGCCAATTCCACATCATTGGAATCCAGTTCCGGTCGCGCCAGCAAAGGATCGGCCGTGACGATCTGCATCTCCATTACTTTGAGATTCTCCGGCTGGATTTTGTCTTCGACATAAGAATCCGGTCGGCGATCACTGTCGGCCCCGATATTATTGGGAACAGTAGAAGGTATGAGAAGATTGAGGATTTCGTTGTTAATTTCCGGCTCAATCAGATGAGGAATTAGTGGGTCGCTGGTGCTGTTGGAATCGATCACATTGGGGACATAGCCGTTCATTTCGGCGTTAAGGCAGAGTCCGCGACATTTCTGAATAGATTCCGGCTCGAGTTGATCGCGGCATTTCAAACCGCCATCGCAAGACACTCGCCGGAATTGAACCCCATCGCCGCAAGAGGACGAACACTAAAAGGAAATGAAATGGAGTTAACACGAAGTCGAAGGGAATTAGATGCGCCGACAAATGAGGATTTTTTAAGACTCTACCTCGGACCAAGGCCCATAAGTCCAATTTCCGCAAACGATGTTGCCGCATTGCCGCTCTTCGGCCGGCTTGAGAGCTTGGACGCAGGCACCTCCCACCACACTACACCGCACCTCTCTTCTCTGGATGTCGCATGGGTCTTCATTGCACTACAAATTGTTGAAATCATTAAGTTATCTAATAGGTACTGTTCTTCACTGCAGATGTGCTAATTACCTTGGACCAGGTACCCGTCTCCCAGCTGGCTTCACCTGGACAAGGGGCAAGAGGTTCACAGGCATCTTCCTCAATGGGTCTGTCAGCGACGGGGCAGTCGGCGTCGTGAAGGGCCATTTGTTCGTCATCAGAAAGAGAGCGGACGCAAATGACGGTTCGCCTTCGAAGTCCGCGGCCTTTGCCGCACGTGATGGAACAATGCTGCCACGGCCCAACCCACCACCTGAAAGTAGAACGCGAGTTTTATAACTTCTTACTAAATTTTCTCAGCGAGTCAGCCGTAACGATTATGGTAATGTCTAATTCGAATTTCGAGTGTTTGAAGAAGCTAACAAAATGACGGCAAGGAATTGTTGAAGGAATAAATATTTGCGTTTAGAGGAACAGGTAAATAGCGTGACGAGGGAAAAGTTTGTTATCCTAGGGTTGCGTGACATCATTTGGCCAAGTGCAAAAGCTGTATGTTGTGCAGTATACCATACCTAGGCGGACAGGACTGTTTGTTGCAGGCCCGCGATTTCTCTTCGGGCTTTTCCAGCGCGGCGCAGTAGGTCTCCTCGACCAGACCGGCTTCCTTCTCCATGCATTTCGGTTGAGACACCTGAGGTCGTCATTTGATGAAATAAAAGGAGGAAAAAAAAAAGAATTAAACTCCTCTATGCTAATGGCTTAATAGAATTTTTCTCCATTCGTTCCACCTGTGTTCCACCGCCGCAGGTGGCGGTACAGACAGACCAGTCCATGTACTCCCAACGGAATTCGGGCGTCCGTGTAATGTTCTCGTTAGCAACCGTGTACTCGTAACTCACTCCGGCGTTGGTGGCTCGGAAAAGAAGCTTTCGAAAAAATAAGGAAGTAGAAAAATGTATAAAATTGTTAAAAAACCCAGCCACAAATATTTCTCCGTCAGTAGTTTAAAAAAAAACTCACCAGAAATCGTAAGTCTTCCAGAGACGGGCCGGGAATGTGGATCTCTTCCAGTTCACCTTCCCGCCGATAATAGATAAGAGTGAACCCGGCTCGGTATTCACCCGACCATTGAACCGTCCTGCGGACGAAAAAAATATGGATTCAATCAACTTTTCAAAGATGTGGATCTCCAAAGGTATATAACGGTGCAACTTACCATTGGCCGTTGAGGTAGTATTCGTTGGTCTCTACCGACTGGATGGCGATATAGTTGGCTGCTTCATCGACCTCCGCAAGACGAATGTTGCGGGCTCCCTTGGGTATGACGACCATCTCAACGTAATCGACTCCATCGGGCTCTGTGTAGTTGCCGCGGATGGTGTTACACTGGGTGCCGTCTCCGTGGCAGACGCCGCAACGATCCTCCTGGGCCGTCGAGTCGATACCCCAGTCACAGGCGACTCGCTGTCCGTAAAAAAAAGAAATGAAAAAAATACAAATGGGGAGATATATCGATAAACCATTTGAAATTCCCAGCGGGAAAACGAGGAAAGGCTCGCAGTTCACGTACCCGACAAACGCCGTTGATGCACATATCGCGCGTGCCGGGATTGCAGGGCGTGCCGTCGACGACGCTGTCCGAAAGCATGACCGAAAAGAATTGACCCTCGGGTTTGCAGTGCAATTGGCATGGAGCACCTGACGACAAAGTACGCATTCACAATTATCCTCATTTTAATTAGAAAATCGAAATGTCTGGTTTTTACTTTTGATCTGGACCGGCAGCCAAGTATGATTATCTCCTTTGTAAGGCGTCTGGTCGAAAGCGGAGCATTGAACGGCTCGATAACTGGGTCCGTCAGCCGGGCAAGGCTGTTTATTTTTTATTTTTATGGAAAGACAAAAGCAAGGATCGACTTAATTCACAAGCCTTAAAGTCTAAGAATAATAATAATGAAGACTGGAACTGACATCTAAATTGCAGACGCGGTAGCGCCGCCGTTCGCCCACGCAGTACTTGCCCCCGTGGGCCGGTGCGGGATTATCGCAGAGGCGGGCGGAAGAAGCTAAACCGGCTCCGCAAGTGCGAGTGCAATCGGACCAGGGCCCCCACTCACCCCATTCTCCGTCAATGAGCTGAGGCCTATCGCCCATCTGGACGCACTGGCCGTTATTACACCACTAGGAAAGGAGGAGGAGGGGTTAGAGAATCATTTGGTAAATTAAAAATAATTCATTTCCATTCCAGTCGGAAAGAGTGAAATTTAATCCGTTTCCAATGATGCGATTTCAAGAAACGGACGTAATAAGATCATCAGGGCATTAGCCGGTACCGGCTTTCATTTTATTTTCTCCTTTTTCTTTCTTTCTTTCTCTTTCTCTTTCTCTCTCTTTTTTTAGGGTCGTCACCCACGTTAAACAAGACCCGGCTCTTATTAGATTAGTGTCCTATATCTCAAAGTCAGTGGCAGAAAAGAAGGTCCGACATGCCGCCGGGCGAATAAATAAAAATACAAAAAAGAAAATATCTTAAGAAAATCCTCCAATACTGAACGTAAATACAAGAAAAGAGGGGATTGAAAGAAGAACGACAAGAAAAACGACACGTATCTCGTGTCGTAAACAAAAAATTAAACACCAGCTCCGCGTTGTACGGTTGCCTGGCCAACAAGTCTCGACTTTGTCACTCTCAAACTCTGTTTCTACCCAACGTCTGGGCGATAACAAGATTTTCCTTATGCGAACGATAAGGGAGAAAAAATGTAACCGAACCGGGTCAGGAAAAACAAACTTAACTGAGATATGTGATCAATGGTTTATAATTTTCGAAAATTTACTTTGTGCTTGGCGCAAGAGGTTCCAGGTGCGGCCGGTTCCAATCTCGTCACACAGCGATTGTCCGGTAACTTACACCAGAGGGTTTGACAAACCTGAATTCAAATGTCAATGAATTATATCCTATTGTTTGTTTGTTGTTGTTGTTGTTTTTTAAAGCAAGGGTTTCAATTAACCTCATCCATTCCAGCGCAGTGCATGGCTTCAGGACCGTATTGGAGTCGGCATTGGTGATCGACGTTGTACATGGCTCCGGGCGGGAGTTCCGGGTAGTGGAACTCGTGATCGGACGGGGGATCTTCCAGACAGCTTCCCCAGTTTCGGTCAAGGAATCTTGTGATGTCCTTGCGAGAGCAGTTGGACCAAACGATCGGCCCTGCGTCCGAACTGAGCTGAGGAGACATGACATGTTGATCACCCGACAAAGGCTCGCAGCCGTTAGTTGGCCCGTCGTGATTGGCTCCGAAGCTATTCATACCAACCATCCCAACGAAAGAAGAAGAAATCATAAAAAAAGAAATGATCATTCATAGCTCTGGGGAAACAAATTTCAGATATATTTTTTTAACGACTGACTTGTGTCCAAGTTCGTGAGCCACAGTGTAAGCCAAAGACAAGCCCGTGTCCTCATTGACGCTGCACGACCGGTAGGATTGACACATACCGGCTACTTCGGCCAGACCTGTCACCCAAAATGAATAACGTCAGAATATAAACATTCGTCTGCCTTCCTAAAATGGTCACAAATGGACCAAATAAATACCCAAAGTGCTGCACGGTTCGTTGACGCGAGTGCAAATGTTGTACCTTCATTCGTTGTCAAAATAGATCTGTTAGTACTGTTTAAATGCGCACTCAAAACATAAAAGGGGCTGAAGATGCACACAACAGCAATAAGAAAAATGGAAGAGGAAGCGAACCTAGTTAGAAGAATAGCAACATCGTGATGGTTGGGATGGTCGTCTGTTTCCGGATTGATGGTGGCTTGCCACTTGCAGAAGCTTTTGAGCGTGTTGTCGGCATGATGGCTTATGTCAAGACCCTCCTGCGTAAAGAGGAAACAAGACACATATCGTTTATACTGAAAGAAAGTGACGAACCGGATCATCCGACATCGCAGTGCGGAAAGACGAAGCGAGCTAGCGACAGCTATTCATCTCTGACGAGGCGCCTGTCAGCGACCGTCGTCGTCGTGACAACTTGCTAACAAACGACTAGGCACACACAACGACATAGACTTAGCGGTTCTCTCGTTCCAAAGTATAGACATCATGTTGGATGTTGTTGCTGTTGTTGTTCATTGTTGGCGTCTAACAGGCAGCCTCTGTTTGTTTGACTTGTGTTCGTATATGTTTGGATTCTGCTTACCTCCAACGATTCGTTCTCGAGTAACATGAGACGGACCATGACGATATTGATGGCGTTGCCGATGCTGGCGTCGCGGTACAGCGCCGAAACCTGTCAATTTCAATAGAGTAAGCAGAAAAATGAGAGCCAGCCGAACCCTGTAGGGTGTTCACGGCGGTACATTCATACATTCCCTCGGTCATCGGGGTTCTCTCTGTCCGATATTCGGTGCCAGCTAGCGATAGATCCCTAACTCCTTCGCTGCCTAACCTGAACCCCACCAACTGCTGCAGTAACTCGAGGAGTTGGAATGTTCGGCCCTTTCTCTCTCTCTCTCTCTCGTGTTCCTTGTCGTCACAGAGATCGCCGACTGGCCTCTATCAACGCAGTCGGGCACCGTTGGAATGTTGGCCTTTGCCTTTCCACGGCAGACGTTGCTTCGAATCCGCATCCAGCCAGCGGATCGAGACGCCTTTTGATGCGGAATAACGTCATCCGACACCTTTCTTGGACGAGTCTCGTCTCCAATCAAGTAAGAAAAAATCAAACGGGACGAGTAAGCGACGAGTTACCAGCTCGTCCGTTCAGCATCAATGAACTACTAGCGTACGCCAAAGAAGGGACGACGGCAATAATTTCTTCTTCTTCTTCTTCAAAGTGTTTTACTCGTCGTACTTCAAACAGCTCCCGTTCACGCGTGACTCGTATTGCGGACGGAGATCAAAAGCGTCAGACCACGATGCAAAAGCGTCGCTCACCGCGCCTACAAATGAGTCGCGGAGTCGATTTCGAGTTCAGCCAAGCTGACGTGTACCAGAGCCCCGCCGAAAATGAACAATTCGAGTTTCCCCGCTGGATGAAAATTGCGCGTTAGTGGGAGGTGAAGTTCTTCCGGGCTAGTACAGCTACGGTAGTGCAGTGCAGGAGGCAGTGCATCGGAATGATCAAAGGACGGCAAAGTGGCAAGTTTCAGCAGATCGTGTGACGACGTTTCCGCTGGACGGAGCAGTGTCCATTAGTTTGCTAGCCATGCGGATGCGTCAGTAAGTGAGGAACGGGGGCAAAATGGCTGTCCATTTTTCTGCCAACAAAGGTTCTTGCTGCTGGCCGACGACTCGGCTCAACGACGAGACGACAGTTTCTCAAGGAACTTTGTAATAATGAAATGAATTAGTCAAAATGGCGATACGCTACCATGTTCATGACGGTGAGAATGTAGGTCTCGATGTCTTCGTTGCTGTAGAATTCGGTCATCTTCTGGTCGGCAACGACCAGGGTCTCGACGTTGCGCTCCAAGCTGACGGATCGCTTGCGGATGGCGTGGTGACCTCTTTCCTTATTCAACTCCAGCTGCTGCTGGCTTTTCTGCCACAGCTCTCGCTGGCGGATGGCCAATTCCACGGATTCTGTTATTTTCCAAGATGTGAAACGTTACAATGTGTGCATTCCATCAACGTAAAGAAGCGAAGAGATACGCGCCAGTTCTCACAAAGAAACAAGATGGATCGTTTCAACCAGTTCCTCGCTTCTTTTTTCTCCATTCGCGATCGATATTATTCGGGAGAATGTCACTTAACGGATCGATCCCCGACTGAATAAAACCGAATTCTCTTTTATTGTAGCGAGAGCACGGCAGTCGATGGTAGCAATCAGCGCAATAGCGTGACGATCGACGCCCGCCATTATGACTCGAGATCGTTTTTCCTCAGATCAAGCTATTTATCTAACACCGCGCGCCGTTCTTGGCGTATGGAAATGCGCAAGTAAGCGCATCGGATGGCAACAGCTGTGGCAGCTGCTGGCTCGTCGCTTTCAACTTGGCAATTACCATCAACTTTGAATTCGCGAGGCGACTGACCGGTAGATCGAAAATAGAAGGTCATAACTATACGATGCGGGTATATATGGATTGATGATGATGGGCAACAGCAGCCAGCCCGCCAGCCGCCGCCAATGCCAACCACGAAGGGTCGGGGCTGTTGACGCAGCAATAGACGGGCGCGCGCGTGACGACAATCACATGCGATCGTCAAAATGTCAGACCTATATACTACTACACGCACGCAAAAAGTCATAAAAAGGAATCATGGGCGCAATCAGATATTGCAGCGATATTCGACTTGTCTCTTACGGGGAACATTGTAAGCAGAAGAGAAAGGCCGAATCTATTAGGGGCTCTCTTTGATTGCGCGTCTGTCGTCAATGAAAGAAGTGAACAGAATTCCGATGGAGAGTCAACTATGGTGCCATTGCGGTTTCTGTTATGGCGGCCCTACAGCTACGAATCTGAAGAAAGTAACAAATGGAGAAGGACAGATGGCAAAAACTCAACGCACCGTCATTGCCGCAAGTGCCGTGTCCGTCGTCGTGGTCCTCGTTGACATCGGCCAAAGCGGCGGTCAGGGCCGACCTCTTGTAGATCAAGTGCGGATGCTCTCGCTCTGCGTCAGCGCTGGCGTTCGGGTGTCCTTTGATCGGCTCGATGATGTACTCCTCTCCGCCGATGGCCACGTAACCCGTCTGGCAATGTTATCAAAGTACAAGACAAAAGGCAATATATAGCTAACAATCAGGATGGCACGGGGGGCAATTAGACCCAGTGCCATCTCATCATTGGCCCGCAGGGTCGAAAGAAATCTCGAGCAGTACATGGGAGGTGGAATTACGAATCCATTAGACGATAGCTAATGACTTCATCTTATTCCTTTTCTTCTTCTTTTTTCCTCCCTTTTTCGTCTCTCTTAGAGCGCCCCGAGCTACTCTCCGCTGCCAAAAAGGAGCCCAACAACTCGAGACAATTACGGAGACAATAAATAAAAATAGAAAAAAAAGGTCGCCGTTAAGGGAAGAAGATTGAACGCGACGCTGTTCAAGTGTATTAAGGACGTATATGGACTTTGTTATGTGTCTGTGTGCATCACACTCGTCCTCGTTTCTGTGCCGGACTCATTGCATCGAGAGCGAGTCTCGCAGTTGATTAACTCAATTCTACGGCATGCTCATTCTTGTTATTGTTTCGTCCGTCTCTCCTCTTTACGAAGCTGTACCGTCTCATGTTCATCTCTCTCTCTCTCTCTCTCTTTCGTGTATTATTGCTACGTTTTCCCATAGCTGTTTGTTTTCGTCTTCTTATCCCCCCGCTTAGTTTGTTGGCCTCCTTCGGCTTTGTTTTAAATACATTTCATTGCCTGTTCACATGACACACGGCGACATGAGCTTACAAAAGTCACGTTCTTGAGCTGTACCATTGTATATACACATCGAGTCTCTGTAGTATTGTGTCATCGCTACAAGACCGAAAAAGGACGAGAGACGGAGAGAGTCTTTTCTTTCTTTTTCGGCTCCTTTTCTGTTGATTTTCGGGTTCCGGTCGGACGTCTAGAATTTATTCCGTCACATGACACTCGGCCTAACGTTCGCTTAATTCATCCTCAACATTTTTTTTCCCCCTGCTCTAGTGTCCGTTTTCACCGAACTCGCGCTGTGGCTGCAACGTGTTTCAGGTCGAATACCAATCGGTTGCGATGATAGCCTTTTTAAAATCACAGCGCGTCTTTTATTTATTGACTATTTATTGAAAAAGTGCGAAATAGTCCAAAGAGGATAAATAAGGAAGCGCGTGTCTCCCCTGAACTTTTAGTCTAAAAGGGAAGTCTGCGCAAGATAAAAGGTTAATCCAATGCAAAGTGATACGTCACTGGATACATGTACGCTGCACGCGTTCAGTAGACGAAAGAAATGTCGTCCTAAATTGAATACATACAAAATGTTTGCTAAAGAACGAGACGGAAATGCCATAGTTGAAAAGTATTTCTCTCTTTTTTGGGGGGATTTCAGTTGCCTTCAATGGTACAATCGTTTGACCGTTTATATAAAAGTCCATCAGCTGAGGATTTGTAATTTCGCGGCTTTAAAGACGGTCGGCGGCGGTCTTTCAGCCGAATAAGACCGTGATTAGTTGATTACGTGCGGTAAGGAGTGAATCAAGCGAATTAGCACCGGCTCCCGGTGTAAACCTTCAAAAGAAGGAAGGTCTCTCTCTCAGTCGGCGTCGTACCACTGAAAGCATTCGAGAGTTACTTTAGCAGTTGTATAAGAGTCGAAATAAAAAGGAAAAAGTCGGGACACATCATTTCGGAATGTACATCCAGACTCTTAAAAAGAAGGAAAAAAAACAACAATAAATAAATCAGATAGAAATAAAGAATAGTCCAAGTGTAGGAGAGGACGACGAAGGGAAATCACAAAACTCAGCAGGTAATATTGATGCGGCCCGCCCGCGCGGCCTGCATGGCAATGAGCCGCATATTCACGTCACGGCGGCGGCGGCAGCGGCGGGACTCGTCGCCGTCGTCGTCGGAGAAAGAAAAAGGGGCAACTCTATACGATTTCGTTCCGCTCTCAAAGTTCATTGACGGGGTAAGGAAAAATAGCGGGTTCTATTGCTGACGGCTCCGACACGCGCCGCGCTCTCCCCGACTGCGTGAGTCTTCATTTCGGTCTCGTCGTCCGTCAGGTTTACGTTCCTCTAGATACGTAATCAAGCGTCCAAGGCCGAGACGTCGTTTCGCTGTTCCCTGACTGCATTACTGGTGCAGAAAAGGATTCGGCCGCCGCCTTTCAGCCCGTCGTCGGCAACGAGGAAAGATAATAAAACATCCCGCACCTGTTTTTCTTCTCTCTCTCTCTCTTTCTCTCTCTCTCTCTTTCTCATTTCGTCTCCTTTCGGGTTGGGGAAACATAAAAGAAAGAAGAAACTAAAGAGGAAACTTGCAAATCGCCAAAGAGGATTGGCCGAGATATATCGGACAGCTTCAATCAGACTTGCTAAGTTTAAGTTTCTTTTTTCTATTCTGGCTCTGGCTCTCTGGCTCTCTGGCGGGTTAGTTTGGGCAACGATGCTCGCCTCCTGCAGTGCGATTAAGTGGCTGCGTACTGTCACTGGGAGCTTGAAATGATTTCATTTGAAGCGATATGGAAGGAAGACTAAGGTAAAGAAAGGGAGGAGGACGACGCGCGTCGCATAAGATGCAGCGCGCCAACTTCTGCATCAGCATAAGACGCAGATTAAACAAAAGAGAGATTTTCCGAGCTCTTTCCATAACAAAAACCAACAAGCAAAAAAATTCAATCTCTTCTTTCTTTTTTTTTTTCTTCTTTTTTTCTTCTTCTTTCGAGTCCCCGCTTCTATTGGATATGCGCCTCGTCTACTACTGCCGGGGTCCCTTTACCTCGAATGTTGTCGGCGGGGGTCTCTCTGGACCACTCTCCGTCTTCTCTTTGTTTTGTTTTTATTCTAGCTCGTCTTGTCAAAAGGGATAATACACACACGCAAACACACTATATCCTATATATGCTAGTGGCATGCAAATGAAGCCGAGGGAAAAAAAGGACGACGCGGCCGTTCTCCAAAAACTCTTAAGGACACCAAAAAGGGGGCCAGGCAGGCGACGGTGGAGACAAGAAAATGAGAGTGGGCTCTTAGGCCGACCTTATAATACGAAACCCGCGCGGAGAAGAGAGAAATATTGGGGTCGGTTATCGAGATGATGATGCGGTGTCAACAACGCGCATTCAACTGGTTGTTGAAAGAGAGAACGCGGATGACTTTTTCACGGACACTCGAGAGACACGCCGAAAAGAAAAAAAGAAAAAAAGGCTTCCCCACAAGTCTCATCTGCTCTGACATGAAGCGTGAAGTGAGCGTAACACGAGGAGAGGGTGCACGCGTCACTCGCTACTTCTCTTCTTGTTATGGCCGTCATCGACCGGCAACAACAGAAGAAAACTTGATGGAAGGTGGGCGTAGAAGTATCCGTCTATGTACCATCTGCCAGGGTTCTCATCATCCGACAAAATAGCTCACTGGATAAACTTCGACCGGATCATACATAAGACGGAGAGTCGAGGGTTACAAAAAAGATGTGGGCTCACAGAAAGTCTTGCGTACCCCGTAACGCCGTCCCACGCTATAAGTTATTAGCGATATAGCGAGAAAAATGCGTAACTTTTGGCGTTGTTTGCGACTAAATCAGGCTTGTATCTAATAAAAGTAACTAAATTCTCTTCCAAGTTGTTGTCGCGCTTTTATTAACAGAAGTAATTTTAATAGGCTCAGACGCTTGACGTCGGTTTTCGGGTCTGAAAAGTTCTCCTTAACGAAAAAAAAAAAAAGAATGAAAGAGTAAGTTGTTGAATAGTTCGAGGAAATCTTTTCTTCTCGGTGCCTCAAATCAAGCCGACAATAAGCCAACAGTGACGTCTTTGAGCCACCTCAAAGTTTTTGCTGGCCTTTGGCGTCGTTCCAGAGGAGCCTCCCGAAAAAAAAAAGAAGAAAGAGAAGAGCGTGGGATGGAATATCGCCGGAACGTATTGTTTATTAGCGAATGCGAAGTTTTGAAGAGAACTCGAAGCTTTGGTTGCCCACCCGTTGTGTTGCTGACATAAACACTCTTGATGGATTCTCGGAAGCGACTACCAACTTGTAATAAAATCAGCTTGAGACTAAGACTCTGCACACTGTTCTCCTCTTTCTTTCGGCCCCCCGAATTGTATGGAGAACGCAGCATCGCCAACTAACAAACCCACGCAACATTAAAGAAACTAACGTTTGGAGTGAAGATGAAAAGGGGAGGAAATTCACACCATCGGCCGGGCGCAGCAGGCCGGCTTCACTGTCACTATGCAGATAGTGCGCGATGGAATGGAAATGGCTGGCCAAATATGTAAACAAGATACGGCCGGTAGCTTATTCTTGGCCAATGATGGAAGTCAGAAGAAGAAAGGAAAACGGGCAAGTCAAACAAGACTTGAGCTGAGAGAGCCGTATACAATGCCTATTGATAATTAAGGGTGAGACAGTATAGAGAAGATGAGAAAAGAAAACGTTTTAGGGCTGGCCAACCTTGTGCGCCATTCATTGGTATTCCGGAATTCTCTCTCTCCTCTATTTTTCTTTTTCCTTTCTTTCTGTGTTGTGTTGTGTTGTGTTGTTGTGTGCGCCTTTCTCTCCGGCTCGCCTCATTTGCAAGTCACGTTGCTACACGTTTAGGAATCCCCATTCTTATGTATTTCTTTACCCAATTCACCTGCGCCTCCCAAGGCAAAACTCGGAGCAAACCATCGCGGCGCTCGTCGTCTATAAATCAACGTCGATCGGTGTTGAAAAGAGTAACGTTTTAAAATATAGAGTGAGGTGAACACGAGACGGGCCCCATAACACAGCGGTAGGCATCGCAACTAATGATCGGCTTTATATACAAAATAGGGCAGCAGCCGCTGCGGCAGCAATAACAACAACGAAGCCAAAATAAAAAGGGGGCAATAAATAATAAGGGCTAACACAAACAAAGTAGTAGATGCCTAAATAACGAAGCGTGCAGCAGCAGCAGCTTCTCTTCAAGTCTTCAACAAGTTGAACAGGATCCCGGCGGGTGAAACGAGAGAATAAAGAGAAGCGTTCAAGACACGATGCTTAATAGAGCTTTAGCGTCTAAGGAAGCGGTTATGATGGATCGGTGACAGTTGGCGCATAGGGGGGAAAGAACGAGGTCCTTATAGCCCAAGTTTGGTGCGTGGAAAAATATGACATCATCAACAGTGGTCGCCGTTTATGGTATGATCCCTGAGCGAAAAAAAAGGAATTAGAAATGAAAAGATCCCGTGGCGGGCACCTGCGCCAACGATTCTCGCATGCGATGCCGCGCCGATTTCGAATGAAAAACTCAAAAAAAATTCTCTCCTTGACTCCGCGTGTCTGCGCGCGAGCTACATAGTGAATAGATGAATCGCATCATCTCTCTTGATTAATCATCCGTGATGGGCATCAGACCTGACGCAGCACACAACAGAGAGACGGGATAATAAATATAAAGGAAAAGGGAAAAAGTGGGCCTGCCAACCCGTCGTGTAACCAGTCAGCTTCTTGCTAAATCCTCCCCACCCAGTTTAGATGGAAACTGTACAGGTAAGAAGAAAAAGAAGAGATGCGTGCGTGTTTCTGGCCTCCAATTTTTTCAATCACTGTTTACCTTGATACCATCTTAAAGTTAGCGGATGCACCGAGGGTGGAGCCGCGGGCCTCTCCGTGCGCCTCCGTCGGTTGTTGTTGCATGGTAAATCACAGGTTGGGAGCACCAAAAGGAAAAAAAAAAAGGGTAGAGATGCACGTTGTTTATATCCTTCAAATAAAACATGAAAATAAAAATCTTGATGTGGCTGGACAATGCGACAGCGACACACGGCTGTCGCAGTGAATCATCCTTTTTTTTCTTTTCTTCTTTTACATCTCTTATTCCCTTTTCTGGAAGTCTCCGTTGATGTATCTAACAGTTTGAGGTCAATCTTTTCCCTCTCGGCGTCCTGTAACGGAAATGCTTTGAAGTTTCTTCTCCATATAGAATAAAGAATAACTCGGCGAGATTGAATACGGGAGCAAACACAGTTCAATGTTAACATGAAAGTTTATGAACTCCCGTCTCCTTTGAAACGATAAACAGAGACGCAAATCGAACAAGATTACAAGTCAGGCGAAAAAACCTTCTCTTATTGCCTCGGCCGCAGAGTTTGATTCTGGTCTCTTTGATGCCTAATCGAGCGAAGTTCGATGAAAATAAAGAGACCCGGCCGCTATCTCGGTGAAATTCCATAACTTTGCTTTTCAGAGAAAGAAAATACGACGACGGTCGTGCGGGCTTCTCCTTTTTTGTATATTCTTGATTCACGTTTATCCTTTCTCATCTCATCTCCGTTGTATTCCTTGGAACGACCGAGACGTAGACATAAGGAGAGCACCGGAGCGGCCGGAAGGAACACCACAGAGACACAAATGAATAAAGGATAGGAGGCAGCGCGAATCCCGTACGGGAAGGCTCCTATCACGCGTCATTTTCTATATAACCTTTGGTATTTCTACATCGCCAAAAAAAAAAATAAAGAATGGAGAAAATAAACAGAAAACGATTGGGTCCCTTTTGTGTACGGTAGATATTCTAGTTCTCGAGAGAGGATAAAAAAAAAACGAAGGAAAATAAAGATAAAACAAACTGAGAGAGAGAGAGAAAAAAAAAGAATGTCTCGACGACATGTCTGAGTGAAAGGGAAAGCTTGGACGCCATATCCGTAGAGGCAGCAACCGAATTCGAAAGGCATAAATAAAAACAAACAAACAAACAAACAAAACTAAATACGAAATCAAACATTCTCGGCTCGTTGCGTTCTTCATGTTGCCTTTGTCCTATTTTATGTTCTGTGCTATGTAGTAGCTATGCATAAGCAGGAAAAATGCATCTAAAATTAATTGATGTTGCGCGTATCAAGTTGGGTCAAGTTGAGTAAAAGGAGGATTGGACGTCACACGGAACGAAGAAAGAAAGAAAGAAAGAAAGAAAAAAAAACCGTCCGTCCGTCCGGCGCAAAAAAGGGGAATGACGACATGAAAAGCGGAGATCCCTGACGTTTTGCATAAAACATGGCCGCTGTTTCTCAACCCTGTTCTTCATTATTGTGATGCAAAATGGGTAAGAAGAGAAGATGGAGAGTAAAGAAAGAGAGGAAGCAACCGGAAAAGAAGACTAGAATAAAATATAGAAAAAAAGGGAAAGAAGAAAATTGGAAAAGAAAAGAGACCGAAAGAGAGTTTCAACTTTCGTTGTTTGCCTCGTCTGATTCTCTTGACTTTCGGGCTCTTTTTTTGCTTTCCTTGTTCCAGAGGTCCCCTCATCATCCTCCCAAAAAAGAATACATATAACTTTTCGGGGAGAAACAAAAACGAAAGTAGTTGTCAATAGACACGATACACTATATATCCCAGGATATAGAATGATCTCCTCTTTCGAATTGTCTTGTGACACAAAAACAAAAAAAAACAGGAAAAAGGGGGGAAGTAAAAGAATGGCGAGGCTCAAGACGGAAGGAGCTGACGGGGCCTAGCGCCCGTTGCCTTTCTATCGATTTCCTATGTTGTGCGTGTGTGTAAGCCGGAGACAAACGGGAGTCGGAGAGAGCACAAGGCCGCGCTTATTTGTTCTGATTCCCTGCAGATGAAGAACAGAAGCGGATGGACCAACAACAGAGCTGTTTACCGGCCCTTGTTTCAGTTCACCTCACATCACTTTGCCCAATCGAACGTTAGACGCGCGTTCTAACGTCGCGCGCAAGCCAAAATATCCAACTATATCGCTAGCAAGCCTTCCTTTAGACGTCACAAGTGACATCATGGCCAAGCTTTTAAGCTTTGACCAAGGTGAAAAACGATGATTGAGGGAAAGCAGAAGAAGCTTGATTGCCATCTGATTCGTGCTAGAAAGCACGAAGTCGCCTGTCTGGGCAGATTTCCAAGCAGACAGTACCGGAATACCGGCGATTCGCTAAAATCCTGATTCTTCGCCCGCGATACGGAGAGTGGAAGAACATTTAAGAAAACATAAAAGAAGAAAAAACGCAACTCGTTCCTTCTTTATTTCTTTTTTTAAAATATATTTTGGTTGTAGACGTCGGTTCTGTTCCTTTTTGCTCGGGCTACTAAATTCCGTTGCCCCGACAGAAGCGCATCACTCTGGTGCCTGCTGCCCCCGTTCTCCCGGGTCGCAGTGCAGCTGCCGTACGCCAAATGTCTTTTTAAAACACATCGTGACCATGTAGTGGAAGAAACTGAAAATATATAAACACCCACACTGGTGCGCGGCACAATGCTCCTCGGTTGCAATCACCCATCGGGTAAACAGGGAGAAAAAAAAGACATTACCACCGTACAAAACTTTCCCTTTTAAAAAGAAGAAAAAGAAATGGCGGTTTTTCTATAGGACCTAGTACCGATCGTTTTACTATTTCTTCTTGTTTTCCTATTTGGCATTTTCTATATTTTTTTCTCTGTGTGTGTGTATGGCAACACGGAGGAGGAGGCAGAAAGATATGGGAGCTGCTACACCATGTCGACGACGGCGGGATATTGTGTGTCTCTCCGCCTTTCCGCTTTTATGCTTCTGATACCGTAGTAAGCAACCCGCCCTATATCCGATTCGTGATGCGTTTGTTCGTCGTGACCCCCAAAGAGTCGATAGATCAACCCCAACCGCTGACAAGTTTCATTCGATCCAGTCCCCCCTCTGTAGACTGTCGTTGTCGTCGGCGTCGTATACTTCTTTTTTCGTTTTTCTTGTTTAAATTCAATTCCTTAGATGTCTCCAACGCCTTTCCTTTAGAGATGAGTTTGCACAGAGTAAAAGAGATGGCCGTGGAATAGAACGGAGAGGGAAAAAAAAGTAGAAGAAAATCCATCACAGAGTCCGTTACAAGTTCAGTGGCCTGAAACGTTCACCTACGCTGATTGGATTGGCGAGACGGCAGTAGAGGAGGTGTAGGAATCGAGTAAATATTCATGCCAAGTACACTGTACAGAGTATATATATCTTATCTCTTTTTCTTCCTTCCCCCCCCCCCCTCCCTTTTGCTCATCGAGAAGTTTCTTTTTAAAAAAACTCGGGCCGAAGAGAGGGGATTTTTCCTCGTCTAAGAGATGGACGGAGGGAGATCAGCTTATAGAGTTGACCAAGACGGATCGGGGCTCTTAGGGAGACAACAACAAGTTTTCGACTTACCAATCCATTGCAAGTTGAGACGGCTACAGTTGATTCGGGATGACCTTTCACTTGGCCGACGTAGTGGCATTGTTTCTGCCTGGCCGGCATAAGACGATGATCAGTTACGTTGCGGCCGCGGCGGCGCTCGACGATGAACGACGAGGCCAAAAGCCGGTCGTTGGGTTTCAGGTGGAGCTGTTTTTCTCGTCCGGCCAGTTCCAGTCGATAGTGGATTTCGTCGGCTGCGTCGTCCACCTGACGACGACGTCTCCGACGTCGCTGTCGCCGAGACGCATCGTCGTAGTGGTGCGTCAAGTGATGGCTTATCAGCTGGCCCTGCTCCGACACTTTTCTCGGGACGACGACTTGATAGTCGCTCAAACGACTCACCAGATCCGCTGCATCGAATAGAAATGAGCAAATTAGTGTCAACACTTCATCCTCACGCTGGCGCAAAAAGAAACAAAAAAACAAAAAGCAGATCCGAAGAGATCGGGTGGAGCGAGCTGTTAGCAACCGTGATTGCCATTCCGCGATTGGAATCCATCGCCCACGATCCTTTTTTATTACGTTGAACAGAACCGGGTTAATTATGCGCTCATTCGTCTCCTCGATCTGCACCGCGCGAACCGGGCAACGAACAACGCGTCCGATTAGGAATTTCGTTATATGTTTTTTTGTCCGTTTCCTTTTCATCTTTCCAGTTCCCTCTCGACTCATTACGAATTCTTTACAACCCACACGAGCGTAAAACACACCGTTGGGTATTTCCAAAAGACCAAGTTTCCAGAAGCGTCTAATTGGAAATGCGCGCTACCGCAAAAAAATAAGCGCATATAGTGAAAATCCTCGTCTATTTTTGGCGAACGAGAAGAGTCGCGTTTCAAGTGGGATGTTTTCTGTTTTTCAATGAAGTCCAAGTCGTGCAATTGATGCGATCGAACGGAATAATCCATCTTAAGGGGCACTCCGCCCGCTGCTGGCCGCCTCCGTTATGTCTCTGATTTATTGACGGACGGACAGGAACAACATTCTGCGTCGATTACGACTTCACAAAACGTTCCCCCCCTCAACGCCGCGCCCGAGACTGACTGACTCTCTCTCTCTCTCTCTCCTCACGCCGGCCTATAGCCTATACGTGCGTGTGCTTTACTGTTGCACGATGCTCACGACGTATAAAAATATATAACCGGCGGGCTTCAGTGGATATTAATGACCGCGTCGATTTGCCCCGAACGGACGCGCGCGCCCTGCGGTCTCTTCGGACGTTTTTATACACGTTGACTTGTACGCGATAAAACAAGAAAGAAAGGAGGGAAAGTTTCAACAACTATCCACACACCAAAAAAAAAAAGAAAAAAATTCTCTCTCTGGCCGAAACTGATAATAAAACGACACAAAAAAAACGGAAAATAAAAATAGCCTATACATTCGAAACGATTCCCTACATGCCGTCGCCTCTTACGCGTCTAAGCATTACCTCCCTCAATAATAACTGTTGAGTCGATTTCCGACTATAGAAACGACGTTGCTGAGAATGGGCCCCGACGAATGTGTACTGTCGTCGATCCCCGCTGGCAGAGTATCATCTCTAATCCCGCGTGATCAATTGAGCGAGCAATCACATTCACCCACACTGACGAAAATCGTCTTGTCTGCTGTGGGTATATATATATATATATATATATATATCCAACCTAACGTAGTCCTCTTCTTCTCTTCTTTTTTTGGGGGGGAGGGATTTCCCATCGGAAGATTAAACGTTCCGAGGCACCGAGTGAGAAGAATGGTAGACTAACATACTGTACGTAAGTGCGCTGGTACTGCTTCTAGCCTTCGGAATAAAAACAGGATAAAACCAATTTAGTTAACGTCCATATACTATTCGGCCGCTTTTCCGCATAGTTAACTTTTCTATTTTTCTTTCGCCCGATTGAAAGTAAGAAGAAAAAAAAACAATCGGAGAAGAGTTATAGCCGGCGAGTATGAAAAAACAATTGACGAAGAGTTAAGGAGTGTTAAATAATGATGAACTCGCGGGTCGAAGTAACTGGAAAAAAAGATGGCTACAGGAGAAGGACGACGACGACGCTGGGCTCCCCCCTGTTATTAAACCTCATTTCTTGTTCAATCGCACGAGACGTAAATCAAAACGGGACCTGAAGGTCTAGGCACAGGGAGGCACAGGGAAGATGCGTGAACGATAACGCACGTCAGTGGCACACAAACGAGGCGGGGCCCTGACTGGGGGGTTTCATTCACAATGCAACAGTCTGCTCGTGGCTCGTTAGTCGCGTACGTACCAAAGAGAGAGAAGACCTTCTCTTTCTCTCTCCTGGAATAATTCACCCCCATTCCTTGTTGCTTGCCTTTTCTTCTCTCTCTATCTCACGGGGCTCCTATCTTCTAATATATAAACATGATGAATCATCATCCGACTTGGTTTCGTTTCTGTTTCATGTCCTTATAGGACGTCGCCCGCGTCTGGTTTTCGCTTGTAGCAAAAAAGCTTACACACGCCGGATCAATCCGTGATGGATTATAACAAACCTACTTCATCACCCTGCCTCCAAAATGATGGACGCATGTAAATGAGAAAGAAAACAGGCAACAGCAGCCAGCTAGAGGACAGCGCGATGGCAGCAACAACAGCAACAGCGAAAAAAAAGAGAAAAAATAGTGACACGATCCATTCGGTGGGGGGTTTCGCTTATCCCTTTTCCCTTTCTTTGTATCCGGAAGGGCCGAGCGATGATGGATACGATGCAGTGCGGGGCTAAAAGTGGGGGTCACGAGAGGGAAAACCTTGGTAGAGGAATGGCCGACGAGTGCGCAAAATGTAATAAACATGTGCAGAAATAAATAAATGCATAAATAAAATAAGAGAAATAAGGAGAGCGAAACATTTTTCGCATCGGCTACTGACCTTGATGGATATCGCTGAAAGAAACTGGCACGGAGCGGATGGCTGCGACGACCGACGCGAAACAAATGGCGAACACAAACGATAACAACAAAAGGGCCCTCATTTTTTTTATGGCTTTTTATGACAGTCGGAGAATTTGTCTTTTCCTATTTCTTTTCCACCACCAGCACTTGATGAAGTCTCGTTGGTCTTGCAACTGTCGGCCGATCGAATTACATCACGGCACAAATGGTGGCCAGAGCGCTTGTTTTTATTCAAATGGGTCCAGCAGCGGCAGACTGAGCTTTCAACGACACCCGCTGCCTGCTGTCCAGTGCGCTGGCCGCTAATGAGTCACTTCAATCACGTAGGGGCAGACAACAACAACCGAAGGGGAAACACACAACAAAAAAACAGGGCCACTCAACACTGTAGCGGGCCAGCAAACCGACAACTCAAACAAACAACAACAAAAAAAGAGTGTAAGAGATACAAGAGGCTCAAGACCGGTTGAGTGGTAGCTATTTTTTTGTGTCTGCCTCCTTTTGTTGCTCTTTAACGCGATGGCGATGACGGCTAACTGTCGCCAGGACGTCTCCGACGATCACTCTTTCACCGTTTCGGTTTATTTTTCTCACTATCTTGTCCGAATAAAAAAAAACCAGCGCTAAAATTTTAATCCGAAGTCGACGTCGAATGGAATTTTTAAGAGGAAAAAAAAATTGTCTGATAAATACTGAAGAAAAGTCAGAGAGATGGAGGATAGCCGAGTTTGGGGGAACGTCGGCGGCGGCAGCGTGTTTCGAAATGCGTCTAGACCGAGCGACAGAGTCAGCCCAACTGGAGAAGGATTCACGAGGCGCACGGCATTATATACCGCCGTCCGTCCGCAGACACACACACACACTCTCTCTCTCTCTTCCCGCGCGCGCGCACATACGCACGCAAACGGTCAGCTAACAAGTGATCACGTTCCCCCCTCCGACTTGTTATACACGGTAGTTTAAGCTCTAACCCTCACCTCCGTTCTCTGTGCCTTTAGAGTACCAAAAGAGGCAAATGCGCGCGGATGTAACGACCCCGTACAAGTTCTATCTACGAATGCGTATATATAGATATAGATATATATATACACATGGACATGGTAGTCTTGCATCTCCTAGGGAAACGGCTCGATCTAGATGGCTTTTGAATACATAATATTATATAGAGAGAACGGAGGAAGGCTCGTCCATCATGCAAGTACAAGATGTCTATGGAGATAGTGTAGCGGGGTATGAAACTAGCGAGATGGAACACGGTCCTTTCGGCTGCTGATCGATCCAGACGGGCCCTTTTGCCGATCAAGAGACCTCGCAACCTCATTGTCCTCGCATTTGAATGCTAATCGTCCGTCTGGGGAGAAAAGACGATAGGGCAGTACGGACCAGTGACCTTTTCTAGAGGGTTAGTTCGTGGTTCGGCTCACGTTTTTAAACGGGGCAAGAAAGAAAAAAGGGGGAAAGAAAATTGAAAAGAAAAAAATCGGTCGGTTGGTCTGGATAAATCATGTTGAATTTCCCTGTAGATGCATTCGATCAATACGTAGTACACTGGCCGTGCGACAAATCTTTGAGGTTAAGGTTAGCTGATGGAATTGTAAAAAAAAAAAAGAAGAGAGAGAAAAAAAAGAAGGAAAAAGAAAACGTCCCCTATGACATACCGTCGGGGTTTCTGATTGATTGCACACGCTGTCCTCGTCTGCCCACAACTCTTTCTCCTTCAAAGTTTGCCCGAAACAACACACTTGAGAACTGCAATCATCGAATCAACGGAGGCCAACTCCTCCTTCTTCCCGTGTTTACTCGAGTCTCTTCATCACGTACAAAGATGAATGATACAACGTTATTGTTGTCGGGATGTGTCTTTATACTCGGTGGACAAAATCGAAGAAGAAGGAAAACAAAAACAAAAACAAAAAAAAAAAAACAGAGAGAAAAGTCAACGTCGCAGAGGACCGTGTAACGACCAGACGTCAGGATCTTCAATATCCATCCATTTCTGTCGCGGAAGAAGCGGACGCCGGAAGCAAGAGACCATTTCCCCCTCTATCCATCTCCTAATGTCTCTTCGATACATTATTGTTTCGCTCTTTCAATCGCTCTTCTTTCGTTCCGTCATTCGCTCAGCCCGGCCCAGAAAATAAGGGAAGCGCGTCCGTCGTCTCCGAGAAATTCAAATTTACGAAATGTTTAAATCCAGAAATAAAAACACAAGAAAGGGGGGGGGGGATATAAAAAAAACCGACTGGGAGGTCCGCCTCGTGATGGATGCGGCGTAGTTTAAACCGATATTATAGTACGCGATTCGATTGGCCTATAGAGGCAACGTGTGGTAGTATAGTGTCTCTGGAAACGGTATCTCTTCCAACTTCTCCGTTGGCCTATTGAATTTACGATGTTTTTCTAACAACTCGGCACGAGCAATTAAGGCCATTTTTGATCAAAGAAGGGAGATCAAGGCTGCCGATAAAAAAGTGGCCGGGCTCTTCTTTTTATATCTCGGACGTAAATCATCGCCGACTCGTCGTCCGTCGTAGGAAGGCCAAAAGAATAGAAAAACGATATAGTTCCAAGGATGGCGATGAAGGAGGAGAGAATAAGGCAGCAGAGACAAAGAGGGAGCCCAGACATATCCGAGGCGTCAAAGAAGATTTCGATACACTCAAAACGTCATGACCGGAATGATAAGCTACGGCTCCTCTATTCTCTGCTTTCTCTGTTTCTCGCCTTTTCCTTTTGTTTCGGCGCGGCCGTTCAAGCGCGGCTGCCGCTCTTGCTCCATACGAATGCCCAGCTCAGCGTCTTTCCCCATATTCTCCGACGGATTCTTTTTTTATACACACAGCATAATGGATCGAGGTGTGTTGCTGCACTTCTGCACGATCAGCCGCGATAAGCTCTTTTTTGGCACATACAGTTCTTGCTGTGGTGTTGTTTGAAAGACGGCACGCCTCCCGCGACCGACAGACTAATCGAATTATCCGCCAAACGTTCTTTATTCGATTCGCTATCAGGGGAGAGAGGGGCCGGTGCTATTAGAGAGGCACCAGCTTATGGCTAAATGATCGCTGAATAAAAGAAGACAACCATTTCACAGAATGGACACCACCACCACCACCAAGCAACCACCAGCCTTTTCGACTACGCGCAACCGTACGCCTCCTTCATAACTCCCCCACACCATTTTCTCTACTTAAAGGTGGGATCAGCTGAAAGGAAGCTGTCCGTTGTCGTCGTTGGAAACATCGTGATGGAATAATCAGGTACTCGCATCAACGAGGAATCGTTATTTGCCCACTAGCACAAAAACATGTTACGCAACGACGAAAAGAAGGAAGAAAGAATGTGTGCGTGTGTATCGCAGCCGTCCTGTCGGATCCGCGGGGGCGATTGCGTCAATCTTCTTCACTCTCCTCCCACCTTTTTTTTATCAAATATTTATTAAGTTTTTTTTCCCCCTTCCTTCCTTCTGGTTAATCTACGGGGTGTTGAAGAATTTTGGACAGAGAAACGATATGTTTCGACTTGACCACAAAATCCAGTTGTTATTTTTCTAAATTTGAAACGGAAAAAAAATCCGCCTCTGGTATTCGACAATAAAAATACATACGTACCGTATATAAATATATATAATATTCGGTTGCGATCGCTGTATATGGCGGGATCGCGTCCCTGACGGCTAACGTTCTGAATCCCCCGCCGTGAGTTGGTTGCGTCCACTTTAAAAGGAAAATCACTTTACGAAATGGAAAAGAAAAGAAAAAATCTAGGCGCCTGATTTTCTTTGGAAAAGTATTTTTGGGTTTTCGATATTAAGTCCGACGATCGATTTAAAGCGCTAGGAATAACGGATTGCTTAAAAGGTTGGTTGACAAAGAGGTAGGTTCTCATTTCTTGGCCTCTTTCTTTCTTTCTTTCTTTCTTTTTCTCTCTTACTAGGGGCATGATTACAACAGACGAAAACATCGTCCGCCGGGCCAGACAATCAGCCGGACATGGAAAAGGTCCGTGACGACCTGATCCAGCTCCCTTGGCCGTTAGCCTTGGCCCCGATCAGATAGAAAAGGATCGAATTCCGCCGACCGTCAAGACAAAGTGCCAGGTGAGATGCATCGGCGAAATTTTCCGAAAGAAACGGGAAAATATGAGAGGAGAAAAAAAAGAGGAATATTTCAGAAAAGAACAAGTTTGGAATAGCCAACTTTTGAATTTATTAACTAGCGAAAAGCAAAAGTTCCTAACCGATAGGTTTTTCTTTTTTTTGTGTGAAAAACTTAACTTTTTCCCCATGTGTGGTGGAAGGAAAGTAGTAGGGAACTGAGGAATAATTTGAAGCCGCTGGGGTCCTTGATTGGATCAGGACCGGAAGCCCCGGCGACTCTACGAGTTGGGTACGAGCAATCCGATACCGGGTCTCGCAGCAGGTCGCACCCGATACCACCAGCACGCACAGTAATGGATGGTTATCTCTTCGATCCACTGCGACTATACTCTATAGAGCCTTTGACAATCTGCCTGGCTTGTTACACGAGTAAACCTAAACTTTAGCGCTCGCTAAAAAAGGAGAAAAAGGTAGTAGACGACTGGTGTTGGTGGTTTGGTTTGGGGGCGAAGTGCACGACTCTTTGTTAACCGCAGCTTCTTCTGGGAGAGCGGAGCGATCAAATTGCGACTGCCGTTGCTTTCATTTCACGGCGGGCGACAGTGAATGCTTCTCTTGCGTCGTCTGTGTGAGACGTAATGTCTCCTTACCGTCACTGGGTCAGCCCCTCGTGCGTTCTCATCAGGAATGTATCCGACTGACGGTCACGGACCGAGGCCACAGATCGATGGATCTCGCCCCTTAAATTCTCCGTCTGGCAATCAACGTCCTGGCCAGCGCTCCAAGAGCCAAGACTAAAGTCCAGCTGAAAATCTTATTCAATCCGACTGCTCGTACCACCTGGAACTCGTTAGACGGGCGAAAAAGAAACCCGCAACGCTACTACTTCGTACAAACGACAACTATCGTGTTTAAATCCTCTTGGAAATAGTCGACGACGATGACGATGATGTTGCTGCGGCTCCCTCAAGTCCAGTCGCCCGCAAGTGTTTTAAGTTTCCTGACAATTCCCCCGGGTGCAGGGGGATAGTGCATTTAGCAATTGAAGTTGAGAGCGCAACTCGGTTTATGCGAAAAGGCGTTGGTGCGCGGATTACGTTCGTTTGCGAGCTTACGTAAGTGATCTCTCTCTCCCTCTCCCTCTGCTTTTATCGTGTTTACTGTTGTTTCGTTTTGGTTTTGGTTGGTTTTCTCTTTTCTTTTCTGCCGCGGCTTTGCACTGTACAACACTTAGCACATAGAAGTATACACAATAGAATTCCACACATCAATCGGCATGTTTTGTTCGTCTTCTTCATGTTATCAATAAAATGAAAATGTTTTGGAAAAGTTGAGTGTTGTTGCCAACGAGATGAAATGGAGACGAACGGGACACGTTGGTGAGGGGGCAGAGCGGAGAAAAGAAGAAAAAGAGGAAGAAGAAAGAAGAGAGAGAGAAAACAAGCTGACACAAGAAAGGTCTCTTTATCGCTGCGTCTCCGTGCATGATCCACTGAAATGAAAAACACGCGGCAAAGGGAGCGAATAAACGAGTTTGTTGCGAGAAAAGAGCGGAGGTGGAAGAGCATCATTGTCAAATAAAATGTTGAAAAAAGAAAGATGAACAAGATAAGAGAAATGGCAGGGGGCCGGGGGAATAAACGGAAGCAGCTGGATCCTGAAGATGTAGGCATAGGGAAACAAAACGGGACAACACAGGAAGAGATCGTTATGTCGTGATTAATATCCTTACAACATCATCGGCATCATCGCATATAGCTTCTTAATTGTAAAAAGGCGGAAGTTTTTCTCAAATCTTTTTTTTTTCTTGACATGATTCCGCTGTAGTGGTTTCACTTACTCCCTTTCGTCAAACTTTTTTGTTAAAATTTTTTTCTTTCCAAGATTAAGTTGGCATCGAGTACTACCCGCTCGGAAGCCAGGAGCCACCTAGCGGGGTGTGTCGAGAGCGACGATCGGTCCCGAGACCGACAAAAAAGAAAGATTTAAAAAAACTAACAAGAGATATAAAACATAATTATAATAATATAAAGCATAATCAGGGAGGGATTAAGGGGTACACGGAACTGCACGAACGAAATGCGACATTTTCTGGGAGGGGAGGAAGAAGTGGAATGGCCAACCGAGTTATTGTTGCACTAAAAGGTGTTACACGAAAGTCAACAAGATGGAAGAGGATCAGTGACGAAAGCAGAGGGGAAGGGGGGGGGGGGTATTAAGGTTTCGAAGACATTTTCAATTTGAAGTGATTCACTAGCCTCGAATTGAAATTACTCATAATTTAGAGATAAATTATAAATAATTTTGCATCGAAGAAATTATTGTCCTTATCGAAAAGGTTTCTATAGATGCTAACTAGACTTTCTGCTTTTACATAATATAATCGTACAATTAAGCTACAGAAGTTGAATAAATAGGTCAAAGGAGGGAAGGGGTAAGATGAGAGCTGTTACTTTGTTGAGCAATGCCCGATTGAACACGCCAATAAACTCGATCGTTCCTCTCGGACGACACAAGTTCCACGAGTAGATAATTTTTGTTTGTTTTGCTTTTTTTGTTGTTGTTTGTTGTTGAGAAAGATGTCTACAAGAAGAAACAGCAAAAGAGACAGATAAAGAGAGATGGCATCGAAATGGAAAAGAAGACCGTTCGTACATTCACACACAAGTTAGTACAAATAAAAAACCATCGAATTCGAGGGCTGCTTGTTAATCGTAGAAAACAAAAATTGAATAAGAAGAAATCATACTGGGAACAGAGTCATTGGCCAGTTACGGCAGATGCCGATCAAAGGTTTGCGGGATGATGACGGCGGATTACTCCATCACCAGGTTAGAATATCGTCGATTATGCCCGAAAATAAGAGACGACACACGAAGGAATGTACTAACAAAAATAAAAGCCGTCCCAAAAATCATACTAAACAGAAAAATCCCATTCGACCAGAATTCGAATTTCGATCCCGCGCTCTAAAGTTGCCTAAAAGAAAAGATTTGATTGGAACGAAGAAACAATTGTAGATGATCAAGATTAAGAGGGAAGAAGTATAAAGAAAGAGTCAAAAAGTCATTTCGGACCGAGGACCCGGCAATTCGACAGTGTCGTCAAGTTCATCGGCCCACATTAGCGGTTTAAGATTGGAGAACGCTTCAATGCTCGTGAGATCAGAGATGAGGGCGGCCATTTGGCCGTCCACGTCTTCTTCGTTGCCTCTGCTGCCATCCAGGAGAGGCAATAGCGGGCCGTCGGGTCAACTTTGTCAGGTCTCCAGCGCCGTGTGGATCTCGCGGTGGATGTGTGTCAGCTCGTGGACTTTGTCCAGCAGCTGGGCGTTGAGAGCCTCCAGGATGCGCCGCTGGGTGTCGTTGGCTGCCGCCATGGCATCGAGTTGGCTCCGCGCCGACTCGCCGCTCGCCTCCAGACGAGAGTTCTCCTCCTCGAAGATCTAGCCAAATAAGCACCAATCAATCAAATCGCTGCTCCCAACCGTTGTCCACTCATTACGTCAGCCACATCATCAATCTATCAACTACGTCCTCTTCTTCCTCTTCTTCTTCTTCGCCTCCCAACCCACAATTCGATAGCTCCCCCACAATATCAGGAGTGAAAGGGGAAGAAAAAGATTATCGGACGCCGGCCTTGGCCGATCCAGACATCCCACCCAAAAAGTAGGTGGAGAAATGAGCGAATCCATCATCGAAGTTGAGTTTAATTAGACTGGCGATTCGGATTGCTGTTTTCGCTTCTCTATTTCTTCCCATTTTTTTTTGCGCTTGTGCAACATCGGCTGCACCTAGATAAATAATTTTGCTAAGCTCCTAAATCGGAATGACGGCCAAGGCAAACAACCCGTCGGGCAACCCCGAGTCTGATGTCACGATATTAATGCGCGCCCAATATCGCCACGCATGATACACACGTCTAAACACACATACACACGGACAAAATGCCCATGAAGTAAATAAACCAAAATCTCTAAGCGATCCATCTCTCATTGGCCAGACGCGAAGCTGGCCGTCTCTATCTTTCTAGATGATGGATTGAGATGGATCCCGGAGTCTGAGTGACATTCGAGTCTCGTCTCTCAATGCGCGACTCGACGGCAGACGCGGCGCTAACGCGCCGAGAACCAGGCGATGCGGAAGAAAATGGCGCAAAAAAAAACCTTTTCAGAAAGTTTATCAAGTCTGTCAAACAGGAAATCACAAGGGCTTTGAGGAGGGAGGCAAAGAGAGAAAAGAAGACTTGATTCTCTCCTTCCCCCTCTACCCTCATTCCGAGCTTATCACAGAGAGCAGAATCTGGAAAATGGCACAAAAGACATATCGAATCGCACCCCAAAGAGTGGCACAAGTCACGATGGCCAAATGACTTCTGACGTTACAAAAAAGAAAAGAAACGGGCAAAAGAAAATGGCGACGACGTGTCAACCCTCGGAGCATATGACCCGTGCATGGAGCGAGACGCTTATTCTTTTGCTCAAAATGGCAGTGTTCCACATTTCGGAATTCCGCTTACACGCGCACTATATTTCACCGCATTAACTTGCAAAAACTCATCGATTCGTGACAATTTTCAAGGGGAAACGAGTGGAACCCTCGGGCACGAGCCAAGAGCGCGCACTGCTGATAAAGCAGCTTCAGTTACATTTTTTTTTCAAAGAAAAAACGATTTCTTTCTGCCCTCTTTTCCTTCCACAAAATGTTTTGAGACAAAGAGGAAACCGGACGTGCTAGACAGGGAAGAATGGAAGTCATTTTTTTCAAAAAGACGTTGTGTCTCGAGTACACGGGGAATCTAATGGATCGGGCCGGAGCCAGAACACACGCGCACGCACGCAATCAGAAAGAAGAGCTTAAAGTCCGCAGGAGCGAGTTCCCTTGGTGCTTTAGCGTCCTCCTACGCTAGGAGGCTGTGCGCGCGAGAGAGTACTCTGAACGATTAACTCGACTCTGGCTTAAGAACAACGACGAGATTACACTCGACATGTAGTCGACTGAAACGCAATCGCATTTTCCGAAACGCTGCCGGCCATTCCATTTCAAAAATTGGACTAAACTTTAACGATCATCCCTTGCCAAAAGGAGAACGAGAGGAGAAGATGTTAATAGCGGCGCCGCCACCGCCGCGGTTTCCACCCGATCGATTCCGAATACGAAAGAAAACGCGAAATCATTAAAAACGTACTAGACTCTGAATAAAGGCATGTGCCGTAAACAAGGATGATGCCGCCGGTACCTTGAGTCTATCGCCGTCCAGGTTCATCTCGCGCATCTCGTTACTGAGCCGGCGGATCTCGTCGTCCTTGGCACGAAGTTCCGTTTCGAGCGAATCGATTTTGAGTCGCAAAGTAGCCACCTCACGCTTTAAATCGGCGCCTCCTTCGCCGGTGATGGGTGGGCCGCGTCCAGCTTCCAGCTCGACAATCTTGGTCTTGACGCGTTGATTCTCGTCCTTGTAGGCCTGCAGTTGGCGTTTCCATTCCTCGACGTTGGCAGTCGATTCCTGTAGGGCGTTTGTCAGCCGGGCGTTGTTGTTCTTCAGCGTGGCCAGCTCCACTTCCCATTTCTTAGCGTTGGCCGAACTGCGCGCGTCGTGTACAAAATTGAAAGTTGAAATGTAAACGCAATTCAAAATAAATAGAAAGAAAAGAAATAGAAAAAGAAAATGAAAAGAAAAGAAAAAAAAAGAGAAAAGGAAGAAAAGGAAGGAAGGAAAAAAGTAGGAGTCGCTAGGAGCAACGAATCGAGCAGTCTTCGAAGAAGATCAGGGGGGCGCGTGCATCGTTCCAGAAGCGGGGATGTTTACCTCTGGGCCAGCGCCAGTTTGAGACGGTCGTTCTCGTATTTCAGTTGGGCCTCGACCGATCCCAAGGGTAGGTGGGATCCCTGGGACGGTAAGGTCGCGCTACTGCCCACTCCGCTCAGCGCCGCTGCTGCTGCGGCAGCACCGGCTCCTCCTCCTCCTCCGATGTTGTTGTTGGACCCCGGAGAGTTTTTATCGATCTTTTGCTGGTGTTTGGGACTATCAGCTGGAGGCTGGTCGGGATGAAAATCCGCCGGAAGAATAAAAGACGTGTTTTCAACACCGCGTCGAAAAGCGGCAGCGTCAGCGGAAGAGAACGTCATTCGGGCCGAGGCGAAACACACACACACACAGACGGCAGGAACAATGGGGGGAGAAAGGAGACCAAGAAACAAAAGACAAACACACACACAGACAAAAAAAAAGTTCATTAGTTTCCGGCATTTCCGGACTAGAAAGAGAGACGAAGGGTAGCGGCTCTATCGATTTTCCCTCAGTCCAATCTTCAAAGTAACCAAACTATCAGTTTCTTTCTTCGACTCGTTTTCCATTTAGTCCACTATCCACGTCGTCATTCCACTCAACTTTCGACGAGCGCGCACAGACACAATAATAAAAAGGAGTTTCATGTGGAAGGGCCGAGTAGAGTTACCTGCAGTCCCGATAAGCTCTGAGAACGCTGATGAGTCACGAGGGCCGACTTGAGGAGAGCTGGTGAGACGGCACCGGCCGGCGATGTACTCCCATCCGTCGCATCTGCGAGAAATAACAATCTGTTAAAAAAGAAGAGAAGAAGAAGAGAGAAAAACGAGACGGACCGGGCAATCAAGGTAGCACCGACTGCCATCAAGGAAAATGGAAAAAGATAACAATTTCCTCTCCGTCTCCGCCCAAGCATCTCCGAGACGGACATGGCAAAAGCAATTTTGCCAAAGAGCGCCATTGCCAGATGTTTATGGCGCGGAAGTTCCGGCGAAGAGCGCGCGCGAGAGAGAGAGAGAAACAGAGCCGGAAAACGCGTCCCCGACAACAAAAGAAGAGGCGGGAAAAAAAGAAAAAAGAAATGAATTGCGACTACTCACATTCTTGCTTGACGGCCATAGAGTCCTTATCGTCGTTGGAGAAGGCTGTGGGAGCGGCGCCGCCGCCTAGGCCAGCCGCGGCCATGGCAGAGCGACTGTTGACGGGCGAGGCATTAGCGCTGGCCGAGGTTGAATTGGTCATACTAGTCGGAGCTGCTGGCGTTGGCGTCGATCCGTTGGTTGCTGCGCCAGTAGCAGATTTGCCTGGCGACGTCCCGCTGATGTTCTTCGTAGCTTCTTTGACTTCTTGGAATTTCTCTATAAACTGTTGGGCAATCACAAAGCGGAATGTCAGACAATCAAAACGACATTGGCAAATAAGCCCGCTCCAGTAGCAGGCAGCAGAGCGGCGGCGGCGGCTCATATTGAAAACATTTTTCTAAAGTGGAACCGGGTTTCTAATAGAATAGCTGACGGGCGGATATCCAACATTACCATCACCGGCCTCGGCGTCGCATAACGACGCCGCTCGACAGCGCAAAGAGAGAGAGAGAGAGAAAGCGCTCACGGCAAATGTCAACGGGCAGAATGGACGCCCCGATCGATCGGTCCAACCATTTAAATATAGGCGATTCACTATTCACAAAATGGAAACTTTTTCCTCTTCTTTTTCTTTTTACTTCACAAGATACGTACTACTTCACTCTCTGACTGGCTGCTGGCCTTTGGGTTTCTTCTTGGGGTGATCGACCCCGATGGCGACGTCACCATAAACAATTCAATACTCTATTCGATGGCACTTTACGCGCAGCGCGTATATTCATATCCCCCCGCATTTCTACCCCTCATGCCCGGACCGTAGGGGATGCAATAGATCCTAAATTTTACATCTTAGCTGGACCTGCGGCCATCCGCTTCGGGTCGGATCGATCAGAGCGTGGATGGGGGAAAAGTTACGATCAAAAAAAAAAAATCGACAGCGTCAAATGTCGAGACTCGCGAGTGGGTAGTTTTCTGAGAAAAGCAGCTGTTCGTATTTCCCTCGCGCTTTTATTTTCCTCCTTTCGTCTTCTCCTTATATCTTACGTAAATAAAACGAGAATGACGGGCCCCTTAACAATAATTGCGTACCTTGTTGAGTTCGGCCTCCGATGGGAATCCGAGTCCGTAGACGGTGTTGGCCCGGACGTCCGACCACTGTCCAAACTTTTGCGACGTCTTGGTAAACGTCATGTTGGGTGTGATGGTACTATTGATCACAGCCTATTCAAAAGAGAAGAGAGAACGAGGGGTGGGGCAAAGGACAAAATAAAAGGAGAAAGGAGAAGAAGAAAAAAATTCTCGTTAGAAGACCGTCAAGGAAAAGAGTACAATTAACGGGCGATTCATCGTCGCACAAGATGTACGGCGTGTGCCAAGGTCGTGGGCTGGATGAAAATGACGGCTCATCCATCCGTCAGCGTACGTCGTACATCTTTCAGATCAAGACTTGAACATTCGGAGTCTGGCGACGGAAATCGATACGAATAGAGCCTTTCAGCTCAGTCATTAACCGCTTAACGTGCCATATCAAACACTACCGAGGTGAAAGACCTTTGAAGATATCGGCAACGACGGCGCAAACCGAAATCAATACAAAAAGAGATACAACAACAACGACAACAACAAAGAAAAAAGATGCTGGCAAACAGAGAGAAGGGGAGGGAAAAAAAAGAGGGAACAGGAAAAGGCACTCTACAGAAGGTCTCGGGCACGAAGCCACCAACTTGTTGACCCGACGACTCATCGGCTCACCCTTGGTGCTGCTGGCGTTATCAGCCGGCCAGGTGAAAGAGAGTCGAAGGGTCTCTGGTTCCCTCCTCTTGAGACTAAAGGATAGGACTAAAAGAAGAAGGAGAGACAAACGGTCATTGGAAACGATACGTACTTTGGTGCCTTCGACGCTGATAATTCTGTAGAGTGATCTCGTCGAATCGTAGAAGAACGAGACATTGATGGCTGACGATGAGGCCGGGATCCATGAACGCTTCGTCTTCGGGTCGATGTGGAAGACATGAGCCTTGCACGTAAATATCGGCTGTTCCCTGTGTTGGGCAATTATCCAAATTAATAATAATGAATCAAATAATACATTCATCTGTCTACATCAGACTCTCAGTCTCCTTCCTCCCCCCCCCCCCTATTTCCAGTGAGAGGAGCCAACCAGGAGCTGGGAATGATCAATAAAGAAGGCGAGAGGGGGTAAAAAACCCGAGATGATATCGATTCCCAGAGCGTTGCACTGGCGAAGAGTGTGAAGGAAGAGAGTCGGACAGATGCTACACTCTCTCTATCTAACCGCGCGAGCACGTTTTCGTCCATGACAAAGTCCCTTAGACGGACGACGGACGGGTCGTTCAGCTGCCGCTTCTTGTGGGGGATCCTGTCTGGCTCCACATAACTCTGTTCAGTGCACCGCTGAGGCAACTATTGAGCATCAGGAGAACAGAAACAGTTGGAAAGAAACACAGCTCCGACAGCAGGGGGTGGGGAGGAACGACGATGGATCGATACATCATTTCTCCATTGGATTACAATTTGGCTGGCGGCCTCTTCGGCCAAAGACCAGATAGAAAATAACGAGTGACTTGCATCCGGCCCAGGGTATCAACTCTTTTTCTTTCTATCTCTTTTTTTTTCTCTCCGACATCAAAAGGCAGAGCGTATAGCGCCGTCACAATAGAAAGTAGGAAAAGATGAAGAAGAAGAAGAAGGAGAAGAAGAAGAGGCGGATGATGAAAAAAAGTGGTAAGGATTCACAGACGCGAATTCCTTAGCACCAGCTCCTTGCGCAGGATTCTAGGGAGCAATGATCACTGGCAAAAGATGGAAGAAAGAGAAAGAAAGAGAGAGGGGGGAAAATGAGGGCGTCGTAATATCGTAACACAAGAAACAGCTCTTGCAGACGCCATGACTGAATAGCGCAGAGCTCATAAAGCCTTTCCACCCTCCTCGCCTGTTAAAAATTCAGAACGTCGGTCGCTTTTCCAGGAGTCGGGTAATTGCAGAACGCACTTGGGCAATATTCCAGCTGTGCTGCCAGAGCACAAAGCGACGGTAATGAAGGCAGAAAAATGCCAATGAATACACATTATCAAGAGTGAAGGAGATAGAGACGCAGACGAGAGCGAGCACGAGAGATGGAGAGATAGAGAGAGATGTGCGTAGTCAGAAATAGAACTTGAACATTGACAGTTTCACTTGGTCGAATGGATCGATTCGGCAGAGTGGCGCGGTGCACTTTACCGTCGAGCCATTACCAACGGGGCTGCTTCAAACTCATTATGGATGGACGACAGGGAAACGTGAGAAAGGCGCGGCGGCCAGTTAAAGTAAACTCGACCAGAGCACACACACACCCACAGACAAACGCAGAGCAAACGCACGCAACTTGTGATTAAAGCAAAGCGGTTTCAAAACTAGCGTCATGTCAGGAGTCGATGACAATTCAATCACTTTTGCGCTTTGATTATGGCGTGCGGTCGCCCGGTCGGCCATAATCAGCACCCCTACGGCGGCGGTCTCTTTCTCTCTGGGTAAACACGGGAACCACCAAAGAAGAGACGTCAGAGAATCAATACCTCTCGACGCCAAAAACGAGAGACACATGGACTCCCGATGCTGCTGGATTCCATCCAGCCCCTCCTGCAGCCAGTCAGCCAGCCAGTCTTCATCAAAGGGATACATATTCAGTCTATGAGACGGCAGACCATAGACCTCGTATTTTTATTCACCGAATACTGAGCAGTAGCTGCTGCAGCAGCAGCTTCAACTACCTTCCGACAATATGCAATGCGGCGTACATAGTGCGCTCGGTAAACGAAAAGGGAAAAGAAAAATCCCCCCATGTTCGTAAAGTAAGGCGAATGAATTCAGAAGGCGTGAGAATCAAAAATCTTGCGGGATGACATCGGCTGAATATAAAGAAGGTAGACGGCGGCGGGAAAGAAAGCGACGGTGACAACTACAACAACAACATCTTCTTGCTCGTGTCCGCATGGAAGAGAAGAGCAAAAACTAGTAGCAGTTATCCGGAATAAAAAGATTGTCTCCTCTCCCCGAAGGGATGAGCAGCCGGCAGCGACGATAGAATCGCCGTATATATAAATCGGATTGGGACCTGACATGATTTCTTTCTTCCCACCAGCCCTTCCATTCCCGTTGTTGTTACTACCCGGGATTCAAACGTCATCGAGACCAAATATAGACATCAATCTGGCTTCCATTTCTGCTCTCTCGCTCTCCCTCTCTCTCTCTCTTTCTGTCTCTCTATTCCCCGGCTTCCTAGCTGCTAGCTCCGCGCCGTACCCTATTTTCTTGTGAGAAGGAAGCACATGTCGTTGTTGCCCCCGAACCGATGCTTCTATTCGATGTTTTATTGAATCCGTACGACGGCGATCATTGCGCAACAAACCAATGGGTGCCAGATACCCACAGAAACAAGATGAACTCTAATAGGATTGGGTTCTGAACGAAATCGTCCTGAGAGGGATACAAGGGGGCGAGTTCTAGTTGAACGACGACGACGACGACCTCTTCCATCACCAACCCATTCATGAAATAGATTCACTACAGTTCGTAGCTAGTCTAAAGAATAAGCACAAGGAAAAAAAAGTAGAGCCGTTCGAAGGCTTTCCTTCGGCACGGAAGACGTACAATGATTCAGGACGGAAATCCATCGATCCGGCTACTTATTCGTGTTTGGTTCCCGCTGAGCTATATTTACAGTTAGATGTGTAGTGGCACTTCAACAGGGAGCGCACACTCGCAGACGGATATGTATTCTAGAGATTGTTTAGGGGGGAAGCGAGGATGAATGTAATAGAATGCGCAATAAAGCCATTAGTTGGGCCCGAAAAGCCCACCAGAGAAACGAAGACGCAGGGATCCGGTTTTGTGATTGCATCCCAATTAGTAGGCACTCATTAGCCATCGGCGAGAGGATCATAAAATCCCGAGACCAACAACATGAACAGGATTATAAGTATGGGGCCTCAGCCCCGTCGGCTGGAGATGCGACAACTAGAATCACATAGAAGCCGTAAGTTTGGGCAAAGGTTGATTGAAGGAGGCCTCAGAGAGAGACAGCCAGCCTAACACGGGTGGACTCGAGAGGTTGCCTTCCCTGATTCCAATTTTTTTTTCACTCACTCTTCAACGCGTCGCAAACAGCTCGACCTCTTGACGACATAGAATTTCAAGAGATTGTGTGGTCGTGACACGTACGCAGGCAAATCCTAACATCATTCCAGGAGACCCCCGACATATTACTATCCAACAACGTCAACATCTCTCTGCGCCCCAAACAATATGGAAACAGGCTAAAATAGTAAGAAGAAGAAGTTTTGGCGGCAAAGTTTTGCAAACAACGAGTCACGAACTGCAAGATCGATTCGATAAGTTTAGGTTGTTCCGTCTCCTAGACGAGATCAGCCGGCCCTATACAAGACTAAAGGGACAAACGCGAGATGGGAATCGAATGATTAGTGTAACGCCGTCCAGTTACGACAAAAGTGTCGGAATAAATTGCCTAGTCGATGGACTTAGCCGATACGGCATGCAGAGTCACGCGTGAGCTAAATGGTGATGGAGAGTGCCACCGAGGCGGAAGACGACAACGCCGAGTAATAGAAAGAAAAGGGGAGAACCATTAAAAGTTTCCCTGTTTGGATCGATCCGACAATCCCGTCTTTGCGACTCTGGCACGCACACAAGTACACGTAAACACACGTACGATACACAAGTGATTTGAAAGAAGGGGGTAAACAAATGCCGTCTGCTGCCAGAAGAGATTGAAAAATGGACCCCATGTCTGCGACTAATCTCTCACGGCCTCTTTCCATCCGTTTGTCATCGAAGAATAGAATCATTCTCTCTGGCCAGCGGGTCCTTTTTTTCAAGTGGGGCTTCTCGGACAGGGTTTTATCTATCAGCTACCGTGCAAGACTCTCGCCGACGAATGGAAGCCTCCAAAAGAAGCAACGGAATGAAAACGAAGCTCGACACGCGATATCACCCATTGCAGTAGTAAAGTAGAGGAAAAGCACAGCACGCTGGGTGCGGATAAGAGAGTACATAATGGGAATGGCATTTACTGGTAGACAAAATGAAGGGGAAAATACGGAGACTTAAGCCTTATAGACAGTCCAAGGCGAATTGGTACGCAGAAGGCCATACAGCGTCGATTAATGACAGCTGGGTCCGCATGTCCACTACGTTCGATTTCCCACAACGCTTATTATTCATCTTCATCTTTTTATTGTTGGAAGCCAAAGTTCTTTCAGAGAAAAGAATAAAAGATGCTGCCTGCATGTTATTTTGTAAATAGAACTGCTTACAAGCTGTATGGTGGGCTTAGAAATTTGTCTATATCAACTTATTGATGATCTGGATAATTATGTGTACTGTGGTTTAATCCTTTACAAGCTGTACAATATCTTCCTCGAGTTTCAAAATAGATTGTCATCGTACAACCAATGTCTGCTGAAGCAATGGATTAGTCCTTTCAAATTTAGTAGTTATGGAACAACTTAAAAAAACTGACAAATACCACTAAGCTGGAGTATGGGTGTAGTTTATAAATAACAAATTATGAAATCTTTGACATGACGAGATATTGGTACTTTGTCGATTGTACCCTTGTTGGCCCAAGAAGACCCTCAGACAAGTTTGTATGGCCTAGTGAACTTTGAATTCCTTTTTATACTGGAAGAATTCCCACAAATGACGCAACTTCTTAACAATTATCGTTTTTGACAACATTAAATTTGAATCTTTGACAGATTCTTTGGCTGCTGCTCAGCATCCAGCTGTATCATGTTGGGAATACGCCTTACGAGAATGATTGGTTTATTAAAGGCTTCGAAAGTATGAAGGCTAACACTTACCCCATGTTAATTGTCGAGGTCAAAATGAGGAACACTAAAAACTAACAAGATTCAAAGATTTTGTTTGCACTTTAATACTCTTGTGTAGCACGCCATGACACCGGAAGAGCTTCTGTCAAATGGAACTGAAAGCTCATAGAGGTCGGGTTCGTAGTCTGCGCCCCAAGACTGCTAGTCGGCACAGAAAATCCGTTTGCGCAAGGAAAGAAGAGACGAGACTCTATGCGCATGATTTTTTATATATTTTTTTCCGCTTTCACACAAGATGCAAGGCACTACAGCGTATTTATTGAGGTATATATTTAGTTTGGAAATCTGTATGCTTTATTTTACAATCATAACTACTTTTCAGGAAATAAATTTGTAATAGATTAAACCTGCTAGAATACACATTTCTAACAGAATGATCACAATTAAAACAAGCTTATTAGTTAAAGCAACACGAGACATTGACTTGAGAATTCTTCTACTTCTACCTAGTTCAGCATCTGTGTCAGTTAATCTATCTCGTGTCCTTGTGAGAACTTCTCTTTGTTGACTTAGTTCTTGAACGACACCAGTACCAATTTCTTCACTTTCTAAAGCAACTTGTGTAGTTCTGTAGAGGCTTTGTGATGTCCGTTCCAAAATTGCAGTCCCCTGCCTGACAGTTGACTGTAGAGCATTATCAATACCCTGGTTTTGGTAGTATCCAACAGGCTGATTTTCAAATAATGCCCCTCTTGATGTGGCCATTGACATTTCTGCTTGCTTGGAAGACTTGATCAGTAGAGAAAATTTAGTTATAGTGTCTTGATGCGCACGAATTCTGCCCATCATGTCCATTCTGAAAGATCCTGGTGCTGCTCTGGCTTCTGCTTCCATGTCAAATAGGGCTTGTTTCGCCTCATCTATTCCTCTTTCTATGTCGCCTATAACTTGCTTTTTTTCTTCACCGAAACATTGTTCTAGTTTTGTTTCGAATTTTTTCTGTAGAATTTCAAAAAGTACTTGTACATCTTCATCTAAAGTTTCAAACTTTTCAGAACTCATTCCTAGAACAAACAAAGAATTGTCAGCAATTACTTAGAGAATGTCGTTTAATTACCCAAGTACCTTATCGCCGGAATGTTTTTACAAAGAGGAGTGCTTCTCTTTTATGTTAGAAGCCTGATGACAATCTGACAAGTGACATGAGGAACAGAATCGATACAAGACCAGCGCCACGAGCGGCGACATTTCGCATTGCTTGCGTTTAAGTTGTTTGAATTAAATAATAATTTATGAATGAATTATTGGTCATTTGAAGAATAGACAAACAATACAATTCAGCCTGCAGAAGGTTTATTCAGATGTCGCAGAGAAAACGTCATACAGACACTGGTTAAATGATGTCAATCATTCCTTCTTGTTTTTCTTCCCCTTTGCTTTCTTGGACTTGGATCCTTTTTCGGCTGCAGCTTCGGAAACTGCTGCTTCGGCAGCAGCAGGAGCCTCAGCTAACGGCTTAACTTCTAAGGCTGCTACAGCAACAGGAACTTCAGCCAACGGCTTTACTTCCGGGGCTGCTACAGCAACAGGCTCGCTGAGGGCAGGAACGACTGGTGCCGGTTGTTCCTTGACAGGAGTTTCGATGGGCTTGACTTCCGCGACGGGTGCCGGTGTGACATCCATCGGTTCAACTTCACCCAATACATCGGCAGCCGGCTTTTTACCCTTAGCGGCTCTCTTAGACTGTGCTTTCTTGCTTTGCTCTAAAACAGGTGTAGGCTCGGGAGCTACGACAGGAGCTGGGGGTGGAACTGGTTTGACATCTTCGACCGGTGGTTGTACAGGCGCTTTCTCTTTCGGCTTCTCAACAGGTATAGCGGATTCGGGTACTAAAAACTGCAAAATAAAATGTATTAGAAGGGGTTACAGAAGAACATCTGGGATGCTGTCTACGGGGTCAGACTCACCATAACATCTGTTGATTAGCTCAATAAACCATGCCGTGTGCTCACTCGCAGGCTAGGCAGCTACCTTCTTGGTAGCAACCTTCGTGGCACCCGTCTATATATGTAGTAAAACAAGACCATGCATGAAGTTACGTTCACATGCAAAATTCAGGCACTGCATATCTCTAACAACTAGGGAAGATCACACAAGTCATTAAAAGATGCAAACAATTACCCCTCGCTTCTTGGCAAGCAAAGCTTCCTTGTGTTGTTTCCGGGCGGCGGCAACCTTGGCAGCCGACTTCTTAATCACGGCAGAGTACGGGTTCAACTTCATCAAAGCCCTCATGTTGGTGAGAGGATTGCGTTTCACGGATGCGCGACGGACGATCTTCCTGTTAATTCAAGATATCCAATTAAAATACATGTCTCTTTTTTTTCAAAATTGTTGAATAATATTTTTTCAGATTATTTGCATAATCACTGTGTTTCATAACCCAATGCTCTAAATATTGTTTTCATCATTTGAAAAATCAAACAGAAAAATATTATCAAAACTTGCCTTGGTCGTCTGATGACCTTCTGGATTTCATCAGACTTCAGCAATCGCGACAAATCTGTGCCAGTCATGATCGGCTGAGGCAAGTTGTAATCGCTCTTCAGCTTGGACTTCTCACGCCATGTGCCGTAAAGGGCATTCAAACGTTGGAAGGCAGATTCGGTCCAGATACAGAAACGACCAACGTGGCCTCCAGGAGCAAGCTTCAAGAGGTTAAGTTTGTTGACAGACACCAACGAGACGCCGGGGATGTTACGGAAAGCCTTGGTCAAACCCTGGTCCTTGCCGTAGATAATCAAAGGACCCAACTTGCTAGTGCGGCGACGGTTGCGCATCTTTCCTTTGCCAGCACGGAAACGTCTGGTCTTGTAAACCTGTAAAAACCAAACATTGATTAGTATTTTATCACCATAATGGCAATCCCCTTTAATTCAGTATAACTCAGAGCTCTTAAAAGAAATCAGGTGATCATAAACACAGACCAAGAAGCAACTCATCATATACAAATTAAATTTATTCCAATAAAAATTGCAAAAGCAGTACCTTCTGCACATCAGTCCAGGCGCGAAGACGACGCAAAAGAACGACGGCTTGCTTAGTTTTGTTGTATTCCTGAACCTTATCGGAAACAACCAAGGGCATTTCGGGGACATCGTTGATCAAATGACCTAAATAAGTATAAAAGTACTTGATCAAAATGTACCAAACCTACTGTCGCAAGTTTGCTATTATCAATATCAGTGACTCATGGTAGTCTTCATTTTTTTCAGAAACACAGGAAACACATGTTCATCATTTAAGTACAAATACATAACACTAGGTCGTATGTTTACCTTGAGATAGTCACGTGGGTACAGAGATGGCAGACGCACATAGAGAAAAAAAAATAATTAAGATGGTTTCCAGAAATGGCATGTAAAAAAATCATAAGTTTCAAATCAGTGACTCAAAAACTTCATTAATATCAGAAACACAGGAAACACATATTCATCATTCAAATTGTTATTTTACCAAGAAAGTGAAAATAAATTACCTTTGGACATAACCAAAGATGGGATTCCCGAAGCAGCGATAGCCGAGCACAAGGCGTAACGTTTCTGGTTTACATTGATCTTGCGATGCCAACGGCGCCAGATCTTAGTGGGGGCAAACATACGTCCACCACGACACATGTTACCATAGGCACCCTGGCCGGAACGGTGAGTACCACCACCTCGAACACGGGGAATACGTGCCACAGCACGACCAGTACCCCATGATTCAGCACTTGTCTGATGACCTATAGAAAGAAATAACATTTAATACTTTTCTTTCAAAAAGGAACAATTGTCCGGTTGCCCAACCCCTTGCTTAAGAAAAAACAAAGCAAGAAAGGCCTCAGGGACTCGCTATGATGTTGCACCCCAGCGTAAGAAGAGACTGACATACATAGACTCTTACAATTCAATGCTGGGTGCTGTAAATAAAATCAGTGGCATATTTACCTGCTTTCTCGCTGACACAGTACGGGTGGCGACGGTTCATCGACATTTGTTGTTGAACAAAGCTGACAATATCGGGTCTGATTGGAGCCCTGAAGATTGCGGGGAGCTGAATGCTCGTACCCGAGGCCTCAGCCTTCTCATTATAAACCGTGATCAACGGCCTAGCGACCACCTTACTCTGCAAGGCAAAAAAAAAAGACATATTTAGTCCAACACATTTGGAAAATGAAATTTGTTAGCATACGAGTTGGTCTCTATGTATAAAACCTAATAAAGTTTCATTTAACACGGTCAAAGGACCATTCGTTTGACACGAGGACCACGCTGTCGGCAACTTTTCACTTATACCTTAAACTTAACTAACAAGAATAGGAAAGTGGAATCAAGACTATTTTAAAATAGTCTAAAAAATTACGCTCAATTTGGATAGATATGTTTCAAATTTTAGGTAGAATTTAGATTGCAAATTAACAGAATTAATGAATGCAGATGCTTACCATGATGTTGGTGATAGTCCGGCGAGCGGATTGTGACCGAAAGAAAATGGAGGACTCGTGGAAGTGAACACGCGCTGCGTTGCAACAGAATCCTCGTCCGCCTTTTTTCGACTCAAATATCGAATCGCTTCAAAAGAACATAATTAAACTTTCCTTACGATAATTTTTTCATAAACAAAAAAAATTAATATTTGGATCATAATTCAATTTTTATTACGAACACGTTTGCTTGAAAACTCATTATAAAAATGTTTGATTTCAAACTGCAACAGTGTCGAAATTTCTCACTTTTATAAAATTAAACTTTTCTTTAATCTCGTTCTTCGAGTAAGAACCTAAATTTTTAAAATAGTTTTTTTTTAAATTGAATAAAATTATTTTACATAGAACTAGTTAGAAGATTTTTTAATGCAGGTTTTCCCCCTCTTCCCCCCTCCCCCATTTCTTCAGCATCTCAGCCTTCCAAGTTCCAACTGACAATCTAGCAGACAGCCAACTGCAAAAAAAGTCGAAAATGCCGATTCCATCAACAAACAACTCAACGACAAATGAAAGAATTTTAGTCGATGATTTACCCTATGTAGACCAAGAATATGGAGACCCTACCCTACGAGAAGCGGTAAAACTGATTTCTAAATGACATCTTATATATTCTGTTTGTGTCATGGCCAAAATGCCACAATAAAATGCGGTACCTGAATCGTACCTTTTGAAAGTCTTGAAGCGCCCTGTAAGCAACTTAAGCTAAATGGGCATGCTGTCGTTTTAATGCTTTTTTGTATCTAAAATGAGTTTCTTTTATTTTAATTTAGGCCCTGGCGTTGGTTGATGAAGAGACTCGGAGGTACAGACCAACAAAGAATTACCTAGAACATCTTCCACCTCTCGAGTTGTCTGCATTTGAAGTAGCCTAATTTAAACACTTCTCTGTATTACCACACTCTTCATTAAAAATATTTTTGTAGACTCCTCTGATGAAAACTGAATTTGAGAGATTGTCTCAAAAGAAACCCATGGATGTTTTGAGCATGAAGAGGTATGAACTACCACCTCCTTCAGCTGGTCGTTTAAATGATCTTCAAGCATGGATAGAGTGTGTGGACAATTCAATGGCTCAGCTAGAACATCAAACAACAAGGTTTGCTTGCATAATGTTTAAATTCATTGACATCAAGTTGTCACTTCATATTTCCTATTGCAGGATTTTAAACTTGGACTTAATGTCTGAATATGGCTGTGAGTCATGGAGAATTTATAACTCTGTGTTGTCCCAAATGATTCAACAATCTCAGAAGCAGCTTCAGGAATTAAAGTATGGATTATATAACTAATGCACTCAATAATTCCAAAATACACTATTATATTTATCTTTACAGGAAACAGATTCAAGATGTCAATTGGGCTAGAAAGAAGGATCAGACAGAGGCTGGAGAAAAAATGAAACACTTGGAAGCCACTTGGTTTGGTTTGATCACTAAAAACTACGAAATAGAACTCGCGTGTGCTGAAATTGAGAGACAGTTGGCTTCACTGAACGAATAAAATCCACTTCCACTGTATGCACCTCCTAATTCGAATTCGCGTTAATACACTCAACGACAGGCAATTGTTTCACTAATGATTTCAGTGATGGGGTCGAGAAACGAGTGGTTTGTTAAAGGATTAAATTAGTTTGCAGTTAGACAAGCAAAATTCCGCTTTTTGCCTTTCATAGCAAATAAGTTGCATGCATAGTTTTAGATATCACACAATTGAAAACGATAGGGAGCGTATGGGTAGAGCGAGGTTGTAAATCGGGTACATCATAGAGAAGTTTCACTTGGGGCAGAGCTTAATGGTAAGGGACGGACAGAAGACTCATCTTCCAAAACCATAACTCGTTGCTTCAAAACGCGAACCTTAAGAAAATTCGCAAATTAATGTAACGTTGTGACAATCATCTTCTAGTTACTGTTTACCTGCATGGCATGTCTTTCAGACATATTGACCATTTGCTGTTCAAGTCTCTTCATGCGAGATTGGTATTTCTTTTTCGTTCGCTCGAGAAGTTGGACCAGTGTCCTGAAAGTAAAGGGGAAAAAATGAAGGCATAAGTAGAAGATTACGGATGAATGAGACATCTTACGCGTTAGCCTTCTTGACGTCACTAACGAGTTCGGCTGATTGTTGACTGCGGAGCTCAGCACTTTGTGTGACGCGTTCGAGGGCTCCCGTCAATTCTTGAACTTTCAGCTGAAGTCTCTTTTCGCGAACCGTCATTTCTTCTGCATTAGTCCCCTCAAGGGAAGGTAAGAGCTCAGCACCAGATCCCCCTGGTACATCTACGCTAGATCCCTGTTCGTGAATGAGAGGATTAGAGGAAATCCGCCTGAATCAATTGCAAATCAGGAACTTACGGTCGCGCTTTGTCCTCGAATTTGAGCTGCGTTAGCTTGTTGTTGCGCTTCATGTGAAGCCCGCTCTTTTTCGAGTATATAAACCTGCGTTCGGAGCCGCGATCGTTCTTCTCGCATAGCCATAAGCTCCTAGACAATTTAAAGACATTTATTTCAAAACAAGTTCAACTAAAAGATTTCGTCAATTTACCTGCATGATGACGGCCATCTCAAGGTCCATCTTGCGGGCCTCGGCCAACGGTAGAACGTCTTTGGGTAGTGGATCAACTAAAACCGATTCTAGCGGTAGTGAGACTTGTTGAACAGTGCTTTCCAAGCTAGCTCTATCACCTGTACGTGGTAAAAGAGGGAAGGCATTAAAGAAACCGGAACAAGATAAATTTTACAAAATGTATAAAATCTTACCCTTCAATCGGCCGATAATATCCCGAACTTTCCTCTCTGTTGGTTCGAGAGTGCCAGCAGGGTTGGATCCCGATCCAGAACCGCTTTCCGCTCCACTCGAAGTAGAGCTCGTAGTGCTGAATCGGAGAAAAAAGATTAGGCCAAAACCGTAAAAGTAAATTTGTTTTCGCGTTTTATTACTTTGTGTGCCTTCCGCTGTCCTCCCAATTGTCTCGCTCTCTATCGTATTTAGAGAGGAGGGATCGAGCGAGATTCTCTGCCGAACGCCTGCGCTCTGTGGCGCGCTTCCAAAGGACGCTAAGATCCTTACTGTTACCAGTCGATTCAGTCGAGTCCCATCCGGATCCGACGCGACCCGTCAGCCCGAGACCAGCCACTTGGCAATTAGCCAAGAGTAAAGACATTTCACTCTCCACCAAAGCAGCGAGAACTTCAAAGGCTTCTGAAACCCGATCGGCCCGCTCCAGGGCCAGGCGTAAAGCCATGCAATTCGCTTCATATTTCCCTGTAGAGAAAGGAGGAAAACAAGATTTGTTAGATCAGTTTCAAACTTTTCATTGAATCATGAATACCAAGAAGAACGGCGAGGCGTTCGCCGAGGGCTCGAGATTCTGCGAGTGTCAACGAGAGGACATCATTCTGAGCTCTTAAATGCTCCGACCGACTTGCCAGGCGCTCCACTTCAAGCTCCAGCTCGTTGACGCGAACGGCCTCTCCTCCGGAGGCGTGATTTGCCTCTCCTTGTACCGAGTCCTGATGAACGGATGAGACCAACTGTTCAGCCACTCGAGCGTCTCGTATCTGGAATAAGGAAAAAAAAACGGATCTCAATAACGATTTCTTCCTGGAGTAAAAAGCAGCCCGCAACCCGAAGCCTTAAAACCAACCAACATCAAGGTTTACGATGGCCAAACAATCTTTTACGGCCGAAAAATGATAGCTTTCAAGAGGATCTTCTTTTGTTTTTACAAAAACGGATAATATACGTGACGAATAACTCTGAAAGGTAAGCGGGTTCGAGAAAAGGACACGGTCGGTGGTCGTCCTGTCTGGACGAGGAGAAAGGTTCAACCGCTGAGTGCGGCCTCGAGCATACAAGACAAAAGGAGTGCCTACGACTGCTGCGTAGGGTTTGGGGATTAAGGAATTCGGTAAACTTCGACTCACACTATGGGATTATTTCCTTCCGTAATAAACACAGTACACAAACAAAAGGTCATCTCACCCCGAAGCTGGCGATCTGAGATCCGGTCAACAGTTTGTCTCTGCCATCCAGACGTCTAATGCGCACCCTTTCAGCCACTTTGCAGACTGGTCCTTCTTCGACAACAACCGGACTGGACACGCGACTGGATACCATACGCTGATGAACAGGGCTGCCTTGGAAGCTAGAAAGTGCTCCCATACTTGCTGCCGCCGAGAGGGGTAGTGGCCGTGGCTGTTGGCTTATTTCCAGTTGTCTCCTTAACTCATCGCGCTCGTTTCGTAGAGCGTCAACAGCGCCGCGAGCCTGATTTAAATCCTGGCCGAGCCGTTGAATTTGTACTTTCAGTTCTTTGTTCTCCAAACTGAAAGTGGCCAGAGGATCAACGGCAGTGATGGGGGCCTCTTTGGCACTGGCGGAAAGAAACTGGTCGAGATTTTCTCCAGCCTGAACGGCTTTGGCGTCTAGATCATCTTCGCCGGCCTGGTTCGCTTCACCTGCTGGCACTGCGCCATCCTCATCTACATGAAAGAATGCGAATATTAGTGAAGAACAAAAGAGGTTCCGCTCGTGTTGATGGCCAGCACTTCTTTTCACGTCTACTTGATTGCTTGACTCGACGCCAAGTGACGTTGTCGCTCTATTTCGCCGACGTCTACCACTAAATCGTTAATCAACGGAATCTAAGCTGTTGCCACGACAACGGCTGAATCATCCACTTCGGTCGCTTCCAAGTGACTTATTGATCCACAAATGGAGCATTCCTTTCCCGAAAACATGCAACTTATTGCTAACGTTGATCACGGCCTTCACAAGTTTGAGGCGACGACTTTCCTCGTTACGTAGGAAGTGCCAAGACCTCCCGTAGAGATGTAAACGCATAAGGGAAAGTCCTTGGATCAATAAGTCATTTATAACTCGGATTATGATCCTTACCGGAAGAGCTGGCACCGAAAGAGAGATCGCTACTGCAGCTGCTGGAAACGGCTTCGGGCTCGTCTTCGGTCGCATCTTGGCCATCCAGCAAGCTATAGCCGACCTCTTCGGCTCGCTTACTCCGATTCGAGGTCTCCGGTTTGACGTCGACGCCCGTTGTAGAGGGTTCGACATTCCCTTTGACATCCGGATTGGATCGGTTGGTTTTGTTTTCCTCCTCGCCGTCATTGTCGACGTCATCTTCTTCTTCCTCGTCTTCCATTTCCTCCTCGTCCTCTTCTCTTTCTTCTTTGATGACACTGTAATTCAGGATGGCCACAAAGGATCAATAAAACGCCGTCACATCTCGTCTCCGCGTATCTACTTACTTGTACTGCTGGCGGTTTAATTTTCGAGTCAGCTCGGCAATAACACTATGCAACTCCGTCAATCTCTCTTCATATTGAGTCGACTGACGTTCCAATCGTTCTTCACTCTCTTGGACTAATCGCAGTCGTTCCAACTGGAATAATCGAATATTACAAACCGGATTCCTCTTTAGAACGAAACAAAACCAAACAAAAAAAGACAGTCGATAATACCTGTGTTTTTGCCAAAGCTTGCTCGAGCGTATCTCGATCTTGGGCGGCTCTCTGCAGTCTGGCGTGTAATTCCGATATTTCTCCACGTAGCGAGCCGAGGGCGGCCAGGTGTAGCTGATGAGAAGTAAACAAAGTACGTTAGAAACCATCCATCAATGACAAGATGTCAAAGACAAACAGCATTCCAGCGTGACGTGAAATCTCGTTCACGATAGGAAACGAAAAGGCGCGAAGGCGTTTACAGATTTCCCCCTTATGTGTTTTTCGCTCGAACTGAAAGTCATCTTCCCCTTCTCCCCAGTTAGAAGCCTCTCCACACTTCGAGGACCACGTCAGCGAAGATCCGTTTTATAAATAGAGAAAAAGGGAAAGGAAACTGTTGAAGCGTTACAGTCGTCTCTCTGCGACAACGCCATATTGACTATTAGAAAAGAAAGGAATTTTATCACTTTCTAAACAGACGGCACGAGTTAAAGGGATTGGCTACTCAAATCGGTACGGCGGTACGTCACCTGCTCGCAAATGACAAGGAAGCCGTTTCGGAACGGGACTCAACTTATCTGTCGTCTTTTTTCCCTTTTGCTACTGATAGGGCAAACGCTAAAAGGCAAGCCAAGACTCCGTGTCGTTCCCACAGCGAAACAGCTCAGAAACATGCATTAAATCGGAAGCGCTTGCCAGCTGAGTCAACATGTCTTTTGCCGCATAAAAGAGGAAGAAAACATTTTCAATTCAAAGTTGCCTTCCGGCGACGGAACCGTTGCTTTGAAGAAACACGGTCTCAATCTATTCTGTGTATCTCTTCTATCTGCAAGTAAAAGTTGACGGATGAGAATGGAAAGCCGGGAGACCCAGACCACCAGAGGTTGATATCAGATATTGTTATTACAGCTGGGATTAAAGTAGACGGGTGTCAACACGACGCGACAAAAAAAGGAGGATTCATGTTCTCTTTGCGTTTTTTTTTCTTTCTCGGCGTCTGCTAGATCCATCACCCACTTCACAAGTGTTTTTATTGTTGAAAAAAAAAGAAAAATTGAGCGTACATGTTCTAAACAAAAAGACCCTTTTTAGCAGAACAGTTTGGGTAATCATCGGTACAGCGCTACTTTGTTTTTCCAGGCCCAGCGCAGCTGGAGGTTCATAGCGCACAGTCGGAGAACTGGTGCGCTGGCATCGATAAATGAGCCGATTCGGTTGACACGCAGGAAAGAACCATATGGACCATGTAGACCCATCTTGTCTTGCCCCCTTCAAGCGCGTTTTTCTCAGTCTAATAACCGTCAGGTTCCCTTTAAATGACTCTCGGCGGAGAGTTTCTTTTTTTTTCCTCTCTCTCTCTCTTTTCAAACCGCCCGGCTACCGAAGCAATAATGAGGCCAATCAGCGGCTGCGCTTCTGAGATGAAACAGCTGCTGCGAAATTGAGAGAGAAGAGGAAAAACAGGAGCGGCGGCAGCCACCGTTTCTTCTACATCCAATAAAGTAGTAGTTGAAATGAATTAACGATTTGTGAAACCTTCTGCTCCGGCGAACGACCGGATATTGGAAGAGCGTGTCCTACTTGTATATCTATCGTCGGCGGTAGTTCGCTTTCTTTATTCCGTTTAATTGATTTCTCCTTTGCTATTTTTGAAGTAGAAATGGTTCGCTGACGGGATCTTTTGCCCAAATGTTTACATTACTTTCTCGAGCTCACTTTATATTTTTCTTTCCCGTTGTGAAACTCTATAAAGGAAATGAAATAAGAAAAAAAGACGATTTGCGCGCCATCGATCGTTGTTGTCCTCGGTTTCCAGCCTCTGCTACCTATCGATCCAGCTCATTCAAAAGCATCCGCCCACCCCAGTTCTGCTCTGGCTGCAAACATTTTTGCACTCTCGTGCAAGTCGATAATCCACGCACACATAGTGGTTTATGGAAGAAATGATGAAAAAAGAGATAAGAGAGAGACGAGGAACACACTGCGGTAATCTTTTTTTCTCCCCTTGTAAATGGGCGGTGCATGTGCCGGCTGGTAAACCGCACCAGAAAAAAAGAATCGAAAACACGGATCAGGCGTATGACATTCCACCCAAGTCACGGTCGAGCTAGCTTGAAATCGACGTCTCCGCGTGTGGGGAAAAAAGTCTAATCTGGATAGAGGCAAAAAAAGAGGGACGGAAAAACGGATGGGCCAGGGGAGGTGCGATTTTATCGACAGCTGCCAAAGACACGGGTCAATATTTATACGTGTGGTAGTTTTTCAACTGCTCATCTCTCAATCAGGTGAAAACGTAAATACGGTAGATCTATTTCGAGTTCCAAATGCATTTCCCCAAGCTATAACTCGGAATTCCACAGGGAGAGACACAACAATGCCAGCAATGTCTGCGAGACTCTTTCTTTCATTTTATTTTTTTTTTTTACTCTGCAGAGAACGCCTAGAAATAGAACCTGACGACAAACGATGTGAGATAGCTACGGCGTTGTCTTTTTTCCGTTTTCTCATCTCTTCGTGGGGCCGGAGGAAAGAGATCGCCTATCTCCGAAAGCAGCGCACTGCGGGCTCATATGATTCAATGGTTCGACTAAATATTTTTCCGGTATCGCATCAACTATGCGCAGAATGATTGGATCAATAAGGTCGTCACTGCAATGCGATAGCTGGGAAATGTTTCTGGCCACGTAGGATGAATGCCATTGAACCGGGCACGATTAAATAAAGCTCAATCTCTTCCATCTGCGAGATGAATCGGCCATGTTTGTTTGTTTTTTTCAAACGGACCGGTCGCGATTGCACGTCAACACGGGAAATGATTTCGCAGCGGGTGAAGCGTGAACAAAAAAAAAAAAGGCAATCTGATGAAAAACTCGTTTCACCATTTGGCACATTGAAAGAGAAGAGTGAAAAATGGCTTCGTTCGCCCTTTCCTATTTTATGGTTTTCCTTTTTTTGATCAATATATATATATACATCTAAAGGAGATTCAATTTCTCAGTGTACCCCGGCTGTCTGCGACCAATCGCCAGATAAGTGACTCTCTATTTCTCCCGGCAAACGTTGGGGACAGGCACGAGGGATAACAAAAAATCAATAGCACGCGCGAGTCCAACGACACCAAAGTGCCAATTCAATCCCATCTGATATTGAGAATGAATGGATTCCCAACAACAACTCGTTCGTCTACTCCCTTTTTCAATATTCATGGGGACGTTTCCAAGTGTTGATCGAGCGATGATAACGAACTCCACCACCTCTTCCGTACAAATGTCGTTTCCAATTAGCGGGAGTGGGCTCTGATCGATACGTGGAACGGCGGTGGCTACCGTCAACACTCAGTTTCTATTATTTACAGGAAGGCTAGTTTAAACGGAATGCTTACATTGCACGGAACTGGGTCGCTAGTGTTTTTTAGCTTTGTGCTTTTTGCCATTCTTTACTGAAAAAGTCGCAACACCAGATCGCATCACGGGATTAGCACAATTGGATGAGTCATTTCCCGCCAGTCGCTCAAAAATACAGTATCCAAACACTGAAAAGTCAACGGAAGCAGCTACCAGCGTGACACTATGGTTTCAGCTGAAAAAATAACACCTCCATTCACAACAATGGCCTAATGTAGACGGGGGAAAAAAATGCCGGGACCATACGTCCGCGAACAGCCTGGGCGTTGCGCTCACGGACAGTGACTGAATAACGTGCACTCGTCGACAGAGACCTCATTCAGTATGGAACGAGCCTCCCCTTTACTTTCCTAGGCCACCGGGCTCCTGCCATTTAACTGGCGAAGAGGAGTCAGCGACAGCTATCGGGGCAGCCAGTAAGTAACCATCTCACCTTGTTGGCTATTTCCAAGAGTTGGTTAGGATTTGTTGTAAGAGAAACTCCGGCAGCTTCGATCAGCTTATAAAGAGTATTAGGTTCCGGACTCAAATCCCGAGCCCCGCTGTCGAATTCCCAGCTTTCGTGGCGAAATGAAGTTGCACCTAAGCTGTGCTCACTGCTGGTCGGCAAATGACCATCTGTTCCATATGAACCTAAAATAACAAAAATACAATTTATAGTAAAATATAAAAATAAAAAAGAGAATTTAACTGGAGTTAAGGACTAAACCTTTACCACACAAGTCCTTTGCATTTATCCAACCACTAGACATTTGGGGAAGGTTTACATCCCCAGTATGATCACGCAGGGCCTCAATTTCTGTTTTATGAGAAAGACGGCAATGGAGAAATTGTTCATAAGACACTTTTCCATGGGTATCGGCACCCATCTGTTGCATAAGGTCACTAACATTGATGGCACCCTCCAAACCCAACTCTTGCAGGGCGCTTACTAGGTCATGGCTGTAAGAATTACAATACAGGTTATGCAAAAACAGTTCATTCTGATACATTGTGTTACACATGCTCTACCTGTCTATGTAGCCATCTCCGTCAGCATCACAGACTGAAAACAACCTTCTAACCCTTTCTTCTTCACTGATTGATTCAGTTTCACTGTTGGTATCTCCACAGTTAGAGCCCATGTCAATAACGTTGCAATCCTGGACTTGTTGTGTTGCGCTTTCCGTGTTATCCATAATGTTGAGTTTACGACTCTCAAGGACTCGTGCGCCCACTTGAACAACGAACCACCAGAATACGAGCTAGCCTACAATAATAAACCAGCATAATAAGCTTGAGGCGAAGGAAGATTTTCTATTCAAAGCCGGGAGGTCGTCCGCATTCCAGGCTATTCCAGCAATAACACAATGAATCGGTGTTCCAATTTGACGACCACAATAGTACACTTTCAATATCGTTTATTGTCAAACATATTGAATGAAAAAAAGGAAAAAAAAAAGCTTTTTTAGGTTGCATTAAAAGGAGACGCACGGTTGCCGTGCGCTCTAAAAATAAAGACATTCTCCTCCAAACAGGATTTACATTTTTACCTACATTCAAAACAATCACACACTTGTGAATTTTTCATCAAACAGCTGATTTATAACTAGAAAATCTTCGATTATTGACAAAATATCAATTAAATAGGATAAGATTTGTTTATTTCGCAATGCTGCTCTTATTTGTTGACGAGCAGACGAAAAAGTTGCCACTAGGAAAGTTAGGGCTGTTCTTTACATTACTCCGTTGTTTAAAGGCTTAAATCGTGTAAATTTTCTGCCTTATTAACACTGCGTTATTGATTGACCTAGCAAAATGAGTTTATTTGGTATCGGTGGTCAGCTTCTTTCTGGTTTATCTAGGTAAATTTACTTAAGGAGGCAAGTTTTCTTTCATTTACTACTTTCTTTCATTTCCTTTATTTATAGGCTTGCTTATCAACCTGCAATTGGAGTTGTAGCAGCAGCTTTGAATCAATCAAGAGCAATTAGTTTTACAGCAGCCCTTTTGAACATACGGTGTAATTTTCCTCGACCAAGTGAGCCCAAGCGCATCAAGAGGCATGGTTGGAAGACTCGTTTGTCTACTCAAAATGGACGAAAGATCTTAATGAGAAGAATACTGAAAAACCGCCATGTTTTGAGTCATTGAATATGTTTGGAGTAGTACATGATTTATCAAAGTATCAATTGAAAATTTATTTACAGAACCATAAAAGAACAGGAGATAAGTACAATTGAGAAAATGGACAGTGGCATAGTGATAAATGCTGATGAACTTGTTTGAATATGTTTTCGAACTACATTTAGGTTAACAGAGGATTCCTTTAGTACAAATGTTTTGATTGTCTGATGTTGGAAATATTTTGGCTCTGCTTTACAGTGAAAAGTTCCTGAATCAGAATGCTTCACAGAGGAAATATGAAGTTCTACTGTGACATCAGTTGCTCCTACAACCTGGTTGCTACTGATTCTTGTCCCAGCTATCCTGTAAAGAAAAGAATATTAGAAGCATGAAAACTGTCTTTTACTCCATTTTATACTTTGAGCTAATTTTGTAGTTTCCGCGCCACCAAGCCAGTTCAATGTTCTTCCCATAGAGCCCGTCCTCGAAGAGGAAGACGGAACATTTGAAATTCACGCTGTCCCCCTCGACGACCGATCTCTCTTGCTCACCAAGAATTTTTAGTGTCATCATTCTTGATAATCGACCTGCGCTTGTATTTGATGATGCAGCGGGGATGCTAGGAGAATCTTTCAAATCTTGTTCTTGACCGCAAAAATAAAACCATCAGTGATCATGTGCAACTCGCGCTTCTATGTTCCACAGCTTTACCCAAAACGACGAGAACTACCGTACGACTCTGTTTTGGCTCCGTATTGACTTGGCATTGGTAGAAACCCTCGTCAGAAGACCGGACAGGCGAAATCTATAAGGCAGACAGTAGAAGTCAGTGATACGCGGTTGGAAATGATAGCCATTCTTTATTGAGCTTCCTGGCCTTCAAAATTTTTATCTCGTTACGCGTTGCTAAATCGATGGCGGAATCCATTATGACGCACGTCAAAGAGGCATACCAGTACGACATTCTCTCTGAGCGCAAGGCTCATAAGATCTTTTCGCTTCGCGGGTGGAATGTAACCGCGTGACTTTATCAGCAATAGGTGTCGCGCGACTCCCAATCTAGTCACGCGAGGGAGGGGACGTTCTTTTTATTTTATTTGGAATTACAAGAATAGAAAAAGCTAGCCTTGTGATAGCGACATTCTAAGATACCCGAAATTTGCGTTGAACTTTTTCAGCCCAAGAACAAAGCAATCAATCCATTAACAGGGAGTAGAAGGGCGGAGCGCTAACAAATACATTACTTGCAATCCCCACAGATCAGATGCTGACGGATGGATGGATTCCACTCTCGTGTCACTATTGACAGATTAAAAAAAAAAAAAAAAACATCCGACGTTCAATTGAAAGAATAAGAATATGTCTAAATAAATTAGAATGTACCTTGTGTAAACATGATTACCGGAAATCAGAATAGCTAAGTCTTTTTGACGTATCCACGAAACCTGTTGAGAAGTAGGAATTTTAAAAGTTGCCGTTTAACGACCGTTACTTTGGTGGACAATTAATGACTAGCAAATGCTTTTTGGTCCGTCTAGAACTTGTTTTTTTTTTTCGTCTCCGTTAATGAAGTCATCGTATTACCACGTGTTACTTAATCTGGACTTAACTGTTTTATCTCCTAAATGTGGGGCAATGCAAGGCATTAGAGCTTTGTCGCCTTCGCGGACTGTGACATTTAGTGCTGGACCAAGTATTAGCTGTTGGCGCGTATAGAAATTGGGCATCGATGACGGAACGGACTCGACGGCAACTCCCGAAATCTCTGGAAATCATTAAAGAAGAATTTTAAGTATTGTAAACACACAAAAAGCGGACGATCACAATCTTGCTCTCCAACAATCATAAACATTCATTTGGATCAACATCCGCAGCCGCCCGCACAAGAGTGCGGCTCTCTTCCATGTTGACTTGCATGTGATTGAGTTGGCTGGTGCACGCGGTCCCATCAATCTCTCGAAATAGAAAGGCGGTGATTCATGGTTGTCTAACGAATGATCTCATTATGTAATTTTATTTTTTAACTTTAATCCTTGTAGAACCCTAACTGAAGGCAACTTTGGGCTAATACCAAACAGTTCACTCTTCACCTCATAAGTGGGCGCTGAGCTAGTCTCATAGACCTGATGGAAGGAAGCCCGTCGCGACAGAGAAACAATAAGCCCAGTGGCCTTTCAGTCTTTTAATTTTAGTGCCGCCGACAACGCGAGTCCGATGATGTTTATTGTCACGGGTCATGTCCTCCCACACGACCGTTAAGCGCGATCGAACGACACCAGGGGTTCTTAGAACGTCGCCTCTGGACTCGACGTCGAAAAAGATCCGCTTTGTTGTTGTGACTGTTGGTTGTTGGGGAAATCAACGAGTCGCGCTCCTTACGCCTAAAAATAGAGAGCAGGCGCGCTAGTTAGCTATATCGCGTCTCTAATCAAAATGTATACGAGCGATCCTAACTGAAATAGACAGAGGAGTAATATCTTTCAAAAACTAGAAAGGGAACCCGAGATTCTTTGAATATTTCTTGCTTTCAAATAAAGATAAAATCTGTGAGTAGTTTGGAAACACAGAGTAAGTGAACCCGTTCCTTTGCTGAGACGCGTCAACTCGAGCGGCACCATTATCAACAGGCCCGGGAGCGCGGGCGAGCCACAGAGTGACGGTGGGAGGATACAAGACAAGCTGAAAATAAAACTTCTCGCTGTTGTGTACCCGAAGAGAAAGAGAGCAGGTTTATCGGTTGCCGTCAACGCGCTCTATGGCGAGAGAATCTTATGACTTTTAGGCACCCAATTACCCGAACAAATTTGTCCCAAACGCTGCTGGCCTCCACCAGCCGACCGGTCGACCACCGTGACACGACAGTTTGTTTTCCTATCTTTCGTCAAACAAAGTTTCTTCACCAACTGGTGGATTGACGTACATTGTGATGATGTATAAGCTCTTGTTGGTATAAAGACTCGCGCTTTGTTTATTTTTAACCATTTTGTTCTCTCCCGTCTTCGACTGGAAATTGCATCCAAACAAAGAGACAGTAGTATATCCGGCCTTTGGCGTCTTGTCGTTTGATAATGTATAGAGCCATTAAGCAAACCGAATCAGCTGAGCGTCCATAAATATGTCTCGCTTTTAGTGAAAACAAAATGGTTTACCATTTAGTATATAATACGTTAAGGATATGTTTGGTTCGGTTTGAGCCTGAAAGATTCCCGATTTTTTCCCGGTTGTTTTCTTTGGAAAGACCGAGACCTCGTCAAGCAATGCTGCTGACATTGACGATTGGAAATTAGTTAGGCCCGTCCGTCTGTGGCGTTCGACAACATCAACAATGGGCAAGGGAAAAGATGAAGAAAAAAATCTTCTAGCCACTCGACACTGTTGGCTCTAAGGGAGGATTGTGAAAATGTTTGGATTCCGTTTCGAGTTTGACAATGACGTCTAGTCTAACTTGGCAGTCACGCATAAGAGCGTGCGAAGCAATGGGAGCAGCCATGATGAAGCCTCGACACGACGGGTGAATTATTACAAACACTCTATGGCAGCACGCCTCTTTCAAACGAAAAGAAAATTCAGATTTCGTCCGCGTCGCGTGAGGAAATGACGCACAGAAAACACGGGTCCACTTCAAACGCCAAAGTCTTTCAACGTTCGGGATCCATAAAACATGCAGCCGATGCCAATACATCATGACACCCCTGACCAGATATATGGTACAGGTCGTCCTATTAAGTCTGATCCCATTAGCGTCTTTCTTCGCTAATCCCGTCCGATACGTACAAACCTAATGCTTTGAAAATGTTAACCCAAATCGAAATGCTTTCAACTTCCATTCGCAAAATTGTTACCGCTTCAATGAAACTACAAGCTCACTTACCATGTAAGTCGTCGACAAGCACATCTCCCGTCGAATAGCCCGCCACCCCGATACACAACACAACCAGAAAAAGGAAGATTATGAAGGACGGCATTAGCAAAACTTGAAGTACATGGCGATGACGGCAGAATTTCGCTCTTGTCAACAAAAAATTGTGACTGTAAGCCGTCAGAACGTTCAAAATCACCAAGTAAAAAACGTGAACTTTCCCGCCTGCTGGATTACTTTGCGTGTTGGGCACGACGATCCAAGCCAAAGAACCGTCGTCCACCTAGTGAAGTGAGTGAATAAGGGGAAAGCGAGAAGACCAGCCAAGTATAGAGAGTCATGGCGGCAGGGAAGGAAAAAACATTTTAAAACCGTCGCCAAGGCTGCCATACAATTGGCAGAAGGAGGTGCTAGAAGATAGGTGGCGCGTCACCTAAGTTAACAATCCTGCCAAAAAGATTCTGGGAAGCTCGTTTGGCCGCGAAAAAACTAGATTCCTTTCTCCTGCACGCTTGTCCGAATCTCAAGACTTGAATTTGATTCATTGGCTTTATTGGATGATGAAGCTGGAACATATCATGTTTGACTTAACAACGACACCAATCGCCTTTCATAATGACCCAGCCAAGGGGTCAGCCGAGAATACGCAGTCACATCGCATTTGCGTCGCAAGTGTTCGATTAACTTCTTCAGCCATCCCAGTCGTTGAATCTGATTGCTTCCAGATCTTCCCCACGAAGGTAGGGCAGCTGCAAGCAAGACGGACCACGAAGCGGCTGAATGCGGATTGCAGTGAACGGCCTTCTGTGCTGTTGTAAGACTTGTTGCACCTTGTCCAGCAAGAAGGTAGCCCAAGCTGATCAGTGAAATGACTTGCGATAAATCGATTTGTTGGAAAACGTGATCCACTGCCGAATCGCTCTGGCGTCGGGCATCGAAGGCGATCTCCGCCCAACGCGCCACTTGAAGCCCATCTGGGCGACGAGGCTGAGATGCTTGGACAACAACGGAAGCCTTATAGGAGGCCAACAAGGACCACAACTCAGCTACGTTGGGAAGCATGTGAAGATTTCGAGCAATCTCTCTCTGTCCTTGCAATTCGTTTCCAGCCGCCAACTGCTGATAAGACGACAATCGACTGATGTCTGCAACGTAGCGCGGATCTGCCTGATACGGCAGCAACTCTTGGAAGGCAGCTGTTGTTAGAGTTTCGTCGTCCGTTAGCAATCCGAGAGCTCCCAAAGCAAGCAATCCGTAGACGGAAGGAGGCTGGAGCTGTGAACTTTCATAAAGAAGCAATTTGGCGGCTTCGGCGTCCGGGAAATCTCGTCGGAACGCAGCCATAGCCATGGCTACCAACAAGTGAGAGCGTTTCTCGTCGTCCGATGCCAACCAGTGCAATGCGGCTTCGTAGGTAACGTAAGCTTCCGCATGTCGGTTGGCCTTGAAATGGGCCAGAGCGATTCCACAAGCGGAACTGAGCTCCGATTCTTGAAGCGTGCCATACAACTCTGTGGCGTCGTCGCAACGGTCCATCGATGTGTAGAGTCTGGCTAAATTAGCTTTCATCTTATCAACTCGGGTACGGTTAGACGCTGAGTCGTCTTGGCTCACATACTTTATCCCTGTGATATAAACCAAAAATCAATCACTGAAACTAGAAAATAAGATTTAGTCGTAAATTCGGTATACCCAGCAAGAAGGCTTCTTCGGCTTTCGAAAGTAATCCTTGGCGTTCGTAGAGGAGTCCTAGTAAATTGAGTGCGCAACTGTCGTTAGGGTAGAGTGCGACATACTTGACTAGACTGTCAATCGCAGTTGGCACAGCGTGCATCTGGACAATGCTATAGCGATAATGGGCCGTCTGTTTGGCTAGAGGATCAGCCAAAGTGTTGATCACCCATTGAGCGTAGGATGGACTTCCTTCACACTGGCCGGGAGTACCGCTACCAATGGTTGCTGTGTGTCGGAATAGGTCCATCGCTTCCTCCGGACTCAATTGTTCGGCAATATTTCCCTGGCCAATCCAAGCCGGGACATGGAATGGGTCGATGTTTTGCGATTGTTTGAAGCATTCATGGGCAAGATGCAGGTCGCCGTTTTCCATATACAGTGCTCCTAAGTGAGTCCAGGTGGCAGCAGTTCTTGGTGCGTTAGGACTAAGCTCCAAGGCACGAATAAAGGCGTGCTGCCGGACGGACGGTTGTTCCGCAACAAGGCCAAGTAGATCCCAATGTGAAGATTCTTTAGGCTCCAACGTAATAGCTTTTTTGACCGCAGCCAATGCGGAGGATTTGTGAGCCACTGTTTCATCCAGCACCCAGCATGACTGATATGCTAACGCCAAATTATGCCAGAGCGAGGCGGAATCGGGCAACAACCTCAGAGCAGATAAAAAGAATTTTGGACCCATCTCCATAACCTGCTTCTTCGTCATGGTGGAATTCTCGTCAGACATGAGCAAGCGCGGAACTTGAAGCAATGTAAAATCTTCTTCCGGTATGGATCGAAGAAGCAGGCAGACCTGGCCCATTAGAGACCAGACACACGATAAATGAGGATTGAGTCTGCTTGCCCTGACGAGAAGCTCAATAGATTTGGAGCAGCAATCAACTACTCGTCCAGTGAAACCGTCTGTTTGATACTCGGCTGCTTGACTTAGAACAGTCTCCGCTAGTCCTTTTAGAGCTGGTACGTAGTCAGGAGTTTCACCAAGAAGCGTTTCAAAAGCAACTATGGCTTCAGCGTGTTCACCCATTATTTGTTTGATAGAAGCAATCTGATAAGACGAATAAATTGACTGAGGGTTCAGTTCTGATGCATGCTGGAAGGCTTTCAATGCCGCAGAATATGATCCACGTGCTACATACGCTTCGCCTGAGAGAAAAAAAGATAACTTTATCTTCAAGTTAAGGAAGAAAATTTTTGTGAACTACGATACCAAGAGCTTCCCAAGCTGCACTATCATTGGAATCGATAGCTAGTGCGTTTTGCAAACACATAATAGCTCGCCCAGCTTCTTTCTCTTTATCAAGTCCTTCCTTCTCTTTTTGGAACATTTTCAAATGCAAGAGACCTTTCTGAAGCCAGCCCCAGCGACGATTTTTAGAGTTGCATTGAACGACAACCTCCAAGAGTTTGACAGCACTAGAAATGTCATCGACTAAATGGTAAAGTTCCAGTAACTTCTCTGATGTTTTCGATTGATATGGATCCAACTGGAAAGATTTTTCCAAACATCGTATCGCTCTATGCAAACTCGAAAGGTTCTGGCGTTGTTCACCATAAAAGTTGCCCAACAATGTGTAAGGTTCCGCGATATCACGGTTTATCTTGATAACATTAAGCATCATAGCAACGCTCTTTTGACGATGATCAGCCGTATTCCAGCTCCATAACATTTTGGCCGCGCTGAGTAGCACGTAGACATTTTGTGGATAGTTTTCACAAGCTCGATCAAGTTGTTTAACAGCTTCCTCTTTTTGTCCAATTTTTTCAAGGTATTCAGCTTTGAGAAGCAGTACTTGTTCCATACTGTGGACTGCTTGATCTCCTTCCAACGAATCAAGATTATTTTTACATTTTTGTAATTGGTCGGTTCGCAGCAGACTGGTAGTTTCCAATAATTTGAAGGAAAGTGAGGCCCTGGCTTCATCCTGAATGCTATCCAAAAGACTAGACGCTTCTTTTAGGCAATCATCCCCACTCTCTTCAAGCAAACTTTCGATGAGCTTAAATTTCCAGGACAATTTATCTGACTCGGTCGAGGGGGCAAAATCTAAGCCTTCGCGGCAAATAATTCCCATTTTTGCCCATTGCTGCAACTGTTGGTATGCGTCACAAAGAAGAAGTTGAGATCTTCGTGTTTTTCCTTTGTTATTCAGCAACTCTAGTAATTGTTTTGCGTCTAGTGACTTTTCATGCAACAGCAACCAACGCGCTTTGGCTAGCAGTCCGTGTAAATGATTGGGGTACAAGGAGAGAAAGGTATCGATTATTTCACCAATTTTTTCCAGTGAAATGTCGATTTTCGTTTCTTCAGCAAACGCCAGGCAAACAGTTTCCAGTGATTTCGCATTTTTTGGATCAGCTTGCAGGATCTTAGTGGCCACATTTACTGCCTTTAAATATTGTTGTAATTGAAGTACAATCAGCAAGTACTGTTCTTGGCAAACTTTATCTTCTTCTTCGTCCTTACAGTAAACAATATCACTGAGAGAACTTTCTAACTGCAAAACATCGCATATTAGTACATTATTCCTTAAATTTTAAAACTAAATCTTGAACTTACAGCTTGAAGGGTATCAAGATTGAATTGTGATAATGAAGAAGACAAAATCTTGGCAACAAATTTTGTAGTTTCTTTGTCCTTTCTCTTCAACAGAAAATTTGCTCTATCTGCACAATTTTCCAGTTGTTTAAGTGAAGCATATAATTCACATTGTTTCTTCAAAATATTTAGATGCTTTGTTGGATCGCTGGAATATAAATCATAAGTACATTTCCTGGTTTTTTCAAGATGGGAGTTAATTTCACCTTTCAAATAGACATTCCAATTTTTTGTAGACAGTGCAAAGCCTTTCTAAAAGGTCTTTTAATTGCTGACCTCCATCAGTGGTGATAACTGATTTGCTTCTTTCTTGTTCTAAAAAAGCTGCTAAACCTTGCCACGCAGTGAGCTGGTCTGGTTGCAGTTCAGTGGCTTTGATAAATGCTGTCAGAGCCTTTTCGTTTTGTCCAAGTTCTTGGAAGGAGACAGCACTCAAAACCCAACCTAAGTAGTTGCTTTTGTCATGCTTCAATATGCCCTACATGTCAAAAGTACCAATTTTTGATTCTGCAAACACAAATAGAGAAGTACAAAAGTTTCTCTTACTTTGCATGTCTCCAAGGCAGAAGTGAAGTCTTTGTTTTTCAGAAACTCTTTAGTGTCTTTCAATGCCTTCTTAACATCATACTCCATGTTCTAAAAGAAAAAAAATACATGAATAAAAAGACGAGGATGCATTAATTGTCACTAACCAGCAAATTTAACGATGGAAATGGTATAGGGAAGAATACACGAAACAGACAAAAAAGTGCAGTAACTGCAAGACTTGTTCGTCGCCGTACGTCGTCTGTTGTTTTGATGATAAATAAACTGGCAAGGGATATGGCTAAACGGCAAATAATATGTATGATCAGATAAGTTGATCGGTTGGCGGTCTTGGTCTGGTCTCGGTGAACTCCTAATTCCTTTTAATTCTCTTAATAATGTCACACGGTCAATGACGTTTTGACTTAATGATGATGATAATCATAATGAAAAGATTCGCATTCCACAGTCTGCAAATTACGAAGACTAGTACTGCGAATCCGTAGCTAGTCGACCCAGGTTTTTCATGGAGTTTATAAATAAAGCTCGCAGAATTTCAACAATAATGATTGAATTACGTCGAAAAAATATAAGTTTATCAAATAAAGTAAACTTGCAGCGAAAAAAACAAGGATTTAAATTACAAATGGCAGAAAATGGGGGTGGACAAGGCACGCTAGTTGATCTTATTTGGCTCCCGAATCCTTATAGAGCAACACTTTAGAACGAAGGATAACTCCTGTTACAGCAAACGATTTCATACAGCCATTACAGCTCGATATCCTGCTATAACGGAATTATTTCAACCAATCCTTTTTACGACGTTCGGAAAGTTCAGTGATTCTGTGTTTGATCTTCGGTTTTTGATTTCTCCGGAATCAACCTGTTCACACCTGTTCCTTTTTCAATTTGTGAGTTACTTTTGTGAGTTAACTTTTTTTCTTTGCTGTAGAGATTTTTTTCGGGGATTTTTAGAAAATGGAATTTGTTAGAGATAGAATTATAAAAGATGACGGACTTTTTGGCGAGTTAGACAATCAAAACATCTCATACACATTTTATCGAAACGGTGGGGGGTTTTATTCCGGATTTTCCGCATCACTTACAATCTTTCCCACCCTAAAAGACAAAGTTACTAAGATCGCCGTCTTTCGCGACGGTAATGCAAAAGATCGAACCGCCCACGCTTTTGTCGTATTCCAGACAAATAATAACTACTACTCTGTCGAGCGCTATCCGGAAGGAATTTTCATGCAAATGTCTAAAAACATCGACGACGTTATATTGTCAATGGAAGGTCAAAAGCGGGACGAGTTCATGCAGGAAACCAAATGGGTAGATGGGAAAGGCACTGTGGGTGATGTCATCAATTTAATCAAACAGAAAGTTTTGCCCAAAAAGTACAACATTTTCATCCGTAACTGTCAAACATTTGCCGCCTTCATTTTAAAAAAAGTTAGCTTGCAAGGGAAAACATTCCACAAATATCGCGTCAACAAACAAGAAAAACAGCTTCCCTCTTTCGGACTGCGTCGGGCGAAAGCCCTTATAAATTTGTCTCCTTTAAGCTAGGACTCTTGAAAAAAACGGCCTGTCCATCTGTACGGTTGCCTTAATCGGCTGGCGTAAAGCTTTTTTGGACGGTCATGGATTATTTTGCTTAGCTTCTATGCTTGCTTTGACCGGCCGGCATATTGGCAAAATTCAAAATTATTTGTACATAAGTTAATATTTTTCGGCTAATGTTTTCGTATTCCTGTTGTGTAGCGCTTTTGACTTTGCTATTTTATTGTTTAGCAGCTATATGGTTGCCTTAACTGGCCAGAGTATAGTTGCTTTGGATTAGTTTGCCCACTGCTGTATGCTTGCCTTAATCGGCTGGCTTACAGCTAAATCTAAATTATTATAATACCCTAAATTATTTGTTCGTTTTTGTGTTTTTGGCAAAAATGTTTCGGCATGTACGAGGAACTAACTTCCGCCTCGGCCTACGGGCCAAGAAAGGAGCACGGGCATGGCCATTGGGGGGAAGACCCCAATGGCGCTCAACCGTGAATGTTTGTATTGATACGTTGGTAATTCGTACGATTAAATACACTTGCTGTTTAAAATTAAATTTCTCAAGTTCTCTTTTTTTTTGCTAATGCGAGCCGATTTAAAAAACTGGTTGTCACTCAACCTCGTAATAATTATGCGAATTTATTACCTTTTAGTGGAGTTGGATGTTTTTGGTTAAAAATACAAAATAATTTCCAATACAAGGTCCACTAGTTTACCACCACTAGTTTTATTATTACATTGTGTTGATATCGACGCTGTCAAGGAAGTTACACTTTGCCAAATTCCAATACAATAGAATACTCGTGGTGAAACAATGAACATGGTTTAAATGTATTGGGCCACAATGGCAAAGTTTTGAAAAAATAAAACATTTAAAAAAATAGAAGACAAGTTCAAATCTAATTTTTGTTGTTTTCTTGCGTGAGGCAAATAGCCTAAGGCAGGCCAAACTATTTATATCAAAGCTGTTGGCTGCGTGTTCTTAATGGCGGCAAGACTAGCGGAAGTAAAGCCCAATGTTGGCTTCAACAAGACATATAATCCGTCTCTCTCGCCATCATCCGCTCAAGTTTCTTTTTCAATACAAATAATACAAAGAATCAAAATTTACCCGCCCGATCACGCGCTGTACAGCACCCGTCATATATGAGTATATGGGAGGTAAAGAGTTGTGGTGAAGGATAAAAAAAAAGTGAGAGAAAAAAGTGAGAGGAAAAAGTGAGAGGAAAAGGTGAGAGGAAAAGGTGAGAGGAAAAGGTGAGAGGAAAAGATCCGAGGAAAATGATGATGAGGAAGGAAAGTGAACTAATCATGGTTTCGCCAAACTCCCACTGACGCGGCCGATGGGGAAAGTGAGTCAAAGTTCGGTAGGCGATCCGTTGTCACCGCGACAGCACCTATCAAACGACACTAGGGAACACGATTTCTTCAGAGGACTCGAGCCGAGCCAAAGGAGCTTGTGTCACTGATTCTACTTTCCCCCAACAACTGCTACTGCCTCCACTTGGTGATCTAGGACCAGGAACTGCAGTTGATGAACCGGTTGACGTTGGCCGTGAAGTTGACACCGGTCGTCGATGCGCCGGACAACCGCACCACGGAGCTAGGCTCAATGCTGATTGACTCGGTCCGGTCAGGTTCAGCTGGACATGAAAATAAAATTGAAAAATCCTGTTCGTTAAAATCTGTAGTTAGAGTAAAAGATAATCAAATAGCAAAGCCTACTCAAAGTCTGAGTTGACGGATCGTAGGTGAGCGATCTGGCTTGCGATGGGTGCCACTGGGAAGTACGAAACGCGGTTTTCCGACAACAATGAATAAAGTAGACAAAATCGACCGAATAACAGAAATGTTCCGTAGCTTCATAACCATCAAATGTTGCGAATCAGATCACCCAATTGGTAAAATTTTAAATGCTATTCAAAGTTGATGTAGAGATGTAGAGTCCTCACAGAAAAAATTAAATCCGCTTATTAAATTGATGTTTCAGAGAAGATCAGAAAAAGAGATACCAATATCCGAAAAGAATTGAGAATAAGCCAATAATAATCGTTAGAAAACGAGAGGGCTTGGAAGTTCGGAAAACTCAAAAGGCCAAAGAGGAAATCTTGTTCGTCGGCCAAACAAATCAGCCAACTATCATCAAAACAACCATAATTAGAGAAAAAGAGCTAGAAAATGCGAGTAACATAGAATAATTACTCTAAATTAGACGATGTAATCGATGAATGTAGATAACCTAACAAATGCCCTGAACATTGGCAACGCCAAATGAGTTTACTTAAACGAATCTTAATCGCTCTATATTAAGTAGAAAATACTATAAACATTCTTACTTAATGAAAAACAATAACACAACGCTTCTTTTACAACAAAATTATAGGGAATTCAAGATATTTAAGCGACAAGACGCCGTAGAGGCGATCAGACTTCATCGCTTAGATTGTAGCTTAATTCAGACAGTTCTAACACAATGAGACCTCGAAATCGAAATTAATCAATTGATAGCTTTTATTCAAAAAAGGTGACTGAACATAAATCATTTTTAAATGAATGCAATTGCACTAAGACGACTTAGACTAGAACCGTCGGGGCTACGGCTACCGTGCTCGATACTTTCCCGACAAATTATACATTTAGATCAATCAAGATTAGGCAATTAACTTACAATTCAGATAGGCAAACTAGTGACTTAGTGGTTGTACATGGAATTACGACTTTAACGGACGTGACTTGCTTGAGAGAAGATGGCAAAACAGAGCATCAAAATCACAGCAGTAAACCAGACAGAATCGACCGTAAGAGAGAAATATGTTGTTCCAGAACTGTCAAATGTAGCACGATCGAGCCGAGAAATAGTGAAACTGAAAATCGTAATCGAAATTAAGCAAATAATCGTCAGAAAGCGAGAGGGTTGGGAAACTGGAAAAATTCGAATGGCCAAGAGGAAATCTCGTTCATCGGCCAAATAAAGCAGCCAATTATCACGAAAATGCACAAAATTAAAGAAAATTTGCTACAGAATTCGGAAAACATAAAATAACTGCTCTAAATTAAATGATGTAATGGATTAATATAGATAATCTAACGAATTCCCTTACGTGTTACGTGTACCGTTACCGACGTCAAATAGTTTTCCTTAAAACGACTCTGTATACCTCAATATTTAATAGAAACACGAAACCCTCTTACTAGTAGAAAACAACATCAAACTTCACAAAAATTAAGCGGAATTCGGGATTTTAAAACGATAAAATAGCCTTACGAGCGATCAGACTTGGTCGCCAAGATCAGAATTTTACGATCAAGTAACCAAAAATTGAACTCAAAATCGAAAAGAAGGTGTGAAATGTTATATAACGTACCATTACAAGATGTATCCAATCGAAGATGTATCAAAAAGAAAATGATGAAACAACACAAACGACGAGGAGATTGACTGGTCGTCAAACTGGCTAGATGAACTGCGTACAATTTGGTCTGCAGTCTTGTAAACTCGTCACATAGGCTTCACCGCATTGATCGCTGCGAATCCGTAGTCGACCCGTGTTTTTTCATGGAGTTTATAAATAAAGCTCGCAGAATTTCAACAATAATGATTGAATTACGTCGAAAAAGTATAAGTTTATCAAATAAAGCAAACTTGCAGCGAAAAGAAACAAGTATTTAAATTATAAATGGCAGAAATGGGGGTGGACAAGGCACGCTAGTTGAGCTTTGGCTCCCGAATCCTTATCGAGCAACACTTTAGAACGAAGGATAACTCCTGTTACAGCAAACGATTTCATACAGCCATTACAGCTCGATATCCTGCTATAACGGAATTACTTCAACCAATCCTTTTTACGACGTTCGGAAAGTTCAGTGATTCTTCTGCTGTGTTTATTCTTCGGTTGGAAATCTACCGATAAACTAGTTCCTTTTGATTTGTGACTTTATAATTAACTATTTTTCTTTATCAGTAGAAATTTGTTTTGGGGATTTTTGTAAACTTAAGAAAATGGAATTTGTTTTAAACAGAATTTTAAAATATGAAGGGCTTTTTGGCGAGGTTGACCAGCAAAAATTCTCATACGCATCTTATCAAAACGGTGGGGGGTTTCGTATAGGATTTTTCGCAGAATGGGACATCATACCCACAGTAAATGACCAAGTTACTCAGATTGCCGTCTTTCGCGACGGCAAAGCAAAAGATCGAACCGCCCACGCTTATGTCGCATTCCAGACAGCTAACAACTACTACTCTGTCGAGCGCTATCCGAAGTGCATTTACTTGCAAATGTCTCAAAACATCGACGACGTTATATTCTCAATGGAAGGTGACAGGCGGGACGGGTTCATGCAGGAAACCGAATGGGTAGATGGGAAAGGCACTGTGGGTGATGTCATCAATTTAATCAAACAGAAAATTTTGCCCAAAAAGTACAATTTTTTTATCCGTAACTGTCAAACATTTGCCGCCTTCATTTTAAAAAAAGTTAGCTTGCCAGGGAAAACATTCCACAAATATCGTGTCAACAACCAAGAAAAACAGCTTCCCTCTTTCGGACTGCGTCGGACGAAAGCCCTTATAAATTGCCTCTTTTAGGCTAGGTCCCTTGGATAAGACAAAACGGCCTGTTCAGCTGTACGGTGGCCTTAATCGGCTGGCGTACAGTATTATCGGACGTTCATGGATTATTTCGCTTAGCTTCTATGCTTGCCTTGACCGGCCGGCATATTAAGCAAAATTCAAAATTATTTGTACATAAGTAATGCTATTTTTCGGTTAGAATTTTGGTAGAATAGTGCCGATAGTCTGTTAGTTTAGTGAATGCCCAGCAGCTATATGGTTGCCTTAACTGGCCAGAGTATAGTTGCTTTGGATTAGTTTGCCCACTGCTGTATGCTTGCCTTAATCGGCTGGCTTACAGCTAAATCTAAATTATTATTATACCCTAAATTATGTGTTCGTATTTGTGTTTTTGGCAAAAATGTTTCGGCATGTACGAGGAACTAACTTCCGCCTCGGCCTACGGGCCAAGAAAGGAGCACGGGCATGGCCATTGGGGGGAAGACCCCAATGGCGCTCAACCGTGAATGTTTGTATTAATACGTTGTAATTTGTACGATTAAATACACTTGCAGTTTGAGATTAAATTTCTTAAGTTCTTTTTTTTTCGATAAGAAAGCTGAAGAAGTATCGATAAGAACTGGTTGTCACACAACCTCCTTCGAAAGATGCTGGTGGGATTCATCCAAATGTTCACTTTTGGCGAAATAGGCGCCAATGCAGAATATTTCGAATCCTGTGTCAAATTTAGGTTGTTTTTTTAATAAACTGTTCTCGAGCAAAGAGTTGTTTTTTTTTTAATGACACACTAAACCGTGAATGTGTATTTGTTACCTGATGTATGCTAGCCATTTGAATGAAAGTATTCAAAATACACATATCGCTTACCGTAGAACGGGGTAACTTTGAACACGCGAGGTAAACAAAAAAAAGAGATCTTGATTTTTCCATTTTTTTTTGAGTTGTAGGTAAAAACACATGTAAGTTCAAAATTTTGGCTGGAAAAAAAATTTGAAGTTACGAGAGACACTGAAGAAAACCGATTTCTCGAAAAATATTCCTTATTTTGTGTATTTTTGTAACATGCTGGATATGAAACTATTTTTGGTTTTGTGTTAATTTAATTAACTCTAACACTGTTCAAAATTTCCTCAATTTTTTCTATTCCCGGGGTAACTTTGAACAAAAATCGGGAAAAATTCCAACTGTCGTGCAATAACTTATTTTTTTTTGCATTTATCGCTTATGGCACACCAGAAGCATAAAACTAGATTTATGCCGATGGCAGTGAAACTAGACAATAAGCAAATGCTGAGCGAAAAGATGTACAAGAATTTTTTGGTTTTGCCAAATTTTTTTAGCTAAAAACACGAAAAAATTGTGTTGCATAAAAGAATATATAGTAAAAACATGGCTGGAATTGTTTTTTAGATTGTGTTGCATAGAATATATAGTAAAAACATGGCTGGTATTCTATTTATTTAAGCTTCTCTGGTCAAACTAAAGAATAGTCATGAAATAGTCTGGTATCTATCTGTTGTATTTCAGACCAGTCACACTTCAAGCAACTTTTCGAACTGCTATTGGCTAATAAGGATCCATAGTTTATGCGAGGTTATATGAGTTTGGATTATTACTTATTGGCTGACCATACAACAGTCATCTATTCACCCACAGCTAGTCATCCAATCAGATATACTTTATAGTTTGAAATAATGTTTTACATTGATTTTCTTATAGCTTGAACGTAGCTGAAACAGAATGTCTTGTGCTACTGAAACATCACCAAAGTGAACACACAGTTCATGCAGCCATCTGTGGAAACATTCTAGGATTCCCTTTCAATAGGTCCATATATCAGAGGGAGTGTTCCAGGTTGTCTTTTGCAAACTGGTATGTATGAATACCATCAATAATATAATGATCAGACGATAAGATGTAATTTCTTCGTCTTTTGGAGGTGGGCGTTCATCTACTTCAACCATAATCACCAGAGATGAAGGGCCTTCTCTGATAATTACACTCTTTAATATGTCAGTGTCAACAAAAGTTCTTACATTAGTGACTTTATGAACCTGCAAGTTTGACAGTGCGTAGCAGAGGAGGAACGAATACTGCAGAGAGCAGCTTGCTACAGAGTTACATATCGGCACATACTTACTAATTAATGATAAATACTAAACGTGAGAAACTTTTAGAACTTATAAGTTTCAAAAATCAAAAACAAACGTTACCTTTTCGCCACATTGCCACACGTTTGTTTTCCTATCCAGACAAAGTACAGAAAACCCGGACAAACTTGGACAAGCGATCTCTACTCGTATTATCCTCCTTTAAATACTCGCATGCTATTCTGTTTGAAAACTGTAATTCAAATTAAAAATAGACTTTGCTGTAATCAACGCTCAACTATTATGTCTTTTAGTTAGGTTTGATTCATCTTGTATTTCCTTACGCCAGCGGGTTCCTCATGATCTTGCTGACGTTGACAGCAAAATGGCTTCGTCTGCTTCAGTAAGGCAAAAAACAACACCTTATTCACTAACATTTATTTAACATTATTATTTTGTAAATTCTAGGCAGCATTAATTGATGATGACACACCTGGATTTGGAGAGGAAGAAAATACCCAAAAGTTCCGGTAAGGTTGCACTGTTAAACAGCTTGTGCTGTCTGGTTACCTGTCATTACCTCTTTAACTTTTCATTATATAATTTAAATACATTCCAATTTGATTCATTCTCAATTTTTAAAAATATTTTTAGACACCCATACGTAGTTTTTTTTCACATCGGCTTCCGAGCGGCCGCAATCCTTGTTTACCTTTTCTGTGGCTGGTTCTCTGATGGGTTTGTTACGAGTTTTGTTTTTACTGTTATTTTGCTCTCTCTGGACTTTTGGACTGTGAAAAATATTACAGGTTTGAAACCATTAAAAATCTAGACTGACATAATCTGATTTCATAATTTTTTACTATAGGAAGAATATTAGTAGGCCTCCGATGGTGGAGTTATGTTGATAATGATGGAAAAAGCCATTGGGTTTATGAAGCTCGTAAGGTACATCACTACAATCATATTATTGTATTGCAGCATCCTTAAAACTTTTTTTTGTTTCTTAGGAAGGTGATATTCGTAAAGTGCATGCTGCTGAATCAAGAATATTTTGGATTGGATTGATAGTGTTCCCATTGGTATGGGTCATCCTCTTCATCCTTGCTCTGTTTAGATTTAGCTTTCGGTGGCTTGTTCTAGATTGCATTGCTCTATCTCTTAATGGAGCTAATGTGTACGGATATCTTCGATGCAAGCTAGGTAAGGGTTCCAACCTTACTGGAGCCGTTTCCAGCTACGCAAACGGGTTATTCCGTCAGCAAGTCATGGAAAAGGTAAACTCAATCAATTGTTTTATAAGTGTGAATCAAACAAATAACGTCTCTGGTTTTTATTTCTCAGGCGGTCGGAATGTTAGCACGACAAGCGCAAGCACCAACAAATACTGCGACTAACATAATTTGAAGTAAAAATATTTAATGTTAGCTGTATCCGCCAACAGCTATTAATCTTCTTTTCCAGTTATTTCTTTTTAAATGTAAATCTATACTTGGATTTTTTCAATACATTTTCTGTTCTTCTAAACTTTCATGAACAGCTTTTTTTTATCGATTCCTGGTTTAAATGCACAAAAGAAATCTGAGCTCCAACCTAGTTTTACTTTTTTGAATTTTATGTAAATGTAACCCTTTCTCTACAAGAAAAATGTTAACTCGCACAAGAGAATCGATATTTCGCAAAGATTTGTATCGTACCTACTAGCTGATACTGCGCAGTGAGGACTATGCAAACGCAATGCTTTGTTATAGTTGTTTTTTTCCTTAAAGAGGTACGTAAGTGGTAAGGTGGTACCTACTAGCGTCTAATTTAGTCTATAAATGTGACACCAACAAAATTGTTTGATCAGCATCCGAAAAAACCAAATACAAATGCGTTTAACAAGTTTTATTAATTATAAAACTACTAAATATAAAACTAATACGATTGATAAGTCCGCATGGCAACACCCAAATACCTTATGAGTTCCTTGAATTGATAATGATCTCAGAAATTGCGAACACTGGATTATCCGCACATGTGACGAGCAATAAGATTTATCGACAATATGTAACATGCAAGCAGTTAGTTGGATTGGAAAATTTTTTTTTCTCCTTCTATATGTTTGATTAATACATGCATCTAAACTTATTTTCAGCACAGTGGATCTTAAGGTTACCAGAGATTCCCTGATATTTCCAGCTTCTAATTATTCAGATGACCAGGTATGGGTGACATAAACTGAAACTGTTCAAGTGAATCCACACCCCATTGTCTGGGCTACATAGCGTAGTAGCCGTGGGTGTGTTTACCTACGGATTCATATAGTGACTTAACTAAAAAACGGAAAGTTTGAAATTTTTGAAAAATTCCAGCGAAAATTCGAAAATTTAAAACTTTTCCAGGCTATTCAATACCATTTTGAAATTCCATACCAATTCCCTGATTTCACTGCTTTTCCAGTTCGGTGGCAACCCTGTTAAGAGATTAAAGCTCTGAACCAAGAACACATCTACTTTTTATCACCAATCCCATTGTGAACTTCTTCTAATACATGCAAAAAGTTGCTCCAAGCTTCAGCGACCCGTGGCTGGATCAGAATGTCAGGTAGAACGCTCATTCTAATAGGCTCAGCCCGTGGAATGGGTCGAGTATCGTATGTTGTTCTGTCGTTTTCGGATAAAGACGACTCCAATAAAATAGCTTCGTCCTTTACTTCCCGCCGCTCCCGTACCCTGTCGGTGGGTTCAACATTGCCTCGAAGGGTGGACGTTACGATAATGTAATCGGTCACAAGAGTTGTCGTTTGGGAATAAAGAGTAGTCGGTATGCGTTCGTTACGGAACCAAATAGAAACGACCTTTGATAGCGTTTGCGTCAAAGTAGATACAACGCTAGAAGTGACTACGGTTGTAACGATTGGTTCGGGCGTTGAGATAACCAGTTCATTATTAGAATTGGAGACGGCTGGCCACCGCGGTTGTTGTTGGAATAGCAGATGTGGTTGTAATGCCATGAGCATCTGGATAAGTAAAGCGTTGAGCGCCGAATCCGGTTGACACGGTAACGTATTTACTTCTATAACAAATATTTCCCAGTGTTAGTACACGTCCGAAACACCTGGCTGGTGATGAATAGAACCGAACAAGTGTATTTATATAATATACCTGTCGGAGCGTTTGTCGAGCCCGTGGCAACTTCCGCACTAGCCAGCACAGTTAATATGAGGAGGCACGAGATTCCGGCAATAATCAATAGCGTAAAGTTAGGGAGACGAAACCGGTGATCCATGATCATACTTATGCGACCGGAGCCGGACAAGTTATCCCAAAGTAACCTGGGCGACGGTAGGAAGGTTGGATTTGATCGAAACTCGACGACTGCTCTCTCCTGGTCTCTGCTTCTCCAGCAACTGAAAGAGGAGAAATTATAAACATCTCTGGACATGGAAAGACGAGTTTCGAAATGTTATTGACCAATGGGATAAACGCTTTGTCCCCTCTTCCCAGCCCTCTCTTGGTCAGGGAAAAGTGTTGCATCCCAAGGTCAACACTCTTTTTAGATCGAGGTCATCAACTAATTACACCGTAAGAGAGAAAACAGGAGATCTCTCTCGAGAATAAGATCATAGAACCTCACCTGGCTCTTCCAATAGTCCCAACTGAAAGCAACGAGAAAATGGAAAGCTTCGATGATACACCTGTAATGAAAGAGCGCTAAAAGGTCTGCATCCAGGAAATGGGTAGGACAATGTCTGGTGTAACAATAGCTGACAGTTATTTGTTTCCTCTATAACAATGTAACTGTAACCCCCAAAGAAACAAGCAGACGAGACAGGGCTGTACGTATCTGCTTTGGACGTTGCCTGCAGTAGGCAGAGCCGAGAGATTTCCTCCAAGGTTTGCCTTGGATGTCATTCTGCACGTCTGAAGGCATCTTGCGTTTAAATTGAACGCGTAGAAACGGAGCGACATCGGGAGCGAAATCAGGATGAGCAAACATCGACTCGTAATAGTCCTGTAAGTGTAATATTCTACGGAAATCTGATTCCTGGGCTCTATATATACAGATACAGCGACAGCACCGGCCAAGGAGGAGGGCTGTGAAATTGTCGCTATTTTTACTCCCCTCCGTAGGCCTCCCTTTAACAATAACAGCGTCATATCGAATTACATTTTCAGTCGTTTCGCAGAGTGGCGTGCTTTCCACGCCATTGGAGAGATTTGTTACATCGGATCATCTTTGACGCATGAGCTACCCAGCATCTTGCGCATTTCCAAAAATTTAAGGCTTAACAAAGCTGTTGTGGTTTTTTTTTCCGAAAACAAAACCTGCTTCTTCGATCGTTCCTCGATCACGAACGCCATATCCTTTAAGCCTGTGTAATTGGATTGCAAATCGTGTGCAGTCGTGCAACATGTCGTCCGCTTCGTTGCCCAGTCAAACGCCGGTGGCAGCAGAGCAGCATCGTGTATGAGATATAGTTCTCCGACAATAGTCTTAAGACAGAGAAGCGATGAAAGAGGCGGGAGGTCTTCTAAAACACACTAAACTTTTTTGGAACCTGTTTGCTTTTTCTTGGGAGGGATTTTGGATTTTAAAAAACATCGATCGAAGTTGGTCGATTGGACCGAGGGAAATGGGCATTTGTTGTCTAGTGCTATTACCGCTGCTGCTGCTGCTATATATACAGTATATACAGCAGGCGCATAGCTTCGTATACGTAGGGGAAGACGAAGGAGGTCTATTATCGTTGAATTTGAGTGCGTCACCCATTTTCCTCGGCGCAAACCAAGTCAATAATGTCATAGGAGAAAAAAATGAAAACGATTTCCAAGAGAATGAAAAACGTCGCCGTGCACCTTTATCGACCCATTCGTCAACTTCTCGTGAGTGTATTTGTTGTAGGGAGGGAGCGATCAATAAACTCTGGTTGTAATTCAATTTACCTCCCATTGGAAGCCAGCTGGAGAGTCTGGAAGAAGATGCAGGAACACGGACACACAGAGGCTCCTTTCGTCCACCCCGAGGGCGTGCCAGTTTGTAATTAACAGCTTGCTATGCCATTTTGGCAGGTGGATGGCTGACGTCAATCATATGTTTTAAGAGCGTCGGCGAATTGCGGCAACCGCACATAGTGCGAGCCCTCAGGCATTCGGACTTTAGACTATTATGACTATGGGCCCAACCGAACGATGGATCTTGTACGGATTCCACATCATCAGTCGTCAAGATTTCACCGACAATTTTGTCACGAACACCAGCTGTCGAGTTCCCAATGATCGCCGCCGTCGTCCGCGCTCTTGGTTTCCTTCCTGGCGTCTGTTGGAAAGAAACTAATCGTTCTTTTCCTCTGTGTTCTGCGCAGTGTTTCCACGGCAGCCACCGCCGGATTCGATCCGCTTCCCGTGAAAAGCGTCGGTTAACTTATCTATAAAGGAAACAAGAGAGAAAAGACATTCGAAGCAATTCCGCGTTTCTTTGGAGCTCTTGTTTGGCTTGCTTAGTAAGCGGTTCTCGCTGAGAGAATGTTTCAAGTGATACGTGCCATTGCGACGACCGAGAGTGAGTGGTACCCACTACGACGCTCTTGTGGTTGACGTGTTGCAAGCAACCGGTCACATCACTCCCTAATCGATCTTTTCATTTGTCCGCCCTTTTTTCACGCGGGCAAGCACTCCTACTACGTATTACCTGATGTACAGTCCCGCGGTATTCTCCGACAATTTTCCCATTTGAAAAAGTGCTGTACGCAAGGAATCGCTAAAAGGTACGTGATGTGATCAGGATGGATTGCTACACTCGCCGCTGTTGCTTGCTCCACCAAACGGACACCCGTGGCTAATGGACGACCCGTGCCAAGAAGAGAAACTCGGACATTCTTTTACTTTTAGAAGTGCGGCAGCAGTAGCCTGCCCCGAATGCGGATGATATTCCTTGAAGAGGGAAGTGCTCTCGAAAGTAGCTGGAGGAAGAAAAAGAAGGAAGAAAACTTCTTAGTTTTATTCGTTCGTGGATTGAGGGTTGGCGACTAGGAGAAAATAGAACCTAAAACTCTCTCCGTCACTGTTCGGCGCACTTTCTAGTCGTCTCGCTCATTCAATCAAAGCAGGAAATCCAATCAAAAAATGCTTGTTTCACCCAAAATAGTATCAACTGGGAGATGTTGAGCTGTGCATATAGCGCGCGACTGATATAGCTCGACTCGGCTGTTACCAGGACTTTGCCCCAAAGGATTTCGGAGAAATCGACGGCCGTGTCCGTCGGACGCGAACTAATGCACTGATATTTGTATTGTCTATGAATGATGCATCTAGGCGAAAAGGGCTAAAGGGCTATTCATATTCAAGAGACAATCATTACAACGGCTTATTCGATAGTGTACGTCTGATTATGCTAAAGGATCCATCCTCTGTATTCGTCAAGACAAATGACTTCCCTCTTCCTTTCTGTCAAAAGAGACGGAGAGAGAGAAGCCGATTCGACGTCTGCGCCGCGACGCTGTCGGAGCGGGGTCTCTGTACTGGACCGACTTGCGCGTGACTACAAAGTCTTTCTACGTATATATCGGAGTCACCTAATGCTGAAAGATGTTAGTTGCTATCTACCTCGCGATTCGATTGCCACCAACAACGCTGTGCAGCTCAATCTTGACCCTCCCCCTCACCATCCATCGATTTCCTTTGGGGTTTCAGATATCCAATTCAACTTCGGGCGCCAAAGTTTACTCCGCCAAAAAGTACGAACCGGGTTCGGAGGGAACAAAGTTTGGGTGTTTCGGGCAGGTATTTTTTCCCCCAATGACTTGCCATCTTTTCCCAGTCAGACTTCATTACTAATTCAAATTGATATCGTTATAGTTCCCGAGGCAGAAAGAAAAAAAATGGCCGAGTCGGCCATTGAGCCGGCAGAAAAGAGCGCCGACATTGTTGCGCCAGTCGAAGACCTGTTGCAAACAACGCCCCATCAAAATTGCCAACGTCTAGTCGTCCTCGGTTCCGCCCGATCGGGCAAATCATCGCTTGTGGCTAGGTGAGTGAATTTAGAGTCATTGGGGTATACTATTCATCTCAGATAGTGGGGACAATGTTGCGTGGGTTGCGTGTCTTGCTGGCGGGGTTGTTTCACAGAAGAACCCGTCGAACACATGTATCACGCCATCATCCGCGATTTCGTCTAATTGTTCACCTGAATTGTTATACTACCGACGGCGAACACTCTTTCAGCTTACACAAGAGCGTAATTTGTATTCTTGTTTTCAGGTTCCTGAATAATAAATTCAGCGACTCTTACACGCCAACCATCGAGAATTTCTACCGTAAAGTGTACCGCATTCGAGGAGAGGTTTATCAGCTGGACATTTTGGACACGAGCGGGAACCAGTTTGTGACATTTACAACGATTCTTTATCTTTTGATTGTGTACTCATGTGTTGTTTTCATTTGAACAGTCCTTTCCCTGCCATGCAACGGCTTTCGTTCATCACAGGTAAGACTATTTACTTTCCTTTCTTTCTTAAACGAAAAAACTCAATTTCCCTACGGAAAATCAACAAAAAGAAATGTCAGGTAAAGGAGAGAGAGAAGAAATAGAGCGCTGAAATATTCATCATAGAAAGTCATCGCCCGCTGAATAGAGCGATTGTTCGCCATTCGCCTGAGCCTACCGAATCCCCTTTTATCGTCCGAGCCCCTACCCTTTCATCCGACAACCAATTTGAGATATGTTTCCGCTTGTGCCCCTCATTGCTAGGCAACGCCCAATCAAGTCAAATGGTATTGATTCTTCTTCCATCGAGCTTCCGATTTCTTTTTCTCTTTCGATAGTATCGTCTTCGGAAGGATGTTAATGCTGGAGTTGAGCTGACTGTCATCAACGTCATCATCACAAGACAGGCAGAGAGAGAGAGAGAGGGAGAGAAAGGGGAGAAGGAAGCTAGATCAATTGCCGAAATCAAGCTGCTGGACTGAATATTGATGTGGGCGGCGGTTGTAATTCAAAGGAGCCCGCAGATGGAGAGCGAAAGAAGATGCAGTAGAAGAGAAGCGACCATAGTTGTTGACGACGAGAGAGATCGTTAGCTTTATAGCTCGCTCGCTCTAATGAAGCGCTACCAAAACGTATCCGGAGAGCTAGCTTCAAAACAAGCCCCATGCGATGCAATGTATTTTTGTATAAAAACATATCTTTCATTGGCTTTCTCAGTATCTCTTTTCCTAAAACCTCTCAGAATCCATGAAGATCCTTGTTAGAGACGAGTCCTGTATTACGGAATTAAACTCTGCGTCTAGAAAGCGCTTGAGAGTAAGATTCTTGAAAAAGGTGGAAGTGTGCTTCATTAGGAATCTCCCAAAATTGTATCTTTGAGCGTACTATCCGGTTAGTTACTGAGTGGCTCAATAAGTTATCGATGAAGGTAGCAGTATTATAACAGGGTACCACTGTACTAGCAAACATTTAGGATTGTTGCCATGGTGACTTCACGAGGCCGTGACCGGCATCAAACAGTATAAAGAAGCCACAGAGTAGGTCGGTCGCTGACCGTTCACGCTGTATTAAATTCGTTTTGATCCTAATATCGGATGTGCGCCGGTTCTCAGGGTCTTACTTGGGAGGATGGAGCGAAAGGATAAATTTGAGATTGGCGCAATCTATAATATATTTCTGACAAAAATTGGAAGATCACGGAGGATGTTGTTCTGAAGTGAGTGAGGAACTTTCTCCAGGGACGCTTCTGCTGTCAAAGCCGGATGATCAAAACGTCGGATCCCGTCTTCCTCGATCCTCTGTTGACAACCAAGTGCTCACCAGGCTAAGTCTATACAGACCATTAATTGCCCCAAGACCGTCACTCTTAGAGCTCTTCGTCACACTCCAATTACAGCAAAGATAGGGCATCAGCTGGGAAGAAAAAGGAAAAAAAGGCTGAAAAGTGTATTAAAGGTGGAGCCGATTCGGCCATTATTTCGGCTCTTTAAACGAGAGTAAACTGTGTATGTACCCTACGAAAGTCGCTGATGGATAAACTCGATCGAGATCCGAGTTTATCATTCGTCAACTCGTCGTATCTATAAAAAAGTTGGAAGGTCCTCAACCTTCCACGCTCAAATTAAGCCATTTCATCACACAAGCGCTGGCGTTTGGGTTGGCGAATGGTTAGTTACGTCGCTATTTCATGGCCCTTTCGCTGTGACGGCGTTGGGTTTTAAAAGTGCTCTTTAGGAAAAACCCAAGGGATGCTTTTTTATCGTTGAGAATCTCATTAGTAGCCGAACACAGTTCCACATTTATGTGTCTGTGCGTAAGAGTGCGTGCGCCCATGAAAAGCCACGACTACTCGAACAATGAAATAGCGCCGATCTAATTAAAAATAGCAAGCGACGAGATCCGGTTACGTTGCGCTGCTGTCGAGGAGGAAGCGCCGAAGCGGGGGATGTTTTTAGGACAACGCCACCGGTAGTAGACGACACTGCACACTGCCGTGTCCTACAACGCTTCATTATCCTTATTAGCCTAGTTCGGGGGAAGCGGGAGGTTATTCAACTGTAGATATTCGATACGGAAGAAGCGAAAAATAGATTGAAAAAACAATCAACTTGCAGGAAGTAATATAAAGAAAAGAAAAAAAAAGAAAAGAAAGAAAAATAATACGTTAATGCAATTGGGCAACTAACGAGGAGAAGAATTTTCGAGATACTCCACTGTAACACGCAGACCACGAAATCTTATCCAAAACTCTACTGTGACATTTTATGAGAAAATTTGATTCGTTTATCCGGTGGCGACGTAATCCGATTAGACAGCAATATCTCGAAATAAAAGAAAAAGATTTCTCATAGCTACAAAATTCAGAAACCGCATATGGAACTTAGATGAAAACCTTATCTCGGGATTTCTTGGTGATTAAAACCTTGACGACAACCTTCAGGTGACTTATTCCTGCTCGTCTTCAGCGTTGACAGTCGTGAATCATTCGAAGAAGTCGCTCGTCTACGATCGCAGATCATCGAAACCAAATGCCACATCGGTGGACGACAACCGCCACAGCAACCGACGTCTCGAGGAGGTAAAAAGACGAATGCATCCAGTTTCGTTCCTATGGTCATCGCTGGCAACAAATGCGACCGGGAGATGAGGTAGTGAACATCTCCAATTCGATCCTCAAAAAGGATCTTTTTCTGTTTGTAAATTGTTACTAAGGGAGGAAAACCCTATATGTATTTATAGAACGGTGACAACGGAAGAGTCGACTGGCTTATGTTCTGCTTTCGCCGGGTGCGGCTTTGTGGAGACATCAGCTAAGAAGAACTGGAACATTGACGAATTATTTCGCCAGCTATTCCAGCTCGCTGATCTTCCACCCGAAATGGCGCCCAACTCTCATCGACGTCTCTTGCCGACGCAGGTAATTAAGTGGTAACGTAGTTTGGGGGTACCTTTCGACTCTCCATTAGAAATACATGTAAATCCAGAGGCTAATGGATGTTCCGCCGCTATATTACCGCACCGGGCCGAGTAATAATCTTGCCTTCCAGTAATGTTCACGGAAGGAACCGAGATTGATTCCTTGATCTTTTGATTGCTTTCTCTTCCATTTCGTGACGCGGATGCGACCAGCTATTGGCGTCATCGGGTCAAGGCGCAGTGTCCCTACCACCGATGCTATCTTCGTCGCCGACGGCACAGGGTTCAAAGAAAGGAGGGTCACGACGCTTTCGCGGACTTTCCATCCGGCGGCGGATGAGCGACGCGTACGGTGTTGTAGCCCTAAACGCGCGCCGGCCTTCGCTTCGTAATTGACCCTTCGTCATATTTGACCACAATCGATCATTCCAAGACACTGACACCTCTTTCTCCAATTAGATACCGATTTGATGATCATGAAAAAGAAGACGTCGAGACAGCCGAACTCTTCGACGACTACTCCGACAACCAGTGCTCGATCACTGCGGTGCGTGATACAGTAATCTTTGTTGGCTCAATGATCAGCACGTCGAAATCAATCTTTTTCTACAAACTGTGTTTTTTTTTTGTAAACGTCTGAAAACTACTATCTTTTGTTTCAAGCCAAATGTACTTTCTACGTCGATGGTTGATGTAACATTCATGTTATTTGAGGATATCTAATCCTAATATTTTAATACACCGACAGAACAGAACAAGAGACGGACCAGCATCTGTTTTGCATCTGATTATCACTTTTGGACAAATTGAAACGAAGAGACCCGTCCTTATTTCGAGTTAGTGAGGCGAACAGTAGAGTGGGTATCGTGAAAGAGATGTGCCTGAGTGACATGAAAGAGAAACCTACAGACGTTGTTGAAGGTCGCATTGCTTCTTTACATTTGCGTCGAGTGAATTATGAGGAAGTTAAAAACGAAGCTTCTTCCGTAGAACGTGGGCTTGCGCCAGACCAGTGAAGCAAAGGGTTCGCTTGGTTTACAGCATCTAGTTACTGGTTTCTTAATGTAATCTTGCCAGGTTTATTACCTTGTTCATTTCGCGTCTATCACACGAAAGCCCTAGAGGATGAAGATTTTAAGGTACTCGCCGAATGACTCGCGTTTCCTTCTTAATCTTTGACGTAACATTTGGCTGGAGAGATAATGGTAGTGCGGACCAAATAATGTACGTACCCGAAGCACGATACTGCGACGACATATTGCTTAGTTAAATAATGAACTAAAGAAACGAGTGGTGTACTTAACTGTTGTGGGATTGAGTAAATAAATGAAACACGAACACGGTTTTTCCACTAACCACATGTCTAATATATTCTAAATCAACACGCATCATTGCAGAGAGAAACAGAAACATGGGATCGACACTGTTTTATTGAATTTTTTTTGTATGATTTTCTTTTATCTTCCCTCCATTTTTTCCTTTTTTTCACTTTTGTAGCCTTCTATATATCAAACTGGACGCTTTCTATTTCAATGACAAAAATTTGACCACTGATAAGAGATATAGTTAGAAAACAAGGAGTGTGTGGCGTGTAAGGCGACCAGGATTCAGGTTGAACTATCTTGTTTTTCTTTTCACGTCCTCTTTTCTTCCTTTTTTTTTGTTACCATGCTAATCACGACAACACGGCATTGTTTCCAATTCTTCTTTTTTTTTTGTGTACCGGAGTCGCGTTGGTGTGTTATAATACACACACATACCGATTTCAATTATTTTCTTTTTTTTTTGTTTGGAAAAGAGGGAAGGAAAACCTATCGACATTTTTTTTCTTTTCTGACAACAACATCAACACTATTTGATTAAAACCTGAAACCGACTCCGGTAGCCCTTTCGATTGCGTCTCTGTTTAAAGGGAGAGATATAGAAAAAAAGAGCAAACATCAACATCATCACGAGAGTGGGTGAGGGTGGCTTGGGGAATACACGTACATGTGAATATTTCAATTATCTCATTCAGCAATATAGAAATCATCATCAAAAAATCGAGTTCCTCGAAGGGAATTGAGAGACAAGAGGGCTGTTTTCAAACATTTCACACTTCAAGAATGGCCATTGATTCCTGTCTTTGCTTGCTTTTTGTTTTTGTCATATTGTTTCTATTCTTCCTGCCTAACTTGTCAAAGATGGTTTGTTTCATTCCGAGCCGATCACGGTTCTGACGGCTGCAAACATTTATCGATTTCGTATGTCAATGTTAAAAAAAATGGCCATAAAAAGCAGTGTAAATATAATAATAATAATAATCATGATAATAGGATAGGTTATTCATTAAAAGAAATGGGACCAACTGCGAAGACGACCAGACCGACGGAACACTAGGTTATTATGCTTTTCCACCCTTTTTCCTTAAGACACTTGCCCACTGCCCGTTTACTGGGGCGAGGACTAACACATACTAATTCAGTCCAGTAACAGTTTATACCATTTTGTCAGCAAGAGGAGGAGACAATAATCAAAAAGGGAAAACACGATATTGAACACTCGGGAGAAATGAGTCTAATTACTAAAGCTTTTTTGACCCTACACCCGCGGCACGTAAATAGACTCAATATGATCATGATCATTTTGTCAAAAAACACAGGCGATTAGATTTGCAGCATATTGTTTCCTCTTGAATCATCTGATAATGAGAGAGATATATAAAGCGGTGGCGGCGTGTACACAACAGACGAAAGTTTATATAATGAATCGTGGGCGGGATTGTTCCGTTTTTTCATTTTGGGGGGAGGGGGGAGGAGGGGGCATCGTTTTACAGCCAAGTCCTCACGATGATCAATTTCCTACTAATCACTATTCGAAGGACCAAGCAATGACGACAAAAAACACCTGTCATAACTACAGATCAATAATAATCAAAACTCTGAAAGGACGCCGGGGGGATATTCAAATGAAATCAAAAAGGAAAAAAAGAGAAATAATATTCTGAAAAATGAAACCTGTTTTTAATCACCAAGGAAAACTCGTGTGGGGGCGGGTATATCGCACGCTTCATCGAAATTCATCAAGTTTTTGGGTTGACAAATATCTTCATCTTGGCTAGCAGCGTGCGTAAGTAACAAACAAAAGGAAATGCTTTCCTTGTCAGTGACATTACACTATTACACTTTAGACGCGAGGCTATCATTGACGTTTAAAGAGCTACAAAAGTTTCCTTTTTTTCGGGAACAGTCTTTGGAACATTTCCCGACCGGGCAGAACCTGATCGAAACGCACAACGTTTCCCGATGAGCAGATTAAATGAAAAAGAACAAAATAAGAGATAGAGAGTACAGACAGAAAAAAAGAGTGGCATAGCATCAAGTACGGGATGTCCCATCGATTTCGTCCAACGATGTACGGGAATTTGTTGCTATCTTCAGCACACACGAAATAATAATAATAATATAAAAAAAAAGAATATAACTAATTCGCTATTTCTCCGAGTCGAAAGTGGGTAACAGAAATGTGAGAACACACATGTGCGGCCGGGAGGTTTTTTTCGGTAGAGAAAAGGTTAAAAGGAAAGGTGGATTTTTTGCAAAGTTTTTCCGTTCAAATGTTTCGGTTTTTTTTTGTTATTTTTCAAAAGTGAAAAATCGTTCTCTAAGAGAAAGGCAGAAAAGGCTCGAAAGAAGATCTCTTTCCGCGATCCAGTATGACAAAACGTTCAAGCATTTTAACAACCTTTGGTATTCTTTTTGTTTTCTTCAATTGACAGGAAGCAGAAAGGAACGCATGACTGGCGCATGCAAATCACCTCAAACATTTGTAGCCTGGTCTCTGGAAAGTAGCCTAGATTCGTAAGCGCGCTCGTCTCTTGTGTTTTTTTTTTCTTCTTCTTCCCATTTGTGTGTATGATTGGCTCGTGTGTGGATTCATTGGAGGATATGTCAAAAATTGAGTGGCGGCCGAAAATTCACACGGACAAAACGCGCACGCGCCAACAGCCTTCCTCTTTTTTTAGCTAGAATTTTTGTTTCTGGTTTTTGGCCAATGTTTCAGTCATCATCGTGACTAGCATCTACCATCGCTAATGTCTTCTGTTACAAAATACAATACAAAAGGACGAAAACGGAGGAGGAAAAAATTGCTTTTTAAAAAGTAGGTCAGATCTTATCGCAAACTGTGAAAGAGGAGGGATGTGGATTCAATTAGTGATTCATCCTCACGAATTTTTTGGCATGCAGGAAGAGCTGATCATTGACAGGGAACCCGGACCGGAGGATTGGCGATATGGATGGGGAACATGATGTCTGATTCGAAAAGGGCTTCATCTCAGTTATTATTTTGCATCTAAACAAAATGGCCCTAATCGCTGTGTTTCATTTTCCATCTCGACCGATTCCGCCGACCTTCAATTTCCTTCCTCAAGACAGAAGCGTTTGCTTTCTATTTTTTCTTTATTAGAATTCAAATCACAACCTCATGATCGGAGGTACGCAAGTTCCGTGACATCAGCTGACGATCAGACGGACAGGTAGTTATCGACAGAGGGAGGGTTGTGGGGGATGGGGGATGTAACGGAGAATTTTTTGTTTCTGGCTCTCTTTGAAGGAGACCCGACATGTTAAAGAAGGCTGCCTCAAAAGATTAACGTTAGAAAACGATTTGCATGGCAGTATTGATTTTCTCCATCTTTTTCTTCACAAAATTTCTCTTTAGACGAATGATTGGGAAAAGTGAACGCATTCAACTCTAATGAAAAAAAAAATACGATGTCAGAAATATTTTTCGGTTCAATAGGGAGGGTGACGAGTCGTTGCCTGCAAGGTTATTCTTTTGCATCGAGATCCAATGTGTGGAGGCACGTCGCCGAACTTCAATTGGCTCGTGATGTGTTGGGTTCAAAATCATTTGTTTGGTTTTACTTTGCTTTCAATTCCTTTTCTTCTTGCCCCATCATTTATAGGCGCTCTCGTTTTCTCTCCTCAAAGACGGTGCTTTCTTTTCTCGCTCATAGCTTTTTGTTTGTGTGTCAAAGTGTACGTGTATCGCGCATGGGATTCGAATGAAAAAGTTTCGTCTCTGCCACCGGACGTTGCTTTTGTTTTTGTTTTTTGACGCCAGGAAAACCAACATAAAAAGGCACTGGGGGCACCTCAATCAAAGGTCTCATCAAGGTCATTTATTCTTATGAATAGACGGAGAAAAAAAAACAAAAAAAAAGATTGCTATTACAACACAAGCAAGGATGTGGGATAGGGATATGCAAAAAATAATAAGGAAAAAAATCTGATTTTTCTTCAAGTCCAAACCAAAATACAGAGAGGAAAAAGAAGCTGCCCAAAGGATTTGAGGGTTAATTCTGCTGATCGGCTTCAAATCTAAGATAATCAATAAAGCCAAATTAAAAAGGAAAAAAAAAAATAGTAAGTCATAGAACTGGTGCGGAGAGATCTACTAAATATGTGGTGGGAACACGGACGGGCCGGTTCGTCGCAGTTAGGAGAGAGATAAAGAGAGAGAGAGAGAGAGAGAGATAAGAGAAAAAGGGAGAGAGAATGAAAATCACAAATGAATTTTTGGAGGTGTCGAGTCATTTAACACACGTCTGATTTTTTGTTTCAACTACTTTCTTTTTTCGCTGTCGAAGATCTTGAATAGCTACAGTTGACTGATATAAGCCAGGCAATACGTGGTTGCTTTTGTTTGGGAGGAAAGGTTATTTTGTCTTAATTTACTTTTTTTTTTTTTGTTGTTTCTCATCAAGTCCCTCGATTTTTTGGGAGGGAATCGGGGGATTGGAGGATGTAACGATTGAAATTGAGACCGTCTGAATGAGTCGAGGAAGGCACTTTTTGGCTACACAATGTTTGTCTGACGCGTTCAATGCTAATTTTTGTTTCGGAACTGACGAACCCGTGTGCAATCTAAGTTTCTGATTTGTTTTTTGTTTTTTTGAATGAAGAGGACAAGGGAGAAGCAGTGTATCGATTCGTGGAAATGTTTTCTTTTTCTATCGAGACATAAAAAAACAAGCAGAGAATCGACTGGACAGAATCCCCCATCCACTTACGAGGAGCTCTTCCCTATCGCTTACCCCAAAAGAACGAAGAGGAAAAATTATGAAATTAGAAATAACCAAGTCTGCAAGAACGGCGTACGCAACACGGGACAGTAGAAAGATAAAGGGCCAATTTTTTTTACTACTGGAATTATCAGGTGACTTGTCAAAATCTGATGCGGTTATATATAGCAGGCCACCCAAAAAAAACACCAGGGATGAGAGGGAAGGCTTTTTTCTTCACTGGACGAATTATCACCTTTTATCAATTTCTTTGAGGAGGGGAAGGGGTCGTAAGGAGCGGGATTCTGGATGACAAATTTAATGTGACGGAGGGGAGGGGGGAGGAGGCTAGGAGAGGGAAGATTTCTCGGAACTTTTTTTTGTTGTTTAGTTTTTGCTACTACGCACACAACAGATAATGGATTTTCAGGACGCAACTGACAAACTGGCTCTTGGCCACAAACAAGAAAAAAAAAAAACGACAAAACACTGCATTAGAAATTTTTTTATCGAGGGCGACAAAACGAAAAAGCGCATTTTGGTCACACACAAAAACAAAACTACTTTTTTTTTATCATATGCTTATTTCATTCTTCATCACTTCCAGACGACTGACTGCCGAAAAATTATAGCGTGTGAGAGACTGGGAAGGGCCATCATGCATCGCCTTCCATCACCCAAACTGCCCTCAACGTTTAAAAGACATCAAAACACAACGCGATTGATTTCTTTCCCCCCACACTTCTCATTGCAATGAGTGATATGGCTATCGAACAAAAAGGATTAACGACAAGATTTGCCTGAATGTATCGCTCGCAAAAGTAAGGAAAACAGAATGGCCATTGGCGACCGGGACGCGAAAGCCTCGAAATCGCAGTTAAAAGAAAAGAAAAAAAATCGCACGTAGAAAACGAGGTGAGTTTGCTTTTGCTGTTGTTTTTCTTTTTTAAAGAGTGCAAGTTATTTTTTGGATAGGCAAAATTTGCGCGACCTCCAAAACATAAATGACAATCTGATGTAGGGATTTGGAGGAGAAAGAAACAAAAGAGAATCAATCATACGTTTAAAAAAAACCAACAGGTGCGGGGTCTTTACTAGACACAGATATATATGCCGTAATTATCAAGTAGTAAGCCTACGACCGACTAAATCCCGTCAAATACAACTTTCCCTGCATCTAACACATAAACTTCTTCTCGGATCGCATAGCAAAGTGTGGCACTTGAATTAACCCAAAAAAATACTGACCGACGACGAAAACAAAACTGCCGAGGCGCGTACTCATCGCACGGGAGGAAAAAAAAACCAAACACAAACGAGTGGATCATTTTCAAGACGAGCAAAAAAAATTATATGTTGAAAAAAGGTAAGAAAACCAACAAGATTTTGTATGAGAGAAAATAAGGGAGGGGTGAGCCACTGGTGCTGAGGTCGCGGCGTACTATATGACAAGACTTGATACGACTGTGTTGTGATGTTTCTTTTCACAGTGTGCTCTCGGGCCAGTTGAAAAAGCGCATCTTTTGTATAGGTTTTCAGTTTCCACAAAAAACAAATAGCAAGGCAAGTTAAAGGAAAAAAGTACGACTTCCGCACTGCCGGCGATCAGGTCAAATGATGGCGAGAGAATGTTTTAGAAATCAGGAGGCGTACGAGTTTCTTCTTTTTTTTTTAGCTTCGGGAATTCGAAAAATTATTTCATTTTTGCAAGGGAGAGAGAGACAGGGAGAGATAGAAAAGAGACAGAGAGAGACAAGTTTGCTTTTTATTATTAAAAAGAGGAAATGGAGGGAGTCTAGCACCTCTCATTGACGCTCTGGCTGGAAGTGGAGGATGTAAACGGCGGCTCAAAGCCAAACAAAGTAATATTGCGACCACTAGACTTGAGTAAACCCGTTTGCAAAAGCGACAGTAGGAGAGAAGAAAAAATCTTTCGGGTTAGGGAATTTTTTTTTGTATAAAGTCACCAGATTGAAATGGGTCCGGATCATAGGCAAACGGAAATATCAACCGTGTTCATTTCCCTACAACTGTCTTTTTTTCTTCGATGCTGAAGAGGGATATCGGGGTCGGTGTGAAATTCTCCATGGATGTAAAGCCTCGAGTGGTCACGACTTTTTGAGATCACAGTCTAACACAGAACAGCAAAGGGTAGGGGGGAAAAGTGTCCTGACTTGGTATCCACGCGGCTTTCTATAAACCATTTCGAATTCGACATGTTTTCCACTAGAAAAATCGCGCAAGTGTTTCGTTACTTTCTTGGGGGAAATCCAGCTTAGGTTGATGATTTAGTCACGAGAAGATAGTATGAGAAAGAATGTGGTGGGGATTGGATAGAAAAAAAAAGAGCACTAGCATTAGTCGTAGTTTCTTGAGGTGATAGGACACACAAATTGCGGAGGAGAGCACTTGAAAATATCCTTCTATCTCTGGATGATAAAGTTTTTGTTTCTGATGGGTTGTTACATGACGGCCTCCGAAAGAGAGACTCTTGTTAAACTTCCTTAGCTTTGAAAAGTGGGGACTTGGCGAGAACACCTCGGTATAGTGGCAAACAAAGAGAGAGAACTGGCACGCAAAAAGAGACAGGCTTGAAGAGGGAGTAAGACGGAGTGGTATCGGGGGAGTTGGGGGGAGAAAAAATACAAGACACAACAAGTGGACTTATTCTGACCAAAAAACAAAAGCCTTACATAGGAAATGAACTTCGACTAAGTTGTATGGAGTGGAGAGGTGTGTGGCGCGAGCGATCATAAGACGAGGAAGTTGGGGAGTCACATGTGAAAAAAAAGTTGGAAAAAACAGGGGGTATACTACTTTGCTTCTTTGTAAATGCTTAATGGCCTCATTGGTGTTTTGGGGGAAGATGGAGAGGACGGTTCACACTACGCATCAGTGCAGCAGCAACAGCAGCGGCATTAGGCCATAATATAAGAGTAATATAAATTTGAATGAGTGACAACTTTTTTCCGTCACCGTGAATACGAGGGGAGCGGGAGGGTGGAATAACACTATATTACGTCCGGCATACAAATTAGTTGGTTGATTGCTCTCAGCTGTGAAAATATTTTGACGAATTGAACATTACCTTGGTATTTCTCTTCTCTCTCTATTCTCATATTGACACGTAATTTGTCGATTCAGTTTTTGAGTCGTGTTTTTTGTTTTAGTTTTGAATCCTCACTGTTTACATGGACTCGTTGCCCAGCAGATCACCGGGCAGGAACGAGTTGAGCGATGCGTTCAGCGACGACGGCGTGGTTCTCAAACCACCATCCAAGGCCGGAGTAGACCAGACTGAATTGGGACCCGTTGACCATGGGCTGGAACTGGGACCACCACCGGCGCCAGCTCCCCAATTGTCTCCGGCATTGGCACTTCCCTTGGCGGCATTGCTTCCGACTCCACCTCCCCCGTTACCATTACCGGTGTTGGAGCCAGCGCCGGGGGTAGATCCTCGGACGCCCCAGCCACCGACACTGGAGGAAGCAGCTTGTTGCTGCTGCTGCTGTTGATTTTGTTGTTGTTGCTGTTGTTGCTGCTGCTGCTGCTGTTGTTGTTGTTGCTGTTGGGCAGGCATGCCAAGTTGCTGCAGCCAGCCCTGGACATCAGATTCGTTGGCTAGATCTGCATAAATGGTCGTGTTGCCGAGCACACAATTGTTCAAAGCACTTTGGGCCTGTTTTTTGGGGAATAGACAGAAAAGAAACTCGTTAGATCAACCGATTCGCACCACAACGGGGATGGAGAAGTACTCACTACCTTGGCAGCTTCTTCGCCGGTCGAATATCGAATCAAAGCAACTCCATGGTTGAGGTAGAGATGGAAGTTGTGAAGTGGACCGTGCTGGACGCACAATGTTTTGAGCGTCGAGCCGTCAATTTGGGGAGTCAAGTTACGTAGTACGAGCCACGAAGAAGAACCATTGAGAGAACCGGCCCAGGTGCCTCCAGCCCCAGTAGCGTTAGATCCTGGCCACGGTGAGCGGCTGCCGCCTGCATTCCAATCGCGCCCGGCCGTCTTTGGACCAGTGCCTGCTGCAGTGGTAATGCCTGGCGGAGGGCCACGGGGCTTGTTAGGTGCGCTCCACGGATCAGCAGATGGCGGCGGGGCATCGGACCAAGTCGATTTGGGTCCAATCTTGGCAGAGCTGTAAGGAGTCGACGTGGACGGTACGGAACTCGACGACGCTGAAGACGGATTGAAAGACCAGGTGGAATTAGAGAGACCCAGTGTCGGGAAGCCCGATTCACCAGAAGCGCTTGTTCCGCCAGCGCCCGCAGGAGGAGGTGAAGCTTTAGTTGAGCTCTGGCCTCCCTTTGATGCGTTGTTTGAGTAAACGTCTGCCTCGTTCAGGCCAGACATGGCAAAAGTTCCAGGAGTGAGAGTTGGATCGTCATCTGCCGTTTTGATCTGTGGTCCTTTCCAAGGTTTACCCGGCTCAAATTCGGGAACGAGGTCCGATATGGAGCCCGTGTACGTAGAAGTTCCGGCGCCGCTGCTCCAGCTGTCCTTACCGTCGTTGCCGCCGACCGGAGTAGACAAATCGTGGTTCGTGTCGGGCCAACCAGTCTCGGATTGAGAGCGCGAAATCGTGGACCAAGCACCGCCGTCTTGGCCGAGAACTGGATTCATATTGGGAGAAGAAAGACTACTGCTCAGAGGCGGTTTCGCATTGCTGGGAATAGAACCGGGCGTACCACCACTGCTGCCTGGAGCTCGGCTGAATTCGGGCAGTCCGAGATCGGAAAGATCCTTGTCGAGTGGCGGGTACTTCCATTGAGAGAGCCGCGATTGTCCGGAATCCTGTAGACTCATCCTGTCCAAGTTGGATTGAATGCCGTGGACCGAGTCCACCTTGAAGAGGTCGGACGGCTGGCTCGGCGGAGCTCCAGGTGGCTGTTGATTCATCATCTGACCCTGTTGCTTGACGTACAGAGCTTGCTGGGCGGCGATCTGCTGCTGCAAGCTGGCGATCTGCTGCTTCGTTTTGTTCATTTGAGGTACTAGCTGCAACATCGGACCACCCATGGGTCCCTGTCCAGGCCGACTAAGAGCCATGTTGTGCTGCTGACCTAGCTGCTGTAGTACTTTAATCTGCTGTAGCAGCTGATTGAGTAACACGAGCGTCTGAGGAGCCAGAGGCTGGTTGAGGATTTGCGGATTCAAGTGGCCCGCCTGGACAGCCATCTGGATCTGCTGGACGAGAATTCGTAATTGAGTCGGCGATGGCTGGCTACCGGCTCCTGCACCAGTTGTCACGCCCGCGTCCACTCGAGACATATTACGGGCCATTTGTGATTGATTGACCTAAAGGGAGCAGACAAGTGACATAACGTTAGTTGGAGTGACCGTCATTTGACACGAGAATGGCACGAATTCGACATTCGAAAGATGGCGGTACCTGAGGTGGCATCGGTGGTGGCTGCTGAGGCTGAAGTATCTTGTACGGAGGATTGGGATTCATTCCCATGCTCGGTGCGGGATTGTTCAATAAGTGATGGGGCGCGCCGCTATTCGGATGAACGAAAGGCATTTGTTGTCCAGGATTGAAACGAGCTCCCGGAGGGTAAGGCGCTCCTCCGTGCGGTCCCATCGGGTCGTAACCCGAGCCGTGATCGTCGCCAAACATGCCGCGGCCGGAGCGCAGCGTTTCCAGGGCATCTTCCATCACCATGTTGCAATTGCGTAGGACATTTTCCACATCTTCCTTCTTGAAGCCCATTTCGGACAGAATGCGGAATTGTTTACTGCTCCAGATCATTTCCTTGGCCAGTGGTTTGGGACCTTGCTTATGCGACTGGCCCCAAGACAAGTTGTCTTCAGTTTCTCCCCAGCTAGGAGTTGTCGGTGTTTTGGGCTTTGGTCCAGCGGCCCACGGTGTAGGCGTCTGTGGGGGTTCGTTCCACGAACCACCTCCACCGACAGGCTTGTCATCCATCCACATGCTATTCATATTACTGCTGTCGCCGACTCCTTCGCCCCACGAGCCGTTGCGACCTTGTCCCCAGGACATATCCGTTTTCATTCCAGGTCCAGGAGGCATTCGGTTGGGTGGCGGGCCCGATTGCTGCATTCCTCGCTGGCCGGCCACGTTGGGATTGGGCATATCCTTCCAGCGGCAGACGACGTTTCCAGGTTGTTGAATTTGTGAAGGGTTGCCCCAGACGGCTGTGCCATCGTCGTAGGGTACTTGTCGTTTCTGAGCAGGGGGCGAGTGCTCATCCCAGCCAGTTGGTTTCATCTCCTTAGCGGGCACGTTTCCACTCCATTGTGGCGCAGGCTTGTTCTGCGGTCCGGGCCAGTGCGATGGTGCGGCCGGTGCCATGCCCATATTCTCAGGAACAGCTGGTCCGATGCCGGTCATGGCCATGCGCTGGGGAGGACGCACTTCTCCCCATCCTCCAGGTCCAGCTTGCATAGAGCTAGCCCCGGCCCATTCGGGTTCTTTCTTCTGCTGCTGTCCGCCCCACATGCCGTTGCTCGATGCGATTCCGGTTCCCATGGCAGAAGCACCGGTTGGGACCGATGTTGGGCCCATTGGCCCGGCGTTCAGAGCACCTCCCATTGGATTAGCGCCCCAATTAGTAGGGCCGTTATTTGCCGGAACACCCGTCCACATGCTTGACGGTTCCGATGATTCGTCGTCTTCACCCCAAGTTCCTCCGAGATTGGTGGCAGGAGTGTGACTGCCCCACGGTGTCTTTGTCTGAGTGATGGGCGGTGGGGCTTGACCGCCGTTGCGCAGATTGACTTCCCAGACTTCTGTTCCATTGCTAGCCGTCTGTTTCCACAGGGGGATTTCTTTTGGCTCTGGTGACGTCGGGACGTCCCATTGCGTATCTTGATTCACCTGGTTGCCTCCCCACCCGTCCTGACTGTAAATGACGTCTCGATAATTTGCCAGTGGATCGGGTTTGCCAGAACTAGGAGTGGCTGGACCAGAGCCGCCCACAGCTCCTCCTCCGCCACCGTTCCCACCTTGAGGTAAGTTCAAGGGGTTGGCAGCCATTATGTCTTGATTAGGGTTGGTATTGGTCGGTTGATTAGGTACGTTTTTGGCAGCCTAACAAACGAGAAACGGACGACGTTAATATCCCGATCAACATGTTTCCTCGCGTGTAAGCGTGCAAATCAAGAAAGCGAGCCAAATTCAAAGGGATGCTTGTCATACCTGAGCAGCCCATACACCCTGGCTTGGCGAGCTTCCAGACGGCTGAACGGCATTGCCAGTGACGACGTTCTTCGACGTATCCCAGGCTCCTTGGGGTTGCTGCTGTTGTTGGGCACCGGTCGGTAGCTGCTGCTGATTGGAAACTTGTTGCGGTCCCGAGGATCCAGGAGGCGGCGCTCCAGATGGTCCCTGACTAGCTGCGGAGCTCCGTTGGTTGGCCGCGGAGGAGGCTGCGCCCCACTGGCCTTGGACTTGGTTCGCCGCGTTGTTGGTTCCGCCGCCTCCCCATCCACCGGTGGCGGGCGGATGACCCCAGCTGCCCGCTCCATTGTTCAAGGAGGTCTCGCCAGCACCTCCACGCAAGCCCGCTCCTTGAGGAATGCCCCAATGCCGGTTGGAAGCCGGTCCGATCGGGGGATATTGGAGAAACGTCACCGAGGTACTACTAGTGCGACTGCCCTTGATGATCAGTGGTTCCTTGCTATCACAATAGTCTTCATCAGAGACAGCAGAAGCAGAAGCGACGGGGGTGGAGTGAGCAGAGGTCGACGAGGGGCACACAGCAGAATCGGCGGCGTAAGTTGCACTTGGAGGATTCGTCTCTCCTGAGAATGTCGTAGTCGATTGATTAAAGCTCCACGGTCGCCGAGCCAACCCGCTTTGCCTCTCGCCCGAATCCTTTTGTGCATCGTTGAGACTATTGCTGGAGGAAGAACTGGCGGCTGCCGATCCCACCTGCTGAATTGGGCGATAAAGACCAAAGGATGCGTTTAAGACTCCAGACTGAAGAACCATTATAAAGAAAGCCAAGTCTGTCTGTCTGAGACAATGTCGTGCAGACGGGGGTGGAAACCGGTGACAACGTACCTCGACCTCATCGAGCAGACAGGGAGATGTTGGGTTGCTGGGGGATTCGTGCGTGCCTGGGTGCGCCGATCCCTCCCCGGAGGGCGAGCCGGCATTGGAGCTGTCTATCACAGATGATTGGGAAACTTCCAGCAGGGTGAGGATTTCAGAAGCAGCTCCTCCTCTCAAATCCTCAACCTCTGGACCACGCCTCTTGGTGCTCTCTTCGAGCAGAGAGGCCATCACTTCCTCGACAACAGCACCCTCCTTCCCTCCTGCAATAACCCTTTGTTCGACTTTCCTTAGACTTGGTGGCACAGGGTTCTGTACCTTCAAAACAACACAACATTGGTTAGATAAGGGACTGACAGTGGCCAAGACAATTGTTTGAGACTTACGGTGGGAAGAGGCACTTGTTCAGCAGAGGAGCACTCCAAAAGTTGGCACTGAAAGGGCTCAACTTGACTGCTCGTTCCAGCAGCAGCTTCAGGCAGCAGCACTGCAGGCTGATAATAACACGGAGGCTGATTTTCAGAATGAGCATCAACAGGCGACATTTGCAAGGCCATGGTCACCACATCACTGCAAAACAAAAATAGCAACTAGTTAGAACTGCAAGTCTGGTGTAAAAATAAGAAGAAGAATGTTGTGAAAATGGGGGACGTGGGTGAGGCAAGTGTGTCAAAAAAATCCATCTCTAAAGTGGTTTCCAGCCTTTTTGACATTGTCACTAAACTCAAGACGTACTCGATTGAATGAAAACCGCAAATTCCTAAGGAGAGAGAATATGGCGTCCGATCTCCCATAGTAAATAATGGCTGAATTCGTACGTAGCGAGTCGTAAAAGCTAAAAATATAATGGTGGCACCTCTTAATGCGATGACGTGCGGCAAAATGGAGGTATCGCACACTAAGGATTTAGTCCGGCAGAAAATGGATGGAAAATAAGTCCGAGTAATAGTAAAAAATGTCTGCAAGATAAATCCACCACGAAACGACAACGTTACTGCCCCCCGAGAGAGAGAGAGACGCTGCTTGGTGTATTAAAGGCAGGCAGGCAAGCAGCAGCGCTGGCTGTGGCTATCTTTCTAGCTATTCCCAGAAACGAACGGCTAGAGGGGGACTATCACTAAAGAATCACAAGATGGCCGCCGAGGCAACTCACCTTCTGCTGCGGCGGCGGCAGCAGCAGCAACAGCAAGCGGGGCAGAGCAAAAGCTACTACAGTGGAGGCGCAGTGCGAAAATATACGTCGAGGCAACGCAAAGAGAGAGACACACGGCGATTGCACACAAGAAAAAGGATGGCGGTGTGAAAATGGGGGAAGGAGAGTAGTGGAGGCGAGAACGATCGGTGCAAAAACAATGGAGGATCACACACGAACACAGAGACACACACAAGAATGACTTAGGTACTTGGAAATGGATGATTCTTTCGCTTTGTATAGTAGAAATTATGTATGTGTTGTTGTTAGGAAAAACGGGTCGTCGTCGAAGCGGGACCGCGGCTGTTTCAACATCCACTGAGATACAGAGCGCGCACAGTACACACACAGACGGCGAGCGAGTGAGAGACGGGGCTAGAGGCGGGGTAAAAAAGAGCCAGCGTCCCGTTCGTACACCATTGCCACATTGCTACAAATTCGACTTCTCTTGTCTTCGACGCTGTCGACTCGTAGTACACACACAACAACGCTTGTTTTGCTCTCCGATTCTCGTAATCTCTTGACAAATTTCCGAGGAGGAAAAAAAAGTCGCAAGTCGTTGTGTGCGCCACGTCACGTATTTTTCGAATCGCTCTTTTAATTATCTTTAAGAGCGGCGCTTTAATAATGACTCGCCTGGAAGCAATACAAGGCAGCAACTCTTGAATGTTGTACAACGATGAAAAGGTCTCTGAGGTCGTAAGGTGAATTTCAAACAAGTTGATCATACTTTTGGAAGTGAACTCGTGATTTGGAAGGAACCATTAGTGACTGACGGGAGAAGGAAAAATACGAGAGGAGAGAGCGTCACGAGGGTCGCAACGGGATCGAATGTAAACAGAGGCACACGCGCTTACAAGGAGAAGCCGGAGCGGCAGCGGGCGTCGAGTTATTGATCCGCGGGAACTAGTGGACGGAAAGGGACTCTTTCTCTCTCCACCGAGTCTCCCTACAGCCGCACGGGCCTCATGTGGGTGTGCGACACGGTGTGCACGTGAGCCATTAAAAATCAAGTGAAACCTTAGATGTGTTCTCTCTTCTTCATCGTCAGTTTTTGTTTCCTTCCTCAACCGAAACTCTGCACAAGTTGACATTTTCCACAGACACACACACGCACAAAAAAAAAGAGAGAAAAAAACCCCTCCCACTCAAAAGGCTGAAGGCAAGTTCCCTTTGAGCTAACCAAAAATCTAAAAGAAAGAAGGGGAAAGATCGATATCTATTCCTCTATTATAACTCGCTAGGCGGTAAAGAAGATAAAGAGTGGGGTTGATTTTCATCCCTTTGAAAAGGAGTAGGAGCCGAGAGCAGTGCCGTAATGGCATCCTATGGCGAATCCGAAGAGCCTGCAGGACCCCAGCAGCTGATTTATTCAATCTGGATCAGTGCCAGGACTGAAAGACTCCGGGAAGCAATGGCGACGGCCATTCCAGCAAGGGCACCAAGGCAATCTTCCTTCCTTCTCTCTCTCTCTCCCTCTCGTCCTTTTTTTTTTATTATTATCGCCCCTTTTTTCGCAGTCTCTCCAGTTCGGCAATGGCGGGTTGGAGCCAAACAAAAATCGATGACCAGTCGGACATCACGCACACAAGACTATAGTAGAGTTCCGTGGTAGCGAAACGAGGAGCGCGGTCTTCCAACATCAACAAACCCTCACCAGCGATCTAGCGGACTTGGCGCTTTCTGCACGCTCACGCTAGTTTAGGCAACACCGCCGAGCACACCTGAAAACGCAAGGTACGTAGCTGGCGCAGTAGGAAAACCAAACAAGACATGGCATACTGGTCTTGCGGTTTCGGTGATCCCGATTGTCAACAACAACAACAATCGTGTCTTGTATCGTCTTTCGTCGCCCCCGTAAGTTTTAATTCAACTAACATACGACTTCTAGCTGGTTGGCTGGCCATTGTAACACGAAGACGACGACGACCGACGGAGCGAGTATTGTTCGGTTGCGGAACCCAAATATCCGAGACACAATGTCGCAAGTTGTGTTGATAGCGACATAGCGGGATGTACAACCGTGGCTGCTCACAGTATTCTTATCAAAGACGGGCGCTGATTGGTCGACAGTTGGATCGTCTCCGCCCCATGTCGTTTAATGCCTCTCTCTCTCTCTCCGTGCCAAAAGCGTTCTACCCGTAATATATATGTATGTATAAATACAGTACGGCGGCGGCAGCAGTGGAGGAGGTGGAGGAGGAGCGATGGATGGAAGAGAAAGTCATACTAGCTAGCCTCAATTTTATGTTTCTTGGCGTTCCAAAGCATCGTCTCTCTCTCCCTCCCTTTTCTCCGTCTATTCATCAGACCTTTTCGCTTCGCCTTTCCATCCGCTCCAAAGGTGAAAAAAGAAAACATGATGATAAAATGGCCTGGGCACACCAACAGATGGAATTCAACACACACACACGCAGTGTGTAGCTAACCCAACCAACCAACCCGCGTATATCCTACAAGCGATAGGCATTATGGATGACGGCTTACAACCACTAAGCAAGTCAAATTGTGGATCAACTTTCGCGAAATAAAAGGATTAGCAGAAGCCTGTTTCTCCTAGAACGTCAAGCTAGTGGGACTTTTTTTTTGTTGTTGTTGTCGGCCCTGCTGTTGCCCCACACAACAACACGAAGAGAGGCCACTATAATAAAAATGGCGTCTTGGAATGCGGGGTGTATTTTTTTTTCTTTTTTTTGTTGCTATTGTTGTGGGTACTTTTTGTTTGTTACGTTACCTGCTGGAAGGCTCTTGTTCATTTTCCACGCTCGTGACACCGTGAACTCGACGCTTCGACGATCGATCGTTGGCTTGATTCGAGATTGGATTGCACGCTACTCGGTTTTGCACACACACACACACAGGGACACAAGCGCTGGCGCGCGCAGACACAGCAGCAGCTAGTCCAAGTTTCCGACTTTGCGACACACTTTTACAGAGTTGGACGACGACGAAGCGAGTGTAAGAAACCGAAGAAAAAAGACAAAGAGAAATGGCCAAGTCTTGTGCTCACTTTTGGTCGCAGGGCGTCTGGAATTTGACTGAATGACTTGTTCTTCACCACCACCACCACAGCGCAAGAAGAAGAGTCTTCTCTTTTTGAGATCTCCTTGATGCCCCTTCTATCTGGTTCTCGGGTCTGTGTGTGTGTGTACGCCGTAAGTCGGTTTGCTTCGTGCTTTCGCGTTCGTGATCGATCGTTTTCGTGATCGCGCCTTAACAATCGATTCCATCCCGTTCGCTCTAAAACTCCGCCCACCCCACCCGACTAGAAAAAAAAATAGAAAAAAATAAAAAAAACTCTAATGACTCCCGACTTCCTTATCGGTACCCGGCGCGTGTTCACAAAAAGAATAAGAAGACAGAGAGAAAGAGAGAGAGAGAGACAGCACACAACCTTTTTGTTGAAAAGAATATATATAAAAATACACTGCGTTTCCTCTCTCTCTCTTGTCTCGCTCATCGTTTGACCTTACTGCTGTCGAAATAAGTGGTATATTTTATCCTTGGAATAAGCAAATAGGTTACAGTGCTCCATGTCTAGATCGTCATCCTTCGTTGGCCGCGTGAGCGACAAGTTTCTTATTCTTTTTCTTTTGTTTTGTTTTTCACAAACAAAACAGGGTGCATAACTAGGTTAACCACAAAAGTATACACAAGCCCCGGTGGGGAGGAAGAAATGAAAAAAAAGCGCACAGATGCAGCGCACGGGGTCTCCTAGGATGGAGACCAGATAAGGCTGTGTCTTCCTTTCTCTCCTACGATCCCTCCGGTCCTAAAATTAACCAAACACTTCTTTATACATTAAATGTCGAGGATATCAGATAACCATGTCAAATACAAATAGGGAAAAAGTCAATAAAAATTCAAATCTTTCGAAACACGATTATCTCAATTTTCGACTTTTTCTTTTTTGATTCGGGGTGGGCAGATAAGACGGACAAATAAGCAACTGTCGTCATTTGCTGGTCCGAAGATTAGGACGACTTGGAAATAACAAGTATGACTGGCACGTCTCCGCTCCCGCTTACCTTTACCCAGTTGCCCAGTTACTGGCTAGATGTCACTCGTGAATTTGGTTGAACTTGTTGATAACAAAGAAAAGACTATACCTACTTTGCGTTCGTGACAGTCAGTCCCTTATCAATCAGTCACGTATACCAATGTTTGAAGAGGACGGAAATGCTTTTGTTTTGTTTGCCCTTTGGGTGGCAAAGAGGAGTTGAAATGGGAATCGGGAATCAATTAAATAGCTGGAACTAACTCTGGGCATCGATCCAGTCACTTATTATAGCCGAGAAGATGTCCACTTCCCGATCTCTAGCCGTTTTCTTGGTTGTTCTGGCCGTTGGCGCTCAGGCCGCCGTATACCGCCGGCAAAGCCGCGCAACTTGCCCTACTGTCGTTACCAAACCCGATTTCAATTACATTCCGGTATAATAACTTTTCGATTCGTAAATTTTTATCGTCGTTGGTCACTAAAGTTATTTTATAGTACGCCGGCCTATGGTACGAAATCGAACGCTTCGAAAATGTTTTTCAGGAGGGCTCAACTTGCGAGCGCGCTATCTACGAGGAAATTGGTAAAGCTTTCACATTTTTAAACCTCTTTATTGCGATCTCAAATAAAGCAGTTGGCTTAATTTATTATAGCTCCCGCCGTTGTTAGCGTTGTGAACACCGCAGTTTTGTCTGACGGGTATGTAAACGAAATACATTTGTGCAATGAACATATGTTGTAAGGTTTTATTGATTTTCTTTCAATAGCACCTTGTACAATATCACTGGATCGGCTACTCCTATCAGTGCTGAAGAACCCGGCCATCTTATTGTTTCTTTCCCCGGCCGCCCGGATGGAGATTACTTGGTCTTGGACACCGACTACACGTCCTATGCTTCCGTCTACGCCTGTGACCAGGCTGGCGCTTTTGCGTTTGAATACGCTTGGATGTTGGGTCGAGAACAATCTATTTCGGCCGCACTTAGAGTACGCGTATTTTTGAACAACTCTTTTATTTCAATTCAGACAATTACAAGCAGAGTATAACTTACTGCGTTTGTTTAACAGGATCTGGCTCTGTCCAAATACACCCAATTTGGAATTGACGTTACCAAGTTTCAAGTGACTCCGCAAGGAAGCGGTTGCATTTACTACCCTGAATATCCTTTCCCCTTCTCTCACTGAATAGTAATTAACCAAACCGCCTTGACGGTGGAATAAAACGATTTCTATTGTCATGCTGTGCTGTATGCTTACTTGAAACAATTTAAATAAAAAAACAATCCAACCCAGTAGTAAATCTACCAAGGTTGACTTTCAATTGTGCTGGATTTTGTTGCTAAACTTTCTTCTTGCTAAAAGAGTTCAAATTGCCATTATAAAGGCATTAAACTTGAGAATATTGCGTCCTTGTTTAACGATCTGTTGTGAGCAAAAGTTGGACAGCGTCAATTTACGAAACATGTATATACATAGTTAACACGCAGTAAAAAAAAGAAGCGACGAAACACCTTGTCCAAACTTGGAGTTGGGCGTGAAGGCTACCATAGAAATACACGTCCAAACTATGGGAGCTTGTAGCGAGAAATTGAGATTGAAGAGTCTTTTCCCATAGGGATACCGTATGGTGGAGGAAAATGTTGAAGGTGTTTTCCCAACAATGTATGGTTCCTGTTAACCATGTCATCCATGTTATATTTGCATATAAAACCATCAAATTCCCTGCCTTTCCTTTACGTCATAACATTTGTTAGCCAAAATGGAATTATGCTAATAAAACAATTCAAGCGAAACAGTTAGTGATCGATATTTAAACGAGAGTTACTGGAAACGGCCAAGCGCAAAAAGACGACAGTTTAGCTGCCACAACACCATTTTAAAAATGATTCTATAGATGTACTTAAAATATAGTTTAATTATTTGTAACAAGTAATTAGTATTCTAATTTTCGTGTATATGATTCATGAATCACCAAGATCCGTTTCCTTCGTGTATGGGTGTCGTGATTGTTATCAGTTTAAAAAACGTGGCAAGACATGTGATGACAAGATAAACATTTATGTAACAATCCAAATTGCATTATTAATTTTTGCCCCATAGACGACGATCTAGGAGCCCTTGACAACAATTACAAAAAACTGATGTAACTTCCGGATCAACACTGGTTAAATAGCTGACTCAACTTGTACATTAATCAGTCATTATCCTAATTCACTAAAGAAATGTTCGCCGTTCGATCCTTAGCCGCTTTTCTAGTAGTTGCGGTCGTTTTTTGGTCCGGAGCACAGGCTGCCGTATTCCGACGACAAAGTAGGGCGACTTGTCCATCAGTCGTGACCAAACCCGATTTCAATTATGTTCCGGTAATTTAAAATTCAAAATTTTAGACTTGATAAAATTGCTTATTACGAACTTATAATTTGCTAATTACAGTACGCGGGTTTGTGGTATGAAATTCAACGTTTCGAGAATGTCTTTCAACAGGGAACATCTTGTGAACGAGCCATCTACGAAGAAATTAGTAATAATAATTTTAAACTAAAATGGTTTGCAAAATAGCGGTCGATGTTGATTCTAGTTGCGTCAATCTACTTCAGGTGTAGGCGTTGTCAGTGTTCTAAACACGGCTGTGTTGGCTGATGGGTAGGTTACATAATGAAACGTCCTCTTGTCAAAAGAATGTGAAAATAAATTTCCGCAACAAACAGGACCTTGACCAACATCACCGGAACGGCTACTCCCATCAGCGCTGAAGAACCTGGCCATCTCATTGTTTCTTTCCCCGGACGTCCGGATGGGGATTATTTGGTGCTAGACACTGACTACGTCAACTATTCTTCTGTCTATGCTTGCGAACAAGCTGGCGCTTTTGCGCTGGAATACGCCTGGGTTTTGGGTCGCGAACAAACGATGACGGAAAGCATTAAGGTATGAATATAATCACATTTAAATTAACTCCGAACTTGAGCAATTTTCTTTGTGTATTTCCCAGGATCTTGCCCTTTCCAAGTACACTCAGTTTGGCATCGAGCTCGCCGATTTTCAGATGACTATTCAGGGCGAAGCTTGCATCTACTATCCTGAATATCCGTTTTCCAACTAAAATGTTCATTTAAAAATCGTCCAAACTGTTGAATAATACAATTACTTCAAATGAAGTAGCCGGCCATAATAACATAAATTCTATAAAATTTACTTCAACAAAAATCTGAAATCATAAATCATCATAACAGATGTTGTCTTATATATGGTGGGATGGCTTATCAGCAAAGACTTGCTTGCCACACAGTACGGTGTGATAAAAATTTATATAACTCAATTCTTTTAGATTCTAGATTGTTTGCTCACTAAGGTTAACTGGCGTTGCAGGTGCACAAGGAGCTTTTGGAAAACCGTTAAATAGTAGACTGTAATTTGTAGATCACTCAGTCATTTTTCTAAATCCCTGAGAAAATGTTGACCGCTAGATCCCTAGCTTTTCTGATCGTTTCGATCGCCATTGTGTCCGGAGCTCAGGCCGCCGTTTATCGACGACAGAGCAGGGCCACTTGTCCAGTAGTAGTGACCAAGCCCGATTTCAATTACGTTCCGGTACGCTATCTTATTGCATTTTAAATATTTACTCTAGCTGTGTATTGAATTCTAAAACTGTTTATTTTTTCGCGAATTTTTCAAAAATGAATAGTATGCCGGTTTGTGGTATGAGATCCAAAGGTTTGAAAATGTCTTCCAACAAGGCTCCACTTGTATTCGGGCTATTTACGAAGAAATTGGTAAGAACTATTTATAAGTCAATCCGACGTTTATTTCTGAAATTATTTTTCTGAAATACAGCACCAGGAGTTGTGAGTGTCCTGAACACCGGTGTTGGCGCTGATGGGTAGGAAACATCAAATCTAAAGCAATAAAACGTCATTTTAATTATTGATGTAATTTTTTAAAATATTATCAGAGGTTTGATCAACATCACTGGATCGGCAACTGCCATCAGTCCAGAAGAACCTGGTCATCTCATCGTTTCCTTCCCCGGACGTCCGGATGGAGACTATTTGGTGCTCGACACTGACTACGTCAACTATTCTGCTGTTTATTCGTGTGATCAGGCCGGCGCTTTTGCGCTTGAATATGCTTGGCTCTTGGGTCGCGAGCAAACCATGACAGATGCCATCAAGGTTTTAATAATTTTATTAATTAGTCCCTCTTAAGCTTAGTCAATAACTAAGATAATAATCCATATATCTTGATTCTTGATGCAGGACGTTGCCGTCTCCAAATATACTCAGTTTGGAATCGACATTAACCGATTTCAGTTGACTACCCAAGGTGAAGGCTGTCTTTATCTTCCGGAATACCCTTAAAATTGTTACGTCCAAATAACTCTCAATAATATGCGATTGCTAATATAACATCGAAAAGCTGTATTTTGAATAAACCATTTTTCTTGAACTCATTCATTCTAGAAAAAAATCGGCATCTCATTTAATTTATAGGAAACCATATATATACCGGTACCAAAAGCAACGTTTTGCATTTTGGGTCTCCTCTCTGTTACGAAATAAGCGCTTGAACGATACACGATGAGCATGTATGATGTATTTATGAATAGTTTCTTCAAGTAACGTTTGTATGTTGGTCCATGTTTATATTCAGTTGTAATTTGCTGGAATACGAGAACAGTTCATATGATCCTACGTAATCAAAAAGTTACTACTTCTCGGGTTCTCGCTACCAATCATGCAATATTAAATATAAGAAGTTGAACATATTCGCTTGTTCCGCTTAGCTGAGCAATGGATAACATTATCCCATACGGTCCGTCTAACAATTTTTGATTGCATCAAAACAAATTGCGTCGCAGGCTTCACGTACTTCAACAAAAATAGTATTTTTGAACATTATGACCGCTTGACCAGTTCCTTTCTAGAAGCGTCTACAAAGTTTTCTCTTCGACGCTTACATAACCGTAGGCTATATAACCGCTCCATGTCCATCCTACCGGTGATGACGTATAAAACAAAAAAACTTGTCCCTATCAGCCGTTTGCGTCTCTTGAAAAGTCTAGGAGACGGTTTAATCTTTTCATCTTCCTTGCCTAATCTCAGACTCATAGACTGATGGGTATCATCTGGGTTACTCTTACTCAATATAGTTATTATAGGTTATATAAATTTACAAAAAAGTACCATTAAGCTATTACCATACCTTTTTTTTTTGGTCAATTTGATGTTCCATACTCTTACTTCTAAACTCAAAACCCTAGCATAGCTATACATCCGTTAAATTGTCAATTTGTTATTTCCGTTAACATAAGGAAGCGGATCATCACGTGGTACCCACGTATATCGCATGATGTACCATGTGATGTAGATAAAAATTTCACAAAACCAACCAACATTTCTTTTGGAAATAAAACTAAAAAAACTGTTATTGACAGCGTTCATGTAAACGAGTCCAGGGGTCAAACCCAACGTTTTGTGTAGCGTTTATGTAAGTATGGGAAGATAAATGAAGTGGGTGTGCTCGCTTTGTGTACAGTATAAAACAACTGACATTTCTCTCCTCATTTACCTGTAAACTTTGTTCAAACGCACCAAGATGCCTTGCACTTTGACCCAAGTTTTACTTCTCGTCGCCTGCATTGCCGGGCTCAACGCGGCCGTCGTTCCACTCGTCCGCTCCAGCCGAGGCGCATGCCCAACATTTACCACTAAACCGGATTTCGACTACAGACAGGTATAAATTAATATTGTATATATTAATAAAGTAATGAAAACTGACGTTGTAATTCTCGTTTCAGTATGCCGGAGTCTGGTTTGAGATTGAAAAGATCCCCGTTGTTTTCGAGGAAGGTACTAAATAATAAATTGCCTTTATCCCCTTTAACGCAATATCAATTCGGTTTTATGACACCTTTCTAACATTTATATAGGAATGACCTGTATCCGCGCTATTTACGATGAAATTGGTATGTCACATCGTTTTTTTTTTCACAGAACAGCATTTAATTTTGTATTATTTGGACGAATTGTAGCACTCAACACGGTCAGCGTTGTGAACACAGCTATTTTGGCTGATGGTAATAACACCGCCATTTACGGTTCGGCCTATCAGCCATACCCAGACACTCAACCAGGATATCTTATTGTTTCTTTCCCTGGCCGTGAGTTTACCATATTTCGAAAGAAACTATCGAAAAATTGAAAAGTAATTTTCCAAACTGGAATGAAAACAGGTCCTGACGGAAACTACTTTGTCCTTGACACCGATTACGTCACGTACACTGCTGTCTATGATTGCGAAACTCTTGGTGCCTTCAAATTTGAATATGCTTGGTTGATGGCTCGCGAAAATACTATGACTCCTGAACAACTGGCTACCGCTAGAGGCGCTTTTACTTCTCAAGGCATTGATGTTAGCACCTTCGAACCCACCTACCAAGGCTCGTCCTGTGTTTACGAACCTTAAGAGATTTCTTTAAATTAATATATTATCCTATGCCTATCCGATCCTATCACGCTGATCGTCAATAAATTAATTATAACTTATATCAACAGATTTATTTTTATTGATCACGACTTTCTGAAATCATACTGTAAATATAGAGTGGGATCATTTTGAAACAAGAGTCCAGTCTAAGTTAACATACAAGCTTGGTTAGGACATTTTTTTCTATATAGCTGGATAGTTAATTTATTCAACAAACTGTAAATAAATCTCCCTTTCGAGAATAGGATTAATACGACAGGAATACACAGCTAGTACGTCAACTTGATGTTTATAAGCTGTATTACACTGGATCTTTTTGCACAATGAACTGTAAACTCAATTCATTCCCTGGAACTCACTGAAATCAGGATTTGCGGTGCGCGCAAAGTATTGATCTCGGCATCAAAACGCGGATTGAGCTGGAGGTTTCCAGTCGTCGGCCAGTTTTTATTGCGGCATAAGCTTAGTTGTTGGCCAAAAATCTTTAATTTAAATATGTTTACGTATTAATGAAAAATAGTTGAACCAAATCGAAATGTACTGTCTCTGCGTTTAGCTTGAAATCAGTTACCCGATTTTTCCTATTATATCAAATTTTCCATGACAGAGCCATCTAGGGGCCTTTTTTAGCACTAGTACTCGGATCCGGCGAAATTTTCGTCTGTCGTCCGTCGTTGGCAGAGTGGCAGGGAGAGTTTCTTGAATTGCAGATTTTTATCAATTAGATAGGTTTTTCTCAAGGGAATGTGGAAGGCACCTGTCAGAATCTATTCCCGATCGAAACTCTCGTTACAAAATGGAAGACAACTCTTCCGGCGAGAGGTCAATACCGGGAAATCAAAGTCGAAGTATGGCCGATAAACTAGTGTATGAATCATGTTTTTAGAACAATTTGTCATTATTTGTTGTTACTTTACTAGATCTGGCGCTAGTATTTTGACTATCGGAGGAGCTGCTATCTTAGCGACTGTAGGAGGTTCTGTTGTGCTGGCAAAAACAAGTGATGGATTTAGAAAATTTGCAGAACAAAACATCCCTGGCACCTCTTTTTTGTTCAGTCTTCTTCTTGGACCCTCACTTTCCCAGTTGCCCAAGTTGGAGCCTCCATCAAAGTATAATGCCCCTTTTATTGAAAAATATATTGGTGCTAACTAGTTATTTTAAAGGGCATTGGAAGATAGCTTTATGAAGAAAAAGCTGGAACAAGAAGCCACTAAAAAAAAAGATGGTAATATATCTACAGAGTCTTATAAATTTTTGCTGCAGGTTTATTAATGACTTTCTGTTAGACATTCTGATTATAAGCTCCAGTGGTGATCCTAATTTGGAGCCCCCTAAATTCTCTACTGAACCAACACCTTTGGATATTGTTGAGGCTGCTAAGGTTGTTGAAGAAGTTACTGGAGGTGACATAACTGAACAAGCAAATGTTGCAGAAGAAACAGCTCCTATTCTGGACCCTCAAGTATTATTTGTTATTTTCTCATGTTTCTGTGTCTTAATCTACTATTATGATGTAGACCACAGAAGAGGCAACCAAAGAATTAACAAGTGGTTCTGTCCCTGAGAGTGCAACTCAAGAAGAAGTGAGTAGTAGCTTAAGCCAAGGTCATTTTTCTCATCAATATCAAATATCTATTTCTGAACTAGATTCTTGAAACACCTTCACTCAATTTGTCTGAAATCAGTCCTGCCGAGTTTGAGACACTGCTCACGGAGCTTCATACCAAGGCTGCCGAAGCTGTTAATCAAGCCGTAACGGCCCAAGATACCGCTGCGGCCGCCATTAAGAGTAAATTCTTAAATAAAAAATAATTTTACCTTTTCATCTATTTTTTATGCATTATTTCTTGAATTCCATAGAACACGTTGAAATGGTCTTTTCTTCATTGGAAAAGATTTACGAGCCTGGTCAAACTCCGGAGAATGTTTGGGAACCCGTTTTTATTGCAACCCAGGACAAAATTGAAGCTGTGCAAATTGCCGAATCCCGAGCTCACGAAGCAAGAATGGCTGTAGCCCAACTAAAAGAAGCTGTAGCGCACGGTCTTAAGAACGATCAGAGTAAACAAACACCTGATCTTATTACAATTGATGAAAGTGTTGCGCGTGCTCTCTATAGGTAATTGTACAATATGGTCTAAAACTTTTAAGAATATATTTAATTTAAGAAATTATTTAGCTTGGAAACTGCCAAGGCGCGTGTTGAAGCTGCTCAGTCCGAAGCTAAAGTAATGGATGAATACCGGGAGCTGGTAGATACTGCTCGTCACAATTTACAGGTTGTTGTGTACCTATTTTATTTTTCTTAATGAATTTTCATTATTTCCTTTTTGGTTGTTACAAGATGGAGCTATCTTCCATTCGTCCAGAGCTTGCCCCTACCTTCAAAACCGAAGACACCAAGTTGGGCGAAGAGGAACTTAATATTTTGATGGCTCACGCGTATTGGAAGATCATAACACTACAAAAAGAACTCGCGAAGCAACAAGTATAACAAATTCCTTGATAGATCTTTAAGAAATTTAATATTTACTTTTCTTTTAAATCAATAGTCTCGGGAACAGCACCGCTTGAAAGGAGCTTTAGACATGCAACGAAAAGAAGACAATTCTATCCTCGAATCTCGCCTTCGAGTTGAATTGGAACGGCAGTACTACGAACTGAAAGCCAAATATAGCCACGATGTAAGTTGTGTGCATCAATACTTAGATTGAGTAATGCTGTTTTTCAAGTCCAGCATTTTTTTTTTTCCAATTGCTTACAGATTTCGTTCCATGAAAAAGTCTTGTCGGACCAGTTTACACAACAGCTGAAACGACAAGCTGCGGCTTACACCGATCATCTTAACGACAGCCTTAAAATGCAACAACAAGAGCTCCAGCGAACGTTTGACGCTGAACGCGAATTAGAAATGGCGAAGCTGTTGGCAACTTACCACCAAGATTTAGCTAAGCTTCACGGGATGGCTAAGGGAATTCAAGATGCAGTTCATAGCCGTGCAGAAAAAGACAAAATTTCGCGTAACGTTCGGGAACTTTGGATTGCAGCCCAGTCATTGATTGAGTCTCTTCGTAGCAACGCTGCGGTCCATTTACCGTGGGATGAACAACGCCGTCCACTCGATCTAAGAGGTTTGAGCCAAGCTAATGATGAATTTGCTCGCGCAGTCGTCGAATCAATCCCTTCCTCCGCTGTTGGACAAGGAGTCCTCCCCCAGGGGGCTCTTAAGGTAAACCAATAATTATTTTCCGCTGTAACTCCTAAGAGATAGTTTATGAATGTTTTTCTATTTTTTTTTTAGGAACGTTTCCTGAATGTTGAAAGAGTTTGCCGACGTGTAGCTCTCATTGACGAAAATGGTGGTTCGGTCCTTCGTTACGCGCTGTCATACTTACAGGTTAAATTTTTCCGTGTTAGCTTATGCAATTCTTTCGGTTACATTGAAATCTTTTAGAGTATGATGGTGGTTAAAGTTGATGCACGCCCGCCGCCAAAAGACCAAGAAGAAATTGACTTGTCCCAGTTGAATACGTTTGACATTTTAGCAAGAACAAGGTATCGTCCGGTTATTAAAGATAAAGTATGAAAAATGGGTTTGGTACTGACTTTGGATGGTTTTTAGATACCATCTGGAAAAGGATGACCTGGAGCAGGCCCTCCGATATATGAATTTATTGAAAGGTGAACCCCAGAATGTTGCCACCGACTGGCTGAAGGATTTGCGCCTTCACTTGGAAGCTGTTCAAGCAGCGCAAGCCATCCTGTCTTATGCAGCTGTTCAAGCTATAGAATCAATGTAAAACAGGACCCCAGCGAGGAATGAATATATCAAAGAAGGGAAGTTGATAGACGGCTGTAGCATTGTCAGCCAATAAGTAATGCAGGCTCATATAACCTTGTATGAACTGTGGATCTTTATTAGCCAATAACTGTACAGAAGGTTGAAGTTGTGTTCAGTTTGAAATACAACATAAGTACCAAATTTTTTGCGACCTTCGCCCTCTAGTTTTGCCAAAGAAGCCTAACAAAATCTTCTATCCAACACAATCTAAACAAATTCACTTAGTGTTTCTAATTTCTTATCGTTTAGTTCACTAATAACATCAACAAATTTAATTCAATTTAAATTATATGTATATTTCTTCCAAATAACATAAATATTAGGTAACAAATAAATCCCATCGGTAGATTTAACTTCCAATCTTTCCTCAAAATAAAAATGTTAAGGAAGTAAAGTTAAGTTGAATTTTAATTAATTCTCAAAGAAGTTGTTATGGCTCTTTACTGAAACAGACGAAGCCATTTTGCGTTCCAGTTTCAACGCAAGAAACAAACCGTTAGCATCTAAGAAAAACAAGTTCTACTCCTTTTTTACATGAAATCGGATGTTTTGCGTCTCCTTGCCACTCTGGCAAGGATCCACCCGTGGCGCAACGCCGTTTTCGTCCGTCGTGAGTGCCCCATTGTGTTGGGAAATTCTTGACTTCATTGGTATCCCCCAATTCTACAGAACGTTATAATAAAACTAGTGGACCTCGAATTCGAACGAATTTTGTATTCTTTAATAAACAATCACCACTTTATCATTTTTTGCACTAAACATCCATCAGTTTCTCTAAAAAGTAATAAATTCACATGATTATTACGAGGTTGTGTGACAACCGGTTTCTTCTCGATACTCGCATTAATGGCAAATAAAGGAACTCAAGAAATTTTATTTTAAACTGTGTATTTAATCATACAAATTACAACTTATACAAATTACAAACATTCACGGTTGAGCGCCATTGGGGTCTTCCCCCCAATGGCCATGCCCGTGCTCCTTTCTTGGCCCGTAGGCCGAGGCGGAAGTTAGTTCCTCGTACATGCCGAAACATTTTTGCCAAAAACACAAATACGAACAAATAATTTAGGGTATAATAATAATTTAGATTTAGCTGTAAGCCAGCCGATTAAGGCAAGCATACAGCAGTGGGCAAACTAATCCAAAGCAACTATACTCTGGCCAGTTAAGGCAACCATATAGCTGCTAAACAATAAAATAGCAAAGTCAAAAGCGCTACACAACAGGAATACGAAAACATTAGCCGAAAAATATTAACTTATGTACAAATAATTTTGAATTTTGCCAATATGCCGGCCGGTCAAAGCAAGCATAGAAGCTAAGCAAAATAATCCATGACCGTCCAAAAAAGCTTTACGCCAGCCGATTAAGGCAACCGTACAGATGGACAGGCCGTTTTTTTTTCAAGAGACCTAGCTTAAAGGAGACAAATTTATAAGGGCTTTCGCCCGACGCAGTCCGAAAGAGGGAAGCTGTTTTTCTTGTTTGTTGACGCGATATTTGTGGAATGTTTTCCCTTGCAAGCTAACTTTTTTTAAAATGAAGGCGCCAAATGTTTGACAGTTACGGATGAAAATGTTGTACTTTTTGGGCAAAACTTTCTGTTTGATTAAATTGATGACATCACCCACAGTGCCTTTCCCATCTACCCATTTGGTTTCCTGCATGAACTCGTCCCGCTTTTGACCTTCCATTGACAATATAACGTCGTCGATGTTTTTGGACATTTGCATGAAAATTCCTTCCGGATAGCGCTCGACAGAGTAGTAGTTATTATTTGTCTGGAATACGACAAAAGCGTGGGCGGTTCGATCTTTCGCATTGCCGTCGCGAAAGACGGCGATCTTAGTAACTTTGTCTTTTAGGGTGGGAAAGATTGTAAGTGATGCGGAAAATCCGGAATAAAACCCCCCACCGTTTCGATAAAATGTGTATGAGATGTTTTGATTGTCTAACTCGCCAAAAAGTCCGTCATGTTTTATAATTCTATCTCTAACAAATTCCATTTTCTAAAAATCCCCGAAAAAAATCTCTACAGCAAAGAAAAAAAGTTAACTCACAAAAGTAACTCACAAATTGAAAAAGGAACAGGTGTGAACAGGTTGATTCCGGAGAAATCAAAAACCGAAGATCAAACACAGAATCACTGAACTTTCCGAACGTCGTAAAAAGGATTGGTTGAAATAATTCCGTTATAGCAGGATATCGAGCTGTAATGGCTGTATGAAATCGTTTGCTGTAACAGGAGTTATCCTTCGTTCTAGAGTGTTGCTCTATAAGGATTCGGGAGCCAAATAAGATCAACTAGCGTGCCTTGTCCACCCCCATTTTCTGCCATTTATAATTTAAATCCTTGTTTTTTTCGCTGCAAGTTTACTTTATTTGATAAACTTATACTTTTTCGACGTAATTCAATCATTATTGTTGAAATTCTGCGAGCTTTATTTATAAACTCCATGAAAAACCCGGGTCGTACGGATTCGCAGTGATCAATGCGGTGAAGCCTATGTGACGAGTTTACAAGACTGCAGACCAAATTGTACGCACCCAAACATCTAGCCAGTTTGGCGACTAGTCAATCTCCTCGTCGTTTGTGTTGTTTCATCATTTTCTCTTAGATTGGATACATCTTGTAGTGGTACGTTATATTACATTTCACACCTTCTTGTCGATTTTGAGTTCAATTTTTGGTTACTTGATCGTAAAATTCTGATCTTGGCGACCAAGTCTGATCGCTCGTAAGGCTATTTTGTCGTTTTAAAATCCCGAATTCCGCTTAATTTTTGTGAAGTTTGATGTTGTTTTCTATTAGTAAGAGGGTTTCGTGTTTCTACTAAATATTGAGGTATATAGAGTCGTTTTAAAGAAACCTATTTGACGTCGGTAACGGTACACGTAACACGTAAGGGAACTCGTTAGATTATCTATATTAATCCATTACATCATTTAATTTAGAGCAGTTATTTTATGTTTTCAGCATTCCGTAGCAAATTTTCTCTAATTTTGTGCATTTTCGTGATAATTGGCTGCTTTATTTGGCCGATGAACGAGATTTCCTCTTGGCCTTTCGAATTTTTCCAGTTTCCCAACCCTCTCACTTTTTGACGATTATTTGCTTAATTTCGATTACGATTTTCAGTTTCACTATTTCTCGGCTCGATCGCGCTACATTTGACAGTTGTGGAACAACATATTTCTCTCTTACGGTCGATTCTGTCTGGTTTACTGCTGTGATTTTTGATGCTCTGTTTTGCCATCTTTTCTCAAGCAAGTCACGTCCGTTAATGTCGTAATTCCAAGTACAATCTCTAAGTCACTAATTTGCCTATCTGAATTTTAAGTTAATTGCTTAATCTTGATTGTTCTAAATGTATAATTTTGTCGGGAAAGTATCGAACACGGTGGCCGTCGGTGGCCGTAGCCCGACGGCTCTAGTTTGAGCGTCTTTAGTGCAGTTGCATACATTTAAAAATGATTTACGTTCAGTCACCTTTTTTGAATGAAAGCTATCAATTGATTCATTTTGATTTTGAGGTCTAATTGTGTTAAAACTGTCTGAATTAAGCTACAATCTAAGCGATGAAGTCTGATCGCCTCTACGGCGTCTTGTCGCTTAAATATCTCGAATTCCCTATAACTTTGTTGTAAAAGAAGCGTTGTGTTATTGTTTTTCATTAAGTAAGATTGTTTATAGTATTTTCTACTTAATATAGAGCGATTAAGATTCGTTTAAGTAAACTCATTTGGCGTTGCCAATGTTCAGGGCATTTGTTAGGTTATCTACATTCATCGATTACATCGTCTGATTTAGAGTAATTATTCTATGTTATTCGCATTTTCTAGCTCTTTTTCTCTAATTATGGTTGTTTTGATGATAATTGGCTGATTTGTTTGGCCGACGAACAAAATTTCCTCTTTGGCCTTTTGGGTTTTCCGAACTTCCAAGCCCTCTCATTTTCTAACGATTATTGGCTTAAACTCTCAATTCTTTTCGGATATTGGTATCTCTTTTTCTGATCTTCTTTGAAACATCAATTTAATAAGCGGATTAATTTTTCTGTGAGGACCCTGCATCAACTTTTAATAGCATTTAAAATTGTACCAATTGGGCTCTGATTCGCAACATTTGATGGTTATGAAGTTACGAAAATTTCTGTTATTCGGTCGATTTTGTCTACTTTATTCATTGTTGTGGTTTTTGATTGCATGCTTGACCGTCTTCGCTCAACTAGTCACATAGCCAATGTCGTGATTCGATGCATTATGACCACTTTCACTAGTTCGACTAGCTTTATTTGCTGTATACCTTTCCCTCATATTTTTAGCTCTAAACTGCTCTAAATGTACAATTTGGCGAGACAGATCTCTGTCACACTGGCCAAGAGTCATTCAATCACGCTGATCGATGTGGCAGAGTCACGAGCTGAATCGCGAGCCGATTCCCGTCCACCAGCCAAGGGCCTCTCCACTCAAAGAAGCCTGGACTCGGCCAGCAGGTAGCTAACGAATGAGACAAACAGACAAGCGTAGTCGCCTTCTCCATCAACCCACATTTTGTATTTGATTTTGATTTGCTAGACCTGGAGGTGAGAGTAACACTAGTCGGACGCGGAAAACCGCGTTTCGTACTTCCCAGTGGTACCCATCGAAAGCCAGATCGCTCACCCACGACTCGTTCACTTAGACTTTGAGTAGGCTTTGCCATTTGATTGTCTTTTAATCTAACTACAGGTTTTTACGAACTAAATTTTTCGAATTTTATTTGCATGTGCAGCTGAACCTGGCCGGATCGAATCGGATCGAATCAATCAGCATGGAGCCTAGCTCCGTGGTGCGGTGGTCCGGCGCATCGACGATCGTGTCAACTTCACGGCCAACGTTAACCGGTTCATCAACTACAGTTCCTGGTCCTAGATCGCCAAGTGGAGGCAGTAGCCGATGTTGGGGGGAGGGGGGGAGTAGAATCAGTGATGCAAGCTCCGTTGACTCGGCTCGAGTCCTCTGAAGAAACGTAGTTCCCTAGTGTCGGTTGATAGGTGCTTTCGCGGTGACAACGGATCGCCTTCCGCTAGTCTTGCCGCCATTAAGAGCACGCAGCCAACAGCTTTGATATAGATAATTTGGCCAGCTTTAGGCTATTCACCTCCCGCAAGAAAACAACAAAAATAAGACTTGAACTTGTCTTCTATTTTTTTTTAATGTTTTATTTTTTCAAAATTTTGCCATTGTGTCCCGATACATTTAAACCGTGTTCATTGTTTCACCACGAATATTCCATTGTGTTGGCATTTGGCAAAGTGTAACTTCTTTGACAACGTCTATATCAACGGAATGTAATAATAAAACTAGTAAACTAGTGGACCTTGAATTGGAAAATATTTTGTATTTTACCAAGAACATCGAACTCCTCAAACAGGTAAAAAATTCACATAATTATTACACGGTTGTGTGACAACCAGTTTTCTTATCGATGCTCGCATTAGCAAAAAAAAAAAAGGAATTTGAGAAATTAAATCCTAAACTGCAAGTGTATTTAATCATACAAATTACAACGTATCAATACAAACATTCACGGTTGAGCGCCATTGGGGTCTTCCCCCCAATGGCCATGCCCGTGCTCCTTTCTTGGCCCGTAGGCCGAGGCGGAAGTTAGTTCCTCGTACATGCCGAAACATTTTTGCCAAAAACACAAATACGAACAAATAATTTAGGGTATAATAATAATTTAGATTTAGCTGTAAGCCAGCCGATTAAGGCAAGCATACAGCAGCAGGCAAACTAATCCAAAGCAACTATACTCTGGCCAGTTAAGGCAACTATATAGATGCTGGGCATTCACTAAACTAACAGACTATTCTACCAAAATTCTAACCGAAAAATAGCATTACTTATTTACAAAATAATTTTGAATTTTGCTAATATTGCCGACCGGTCAAAGTAAGCAAAATAGCTGGGCAAAATAATCCAAAACAGCAGCTATACTCTGGCCATTTAAGGCAACCATATAGCTGGTGGGCAGTCAGAAGCGCTACACAACAGGAATACGAAAACATGGACCAAAAAATATCAACTTCTGTACAAATAAAGCCCATTGATTTTGGAATTTTGCTAATATGCCGGCCGGTCAAAGCAAGCATAGAAGCTAAGCAAAATAATCCATGACCGTCCAAAAAAGCTGTACGCCAGCCGATTAAGGCCACCCGTACACCTGGTAGACGTCTCCCAGCAGAGATGTAAGTTGTACCAACTTTGACTGACAGTCTAGTTATAATTAAATGGAAATGTCGCACTATAACTTTGCTAGGGGCCTAGCTAGGACTCCGCTTCTTCTTTTGCTTGCGGGAATGCACTGGACCCATTTAAAAGCCAACCGATATGCGGAAGTTTACTTACTTATGGGTTGCACGAGTTGGTATGGGACGACGATGCACGCTCTCGTTTGATGGTAGCCATGGTTGAGCCTGCATTCCACGAGTCCTCGGACTCATTATGTCTATGGACTACTTGGAGCTCTCGGATTGCTAATGAACGGCAAACTGCCAACCTCCCACTTATTCACTGCTCGAAAATAGACGAAGTGGCAAGTTCAAAATGAAATTCAGTCATTTAGCTTTTTTTTATATATTTAGTCCAAATCAGGGTTACAGAAAAAAATCGGCAAAATAAAAACATGACGCATCAACTTCTTCAGCTTCCGTTTCCGAGATGGATCTTTGTTTAAATGAGGTCAGCAACTGTAATAATTAAATCAGTTTTATAAAAACCGTTTCAAAGTTTCTTTTAGTGTTATAGAGCATACCGTTCATCGGCATTTCGTCTACTTGTGTGGCGTAGTACTGTTCGATATCGCGAAGAATACGAATATCGTCATTCTTGACAAAATTGATGGCTACACCTTTTCGTCCGAACCGACCAGAACGACCGATACGATGAATATACAACTCACGATTATTCGGAAGATCGTAGTTGATGACCAAAGAAACCTGTTGGACATCAATACCACGAGCCCAAACGTCAGTTGTGATAAGAACACGACTGAATATAACAAAGAACAAAAGATTAACCGAATGCAAATTTGCATGATAAAATCTTGAATACCTCTGTCCGTTACGGAATTCTTTCATAATTGTATCGCGCTCCTTCTGCGGCATGTCTCCGTGCATTGACGAAACTGTAAAGTTAGCTTCGCGCATTTTTTCGGTTAACCAGTCAACCTGATAAATAGCATATTAGTTAAGGTAATGTAAGTTAGTAGCTTCGTTTAAAATAAGTGAATGAAACCCACTTTGCGTTTAGTGTTGCAAAAGATAACTGCCTGCGTAATGGTGAGGGTGTCGTACAAATCACAAAGGGTGTCAAACTTCCATTCTTCTCGTTCAACAGCAACGAAAAATTGTTTAATTCCTTCAAGAGTCAATTCATCACTAAAAAAAAACAAGATTAGTTGCAATTACGAAAAAATGTGCACCTAAAAGAAATTACCGTTTGACTAAAATGCGAATGGGATCCGTCATGAATTTGCTTGTCATCTCCAAAATTTCATGTGGCAAAGTGGCGGAAAGAAGGACAACCTAAATAATACAAACATTAAGCTGATACCTTTAAAATTGTGTTGAACGATAACATACTTGTGTTGCTGGAGGAAGGTAACGGTATACGTCATAAATTTGCTCTTTGAATCCTTTATTCAGCATTTCATCAGCTTCATCCAGAACTAACATTTTAATGGATCGCGTTCTTAGAGTCCGACGACGAATCATGTCTATACATGATGAAAAGGGAAACCTTGAGATCTTTGTATCACCACATGAAAAAGTAAAGGACTAACCAAATACACGACCAGGAGTGCCAGAAACAATGTGCTGACCATAGTCTAATTTGCGAACATCTTCTCCAACATTTGTACCACCAATGCAGGCATGGCATTGAACATTCATGTAGTCACCAAGGGCCAAAATAACCTTAACACAAAACCAATGAAATTGAAGAAAAGATGCTAATATCTGAAATATTAATCATACTTTTTGAATTTGAACAGCCAATTCTCTAGTAGGGCTTAGAACCAAAACTTGAGTTTCCCTTGTTTGAATATCAAGAGCTTGCAGGATGGAAATTGAAAAGGTAGCTGTTTTGCCGGTACCAGATTGGGCCTGAGCGATGACATCTCTGCCCTTTACGACTGGTGCAATTGCTCTTTGCTGAATTGCAGATGGTTTTTCAAAACCTAAATTAAGGACAGTCAAGTAAATTTCAGAAACATTTATCAAATAGGTTAAGGATGATTGGGATAATAGAGCAAGGTCTCTTAATAAAAGTGAAAGTCGTACGTACCATAGGCGTAAATCCCTCTCAGCAAGTCCTCGCGAAGACCCATGCTGTCAAATGTGGGAATAACATTAACATCTTCACTCGTTTCGAATTCAATATTAGTTAAGTCATCCGGTAACTGTTGAACAACACGACGGCCTTTCGACTCCATTTTTAAGGAAATCAGGGGCTAAGGTTTTGCACGATGGTCCGGTAAATTAATAATCTTGCTTCCGTTCGGCGAGAGCTATACGATGCTACAGACAGAACGAAACGAACAGACTCTCAACCTTAACGTCACAGTGTTGCATGATTGTCGTTTTAAATCCCAGCCCACGCAATCTGAAAATACAATCACACGTTCTTTAATTCAAATTAAGTTTAAGTGAAAATATTTAATTGGAGTTAAAATTATTATTAAAAAACAGTTAAAATAGTTATTAACTGTACAATTTTCATATTCGTTAACAAAAGTTCAAGTATTGAAAACTCTGTCAAAACAAGGATTAAAAGGCAGACGAACAATTGTCGACAGTCCCGGCACGGGATTATTTGGGGAAAAAATGTTTTCCTTCAGAAATTTAGTCCAATCAAGTATTCGATTTTCGAGTATTGCCAAGAACTATACTGATGTTCAGAGAATTGGGAATGTTTTCCCGGCTGTATTACATTTTTGTTCAACTTCAACTTCTCAGTCTCTCTTCCGAGGAGTTCAGCATTGTTCACCATCGATTAACACAAGCATTCTATCATCGGTTTCGTCCGTACTCCACAATTTAGCACTGAAGTGAATATTGCTTTATAAATTATGGCTCATTAACAACAACATTAATTTTATCTTTATTCATTTTTTTAAAATAAAGAGCTTCACCTTCTCTACAGTCTACCAGATCAGTCACCAAATGGTCATTAAACAAGGGAAAACGCAAATCAGTTAAAGCGGTTGTCAGTAGATTCTATCGTCTTGGCTGGTATGAAATACATTTGGATGTTTCTTTGTACTTTATTATTCTTAATATTATATTATATCATATATTTTAGGGGTGCATGGATAAGACCAATTGTTGGTCGAAATAAACATCACTGGAGAAAAACAGGCAAAAGAAAGTGCATGGCTCAGAAACATGTTTTTTGCAATGCTACTCAATCAACATTGCTTGATAAAATGGTTACTAAATATTGGAGAAAACGGCGATTTTATGTCGATGATATCTACGAGCCTTACCATCAGCGCGAAGAATATTATGCAAGTGCTGTCAAACCGCGATAAGTGAAAGTTCATTACTGACTAGTACAAATAAACTGAGATAAATTTAATTAGTTGAAATGTCTTAAGTCACTTGTTAGAGAACTACATACGCTTGTTTCGGAGACGTTCGTGTTTAGGTCAAAACAATACATATGTATTTCTGCTTAAAGCTGAGTTATACAACGCAAAAGTTAAAGTGATCGTGATTAAAAGTCATCCCACTTTCGCTTGGTACTGGCTTTCTGGGCTTGCGATACGGAAGATCCAGATTGAACGTTAGGAGTTGAGGTAATGAAAGGCTTAGACGTAGGGAAATGTTTGTGCTTGGGGCGCGAAGCTGGAGTCGACATCGAAAAAGGTCCGGCTTTAGATTTTGGTTGTAATGGAGTAGACGAAATAAGATCATCCTTGAAATCGTTTGCAAATGTCTCCTCAGATGTGAAGTACTGATTTACAGCATTATCTTCTGTTTCCCAATCACGCACAAAACCCAAGTCTCGCCATTCATCGGTCTGTGTGTAATTGAAGGGACTAGGTTGTTCCAAGTTGTCTGGCACAACAAATTTTGGGTCGTAGAATGGAGCTACGTATTCTTTCACCAAATTGGCGTCTTCACGAATTTTTTGTATATCTAAAAAAGAAGTAGAATTTAGTTTTAGATTGTAAAAACAATTTTATGTAACATTCGTACCGATGTCTCCTTTGAAAAGCTCAGTTGAATCGATTGGATTTGACATTGGCGACTCTTCCTCAATCTTCCTCACAGCATTCATCCACTCTGGTAACCAACTGACAAAGGTTTGAGACAGCTTTTGTTGGCTTGGTCCGATTCTTCCGTTGACGTTCAGCTGTTGAGAAAAAACGTCTCCGGCAATAGTGCACTGCCATAACTGAATAGTACCGTCATTTTCTTTGTCGCACGCTAATCCACTATGCATCTGCTTAAAGCGATTCTGAGTACACCATTCAATTCCTAAACCTTTCCGCTGAAAATGTTCTAAGGTATCAATGGCAGTCCATCGCTTTCTAGGTTCGATTTCAATAGAAGGGGCCAATACACTTGATCCTTCTAAACTGAGACGTTGACTGCCCCAACCGAGACCTATAATTCCAGAAGAAGAAGCAGTCCGGGAGTCGAGAAAAACCCAATCCTTATCAGCGCCGACTTGGGCAGACGCTATCCAGTTGGGAGGATCATCCATTAGGTGTGCCGTTTTTGATAGCGGGAGATTTTCCTTTCGAATGTCCCACACTAGAAGGCTTGTTTCGGTGCACATAAAGCTGATCTAAAGTCAAGAAATAGATGAAGATATTCGTAAGAACCCTGAATAGATGGTAAAAAGCGAAAACATTTTACTCACATAGTCCCGAGGGCTTGATGAAAAACTAATAATATTTTCATTTTGATTCATATTATAATAAGTAGAAAGATCCTGATTACTAAGAGAAAAAAGTGGTTTCAAAATTTTGTCACATCGTGTATCGAGGAAGACGACTTGTTTTCTGCAACTGAGAACAAGCGTCTTTGGGTGATCCATAAAAGCGCAACAATCGTACTCGTTGTCTAGCTTTTTTTTTAAATGGAAGAACCTACAAGAATCGGAAAATCTTAGGACTCATTTTACAAGGAGAATTCATGCTCTGTTTCTGCAACTTTGTTGACTTACCCGTCTTGCGAAAGCGTTATTTCATCGGATCGCAACTCACAGACTTCTCCCCAAATATAAGGATTAAGATCGACGCAACGTAGGGCTGAATTCAGATTGCAATTTTCGTGTATGTTGGTAATAATGGGCCTCGACCCATTATCAGTTTCGGTTTGTTCCACTTTCCACACCCGTGTACAGTTGAATTGACGCGTAGCAAAAATAGGTTCTTTATTTTAAAAGAAAAAGATTCCGATAAAGCTAATGTGAAAAATTAAAGCCAGTGTTTGAAAATGCTAACCAAATTCTTTCTTCAAGTTAAATCGTTGGCTTGGAACGGAAATTTGGTAAAATGTTCCACCATCAAGGGGCAGTTTCAAACTGGTGTCCATAGGAAGATTCTTCATGTCTTTCGCCGCCATTCGTGTTAAGCCTTAAAATAAGCAAACGTGTATAGACACATTATACTTCATGATTCAAACTAAATTTCTTTGTACATAACGTGGCGTCCCACTCCAAGGGATTGGAATCGACTGAGTGTATAAGGTACCGTTCGTCGTTGAGCTTAAGTGTCGCCAAATTTCCACCTACGAAAGATTCTTTCTGCAACTGTCGTTTGAAATATCATTGAATGCAACCATTAATAATTATTATAATAAACTATGAATAATGAATTTCATTAAAGTACATACTAAAATAACATATATGTTGCCTCAGGCAACTGTACCTTTTCACATCCATATCTATCCATGATAGTTTCTAGAGATTTCATTTTAGTAGGCAGTTCTTGCCCTTTCGAAAACTTATCCCATGTAGACTTGATTGAATTCAGCGTAAGGCCTGTTTCCTCACATATACAAAATATGTAGAATTTAACATAAGATTACTTATCTTTATTTCTTATACTTTTTACACCTTTGATGTTTGTAATTAATAAGTGACATTCATGTGCCAAAACAGCTTCAGCCAGTTTTCTTTTATGTTCAATGGGTTTGATATTCCTATTATCTGGATCTAAAAAAATTGGAACAAATTCTAGAATCTATATTTGTTTCCAAAAAAATGTTTTCTTCACCATTTCCACATTTTACAAAAGTTGGTGTTAGTAATGGAATAGGTAATGTGTGGTGTTCTGCCAAGTCCATAAGAAGTGATTGACAGTTGGCCCCATCTGGAGCTATGACTTCCAAAGAGCCGTTAGGATTAAAACCGATAAGCGGACACTCGAGGCGACTGTCGGGTGCGAACCGATCTTCATTCACTTTTCGACGATTAAAATGGTCATCTCTTTGGGAGAGTTTTGGTGTCCAAGGTACGTGGGGTACTTGACAATTCATACTAAATACCAGTAGTGCGTGTGCCTCGTCAGTGAGAAATAGAAAACCAATAACATTGAAGTTATTTGTAATTTGGTAAGCGTTAGAATATTATTTTCAAAGTCTAAAAGTGATCCACACACAAAATCGAACTTAACCATGTGTCTTGCTAAAAAAAATAACAAACGAAAAACGACAACGATGCCAAATTTCAAAACGTGCACGTGATCGATAATGCGAATCGGCCCGGCATTTAGCCTTCGGTTCTACACTTTTCAGTAATCGTGTTTCGAGACAGGCGCTACCTTATACATTCATATACAATTACTTTACTAAGGAAAGTGGCCATAAGTGCGATAATATTCAGTCGAAATTATTCAACACAGACGTCCTCCAAGTACGCATAAATAGACGACAAAGAGACAGAGCTGCTACAAGACCATGAAAGTCATCGGTGGACCATGAAACAAGACAGACCCGGCCAACACAGAGCACTAAATCAATAAACGGATCGTAGTCTAATGTTCTTTATTGTCGCGACGGTAAACTAAATATATGTAAGTAATGTACTGTACATCATTAATTGCTGGCATCTTCCTGCTTTCTAGTAAGAATGAGGCAGGAATAAGGTCGTGGTATACAGATGGATTCTAGTCTTCCTTAAATGCTGATTTTAAAAATTCCATTGGTCTGAAAATTCAAACCGGCACAATCTGTAGCTGCCTGAGTTTTTATTCCTGAATGGTGCTTCTCGAGAATAACCGATCATGTCGCCTTTGCGAGAAGCATTTTCTTTCGGGGATGTTTCTTACTGCCAAGGTATTCATGAGCGCCGATCCGAACAATCTTTGCCGGACATCCCAGTCTTTCTCCCTGGTCCTTCTTCAAGAAGACGAATTGAATCTATGTTAATCGTTAAGCTTTTGAGACGGGAGGTCCACTTTTTGAATGTGGATAGCCATGAATCTGGGTGACGGCTTGGTCGGGCTGCTGTTGACAGTTTTAATGCTCTTTTGTTCCTTCACACGCACATACCCCTCATCTTTCTGGACATTTTATTTCTGAAGAAAAATTTCCATATATAGTATGCGGGGGACATATCCTTCTACTAAGAAGACGTAGAAATGTAGAAACACGTTCAGTCAATTCTTGAATTCTATAGAGTTTTTAGACAAACGCAGTGGACGATACAAGTGAATAAGTTTCTAAGTAGTACGTTTTAGAATCAAGGCTAAGGGCTAAGAGTCGTATCGTTGTATTTTGATTTCCTGTTTCTCGCTTGTCTGCACACCCCAATGTCCAATCTCTGTCCGACTTGTTACGCACTGGTGACTGATGTGTGGACGATAACTCTTCGCTCACAATTTCTTGACATCCGCAACTGGTAATTGATTTTGGACAGCTGTCGTTATGTTGCCGAGGTCCCTGATGTCTCCTCCATCATCCATCCCCGAGACCTGTCCAGTTATAGAAAGAAGCCGGAAAAAGAAAAGAAGAGAGAACGACGAGGGAAGGAACCTAGAAGGACCAAAGAAGTCAACGAAACAACTACCTAAGAAGAAAAAATAGAAGAAGATGATGAAGGGGGCCGGCGGTAGACAAAGAACGCTGTTGCGTTCACGGTCTTGTTTTGTCTTTCCTGTAGTCAAAAGTCTTTTGATAAACGCACAGAACAATGCGCTAATTGGATTGTTGAGTGGTTCGAACGTAGAGCCAAGATGTCTGGTGCAAAAGGGCAAGTTAAGCGTGACTAGCGCAACGCAACTCCAACTCCTCCGAACGGCAAGGAGCAACTAGAATCCTAGGGATGATATGATACGTCGTACGATTCCCGGTGGATACCGGGATTAACGGGAAAAGAGTCGCCAGAGAATAAACACAAACGGACGTATAAATGTATATAAATACGTAGATATATGGTCGCGAGCTCTGAAATCCCCGACAGGAACTTGATTGGACGACCGACCATTTGACCCGGACCGGCTAGCTGAATAGATCGTCTAGCTCTCGCTCTCTCCCTCTGTCGCTACTACACTCTTTCACTCTGATTAGCGCCGTTACGTGTCAAGAACGTCGGGCCATTTCCCAACAAAACAGGGCATGACGACCTTTTTTTCCTCCCCGACTTCTTCGCCGGGCACCAACGTCATCGTTGTCGGCCTTCTAGACAAGTCTATTACAAACGCGGACTAGTTGACCTTTAGAATTATTAAGGACAAAAACTCCCCGAAGAATAACATGTATGGCATCTCTGTTGTTATTAGTGACATTAATTATTCAAATGAATTGTGTAACCAGGAAAAATGGAACTCGTTGACTTGGCTCGTTAATTAATAATCTACGACGACAAAGATTTACAACGAACTCTCCGCTTTTGCAGAGGATTCCGGCACTTTCGATAAATAAGGATTTCTCTCTGACTTTTGGCTGCTTGGCGTTGGACGTGCGCTGCGTCGGGAAGCCGGGACGCTCCAACAACCGCCCTTAAGGAAAGCCCTGCTGGCCAACTCCAGCACAAAGATTTGACTCAAAAGTAGTTGAACAGAAGCCAGAACAAATATCCCGAAGCTTACGTAAGGCAATTTGGGTGGCTATTGTGGCTGACGTTCTGTTGCCCATTTGCCCGTTTCGTGTTCATCGTCGGGTATTCAGCTCCTAAAGTAGATGATTTCCTCTTTCAGATTTGATGGAAATTCGTAAATAGAAGAGAAACATATTGAACAATTAGAAAATCCCGTTGGCAAACGAGTCAATTTAACGCAAGAATGGCTGCCCCCATTGGGAGACGTTGGGACGCCCACACACTTTTTTTTTCTCCCTCCATCGATAGAACCGCTTACCGTGCATCTTTGATCGTATTCTGCGATTCGTCCCACTGTGGTTGGTCTCTCTTTTTTTAACAACGGATGAAAATGATTAAAAACAACAACCGGCGTCGGCGTCGACTGTCTCTCGTCTCCCTTCAATATGCGAGCATCCAACAGCAACCAAAGATGACGCAGAGCCCAAAGCTAAACTCATCCGTAGGCGAACCTTTCCACCTATGCGTCAAGCTAAGAATCGACTGCCTTACCGTGCGTATAACTCTGCACCAAAACGGAATTACCGATAAAGGGATTAAAAAGAAGATCCCTCACTTTCTAATGGATTCAAATTATAGCTCATGATCCATTCAGGCAAACGCCGAACCCGCGCTTTAGGTTGGACTTTGAAAAGCGCCTTATCAGGGATTGCGACTACAAAACCTCATGTTTTGGATCCTTCCAGCTAACAACTAGACCAACAATCCCTTTACAATTTCGACCATGTCGTGTGCGCAGACAAAGGTTCTCTTTTCATGCATTGGTTTATTGATGTATTTCAAATCCATCTATGGATACCTATTGTACGAATATCGTACAACCTCATGCGAGAGTATGTGAACCTCATGCGAGGTTCAGTATCCGATGATACATCGAATCGCGTTCATGCTTTCCATCGAATTTTTCCCATAATTTACCAATTCATTTTGCCCTGAAGAATGTTAAAATTTAAAACTTTTTGTTGTGCGAAAGTGATGAATCTGTTTCAGAATTCCATAACCGCATACGACATTCCGTATACCGTACCAACAGATATCAGGGAAAGATAAACCATCTGCAGTAAAAGATAAACCGTGCACGTAGTATAATGTGGCGAAGAATGTATCAATTTTAAATAAAGAAAAGTCACATCTAATTGAAAGTAAAAAAATTTTACGCACCATTGTGTGCTGTGGTTTGCTCCACATTCGCGTGGTTTCTTCCATTATGTTGATCCATGGAGAATAAACAACTTCTACCTGCCCTAACATCCCACATTACAAGTCGGTTATTAAACAAGACGTAATTTGAAATTCTTGCATGGGAGACCATTTTACACTTAGAACTGACGACTTATGACTATCCTTAATTGCTGTGTTTTCGATCCACTTCGGAGATCGACCAAAAACACTTGGTTTTCTATAGCCTGCATGCGATATAGTTTATTGCGGTCATATTAATTTCGGGGACAGAATAGGTATATATCATTGCCATTTTAGATTATAGGGAACAAGCGCTGATGAATTGACTGTTATATTTCCGTTTTGTTTTGTTATACAAGATGCTTCAAATTTGATTAAGAGTCAGCGGTAGTTCAAATGTTAACGTTAATGAAATGAGCGTCTAGTGGCAATCAGCAACATTGTTGGGCCAGTCGCACACTATTGTCGAAAACAGCATAAATTAAATGCAATTCCCATAGTATTCGAGCCAGTGTTTATACGTACAATCAGTAGCCGAGTTAAACACTAAACCAGTTCCGCAGCAAAGTGTGACAACTTTTCCGTTTACACATTGGTAGTATTTAGTACAATCAGCAGGGTCGGCGAAATACTGACGATTGCTTGTGCACGTCACTTATACATTAAATCAGGGAGAATTTCAAGTCTTTACCGACAGTATAGTAGTACTACAATTAACATTCGACTTACTAGTAGGCTGTGTTGTTTGCGAGGTTGTTTGCGGAAAGCGTGTTGGTGTTGGAGTTGGAGTGGCAGTATCAAACGGTCGTCCTTCCAAAGTTGCAGTAATAGCGTTGGAAAATGGTCTGAAAATGGACAAAGATGACGAAAGTCTAAACTGTATAGAATAAAATATTCGAAATTTATAATTTTTATTACCGTAGACCCATATTGCAAACGCCATTGAAGTCATCCAAACTGAGCTCCCAGAACGTGATGCCGCCAAGGCCCTTGTTCATGGCGTATTGACCTTAGTTATTACCATATCTATGTCATCCCATCCGACCCATTGTTTCCCTTTATAACCATAAGGTCCCATTTTCCCGGTCGGATCAGTGACCACTGTCCACCCATTCTGTTGATTAGTGCAAATTTCATATAAGGACATGAAGCCATCTTGGCCGGTGTATGGCCCCATAACGCCAGGGCCGGTAGCAGGAGACAGAAGGGCCGTTTGTGTTTCGTCGGCCAATGTGAAAGATCGACCGTAGCTGGGCAAGCCGAAAATCAACTTTTCAGCAGGCATACCCTGACTTAACCAATAATCGACTGATTCAGATATAATAACTGCGTCCGCATTGCCTTCCTCAAAATCTTGCCTATAAAGAGGCGCGTGATGGTCAACCGTATTTTCCCATGCACCATGGATATCTTAGGGAAACAAAGTAAAATAAAAATTTTGAAATTATTGAAACATAAGTGATCCTTACCGTATGCCATAAAGTTCACAAAATCGACCACTTGAGCCAGAGCTGGGATATCATAGCTTACTTCCGCCCGTTGTTTACTGCACGACGGCGCCATACTTAAGAGTAAGTTGTAGGGCTTGAAGGCGTCACGGAGCATGGTGAGAAGTGTAATGAATCTCTGTTTGTCTTCGACATTTCCAGGATCCCCAGGATATTTCCAATCAAAATCCAAACCGTCAAAGTTGTACTAGGGCATTAATTTATTTTTTAGGCTTATAAATTGCATGTGTTACTGTGTGTTACCTGGCGAACAAATGCAACAGCTTTTGATACAAAATTTTGCATTCGAGCGGGGTCAGACACTAGTTCTGAGTACTTTGTGGAAAAAGCAGAGTCGTTCCAGCCCCCGAGAGCTATCAGTGTCTTAAGATTGGGGTTTCGTGATTTTAAACCCGTAAATCTCTGGTATCCACCCAAATCGATATCGATGTAAGAATCGTAAACTTTCATTTCGTACGTCAGTTCATCGATAACGGCAAAACCGTAAATGTAGTGAGTACATTCAAACGGATCAAGTTTTTCTACGAAGTACTGACCCATACCTGTAATTATTTTATTGCTATTTAGTCATACAGGTAGAAAAAACCAATAAGCCTACCAAATTTAAGAAGGAGAAAAAAAAACACGCTTACCTTGGCGATAGTAGGCCCAGTTGGCAAAATAACAAACCTTCTTGTAGTTTCCTTGAGCGTTAGTTTCTTTGGCGATGTTCGCCAAAGTAACTAACAAGCAAAACGCTAATACGGCAGCTATCTTCATGATAGGGTTGAGTTTTTTTTTTTTTAATCAGGCAACAAGGCGATGCAAAACCCAGCGTTTACCAGCAATTGCTGTAGTTTTTTAACAAACTGTAATGAATTTATACAGTTGTGTGCTAGTCCGTCCTTATCTTAGTGTTAGGACAGTGACCTAGTGTGATGACGTATCCAACATTCAAGGACACATCTGCAAGTGTTCAGCCACCATCAGCTCTCTACTATTCAATTCAATAGCTCCGACAGAAACCAGCCTGGCGGAATAACCTAGATAGATCTACCTGAAAGAGATCTAATCGACTCGGAACTGTATGGACACTTGTGGACACTATTGGAATAGGTAGGCCTATTGAACCTGATAGTAGCCCCGAGCAGACGACGGAAATACAGAGAATACAAAATTACAAAGAATACACAAGATACAAAAAATACAGAAGATTCAGACTATCGGATAACAATCGTACAAGAAAGTTTCTGGATAGTTTGCCGCACAGCACGCCCGGTACCGTGGGGTTTACTCGCAGTCGGGAACGAGTTCAAACTGAATTCGATCCTACTGCAGTAGCCACATTTCGCAATTTGATGATGTATATTCTACAGCAAGGCTTACTGCATTAACGGCACTAGCACTACGTATCTACACCAGCAACTGCAGCACTCTGTGGTCTACATTGTGGGCAGCAATATATCATCCATATATGGTGGAAGTGTATCCAGCTGCAGTATGTCGACACATAGACACGAAAATGGCCGACTGCTGTGTTCTACTCAGCTCGTTAAAGAATCGGATTTTGTTCCAGCGGTAGCAGAGGCATCGGGGTGTCACGATTGTACTGTACTGTAAAAAGGGGAGCATCCAGTGAACCAGGAATTCAATAAGATTGATGCGCCCCCCAAAAAAGAAAGCGATAAAATTGGAACGCGGAGCAGGTATGAACATCACCGGATTGCCATTCCATGCGAGAATGGTGACACGAACCATCGAAATGGTAGATTCAAGTGCTGGATAGGCGGTTGGTCGGAAAGGGAACGAGGAATCATCATCCCACGCCAGTCGCGGTCTTGGCTGTCAGACTGCCAAACAACGCGCTGAATGGATGAAGCGCTCAAACAAAATAAGTTAGACTACAGGCAGCATACACTGCATACAGCGCCGGGATTGACGAGCCAAGTGCAGGCGACTCGTTGACGGATGACCTAAGTGGCAAGTGCTGACGATTCGCTCGCAGTCTGAGAATGCGGATCATTCGCCTGCCTCTCTTTTGCGGGAATGGACCTCGAGGGGAACCGACAATCAAATGAATCATAGTCTGAGAAAGTCTATAGGAGACGATGGACGCGGGATTGGCGGCCGAGTGCCAGAACTGTCGACTTATTATTGAAAATGAAGGTTTATCGGGAGACATTTATTGGATACATTTATCCGGTTGATCCCCTTACGATTGGAGGGCTCTAATGTTAGATGAGTCGCTATACACGAGACACTGCTGCTGATTCCACTAATGAATCCGGGTCATTACATTGGGTGCGCTTGATTGTCAGCCTCTGGGCTCGTGAGATACGGCTGATGCTCTACCGCCTTACATCCCGATGTGTAAGTGTAGTGAAAGACACAATGAGGCAATCCGTGCCGTAGGTCGTCCTCGCCCGATTCGGTTATCCCCGCTGCTGATGGTGACGGCAGACCCTCCACCAAGAGTTTATGGGCACTAAGTTTTTTTGTTTTTTTACTCCAGCCTTATATTCTTTTAGTGTATACACATTTACCTATAACCTATTACCAACATACAGAGCATTTGAGCACGTTTTCGGCCGTAGCGTAGAGGCATTATGCGTCAAGATTCTCAGACTTCTTTTCCAGGCTCCTCTTTTGTGGCAACAGTAACTTGATTGGGGTCTGAGTCTGCAGACGTGACTCGGAAAGACTTTCAATGGAATAGCTAAAAGAGATTCCGACGATGCTATTTCTTCTCCCTACCCCGTTTCCACCCACCCACCAACCCCCTAGCTGTGTATCTTGTTCATTTTCTCTCTCTCTCTCTCTTCCACTTTCCTTTTCTCTCTCGCTGCCTCTGCTGCCAGTCTCATTGCTTTTCTTTTAAGCCCACCTCTTCTTCTTGTATATTTTCTCTCTCTCTCTCTCTCTCTCTTTCTCCTTAACTCCCGGAGGCCCGCAATTGCATCCGGAGACTGATTCAATTTCGCGTCCTTTGTATTAGACCATCACTAACCCCCCGTCCCCTGGCTACTTCTGCCTTGGGTGCTGCTGAATTGCTATGGCTGCTGCTACTTCTATACTTCTGCTGCTACTGCTATTCTATATACTATGTAGTAGCACTACGTAGTAGTAGTAGTAGCAGTAGTAGTAGTAGTACCTACTTTTTCCCGTTCCCTCTTTTCTCTTCTATTCTAGTTCCGGGGACTCTTGAATTGCCGAGGGATTCAGTTTGTTCATCGCTTAAATACACGCCACATCCGCACTGAAGACCTAACTGCCACAGAATGCCACACGCTGCAAGTTTCCAGTATGAGACGCTGCTGACCGAAGCATTATTATAGCCTGCCCGAGAGGAACATAGAAGAGAAGAATGGTAATTGTCTCCGTCTAAGCTATAGAGAGAGGGAGAGATACACGCACAACACAGATAGTACTAGCCCTCTAGCGCAATTCACGTGCTCCCTACTTAGAGTAGATGCAGTCATTTGTTATTGAAGGTAAGAATCGTAGTTAGGAGAAAAAAGCATTTAAGACTAGTTCGAGAGACAGTTATGTATGTTTTTTTGTTCGAAAAAAAGGGACGTCGCCATAATAGCGTGGTAGGCCTACTTGAAGTCTGATAGCGAAATTCGATTGAACCCTGATGGGGCCCGAGCGTATATATATATATATATCTAGTCGACGATCTACTCTGTTGGAAAGCCTAGGCTCTTTGCCTCGTCGATTCGGCCATCTCTTTTTCTCTCCGTCTGCTCACTCTTTTCTCTTTTCTCGCAATCGATACGGTGCATGGGCAACCAGAAGCAGGACGACGGGCCTTTTTCTTTTCTTTTTGGAACGGTTCCCATCTCCGTTCTGCCTCTTTTGCAGGCAGAGAACTGCTGCTGCCGCTACTACTACTACTTCTATACTACGTTACAACCTAGTCTGTTCCAGTAGAGCCGTGGAGCTTCGTCTATTCCAGCATCCAGAGGAGCAGGACTATAGTGGCGGTGGCCAGGCTATCCTTCTTGGTTTATTTATTGTATCAAAAGCTGGAGCCGCGTATAGAGAAGGAGAGAAGAGAATGGAGAGAGAAAACGACGATGATGATGATGATGTTCAACAGCCATGAAAGAAAGCCTCCTCCTCCTCTCTGGTCCTCTTTCATCGCCCTCCTCGTTCCTCCCCCATCGAATGGAGAGGCCAATCTATGGAAGACACATCCACGACGACGACAACGGCAGCACTGGCATCAACACATACAGACCCCTACGGATGGCGGGGGAAAAGATATGGCCTTCCGGTGCTGTCGGCAGTCGGCAGCGCGGAGGCTATACAACTTTTGGACACAATAAAAACAGATCCCGAGTGCACGTCGTTGATTTCAAGCGTCGATGGGGTGGGGTTGGGAAACGAACAACTTTTTTCTCTCTCCTTACCGCCACGCCACCCACCGCTTCCTTTTTTTTTCACCCGTCGTCCTGTCCCGCGTTCCTACCCAGTTCTCCCTCTATGTCAATGAAGAGAGAGAGAGAGAGAGAGCGGACGCGTTGGGGCATTCAATCCTCCCGTTTGGAGAAGGAGAAAAAAGAAAAAAGTCTTGCACACTATACGTACGAGGGCCAGCACATGCTGCACTGGCTTCCTATATTCGTCGACACATCAATATCTATAATGCTGGACGTATATATTCTGTCCGGCGCATAATCTAAAACTCCAGCATAAAAAGGCTCGAAAAAGGAAAATTTTTTTTTTCTTCAATTGATCTCTTTCTCGTTTCCGTCGATTTCTATACTTCTCGACTTCTCCTGCGTCCGCCTTGTCGTCTTTAGTCGGAACTTTGGTGCAGAAGAGAGTCGACATGGAAGTTATTGTTGACCTTTTTTGTCGGGGATTGCAAGGGATGCACTCGAAAAAAGCGGCCTCCGCATGCCACGTGAGATCAGAGCAAATGGACTCCAAAATGGGATCAAGGATCAAATTGCATGTATTCTTCTCGCTCCTTTCTCTCTACGGTCTGACTCACTCATTCTTCATCTACTTATTCGATTTCTTCCTCCTAATACTATTATTATTATTATTTACTTTGCTCTATACGCTTTGTTGGGTAAACGTCAAAAGCTTCTCGCCGGCATGCGATGTATTTATTACAAATCAAATATACTGTATATATATATAAATATTGGCCTAGAGAGACGGGTGAAGGAGAGAAGGAAAAGAGTTCCAGCAACCGACAGTGGTGATCGACGGGAAAAGATCAACGAGGCAATACGTCTTTTTGAAAGGCCTTCCGTTTTCTTTTTACTTGTTTGTTGTTTGTCTTTCCTTTTACGAAATATATGATGTAGTCTGGAAAAAAGTTAGAAATCGTGGCTTGTGATCGATTGATTGTGCAACTTTGCATTTGAGAAAGAAAAAATATTCTAGGAGCTTACACCAAACATTTTTGGGTCGATTTTTTTTATTTTTGTGTAAGGCCTGCGCAGGAGTGAAAGGAGAAGAAAACTTTTGGTGGAAGAACTTGTGGTGCTAGATGCGTGCGCATAAATTATTCGGTGTTGATTAGGTGGATTATTATTCTCGTTTTTTTAGTCTTATTTTCTGAATGTTTTTTTTTGTTTTGTTTCCTTTTATGTTGTGTGTTTGTACAATGGTGTGTAACATATATAATGACGCAGCGATCGACAAGGTATTCATATTGTTTTATAAAATCAACAGTACATGGCATTGATGATACAAAGAAGTCAACTCTTGCAATTTTGCATTTCAGTCCTCAGGCCATATTCGAATGTCGTTCCCAGTCATGAAAAAATAACTGCACGAGATAAGAACGGAAAGGACGAAAAACTCAATAGGGTCAAGATGGAGAAATAGAATAAGATCAGAGAAGATTAGAAATCGAAGAAAAAAAATAGCGGATAGATAGAGAAAGAAACCCGACCACAATGTCATTACAATGGTCAGACAATTCAACAAAACCGAGAACAAACGAATCGAGAGTGGGAGATCGAGGAGTCAAACCTCAACTGTATTCTGCACTTTTTTTTTTTAATTACGTGTGTTTTTTTGGGTTTCTTTTCATAATTTTAACTTTTCCCCTTTCTTCCCTAGAGTAACGAAGAGGGCAGTTGAGAGAACCTTAATGATATATTATATTTTTGTATGTTCAATACGGGATAATAGTCCACGAACGGTGAGAATGCGCCCGGCACCCCGGTCATGTATAGCAGGGTAAATGGATAATTTGACAAAAAAAAAACAACACTTTGATCTTCAGCACGCATTCTATCTAGCTAAGGTAAAAGTATCGAGGAACTACCACACTTGTCGGGGATGCTGATGAGACGACGCGTTCATCGCCGTCCACCTCAGCGTCTCGTGATGATTCTTTTGGTATTTTGTCAACGTGTACATTTCTTTCGTCTGCAACAACCGACTTTTGTTTTTATTTTTATCATTATTATATAACAAAAGAAATGAGGCCCTACATATCAAAAAGTGTGATGCTCGAAAACGAATCGACACGTGAAACGGCCTTGGCCGCGAGAAGATTCCCGTTTAGTTTACAGCACGGAGAATCCGTGGGCTTGGCGTTTCTCATTTGCCAAATTGAATTTTCGAATTGGAGAAAGGACGAAGTGAAATGGTAAGGGAGAAAAAGAGCGAGAGCTCTTCCACACTTTGGATCAATGTAAACATTGTTTCGTTCCCCCCTTCTCCCTTTTTTTCCCCAGGGGTTCAAACTTCAACGAGAGAGTTTTGGAAAAGAATCATTTCGTAATATCATAATTAATAATCATCATCATATTTATATATGTATATCTTATATGTATAGAAAGATTGGGGCAGAGTGGGCAGTCGGCGAGGAAGGTGATGAGAGAGAGATATAGAGAGATTGCGAGAGAAAGAGAGATAGATAGAGAGAGAGAAAATGAGAAACAAGAGTGGAGAGAGTTAGCTGAGTTTGGGCTTGGATGGCAGCGGCGGCGGCTGAGGCGGTTGCGCAGGTACGGGCAATGCACCGGCCGACGTGGACGCTGCTGCCGACGCCGAAGAAGTGGCCGAAGCCGTGTTCCAGGTACCGGGCGATGATCTCGAATGGGTGACTCCACCTCCGTTGCCACCAGGACCACCACCTCCGTCTGCACTGCCTCTACTTCCATAGGACGATTCGGGGTGCAGAAATTGTTGTCGTCGTTGTAACTCGTTGGTGTTGTTGCTCGTCGCTTCCGCGTTGGCTTGTTGCTGCTGGAAATTGGGCGGATTGTTGACCACGGGCAGATAGCGAGAAATGGCTTCCGGCAGGGCTTCGAGAGTCTCCTGGAGCAGGGTCAGCTTCTCTTCCAGCGTGCTCAGACGCTCTTCCATCACGTCCTGGCGCGTGTTCATCTCCGAGACGATTTCGTAAACCGTATTCTGAGTCTATACAGCGACATCGTTTGGAAAAAACAAACAAACAAAAATACAACAATTACAAAAGAAAAAGAAATCAACGTTAGATCTGGCTTTTCTAGTTGAATTTCACAGTTTTTTGTTTGTTTTTTTGTTTTCCGGTTTCCAATATTTTTCTTCAATTCAAGCGGCCCGACGCCCACTTGATCATCAAAGTCTGGATAGAAAGCGAAAGAGCAACCACTACATTTTCCATTCCAAATCTTGCCTTCCTTTTTCTTTCGTTCCTCGAATGAGCCGTTCTTCCGTTCTTCTCTCCTTATTTCCTTCTCTTCTTTTCCTTTCTCCTATTCCCTCTTTTCTTTTCCCTCTTTCTCTATCTTTCGTTGGTCCGCTTCCTTCGTCTCTTCGCTTTGCCTGTCTCTCTATTGGCCGACGTTAAAATGTCAATAGTTGAGTGGAATCAGAATGCGGGGGAAACCAGAGATCGGATCGGATTGTGTACGTCGGGAGAGGCGAGAGAGAAGGTTTCGCCTGAGCGGCTGCGACCCGGCCCAAAAGCCGCTGGGGGACAAAGAGCTGAATATTATCAGAGACACAGCCGTCGCATGACTCTATAACCAATATCACCAACAGCAAAGCTCGCAGATCGCAGTAGGGTTTCTTTTCTCCTTTCTCCTCGAACTCCGACCGAGAAAAGCAGGGGAGCAAATGTAATAATTATCATCAAAAAGAGAAAGGAGACAGAAGGAAGAGAGAGAAAGAAAAAAGGCGTGGAAAAACAAGGAAATAGTAGAAGAGCTAAGAAAGAAAACGGAGCGGCCTTGACGTCTTGGGGCGCCGCCGCCGCTGTAGGTCGCTGGGTTGGGCTGGCTGCTTTCCCCCTTTCTCCGTCTTCTATTTACTGTATTTATCTGCGTCAATCTACTCTGCGTCTATATGGGTATTGATTGACGTCAGCCCATCTCTGGCCATTCATCCATCAAATGCCGTGGCAATCCCCCTCGATTCCCTTCGCGTTCGGTCGCGTCTAGCTCACCATGTGCGGATGGTAAGACGGTGGAGAAACAGGGTCGACTGCCGAGATGGCGGGAGGAATTATAGGCTACGGGAAGAGAAGAAAACGGGCGGGAGCAGCGGCTGCGGCAGAGATGGCGCTGCCCAAATAATCCGGAGCGCGAGCTCATGAAGCGAGCGTAGCCTAGCGCAGTCATCGTCTTGCAACTTTCCCCCTTTTCCCTCGTCGTCTCGTCTCTTCCAATGACGGCCGTGCAGCAACAGCAGCCCACAACAGCATACAAAAAGGGATCGACGCTGCCGCTCGCTTATTCGTTCGCCTCTTCAACTTTCTATGGGATTCGCTAACAGTCTACTGGCCTCATCCGTCATGGAGAATGAGAGATAGAGAGAATCGCAAACCAACCAGCCAACTACATCAGTCTACAGACCACCCTTTCCTGTGAATAAGGCAAATAGTAGTCAAATCGAAAAAAAGAGACGACGAAAAAGAAGAAATCCCGGCGCCCCCAAAAAGAAGAAGAAAGCTTGGGAGTCATTTGCTATTCCGCATTCGGTCGGAAGTGATGCAACCTAATCTCGGTAGTATAGGCCTGCCTGCGTGTTGTTCCCATCAAGTGACACCCCAAACGGAACGGTAGGCGCTTGGCAATGCTGTCACGCCGATATAATAGTCAAGCTTGATCTCGTTGCAAATCGTTCCGCGAAGACTTTACGAATGTAAACGGTTCGCACGGAGCCCCGTCGCTTCTTGCGATACAGATCACGATTCATCCCAAAAGATGTCAGCCGACGGGCTGTTACACAATACGAAAAGAGCTCCCGGTCGTATAGCGAAGTGGAGGGGGAGGAGAAGGCTATGTAACAGCCAACAAGCCTCTAAGATAAGAGTTTCTTGTTGTTGTGCCATTGGTTCCGTCGTTGGACGGGCGACTGCTCCTGTCGCTAACCGCGTGCCACCAACCAACCAACCAACAAGAAGAAGTCGGAGAGACAAAGAGTCTAAGAGCTGTATACTCGTAATGTACCTTGGCCATATCCGTAATGGTATTTGCGTTGTCCATCAGCTTGCGCTGGTCCATTTTGACCTTTCGCAGCGAGTAGATGGCCAGTAAGAACTTGCGCTGGTGCGTACGCACTCGACCGGGCACGACGCGTTTCACCAGCTTCGTGTGCTTGTAGATGAGCCAAGTCTCCCGCAGGACGTTCGCCGCCGCGTTTTTGAGCTGCAAAACAAAAAAGGAGCGATTGATGTCATATATATTATTGATGATATAATTCACGTGAAAACACGAGGGAAAACGACTTGATCATTTGACATTTCTCAAAATATTTCTATTTGGCCATCGACCATCGTACCCTCTTGGTGAGTTGCGTGTCCATCATGAAGTTGTGGACGTGTTTCTCGGCGCGCGTCAGCTCCAATTTCCTCGAGACGACGGCCACGAGCAACGCCGTGCAGCCAGCACCCTTCAACATTGGATCAATCCTCAATCAACTCTTTTTTGGCTGGGTGGACAGAAGGGTGGTCGGGTAACGGACTCGGCGGTCCGCGACCCAAGAGCACGGAGTAGAAAGTACTCACCATGATGCCTGTAGTGACAGCGATACCTCTACCGCAGTACGTATTGGGCACAATATCCCCGTAGCCGACGCTCAGGAACGTGATGGCGATGAGCCACATGGTGTTGAGCAGATTGGCGTGCTCCTCGTCGTGGTACCTGCACATTCATTCATCGATCCAATTGTCCGTCCCGACCCGGATCCAATCAGCCAGAGGTTAGTGTTAGTTAGACTTGACTTGACATCCAGCCGCTCTACCGCCGGCAACCACCCTCTCTCTCTGTAGTACCATTGTAGCTTGGTACTCCCAGCGCGTTAGTTAGTAGTATTGTCGATGCCAATTCGACCGCGGACCATTACGTACCGTTCGCATTGTCGCAGGGTCCAGCTGGCGATGATCCACAACGAGACCATGAAGACGAGTAGGACGGTGCCCGGACATATGGTCATCAACGTTTTCAGGACGAATCGCGTGTTGAAGTTGATGCGGTTGAGGGCGCCGATCGACCTCGACGAGGCGTCCGTAAAGAGTTTACTATTGAACGAAATCGTCGGAAGAATCAGGGCATTAGTAGGCTATATAGGACTAGAGCTATTTGAGGCCGGCCGCCTACTGAATGGTCGATAATATGTGACTGAAATGTCATCTTAGCCATCGACGTCTGTGGAACTCGGATAAATGATGTATAGGAAGAACGACGGGCGCCGGTGTACGCTGGTGTGTCGTCGATCGTCTTACCTGTGAAGAAGCATGACTCGGCAGATGAGGTAGAGTCTTAGGAACATGGGCAGACTAAGGGCCACGTCGACGGGGACCCACTTCGACCCGATGACGCCGCCGTGGTTGGCCAGCTTCGTCGTCCACAAAAAGTAATGTTCACCGGGAATGGGATGGACGGCGCAGATGACCAGCTCGAAGCTGATCTGGCTCATCCTTTGCCACGTCATGGCGATCCGCCAATCGTCCGCGCAGTTGTCAATCAGGAATAACTGCGTTGGAGAGGAGAAAGAATGGGGCGAACAAAGAACGGCAACGCCGTCGTATTAAGGACGGCATGTCAAACTCTTGGCGAAGCCAGCAAATCACACAACAGCTTATTGTCGTAGGACGACGACGACGACGACGACGATGAAAGCCTTTTCTTAGAGAGAAATGGGCAGCCTACTCAACTGTCAGGCGCTTTTACACGAGTAAATAGTAAATATAAAACACGACGCCATTGTTCATAAGCGACGACGACGACACCAGAGGAGATCAAATCCGCCAAATCACCCAAGAGTTTCCAGTTTGTTTTTTTAAGAGAAAAAGTAAAAGAAATATTTAAAAAAAGAAGAAGGGAGATGAAGCAGAGGAAATGTTTCTCTAGCTGCAAATGGGAGAGCCGTGTATCGATGATTTACGGTTAGTATATCGGCGCAGTAGCCGTCGTCGGATAGTCAAGGGGTGGGCGGACAGCCAGAGTAGAGATAGGGGGGCCATTACCGGGGCAGTGCTGCTGGATAGTGCGCGGGCGCGCGGTGGGTATATATCGTCAGCTCAGCAAGGGGTAGCGCCATCGGGCCGGATAACGTTGTGCCATCAGACTCTACTGCACATACACATGGACGCGTCTTGGAACACAGTGTCTCTCTTTTCTCTTTCTGCCCGAAACTCTATGGATGTGCTGTGCCAGTATGTTGGGTCAGTATGTTGCCCAGTCTGCAGCTGAGAAATGAATATAGCGACAACGTCGACGACGATGCCTATTTGGCTGGCCGCGCACGTTCGCGCACTTAAAGCCCACTATTGGGGCTAACGACAATTTTCCCCGCGACTGGGCCCTCGACTATTTCGGATGTTTGCCGAGTCGTCGCTGCCGCCTGCTGCAGAATGGGCGCACAATGGGCGCGCACAACACCACATACAGTGGTGCGCCTCCGTCGACCTATTATATGAACCGCCCATATTCTTCCTACCCCGTTAATGGCTAGGACTGAGCTGTCGGCGCCCGAAAAAACTCATTTATCTCTTTCTCTCTCTCTCTCTCCAAGTTTCTTTTACTTCGTCACAGACTGCCGGGGACTTTTGGAGATTGCAAATTCCCCTTTCATCCCCTTTCGATCGCTCAGTGTCTTTTATTCCTTTCCTTTCTCTCTTTCCTCTCTAACTAGGGATGCTAAGACTAGACGTATTACAGTGTACCAAAAGTTCTCTCCATCAAGGCCCATCCTAGGCGGATAGATCTGTTACGCTCTGATATTTTTTCCCCCCTCCAACCGTCTCGCCTCTTTTTGGATGCAAACCGCCGCGAGGGATTGGCAAGCAAAAAACTTTCTAGTCTAGGTGAAAGGCCCATACAACGCACATTGGGCGTCGTATTTTCTTTCATCTCTCGGATTTAGCGATGGATGAAAAGTATATATATCGGAATAATGAAAGGTCAGTAGTAGCTAACTAATAGTAGTAGTCAGGAATGTATACAAATACAAACTAACAGCGGGGAACGATGGCGGGATAAAGTTAAGTTTTCTGCTCTTATTTGTGCGCGGGGTGGATGGGAAGTGTTGGCTCTCGCATCGATCTGATCGTTAGTTCGCCCTCTCTCTCTCTCTCTGTGTCTGTCTGTCTGATGATACTTGTGTGCGCGCTGGTTAGAGACTCGATGCGATTCAGCTCTAGTGAAATGGCTGCAGTATTCATCGCCAGTATACGGGGCTTTGGAGCGTCAGGGGACGGTAACAGCAGTACGGGGGGGTTAGAAGATGAGAGCGAGGTAGAAAAAGACTCGAAAGAGGTCGTTTTGACGCTGGCATGTGATGGTTCCTAGTCTCTCACTAGCCCTCTGATCCATTTGAATTAGGCGTCTTGGAGGGAGAGCAGTCAGAGAGGGAGACGGGGATATTGATTATATCGAGCCTTGGCATGTAGTGCACAGCTCGCAAGAGGAGAAAACCTCGGCAATCCGAATTCCGGCAATGCACGGGTTCAATGAGACGAGCGAATGCCGGGAGCGCACAAAGCAATAAATGAATAACTCGCGCTCTGTAATCAACGATCACATACCTGGACTTCTAAGGCGTGGTAGGCCACTATCAAACCCAAGAGAATCACCGTCGAGACTGATATCAACGTTTTCAAGGCGGTCGAATAAAATGATGCCTGGATAAAAAGAAGAAGAAAGAAGAAAAAAGAAAGAAGAAGAGACATTAGTACGTGGTGTCTACTGTCTACGGCGTTAAATAAACGCCAGCCACATAAAATGTGGGCTACGGCCGTAGTCAGATTGAGAGACGGGCTTTGATGATGAGACTTAACGGGTCGTCATTAGAACATGAGCCGAATGGAGGGGAAAAGCAACGAAACGAGGCGAACAGTTGAGAGAAGGAACGAAGCCTCAGAGTCATCTCAACACATCCGAGACTGCCTGTCGTAAAGTTATTCTCGGCAAAGGACCAACACACGCACACATCACACAGGATAGAGAAAGAAAAAGAAGGAAAAGAGATGCCACGACAGGCAACAAAAAATGGAAGAGAAGATATAACGGCCGCATAAAACAAAAAAAGAAAGAAGGATAAAAGAGAGAAACCAAGGTGGAAAATGGAAGAAATGAGGAACGACGTGACAAAACGAAATTTTCCGAATGACAAAATGGAGAAAATGTATTCTTGACTCGACGACGAGGACGAATGAGGGACGGTAATGTGAACTAATGTCAAGTTTGAATGAGCGCCAAGTACGAGACAATTAGCGCCATCAGAGGAGACATAGCGACGACCGTCGAGAGCCAGAGAGAGACGGAACGTAGAGAGAGAAGAGGAATGTAGTACAGACTAGGAGGAGAAGAATGAATGAGATAGAGAGTAGTACTACGTACTTTGGTGTAGACGCCGGCGCTGGCCAGCTCGTTCTCGATGACCATGATGATGATGCCAAACATGCCGATGACAAGAGCGTAATCACTGATCCGTTTGCGCTTCTCGAAGAGCGCTTTCCTTCGGCCGAGACGGTATCCGACGTTCGGCCGGTTTTTGCCCATGGCGAGTGGTGCAACACCCATGCCACCGGCCGAGGAAGAGGTGGCCATAACTGGTCCGCCGGTTGACCCGCCTCCGGCCGCTCCAGTCGAGCCGGGCGCGGCGCTGATGGCTCCCAGAGCGCTGGACTTGATGCCGCTGCCGGAGCCGCTGCCGCCCTGCTGCTGCTGGTTGCACCGGTCCTCGGTGTAGCGCGGGTACTCCGAGTGGACGCTGACCAGCGCCGTGGTGGCCTCTTCGTTGCCGTCATTTCTGCTGCCACCGGTGGCTTTCATGGAAGAAGGTATCGACAGTGTGGACACCGGTTTCCGCAACTGTTCGACGCACAACAAATTCCACGCACAAATACCCAACGCCACCAGACACAAACGAGAGAAAAACCAAAAAAAGAAAAATAATTATTAATAAGATTGTCAGTAATCTCAAGTTCTTTTTTTTTTTTGGTAGAAATAGCCAAAAAGACGACGACGACCAGACAAGCAGCTACATGCCCGACTAACAGATTTCGAATCATCTATATTTAACAAACTTTTAATCTGACTTTTTTCTTCAAGAATTAATCGAGAAGATGATTCGAAATGAGTCACCGGTATAGGAAGAAAGCAGCGGGAATCAAGTAGTATCGTAATACTCTTTTAGTTTGTTTTTTTTTTATTGGAAAATGTTGTCTAGTTTCATTTAGTTAATTGTTTCAAATTCTAATTGAGGTCTAAGTTGCGATTTCGTGAAGTGAACAGCGACAACGAAGCATGCACAGACAGTGACAGGAGAGACATGTTTTCCATCCACGCACACACAGAGAGAGACACACAGAGAGACGGTCCACAAAGACACACGGAGAGACAGAAAACGAAAAAGCAGAGTCTGGCTGAGGAAAGCAAGCGGAATGGAGCCGGGTTTTGCCCATTGGATTCTTTCGCCCTCCCCCCCGAAAAAAAAAAACAACAAAAAAACAAAAACAGGTGCACGGCACAGGAAAGACGCGGGTTCCGTGTACACGAACGTTTGAAGACGAGCCGAACGTAATCTTGTCTTCACCATTTTCTTCGTTCGCCCCGTTTAGATTCCGCCGACGATCCGAAGCCGGCCCGTCTACACTACAGAGAACGACACACGGAGGGAATGAAATTCCTGGGCGTCCTAAGCCTATTCTCTCTCTCTAGCTAGAGGAGTAGTATATACGCGGTGGTATATAACAGAGAACGACTTTGTCTTCCTCTTTGTTTGCTGCCGAGATACTCTGAAACTTCTGGCCCACGTGTTCCTTATTCCGTCCTCCCCTGTAAAAGTAAGAGTCTAGAGTGGGTAAAATGAGTTACTGCCTCCTGCCTCTTCGACCCTGTCCTTTGACTCGGCTCCGTCTCTCTCTCTCTAATAAGGAGAATTGAACGGCGCAGCACGCGGTTAGACTCCGACAGCAAACTTCTTTCGACAATAATAACCGCCTTCGGGTCTGGCTCGATTCACCTTGGTCGACCAACCAGACGCGCGCCCGTCTCGAGACTTTTATCGGCTCGGTGGCTTCTGCACCGGCACGGACTCGCACAGAAAAACCAAATTTAAACTCAAATAAAAAAAAAAAAAGGAAGAAGAACGAAAACCCGTGACCGAGCAGAATAAGAAATGGGACGAAGGCAAAATAAAAGAAAAGAAAAGAAAAAGAAAAAGAAATTCTGATTGCGACGTCGCTGCTGGACTGTATCGCACGCTCCGGGAGGAGTCATTGGTCCTGTCTGCGTGCTAGCTCCATTTCTCGGCTCTTCTTCTTCTACTTCTATTTTTTTTGTTTTCCTTTTCTCTTCTCGAGGTTTCCTTTTTTCCTTTATATTCCCGAGTATGACTAGAGCTATGACGAGTATCTCTCAAGGCGGAAAGAGGGTCCGTGTGTTGGAACAGGGTCGAGTCGGGCACACCAAAGCGAGACGCGAAGAGTCTATTAATAATTGTTTGTTGTGCACCGTGCGCCGACTCTACTCCTCGCCCTCCCCGTTCTGTCGTCCTACTCAACAACTTCTCCTAGATCCTACCCCGCGTTTTCTTCTTTCTTTCTTCCTTTCTTCTTAAACGGACCAAGGACGGACGGAAGGATGGGGCGGGAAAGGTTAAGAGATGGGCAGGATGAAAGGGGCAACAAAATGTTGGCTAGAAGAGGAGAGAGAGAGAGAGAGGGGAGCAACAACACAAAAAGGAAAAGAGGTCCGGCTGATGTTTATTAAAGGTATATTATTAGCCGGCTAACAATACGTCACACGCAGACCCCCGCTGTCATTAGATTGTCTTTCGGGGTAGACGCTCAACTCGGCTACGAAACCCATCGGGCTAGGGTAGAGGAGGAGGACTATGCCCGGGTATGACGCGAGCAACATTGACACAAAAGGTGTTGACATGAAACTAAAACAAAACAAAACAAAAGTGAAGTCCCAACTTTTCCCGAGTCGACTCTGTGTGCGTCTACGTGTAGTGGTCGTTGGTATTTCGTCAATGACCAACTTTTTTTGGGGGGTAAAAAGAACTTTTGGATAGCCAGCAATCCACTTTGTTTCCGTAACACAAATCAAAAGGGGGAAAAAAAGGAAAGAAGAGGGTAGTAGCTATTCTATATGATATGTTTTTGAATGGATGTCATAAATCATCGGTGGTGATGGGATCGACACGACTGGAAGTCAAAGTTTTGTTAATCTAAGATTCCAGCTGTTATCCCCATCCGTCATTGGAGCATATAGGAACTATAGAACCGAGAGAGAAAAGCGAAGAGATTGAACCGAAGGGAAAACAAAAGAGAAAGTTTTTTGGGTTTTTTTTTCAGAAGTGCGACAGCTCGGATGAGATGGTGGTAGACGAGTAGAGCGCGAATGGATGATTCCGGTGATGTCGCGCACACTCTACTCCATCGTTACATCAACATCACCAGTGAACAGCGACGACCGTGTGGGCTTGACAACAACAACAACAACCATAGCGACAGCCAAAATCCAACTTGCCACGAAACCGGAGGGAGAGAGAGAGAGAATAAGGGGGAGATGGTGGTTTTCTAACGAGGTTGGTGAACAGCAGCAGCAGCAGCAGCAACAGCAGCTTGTGTGTAGTGTGTGTCTACTTGTGTATGTGTGTGCTGACAGCTATGGCAAAACCAAACGAGAAAACAAAATACGTCTGGGGGTAACCCAAAACAACGGGCGATAATACCGACAGCGTTAGACAGCGTCAAGGGATAAGGTTTGATGAGGTGGTGACTGCGTGAGTAATACGAGTGTTTGTTCTACGAGAGCCGACAATGTGATGTGATGGTAACATGTGCAGTACCGTTCACGACCGAGTCAGCAGAAAGAAACAAAGGGAAAATAATAAGGAAGCCGGCGGCACCACCAATCTATCGATACACATGTGTAACGATTGTGTGCGTCTCAGCGTCTCTGCTGTGTGCCAGTGTGCGCCCGGATACGAAAACTACGACGACGACGACGACGACGACGACAGTTTAGGGCATCATATCATATCGTTCTTTTTTCTTTTTCGATATTCGTCTTTGTCAAGTTGACTTTGTGTGCGTCCATTTATAGGCTTATTTTTTCCAATAGAAAAGAAAGGAGACCGTCAAAGTGCAATAGAGAGGCAGCCGAAAAAGTGTGAGCCACATAACGACATTTTCTAGAACCAAAAAACCGTTCTAAAGGGAGAGAACCATTGAAATAGATAGATTTATATAGATATATATAAAAAGAAAGGAAATGTAGCTAGAAATAGGCGGCGAGGTACAGAAGGTACTGGTCAATGTCTAAATGCAGCAATATAGTGGTGAATAGGCAGGACCAAAGGAGAGAAAAAAAAAATGAAAAATGGGGATTTTGGGGGCGAGAGTTCGTTGATTATTATGTGTGGCACGCGCACCGTAATGCAGACGGGCGGAACGACCGCACTGGTGGCTAAGACTTGACCGGCCACCGTCGACGGAGTCAGCGTTTCGGAGGCGGCGTCGGTGTAGGCGCGCCGAAAGCGGGATCGGCGGATTTTCGTCGCCGACTGCAGCTGTATATATTTATGACACACACACACACACACACTTACTTGTTTATACTGCATATATATTTATATTTATGTATCTGTATATATAGACATCATGGGGAAACTGGGCAAAAAGAGCTGTAGAAACACAGTGAGAGAGAGAGAGAGTAAAATTTATATATATATCAACTGTGTAAACAGACACAACTCTCTTCAGTTGCATTGCCACCATTAAAGACGGGCACCAAAGTCGTCGGCGAGGAGCTACGATGCTCTTCACCCAATTTGTTTACCTTGAATTCTTCCTGTCTTTGCTTGGAGACAGGCACAGTGGCAAGACTACTACTACTACTGCGCTAGTATTTTCATTCGATTCCGATAGAGGAATTGGAGGCTGCCAATCGGGTTTATTCGTGGTGGGCCGTTCCATTCGTTCCCGCTCGCCTACAAACAACAAAGTTCTCTTTCGGCCAAAGCCAAACGACTCAGGCAGCACCATTTCGGCCTCAATCAAGCTCACCACAAAGTGATGGTTGCACAAAGCGAGCGCCGTGACTTTCCCGAGTTCTTTTTCTTTTTTCTTTTTTTTGCATCAACATTTTGTTGTTGCATCTTTCGGTCGGCATCAACAACTAGGGAAAGATGAAACGACGGCGACTGTCGTGTCTCCCTTTTCATCGGCACACAATCACCACGTCATTCACACGAGGCGAACGGTTAGATACAATAGTCGGCTTTCTTTGTGAGTCGAATCCGACATCAAAGAACTGCCTCGAGAGCAGAAGAATTTCCAGTTAGGGAAATGGCAAAACGAATGCAGAGCAAAAGGCGTGTCAATCATCCAGAAAGTTTGGTTCTTTTGTTTCCCTTTAGTCCTCCCGTGAGACGTAACAATAAGCAACAACGTCAAATAAAAGGGCAGGTTATAGATCTGGTCTGGCCTTCTTCTGATGTCTTCTATATGATTTATTCATTCCTTGTCTGAATTGAAATATTCATCTACGAGTTTTTTTTTCTCTCTTTTTTTTGGCTAGCTCCTCTTTCTTCTCTTCCCTTTCACCGACCAATGTCTCTTTCACGTCCTTTATCGTGCTCCTGTTTTCCGTCAGAACCTCCTTCGAACCTGCTGACCCAATAAAAGAGGGCTCGGTCGGTTCTAAAGGAGAGAAAGAGAGTTGCCAATGTTCATTATTCACCGCATATTCGACGATGTTCCTATCGCCGGAATTGGTGGTGGCTATCGGCAGAGGTGGGAAAGCGGCCAAATGATTTATATCGAAAAGGCTAAGGCTCTTCTTCTCCTTCTTCTTTTTAATGCCCTCCTCCCACATCACGTCTCTCCGTTTTCTCCATTAGCGTTAGAACATTCGTCACTCGTCCCTTTTCTGAAAAAGAAAAGGCGTCGCTTCTCCATTACGGGGCCGATGGTCTTTAAGAGAGAGGAGGACGAGAGTAACCTGACAATGTTCAAGTTTCTTCATCTCGTCGTCTTGTCAATTCTCATCATCTCTGTTCTGCACGGGCAAACCCCGACCGCGGTATGTCATTTGCGCTAGATTGAACAACGATGGGGGGTGCGCTCTCTCTTCTATTTTTTTTTTCCCCTTCTTTCTTCTTTCTTCTTTCTTCTTTCTTCTTTGGCCTTTGTTACTTGTTTTTATTCGGTCCATCATTCTCGTTGTGTCGTTGATATAGCAAGGGATCGATCGCTCACGTCCTCCCGTATTTGAAGGACAGGCGGCCTGGTTCTCGTATTTCGTTTCTTGTTGTTGTTTTCTTTTTGTTTTCTTTCTCTTCTTTTCCCCACTCGCCGCCAAGTCGACGGCTCGTCAATGATGATGACGTCATTACACAATGAAGGAAGTGAAGTGGGGAGGAGGTGAGCAGACAGATAGCTAGGAAAGAGAGAGAGAGCGAGACAGAGTCAGTGGACGTCCGTCCACATTGTCTTTTGCCCGAAAAGGAGGGAAAAGGGGCGCCCCTCGCAGAGCGACGTCTACACGCGTAGTCGCACAGCAGCGACGCACCGAGCGCGTAACACGTAAGAGCACTTAGTGAATTAGTGATGCTGAGCTCGTCCTTTTCCTCCTCCTCCTCCTCCTCCTAGCTAGCTAGCGAGGAGCGGCTACAATAGCCGGAGACCCAAGTTAACATGGACTTTTAAGACGTGACTAGGTCTATCACGTTGTTTCGAAATCAAATCAAATGCAAGCCAGAGAGAAAGAGAGAGAAGAAGATGGTATCCGTATATATATCAAGAGAGGAGCTTCTTTTCTGCTTGCTCTCGGCCGAAAAACTTGTGTCGTTGCCCTTCTTCTTCTTCTTCTTCTTCTATCCTCTCAGGATGTCGTATAAGAAAATATGGAGACAAATAAGGCGAAGGGCCCGTAGAGAGAGAGAGAAAGAGAGAGACAAAGAAAAAGTCAGTGCTGGCTGCAGGGAGCGAGGACGGACTCATAACTAGCCCGGGTTGGGGTGGGGGAAGAACCTGACTCGAGTACGGAATGAGAAAAGAGATTGAGTGTGCGAAAACGAGAGAGAGAGAGAGATAAAGAAAAAAAGGAAAAGAAAAGAAAAGAAAAGGAAAAAGAGAGCGTGAGACGTCGCCGCCGTCTCCGTCGTTGCTTCTATCGTTCCTTTAGCGGGATTGGACTGGGTCGTTGATGTCGTACGAGACCAGGAGCGGCAACGGCGCAGCTCGAGCTTTCGGGACGAGTGGGTTTTGGCGGAGCGACTGATGAAAAACCATCAACGGGCACGGAAACCTCCCATCTCTTGATTAGCTCATCCCCACCTACCACGCACTGGCCCGCCTCGAAATAGAATGAAATTGCCATTAAAGACGGACACAGCAGCAGCAGCAGCAGTCGACGGGACCAAGTTCTAATACTTACCAAGCGCCAAGCAGCCAGAAAAGACGCAAGAGAAGAAGAAGAAAAACGAGTTGTTGCCTCGCGTTGCGATAGCGGGCGGATCGGCGCCGGATGAACTAATCAACACTCTCGTGTCATCAGCCCCTTTTCCCTACCCTTCATGAACCTAATACGTAACGTCTAATTGAATCCGGCTGCACCGAATGCTGCCCGGAGCCGCGCCGCACCGCCTTCTTACTCCTATTGTATTATATACGGTAGTAGAAGGAGGCCTAGTCATCTCTTGCGGAAAAGATCAGATCCCTAAGTTGTAACGTACCCTGTCACATCTATATAGTTTCCAGGAGTAGATGCCGGGCACGCTGGGAGCGACGACTTGACTTTTTCATATTGCACGGCAGCAGCCAGGCCTAAAGGGGCTTTCTTTGACGTCTATAGACGTATGTACTGTATGTATATAAGCCTATTACATCACGTACCCACTGACGGATGGCTGGTGTTAGTACACATGGTTCGGGCCCGGTAAGAACAAGAAAACAACATGGGATCGAGACGGATATTGAGAGATCTTGACTCTTCATTGGCAGATCGGATGGGCGAGTGGACTAGTACGTATAGTAGGCCTAGTGCGGTGCGCGTTTCGAAATGCAAGTGATGAAAAACGTCGTAACACTGGGAGACGGATCGACGTTCAAGTCCATCCATCTCTTGTTGGGGGGGACTCGCGTCGATGGGTGCCGCTCCAAGTGGCACGGTTGAATGAACTCGCTGCCATAGAAGAAGAAGAAGAAGAAGAATAAAAAGAGGAGCGAAGACGAGAGACGGTGCTGGTCGTGAGAGAGGATCTCTTCGTCTCCGTCGTCGTCACTTTCCTTTTTCTTTCTTCTTCTACTTCTTCTACTTGTTTTCTTTTTTTTTGTTTTTTTTTTTGTTGTTGGTCCCCTTCCTGTTTTCAAAGATGGATGGATATCGTTTGTTTCTCCAAAAAGATCGATCCTGCCGGCTCCTCTCTCTTAGTTTTACCGCCGCTATCTATCTCTCTGGGCCCCCATTCAAAATGGCCGTACTCGGACTTAACCTAGTGGATCGCAATGATGTTCCTCCTGTGGAGAGAGTGCAGGAAATGGTCGATGGGATCTATGTATCGATGCGATCCTAAGAGCGCCGTGCACAAAGAGGGCCGAGCATCAAGATTGCCGGAAGAACCATTGACCTTTGATGAACTTTTGGGTGATTGCCTTGGGCGGTTTTTCTTTTCTCTTCAAAACTATGCGCGCTCTCTGTGTCGTCTCGCGCGGCGCCCAAAGGGTCGCGTTGGATACACTTGTGTTAAGTCACTGCGTTTGCTGCTGCTGCTGCTGGTGAGGATTTAATCAAGGAAGAAGGCGGCTCCGAGGGAACGTTGATGACTCGCCCCATTTCACCCAAATTCCACCGTCTTCCTTCCTTCCTATCTCTCTCTCTCTTTCTCTCTTCACTAGTACGTATATCTGCCACCGAGACGTCTCTCTCTCTCTCTCCCTGCAGCGACCAACAGTGAATCTTCTCTCGAAGCCCGCCAAGACCGTGAATTATGATAGCCCACAAATCGTCTTGGCAGCAGCTCGGAGCAGCCGAATATAACATGGGCGAAATAAACCCGCACCCAGTGGCAATCGATTCCTACCCGTTTTGTTTATCTTGTCCTCTGTTTTTTTATTTTTGGCCTTTTTTTCCGTCTCCTTTTTTTATTTTGTTTCTACCCGGCAACCTCTTTTGTTGTGTGCTTCAACATAGTAGTAGTACTACTACTACTAGTAGTGTAGTGTAGTGTATAGACCTTTACATAACAGTGTTTGCCTCCGTGTTTGAGGATCCCTTAGGTTCTTCTGTAGGCTACTGGGCGGCGGCGGGTGTAGAGCAGGAGCCACCGCACAATCGGAGCCGTTGACCGAGCTCACGGCGTTGCTAATTATCGCACACACAGTTGGAGATGGGTCGAGGGGATGGGGGACGGGTGCAGGAGCACAGGAAGGGGAGAGAGTGGCTAGTAATCAAATCGATGGCCGGGAGATCCCCAACCAGAAAACAAAAGAAACTCATTCAAGCCGGGGCGCGCACGGTGCGTTGGCCAAGACGAGCCGGGCGCGCCAGGATATTGGCAGGCGGTTAATCAACTCTCACAGTCATTATCGCCACGAGCTGATATATCGTCAGCGTAGAGGCTTGATCCAGCCGTGCTCGGCCCCAACGGTCAGCTTTCTCCCTCTCTATAGCTCTCTCTATTGAAATAGGGAGAAACGGTGGACGGTGTATAGTTGGCTCCGGCTAACAGTATAGGCCGAGCCGTGCACTTTGGAAATTGCTTTTGAAGCGACGGCCGTGTTTCCCATTGACGGTTAACACGACGCACCGCCAGCGAACCCACGTCGACGGGGAGAAAATATGGGTTATTTGCGTCGCAGGTAGGGAGTCTGTCTGTCATTGAATAAGTATAGAGGAGAGCTGGGTTGGAAGTTAAAAAATGGACTAGGGTCGGATTTGCATCGTTTGCAGCCGACGATCTACTTGAATAGGAGACAAATTCCCAGAGAGAGAACGAAAGACTACCAGCACGGGTGGTCCTCCTCCACCGCGGCAGCAGCTTTTCACATTTGTGGAGAGGCTCTTTTGGATGGGACTGGGGAAAGAGCTGCTGAAGGATCGGCAGTGCGTCAGACACTCGTGCGTATAGTGGGCCGACGGAACGGGCGCTCGCTAAGACGACGACGACGACGACGACGAAGTGGAGAGAGAGAGAGAGAGGAGCAAAAGGGCCCACTACCGGAGCCATCGTCGAGGATATATAGTCTAACTCTTGATCCTCGATTTGTCGCAGAATGGAAATGCCACGACCGACAAATATATGCGGCTCCCACACGTCAAGCCACCAGCTACTGCCTCTCTCTCTCACGGGAACAATCTAATTATACACGGAGACATGACGAGAGAAAGCTGAAAGACGCGGAAGAAGAGAGACGGAACATGACAGCACAAGGAAGATAATAAAATGGAATAAGCAAAAGAGAGAGAGAGAGAAATAAAGTCAAGAAGAAGAAGGAAAAGGAACTCAACTGGGGTGGAGGGGACAAAATGATGGCATCAAGACGGAGGCCAATGTAATCAGCTGCGCTGGCTGCTGGGGCGCAATCGTGCCACCAGCTAGTACTTTGATGAATGAAATCGCTGGCCGTCCTATCGCTTGTCCACCCACTGCTGCCCCGGTCGACCAACCGAATTTAGCTCTCCAATAAAGTCAAAGGAGGAAACAGAAGCGGCAGCGATGGCGCTACAAAAAATAATAAAAAGAAGAAAAGAATCCTGAAATGGGACCGAGGAGGACTTTTTTTTTTTTCTTCTTCCTCTTTCGGAGCTTCTTCTGTTGCTGCTGGAATGGAAGGGAAGATTTGTTGATGGCGGGAAACTCGACTCGCATTTACATAGCCCCCTCCCACTTGGCCAACTCCTTGGAAACGTTTCCTTTTGTCGAGAGAGAAAAGAGGCCGCCGTATGCAAATGAACAATCCGACAGAAGGGGGTGGAAAATGGGCAACTCTCCACGGTCCTATATACTAGACTACATCTCTCTATTTCTTTTATGCAATACCCCATTTGATTTTCTTCTTCTTCTTCTTTTTTCTTGCCTCCCTTCTCTCTCTTCTTCTCCGCCGAGTTTTGCATTCGGTAACTTGTACAGTACACACAGAAGCGTCCGAGTCGACGACTGTTACTAGTAGTAGGCCCAGCACTACAGTGGCACGAGCCAAAAAAGATGCGCACGCACTATTATATTCTCTATAGTATATCTACAGACACACACACAAAAGCTGCATGTGGGGTAGGGGGGGGGGGCTATGCATTATTCATCGAAGGATGGCGAATGCGAGGGAGGGACTCATCGGCTGTAGGCTTTCCGACTTATTCTCCTGCTGCTGGTATGTTTGCCGCTTCGAAAGGGCTATAACAATTTCCTCCCAGACCTACTCATCAAAAAGTCAACCGCTAGCTGCCGCCGATCGAACGGGGAGAAAAAAAATGGCGAACAGTGAATAACGCTGCCCAACAGATGCACCATAGAGATAAATAGAGCAGGGGAAAGATGAAGGAGCTGCAACAACAACAAAATGAGAAAAAAAAAGAGGTCGGCGAAAGAGAGAGAGAGAAATGAACATGGGCCTATATTTGTTTTTGCGTCGTCTTCCATCTTTTTGCCTCCTTGCCCCGGAGGACTCGAAAGATATATAGAGAAAGAGACAAATAAAACAAATCTACAACCGGGGAAATCCTTTTGTTTTGTCAAACAAAGGCGCGGCCATTTCGCCGTTTTCTCTCGATGGTCAACTAGAGAAAGAGAACGCGGGATGGAAAAAAGAGACGGTGGATGCATCAGTATAGGAGAAGAAGAAAACGATAGAGATAATAAGGAAATGGGACAGGAGAGCCGTCTCGGATTTTCCTCCGTGTCCTTCCATCCCACTCGTATCGTATCGGAGTCTAAAGAGTATGTTGGACGACGACCGAGTTATTCAGCCGACGCTAGAGCAGTCTATACTTATATAGACTTTTTCTTTCATATCTTTTCCATGGCATATCATTTGGCGCTTCTTGTTACTTTTATTGTCTCTAGACGTTCCTGTGTTATTGCTCTTGTTTGGCACTTGGATAGGCCACGGAGAAACATATTGCGTGCTGCTGTGTGGTTCCAGCCGTCTCTCTATATATATTCCGACTTCTACTACTGTACTACAACTACTTGCTCCTTCTTTTTTTTTTCTTCTTCTCTCCCCTCTGTAACGTTTTACGGTCTCGCAGCACGCGAACGGCAGACACAGGCGGCGGGGCTCCCTCTTATGTACTATAGACCCAACAATTAGGGTAAAAAGCAGAAAAAAAGGAGCAAAAGGGTGGAAGAATGGATCGAATCGCCGGCTGCTGCCGCATCCCTTCGCATACATATTTACAGCAACAGCAGCGGTGGCAACACATACACAATAAAACGGGAAAAAAAGAGAACAAACCGAGTGAGCGATTAGGAATAATAAGAAAAGCGGCGACAGCTGGCGCAGAGGTCTCAAACATTTGGTTTTTCGACGTCATAGACGCACCAAGCCCTGCCGCTTCCCTTTTTTTTCTTGGCTCCTTTTTTATATAGAGAGACGAAACTTAATAAACTGCACACGCTTCCCCCCTCTTTTCTTTTTTGTTTCTTCTCTATTATCAGATCAAGGAGAAGGCAAAGAGAAAGTCTTCTATATTTGCGTGGATTTGAGGAGAGGAAAATAGGTTATTAGCTACGCATGGTTGATATTTCAGCTGCTTTCCTCATGAAGAAGGCGGGCGGAGAAGCCGAGAAGTGCCTACCCCAACGCCACAGATACTTTCGGCTGGGCGCTACTTAACTGCGGCTGCCTTTTCATTATTTTCGCTCCGCTTAGCTCTCGTCCCTTCGTCCTTATGAAGTCAGCTACTTTCTTCTCTTCTATTTTTCTTTCCACTTTTCCTTCATTTTTCTTCTCTCTTCTTTGCTTTTCTTTCTGTTTTTCATACATCACGCTCGCCACGTTCCTACGTCGACACGAACGGACGAAGCTAAACGACGTGATGTTCGGGCCGTGTAATAAAAGAGGTAACAAGAAGAGAAATAACGAGCGAGATAGAATGCGCGAAAGAGTTAGAGTTGAAAGGGAGAAGGAGAGCGCAGAGGGAGCGGCCGGCGTTTTTATTGACAGCGTCCAGCACATACTCCGTACTACTGAGCTGCTGCTGCTGCTGTTAGCCTAGTAATCCATTCTGGCTTGGTGCCCGAGTTTCGGCAATTCGGAACGTCCTACTACGTACACTAATGCGCAGATATACTGTGCGTATCTACGCATAAATATATCGGGCGATGTTGTCTTTTGCCTTTCCCTCGACTCGCTTCAATGGGAAATAACCAAACTCTTTTGCCTGAATCTTGCCTCGATTTCCCTCTTTGACGGAAATAGAGATATTGGTAGACGAGATGGCAACGAAGAAGGAAAAAAGGAAAAAAAAAAAAGGGACGGCTCCGTATTTGTGTCTCTTGACACAGAAGACCAAAAGGAGGGAGACATATAGCAGCCGGCATCTTCTAACTCTCTATTTTTAAGTTGCAAGAGGCAAGGGATTCGGATTCTGCTGCTTCGTTGTTCTCTTTGGTTTGCTTCACTTGCTGCCAGGCAAAGAGCTGCAGCAAAGAGCAGTAGTAGTCGTCGAGAACCCGTCGGATTTGCGGACAAAGAGAGGACGAGGAAGGACAGGAAGAAGAAGATAAAAGGCAAAAGAAGAAAGGGAAAGGCAGAAGTCTTCTTCTCGGTCGAGAGAGAGAGAAAAAGAAAAAAACAAAACAAACGAAATCTACACAGAGAGCGAGAGCGAGAGAGAGAGAGAGAGAGTCGGTAGGGAATTGCCAGTCTTATCCGCAACAGCCCGTCACGGGTTTCTCTTTCTATCATCAGCCAACTGTCCCTTTTTTTTTGTTTGGCTGGTGGTTTCCTTAGTGGCGGCAATGAGAAGAAGGAGTAGCGCGGGGTGTCTCCTTCTCTTCGGCCGGTTGCCTGCTCGTTTCTCCGGGTCGACAGGGCAAAGCGCAAAGCGCACTCCAAAAACAGGCAGAGCACGTAGCCCGAACAGCCGAACTCGACGACAAGAGTATCGAGAGAGAGAGAGAGAGAGAGAGCGACACCAATCACAGAGAGAGAGCGAGGGACATAAGAGAAGAGAAGAGTTATAACAATAAAAAGGAATGAAATCCCCAACGGAATGTCTCTCTGGCTGCCCTTGGAATAGGTCTACGATGACTATAGACTATAGACGACGACGACGGTCGGAATGGGCGTCGACTCACGAGCCACTCGACTGGAATACGGAGATCATTTTACTGGTGGAGCAGTCAATTAATAGAAAGAGATGAAACACGCGAGCAAAGTGGCATCAGCCGCTGTAAAAAGGCAACTCGTCCCTTAGTCGTCGCGCTCTCCCCTTTCCATCATCAACCGAACAAAAAGAGAGAGAGAGACAGAGAGAGAGAGAAAAGAAAAGCAAAGCGTAATCAACTCTCCTCGTGAAACTCGAGAGCCGGGGCTCCGATGGGCGACGGGCAGAGTCGTCCTCGGTCGTCGTCGTCGTAGTAGTATTGCCACTGCCGTCGCTAATGCTACCCTCCGTCGACTCTCCCTACTGCCGCCGCCGTCCTGCTGACGAATCACTTCGGACGCCCCAATGAGATGCCACATCTAACGACGGCTGCGCTTCGCTTCAGATCCGACGGCGACAAGATCATCACGCCTGATTGAATAGCGTCGAGCGACCGGCATCAAAGAAAGAAAAGGAAGAGGAACTCGAACCAGTCGAAAAAGAAAACGGTTCCAGGGAAATCCCAAAAATAGGCCGTCGCCGTAAAAGAAACGAAAAGAAAAGAAAAATTGGAGTCCGTCGTAAGACATAATGGCGTCGGCCAGAAAAGACGAGAGGTGCTACTACTGCTAGTCTGTGGCTACGTCCTCTCTTGTGTCTCTCTCCCAAAAAGAATGAGAAGAGGACGGTGGAAAACACGTGTCGTATTGATTAGGTGCGCGACCTATACGAACGCTACAGCGAACGGCAGTCGACATGATGTGCGTACAATATCTCCCAATTACGCACTCGCCCTCCCATCGCCCCAGCCATTCCCGATGGTTACCGTCTCTTTCACTCTCTCCCTCTCTCTTTTATAGACGTATCTCAACCACAATCTACGACGCTACGAGTTGCAAACACTTGAACCATCACGCTCGCCAGATTTTCCAGGGCGCATCTAGCGTGATGCTAGATTCTATGAGGGGTGCAGCAATCAGGTTCCCATCACCGGGTGGTGGGCGTTGGCGACGGCCTGTTCTATATGTTAGCTGTGTGAATATGTGTGTCTATGTTAGTGTAGGGAATGTGTGTGTGTTGACTTTCAATTAGGCAAGCATGCGCTAATGGCCCCGATGGCCTTATTACGGGCACCAACACATCGAAGCTGGACGGATTTTTCTCTAACAACAACCGAATGTGTGTGAAAAGCAATAATGGTCACACTAGGACGAGACGGAAAGAAAGAAACGAAAAAAAAAGAAAAAGGACGACGACGACAACGAACGAGGAGGCTGCAGGAAAAAAAGATTCAAGAAAGAAAAACCAACGTTTTGTTTTTGTGTTCTTTTGTGTTTCTTGCGTCTCTTCGGAGCGGGTCGTCGTTAGGGAATGCAGTAGGGTTTGCGATGTATGAGGATGAGGATGAGGAGGAGTAGCAGAACTCACCAAAAGGCACGATTGACTATTGCAGAATTGTTTGAACATGGTCAGCACCATGCACAAGGTGTTCACACACGGTCGACGGAGGCACCGCCGCGGCCACTTGGGCCGATGATGCCGCCTCTTTCGCCTTGACGACGGATATCTTGTCCTTCTCTTTCCGTCTCGATCAGCTCCGGCAGCAGTTCAGACTCGGCTGACTCTGGCTGACCACTGCGACCACGGCGATCACTAGCCAACAAGGACGACGATGATGATGTCGACACCACAATCATCGGAATCGCACAAGACCACCACGGCAACAACATGGTTTTGTTCCCAACGACCAAACTCTGCTCCCAACACTCGTCGTGTCTCTTTGGTGCCTTTTTCTTGGTCCTGTCTTTTGACTGCAACAAAACCAACAACTTCCACCGCACGAAAAAATCGCTCCTCCCCGGACAGCAGCTGTACTTTGAACCAGAGTTTGCCACGAAACGGACGGACGACTTTGAGAGGAATGAAACGGAAAACGGAGAGCCCGTCAATGAAAATTTCGGGTGTTGGCGTTGGCTCGGTCGCGTCTAGGTGCGTCCGTGGACGGGACTGACCGCTACCGCACCAGACTGACCAACTCGTCGACCCCAACTGACCTCGTCGGCATCGCAGCACCCGCTCTTTTCAAGACAATCCTCCCCCAATCCGACACTGCTAACCTTCTCAGCCGAGGACTTGCCCGTTCGTGAGCCTCCAGATGTGTGTCTGTCTCCCTCCCTCTTTCTCAAACTAACGTCTATGTGTGCTGCCCTGCTGGGCTGTGTGTGCAGATAGCGGCCGCCCAAAAGCCAAGACATTGGCGCGCAGGTCCCTATCTCCCTATCTATCTCCGCTCTGTCCGTACGTACTATTTCACAAGTTGAACATGAGAGAAGAGAAGACCGGCTGCCGACCGACGTTCCCTGTCACGCCATCTAGTCAGCAACGCCACGGTTAATGCAATCTCCATCAAACGCGACGGCCGCCCGCCGCCCCATCCACTATAATATACATATAGATATGTAGACACCATATGTATATACAGTAGATATGTATTAGAGACAAGTTGGGCCAACTTTTATTCGGTGCGAGTTGGAAAAGGGAAGAACCGAGCGAGTCTATGGATTCAATGACGGATGGCTCCTCTCTCTCCTCCTCCCAATTCGATGAACGTCTAAGGCGGCCAAAGTTACCGAGCGTACGTCATTGGAGGGGAAATATTCGCCCGACCAACTTGAAATTCGATTTTCTTCCCGGGAATTCATGCCGGACGTTTAGAGACGGATAGCAAAGGTGGATGTATCGAACGTGTCCCTGTGTACGCATCACGTCCCTAGGTGAGCTCGCATCCACCTTCGCTGGCTCTCTCTCTTTCTCTGGCCAGCATCGATTTCCCCGAAATCAGACAACAAGTCAACAGACGCTACGTGTCGTGTTGGGACGCGCACGCACACGTCAACAACAAACAAAAAGACAGAAAAAAAAGCAATAAGATGGTAGCTGATGGTTTGATAGTTCCATCCTCGAGAGGAAAAATAACGTCGAGAAAAACGGGCGCCAGATATAAATATAGTCGGAGGAGGAACGAGGAACGAGAGTCGGATAAAGAACGGAGAAAAGACGGATGGACAGGAATGATGGAAGAGAAAACAGATAATTGGAAGACGCGCTTGATCAATGAATAGGTAGGTAGGTAGCTAGGTAGATAGATGGAGAAAACAGATAGTACAAGGTTGCGGCTAAGCCATCTCATCACGGGAACACGAGATGGTCGCTACGTTACGGCACGACTATAGATGCCGGCTCGTAGAGCAGCTCATCGGAGAAGGATAGCATGTCCAGTGGATAACAGTACACCATCGGGCAGAAAAAGGTTCGAGTTCACCAAGGACGACCGGCACAACGGATTCGTCGTCGCCGCCAATCCATCTTGAAACCTCCTCCTACCCTTTGATTTGACTTGCCCCGGTACTGGTCAATAGTTTCTCCAACTTGTGTCCGGCTGGCCGGTTGACCGACTGCTTGAAACGAAACTCTGTTACAGTCGGACAACAATAGCAGCAAACTCGGATAAAGAAACGAGAAGCCCTGTTGTCCTGTCCCCGAGTTTCAGGTTCTTTGGCAACTTGGCCGCCCTGATTCCATTCGTTTGACAGTTGTGCGCCAACACACAATAACTCTAGTGAAATTTTCAGCGATGGAAAGATTCGTCAGAGAGGCAACTTCAATCAATGTGAAACCCGGCGTTTTGACGGAGGGTGGTTAAGTGATAAAAAAACCGGACGACGATGAAACGAGAGACGATGACGAGCACTTTGGTACGCGGACGAGAAAAAGATATATATAGAAAAAAAAATCAAGGCGGACGTCTCACAAATTCGATGAATACGTAGCTTTTTTTTTTTAATTAAACGAACAAGTTACGTTGGAAGAAAGAGAGAGAGAAACGAGAGGAAATGTATAGTTATGAAGAAATTGATTGACGAAAGAAAGAAAGTTAGTGAAGAAATGAAATGAAATGCACACGGATGCTTATAGGTTTAAACTGTGACCTACTGGAAAAGCTACCTGGCGAAACTGCCGGATGGCGCCGTTGATGCGGAGCGTATCGGCCGCGATGCCGGCAATATCGCACCCGCCGCCGCCGCCGCCGCCGCCGCCGCTGGATCCTCCGCTTTGTTCTTTCAGTTGCCGCAACGAGGCGCTGGGGTTGTGACAGTGGTAGCAAGATGTCTCCGGCTGCGAGTGCTGTCGTAGCATCTCGCCTCGGAGTCCGCTCCAGCCAACCGAGCCGCTGGAAGCCGGCGAAGCGGCCAACTCTGGAACCAGTCCTTGGCCGGGCAGCCGCAAAGAGGATTCCTGTTGTCCATAAAATCCCGACTGGACGGCCGAGCGGACGGATTCTCGCGACGTGGCTCTCGACAGCGAGAAGGAGAACGGCTGATGCTCGCAGACTCGTGGCCGACTCGACGTCACGCCGCCCGAAGGATGCGACGCCTGCGGATGGAGCGGATGGTAGCGCGGCGAATGGTGATGGCCGGCTTGCTCTCTCTGGTGCTGGTGAGCGTGATGGTGAGCCCCGCCGTGAGCCTGATGCTGTGGCTGTGGCGACGGCGAATGCTGGTGGTAATGCGGCGAAAAAGAGGATTGCGAGTGGTGCGGGCCGTGCCGGTTGTAGAGGCGCGGACTCGGCTCACCGCTGACGCTGCCGCAAACGCGCTCGTCGCTGTTGCCACGACGATAATGCAGTTCAATGTCTGGAACAGATCGGTTGTTGCGCGACGTCTGCCCGCCGCACCCGGCAATTATTCCAGCCGCTGTACTGATTATGGCCGAATCGACCGAGCTCTGCGACGGAGGAGCCGTCCGGACGGCCACATCCCCCAACCGTTGGTTGATGGACAAGGTGTTGTTGTTGTTGCTGTTGCCTTGATTCCAGCAGTCGAGCAGGTTGACTGAATTTTTGCGACTGCGACAGGACGTCTCGGTCGAAGACCAGGGCGATGCGTCGACAAGATCGGGCGCTTGGCGCTGGTCGAATGACGGAGCCGTCAAAAGCGGCCGCGCCGCCGCCGTTGCTCCCGAAGAAGACACGGAGGAGACGGACTGGTTCTTGGAGACGCTCTGAAGCGAGCGCTGGCTGGCGCCCATCGGCTGTGACTCCTCCTCCTCATCGCCGGCGACAGTCGGCTCTAGCAGGACCTCGGGCGGTGATAGATCAGCTGCTAGGAGATTGTCGGTCGAGTCCCCGCGACTCAGGCTCACCGCTCGCTCCGTTGACAAACTCGCCATGACCAAGAGGTCGACGGCAGCAAATGCGCGGCGGCAGCAGCTGCACTAGCCAACGGCAAAACCCAAGTTTCAGCAGCAGCCTGCAATCAGAAGAAGATAATTCATTGAATTAATGAGGAAAAGAAACAACAAAAGACGAAACGACACGCGCCGCCAAACGAATGGCGCGACCGGCCTTTTAAAAAATAATAAGAAGAAAAAAGAGGAATTCTCCTTTCACGGTTCTCTTGCGGAACGGACAGGCAATCACGTGACGGTCGGAGACTGTCGGTGTATCGGTGTCGTGGAAAAAGGAGAGTCTCGCTGATTGAATCAGCGCATGCCTTCCAACGGACAATCAGGATGAGTGTCGCTCAAAAGAGATCGCGAGACCGGACCGAGCTCGCAGCTTTCAGCCGCTCCCCAGCAGCCGGACTCTAACAACAAAGCCACTCTCTTCTTTTCCCTTTGATTATGGGGCCAGGAGAACGACGAAGCGACGGGATGCAATCTGCCTATCTCGTCCCGCTGTTCAACAATAACAGTAGGGACGGTAGAGGCAGCCGACCGTGATGGGAAAAATGGTGATCGACATTTAGACAAGGCGATTAGGATTGTTGCAGGTCATAAAAGAAAGAAACGGAAAGATAATATGTCGTAGAGAGGACGGAAGGAGAAGGACGGAGGTCTTGTGGCCGCTTTGAAGAGTCTAGCGGGGGATCGATTCGGGGAAACTGCTGGCTGCCTTCATTCGTGATCTTGTTTGATGCCCGGACGATAGACGGCATCAAGTCACCTTTAGTCCTTTTTGGCTTCAAATCCCGCGCGCTGCTGACGAGGATTACGGCGTTCACGTTGAAAGCCGAGCAAGATTGCATTTGGTTGCGTAAGAAAACTAGAGCAGACTGCTGCTACTAGTACGACGTGTAAACCCCATTAACTGGATGAAACTGCTGCCGCTCCTGTTGTTTGCTGTTGGGGCGCAACGGCAACCTCCTCTGCTTCAGTTTCCAACTCTCGCTCTACTAAATTCACCTCGGAGACTTGACGATAATTTACGGCAATATTTGAGCGCTGGAAACCGCCTGAGCGCCAGTGCGCTCCTGTGTAAGACAACGGACAGGGTCTGTGTGATCATTTCTTATTTAGACCACAGTGCCGGCCGAGATCAGACACTAGGCTGAAATTGCATCAAGTCGGTAGAAGGAGCTCAGCAACCTTGACGATGCCCGTCTTCTTCTCCCCTTTATCTCTCTCTACGGGGACCAAGGGAGGCCGGCTAGCGTGTCTATGGCCGTCACTAATTGGTGAAGACTGCATTTGCAGGGCCGTGGCGTCAGGCGCCCAATTAGCGCCAAGTGTATAGACTCTATTTTGGCTAATCACGAGTGATTCACGAAAAGGGATGAAGCGAACTCATTACAAATGCCAAAGCGGACGGACGAAATGTGACTCGGCTCCGATGAACTTTGTGACGATTGACGTTGTGTCTCATCTGCAAAACAAAGCAACTGACGCCGACGATCACCAACCGTCCGAAGAGGTTGAAGAAACGACGACAAAGATAATAGTGACGCGCTGTCTCGTCAGCCGAGAGGACTAAACCTATTTCACGCGCCAATAGGGCGAATTGCGCTCGATTCGCCATCAAAAATCAAATTTCTCCGTGCGTGACTTTTCCGAGTCTTAACGTACGTATAGAAAGAGTTTTATTTATAGTCTTGGGTGATTGCATGTAGCAACTTTTCCGTCTCGCTCCTTCAACTCGACTCCCATAAGCCAAGGACCCAATCAGCCATGCACGGATTATTCGTTGTGAACTCTCCATGGGAGCAGAAACGCTCCTCCTGATCCTCCTCTGATGTATTTAAGAGAAGAGAATCACGCGCAGCCTCGAGTTGAACATCCATGTGCGTCAACTTAAAAAAGAGTTACGCAATTGAATGTTCAGCATTTGGCCAATAGCAGTCGACTTCGGGGGGTGAATCCCGGATCAGACGAGACCGGATCCATATGTGCACACAACAGTTTGAAAAGGAATAGCATGATTGAGGAAAGAGAGGGAGAGAGATGTTCTAAGAGCGGGAAGTGTATGAGAGAGAGAGAGAAAAGGAAAAGAAGAAGAAGAAGAAGAAAGAGAAGAGAAGATCAACAAGAGCGACAGAGACGATCCATCAATTCAATCATGGATATTACACACCAGCCAGCGTGCGTTGCGCACGCCACACATTCTGACTGACTAAGGGCGAATCCTTGGGCCCCGGACATGGATCCTTCCGTCGCCGTCCGTTGCGTGTCGCTCGGATGAAAGGCATCCACAGTCCCGCCGTCATCAAAAGGGATGACGTGAATACAAAGTCAATATCAAATCGCATGACAAACTTCTCACTCTTCCTCCCGTCTCGTCTCGTCCCGTCCCGTCCCGACGACTTTCTCTACTAGTAGCCATATACATGAAAAGACCGAACACACACACAAACTCAAAACGCTGCAAATTCTCGAGTAGCGTCGCCACAAAAGGTAGGCCCCCACCACCACCACCACCGCCACCACCCGTTTTCAAATGAGGAAAGACTTGACTTGACAGATATTAGGAGAAAGGAAACTTACTACGCATTTTCAATCAATGGCCGTCCCTCAAGGACTTCCTTAATGGTCTCTTTCGCTCGCACACTCTGCCGGCAACATATTTGCTCTCTGTGTACTTGGGGACCGCCACCACCGTGGCATGTCCAAAGTTTTCCTCGTCTACATAGTCGCCGCCACGTGGCATTACCGCCGCCTAAATACGTCCGAGAGCTCAAACTCTCTTGAATCCCCAGAAGAAAACCAATAATCACAGAGGCCTGCAGCCGAAAAACGTCCCAATGTTCACCTAGACGGATGTTAGGCCTGTCTTTACCTATTGAAAAGACGAGGAACTCGCTTCAACTTTGACAACTACTTCATTTTCTTTCCTTTTCATTTGACAAAAAAGACTTCAAGGACGGAGTCGTTGAAACCCTAGTTCGTTAGTAAAAGCTTTCGAGTTGCCCTGGCGTTATTAATGCTGCCGACGTCTGAAGTCGATTTCTTGGACATGGAAAAAAAAAAGTTGATTTACACGGTTTAATGTCAAGAGTTGAACTTACAAGGAGTTATAAGGAGTCGGTTCGTACGTAACGCAGTACGGATGGCGTAGAAGAAAAATCAAAAGCAGCCGCCACCGAAACCGTCTTTGAAAGAACTAAATAGAACAAGGCTGGCGACCCTCTATCCGTTTTCTTCCAGGCCCAGGAGCCAGCGGAAAAAGCTACGATCTATCTGGGTAGTTGAGAGCATTTCGGAAGATCTCGAACAGCATCTTTCGGAGCGACGGTTGGCGTCGATGGATCACTTTGTCGTTACGCTGCGCGAACAACGGGGCGTGGGAGACTGGTGGAGAGAGAAGGAGAGCGTTGAGTTATCATCAAAGCAGTTCGGTGCGCAAATAGGGAAAATCTAGCGGAAGCATTTTCATTTATAACTCAAACCAGTCTGAAATGAAGCGTGCCAAGTAGTAAAGAACGAGAGACAGCGATATTTATGTCGACCGCACATGCGATCACTCTGAAAGGCGTACGGATGCCGTAGCGGATGCGACAGCGGATGTGGCCGAGAGTAAGGCAGCTCTCGCCTGTCGTAAGTCAACGTCCGTTTAGGACCGATGCGTCCGAAACGGACTTAACCTCTGCATTCCCTCTCTTTCTCTGGAACGCATCTCTCCAACATTCAATAACCAGCTGGCCAGCTTGGCCTCGGTTTCCCCGAAACTCGGGTGAAGAAACTCGTTCGTTAAGAAAGGCAAAAAGGAGAAAGACGGAGGAATACTAATGCAACATTGAGTTGAGTCAAAGATAAGTCGCACAAAGTTGAAGACGCAAAAATCCCAGCAACGTCAACAGTGGGAAAGTCGAAGACAAAAGCAAATCCGGGGACCTATATAAGACTCTGGATTTAAAGGGGAGCAGCAGCGAGAGAAACAAGAAGCATGACAGAAGGAAGAACGCGCACCAAAGAGAGAAAGCTGCAGCTGGAATAATTATAGCTACGCTCGATGCTGCGTGCAAAGCGCCGAGAAAGACAAAGCTCTGAAACTCCTTTGGAACGACGAGAGAACCGGTGCGTCTCTGTCGAGCTCATCCCCTCCCCATACGCTGGGTTACGTGTAAACGAAATGGATCGGATTTTGTGTACAACGGCTTTCGCATTCTGAGAAGAACGTCATGTTCGGAAACAACGAGCACCTGCTTCTTCTGTTTTTCCTTTTCTCGTCCTCGTCTAGTACTTGAACCGATGTCTTTCGACGACGCTTCTTTCTCTCCTTTCCGCGCTTTAATGGATGCACAGATGGATATGGAAGTGTACAATGTAAGGAGATGCGAAACAGAAAGCGAAACTCGATGAAGCCTGAGCAACGTTCACTACATAAATGAGGCTCTCGTCAAGGCAACGAGACGGGAGATTAGAGTGTCGGATCAAATTAAGAAAAGCTCTTCCTGCTCTCATTTGATCATTAGAATTTCTACTGCAATGAGCCAGCTGGATGATGTGAAACAAGAAGGTGATGAAGTAGAATACATCTACCGTGATGATGGCGACGACGACGCCCAGATCCATCCCCAAGTGCGTTTGCACTTTCAACAATTATTGATCGGAGAACGCGCCTTGACTCGTTTTTCACCACAACACTGGCACAGCATCTGGCTCCCGTTACGCTCGCCTAGTCGCTTTGTTCTCACCTTATTCCGCTCTTTTAAATCCGAATAATAGTTAACACACAATGTCTTGTTCCGGAAACAAACAACGGAGCGACCAGGAAACCGCGGCAACGGTCCACGTAGACCAAGAATAAACACAAGAATAGACAAGAGACTCGGACATATTGACGGGGTTAGTCCCACCGTCTAAAATTTATATTGTATGGGACCCCTGGACTGATAGACAGACAGCTGCATTGATTTTTGAAGATAGATCAAAGTGATGTGAGTATCGAGTGAAACTGAATCCTTTCCATCTCTTGTCGCTAGGCCAGCTGGAACAAGATGGATCCCGGATGATGAAAAGATAAGGCGGTTTGGAGGCCGTTTCTTTTGAAGTCAGCCGGAGCGGATCAAGTAATAATCATGCTCGAATCCATGACGTATCGAGAACAGGAAATGACAAGAGATAGACAGACGGGCCTACGTATTCCGGACCCGTGGCATCCCCTCTTCCACTTGTTGAATTGGAAAGTCATCCGCGTGACGACGCGCTCTAATCATACAAGGAGGAGACTCTCTCTATGCCTATCTGGAGACGCCATATAAATCTACACGCCCCGGCGTCCTTTACACAAAGCGATGAACGCAATAAAGAGAATATTCGGAAGACGGCGTTGTTTTTATGGGCCGGCGATATCAACGACTCCCGCGAGACCTCCTGGTGAAACGGCGAACGAGAGAAGAAAAGGAGAAGAAGAAGAAGAAGAAGAAGAAGGGCTAAGAGGAATAAAATGGATCTATATAGAGAGAGAAAGAATGAGAGAGACGAAAAGAAAGGAAACGGCGTCGGAGCAAGTGTCATCGACTCTCGGGTCACATCTATAGTGAAGGGAGAGACTTATCCGGCTCGAACGCCTCAGTATAATACCGACGGGCGAGCTAGCTCTACTCTCGCTTGGGTAAACGAAAGGAACAATACCCTACTAAAGAAGTCTACGGACTCTACTCCATCAGCCAAAGTACGCCGGCCTGTCTCCCGTCCACCAGCATAGTCTCCTGAGGCGATCGTTGACAATGGCGATTTCCATTGGCCCACGAATATATTCATTTGTATTATCTATACGAGACTCTAGTAGCCTAGCAGTCTAAGATAGTGGGACAAAAACAAAGGATACAGAGGCGAAAATTCGGGCCGGACAAGACTTTGCCATTAGAGATAGGCAGGTAGTAGAAAGAGATGCCGTGTACGACGACCACTCCATCTCACTCTACAAAATGAAACGATTATCCGATTGCAGGAAAGTATATGGCAACAGTAGCTGCTAGGTGCGCTGCTTCCCTCTTTTTCCAGGCCGAACCGTCTCTAGTTCTGAGAGCAAACAGGATTGTCTTTGAAGGGAAGGACTGATACGTTAGGCGAGCTCATTTTCCCGTTTATTAGCGGAGAATAATAAGAGAGGCGGCGAGGCAAAAGTAAGCTGAAGAGTAACTCTTTTCTTATTCATGTTCCCCACCTAGTTACTATTAAGTACGTGACATTGGCTCGTCATTTCCTCTGGTGGTTCTTCCGTAGCCTAGCATCAAAAATAATGCGATAAATATATATAGTTCCATCATCATCTCCTCTTCTATCCGATACATCTTTCAATGGATTCCCTCCTCATCACTGGGGTCGTGATCTTTTTCGTCTTTGGGGTTTTTTGTCCTCTTTCTCTCTCTGATCTTTTCTTCTTTCTTTTTTTTATGCTTCAATTTACTGGCAGGGCTGCTGCCCACCTTCCTTTCTTTATCTTTCTCCCTTTCACTCTACTCTCCCGTTCTGCGACTAATACTGGTTGTCGAGTTCTTCGTCTTGATCACGTCTTCTCCTTAAAGCGGTTCGATAGTCTTCGGCTCAGTACGGTGGATCAAGGAAGTAGCAGTAGCAGGCAGGTTGGATAGAGGAAACACAGCAACGAAGCGGAGCAGGAGGGGGAAGTAGTATGCGCGTAGCATGCAGAGATCGATAAATCAATGAATGGTTGTCGAGAACCAAATGGCACCGATTTCCAAACAAAAGACACACACGAACGGTTCGAGAGAAAGAACCTAAAAAACAAAAACCCAAAATGGACGAAGAAAAGAAGAGGAAAGAAAGCGGCGCAGGACGGGCAGCCAAATCAACGGCAAATCATCTGCACCGTCGGCCGTGACCCGTCAGCAGATGATGGGCGGCCCAGCAGAAGGTACCATACAGCATGCATTACCACTGTCTGTCGCCATTGATGCATCTGGTCAGGCCACTTTGACCAACATATGGAACAATGGGCACATACACATAACAAAAAAGGTCGCTTGGTCGATAGGTAGCGGCCGTCGACCGACGCCTTCTGGATAATAACAATACGAAAAAAAGAGGCGAATTCTTTTTTTGGGTTTCGTCTAAACAGGTTTTCCAAGTTGAATGCCTAGTTGCACGCCTTCAACCTTCGATTGATGAATCGAGGATTTTTTTCCCCTTTGCCATGCATGAGATCAAACAGTTCATCAATCTCTCTCTCACTCTTTCCTCCTTTCTCAATAAGGAGGGGTCGCCCGTTTATCGCTTCCGTTCCTCATTCGAATTGATGGTATCGTCATGGACTCTACAAGAGGCGGCAATATCGCCGAGACTTGATTTCCGATCTATCCCGACGTATAGATGCGGCCATGTGACATCAATAGTTTCGCATCATCGAACCTCGTTTGCTTCTCAATCTCGTCTGGAGCTTTCCAGTTTACTAAAAATCTCTTTAGTAGTAGACGGACTTCCCCTTCTGCCCCGTCGTCTTCTCATTATATAGTCATGAACCGCGTAGGAAACCCTATAGTATATGTATATATATATATATACGTATATATACATATAAATACCCGTTGCACGCTGGCTGGTATAATTGTACTGGCTCCGATGGATGTATTTCTCCTCTGCTGTGTAATGTCATATAATGCGTCTGCGGGTACTGTACAGCGCACCGGGGGTTTTTCGGCGAATAAAGGGCCTTGTCGTATGTCTGATCATGCCGGAGCCCAGCGCACAACTAGTTATACCACGAAATGACGCATAATGGATACAGCAGCCCAAAACATGTTTTGCAATGGCTAAAATATTTGAAGGGAAAATGATTACATCGCAGAGAGAAAATCGTCGAATTTTTCTCGCTACGCTGACGCAAGTTCAACTGGGGACGGTGAATTGAGTGAAAGTAATAGACATTGTGTCGGTACGGCTCAGTTGACAGTCGTCCCGACTATTCTACCTGCCTACATGCCGATTCCGCCGAAACGAACTGGGCCTACCAACAAGTCAAAATCTAATCACATACGATTTTTCCAATCATGTCGTGCTGAAAAGAGAACGTCGACGTTGAAAAGAGCGAAATGAAAAAAAGAGGCCGTCAAGAACTCGAGCGATTGGACGACGTGACTATTCTGGATGCAAGGACCTCCTTTCCTAAAAAATGTAACAAGACGGCCAGGTTGTTACGTGAACGCTGCGCATTAGAGCCGTTTACGAGTTCCTCGTTAAGCCGATTCTCCGCTGAAGTTGGGAGTTGGTCGTCAACGTCTGTCAAATGGTTTGTTACTAATCCACCGCAAGGGAAAGAAAAGAAAAGAAAACGAAAGTCAACTTTTTCGAAAGGTTGGTGCGCAGTAGCCTATTTCTTTGAAAATTCGAGTCTATTTATTCTATTTGATTAGAGTTTATTGTGTATGAAAAAGTACTGAACAGTGGAATCAGCAGTATGTGCATGTAACCTGCTGTCTCGTACTGGGCTTGTGCGGTCCGGAGGGCCCGTATATAATAATATGGCCGCGTATTGCAACTAAGAAGTATAAAGATAGGCTCTATTAAATAGAGACAGGATGGCAAGGTGGAGCCGTCGAGAAGGTTGGCTTGGAGGCGGAAGAAGAGGTAGAGAGGGCGCGTGACTTTTTGATGAGAATCCAAGGCGATGCATTGCGTGCGGTCAGACTGGATCGATCGGACCTCATATGCATGTACATATATATACAGAAGCCTTGTTTTTCGGCTGACTTTTCCCCCTTTCCAATATTCATGCCATCGTTCCTCTCTTTCTCTTTCTCTTTCTCTCTTTCTCTCTCGACATAAATCGTACATTCGCTAAGCAAACAACTCTTCAACCAACAGAGGGACCGGCCGAGCCAACAATGCGTTCTTTTGCATGAACGCCCGTCAAAACGAAATGGTTTTGAGACATGAAGCTCTAATTTAATCATCGAAGCCGTATAGAATTCGCCCAGGACATTTTTCACAAAAACACCCTACTATTTCAAGTGCTGCCAGACCCAGAGACCTTACTACTACTGCTTGATGGCTAGGGTAGCAACAAAGCGACAACAACAATGTCCATAGAAGAACCGTATCGACCATTTTGACTTTCAACGAAGCCGAAATGTTTATATAAGAAGGAGGGAATTTGAAGACTCGCCGGGGCTAGACGTTGACATCCATTTGTCTGAGAGAAACTAGCGGGTCACGCCTTCTTTGTCCTGTGCTGAGAGAGAGCCTCTGTGTTTCTGGGCGAGGCCGGACGATTGACTGCCATCACAAAAGCAGTGGCAGCAGCAGCAGCAGAATATCATCGAGCGTCGGAGATGCGTTACTTTGGCTTTTCTACCGAAACTCTGTCCGACGACGACCTCGCTGTGACGACAATAGAACGGGAGAGCGACGGACGGGGTGGGTGTTGTTGTGGAGACATTCTCTAGCTTTCGTGCTCGACAACCAAATTCATATTCCTATCATTCTCCCAGTGTCAGTGGTAAAAAAAAGAGAGAGAAAGAGAGAGACAAAGCTGGACGGGCGAGAAGAAAGGGGGCACGGGCCCTAGCGACTGCCCGAGCTGCGCGGGCGATTCAAAGATGAGAAGCACATCCATATGAAAGAGAAAGAAAGAGGAGGGCAAGTGCCAAAAAGAATGTAGAAGAAAGCAAAAGACGATAAAGAAAAGAAGTAAAAGAAGCGAGATATGGACGACGGCGGTGGCGGCGACACCCGGTTGTTTCATAAGGTTGGCGAGAGAGTCCTAGAGGTCGTAAATCATTTCTTTCAATCTTCCGCCTTATATAAGCGGCGGCGGCGGCGGCCAAAGACTCCGCGCTCAGGTTTCGCCTTTAGTTCTTTCTCTCTTTTTTCTCTCTCTCCGCAGTCTCTCCAGTTTGCTATATAGCTATATTCTGCATTAGGAACGACGCGGGGAGAAATGGCTTGCTCATCAATTACAAGCCGGGCGAGTCCGAGAGAGAGGAACCACTGACGATGGTCTCGTGGTAAGAATCCCTCCACCAGCCGCGCTACAACCAACCAACAGTTGATTAACGGCTGGGCGAGAGAAGCCGGCCATCAGCGCTCGACAACTCACGTCGCGGGGTTACATAAACGATGGACAGGGCTATTGTTATACTACATCCGCGCGGGAAAACTATATAAAACAAGACACAAAACAAGAAGCGAAAAGACGGCGAGGGTCGAGACATCATCCGAAGAAACAAAAGGGGATCATCAACCGCTGGAAATAAACGACTTTTCCATATTTCAAATCCGGGCGACGACGAAAGAATCATGTCAACTCATCCGCCCACGGCATATTTTTCCCCACTGTCCTCTGTCTCGTAATGGCACTGAATCATTTCCCCGCTTGATGATTACCTTTTCCATCAGCTTATTAATTCACATGGCAAGCCTTGGCTCTCTTTATCTTTCTTTTAATAGAACCGCACACAACAGAACTCGGAGGCTACGTATTCCTGACTGTTTCCCCCGACGTTCCATCTCTCCACCAGTTGTATTAGGGCTTCGTTATACTTATCTTACTGCGCGCACACATATTGCCAGCCAGACTAATAAGTGTAATTGGATTGGCCGGACTAGAATTAGAGGAACTCTTTTCCTTTTTTCTCTTTCTTATTTTTTTGTAATCCTCCTTTTTATTCGTGTTGTATTCGTCCGCCTTGCTCAACTTTCTCCGCGTATTGTGCCCCAGAAAACAAAAATAAACCTCTAAGCGGGTAAAGAATAAGGCCGGTCTGGGGAGAGATCGGGCTATCATCACGCTCAAATTCATCATCCGGCGCATCAAATGAAGGGAATAGAGAGAGGCTCTCAATTTCTCCGTCTCTCTTTAGTCTGACGCTATATACGCCTCTGCATGTCTTGCGTAGGGCAAAGGGCTAAGAGGAGGCGATGGAAGCAGGGCATGAGGACAATGAGGCTCGCAGATGGATCCAAAAAGAAAATGAGGCAATAACACGAATGCCGGCATTATTCTCTAGTCTTCAGCCCTGCCCACGTACGCGCGCATACCACCAGTTCTTGTGTAGTATCGCCTAATAACTAATCGATCTGGGCCCATTTGTTAAGCCGTCTGATGCGCGTCTTCGGGCACGGCATGGCATGGCACGGCACAATAGCTCCGGCACTCGACTTCTAACGATTCTTCATTTTAAATGCATTAGCGCCAAAGGGAGGAAAGAAAAAAATTCAACTTTGGCTCCGACCCACCCGCGTATAGATTTGCTTGTGTGTAGGCATCTTTACCAGTCAAACGGGGGAAAGAAAAAGAAAGAGAGGGAGGAAAACGAGGGTATAACACGCACGATGATTTGCTACGATGGCTTTATAGTAACATGAAGCAGAATAAATCGCCTCTTCTATAGATACTCCCCTTTTCTCGACGCATCTATCCATCCATCCGTCCATCCGTCGACCCATCCATCCGTCCCTACTCCGTCCAATGTGTGTACATCAGGCGGGCGGCGGCGTGCGTACAGCACCCGATACGCACGCACACATCCTAGCACCCGCTGACAAAAGCCCGAAACGGAAAAAGAGCTAGTAGCTAGTAGTAGGAGCTAGGAGGGGGTGCCTGTCATTATAGAAGTCTCTCTTCTTCTTCTTCCTCCTCCTCTTACCCACCAGCAGCAGAACACCACCCTCATTCGAGTGCACGCCACGCTCAGGCGACCCGACATCACGATATATATGACGGACGAGAGGGAAAGAGAAAAGAGCGCCAGGCCCGTCCGGCGCCCCAACCAAAAAGACGATGGCTTTCCATTTTCCGGGACCTAATAAATATTGCAGCAAGGCGCGAGGGAGAAAAGCTTTCAAAAAAAAAAAGAAAGAAGAAGAAGAGGAAGAAATGAAATGAGTGCCGGAAAGAATAGAAAAAAAAGAGGGGAGGATCTCTAATCGACTGGAATTGTATAGGAGCAGCAACTCGCGAGAGACTGTCAAGTGTAGAAAGTCATTTCTTCCGTCTCCCTCTCAGCGGTCGCAGCCTGTCGAAATGGCGGGAAAAGAAACGAAATTATGAGTGGAGAGAAGCGACCAGATAAAACTTTGTCGTCTTGTCGATTGAACTTGGCTCCAAGTTTCCTCCGGTTTCCTCTGTCCCCCTCCAAACTAGGCTACGTACGGTACTACGGCTACAACAACAATATCTCCTGACCCTTTTATTCTCACAGAGTTGGTATACAGTACATCAAAGACCAGGAGAATGACTTTGTCCTGCTGGTCCCCTCGGTCCGCTGATATGGCCGCCGGCACAAAAGCCCTATTACGGTCGTTAAGCATAACCGGTAATATAGATACAGTTAAGAAATATTGGAGAAGGGAATATAACGTAGGACCCGCGGGGTTGGACAGCAGCGGAGGGATATGGAACAAAGCGGGCGATGAAATAGGCGAAACCAGCGCACACGCTGAGCCGGATCAGAGGCCAACAGCAGCAGCTCGTCTATTTCCAAAACGAGGTCGTAGGATCTTTTGCCTTAGATATGAACCATATCGGACTAGGATGTCAACGACACCTCGCTCTCTCTCTCTCTCGTCCCCTCTCACTTGGAGGTCCTCCACCAATATATGAAACGGCTAGCCTGGCGCCGTGGAAAGCTCTTCATCTGCTCCTGCCTTTTACGGCCGATGCCTGGCAAAAACCCCTTCTTCAGCATAGACGACCAGCTAATTGGCCAAGAGTGCCGTCGAGTGGGTACGTGGGATCACCGGCCTTTCACTCCTCGGACGCCAAACACAGGAGATATGGTAGCAGGAGTGGGGAGCTTGTCCGTCTCGCAGCCGCCAAAATAACAAGAAAGACGTCAACGACAAAGAGAGTCTTCCCTCTCTTGACTGTCAACATTCGATTCGAGCCATCGCCAGCAGGGATGTTGGCACTTTGGGTCTCTTCAGGCGGGACAGGAGCGATCGTGTTTCTCTTTACATTCCTTACGCTCCCCTTGTCTTCAAATAGGCTGCCAGTGCGCTGGGGGGAAACTTAATAGGATACTCGATGATCCGTTGGCAGAAAACAAGCAATATATATGCCCGCTCGGCTCCCATAGATGGATACTGATGCTATATACTCTCTCTCTCTCTCTCCCTCTGCTAATACAATCACTCCATCATTGGGTCGTGCTATAGGCAGCCCCCCCCCTCCCTTTACTCTATATACAAGACTTTTTCGTATGTCTTGGATGTATAGGCGGGGTCGGTCGAGGTGTGATTGAATCAAAGTTTTCCAACACGACAAAAAACGACGATGATGACGTTGGCTCTGCCGTCTATAAGGATGGAACAGCCCGGCGGACATCACGCACTTTCCTCAGCGTAGCTATACTACTACGACGACTACTACTATGATGTCAAGGAAGGAAAAGAGTATAAGAGCGAAACGCCAAAGAAGAAGAAGAAGAGACTCGAGAGTCGAGTGTATATATAACCGAGTGGGATCAGGAGCAAGGGGGAGTTGGGAGACCATGAAACTTCTTATGAAAGCATATAGCGACGACTACAACTACTACTACTCGACTAGGCTACTAGACGAATGAGAAAACTTTCTACTCGGTCGGGTTGGTGGACTTGACCCGTCGCTCTAGCGACCGAAAAGTCTTTCGAGACATTGTAAAGTTTGAATCGAGCCAACAACGCGCGCTGCTCCCCCCCCCCTCTCCAGAGCCATTGCTTGGACATCCACACGGCGTAGGCTACACAATAGAAGAAAAACACGACAAAAAATGCTTCCTACGTGATAAGTGCCTAATAAAGCTAAAACTCCCGGTCACCAGCGTCTCGTTTCTTTGATGGGGGAACACTCGGCGTCGGGCACAAGAGACCGGAGGCGCATACAATAACGACAACTTGGTCACAACTTGGTACTTTGTTGGACAGCAGCAGCAGCAGCAGTTCAAATGAAAGTGTAGCTAAGTAGTTGCCGGAATCTATTCAACAAGCGGCGCGTGTTTTCACGACCGGCGACACGGGGATTTTCTGGCATTTTCTCACCGCTCACATTATTACGAAATGTCGTCGTCGTCCTCTTATGCAAGACGGGCCAATATCTGAATGTCTCGGGAGAGTAGCCGATAGCGGGACGTCGTGACACGAATGGTCAAACGCGAAATCGATAACCTTTTGGGCGCATTATTATGTATACGATGTTGACTCGGGTCATAAACGGAGAGCAGTGACCAGTCTAGTCCCATGCAGCGACTACCACTCGGCTCTCTGACTCAGTTTCGCCTTCAATCCTCTCCTCTCCTCTCGCTCGCTCGCTCTCACCCCTTTTTCTTTCGGTATAAATAGACTGCTGACTGTTTTGCGGATCTTCCCCATTCCCGAAACGGACACGACACACGGCCGAGCGTGTCTATGTGACGGAAACGACAGTGGAGTCTATACAGTTATGGGGAAAAGGCGCGCACTCGGCTGGGAAAATGGAATCCGGGGCAATCGATCGAAAGGATTCTTCTTCTAAAACACATTTGCCAGGAAGCCTAGGAGACCTGAAGAGGAAGCAGAGAGAAAAACTCTCTCTAACTTGGAACTCTGTCGAGATGTCGGAATCCCTTTTATGTCGTCGCCCGCCTTCATTCTCGACAACGACGACATCGGCCCGGAGCGCCGAATAGGTTTTTCTCCCTTCCTTCTAAATACATGGAAATGGTTTCACTGTCGCCAGCCGACCGTACAAATAACATCAAAATAAATAAGCCGCAATGCTGCCCGCCCAAAGTAGTCGAATAAATACTCTATATAGATCTGCATATAAAAATAAAGAAAAAAACATAGAGCTCTGTTTTGGGAAAAGAATTCCCGGACACTTAAAAAAAAAAAAAGGAAAAGACGTTCACTCGCCATCTCGATTCTCATTTTCTCTTCAGTTTCTGTTTCTTTTGTTATTGGGTATTTGAATAGCTAGATGATGGAAAGTGGGGAGGAGAAAGAATAAGAGGAGAAAAAATCCATTAAAAAACGATATTTCCCATTTGTATTTTGTATGCCAAAACAAAACAAAAAATTGGGAAAAAGAGAAAAGATAAACGATATGGAAAATATTCGAGATACGCCAGGGAAATCCATCAAGAAATGAAAGTCAAACAAGAGCGAAACGGAAGACGACGTCTCGTCATGGTAGAATAAAAACAAGGAAATTGATCGTCAAACTCTGTGGAGGGTGGTGGGGTGGAGGGGGGGGGAGCACATCTAATCGAAAAGAACAAAACAGTCAGCTCAGTCAGGAGACGGAATGGAAATGGGGAAGAAGAAGAATAAGGAACGGAGGGCTGAATGCAAGGTAGCATGATCTGGCCGATCAGGGAGAAAAAAAGAGAGGAAATGACGACGAAGAGGACGAGAGAAGAGGCTTCGATTTCGATCGGAGCAGTGAGCACTCGTGATGACGGAGCTCGCGAACGGAACGACAACAATCAAGGCTTTTCTCTTCTTGGTTCCCTCTGCTTTTCTAAAAAGAGAAGGAGCCAGCGAGCCGATTGCTAAGGTTTCCCTTCGGGTTTTCGGCCCTCCTTGTTGGGGCAGGGACCCGGTGCACGCGCACGGATCGATGAGCCGATATAGGGCCGGAGGAAGGAAAAAGGTGGACGGCCGGCTAGTCTCGCCGTTGTGGAGCCTCGGAGCCTCGGAGGTTTGTTATTTCTCGTCCACACTTCTTCTTCCACGCCGATGACGTCACTATGCCCAATAAAACGGTGGCAACAAGCAAAGAAAGACAAACAGCGACAAGAAAACCAAGAAGAAGACTAAGAGAGAGACCAAAACGTGCCAGAAAGTCAGCGTTGTGTTTGTAAGAGACGTGTCTGAGCCACTCGCTCTGCCCTGGCTCCTCTTTTTATAATTAGAACGCGTGGTCAAATGGACGGAATGGCGCCTTGTGACCTTTTCTCTCATTTGACTTTTTTGGAGATTTTCCCCTTCTTTCAACCACTCTCGCCTCGTATCGCTAGAAATAATATTAAAAAAAGAAATATGAGAATAACAGACGGAAAAAGAAAGAACCGAAACGGCAGTCAATACAAAGTCGCAGGCTCTTTGACACGATCCGACGGTCGTTAGGTGCGGTCGAATCAACACGAAGCGCGCAGACGATGAAGATTCAACAAGGAAAACAAACAACACCCAAAAGGAAAGGAAAATATAAAACGGGGACATAATAAAAGAGGATCGAGAATAGAAATAGAAAAAATCATAAAACCAGAGCCAAATGGGGGAACATGAAAAAAAAATGATTGAAACGAGAAATCGTCCATTTGGTCTTTCCCCGGGAGAAGATGGAAGAGGCTTGCTTCTATTTCACATTCTTTTTCGTTAGTACAAAAATCCTCTTTATTTTTTATTTTTTCGTCTCCCCCTTCGTTCGTCTCCATTCTCTCATCATCATCTTGTTCTGCGCGGGCGTACCCATGATAGCGAATGGGTATAGGCCTCCTCCGGATGGGAAACAAATCGTCTTCCTCACAAAGGCACAGCCCTAACAGAAACCTAATTACATCTGGCTGGCATTTCCGATCCGACATATAGAGTTCCCTTATGTCCTCGCGTCAGTGTCTCTATCAATTCTGTCTGCATTTCGGGAGACCGTTATTCTCGTGTTTGTGTCTCCTATAAACCGGTTTGTGTTGAGACTGTCAATCTCACCTCCCACACATAAATGCCTTGCATGTTACCAGCTGATTACTGCTGTCCGTTCAGACTATTACGGGAGAGACGGACAAGGTTGAGGCTAAGAGATGCCACATATCGCGCCGAAACCACCAGCAGAGTGTTTACTCTTTACCGAGAAACCACTAAACGGTGGGCGGGTCTAGAACACGGACCCTATACTTTCTAGATTTCAAAACAAAAACAAAGCAAAACAACAAACGAGTAAACGAGTCGCAGCGACGACAAGAGGGTTAGAAAAAGTGAATTTGGCTTGGGCAGAACGAACGGCGGAAACGATACTACTCTTCAATCCCCTTACCTCCATAAAGACCCTTTTGGTTGGGGTTGGTTGGGGTATTCGAGCTCAGTGTGCAGGCCCGTTACGTAGGACTGCCATGATATTAGCCAACACCACTCGCTCTGCTTACTCTGTGTAAGTGCCGAGCCCTTTTCTATATCTTTCCTTTCCGCCCCTCACTTTTTCTCTTTTTTCTTATCCATTTTGCCCATTCGCTTCGTTTCCCGCTTCTTCGACCGCGTTGTTTACGGCGTCTTGGTATTAAGGGCTCGCAGACTCGAGTCCGACGCTGTGTGTCTATATATATATAAGCTTGTAGACGTCTATACTGTACAACATATATAAGTAAATAAATAAATCCACGACGATGGCTCATGGCGGCCATATCAATGGCAGCGTATTTTGACCCCGGCGATCTACGCGGCCCTGTGAGCACGAAGGGACAACATTTGCATCGTTGTCGTCGTTTTCATTGTTGTCGCTCATTCTTTTGTTCCCTTTTCTAAATGCCCGAGCCTCTATATACAGTACGTACTTACGTCAGCCGAATGAAAACGGGGGGGACGGCGAAACAATGTGGGCGAGCGAAAATGAAACCAGCAGAGAGAGGACTGATGGCGACAAAACAAAACAAAAGAGCCGAATCCATTATTCCTTTTATCAAAATGGTTTCTTTTATAAAAGGGCGAGCACGTGCACAAAATGAGCTCTTTTCAACAAGAAATTCAAGGAGCCAAAAAAGAGAAGAGGAGGCCACTCCAGCAGAAGGCCTTAGTTCTATACTACATTGTGAAACTGTGGACAAAAAGATCTAATCAAGGCACATCGAATAGTATAAAGAAAATGAATGACGTCGTTATCTGCAATGAGGATAATCCGCAAGAAGATGTAGCCTATTAATGCGCATTATCGCGGCTTGGAAAACGGAGCGAGGAACTGGGTGCGCGAATCACGAAATGATGAGGCATTTCGTGTGCGGTCGTAGGAATACGACGGCTCGCAAAAGGGATGGAGGAGAAGAGATCCGGGTCCGCGTGATGGCTCATGTTCGGTCCGCAGAGTATCCGGATCGAATTGGACAGAGCGTGATTCGATTTATGGTCGACGAAAGAGTCCCACAACTGCGCCTGCTCTCGTGCTTTCTCTCTCTCTCTCTCTCTCTCTTTCTTTCTCTCTCTTTTTCTTTCGGCATGTCTTTCATCTTCTCTCAACCCTTTACTACTACGATGTTTGGGGCTTTTTCTCTCTTTTTTCCCCCTTTTTCTCTTTGGCTCTCTGGTGTGTGCTAACATACATACACATCACACACAGAGACAGACATGAAGCAACACTTTTTTGGCTTCAGTCAGCGATTGCAGATTGGTAAAAAAAGAGGGGAGGCGAAGGCAAACGCCGTTGGGTCCTTCGGCTCGGCCTGCATGGCTTTCGATTATGGCTGGCCAGGGAGTCAAAAGCTCGGTTACATGAGTCAGTGAAGGTAAAAGGAAAGGAGAACGTGATCGGAACCAGTGGTAGGCTTCAACTCAACGCAATTCCTTTTTTTTTTTTCACTGGGTCTCGTTTTTCGCCAAGTAGAAGGTCGTGTTTCTATTGACTCGATTATTCATTTCCACCAATCTACACCCGGCTCTGCTCGTTGCCCGGGGCAACCACTAGCACACAGAGGCGCACACGAGCACAATGTAGTTATATATACATGTGGACGAACAAACGAGCGTACATGGTAACCCAGAAAGTCTAAATCAGGAAAAGCCAAAGTATTGCTCGTTACAGAAACACACGCGCGGATGCAAGGATCGCAGATGGGCGTCGAGATCCATCGTCAAGAAAAGGAAGAGACGATCTATAATTCAGGCTGATTCGGTAGGTAGTTGCTGCATATTTGACATCAACCCTCGTTCCGGTTCGCGTCCTCGTCTTGGCAGGAGTCGTTCCCGTTTACTGTCATCGTCTGTAGTTAGATATGCATATCTAACAGCAAGGGGGCGGCCGAATGGCGCGACCTTTACCCCATGACCGGCAGCAGCAATCAAGTGGTAGTAGACGCGCACCGTACGTACGTACGTAATACGTACCAACTTAACAATTCCATCGTCCATTCTCTCTGCGCTCAATTTCACGTCCATCCGACCGGTTGTGTGTGTGTTTTCTCTGTCGTCGTCTCGTTCCATCTCAATCTGTCTGTCGTTTTAGACCGCGACGAATGAACGAGGCTCCATTCTTCAACGTCACTAACAGACTTTCGTTCCGTCTCTCTACCAGGCTGTCTGTCTCATCTCCCGGCTGTTTTGCCCGTCCCTAAACACCAACAGCAGACGCACTACTGCGTAGACGTGCTCATTCGTTAGCTTGCCCATGTTGCTCCGTCCGTCCGTCCGTCTCGACTGATTGTTTATTTTGAGAGATGCGGGCAAAGCGGACAACGGTTTGCAAGGAACGAGACGACATTGAAGCAAAATGAAAGTGAAAGGCGAAGGTTAGAAGAAAAAGAAAAAAGGAAAGAAAAGGAAAAGAGAGCTGAAATAAACAGAGCATAAACAAACCGATCTGGTGAGAAAAAAGGGATTCCATCGCCCGGAGGGGTTGGGCGTGAAATTCGCTACGCTTTTGTTTCATCTTGTTCGACGATTCCCCTCTTCTTTTCTCTTTTTTTTTGTTGTGCAGCGCCAAACATGAAGCTTGACATTGTTATGGCGACAAATAAACAGCGTAGAGACGAGAGTGGGTCGAAAAAGGAGATGGGAAAAAAGGCGAAACATTGAAACAAGTCGGAAGAAAAAGGCGTATGAGATGTCTAACTCGGAGCGAAAAGTTCAACATGATATTGTGATATTGTTGAACTCTCAGGCGGCAACTTCCACGGAATGAAGCACGAGTTTCTCGTCTCTTTGAATCCCCCGGGGAGAAGTGCTCTGCGTAATCAACGCATTTTCCGATACTACGGGTGAAGAAAAAAGTAGAGAAGACAAAGAGAAAGAGAGAAAGAAGAAGGGGACACTGCATCTTCCACGACTTCTCCACACATATTCCACTAGCTTGACTTTTCTTTGACTTTGGATCGAGTCTTCCTACAGTTCTTTTTCCCCCTTCAAAACATTTCAGGAACAAAACCAAGTCTTTCTCTCTTTGATCTACAACACTAACATTCCCTGCTGCATCTTGAGGTCCTCCTTGTCCTAGTGTGTGGGTGTCGAGTAGACCGTGTTTCGTTTCTGTGAAGACAGAAGACGAATAGGGATTTCCCCTGTCGCTGACACTCGATTCCATCACCACGCGATACAAACGTCGCGTACCCAAGTGGACCGTTTTCAAAAATGAGGGAATATAAATCAAGAATGCCCGATCCGAAAGACGAAAGGGGAGAAAAAGAAATGTTTCATAAGTTTAGGAATAGATTAGGTCGAAGCTCAAATCGGACGGTTTGTCATGTTCGCTCTGCTGCCCTCGACACTGGCACAGCCAATAGCTTTGTTTACAACCGGCAACGGTGATTTAGGATCGCTTTGAGAAGCGACGGCCATCGATCTTAAGAGTCGGCCCTTTCTCGTTCATCAGCTTGTCTTGCGCACCGGAGCCGGACACGAGGTTAAAAAGCCAGGCCCAATGGAAATCCCCTTTTCAATTGAATCCGTCAGTTGTCTGCGAAGTTGTGCAAGTGGCGTCCCAATTTGGCTAGAGAAAAGAGCCAAATGATTGGCTGCCAGTTCGGATCACTCAATGTCCTAAGCGTATTGCTTGCCATCTCCTCCGTCTTGCCTTGAAACGAATCGAGCCAGACAACAACTAAATCAAGTCAAACCGAATATAAAACAAAACATAACAAAAATAAAAGGAAAAAGAAGGAGTGATAAACGCAAAGGGGGATGCGATTGTATCTTCACGGTTCGTTTGCGTCGCTATGGGACATGCACCATCATTGGTGACGTTCTTCATCAACTTGCATGCATCGTTTTCTACTCCTGACTTGCGTTTTTTTTTCCTTTTCTTTTTAATATTGAACTATTGAAGCCCCTCTTTACCCTCAACAACGTTGACTTTTAATGACAAAGACGCAAAGTAACAAAAAACGGAGAGGACAAAAACAACAAAGTCTTCCTGGAACACAATGAAATTTCTAAGGAAAAAAAAAAGAGAATTGAGGCAAGAAGAAGAAGTGACAATGAAAAAGTAGCGGACCCTAGTACAAAAGCAGGGTCTCTCAAGTGCCAAAGAGGTAGTAAGGACGATGGAAAAGATGATGCGAGTGAGAGAGCTGTCAAATCGGGCCGGAATAGCGTCCCGTCGGCCGGTCCATCAGAAGAAGGACGATGTCGTGCGGTTCGATCGTTTCGCATGTTTTCCCCGTCTCTGATGGTTGCCACATGGACGTGCATGACGGACCCTGCTGGATCGTTATTCAACGGTCGTTATGGATGCACGACACGGTCGCGAAAGAATCGACGCTGCAGCCAATCAAAAAGGGTACGGACTTGCAGGCCGGACCGGACCCAACCACGCCCAACTCTCGTCCATCAACAAACAGTCGGGATACTCGACTTTCATTCGCACTGCACGCATATGGCCCCCCTACATATATATACATACATGCATCGGCTACATTTATACATTTTTGTTGTAGTTATGGCAGGTATAAATACGACGACGGACATGTTAATACTCGCGTGCGTACTGCGTGCCGCACTTCTAGCACTGCAAGGCTACAATTGACCAGTCATACAATGTGCATCTAGAACGATATGCCCCGTAGGTACGCATCAACAGCAGGCGCATTACTACTACCCGGCTATCTTTTCCCGCTACGTACTGCTGTATGAAACTGTAATACGTTTTGTCCGCCCCGTACAACCACAAATGCCACGATCTCGTCAGAATTTCATCCGACTCTCAACTCTATCTCTATTTTAGTATTTTGCATTCGGCAACAGGGGGTCGATCAGGAAGAGCGATTGCTCGCTTTATCAAAGTTGTTCACCTAAACTCACGCATCCGGACGATATAACCTCTAACAAACGTCCCGTAGAAAATAAGGTATACTAGCAGCGGGGCGGCCGGCGGGTTCGTATTTTCATTTTTTCTTCTTTTTTTTTCATGATTACCTCCCCGGAGCAATCATCGCACTGCTGTATACTTGTACTGTTGTTGCTGTTGGTGATGCGTACTTGTAGACCAGCAGTGGTGGTAGCCGGAGCACATCTATTGATGATGCGATTGGTGCAGACTTGGAAGCAGTGCGTGAATAGATTGCGCTAGCAAGCGGCATTCCGCGCCAGGATAACGTTCCGTTAATTGGGCTTATCGATTACGCTTTCTTCCCTTTTTCCGCTAGAATTTCCCCGACACCTCGTTACTACATTAATGATGACGTTAAGTGGGCCCAGGCACTAGAGTGAGGCCGGCGGATGAGTGAGAGGCAAAAAGGAAAGGAGAAAAAAGGAGAGCGCGCAGATGCACCTTGCTCTCTCAGAGACGGACTGGCGAAGACGACAGCCGTCATTAGTGCACGATAACAAGTTACGGTTTCCTATTTCCTCGTCTGCCCAGCTCCGCTTTTGAGACGAGAGCGGGAAGAAGAAAAGTAAAAGAAAACAAGGCGAGGCAAGAAAAGTTTTTTCTCCTTCGGAGCCAAACTGACGGCCCGGCCCCCCGCCTTTTCCGTCTTCCTCGACGCCGCATATCCTCCGCCACCACTCGAGCGACTCGACCATACAGATAAGCTAGGTTCAAGTTGCCCTGAGACTTGATGAAGCCGCCGCCACTGTCGCGATTTTCGCCCCCTACAGACGGGGCATATACGAATCGGGACCCTCACCTCGCTCCCTGTTCCGCGCGCTGCTACTATCTCCCTCTTCGTATGGTACGCAAACTCCTCTGCTCGAGTCTCTTGATCAACGAGTCCCCAAAGAGCTCTCACCATTGCAGACAGGAATGGGGCCACAAAGAAGAGGAACATTGGTGGAAAGGGCACGGACGAAAAGAAGGAGGAAATGTAATAGTGTTGAGAAAAAAGAGAGATGCGTTGAGAAAATGGCGAGATTGGAAGCATCTAACGTCGAACGGGGGAGCTGTCTTACAAAGACGTAAGGGAATGAACCCCCGCGTAGTACATCTCCCTTACATTCCTCCCCTCTTGATGAATGAGAAGGAAACCAACAAAAGAATAAAGAAGAGCACAAGAAAAAAGGGGGAAAAAAAAGAAAATAAATAAAAAAAACACTCAAGACCGGACCGCGACTGCGGTACGCAGCGGCGAATGAATGCCGAGAAAATGAAAAGGGAGAAGAGCGAGGCGAGCCAGTCAGATTAATGAGAATCGCTGGATGAGACCACACAAACTTATTAAGAAGGGGAAAAAGGAAGGAAAGGAAGAAACGAACGTAACGAGAATCGTGAATAAGCTCATCAACGTTAGCCTTCTCCTTCTTCTCTTCGTTGCTTGTAATGCTTAGTCCCATGAAGAAAAGGGCCGGACATCCCAGCCGGGCAAGATCCAGATGAATCAACATCTCATTACATCAAGAGAAAAAGAGTAGGCGGCTCAATTCCATTCCGTCCTTGCACCAAAAACAACACGACAAACGGAATATAAAAAAAAAAGATTCATTTCTGTCGTCGATGAAGTAAGACGGCCCAACTTTCTCTCCGCGTCACTCTATTTTGACGACACGACTGGATATATACAAAGTTTTCAAATCTTTGGATAAAACTATACGAGAGCCAAGAGGGAAGTAGGACGGGCGAGTCTTGGGATCTTTTTTGGTAATGAGCCATCAACGCGTCCGTCTTTAGTTAACTATCTAAGAGCTCATCTAATGCCCTCTTTCACACACAAACACAAACGAAAAGAAGAAGAGAGAAAAAAATAACAAGAAAGGAAGGACCGAAGGAGACGGAGCGCAAATGAGAGATCGTCAGTGACAACAACAACCCGGACACGTCCAACCGCTCAGACTCATCAATAAAACAGCAAGACCCTCCTGACACCCCCACAGACAAAAAGAAAAAAAAAAAGAAAGAAGAATTTCTTCCGTCTTTAGCGACGGGCCAAGTGTTGCGCGCACATGTAGCACTCACGACGTCGAAGAAGATGAAAAACACAAGGGCCCTCTCATAGAAGAAATTCTATCCTCTCTTCTTCTTCTTAATCTCGTTAAATTGTAAAAAATAAACACAAACAGGATTTTCAGTTTATTGCAAAAACGTCTATGGACTACAAAGCAGAAGGGAGGAGCAGGGTTTGGGGTAGGCTAGGAAAAAGAACAATAAGCATCGCGACTCTTCCTTGCATCGCTAACGAAGAGACGCAAAAGGATTTCGTGCCGAACCGCTGAACGGATTAAAACCGTTGAAGAAGAAAAAGAAAAGGAGAAAGGAGAAGAGCGGATGGCGCGCGGGCCAGTTGTCAAGTCGCTCGATCCTAACCTGAAAATATTTCCTCAACCGAGCTCGAACGATGAGAACGTGATCACTCGACGGCAAACGCCGACGTCTCGGGAAAAATGAGAGGACGTCTATACGTCGACACGATCTTGGAAATAAAAGAGACGGCACCCAAAGGCTCTTACGGCAGCTGTCACACACGTTCGACAGCGAATCGATCGCGTCATATATTGATTGGTGGGGAGAGGAAAACGAGAAGAAAAAGAAGAAGAAGAATCTTAAAAAAAAATGGAAATAAATAAAAGACGAACGGCTGGGTGTATGTACGGGTCCGAAGAGAGAGAGCCAAGGTAGAAAAGTCCCAGGCAAAGAAGAAGAAGAGGGGGAAAAAAATAATAAAAAAGAGAAGAGAAACGAGAGATCGACGTGGGCTTTTTAGTACAAACATAAATAAAGCACGTTGCATGGCAACGTTGCACCCGCTGATGCGAATCTGTCGAAGGCTCGGAGACCGAAATAAAAGAAAAAAGGAAAAAAGAAAATCACGATAGGAACCGTTCTGGACTCTTTTACCGTACACAGCAGACAGGATATACACACGTCATGCTGTATCTTTCATAAAGAGAAAAAGGGCGGTGCAGGTGGGCCCAAGTGGTTGTCGGAATCGATCCGCATCGTGGGCCCCGCTTCGCCACCACCGCCACCACCTCCATCACCAGCCCCGCAATGATATATGCATTTGAATAATAAGCAATCGAGTTGCGACGTATGCATCTATTACTATGTTGTGCGTAGCTTTGCTTACCGTCAGCATCCATGACGACAATCGGCTGAATGCCGCCGAGGTCTGATTCGTTAGCGGAGAAAGAAAACAGACGAAGAGCAGAAAGGCCGCGTCGCGCTTCCTTCCCTTTTGCAACAACTTGGGAACGCAGCGCCTGCCGGTCGGCCGTCGGACGCCAAAAGTTCGCTACAACCCCGGACGAACAAGAAGAGGTTGATGGGCGCACACGCACGGTCACTTTTAGTGGTTTGATTTCCCCCGCACCACAGCGACCGGTGGGCCAGCATCGGCCACACAGTCAGCGCGCTGGAATGGATGGACGCGTCTGTCCCCTTGATGGATGAGACAATAGAAAAGATTAGACTGTGTACGCGCTCCGGACCGTTGTTGTAAAAGCGGACAACAACAACAACAACAACAACAACAAAAAAGGAAAATAAGAAAAACAGGAAAAGAAAAGAAAAGAAAAGAAAAGAAAAAAAGATGAGTAAATACAGAGGTAGAGATGTTGGAGTGGACGATCCTGATAGAGATAGAGAACTGTAGGGGAGCGTCAGCGTGCCGGCGTCCCTGTGCGAGGTGTACGATACACTGGGAGGCAGGCCACCGGTAGGGCAACGTTATATTTACTCGGTCTTTGCTTTCAGCTGGTGGGTGCGGTGGTGGGGACGAAGACGACGACGACGACGGTGGTGGTGGTGGTGGCGGCGGTAGCCCGCCGCCTCCTCCTCCTCCTCCTCCTCTCTATGCTTGTGCTGTTGCTGCTATATGCGTGGCGACGGCGCTGTCGCGCGTACGACGCTTCGACGGATCGCGCGCATCCGATTGCAACTCCTCAGTTGACACAATTCAACTTCCTCTTACTTCATTGCTTCCATAATGCCCCATGCAAATATCACGACAGAACGTCCACGAGTTGCTATTGGCACCGACCACGTCGACAAGGACTCGTAACAGAGGTCATCTAGGAGCTTCAGGCCGGCTGATGGACAGCGCAGAGGATCCTTCAACGCCCGCTTTGAAATTGCCAACAATTGACGAGGGTCGGAACAATCCGTCCCTTGTTCCTTCAATCACAAGCAGGCAGACTGTGTCACTGCTGCTGCCGCGCTGCTTCTCGGGATCCTTTAAGGTAGACGTCCGGGCCGGGCATCCGGACGTCGAGAGAAAGCAGCGGGCCAAGAGTTACAAGAGAACAGACACAGACACACACACACATACACGCACGGTTCAATTGATTTCCGATCGAGTCCCGCGTGCTAGCTGGCTTCTCCTCTCATAAAAGGTACGTAACCCATTTGGCGACGGGATCCAAACCGAGTTAAGGAGCTCCATACTTCGACATGGACACTATTCACAGGTAGATCAGGCTCCCGCCGTTGTTGGGGGAGGGTGTCGAGCTAGGAGGAAGAATAAGAGAAGAGAGGCGAAATGACGTGACTCGAGAGCTCCTCCTGCTACGACGCATACAGTGAGAGACCATTAGAAGCAATGGTAGTAAGTACGTCGGAGAAAAACCTTCGAGCTGAAGAGAGGAGACAGGAGCTATCGATTCCCTTCGTCTGACCTTTGAGAAATACGAGTGCGGACAGGTATCCGTAGCAACGGCGGATATCTAGTAACGTTGCCGGGACTCGTAACCCCCCCACCCCCTTCTCCCCTATTCCCCATCTCCCACCCAGTAAGCAATCACCATAAGCGCCGCCAGGGCTAGGAATTGACGTGCCGGCTACCTTGTCTTTTCCATGGGAATCCTTAGCAAATGTGAAGGAACTAAGGAAGTTTCTCTCGTCCGATCCTTCTTCTCTTTGTACGGCGGAAAATCAGTGGAACTAACGACGCTCGGAGAAGAACGAAAGACAAATACGGCGCGATAACGCTTAAAAGAAAAGAAAAGGAAATAACCAAGTCAGTGATGTCTCCATGCACAGAAATAAATGACTGTGCAACTCCCAGCAGTGGCCGAAAGGCAAAGGGAAAACTTGATCCTATTTCCGCCGTCTCACTTGTTTGATTGGTCGCGTAGGGCCGCACGTAGAGCACAGTGAACACACCTGTTACGCGCTCCTGGAGCGCCTGGCGAATGAAACTCGACTCTTCCAATTCCGTCCGAGAGGTATGCGACGACCATCGTTCCAACTCTTCCGGCTCCCTTTTTTCATCGATTTCTTGTCAAACGAAAACTCTCTCTTCTCTCCAGACTCGATTCATCTTGCAATACAACGTTTCTCTTACGAATCTCTCTCCCAAGAGTGACCCAAACCGTTAAAGAGATATAGGAGGTAGGCAGAGACATCTTCAATCTCGTTTCGTTTTCAAGAGAAGAGCAGTTTGAGAGAGCGTGAGAATACGACGAAAAAATACGAGCAAGCATCGTGGAAAGGGTCTCGTCGCCATCTACAGTCTCCGGAGATCGTTAGGACAAGCCACGATAGCGCGGAGATCTCTCCGTTGATGACTTTGGTTGATTCCTGGGGGAGAATATATTCGAAACGCATGGTAAGTGTCGCAGCGCTCGGGCTTGTGCGTGAATGGGAGCCCGTCGCGTGAAAACGGACCGCCACAACACTTTGCTGTTCGTTGAAATTGGTTTAGAGAGAGAGCTCGAGCCAACTGGAACAATTTAATCGATGCTTTTCACATAAACGGTAATACATTCTTGATGCTGTCGCTTCAGGTTCTATAACGTAACGGCAGAGCCAAAAAAAAAAAAGAAAAAGGGTTGGGGTATATAAAGAGGAGAAAACAAACATGTTTTGGTGTACAGTTCACGAAGATATTTCAAGACGGAAAGAGTGGGGACGTGGAAAAAAAGGAGGGGTCGGGAAAGCGTATGGGTCCTCGTTGCTATGGCTACACTTGGTTGATTGGATGTGGTAGTAGATGGGAGAAAGGGGAGGAGAAAAGACGGAGGCAAAAAGGGAACACACAAAAGGGAGCCGAATCACGCAAGGCACACTAGTCTTACAACGAGCAAAGAGGAAGGAGGGAGAATGTCGCGAAACGGAATTATTCAACTTTTGGACAGATGGAAATCAGATTCACATGTAGAAAAGTTGGCTTCCTCTCATGCCCATGGAAATGAATGAGAACATCAACGTTGACGAACGAGACACGATGATAAGGGAACGCAGCTCTTTTGATGATCAGTCGAGACTGTCGGGATCTTAGCCCTCTTGGCCGTCTTCTCAAGCGATAGCTTTGGCCTCAGGCATGTACGTCTCCCAATGTTCAATGATCTGTGACAAAACACGTAACGCAATTATGTTAATGTCTAAAGATTTTCGAGTTCATTACGGTCCATTGCCGTTGACGACTCCGCGGCAGATTAAAAAAACTTACTTTGTCCTGAGCTTTCATCTGCGCTTCCAAGTACGATATGAAGGCTGCCTTAAAGTCCTTAACGCGTTGGAGTTCAAAACGCTCCAGCTCCTTTTTGATGGCCTTGGAAATGTTGTCGAACTCCTCTTGACTGCGATTCACTTTGGCCTCCCACTAAAAGATTTCAACGAAAAGAAATGAAGTCGAGGACCGTTTCAAAGAATTAATGTTCTGTTCTGTCTTACCTCTAGGACTTCATCTTTAGCAGGAGCAACTTTGTCAGAACGACCAGTCGATTCCCATCGATCAACCGCTTCGCGCTTTTTGGCCAACATTTGCTGAGCGTGCTGCCATGTCTGGAAGGCTTTCACACGTTCGTGAAACACGTCCTGAAGAGAAACCACACTCATAAGCCCCTTGTTGATTGGAAAAGAAGAATCATGATAATATCGACGGAAAAGAAATCTCACCTTCACAACGCCTAATAGCGCTAAGTAGTCCTTAATGAGTTCATGCAAAATGTAAAAATCCGCATTGGACTGCTCATTGTGAACGCCTTCTAACTTTAAAACGTAAAAAAAATAACGAATTGAGATTAAATGGTTTCCAACACTTTTTTCGCAGAATAAACGGAAAGTTTACTTTATCATGAAGTTCGGCCATCTTCGCAAGAGCTCGCGACAATCCTGCATGGTCTTCGCCGTTGCTTAATAGGGCCAAGCCTTTCCCCAAAGCTGCGGTGGCGCACGCCAATTCACGCCGATGACTGTACAAACCTTCAAGTGAGGCTTGTAATCGGCGGAATTGAGATTCAAGTGTCTCCAGCTGCTGGTGTCGTTCCTCAAACCACTTGGAACAATTTTTTTATTTATAGAACAAATAATTGTTAAAAGCAACACTGCAACAACTTACGGGATCGGACTCGCCCATCTTGAAAGCAATTTTGGTCACAGTCTCGCCCATTCGATTAAAAAGCCGCAACACACCTGCACCGCTGAGTGCAGAGGTACTCGATGCACGAGGTAATTCCTCTTCTGTCGAAAACCAAAGGAATTGTTAAATAACGCAATAATAGATAAAAGTATGGAAATATTTTGAAAATACCACATTCTAAGAACTCCCGAAAATCTGGGTCTACTTGAAAAATGGGATGATTCGCCGTGCGGATCAGGTAACGTTCAAGAGCAGCTCTGCGTCGTTCAACGAACTCGGGCAACTTTCCTTCCTGCTCGGTTTGGCCCCCTGCCATTTTGACTTTGGTAGTGCCTGAAATCGTCGCCATTAGTTGTAGGGAATTTTCATTGAAGATCTAATCTGCCTTTGCTACTGAAAAACTTACCGACAACATTTTTCTCAGGTGGAGCTGGCACCAATCTACCCTTATGTAGGTATTTCTCAGCGAGTTTATCGTGCAACCCAAGAAAATCCGAAAATCGTCGTGAGACGGTCATTTCATTTTTCTTGAATAGACCAATATTGGTGCGAGTAACAACGTTGTACGTTAAAAAAGAAGAAATTCCATCTCCAACTTTTTGTGGGTCTTTTACACTGATACTGATAAATTTATCATCATTCTGCAATGAAAAATAAGAGAGAAAGTAGAAGTAATAAAATCATCATGTTTGTCTACATCACATATAGAACACACAAGTACCTCTTCAGGAGTTTGGATAACCTTCTCTTCTTCAATTGTAGATCCAGCATAATTGCTATAGCTCTAAAATATTCAAATTCAATTGAGGGTGTTAAGAAATTGAATGCATGAATGTAATGATCTCAAACAGGAACCTGAGTTCTTGGAGATGTCACTGATGTTTCGAATGTTGGACGCACAGGTGTTGTTTCAATCTTGACTTCTTTGGGTTCAGGAATGTCTTCAAATATGTCTTCAGGCTCTGACCTGAGTTCAGTCTTTGGTGCTGTATCAAGAAGCTCATCTTTGAATTCATTATCGGAGTTCAAATCTATCTCATCAGCTGCTGACAAATTATTGGATTTCTCTTCAATGCCAGACAGATCATTTGATCTATTATCTTCCAGAGAAATTTCAGCCTTGGCTTCAACTTTGATCTGAGAAATTAAGGTACACAAATGGTAAAACACCAGTGATCGTTAAAATTCAATAGGGGGGGGGGCGGATCCCACATTGAGAAATACTCTGATAAGACGTTTCAACATTAGACAAAATTGTATAAAGGTCTCAAGTAATTTCATATGATTCTTAGAACCTTGACAGTTAAAGTTTACCTCGATTGCTGAAGCAAATAAATCGTCATCGTTAGATTCATCGAATTTCGGTGTATTCCTTTCGTCTGCCATTTTTACAACTTATTTTTTTACAACTGAGAAGATAGGAAGCTGCGCACCATCTAACGGCAGGTATGAACTACGAAGTCGATGAAGTGAATGGACGTTTTGTTAGCATGAATGTAAATCGAAGGGATGGTAAGCCTTTAATAATAACCTTGGGAAAAAAATCTTTGGAGGTAGCTGCGAAATTACTAAAAATCCCGTTTCTGTTTTCTATTGTTTTCTTTTTTATGGTAAGACAGATAACGTGCCTAATTTTGTCAACAAATCCCGGAGCAGCAGTTGTAATAATATAACCACCCGTTGAAGAGTCGTTTGAACTGCAGTGCCTGCTTAGAAAAATTGCTGGGGCGGGTGAGAGAAAAAATCCGAAGGGATTCTTTTCTTTACTTTCCTGAGCAATTATCAGTTGTTTAGCATTGGCAACGAAAAATGAAAGACGTAAGTATTAGTGGGAGGAATGGAGGCGAGAGAGATATTGCAAGGTATAAGCGATGAGCGAATTATTGAATTTGATATTAGTGTGTTTGGCACATATTATTCACCGATTTGCAGCGCATATTGTAAAATCATGGAGACACACACACATCGTACATAACGTATTTTTGTTCATTAGTATTGAGAGTCAGTACGATTGCTGAGACCAGTTCAGTGGACCTAGTCGAAACAGGATCGAATCTACGTGTGGAGGAGTGTTGGTTTGTTTAATGAGTTATTGCGTTTTCCAATGATAAAAAAGGAGGGTTATATCTTCCAGAGATTTACGTCTAAATGTGGTTCCGATGGAGAAAAGTCGAGCGCTCCGTGGTGGAACTTGTAGTTCCAATCGGAAGTGGAGTTGCCTCAGATCTGCTACAGAGGTGCACCAATCCGAGATTGTTGCTCCTTTAAATTCGGCGGAGCAATTTATATAATCTTGCTCCGAAACGGAGCAAGTTGTGACAATGGTTGAATAGGGGAAATTCCTTCTGCTCTTGACGTTGGCAGACCAAGCCATATTTCCGAACGTAGAGTGGTTGAAATTGTTTCAATGGAAATGGTCGAAACTGCTCAGAGATAGAGCAGTTTCCAAATCCGGCTGAGAGCTAGTTCGCTGTCTTTCAGATCCTGCGTGAGCAAAGTTGACTCGCTCCAATTTTACCATTGGAAAAGGCCAATACCTAAGAATAGTTCAAACCTGTTTAAAGCAGTAGGGGAGGTATGGGATAAATGTAACATTTGATGAATGTAACAAACGTTAACCTAACCTATAAAATTCCTCAGCCTTGCTATTATTGTTTTACGTTTTGTTATTGTTTACATTTTATCCGACAGCGACACGCTGCGTATTAGACTACAACGCCCCCCCCCCCGAACCCGTCTCTATTTTGCATTTTCAACAAGATTTTCTCCTACGCAGAGATTCTGTAGCTTGCCCACCGTAGCATAATACAGTCTATGTTCGCTAGTTTCCCATTTCATTTCCCATTTCTTTTAATGTCTTCAATCAATTGCCATAGATGTTGCGTTGCCCGTATGATCAAGGGCTAAGTGGCCGGTATTTCGGAATATTTCGCACCATTTCCACCGAGTTGGTTTCTTTTTTAATTCGATTTTAGAATAATCGCATTGCGGCGTCGATGTCGCCGGTATTTTTTGCATAAATTGGTAGGTTTGAGAAAAAGACGCTAATTGTAGCGGTAAAATGTGTATAGGCCTGCTCCGTAAAATCGACGGTGGCGTTAGTAGTACATGTAAAGTGATTGCGACGAAAGGCCTTCAAGTCGTAGAGAGCCTACGTTTAATTTTTGTAGAAATCAAGAGGAAGTCTTTTCCGATTGATAGTATGCACGTTCGCTAGAACAAATAATTCTCTTTCAAACGCATCAAATCTCATGGTAATGGGACGCAGCGTTTAAATTTGAAAGCGATGTAAAAGAATGCCGCTTTAGCTTAATCACAACGAGAGATGGCGCTCAGACCGGTGGTAGGATTTTTCTTACGATGGAACCCCAAACATTCATGTAACATCGGGAAAAATGCACGGATGAAGCAGGTAAGAATGGGGAACAATATTGTGTGATGCAATCCGAAAGCGATACAGAGAGAAAAATTAACCATTGGAAGCTGCCATTCCCGCAGAAAGTAGGCAGCGCCACCTACCGGGCACAGGCTAGTACCTCGTCCCACCCGTCGGTCCCCGCTTTTGCCTAGAATCCCTTCGGGAAATTGCGTGGTTAGCAAAATTGTTATAAAGAAAAAATCTGAATTTCTTTCATCTCAGGATCAACTGAGATTATATTTTCTATTTACATATCATGGGTGCAGTTTAAGTGCATCTTTAGAGGAAGAATGTAAAAACACAAAATAAGTCAACACACACACATTAACTGCCAAGGAGAATCCAAACATGAAAGGCAACCAGGACCACTGACTGGTTATTAAAGGGGTGGTAGGGGTCTGATGAACAGATTCATTTGCGGATGAAATAGACGGTACCAACGATTTCCGAGATAATTCGTTGGCGTACTGATACAAGCTAGGAGAACTTTCAGGAAAGCGAAGGTTTGAATCGGAATATCGCTGGTCAAGGTTATCAGAGAATACAGAATATCTGTCAATTTCTTCAAGGGTCGAGTCTGGTCGAGAATCCGGAGGACTGCGATTAAGAAGTCCGTTTTGTACCGAACCAAACCCGGAACTCTGACTGGACGACCGAGTAAGAGGTGTGTTGTGACTAGATGATGGCGAAGAAAATGTTGGAGAAGGCCAACTGTTGCTTTGCCAGTATCCACCAGCGACCCATGAAGCTTTCGTCAGATTCGTCCCGTGTGGTGAGGAACTTTATTAATACATGTATTTTAGAGTTATGAATTTCTTAATCTTAAAAGGCTTAAAGAAGAAAGAAAAAATGAACATACATGATACTAGATGAAGAGAATCTAGAAGGTGAGATTACAGGTCTGGGTTTAGCAAATCCTGGTGATGGGACAACTGGTGAATGACTGGGTGTGTTTGTTTTTCTTGCTGATCCTATGTCCAACTTGCTCAAATCCAGATCACATGGTGGGTTAACCACAGTTTTGAGTATGTTATCATTGGAACTCTCAACTTTAATTGCTTTAGATTGTTGATTAGCTTGCTTTGATTTTTTTTGCATGATTCTTGAAATGATTTGAATACTTGCAACTGTGCAAAGGCTAACAGAAACCCCCACTCTTCCTAAAGGATATGATAAAAATAGCATCATAACCCAAAGTGAGCCTAAAGCAAAGTTCCATAATGGATAAAACTTTTTTCCAAAGACTGAATAACAACTGATGGTGGAGCATCCAAGTCCAACAAAAACAAGTGATTTCTGGAAAAAATATTTAAAAAAAAATAATAAAAAATAAAATAAAACAGAGTTCACTTGTTGGGTTGATGAATATATTACCTGATACGTCTGATCCACTATTTGTGAATAGTAAATCCATTTTTCTGGTAAGTATTCTGTGCCACCAGTTTGAACCCAATAGTCACTTGTTTTAAGCACTATCATAAACCAAATTATGGCATACTCCAAATGAGAGAGAAAGTGGCGAGTTGAAGAAACACATTTAATCTATTTAATTGATCAAGATATAACACATAATTTAAGTATCATAATCAATGGATTAATATGTAATACCATCGTAGAAGTTCTGGCGGGGAACAAACTAAATTAACCTTGAAAATTTGGGCACGTTGCACCAGGTTTTATTATGTACAAAAACAAATTTTTACACTAGAAGTTCCCTATGTTATGCAAATGTCATGTCAATGTAGATACAGTTTTTTTTAAGAAAGATCCATAAATTTACACCTTGAACGTGCATACCATACCCACTCGAATCTTGCACTAAAGCGTAGCAAAGCAGAGGGTAAACATAGAATTCGAAGAGTGCCATCTATGGCATTACATTAAGGAATGCTTTATTCGCTCACTAGAGGGCTGAAAGAAGCTTTCAAAACCATCACTTTCAAAACCATCATAAGGTGAAAGTATATATATATATATATATATTTTGCCAAGCACCGACTTAGTCTCTTCTTCTTTTGCAACTCGCTCCGATCTTCGTCTCTTTCTTCTCTTAGGATCGATATACTTCATGGTGAAAGGTTGAAAATATGACTACACGAATCTATCGCACTACAATCTACTGTCCTATCTGCCGTGGATGGATTCTAGAATAATAACGATTTAAAAAAATGTACATCAACTTTAGCTGGATAGTTGTTTGACAAGTGGTTTATTAAGGATACAAACAAGATACACATGATGTTCATAGTTAGTCATCAGCTTCTTCAATGACCTTTTTTATTTGACGTTCAAAAACTTTCTTAGAGTCACAAAAGCCTTGTCTTGTTTTTCCAAATGAATTTGGCCCAGCAGATGTTTGGGTATCCCTATTAATATTTTGAGTTAGGAACATTTTGAGGTTATAACTTAAATAAACCACACACCTTCCAATGTTTTTCATCCTCATTCTTGCTTCAGGTGGCATTTCTTCTGCTTCATCACTGTCACTACTTTCTCCAAAAACTGAGGCTTTTTTAATCAGTTCTGTTTTTGGTTCACTTTTTTTCTAAAAATAATGGATATTGATTCATTTGTAAAGGGAATTACTAGCAAATTTTACTTACTGGAGCTGGTTGTTTCAGTTTAATGGTGAGGCCTGATGGGGACTGGGTTAGACCTTTGTTATTTGAAACCTTGAGATCATCAAATACACTTTGTTTAGCTTTTTTCACGACTTCTTTATTGTCTGCCTCGTCATCGCTGTGTTCGCCTATCCGCTTTAAAGATCGTTTACTTTCTTTAGGTTCTCCCTCTTTTGAACCTGAATCAAGGGAGAAACTGTCGAACGTGAGATAAGACCATTTAACCAATCATCCGTAATGTATTACAATAATGTATTACTCCATTATTGCACGGACCACTTGCCAAAAATTGACTAGCTTACTTCCGTGGTAAATTTGTTGATAAGCAAAACTTACCTCGTGCATATTTATTTGTAGAAGACGCCATTTTCGTGTAACAAAATAACTTGACAGTTTACACGGTTCACAGTTGTCTGCATTATGAACACTTCCCCTACTACTGTTAGTATTTACTGGTATTTACGCAAAAGTTATTATAAAAATTTACTGAATTTTCTATTTATTCTAGTAACTATTTCATCAAAATTATTATTCCAATACTAGGCTATTATGAAAATTGGAAATAAAAAAATGCAAATACAAATAAATATAAATATTGGCAACGTCGTGTCGTATTTGTATCGTATCGCTCAAAACAAAAATTTTCGTATATTTACGTATTTGCTTCGCTACTGATTATAATATACTTTATAATATACTGACGAAATGGATTCTGATTCTTCAAATCCCGGTTTAAAGGTAAAGTAAAACTTATTCGATAAATTAAAAAATCGATATTAAAATGCCCATGCCCTGCTGGTAATAGAGATATAAAAGAGAAGAAGAGAAAAAGCATGACAGTGATCCTGAGGAAGATGATTATGTTCCTTATGTTCCAGTTAGAGAGAGAAAAAAACAGAAGCTAACCAAATTAGGAAGAATTTCACAGGTAAGACCAAAAGAAAAATTATTAAGCTATTTCAGTACTTATGTTAACCCTGCTTCCATAAAGGTTAAGGCTGATGCCGATCTTAAAGCCAAATCATCCAGTGAAAATGAGGGCAATGAAGAAGAAGAAGAGGATTTGCAAACTGTAGCTAGAAAATCCAATATAAGTTTACTGAGTCAACACACAGAACTAAAAAAAGTTGCTCAAGGTATTTTTCATTTTTTTCTTAAATATTTACAACAAAATGATCCCTATTTGTCTGTTTTAGCAAAAAAGGAGAGTGCCATTGAGAAACAACTCAAAGAAGAAGAAAAAATCCTTGAGAGCATTGCAGAGAAAAAAGCTTTGATGGGTGTTTCTGAATTGGCTAGAGGCATTCAATATGAAGATCCTATTAAAACCAGGTCTTAAAAACGCCAGGTGTTCCTTGTTAATTTGATAATCCCTCCACTTGATGTTTTCTATAGTTGGACACCTCCAAGGTGCATAATGAACATGCCAAGAGACTATCCAGACATTCTAAGAGGAAAACTGTGTATAACTGTTGAAGGAGAAGATGTACCACTACCTATACCATCATTCAATGCCATGAAATTCCCAAAAGGAATCTTGGTTGGATTACAAAAGAAAGGAATCAAAGAACCATCACCCATTCAAATACAAGGGTTACCAACTGTGTAAGTAACCAATATTATCTGAATTTAGTGCAATCAGCTTATATCTAGATGTCTTCCAGGCTAAGTGGTCGAGATATGATTGGCATCGCCTTCACTGGTAGCGGAAAGACTTTGGTGTTCGTTCTGCCTATTATTGTATTTAGCTTGGAACAGGAGCTGAAGATGCCCTTTCTACCTAATGAAGGCCCTTATGGTACTTCGTCGACTCCTTTAGTATATTAGTTTAAATTCCATTTATTCTAACTTCTTAATGTTAGGTTTGGTTGTGTGCCCATCTCGTGAGTTGGCAAAACAAATTCTTGAAACCGTAGAACATTTTGCCGAATGTCTGGTACAGCAAGGTATGCCTAGAATAAAGTCATGTTTGATTATTGGCGGAACACCGGTCAACCAATCATTGGAAACTATTAACAGGTTCGTAGTAAATCTTTCATTCATCCATTTTCTTCTCGTATAAAGAACTATTATTATTTAGAGGAGTACACATCATCGTTGCTACTCCTGGTCGGCTTATGGACATGCTTGATAAAAAAATGATAAAACTGGATGTGTGTCGGTATTTGTGCATGGACGAAGCTGATCGAATGATTGACATGGGATTTGAGGAAGATATCCGTACAATTTTCTCGTACTTCAAGGTGAGTAAAACCCTTATACAGTTACACTGGCTCTATGCTGATTTTATCCGTTTCATTCAATAACGCAGGGCCAACGTCAGACTTTGCTTTTCAGCGCTACCATGCCAAAGAAAATTCAAAATTTTGCAAGGTCAGCATTAGTTAAACCCATTACCATCAATGTTGGTCGAGCAGGTGCAGCTAGCATGAACGTTATTCAAGTAATTTCATTGATTTGAAATTTTCTTTAAAATGTTCTAAAATACGCGATAAATGATTTGATCAGGAAGTTGAGTACGTAAATCAGGAGGCGAAAATCGTTCACTTGTTAGAGTGCATTCAAAAGACTCAACCACCTGTATTGATTTTCGCTGAAAAGAAGCAAGATGTGGATGCTATACACGAGTATTTGTTATTGAAGGGCATTGAAGCCGTAGCTATTCACGGAAGCAAAGGTATTGCAAACTATTCTCTGTAAAAAATTGGTGATGATTTAAGACTGAACGCTCATTAAAATCTAGATCAGGAAGAGCGATCTCGAGCCGTTGATGCTTTTAGGCAAGGAGTCAAAGATGTACTGGTCGCTACTGATGTTGCCTCAAAAGGACTCGATTTTGTCAATATTCAACACGTTATCAACTATGATATGCCTGATGACATCGAAAATTATGGTATTTGAAAAATATGAATGGATGGAAGGAATACTGATTTTAACCAAAATTCCTTGTTTAGTGCATCGAATTGGACGTACCGGTCGTTCGTCCAATAGAGGATTAGCCACGACATTTATTAATAAATCGAACGAAGAATCTGTGCTACTCGATCTCAAACATTTGCTTATTGAAGCAAAACAGAATGTTCCACCCTTTTTGGCTACCTTGCAATCAGAAACAGAAGTCTTTCAAGATCTTGGTGGTAAAAAGTCGACATTTTCCATATTAACATCTGATAAAATTGATTATCGTTATTTTTTAAACAGGCGACAAAGGTTGCAGTTATTGCGGTGGACTTGGTCATCGTATTACGCAGTGTCCCAAATTGGAAGCCGAAAGCAACAAACAAGTCTCTGCTGTTGGTCGCAAAGATTACTTGTCTTACTCAGCAGCCGACTACTAAAGTATCTCAGAAAATTAGATACCACAGTTGTGTGAACTTTTATACCAAGCGCATTTTAATGCAATGGAATAATAATTTTACGATAATTGAAAATCCCGATATGTTTATCGCACCGTAGGGAAAATTTTTTGTGAAGAACTGGAAATACAGTGACGAAAAATAACTTAAAATTTGAGAGATTTTGCAAAAAGTGCGGCAGTAGCCTGAGTAGCATCCCCATCAAATCTTCTCAATTCTTCAACTACCTATGAAAATCATATTACGCATTAGAAATATATTTTTAGTAGTTAATATTTTAAGAATACGATAGAATACCTGGGCACGAAGAAAACCCATGGACACCAATTCCTGTACTTGTTTTTCAGTGAATTTTTCAGTCGGAGAAAGGGCGTTTGGATCTAATGGGAGCGTTGATTCTTGAAGGGCCTTGGCCAGTTCATGATCTTCCATTTCAACAGCGGACGAAGATTCGGTCTCGGAGCGTGGCCCCGACAATCGAGCGCAGTCGGGGAGCTCATTCTCGGACAAGAAAGGCGTTTCAGTTCCAGTGGTCCCGATGACCAACAGGTTGCGTTTCAAATCAATCAAGCACTAATCATCAAATTGAATACAGGTGCGTACTAATTACTCAAAAGTTATCTTGATTCAAATTTACTTGATGACGCTTAAGCATATCCAAGCCCAAAAGCATGTCCATAGGCTGCTCCTCCAAAATAGAAAATGATGTTGGCAAAAAGTCATCTCCAATTTGAATCTGCAAATATTTTCATGTTTACAATAGCCCTATTTTAAGTACACAGGCCTTTCGCAGAAATAGAAGTATACCTGAACCATATGAATACGACCAACGATACGTTGAATTCCAACGCCCTTAGCGATGCCGGCCCAACGGCTGTCAACTAAGCGATGAATGTCACATTTCAAAGCACAGGCAGAAGACATAATGGTGGTTTGTGCTCCTACTCAGGCGAAACAGATTAGTTTAGAACTACACATTAAGGTGAAATAATTTTTAGCACCTGAATCTATGAAAGCTTTGACCGGATGTCCGTTGACTATACAATTGATGTAGAGCATAACAACAGTACCAAATGATTCTGGGTGGTACTCTATAGCTGCTTCCATATTTGCTTCAATATTTTTTTGGCGAATTTCATCCGCGATCAATCGTTGAGCTTCAGCATCAAAAGGGTCTGCACGGGACATCAAATTACGCAGTCTCTCACGCTCTGCCCGTGCCGCTTCTTGCTCACGTAGAACGGAAGTGAACCGCTCTGAATCAAATAAAGAATGACAAGTTAAAACAGAGATGCTAATTAGTTATGAATGAATTTGATACTATTCAACAACAAACCTAAATCTCCAGACAGTAGTGCATCAGCAAGGCGAGGGTTATTTTGTTTCAATAGAGCAAGTTGATCAGGGTTGGCTAGAAACATGTCTCTAATAAAGAGAGGATCATTTTCATTGCGGTTGGTGTTTCTACTCGCCCTTGAAGATGATGGTACTTGTATAGCACTGAAGTCTAAATTAAGTGAAGGATCTGAAAAGAAAAAATGGTACAAAAAATAGATTCAAAAAAGTAAACAATAATGGTATACCTTGTTGTTGGCGACTGGTTGCTGTAGCCCTTTGTCTTTGAATAACTACTACATCTCCCTCTTTTAAGCCATGGCTTTTTAGACTCTTTGCCCCATCTTCCATAACTTTTCCATTAAAAACTAGGTTGATTTCTGCTGCCGGAATTCCAGATTCAACCTCACAAAAGGCTTTGAAATTCTCCAACTCCAAATCCTCAGAAACATCCAGGTTAAATATGTCGTCAGAAAGCGTTGTTACTGTGACACGCATTTCACATAAACTTTGACAAATAATTGTGATTCAGCAGCAAATTCTTCCGACAAAGGATATCGTTTTAAAATGACACATACAGCAAGAATGCGCAGTCAATTATTTGTCAAAATTTTGATATCACTTGGAAACCTTCGACTGCACAAATGTTACCAAACGCAAACAAAGTTTGTCTAATGAACATGCGCCGCTGCCAAATTTTTCGGCGGCCATTCAAAGAACTCGCATAGTTGCTTCTCTCTGGTTGCTTGATAATAAATTTTTAACCAAAAGAAATATACCCGAAAAAAATACCAACTCATCGTTTTGACACACATTACCGTTGATTGTTTAGTGAAGCACTTGATATCAAACACCAATGCGCTTGTTTCTTGCTTCACAATAGGAGATAAAATGTCTAGACTTTGACATTTCACCGACATTTACGCCGCTCGCATTATCGTCATGGAATAACGTCTTTTTGAGTTCAGGTTCTAAAAGTCAGGCTTCTCCCGACTTGTGAGGAGTTGCATAATTTGTAAATACAAGAAACTTTTACTGAAAAAAAAATATGTTAAACAACTCAGATCTGTTACACTATAGGTTACACTGGTATTAGCTAGTCTACTTGATGCAAAAAATCGGTTTGTGTTGTTATCCTATAGCGACGTACGTAAAAAATGACACCTAGCCTGCGTTACATTTGTAAACAACCGGGTTTTCCCACCCCGTTTAAACGTTTTTTACTCTATATTAGCGGATATTAGCGGATTTTTCGACCCCTTTTGAAATCTAACCTGTGAAAAGCCCTGGTAAACCACGATTCATCATTTTGTTTAACGTTTGAGTCCTTGTTATCCAGTGCAATTCAATTTTTATTTGATTGCCAAGAAGATTCGTAATCCATTGCATTTTATCGAAAAAGGGCGTAGCTATTAAAGCAAGTTTTTAAATTAAATTTTATAAAAACCTTTTCGGCTACCCTTTTAAGATCGGTTGAATTTGCGTTCGTATAAACGAAACTGCCCCCTGCCCCAAAAAATTTGCTCGGGTCTTCATTTAAATACTTTTAATTATATGCCGGAAAAAAAAAGTTTTAATACGACAAACGACCGGTTTAAAACATCCGTTTTCCTATTTAAAATTTGGCACTAACGGCCCGCCATATTATCAAGCTACACTACTGAATTATTTGGTAGCTATTACGTGCATCGAAAGAGGAAGACAAAGCGATAGTTTCCAAATGAAAGGACAATGAACGCATACTTTCAAAACAGGAATGCCTCATCGCCTTTTAAAGTGAACTTATCATTTTAGTTAGATTACTCCAAATTAATAGAGGCATATAAATAATGTTTCGCCCAAATTTTTGCTACCTGGGAATGTGACCCAAAAGAAATTCCAAACCTATGGATATAAGGGACACAATTCACAGTTTACGAATTAATTTTATCAAGTAACCTTAAGGACCGGAGCTATTAAACTCTAAAAAATAAATTATTTGTTCTTTTTAAAAGGAAAATTCCCACGAAAGATTAAACTCCGGTCACTTGCAATTATAAGTCAATTGACATTCGGGACTGAAACACCCAGAAACGGTCAAAGTAAATACCGTTTCGAAGACTCCCACCCCCCCCCCACCCCCCCCCCCCCCCCACCATTTTTGGGGTCAGATAGATTAGCATTCATCCCACCCAAGTGGTAGACATAGATAGAGATGGATATTTACTTCATAGAAGTAGTCTACCACTAAGAAGGGAAATAAGATATTTTCCGTGTAGCTTTTTACGGCGACCATTACTCAATTTTTGTTACGTTGCCTGTAGGGGAGAGCGGGGCTATTTGGGACAATTTTTGTTTTTCGACTAAAACAACGACAATCCTGAATCAATTAACTTTTTTCTTTTGGCAGTCAAGTATATTGGCAACCCCCATGGATTTTCCTGCTATTTTTGGCATGATTTCGTTGAGTTATAACGAAAATTGTGTTGACAGAGCGTGGGGTAATATTGGACATGTTATAATTCGACAACTTTAGTACTAAGATTAATGAAAAAATCATGTCAATTCAATTTTTTTTCGAAAAAGGCAAGGGTCTTTTTCACGGCATATTTCCGCCAGGTTTTTAAGAGTTGTGGACGGTGGGTGTTGCCAATGGTCATTTGCTCCTCCCACAACGATTGTCTTTTGTTTTTGTGTCGAAAATTCTGGGTTTCCATTTTTTGAAGGCACTTGGCTCCGCCTCTAGGAGGTCTTACAATTGTCCCATTTTACCCCATTTTTTTGTCCTCGCTTACCCCGAATGAGGTACCTCCATAAAAGACATATTCTGCAGCCCATGATGAACTAAAAAAATTAATAAGTAGAGGGGAAGAAACAGGAAAAAAAGGGCTTTCGACTCGCTTAATTCGTTTTAATTTTGAAAATGAGTTGTACGAATAAACTTCAATAATCAAAGCTAGAGAATTTATTGTGTGACCGGCAATTTCAATATTTCGGTAATATCTCAAATACCACTTGTGATTCTGGACTGAAAGTTTCGTGCATGTTTTTCTATTCCCGAGTCTACTGTAAGTTTGCACATTTTTTCATTACTGTAACATATTTAAATAGCTCTGTCCAACTTTACCCCGTGTCCCAGATAACCCCGCTCTCCCCTACTCATCACATTTTTGCAGGTACATCAACAGAGAATTCGTGTTGGTGATTTCATCAAAACTTGAAACATCTTAACTGTTTTTTATTTTATACTCATAGTAAACGAGGACACTAAGGCCGTGTCATATACGCCCCCACCCCGTCCAAAAAGCCTACAATCATCGCCCATGTTTTCTATTATCAATTAAATCTACAAGCAGGAAAACATATTGTTGGCAATATAACGAGTTACGAGAGTTCGGACTTCTAAACATTCACTCACGTCACCACTAAATATCGCTCAAATACTGTGCGATAATCACTTTCCAGTCACGATAGGCGACCCCAAAAGCAAAAGGGAATCAATCGACTACTATTGTACAATCGCTTTCGTCCTTTCGATTTATCACTTCACCGAGGTCATCGTTTAAAATGTGTTGATGTGGATGGGGCAAATCGCTTTATCAGCGTATCGTATATTAGGCGAGATAGTAGGTAATGTATTTAATACCTTCATGCACGCAACTATATAAATTCTTTACAGTTTATTTTAAAGACTACAGTCATTGCCGGTAAACGCTGGCTTTTGCATCGTCTTGTTGCCTGATTTAAAAAAAACTCATTCCTATCATGAAGATAGCTGCCGCATTAGCGTTTTGCTTGTTAGTTACTTTGGCGAACATCGCCAAAGAAACTAACGCTCAAGCAAACTACAAGAAGGTTTGTTATTTTGCCAACTGGGCCTACTATCGCCAAGGTAAGCGTGTTTTTTTTCTCCTTCTTAAATTTGGTAGGCTTTTTGGTTTTTTCTACTGTATGACTAAATAGAAATAAAATGAATACAGGTATGGGTCAGTACTTCGTAGAAAAACTTGATCCGTTCGAATGTACTCACTACATTTACGGTTTTGCCGTTCTCGATGAACTGACGTACGAAATGAAAGTTTACGATTCTTACATCGATATCGATTTGGGTGGATACCAGAGATTTACGGGTTTAAAATCACGAAACCCCAATCTTAAGACACTGATAGCTCTCGGGGGCTGGAACGACTCTGCTTTTTCCACAAAGTACTCAGAACTAGTGTCTGACCCCGCTCGAATGCAAAATTTTGTATCAAAAGCTGTTGCGTTTGTTCGCCAGGTAACACACAGTAACACATGCAATTTTCATAAGCCTAACAAGTAAATTAATGCCCTAGTACAACTTTGACGGTTTGGATTTTGATTGGGAATATCCTGGGGATCCTGGAAATGTCGAAGACAAACAGAATTTCATTACACTTCTTACAATGCTCCGGGACGCCTTCAAGCCCTACAACTTACTTTTAAGTATGGCACCGTCGTGCAGTATACAACGGGCGGAAGTAAGCTATGATATCCCAGCTCTGGCTCAAGTGGTCGATTTTGTGAACTTTATGGCATACGGTAAGGATCACTTATGTTTCAATAATTTCTAAATTTTTATTTTACTTTGTTCCCTAAGATATCCATGGTGCATGGGAAAATACGGTTGACCAGCACGCACCTCTTAATAGGCGAGATTTTGAGGAAGGCAATGCGGACGCAGTTATTATATCTGAATCAGTCGATTATTGGTTAAGTCAGGGTATGCCTGCTGAAAAGTTGATTTTCGGCTTGCCCAGCTACGGTCGATCTTTCACATTGGCCGACGAAACACAAACGGCCCTTCTGTCTCCTGCTACCGGCCCTGGCGTTATGGGGCCATACACCGGCCAAGATGGCTTCATGTCCTTATATGAAATTTGCACTAATCAACAGAATGGGTGGACAGTGGTCACTGATCCGACCGGGAAAATGGGACCATATGGTTATAAAGGGAAACAATGGGTCGGATGGGATGACATAGATATGGTAATAACTAAGGTCAAATACGCCATGAACAAGGGCCTTGGCGGCATCATGTTCTGGGAGCTCAGTTTGGATGACTTCAATGGCGTTTGCAATATGGGTCTACGGTAATAAAAATAATAAATTTCGAATATTTTATTCTATACAGTTTAGACTTTCGTCATCTTTGTCCATTTTCAGACCATTTTCCAACGCTATTACTGCAACTTTGGAAGGACGACCGTTTGATACTGCCACTCCAACCCCAACCCCAACACGCTTTCCGCAAACAACAATGCCTTCTAGTAAGTTAGAATGTTAATTGTAGTACTATTGTCGGTAATATTTGCTTAATAAATCAAATAATCAATTAATAAATCGGTAATAGACTTGACATTCTACCTGATTTTAATGTATTAGTGACCTGTACAAGCAATGGCCAGTTTTTCGCCGACCCTGCTGATTGTACTAAATACTACCAATGTGTAAACGGAAAAATTATCACACTTTACTGCCAAAATGGTTTAGTCTTCAACTCGGCTATTAATGGTACGTATAAACACGCTGGATCGAACACTTGGAATTGCATTTAATTAATTATTTTTTTTTCGATAATAGTGTGTGACTATCCCAACAATGTCGCTGGTTGCCACTAGACGTTCATTTCATTCACGTGAACATTTGAACTACCGCTGATTCTTAATCCAATTTCAAGCACCCTCTATAACAAAACAAAATGGAAAAATAACCGTCAATTCATCAGCGCTTGTTCTCTATAATCTAAAATGGAAGAATACCTATTCTGACTCCGAGATTAGGACCACAATAAACTTTATTCGCAGCAAGAGTATTTGAAAATAAATTGTGTTCTATTTTAGAATTCACAAGCCCCTTTATTTTTCTATTAGATACGAAATAAAATACTAAAAGTCTACTTCTAGGGGGGGGGGTAAAGTTATCCAAAAAAGGGAGGGGTTACCTAGAAGTATAGTTGCAATAAACGATTTGTAATATGAACGTTCTAATCCTAACATTAATTCTAATAATTAATAACATTAATTCTAACGTTTGTAACTTGAAATATGAATAATCGTACAGTAGGTATCCGCTCACCCGAGAGGACCCGAGGAGGGAACTCTTTTAACGTACGCGAATTTTGTATGGGAAGGAGCCTGAAGAAAGTGTTACGTTAAGTGTCGTAACGTTTACGTTAAGATGAAAATTCAAAGAGCGTGTTGACGCGCCCGAGCGCGGCCCAACCCTTGCAAGAGCTAGACAAAATTCTTCAACAGCAAATTTAGATGATCAAAATGATTTTCAACGCCCTTAGCCTCTACAGAGTGATTTTCTGAGGGTTCTATGACTCTAATCTCTGCTTAGTACTTTTCTCTACGAATTTTTCTAAGGCGTTTAAAAATATTATAAATCTGGCAAGTGTCAAACTGACTCAAATTTCAGCCAAGCAGACGATATTTCAAAAAAGCGAAACTACGAAAGTAGCGAAACTAGCGAAAGTAATTCTTTAGTTTGATACTTGATTACATGCATTACTCAATTTCGGCATTCACCAATTCGTAGTTTGTCGAATGAACTCTTAGGATACGTGAATGGCAGTTAAAAGATGAACGACATTGAAGCTATTTGCAGCTTGAGAAGCGGAGCGCTTGATAGCAGAAAATTTAAATTAATGCTAGCAACTAAGAGGCTGAGTGCCTTACGTCTCAGTAATTTTCAAGAAGTGGAAAATTCTCATTCAGCTGGAATTAACTCCATTGATCTCGACAAAGTAGAAGGCAGATAGTAATACATTTTTTACTATGATTATGTTAAGCACACTCTTGACACTGTCATTTTATTAACAGCTTGCTTTCTGGTGGAGCTGATGGAAGCATTCACATTCATGATGTCCTTAATCTTACTGGTAATGTACAGTATACCTGTAAAAGTGTGTGCAAGATTGACAGGCAAAGCAATCGCCACTGCCACAAATACAGTGTTGAATGTGTCCAGTGGTATCCTTTAGATACAGGAATGTTTCTCAGTAGTGGAATGGATAAAATTCTGAAAATGTGGGATGCCAATCAGTTGAAACCTGCAGATGCTGTTTCTGTTGAAGGAAAAATCTATCATCATCACATGTCTCCAAATGCAACAAACCACAACTTGGTTGCCTGCAAGTTCCACATGTTATTTTTGATGTATCATGGATGAAATAATCATTAATATTTTGAACGTACTTTATAGTGGCAAGTACAGCGAACCAAGTGTTTTTGGTCGATCTCCGAAGTGGATCAAAAACGCAGGAATTAAGGAGTCATACGTCGTCGGTTCTAAGTGTAAAATGGTCTCCCATGCAGGAATTTCAAATTGCGTCTGGTTCAATGGATAACCGACTTTTAATGTGGGATGTTAGAGCCGCAAGAAGCTGTTTATTCTCCATGGATCAACATAATGGAAGAAACCACGCGAATGTGGAGCAAACCACAGCACACAATGGTGCGCCAAATTGATTTTATTTTAATTTCAGGTAACTTTAATTTATTTAAAAATTGACACAATACGTTCTTCATTAGGCTACGTGCACGGTTTATCTTTTACTGCTGATGGTCTTTTCCTGATATCTGTTGGTACGGACTGTCGTATGCGATTATGGAATTCTGAAACAGGTTCACTTTAAAATTTGATCTGAAACAACAACAAGTTTAACATTTTAACATTCAGGGCGAAATGAAATGGTAAATTATGGAAAAATTTCAATGGAAAGCAAGAAAGGTACGCGATTCGATATATCATCGGATACTGAACCTCGCATGATATTTGTTCCATCGAATGGAAACATCCTGGTATTATTTATAAAAATATAATTGCCGTAGAGTAGTTTGTCCATAAAAATTGGAGATTAGTTTTATTAATAAACTCAAGTGATTTAGGTCTATGAATTGGCAACGGGTTTGAAGCGGGCTACCCTTCTCGGACATTACAACACTGTGACGTGTTGTGTTTACAACGAAAATTTTCAAACGCTCTATAGTGGAGCCAACGATCGAAATATTTTGGTTTGGGCACCGGAGTCACAGGAAGCAGTTCGGGAAGAACCAGTTAATAACTTCGGATCAAGGAGTTTAATTCCAAGGAGAAATCTCACGGAAGATGCTTGGAGCAGTGATGAAGGCTGATAATGTAATTATTTCAGACGATGTTATCGGATTTATTTTACAATAAAATTTTTTTTGAATCTGGCCTGGCCACCATTTACATGTTTACTGTTTATGTCTGTAAAGATGCATGAAATTTAATAAACATTATTTATTTTGGTTTATTTTATTTGTTCTGAAAATTATTTTCCGGGCACCGGTGAATCTCGAAATGTCATCTTAACTTGTATATTTTTCTCATTGTGTTCATATATCTTAAGAACCTGGATGTTGGGGAAAAAAACTTTATTTCTGCTCTAAGCTCTCACACTATTATAACTGTGCTAATAAGCGCAATTGCGCAAATGGAGTACGGTAATATAAATGGTGGTTCGGCAACCCATCCAGTTGCCGAACCAGCAAAGTTTTTACAGACCACATGAAACTAAAACAAAAACAAAGTTATAAACCTGTCTGTGTTCTGTGACTGGATGGACTAGAAAAGCGTGCCAAAAGTCCAAAACCCATACGTATTGTAATAACAGCCTGACTAGTCCGAGTTGGCAACACAACTTCAGCAGTGCAGTCACATTTTTTTCGGCAGTCCATCAAAGTTCCATCAAGTGTCGTTCATCGCTGCCTTGTATTTAAGATATAGAAAAAATGAATTATGCAAGATTCATTAATGGACTGGCGGGAGCTAGGAAACCGTCTCCTATCCGAGAAATGAGTATGACACAATTATTTGTTCTGATTCACACAAGCCAAATTCAGTTGATGGTCAATTCTTGTAGCAAAACTTCTGACTCAGGGATCTCCGGATTTAGTATTTTTGGCTAGTGGAGTTCCAAACCCAAACCTGTTCCCTTTTCAGAGTGCATCTGTTAAACTTAGAGATGGTTCTACTATAAACCTTGAAGGGAAAACAATAAATGATGCATTGCAATATGGACCAACACAAGGGTATTATATTCAAGGGGAATTACAATTTTGTGTTGCAGTGCGAAACAAAATATAAAAATTAACATGTACATACATTGTTCCTTTAATATAGGTATGGCCCACTTTTGGCACAACTCAAGGATATGCAAAAGATACTTCACAATCCACCTGCTTGGTCAGAAACAGAAGTTCTTATAACAAATGGTAGTCAGGATGGGCTTTGCAAAGCTTTTGAGATGATAATGAATTTGAATGATCATGTGATTGTTCAGGAACCTGTATATGCAGGAACTCTTGCCATTGTAAGGCATCAAGAAAAATGAGTAAGAAAGTTCCATCCACTAATTTTGTATGGTATATTTCAGCTCAATCCTTATAAACCAAAGTACATCCCTGTACAAGGTGACGCTGACGGATTAATTCCCGAGTTACTTAGATCATCCCTCGAAGCCAAATGGAAATCAGAGGATTCACTACGTTCAGAATCCGATATTCCTAAAGTATTTTGCTTGAACCACCCTACTTGAACCCGTATCCATATGATGTTCTATTGTACAAATCAGTTTTTATTATCTCTTGTAGGTTTTATACGTCAATCCGGCCGGAGCAAATCCAACGGTAATCGTCAAAAGCCTATAGACGGATATGCTAAAAAAAACTTCATTCGACTCGTATGTGGTAACTAATTTTAATTCATATACAGGGAGTTTCTATTCCGTTGAACCGACGCCAAGAAATATATAAAATAGCAAGGGAATATAATTTGATTATCTTCGAGGATGATCCATACTACTTTTTACAGTTTGATAAGGTAATTTATTAATAAAATTTGTTCTATCTCTTAAATTGCGAGTATTCAAAATTATGTTGACATTAACACTAAATTATCAAAGGAGCGAACTCCAAGTTTTCTATCATTAGACACTGATGGGCGAGTCATCCGCTTTGATTCTCTATCTAAAGTACTGAGTTCAGGAATTCGTCTTGGCTATGTTACGGGCCCTCGCGCACTCATTGAACCAATAACTTATCATATGCAAGTATCGGTGTTGCATGCTTCATCCTTATCACAGGTACATTGCAAAAACTCCCGGTGGTTTTTCGGCGAAGTTTCTTAACTTTTTTATATTTTTTTTATCTGAGACTAGGTTATAGTATCAGAGCTGCTGAAGGGGTGGGGGCATGAAGGCTTTCTTAAACATGTTGACTGCGTGCAACAATTTTACTTTAACCAACGCGAAGTCATGCTTAAAGCCGCAGAAACGCATCTGAGAGGTACGTAATATGATTTGTGCCTACACAATGCTTTAAATACATTTATCGTCAAGGTCTTGCTGAGTGGGATGCTCCAAGTGGAGGTATGTTCCTTTGGATTAAATGCTTAGAAATTACCGATACGAGACCAATGATCATGGAACGAGCGCTGGGAAAAGACGTAATTTTATTACCTGGTCGAGAATTTATGACTGATCAACAGCAACCATGTTCCTACATGAGGGCGTCGTTTTCTCTTGCTTCTCCCGAAAATATAGATCGAGTAATGTTTGTTTTTCTTTCTTTTTTTTTCCCCTCCAAAAATAAAATGAATTATTTTATTACTTTTCTCTAATCTGGGGCTAATGATTTTAATTTTTTGCGTTTTTTGGATCTTCAGGGATTCCGCAATTTGGCCCAGTTGATTCGTGAAGAAATTCAATTACTTAAGAGCAAAAATTAACCCTATCATCTATTTACGAGGATATGTGAACTATGATTGATATTATGATGGATTAACGGAATACATCGTGTTCAATTGGTTAATATAATTTGGCTATGTAGTGTAAAACATGTTATGCCAATAATCATATATTTATTAAAACAATAAAGAGAAAAGTCAATGTATTATGGCAAAATGGGACCGTTGTCAATTGATTCATAGCAAAACTATTATCGAAATCATTAGTTTGTTTTCCGATCTTTCATTTTTTAAAAATTCTATTTCTTTCATTAACGTAGAAAGAGAAAACACGCACCTATATCGGAGACGGCACCACTACAACTTGCCAATATTTTACTAATAAGTCTCTGAGACTTTAAAAAAAATGGTGCAGAGATACTTGCCCTACTAGATTACGAGTAATAGGCCTATTGCCTTTGACCTGGTTGATGATTCAATCCTAATTCGTCGTTAGTCTTATTATCTGTTCGGTTTAGCATTCCGGAAAATGCTCGCCATTGGTTTTTATGTTGTCTGACTAATGAATATCAGTATCAGGAGCTGGGCCGAACCCCGGCGCGCTATCACGCTCGTTCGTTTTTCAAATTAACGATTCGCAAGTGTGAGCGCACTTATTTTACAAATTGTAGAAATTTATGTAAGAGTAATTTTTAAGAGTTTGCAACAAGAATACAGTATAGGCAGTAAAATCAACTTTTCGGGAATAGAAGCAAATAAATATTTAATGGCATGGCATGTGAGATACTCTTTGCGGTGCTTATTCTTTCTTGACATAATCTGTTTCAGATTCATCTGCATTTTTTTTTCAGACGCATCGACGCGTACCATTATCAAGCTACTCGCCCGCCACAAAATTTAAATTTTAACTTATCGACACCAGTGTTGCATTCTCTATTTGCACTTTTCAATTTCCATCACATTTAAGTTTAATATTAAATATATTGAAAAAAATATACAATAAATTTTTTTCATTGGAAAAAAAAATTATGTTCAATATTTCAGACTTGTTTTCAGTATTTTGGAAATTGATTAAAAGGAATCGGCAATTGTAAAATGGCTTCCTCCAGCAGAATCTGTTGAAGGGTTCTTCGACCGGCTGTTTGTTTTCTTGAAAAGCTCGATTTTTCCATTCTCAGGACTATTTGTTAACTTATTAAAATGTGGCTAGATCAAGTGAATGAGATTTCAGAAATATTTCGCTATTCTCTTCCGTACTACATTGCTGTGCTCCTACCTATTCTGATAATTCTTTCACCAGCGGATGCAGCAACAGAGTTCCCTGTTTACCGGCTTCAGCATTTTGACCTACAAGGAGTAAAGTATGGTAAGAAATGGGAGTCAATAGGCTACTTCATCCAAATTATACATTCCTGGTATAATAATTTTAATGTTGAATTTACATTAAGGTTCAAGAAGTTCTACACTCAACTTTGAAGCACGATCAGTTGACACTCGACTTCCTGCTAGGAAATGTGTTATTCTAATGATAAATGAATTCAATCCAAGTCGCTTCCGGGAACTCATCAGTGAAGGTGTAGGTGCATTATTGATTATCATCCCATCTGAACTGGAATCTCTATCTGATGACATGAGAGAGGTAAGATTAATTGTCTTATTCAATGTGGGAGAATTATATTAATGCAAATTATTTTAGAACATTTTGGATACAGAAAAGTTCCTTCTTAGTCAAGAAATTGCTATACCAGTGTATTTTACTCCACATTCTGAGAAGTTGGAAGAAATATATACAAGCATTAAAGAGAGCACAAGCAAAGACAGTGCATCATCTGCTGCCCAAGGTATTATTAACATTTTAGTCTGTGTTTTAAAAAATAATTATTTCTGAATTTTTCTTGAAAAATTGAAGTCTAAAACTGTCTTAGCGCCTCTGTTATTAATAGTGTGTTTAATTTGTTATTAGCTCTTTTTGGAGCTATATCAGCCAATGGATATCAACTTGCTGTGTATGGAAATCAAGCCAAACTCCTAACAGATGTGCAAATAACAAACATTCAAGTAATAACTAGTAAATCCTACTGTCAAACATTATATTTTGTGTGTGCTAAATTTATAAATATTTTTCCGTTTTTAAAGGGAAAATTATCAGGGTTTGGCATGGAAGACCAGTTGCCTACTTTAGCTGTTGTAGCACACTATGATTCTTTTGGAGCTGCCCCAGTAAAATTTGGATAATTTATCTTATTGTGTTTAGAGACATTTTGACCATACTGTCTGTAGGATTTGTCATTTGGTGGTGATTCAAATGCTTCTGGTGTTGCTGCTCTACTAGAACTCGCCCGGTTATTTTCCCGTCTGAGTTCGCAGCCTGGCCAAAACGGCGTTCCACGTTTCAACCTAGTGTTTATTCTTACAGGAGGTGGGAAATTGAACTATCTTGGCTCTAAGAAACTACTCGAAGACCAACTTGATGGCGTTGAAGGTGGACTTTTTCAGGTAAATTTTAAAAATTTATGAGATAAACATTTTCTTATTTTTCTTATTCACATGCTAGGATACAATATTTGCTCTCTGTCTTGATTCACTTGGTAGAGGAGAAGAGTTAAATGTCCACGTTTCAAAACCACCAAAAGATGGAAGTAACAGCGCCATTTTCATTGAGGTAATAAATTTCTTCATTCACTTAACTCACTTCTTATTTTATTTTCTAACCCAACTGTTTTTTTAAAACAAAGACCCTGAAAAAGAATGCTGCCGATGTCTTCCCTGATGTACCAGTTAACATGATGCACAAAAAAATTAATTTAGCTGACGACTTTCTTGCTTGGGAGCATGAAAGATATTCTATCCGTCGACTTACGGCTATGACCGTTTCCCATTTCAAGGTCTCAGTTACGTAAAACGCCGTCACTTTGTTCAAAATCATTACAACATTTTTTTGTACACTGTAAGTAGACGGCCAAGTCTGACTTCCAGCACGGTACCATAATGGACACAAAATCTTCCGTGGACAACTCCATTTTATCTCGCAATGTTCGTCTTCTAGCAGAAACGCTTGCCACTCAACTATACAATATCAGTGGGCCTTTTTTCGTTGGAGACATGGTAATAAATTATTTTGATCAAATAATCCAGCAAAAAAAGAATAAAATAAATAATCCAAAAGTAATCAAAACAAAATCATAATGCTGCTGCTATTTAGGCTGTTTCCGAAGAAATGTTGAACGTTTGGATGACATTACTGACTTCACAATCACGGAGCTCCTCGTATTTGGGAGCAAAGAATGGTAACACGGTAACCAGTATGCTACTACAGGCAATGCAGCGCTACTTGAGCGAAGTTAAAGTCTCCCATTTAACTCCCGATAAGCGAGATCCAGAATTTGGATTCTACGATCAAACCAAAGGAGTGATGACGGCATACAGGTATGAAAAACTGTTGCGTTCTTAAGTTGATTTGATTTTCGTGTTGTACCTTAATATATACCTTTTTTCCTTTTTAGCGTGAAACCCGCGGTTTTTGATCTATTTTTGACCGCCACAATTGTTGCCTATCTTGCAGTAGTCTACTTTAGCGTACAGGTATGTTTGATTGTAAAATACCAACAAATTTCCCTCTTTAACGAACTACCAAAATTCATTTTCAGACATTCCATCAACTGTATGCAGTTGTAGTAAATCGTTCTCTCAGGAGCAAATCTTCTTAAGAAATTCTTGCATTCATCAATGTCAGATAGTTTTTAGCTACTCCCTCTTCCCTGCTAGTCGGCCATACGGAAAGGAAAAATAAAAAAAAACGTTTCCTTGAAAACGGAAATGACATTTTCTATTTGTTTCTTCTTGCAAAATGTACAAACCTACGGAGTTTTCTAATGTAAGTGTAAGTGCGTACGATTGTTAAATTGGGCATGGAGACGCTCTGTACCATCTAAACTTGGGACCCAGAGCGTAGCCACTGACCTACCGATTTGCCACCCCCCTCAAATAAAAAATGGGGCGCTTCAGTGATTCGGCAAAAGGCATAGTATAAGGTACGAAAAATTTTTCAAGGAGTAGCCAACCGGAATGTAGCTAGTCACCATTACGATTTTGGTAACCAGTGTCGACCCTAAGTAGAATCAATGTCGGTTTACTATGAACAGTTAAACGGTTAATGGTTTCCTAACGTATTTCATATCATTAAACAAACAAGAATTGAGAATAATTTTCTAATCGATGGGGGTTGGTTCCGAACTTCCAATTGTATTTCAATAAATCAGCTTTTTTCTCCCAAGATGTTTCAGTGCTTAGGCTTTTCATCATCATCGCTGTAATATTCTGCGAGCTGATCATCAGCGCTCCCTTCTTTTTTGGATAAACTAAGACTAGTTCCAGTCTGTTGATCAGCAGTTTTCTGGGCTAAACTCTTATAAATCGTCATGGCCTGTCCGACCATTTGGGTAACATCGTTGCATGTAGCAGGCAAAATCAAGGTGTTATTGGTTTTTGCCAATTGTTGGAAGGCAGCAACGTACAACTCCGCAACGTTAAGAGATGCAGCATTCATTCCATTCTAAAGAAAATTACAAGGTTATTTTAGAATATATACCTTTTCTATCTAACGAAAAAAGTTTTGTTTATAAATTGAAATATAGAAACTAGCGTCATGGTTAACTGTTGAAAATAAATGATCACCTTGTTTTCAAGCGCTGCCGACAAAAGTTCCAGACTTTTTGCTCTCGCTTGTGCTCTAGACAACAATCCTTGGGCTTCACCTTGTGCTTGGTTAATCTGTTCCTGTTGATCACCCTCTGCAAAGAAGTTTAAACAATGAATTCAGAAAATACAATACAAGAAGGCTCGACAACCTGAAGCGAGGATTTTCGATCGTTTTTTGCCCTCTGCAACATTTATGTCTGCTTCACGAATGCCTTCAGATTCAAGGATGGCAGCTCTTTTTTTCCTTTCTGCCTCTACTTGCATTTGCATGGCTTCTTGAACTCGCGCCGGTAGTTTGATATCACCTTGTAGATAAACCACAGTTTAAAAATATTCCGCACTGTAATCCTATAAGGTTCAAATATTACGAATTTCATAACGCAGACAAGCAATTCCCCATGCCTCTGATGCTTTATTGATTGCTTCAACAATTCCCAAATTGAGGTTTTCTCTCTCTCGAAATACACTATCCAAATGGATTTTTCCAAGTTCTGATCTCATAGTAGTTTGGGCTAGTTGGGTGATGGCAAATTCTGCATCTTCTACACCATAGCTTGCTTTATAGGGATCAACAATTCTGAGATAAAGCACTCCATCAATGCTCAGTGTGACATTATCTTTGAATAATAAAGAAAAACAATGATTTATTATGTAATAAGTCTAGATAAGCATTTTATAATTTACCTAAGGTGATTGCAGACTGCTGTGGAACATCAATTGCTATTTCCTTGAGACTTTGGACATATTTTATATTATCCAGAATTGGTATGAGGAAATTAAGTCCAGGTTTTAATATTTTATGAAACTTCCCCATGCGTTCCACAACCCAGGCCTCTTGCTGTGGGACAAATAGCATTACTGTGTTCAAAGGGGTACTAGATCTCCATCTTACAGCCGTTTGGTAAATCATACGAGATCTCTAAAATTTAAAAGATAACTTCTTTAGGAAAACATTTTAATCTTCAATTTAATCATTTATTAGTCAATGATCTAATGATGTTTCAAAGACTATAATACAATAATTACCGGTATGTGTGCTAATCCTCTCAAACCGGCTGTCACAACTGACATCATTTCAACGATACGTTGTAGATATCTAAGATATGGAAAACAATGTCCAAGAAACAAAATTTGTAGGGCACAACACTTGAATCAACGAACAATTAATAACAATAATTATCAAAGTTTCTAAAATGGTTGAGGACTTGAAGAGCAAATTTTTCTCTAGAATACGTTTTTCTAAACTTCGTCTGGTTGAATCTGATGAAACGAGAAGGTTGCCGTAGATAATAATTTGACAAAACGTTTTTTAGAAGATACAAATTTACAAAAAAAAAATCAAACAGTATTTTGTTTTATTTTTTCCTTTATTTAAAAAGTTTAGCAAATGTATATATAATAAACTTTCAGAAAAGCATTAGGAAAACCTACAACGCTTCTAGCTTCTTGACTCTTGAGATTACAGACAAACATTGAACCAACCAACAAAATCCAAAATCCAAATGGCAGATCCACGCATTCGGCAAATTAAGATTAAAACCGGCGTGGTCACTCGCATTGCAAAAGAAAAACAGTCCTATGAAACAGAGACAGAAAACGAGAAGACTCGCTTGTTGAAGTTGAAGGAAAACGGTAAGTTTTATCCTGCTCATTAAATGTATAGAATACGATGAAACATTATGTTTGTGTTTCTCCGAATATAATATAATTAGAATTCTTTATACAGGAGGAGACAGCCATACTCTTAGAAAACAAGAAGAAGTCATACAAGAATCAGCTATGATGATAACTGATTGTCAAAAACGACTCACAGCAGCTTATGCAGATCTTAAAGCAATTCTAGAAAATGAGAAAGACTTGTCTGAAACTGAAGAATTCCAAAATGCATCTAAAGCTCTTGAATTAGCATTGCCACACTTTTAAAAGAGGAATTTTGGGGGGTGCTCCATTCTTCTTTAGTTGCATCAACAATCCTGACTTGTTCACCATTTCATTTTTGTGATCATCCTGCTTTTTTGAACAATTTACATGAAAGTATAAAATGGCGGAGTGGAATTACAACAACATAAATCACCCTTTGTATGGTTTAAATGTACCACCAAGTTTTAACCCTCAGTTTACCTCACCAAATAATCACTCACATCACATGTTCAACATGGCTTCGTCTTGTGCTCCCGTGAACTACTATTGTGGTTCAAATCCATCTCAAGCTGAAAAGACTAAACTGCTCCAGTTTGGAAGTGAACTGGCTCAAGGTAGCTCACACCCACTGACATCTAATGTTTTCAGATTTCATGTAGATGGCAACAGAACTGGGGAAACTCCGATTTTAAGTGAAACCCAGTGGAAGTGGCTGAACATGGTAAATCAAAGAAGGTTGGATCAAAACTTTTTGGATAGTTTTACTCGAGCTCGATTAGTCCCTCAAAGCCGATCGTCCCTAGTTAAAGTAGGTAGACAAGTTTTGTTTATTTCCCCGGAAAGTAATGTAATCAAGCAGTTACTTTCTTTCAAGCTAAGTGAATTTCGAGATCTGGTTGAAGAATCTAGAAGACTGACTAGTAATTTAAAATCAATGCAAGTGGTTGAAGAATGCCGGAGTCCAAAAGAATGCCCCGAAGTAGCGGTCATAAAAGTATAATGCAATAAAAATGTTTCCACTAATGACAATGTAGAATTCTACAAAATGCTTATATATTTGCATTTTCTTTTTTACAGGAAAGACTCGAGTTTGTTGTAGAACAACTCAGTGATCCTGCATTCTCGAAGGAGGTCAAAGAAAAGGTAAAAAAGAGAAAAGAGAAAAGAAAATGGATCAAGCGAAAAAAGGAAAGACAGCGAAAAGAAGCTGAATTGGCCGTAATTAAACGCGATCACTTGAACAGACTTATTGATGATCAAAGGGAAGATCTCAGACGTAAAGAGTTGAGCTTAAAAAAGGTCAGGAAGAGAAATAAATATCCCGTGGTTGTTTACCGTAGTTTATAATCTGCATATGACAGGGTCAAGAAGCGCGACGCGAGGCTGATGCTTTCTTAAGTGAAGTCCGCCGGAAACAAAATGAAGCAAAACGCCTCCAACAAATGTTGCAAGCTTTGAGAGAACTGCGGCGTTTGAGGGCACGTTCTCTTGAGTCTCGATGTGGTCTTTATTCCAAAGAAGAGGACACTAAGTATTTCAACAGTACGATAGGTATATATTCATACTGGACATTTAAGTTTGGATTGCTCTTTTCTTTTCTATTTTAAACAGTGCAATTCTTTATCAATCTTTAATCTTTAGAAAAGTTAGAGCTCTTGTTACAAAGGCAGACCGAAACTTACGAGAAGGAGGAGCAAACGTTGCGAAAAATTTTGGACATTCGTCATGAATCAAAAAAGACAGAAGATACTATCCAGTAAGAACAGTTGCGTTATTCGGAATAAGCATATATTTGATTAAATTATCTTCAACAGGAGACAGTGGAACGAATGTTAATTCACAATAATCACCAGTGATCAATGTTGAATCCTGGTTTAACCATTTTTCAGTGCTTCTTTAAGTTCAGCCAATAGCATAGAACCAATGATCATTTTTTCGCAACAGACCGTTAATTTGGGACTGCTATTAACGTTGATAGTGACCAGAACTAACGATTTGGAAGAAAGGGTTTGTCCAGCGAACCTGCAATGACAAGCTAATGTAACATTTTATAATAAATAAGAAATAGTTTCTAGTACCTTAGTATGTTGGGATCGCTTGAGTTTACGGAAGCCATATTAGTGGTGCGAAAAAGTTTAGTCGAAATATTTTTTATATCTCCAGGCTCTAGACTGTTCGACAAAGCTATGCTATGTTCATTCATTCCTTTCAGTTTTCCTAATTGTGATATAAAATTAAGACATGTACTTGTATGTTAGAAGAACGTGTTACTCATGAAATAACAATACAACCCCCCCCCCCCAAAAAAAAAAAAAAAAAAAAAAAAATAAATAAATCTATGTATACCTTGTTGATTTATAAAAAAGCCTTCTGTGCATGTCACAGGGCGAATCAGTTCGCCAACGGAAGGTCGGAAATTGATTTTGATCGGTCGCCCACTAGCTACCAAATCACAACTAACATTCTGAGTTGAATCACCGAAGTCTATCCCAAGAGTGACAAGTCGGGTGGCACCGACAGGAAGAGTTGGTAACGCTGTAAATTCGTGCATTGAAATGCCCATCGGAGTATTCTGCAAGCAGATCAACAAAAATTAAGATTGAAAGTAAAAGTAAAGAGCAAGGGTATCTAAAAGACTAAAATAAGTCTTACTTTGTTGGCTATCTTGATTTCCGTCAAGTCTTCGTTGCCAGTGTTAACCAAGGTTAGTTCAATAGTGACCATGGAAGCAGAGTAAAGATTGATGGAGCGTGTGTATCGATACAAAATCTGTAGATTGCATCCACTTGAAATGCTGGAGACCAATTCGACAGGTCTGGTCGAAATGTAAGCCGCAGAAACAGGTTGAACACCAGAGTCTATGCTGTTGGGTGTGCTGGCTAATGGTGCTAGAGAAATTCCTGGAACCGAAGTCATCACTGGAGTCGTTACAGATTCGGACACTGTTAAAACGTCAGTATATACATCAAGAAAAGTTGGTAAAATAACTTCGTAATTAAATAAAGTTTTACCATCTAAGTCAAGAAGTAAATCCAAGTTCGACCTGGGTACAGCGACTGGATTTTGCGGCGATTTTTTCTCTGGTGAATCAGAGACACTTGACTCTGAATCCGAGTTATTCGAAGAATATTCTGATTCCGAGCTAGATTTAATCACAAGTTGGCGACTAAGACGGTGACTTGGAGGTGACGACGGAGAAAGAGATGGAGATAGACGGACAATATTCTGCTGAGAAATATCAACCGAATCGTCCGGGTCTTCATCTGAAGAGGATTCTTCTGAATCACTTTGCGTAGAATCTGATTCTGAATCAGAAGATGAATCCGACTTTGAATCTGAGCTTCCGGATTCTTGTTTATCGTCTTCGTCTTCTGAAGAACTTTCCGAGTAAAAGGATTCTTTCTTCCTTCCTCCCTTGGAAGTTACAACAGAATTGCCACGAACACTTTGGACCAAACAACAATCAAATTAGTGTATATGTACATATTAATACGCCACGTGGTTTCTTTTACCTGCTCATCACTGGAATGGTTGGCCGCGGGGGTTCAACATTTCTCACACTTGCATCAGGTGCAACAGTAGGAAAAGTTGGCAAGTCCATATAACCAACTGCTCGGCTGTTAAGATAATGAGAGAGGGAGCCCAACTGAAATTCGTCTCGATCTGTATAAGGGACAAATTATTAGATACCGTAACCCTTGAGTTAACCACGCCCAAATTACGCCTTGAGCGGCAACTTAAATCCAATCACGTAATGAGATTGAAATTTAGCCTTTTAACTACAATTTTTACAGCGTTGCCCTCATGTTTAGCTAAAAAATTTATTGGATCATTCACAAAGCGTTCTTCGGAATTTTTAAGTTTCTTTTCAATGTAGTTACAGTATTAATGCCAATAGAGACTTGCCTTTGAAAACGGATTCAATTACAGGAGCCGGTTTGGATGCCAAAAATATTTTTTTGGCATACTTAGCAAGCTTGGCTTGATCCGTTGCGGGGAAAACGAGATGTCGCAGAAAACGTACGCGATCCCGAATGTCGTAGTTCTGATCGTATTTTGCCAAACTTAATAAGGGGAAGAAAAATTGGATAATAAAAAAAAACAGTTAACAAGGGTTAGTTAAATATACCTGAACACGTATTGACAGAGCATTTTGGTTTGCTTAGGATTTGATAGGCAGAGTTTTGCGGCTAAATTTAGAATTTGTAGTTTCACTACATCTTGCTAAATAATATAAATATCGTACAGATGTAAGATAAAATAAATATTATTATTCAATAAAAGAAAAACCTCATTAGGGAAACTTTTCGCCATCAAACGCAATACGTCGGGGGCCATTTTTGATACTCTTTTCTTTTCGCAATGCTCTCCAACAAGCCAAAGAATAGCCGCTCGTGCTTGCGGAACAGTTATTCTGTTAACAAGTCTGGCCATTTGTCCCACGATATCGCCATGTGAACCTTGGTGCGTTTGTAAAAGCTTTTTTATGACAACAACACTTTCTGCAACTACGAGTTCTAGAGAAATAAGAACGTGAAAGATGAAAAAAAAAATCAGAAATACATGACAAAACACAAGACACTAACCGTCGGAGTTCGATAATAAAGCAATGAGCCCACTTAAACATGTATCAGTTACTTCCTTAATGCCAGCTGCACATCTACAATTCAGAGACAAACAGAATAAACATCTTTGCAACTTAAAATAGGGGAATTTATATTTTTTATACCTCCCAATGGCTTGAATAGTAGCAGCAACTAGATCCCGGTCTTGACTGCAAATATAAGTTTGAAATTCCCGAAGAATAAATGTGATGTTTGATTCGTTTGCTAAATTGGTTAAGATTTCCAGTTTAAGCAACTTGATTTGCGTAGCGTCGGTACTTCGAACAAAAAAATTTTTGAGAAAAGACTCAAACATATCCTTTCGATCGAAAAAAAAGCCCAAATTTGTAAGTTAACGTTCAAAAGTTGTGCAGCTTCTTCATGGATACCTTTCGGTTGACTGACATGGAGGCAATTGAATTCAGTACGACAGTCTGGACTTCGCGATGTGAGCGTAGTAGCCGAATCAGAGCTCTTGCCACAACAGCCACATCAGCTTTCGGAGCTAAATGATGGTACAACTGAGCAACGGCCATTACCACCTAAAAGAGGCGGGGAGATAATTAAACTTTTAACAGTTTATTATTGCTGTTGACGACTCACTGATGAGTTTCTGCTTTGAAGCAAAGGCTTGGTATTTCGTAAGAGTAGTCGATGGTCTGGATCTAGTACTAACGATTCGTCTTTTTTTTCTTTTTCTTCGTCTTCATCACTGTCTTCGTAAAAAGGTTTATCTTTCTCGGAATGAATAGCGCCGTTTATGTTAGGATCTGTAAACTGAGTCCGCGCGTAACGAGTGAGCATGCCTATGATTATAACTTGTCCCCATTCCTCAATATCCACCAAAACGGCACTGATGTTCAAGCAATTTGATTAGTTAAAAAAAAGGGATTCAAAACAATTAACTGCTTACCAAAGTTTTCTAAAGTTCTTATGAATCAAATCCGTGCGCTCCGGACACACCTTTGTATTAAAAAAAAAAGGAATAATTAAACATAACCTACAAAATGAAAAAAATTCCTGTTGATTATTAAACCTGTTCAAAAGCCATCACTGCTGATCCAACAACAAGTGTTGTTTGATCTGAAAGAAGTTTCTCTATCACCATAACAAGTTCTTCTTTTTGTTCAGGGTCTAGATCATAAAGTTTTGGTATTGCATGGGCAGCTGTTTTCCTGACATATGGTGACATGTCACTAACTGAGTCTCTTATAGCCAACATCATGATTGGAACAATAACTGGAACCCGAATGCTTGAAAGAACCCTTAGTGCACTAGCTCTAATTAGTTGATTATGATCCTAATAAACAGAAAAATCAGTAAATTCATTGAAAAACAATTTACAGACAAAACCACCTTTAGAGCCCTCTGAAATGTAGAAATTGAAAGAAGGGCAAGATCTTGTTGTTCTTCTGCGTAACGAACTAGGTAGACATACACTAATTTCTTTACTTCAATATTTTTAGAAACAACATTCTTCACCACAGCAGGAAAAAGATCTGAAGCATCTCTTCCCTTTGCCACCATCTAATTCAAGAAGAATAGTATAGATTTTGAGTTCTAATCTTCTGAATCTTTGTTGAATTTACCCCAATGATTCTTTTCATGGCCTCTAACTTGAGACTATCCTTACTGCTATCCAACATTTGTTTCAAGTCGTCGTGACGTTTGTAATCGGCGTGAAACAATCCCCCAGGAGCACCAGCTTCAGCAGCAAATTCAGTTTCACCAGATAATGAGGGTGTTTTTTCTTGCCCTCCGTATGTTAGTCCAAGATTTCCAGCCATCGTTTAAATGAACAAGATTACACACGGAAGGTAATAAACTCTGTAGGGGACAATAAACTTTGGTACAAAAAGAACGATGAAATCTGAATTTGCCGAAACGAAATGTTTTGACAGAACCAACAGATATCCAACCTATTTGTAGGCGTTGCCAGAAAAATGAAGTCTTATGGGAAATTGGAAACGTCAGAGCCAACTTTTTTGCCTCTGACGTCCGATCTGGCTTATTCTAACAATACTTGATTACTTTCAGTTCTGAATTAGTGTAAAATTACTGTAAATACGAACATCCTATAGTATTTTAAAACATATTTGCTATTTTCTTTTTGGAAATTCGTAAATTTCGCAAACTGGCACAGATTAACACGTGTGGTAGGAAGGTAGACGAACATTCGATAAGTAGTAGAAGTCCTTCACGTTTTGTTCAAGTGAAATAAATAAAAATTTACATCGAAAATAAATAGCTATTTGTTGCATCCATGAAGGTGGCTAGCCCCCCATTAATTGGTAGTCTTTTCCTCCCGACTCTAGGTCTTGCTGTTTTTTCTTTAGCTGTCGGATATTGGATTTCTAGAAAAAAGAATGGAAACACTTCAAATGATCCTAATATCAACAACTCGGAAAGTCCATCAGAATTGGCTGTTCCAGTTGATAACACATCAACTACACAGAAAATCTTGATTAAAAAAAAGAAAAAACATCAATGTGGTTGTGGAAGTAATGAAACTTCCAAGTTTGATAAACCACCTTCTCAAATTAAGATCATGTATGGAACTCTTATGGGCAAAAGCAAGGTCTGTGGTATTAGTAGAACTGATTTGAAAAGGAACATCATTTAACTATTCTGATATTTATACATTTCAGAAATTTGCTGAAATTCTTTTAGAACATGTTACTCATGACAGCACAGTCACAGGCTCAATTGTGAACCTCAAAGAATGTGATTCTGAAGATTGCTTGATTGGATCTGTAAGATTGGGTTGATGAAAAGTTAATGTTGTCATGACTAACACACTTTTGATTGCAGGATACAGTAGACACACTTTTCATATTTATAGTTTCTACTTATGCAGAAGGAATGCCTCCTGATGATGCACAGTGGTTCTATAAATGGCTTGAAGATTCTGTTCAGGATTTTAGAGTACCTAGAACTTTTTTGGGCAATGTTAGGTATTCTGTTTTTGGTCTTGGAAATTCTCTATATTCTGAAAACTACAATGTGGTTGGACGAAACATTGATAAGTGGTTGACTGAATTGGGAGCAGAACACTATGCTCCCTTAGGACTTGGAGATGAAAATGTGGCTGATAGCTTGCATGGAAATATTGAAGCTGATTTTGACCACTGGTGTGAAGGGATATTAACTTTAATAAAAGATCCTCAAAGTTCAAATTTAAAGAAAAATGGATGCAGTAAAGGAAATGATTGTTGCAGCAAGAAGGGAAATAAAAAGAATATAGTCAATAAGAAAGGGAAAACAAATAAAATGCTGGAAACAGATGTGACCTGTGATTCAGATTCAGATTCCAATGAACCTGTTGTTGATTTGGAAGATCTTGGCAGTTTTGTCAAAGTGGAAAACAAAGATGAAGAAAGTGGAGATGATGAAGACATTGTCGGCGATGGTGAACCTCGGGAAATGTTAACCCCATTACTTAGAGAATCTTTGACAAAACAAGGTTATCGATTAATTGGAACCCATTCAGGTGTCAAACTCTGTCGCTGGACGAAGGTAAATTCAATTTTTTCCAATTTTTTAATTTATCCTTTCTTAAAGTATTTAACCTGGTTTGTATTCAGGCCATGTTGCGAGGACGAGGAGGCTGTTATAAGCACACGTTTTATGGCATCGAAAGTCATCGCTGCATGGAAACAACGCCTAGCCTAGCTTGTGCCAACAAATGTGTATTTTGTTGGCGTCATCATTCGAACCCAGTAGGGACAGAATGGCGATGGAAAATGGATCCAGCTGAATTCATATTGGAGGGAGCGTTGGAACAACATGGCAAAATGATAAATCAATTTAAAGGTTTTTTTCACAAAAATTTTGCGTTTATATTTAGCAGACATTTGTTACAGTTCAAGACAAAAATGGTGATAAAACACTTAATTATTTTCCCATCAATCATTTTCAGGTGTTCCGGGTGTTCAGCCTCATCGTCTCGCTGAAGGAATGAATCCTGTTCATTGTGCCCTCTCACTCGTTGGTGAACCTATCATGTATCCAGAAATCAACAGATTCCTACGAATGCTTCACGAAAGAAAAATTTCCTCGTTCTTGGTCACAAATGCCCAATTTCCTGAAGCTATTCGACAGCTTGAACCATGTACCCAGCTATACGTTTCTGTTGATGCTAGCACCAAGGATAGCCTCAAAAGAATAGATCGACCACTATTTAAAGGTATTCTAATGACCACTGTTATCTTTGTCGAGGTGTTGGCAACTCTCCGAATCCTAGCTCGTAGACTTGGCCCATATGTGAAAGATTCTGTAGTGTAACAGTGTTGTCCATGGTTTTTTTTTTTTTTTTTTTTTTTGGGGGGGGGGATTCTACCAAAGAGTTGCCAATCCGTTACGGTTTTTCCCCCGTCTGGTTACGGTCATAGCTCATGATTTGCAATGAACTAGATTTCTGGGAGAGGTTTCTCGACAGCCTGCGTGCCCTTTCAGACAAAGGACAAAGAACAGTGTACCGTCTAACTTTGGTAAAAGCCTGGAATGTGGAAGAACTCGAAAGTTATGCCCATCTAGTTGAACTTGGCAAACCTGATTTCATTGAAATCAAAGGTAATTAGATATGATCCTTGTCAAATTTCGTCTACTAACGTTTACGCATTTCCTAGGTGTTACTTTCTGTGGTACCTCCAAAGCGTCTACTTTGACAATGGAAAATATACCGTGGCACCATGAAGTAGTGACTTTTGGAGAAAAGCTATGTACCTACCTAGAATCTTACGGTTTAGCCGCCGAACATGAACACTCCAACTGTATCCTCCTTGCCAAACGCAGCAAATTTTTCAAAGACGGCCGCTGGAATACCTGGATTGACTACAGCAAATTTCACCAACTCATGCTGGATTACTATTTATCGGATGGTAATTTATTTAATTTTTACTCAACGTGCATGCACCAACAAATGCGTCAACTTAAAATTTTTACATACTGTTAAACTAACACTAGCCTAATTGTTAATATTTAAGGAAAAGTAACATTTACTTCAGAGGACTACATGGCGGCTACACCCGACTGGGCAATCTTCGGTTCGGCTGAACATGGATTTGACCCCGAAGAAAATCGTTGGCATCGCAAACCACCTAAGAAGGATATCAGTGGATGCTAGTAGATGTTGAGCGTTCATTCCACAGCGCCCAACTAGTTTGAATGCTGAAAAAATCTTTCTCAAAAATGTACTGAATAATTAAAAAATATAATCAGTAAAAATTAAAACAAGATGATTAGTGTCAGCCAGGGTAAACTGAATTCCAATGGTGCTAGAACTGTCGTCACAATATTGCATCTAGGCATCAAAAGAATTCAGTGATCCCAGCCTCAGTTTTGACTTTACGTAAATGGATGAATTTGCTTTTGCCGCCCGACCTTTTATACAATGTCAGTGGTACACGGGTAGCGGAGAAGTTGTTCCTGGAACTAGAACGAAACCGGTTGGAGAGGAAATACGTCAATCGTTCCGCGTATCGTTTTATCCTGTCTAAAGGAAAGAGATCTTTTTCTCAGACGAATGTAGAACTGGATCGCTTTGTGGTTGTGATCGATGCTTTGGTAAATGCAAAAGCACCTCGTATTTCTTGACAGTGGTCGCTGTAGTCATCCGCCGTTGTGAGAATATTTCACTAAACATCTTGTAAGCTCGATGTGAACGCTTCAACGTTAGCGCTTGAATCCGCCGCGCCACCGACTTTCACAAGCACCAGCGCGGCTCACGGCGACGAAATTGGAGATGTGCTGATGCACCACTGGTCACATGATACTCTAAACCTCTATTGAAGTATTGATTTTGAGGGAAAACGTGTTTAAAATAACACTGAATTTTCTATCCAATTCCTTTGAGCAACAGCTCGATAAGACCAACGATTTTTGCGCGATAGGACACGTATACATCCTCGAAGCGCATATCCACACTCACGGTATTCGCTATACAGTACAACTTCAACCTGTCTCTTTCTAGTAACTGTGTTCTTCCTTATGGATAGTAGCACTGTGGAGAATTATGTTTACATTGCTCGTCATCTGTAAAAAGACTGAAGAATAACTCTAGAAGAACGTAACTTCGTGGCAATGGCAGATGGCTGCGAATCGAATCAAATTATATAACCTGTCTCATTGACTCGATTCCTCCTTCACACATTCTCTTTCTTGTCTCTTCTGATGCTCCGTTGGTGTAGAATAGTGGAGCTGCCCTTATCTATGTATAGTTCTCGTGTAGGCCCATGTAGGACTTCTGCAGCACCCATATGGTGACTATGATGAGACGCTGTTGTAGTGCTTCCTGATCCCTTTTGTTCTTATTTAATCTCCCTACACTCTTCTGTACGCGGTGAGGCCACTCTCTTCTACTCTTCTATTTACTCTCCCCTGTCTTTTCCTGAAATAATACCTTGGCGTTTATTTGACGCAGGGTTTTTCGTCATTGCTTCACCCTCTTTCTTGGTCGCTGTCTTGCACTCCCTTCATGATTAAAATAATAAAAAACGACATACGAAACCGAAGATGGTGGGATTGAATTTCCGGTCTGTGTAATTTAATCGTCGAGTGGCTTTTTCTGCATCTCTTTCTATAGGATCTCAGGATAGGCCCTCGAGGTTTTCTTTTAAATTTTCTCTTGCACGGCTTCACAGTTGACGAAGTTCGAAGGTTGAATAAGGGAAATAAACTAACAGAATTTATCCCCCCAAAAAATTACTCATCGGCGAGTTATAATGCGAATTAAAGTTCCTTGATTCCGCTTAAATAATTGTAATGCTGATGCGCGTTCTTTTGTCACTCTGACATGACGACGATCGCTTTCTCAAAAGAATTTAATTTGAAGAAATAATAACCAAATTTTACATCATTATGGCGAATTAAACAATTACCTTACAAAAATATGCAAACCCTATTGCTCACATAAATATATCATGCGCGCACAAAATAAAAAAAAATCTTAACATTTTTGATAACCGATTAACCGCACATCGCAATTATTTTTTTACTTCTAGAATTTTATGGTTGTGAGATGTTCTTACTTTCAGTCACTTTCAGTTTGTTCTTACTAATTTTGATAAAACTGCTGAGAAAAGTAACACTATCACACTAGGAACTTATTGTTGACTTTGACAGTTCAACTTGCAATAATTGCAGGCTTCGAGACAAGCTCTAAACTGCAGCCACGGTCACTCAATGGAGCGACGCAACTGAGTGTTTCTATTCGATTGAACACTCATCTTGCCCTCTCCTGCCGATCCGCATGGTCAGGTGTCAGGTTCTTTTCTTTTTTGTCTCTTTGTATAGTACGTCTTTGTATATTTTCAACAAACCTAGAACAAAATCTTAAAATTTTGGCACGAAATATTACACTCAGTTGTTGGCTTCGGAACAATCTTGTTTTTAATTCTAAAAATCATCAAATCTTAAGATGGTTTCAATAAGTATCTGAACCTGAGATTCATACAAATGCAAAAAAATTATGTATTATTCAATAATCATGAATTGCGTGTAGAGCGACACGTTTGCACAGGTGCAGGTGCAAAGCACATGTCGAATTCTAGCACAGCAGTCGTCGAATAAGACAATCGAACGACGCAAAATGTTTTCGACACATTCTCGTGTATTGCGCGAACGGAAAAAATTGGAAACCATTTCACAGAATCACCTAATAAATATATAGAAATGCAAGTTTCATTTCATGAGATACTTACAATATTACTCATTTGTTCTTAAATAATATAAGGTACGTAATGATGTATGTATTTTAACATTATATTTTATCAACTAGTGTTTACCAATTCAAATTTCTAAGCCAAAATGAACTAAGCAATTGAATAAAAAAATCTAATAGTGCGAATTACCAACAGTAAATTAATCCATTTTGTTTTTTGGTTCTTTTCAAACTGACGCTTATGAACCCGAATCGCCATCGGATTTGGATACGAAATACTATGTTACTAAACTGACCGCTAGATCACACTAACGCCGCACCATAACACGTCAAACCAACTGACGTTTACAAAAAAATACGATTTTTCTATTTTTACGAATACAATAAGTAAAATAGTCGGTGTTCAATTATGAGCTCTTTGATGGAAATTGAAGAGGAATATAAAAGACTAGGTTTGGAAGAGGTATACATGGAAATTTCTGAAATGAAATTACATTTCTTGGTAAATTTAAGAACATAATAGTTTTGTATACTCTTTGTCAGGTCAAAGTGACAGAAAAACTAAATTCACTGTTAGGACAGCAATGTCATGTAGAAGCGAAACTAAGAAATGTTTCTCTACTTGTTCCACGTTTGAATACCATCAAAAGTGATGCAAAGCATTTGTCAGAAATGATCCAGTTCACCTGTTCACTTGCAGAGAATGTGAGTGCTAAAGTAAGAGAACTTGACATTGCCAAAGTGAGTATTTCTGAATTTCAGCCAAACAAAAATATATTCTTGTTATACTAATGAATAAGGTTTGTTTTTAGGGAAGAGTTTCAGAATGCCAACAAAGAGTAAATGATTTACTAGATTTACAACTTTGCCGTGAAGGGGTTATAACAGCCATGAAAAGTGAAGATTATGAAAAAGCAGCTGCTCATGTTCATAGATTTTTGTCTATTGATGAGACCACATTGAAATTGACAGCTGGGGATGTTGCTCAAGGTAAGAAAATATAATGCAGTTTGAGGATTATTGAAAATTTTGATAAGATTAAGATAACAATTATAATTACAGGTCCAACTGTGGATAGCTCTTTGGTGCTTTTGCATGAAGCGCAAGCTCAGTTGTGTAAAGTTCTTCAACAAAAGTTTGATGAGGCTGTAAAAGATGCTGATGCTGCCTCTGTTGAAAGATTTTTTAAAATATTTCCCCTTCTTAACATGAATGAAGAAGGAATTTCAAAGTTTGGTTGTTACCTTGCATCTCAGGTGTTAAAAATGAATCTTATTTAACATTTTTGAAAATTTTATTATAATATTTAAAAAAAATTTATTTTATTCAAGCTGAAAGATAAGAGTCCTAAAAACCTCAGGCAATCTGATGGAGAACCCAATAATATCAGAGCAAATGTCTATTTTGCCGACGCTCTTACTGTTCTATTGGAAAGTGTCGCCCGCATCGTTGAAATTCATCAGCCCTTAGTCGAAACTTATTATGGTTCATAGCCACGAGTTAGTTATTGCCTTTAATTACACTAGTTAATATTAAATTGCTTAATAGGTCCAGGACGTTTGCTTCAAGTTGTGGAACATTTACAGCCAGAATGTGACAGACAAGCTAATCAAATATTAGCAGAATTTCGTCGTTCTCGACAACTTGATAAACAAATTCGTCTTGTATCTGAAATGTTATCGAACAAGTTGGTGTCTTGCTAGTCTTTGGTTTAGGTATTTTTATTTCATTATTTTCTTTAAACATAGTGGCAAAGTTTCAAGTGACAAATGTGATCCCCGGACGTTGGATGCCGTTCTTGCCGAACTTACGCTTCTTAGTTCTCGGACGGAACTTTACCTACGTTTCATTCGACGAAGAATAGCTGTACAAATGTATTTTATTATCTTAAAAAGATTAGAAGTTTAAAGCGCAAAAATTTTACTGCAGAGTGATCTTGAAGTTGGACTATCCGACGAAAAGTCCAGGCTATTGCGAATGAATGAATTCGAAAAATTATTGCAAAGTAAAATTGGCATTAGTCGTGCCGTACAAGAACTCCTAGGGCACTATATTATGCTAGAGCGCTATTTTCTTTCGGAAAGCGTTTCTAAAGCCGTTGCAATGGATACCGCTGTAGAAGGTTCTTTAACCTCTAGCGTTGTAGACGACGTATTCTTTTTGGTCAAGAAATGCATTAGGTTTGTCCCAGAATCTATGTTTCTTTGGTGGTACCAGGCAATACATAATTTTAAAATTTTATTTTAGACGAAGTCTAACCAGCTGCAGTGTAGATAGTATTTGTGCCGTTATTAATAACGCTTGCACTCTATTAGAAGAAGACTATGCATTAGTATTTCAACAGCAGTGTAAACAAGGATTTCCTTCTGGCTACTTGGATCTTACACAAGCTTACAATGTCATACAAAGCTCCCTCCAACAGGGATCAATAAGACTTCAATCATCAGATACCGAGAAAACGAAAGCAAACTTCCTGGTAATTAACCCCTTTATATTGATAAAATGTGCCACTATAGTGACTTGGCCACAAACTGTATATCTTTCATTGTTGTAATTTTTTAAAACATTTTTTCAGACCACCCTAAATAATATAGAAACAAGTATTGAATGCATCGAAACACTGGATAAAAATGTTTCCTACGAGATTCAAATAAACCTTGGAAGTACCATGACGAGTCGAGACCAAGAGAAAATCAAATCCTGTTTGGCTGGTCTGAAAACAACGATCAGTAAATTTCGCCAACTATTAGATTTTGGCCACGAGCAGCTCAAATCATCGGCCATCAAGCCGCGCATCAAACCTTGGGTTGATCAACTACTATCTGTAAACCACGTCATTGATGAGGTCCGTTCATTATCTTGTAGGATTAAAATATGTTTTTAAATAAGTTTTTTTTTTCATTTACAGGAGGAATTTAGCTGCTACGAAGCCCAAGACCCGTTTATTCAGGAGTTGAATCTTCATTTAGACGGATTCATGAGTGGCTTTAAAGATTCCTTGACTCCAAACAATTATCAAACCTTAATCGGAACTCTCACTTCCCAAGTCGCGCAACAGTTCGAGAAAGTTATCCTAAAATCTAACTTTAACAGAGTATGTTGGAAATTACGAGAAAGACGGATTTCCATATATCGTTTTTTACGGTCTTAAAACAGCATAACATAATTTCCCTTCAAATTATCTATAGTTGGGGGCTCTACAGTTGGATAAAGAAGTAAGAGCTTTGGTCAACTATCTAAGTACCGCTACAACATGGACTATTCGCGATCGTCTCACCCGACTGACACAAATAGTTACTCTGTTAAACATGGAGACTTTGGCAGAAATTGTCGAGTACTGGGGTCCTAACGCAGGCCCTATCACGTGGATGTTGACCCCACAGGAAGTGCGGCAGATCTTAATGCTTAGGTAAGATTCCAGGATTCGGCAGCAAAAATTTGATTTAAGTAACCGAACTTGTATTTATTAGAACGGATTTCCGTGCGGAAGACATTAAGCGCCTAAAACTGTAACGCAATAAACTGTAATGTAATTGAAGTTGGAACAACGTCTTTTATATTTCGAGCTAAATAATTTTCCAGATTTACACAGCAGTATCCATAATTTGTTCGTGCACACGGGTACGAGTTCAGAAAAAAAAGCGCGAGAAAACGAAATAAGATTCCAAACTTATTGTAACAGAACCCTTTCTAAAGCTGGGCGGGCCGAAACGATTTAACTTCTTCATACAGCGAGCTCAGTCTATTATCTCCAGAGTATCCATTGCAAAAAAAAACACTAAATACGTCAAACACTTAACAAAGCTGGCAAGTAAACCCGCTCAAACCGAATCGGTGTCTCCTGAACCAAATTACCATGTTCACGCTCCCCAAAAAATTTAAAATAAAAATGAAATAATAAAAAATTGCATTTTTACCCTTTTCTTTACATCATAATGAACATCAGGAAATGGCCATTAGGAAATTTTGAATCGCGAAACTTAAGCGTCTTAAACTACATTATTCGTTCAGCTTGTAATCCACAGTAGAAAAAAATACTTCTAATTCTGTTAACATTTTCACTGCTTCTCGACACTTCAATGAATAACGCTTACAAGCTAGCAAATACACCAGTTCACTCCACTCAAACATTGTTCAATAAGATTAGAAATGATCACCATCTCCGCTGTCCATTGTCGGTAACGGCGGCATTTCCAGAGACTCATCATTGGACAAATTGTTACTAGCTCCAGAGTGATTGCCTCCTTCCACGGTACTCCCATCATCTATTGATAGCGCATAGCAAAGAGGGAGTGTGTCTTAGAAAGCGGACAAATTTTTGGGCGCATGCTTTTTTTTTTTTTTTTTTTACCCTGGTCGTTACTGATAGAGGCTTGAAGAGGTTGATCTTGTGACGCTCCACTCACTGGAACGAGGCTCAGACTGGAAGTGGGGTCGATTACCTCTTTTATGTGACGTCTGGCTCCACTAGCTCCTTTTGGATCCAAATCATTTGCCCAGCTAAAGTAAGTCAGAGCCAAATGTGTCTCGTTTCTTTTCTTATAAACCTGATAAAAACAAGAAAATCATGTAGGAATGAAGGAGTATTTGCTATTCGTTCGTTTATACATTTCCCATAAGGTAATAGACAAGAGCTTCGCGCGGAGCAATTTCCTTTAACTCGTGCAATTCTGTCAAGGCTTCGTCGAGTCGATCACAGGCGAAGTAAATAGATGCCCGATGAAACTTGCAGAGTGGGTTACGTTCTTCTACAGCTAGGGCTGAATTGAGCATTTGTAGGGCCCGATCGGTTCGCTGGAGTGCATGCTCCACAATTGCAACGTGACATTTTAACACTGGACTGTTCTTGTTGATGTCCAACGCCTTCTTGAAATAAAACTCGGCCATGGAATACCGTTCTTGCTTGTAGTAAATTATTCCCATGCCGTACCTTGATTTATATTCACACACATGATTCTTTAACAGTTAAAATTCAAAAAGTTTCAATATATTTACCATCCATTATAATGAATCGGATCGACTCTGACAGCATTTTTAAAGCAATCCATGGCTTTCTCTGTTTCTTCAAGAGCTAGATACTGATGACCCAAAAGTGTGTATGCATACGCAAATTTGGGATCAACTTGGATTGCTCGCTGAAAAAATTTTAGTGCTTGTTCACGATCTTTTTGAAGATCCAAACAATTGCCGGCACAGCACCAAGTCGCAGCAGACATTTTATCCTGTTCAAGCATGTCCTGTGCTAAGGCTGAGAGTGAAACTTCTTGTTGCAGATGCCAAAGTGCAGTACTGTAATACTCCATTAGATCAGTACGATAGGGTTCCATTTCACGCACCTCTTGGAACAATCTTTAAAGGAATAAGTTTTCAGCATTTTGGTCGGAAAATTATTTGAATGAACTAAAGAAATCTACCTTGCCGCTTGCTTGTAATCCGCTAACTCAAAGTAAGCTTTGGCCATAAGAGAAAGAACCCAGCTCGATCTTTTATGGCGTGCAGACAGCCATTCTATTGTGTCAATCGCCTGACGAGACTCGTAAGACGTGAGGTGTGAAAACGCCTTGCCAACAATCCGAAGAAGAGACATAAGTCCTTCCGCCGACTGCTTTTGCATTTGGACCGCCTCTTGGATCAAATTCGTTGGTGGAGTCTGAGCAGAAGCGATTTGAGTAGGAAGAGAAGACATTTTCTCTTCCTCCTTATCCAATTTTCCCACGAGCTCTGGGAAATCACTGATTGGAGCTAATCCGCTTTCTGGCGTATCACCTTTCGTCAGCTTGGATTTACTACGTTTGAGTGGCAACTTGGGAACGACGAATCGTGAACTACTCTTGTTATTCTCCTTTACCGAATTGTTTGAACTGCAAAAATTTAAAGGCATTGAGATTGTTAGAACACGGGTTATGTATATATATATATACACACACACACACACACACACACACACACACACACACACACACACACACACACACACACAAAAAAACAAACAAACAAGATTGACACTAACCTGTAGAGACGCGTACTTCTTCTAACGTTGGCTGCTGGTGGTGACGATAACGTTGGTGTCGCTGTATTTCCTGATTGGCAGAAAACCCCCATACGTGAAGGTGCGTTTGGGACAGTGCTAGCTGCTTCACGTCGACCCCCCAACTAAAGGAAAATAAAAATTGGAAGTGAAGGAAAAATGGTAAGCGTTGGTTAAGAAGTACTAAAATTGCTTTACCCTTTTCGGTATTATTTTGGTCTCCTTCGTTTCAGTTACCGGAGGCGCTAGCGATGGACACAAATAGACCATGGAACTCTGAGACGCATCGCTTGCTGAAGAAGAATCAAGAGGTATGATACCAAAACTGAAAGAAAAAGACATATTTTTAAACAAAAGAAGCATGGGGTGCAATTTTATTTTATTTTCTTACTTAGGAGACATAGGAGACAACGCTTGTCCGGCTTTGAAAACTGACCGAAGTCGAAAAGACCGGGGCCTGGAACGTGTTGGTGCCATAGTACTCAACGGTATCGAGGGTATCATTTGATCATCTGGTGTCAAATTGGGGATGTTGTGGTGTATAAGAGGCACGCACGGTAGTGGAGTGCTGGAGTATAATAATATTATAAAATGGGGAAGTTAAAGGTAAATTAACTTTCATTCATTTTTTAAGGCTTGTACCTTGTGTTCACTATGTTTACATCTGCTGAAGGAACCTGAAGTATAGGAGTGGAGATTTGGTCAACAGACATTGGTTCATGAGGATGTACTTTGGTGGTAGCATCTTGTGATTGGTTGATCTGAGCAGTGATCAATGAAGCTATTGGGTTAGTTCCATGACAGTGTGAGAAATTTTCCAATCCATCCAACTGAAAGACTTCTTCAGCTTCTGGTTTTTCACCAAGCCGGCACAGAAGTTCAAATGCAGCCCACAGGAATGGATTAAGCTTTAGAGCTCTATTGAGGACTTCCACAGCTTTGAGCTTTCGTTCTGTTTGCATGTATACTTGACCCAGTAAAACTAGGACAAAAGAAGCTGCATCTCCATATTCAGCCACAACATCATCTAAAGATTTCTGTTTGAAGATATTTCCTCCCATCAATGTTCCTTCTGCTTCAGCAAGCCTAAAAACAAACAAAAATGTTGATGATGCTTTTCTAATTCCTACAAAAATAATTACTTACTTGTTCAGATCTAAACAACATTTGGCTAATAGATATTGGCATTGTGGGGACTGAGTTCCTTTTGATTGCAGTAAACTTCTTGCTTGATTTGCTTTTCCTGAACGGTAGTAGCAAGTGGCAAGTAGATACAAGCTTTCCTCATTATTTACTGCAAGATAAAGATTTCCTTACAGTAAACTTGAACGGTCAATGGTTTTGAATTTTTACCAAACTTACTTTCATCTTGAAGTTTCTCAGCTAGAAATGTAGCATTCCAATAGTTGTAATGATTAAGACAATGCCAGATAGCCGCCTGCATATTTCCAATACGTAAACCGTTGAAAATGTACCAGATATTGACAAATACAGTTACACAAACACCCTTGAATTGCATTTACTACACAACTTGATATTTTGTTACCATACCTGGACAGGTTCTTGTACCAACATGTTGACTAGTAATGAGTTAACACATAAAATGTATGAGCTGTGCAATCAGGTTTGAATTCCCATGAACGGAAAACCAATTTAAGTCAAAATAAATTCCACTAAATTGCCGTCGGAGTAACGTCCAGCAACTTGATTTTTCCCCTTCCTTAACCGTTAGTGGCCCAAGAATCGATGTACTGTAACTATCGTTCGATTACAAATCGAATCTCTTCGGGTTCTTGACATTTGACGGCTGGAAACGGTTGTTGTTTACAGTTTTTGTATTACTGAGGTAAGACTTCGCTGCCAATAAAGATCTTTTAAATAACGTGGCACAACATTATGTGTATTGATGTTAAAAAAAACAACATTTTCAAAATGCGACTCGTGTGTACTATGATGTCAATCTATTATTTTCAGATATGTATCGTGAGATTCTTGCTTTACGCGCGAATGTTGTCCGTAGTATAAAAGTATTGTTTGAGATATGCATTCCAGCCAAGAAAAACATAATGAATTATTATTCTTGATGTTATAATATCCATCCTCAAAATAAACTACTATTTGTTTTAGGACTAACCATGATGGAAGCATCAGAAGACTCGAGTATCAGTGATCAAGCTGATCCCCAGGATCTCCAAAAGGTTAGCCATAATGCTGAACACCCAAGTAATGATGAACCATCAAACAACAAATGTGAAACCCCTCTCAATGCAACACTAGATCCTGAAATAGAAGAAGTAATGAATTGTTAGGAATTTAAAAAAAACCATTAGGGTGTATATTAATTAATTTGTATTTATAAAATTCAAGGATAACCTAGATGGTAATGAGGGAGAGGGTGAAAAAAAGTCAAAAACTGCTGGTGGATTCACTGGTAGAGGAGTAACTTTACAAATGCTGCTTGAAGACAATATTCTTGTACCAAAAGAGGGTGCCATGTCACTTGAATATATGGTAATATATGAGACTAAATAGAAATGTTGAATCTGATTTCCATATTTCTAATGAAAATGTTGTGTTTAGGGCCAAAAATTTAATGGAGACTTATTGGCTGATGGAAAAATTTTCTCTGCCGAAGTTCAAGAAGTTTTTAGCTCACCAAGTGCGTGGGCCTTGCGCTGCAAAAAAATTGTTAATCCCGATCAAAAATATGGTTGCGGCTGGTCTTCGGTAAGTTACATTTATATATACTACATGCTTATACGTAGTAAACCTTCATCAGTGCCGCACAGAGTATCAGCGGAACCCTGGGCAGAACGATAGTTTCGCCCCTACCCTTCCTTTAAAAAGTAAAGCAATATCTTGTTGACCTTTTTTCGTATTTGTTTCCCTCTGGTGCGCCACCCTTCGGGGTTGCGCCCGGGGCAGGCCAACCTGATTGCCCCCCCCCCCCCCACCCTCTCTGTGCGGCCCTGATTATTTATTACTTAAATCAAGATGTGATGCAAGTCAAAAAATTCTCCTATGTTGAGTCGTCCGCAAAGTGATTCTTTTCTTTTAAATCTTCTCTTAAACATATTCATCAACATTCCCATTATGTAGGTTCGTTATTGTGGCAGACCGTTGGATGTATATAAGAATCAATGGATGAAGCAACGCCGATTAGAACAGGTCAGCGATAACTTGGCGCCTGACGATTGTAATATTTCCACAAGTGAGCCTACACAACTCGAACCAGAGCCGGAAGTTGAACCGGAAATCAAAACGAATGATAGTGATCGACAGATAATTAAACATGAAACCCTTGGAAACAGAACAAGTATCGAGTAAGTTCACTGAACACCGAAATTAGATTTCCATGATTATTTTTATTTTTAATAATTACAGAGATCCTAATTTATTAATCGAGACGATATCATTTGCTGCCGTTGGAAAACTGCAACCATTCCTTATATCGTTGAGCACAGCCGCTCTAGTCGTTATAGACGTTCATTGCTCTCTAACGCATTCGGAAGTTGTTGGATACTTAGCAGGAATGTGGGATATGAACACAAACAGTAAATGTTGTTGTCTCTAACTGAAACCAGTTGTCTAATAAGTAATTTTTTTCGTTAAGCGCTTACTATAAAACAAGCATTTCCATGTTTGAGTCGCTTGGCTGATGGAAAAAGAGGGCAAGCGACTGAAGTAAAAATCGCCCAGTCAATTGAAAATTCTGGACTTTCTTTAGTGGGTTGGTATCACAGCCACCCATCATCGCCGCCCACTCCAACAGTCCAAGATATTGATTCACAGCTCGAGTATCAATTAAAATTAAAAGGAACTGGAGAACAGGGTTATCGGCCCTGTGTTGGGATAATTTCATGTAATAATTTTTTCTTAATATTATCGCCAGACGTTGAGAAAATAATTAAAATTGTTTTCCCCATTCATGTAGCGCCGTTTCATCGCACCACTTCGTCCGATTCAAACGGCCAAGGAGCTTCCCCGAGTCACATTACATCTTTTTGGGTGTCCCCTCCGGCCGAATCTCGGCCACTCGAACTTGGCCGTCCCATGGCCATGCAATACAATGTAGTATATGATAATTCAATTAAAGATGACGTTGTTCCTAAACTGGTAAGTTAAATGGCAGTTTTTAATTTTCTCGTATTCTAAAATACCCCTTTTCATATTAGGAAGCTTGTCTGCAATTCTACAATGACGCTCCTGATCGCACTAACTTCGATGAAACTTGGACTGATGGTCTCACCGTATTTGATAAACTAAAAGCATCTTTAAAGCAAGCTTTGCAAAGCGAAGACGATCTTGTGATTATCGACTTGGTTGATACCTTTCACCCTGCGAAAAAAACTAGAAAAACGAAATCAGATCTCGTAAGCGCATCCTCGTAAGCTGAGTCCTTAGATCCTGAGCCTCAAAACAGTCTGCAAGAAATCTCGTGTATGTGAAGTGGGGAAGATATAAATACAGTGTATGTGAACCCCCAGCCATAACGAAAATATCCTAAACGAAAATTAAATACCACGAATAAACCATGAAGTTTATCTAAAATTTGGTTCCTGATAAAGGCAGTTGAATTGTGGGAACAAAAAGCTGAAAACCTTTCAATAGATTTTCTTTCTGTAACATAATACAAACACACATGAAAACAAACAGTTATTTAAGATTTTGGACGGGCAATTTTTATTGTCCACCCAAAACATTTCCACGCCCCCAATCATAACGTCGAGGGCCCGCATTTGGCGCTGCAGCGGCTCTAAATTCCGCTCTCGGTTGCGGGGCCGTACCAAATCCCTGAACTCCACTTCGTTGATTTGGAAAATATTTGTACCTAAAACAAAGAAAATATTTGAAAATGACCAAATGAAACGGAAATTTTGTTTTACAAGAATTGAGGAGTGCTCAGTAGTAAAGGACCACCAAATTCTTGAGGATATTGAATAGTCAGGAAAAAATACAAATGTCCCACAACAATTCCAACAAGCTCCATGATTCCCCTATTATGGATTTAAAAAAAAAGTTGATGCCAATATTAAAAATAAAACTTTTTAGGACTTTACCCTCCAGCAATAATCAAGTTAAACCCAAGTAAAACCCAGGGAAGATACATGGCTTTGAATTGAGTTCCAAACCAGAAATTGACAATTGTGTCCTTGTTCAGTTGACACCAGACATATAAAACACTCAGTACCATTGGATCCATCAAATACTGAAATCAAAGATGAAATGTTATTAAAACATAGTAAGTATTTTTTATATGATTAAAGGATGCTCACAGGAAAATCAGCTAGTAGTCCAATTATAACACAACAAATCCAGTTAAACAGCAACATAAAACAGTAATCTGCAGGTCGTCCACTAAATAATCCAGTCTCCAGTTGCAGTGAATAATTGTATAAGAAATACAAGTTTATGAGGAAGTGAAATCCTGTCCTGGGTGTTATAGGATAATAAAACAATGCAGTTGCAGGTCTCCATATCTGTTAACAAGAAAAATTAGCACAACCCTGTTTATGTACATGATTGAAGTGAACAACTAGAAACACAATTTACATGGAATGAATGAAACAGGGAGTGATAATCCAAAATAAGGTAGTTTGGGTTGAGAATAGCAAATCTTCCAATGAGTGACAAAGCGATTGTCAGCCCGAACCAATGTCTTGTAAAAATAGGCAAACTTTTGAACCAAGTACCAACTAGCTTACCAACTCGTCCGGTGAAAAACACATGTTTTGGTCTCCTTGTGTTGTTTCTTCCGTGGCAGTTTTGTTTAAAGTGTTATGTAAAGCTGTGTAGCTAATTTATGTAGTTACAACCCAAATACTATAGAAGCTGTGGTATCAAATGATACTAAAATGTGACTGAGAATAGGTACAATCTCAGATGTGATATGTTTGGTACATTCCAGGTTATTCAACCATTCCCATATATTATAATTATTCTAATTAGTATGGATACAATAATTTTTGTTGATAATCCAAAATTAGTCACTAGTTTAAATGGGAAGAAATTGAGAATACACGGGTACAGTTGAGCTTTTATGCTTAAGATTTAAGGATTATATTGTTCGTTACTTATTCTTAGGCTCATCTTGGCTGTTGTGTCTGTAAATTGAAATTCTACTACTGGAGCACAATATACACTTTCTTGTGAAATATGATATATATATATGATTTGTAAAAAGAGGGTGGAGTGCATATACATTTTTCTTTTTTATAATTCCATAATTTTTACTGTCCTATCTCACTGAAAATGCTGTTTAAGAGTGAAGGTACAATACAATTTTGTTAAACATTTTAATGATTCTGTATCATTTATGATTTCCAGGTTCATGTAAGAATAATTCCATTTTTATTTGTAAAGGTGATAATACTTGTGCCACTTGAGAGTTGAGAGCTAAAGGCCTCCCCAGTAGCCTACTTGCAAATGGAAAATTGAATTTGTTAGCTTGGTTTCTTTTGGCTCCTCTTTAACAATCCTTGCAAAGCAAAGCTTGTAATGCTATAATTAGTTCCATCTGAGTGTGGATTAACTGAATTAACTCATGAAGATGGTTGTAGTTTGGAACATTTTACTTTTTTGTTAATTTTTATGGTATGCCATTCTCGTTATCAATATTAGCCCATGTTGGTTTCCCAAAGGAAGACCAAATCTTCGTAACCACATTGAATTTGTAATCCAACTGTCTGGCTGACAGTATCACAATTTCTGAATTTCTTTTTCTCAATACTTCTCCCCCTCTTGAATAAATTTTGTCCTGCAACTAACAGATTCCCATAACAGCTGAATGTATTACTAGTCTACTGAAGGTATGAAATTTATGTCCTACTAAGAGCTGAAGCATACAACGAAACGTAAAATAAAAAACACAAAATTATTATCTTCTTTCTTCAATTATCTTCCTAATATGGTGACAAAGTATACATCCGTATTAGAAATATAAGAAATTAAGATGAGAACGCAACATAAAATTTGATTTCAATCACTTTACTGACTTTAGACATACATCTGTCAAAAGAAGCCACCGGCGGCGGCAGCGGGTTGCTGTCAAAAAAAGCAATCAGCGGATTTCAGAGTCCATGGTTGCTTGCTTGCTTGCTTTTATTTATTAAAAAATAGTACAGCATACGCCATCTCTGTTTGGTTGTGGTACTTGGACCGGTCGAGATTTTGATTTGTTTGGGGTGTATTAGTCTGCCATCTATGGGCGGGCGGTGAAGTTATGTTGGGGTCTCAGCGGACGAGTTGGAAAGGGACGAGTTGGAAGCGGACGAGTTGACCGGATACCTGACAAATGACAATGAATAAGCAGACGAACCCCATACACATACGTGTCCCACAGGCCACAGTCGTCAAACGCGCAGCGGCACGATCGACCAAAATATAGATTTTCCAGAGTGATTTTCAAACTTTACTGATATTTTTACAGGATATTTGGATTGGATATTAGAATGCGTTAGAACAAACTAGGATTAGTTATCCACCGTATCCATATCCAATTATTCTACTATGATTTTAACATGTGCATGTTTTAAAGTGTTAATATGTTGACTGCCGTAATTTTCATTTGGGAGCGGAACAGTTTTTTTGCTATACCATTCCGGGACCACAAATGGAAAAATTTGGGGCCGTAAAAGTTGAGGTCAGAATGCTTGGTGCTAAAATGACCAAATACCGCTTTGCGGCTGTTCAGTATTCATGACACTGTGACACACGAAAATAATATATAGTAATTCATTTGGAAGAAGAAAAAAAAAGAGTGGATCAAGTTACCAGGTGTATTAAACTGGGAAGGAAGGAACAAATCATTGAGGGACCTCGTGACGAGATTCTACGACAAAAGCTTCTCAAAAGTCCAAATACCAGACAAAGCAAAATCGATTGAAAAAAAGGCACCAAAGGTATTAGTTACAAATCACCCGAGAGGACACTTCAGCGTTAACACATGAACAAAAGAATTTTCAACGTCAACCATTTTGAAGTCCATAAGGCATTAGATGAATCAACTTGATTTCCGACCGCCCCCGTTGCTCGGTTGCCCCTGGCCCGGAACGATACGGTACTGAACACGATGAGAATTAGACTGCAAATGGCGCAAATGCCCGGCCTAAAAATTATTTAAATAAAACAATTATTCGCTATCGTTATTTTAAAAACTACTTACGAGTAAATGCAAATAACGAAAATGGAAAGTACCTGACAGTAAGCCCATTCTGTGATGTCGTACACGGCGCCTTCCATGCAAGCGTAGTATTTGGAACGGAAACCCATATACCGTGATTCAGCCCACAAATCTCCTTCCCGAGCAGAGTGATGAATCTTACAATCCTAAATAGAAATGCACAGGTTAAAACGTACATGCAATTCGATTGAGCAATAAAAGAGAACCTGGCAATAGCGAGCCGCGTAACAAGGACGATTAGTTTTCACTCTTCTATGACGCTTGGCACAATTAGTGCATCGAATAGTATTTGCGGCCTCATCCATCTTGGCGTGCAACCGGGACAGTAACTCGTTTAGCTCAGCCCAAGCAGATTCCATTTCGTCCGCCTCTTGTACTAATTGATCATAGTGGCTGCGGCGCTCTGGCTGTCCAACCAATTCAAAAGCGTGTGCTAATATTTTGAAGGCTTCTTCAGCTCCTCGTTGCCGATTTTTGTCCGGATGAACCAAAACTGCTTGTCGCTTATAGTAACGTCGAATTTCTTCGTCAGAACAGTCACGTCTAACACCTTAGACGTTAAATACATAAACAATAGAAGAAAAAAATCAGAAACTGAGAACATGAAACTTTTACCTAGGATGCTATACGGATCTCTTCCTTTGCAGGCTAAAAGGCGATGCATGGCTTCTTCTCCAGTGGAAGGCAAAGGAATATTAGCATTTAAACCACCCAAAGTACCGTTTCCTTCGTCAACTGAAGATTTACGACGGAAGAATCGGAAAAATTCACGAATCGATGGTAACCAATGAGTTGTCACATACTGGCGTGAAATCAGTGATTGCACTTTTACCCATTCAGTGACCAGAAAACCTTTTTCCCATAAAATCGTGCGGAATTGCTGAAGTCCCAACCAAGTCAGATTGCAGCTCATTTGAATCACATCAGCGCAAAGGTTGTACAACCACAAGCAGAACCATCCACATATACGAGCAAGCTGTAATAGAAAACGATTAATTTAAACTCGAAAGGCAACACAAATACAAATAAAAATCATTGCAAATTATTGCTGCGTAGGAATAAGTATCCATGCACAAAAATATACAAGAGAAGCGAGTCTCATTACCTTTGGAAAGTAAGCACGAGCAAGAGTTGCACTAGTGCTTGGAGGCGGATTTCGTTTGTTTTGTCTTCGATTGGATTTTTCGTTGTCCTTCTCTCTAATTTTCATCTTCGTTCTTTCATTCTTCTTAAGATCCTTGGCGCGAACTTCGACTGGAGTAATAGATTCATCGTCCGAAGGTGGAAATTCAAAAGAAGGACTGTCGATCAAGGACGGGCGATTTTTCTTCTTGATACCACCTAAATCTGTTTGAGAACGGACACTTCGAACTGATTCGTTCACCGAATGCCAGTTCTTTTCACTTGGACTCTTGGTATTACCCTTAATAATATTTCCAGTTGCTAAATTATTGTTTATTTTTAAAGGTTTTTTCGGATTTGTGTTGACTTGGCTTCTATGGTTATTCAAGCCAGGTTTATTGGGTGCTGGTGTTGCTTTAGAAAGACTAGGTGATGTTTCTAGTTTTGGACTTAGCAACTTATCTTTATAGGTCTCTTTCCGAATTTCATTTTCTAATTTTGTCTTCTTTGATACTTCACTTGCATTCCCAGGACTGTCACTCCTTGTGGGGAAAGTAAGAACATCTTTGTAAGTTCTTTTACTTTGCACCATTTCAGCAGGCTCTTCAGGCAGTAGTTCTGTCTCATATGTTGGTTCATGATTATGCTGAACTTGATCTTCCACAGGTCGATTTTCCAGAAGGCTCAAATTAGCAATTTCTAAGGGACTTCCTTGAAATGGGTTATAAGTTCCATAGTCACAGTATGACGGTATATCAGAGTTGAATCTTCTCAAGCATCTCCCAGATGATACAGATGTGTTTTCAGCCAATAAATCATTGCCACTGAAAGTTCTTGAATATCCTTTATTACCAGATTCAAAGGATTCACTTGTGAACATATTCCGTGGAACTGGTGAATATTGATGATCTGCAGCTTTAGCATTCTGGAATGGATTTTGATAGTTACTGTAGTGGGAGTAAGAAGTTTGAGCTGTTTCTCCTGCATATTGGTGATGGAAGGCTGATTCTGCAGGATAATAAACATAACTTCCAGAATCTGGTGCTGGATTCAAGTAATCAAAATCCAAATTTTCATCTTTTTGATGAGACATAGCTTCCCAGACCTAAAACAATAAAATAGAAAACAAAGTTCTTGTCATTAAATTTCCTTGATTGCTGTATTTGCTGACAATGCCAATTTTTATTGTTTACTTTATCGAAAGCGTTGTCTACTACTGTTCCAAAATGCCAAATTGCGCTGTTGTCAATACAAATAAACCAAAACAGTCGTGTGTAGGCCGGGCAAAGGTTCTTACAAGTTATAACTGAAATACAAATTTTAAGATTTGGGCGATTTGGGGAAAATTATTGGTCTCCAGTGTTCTTAAAACGTAAGGAGCAAGAAAACTACCTAGAAGAACTGGTCTGCAACTGCATTCCTTTTTTTCCCCTCAGTTTTTTTTCTTTAAATCCAATTTGCCCAGAGGAAGTTTTGACGTCACAGCGGTACGGTAAGCAAGATCACTTCCATCGATGGCCCGTTTATATTTTCTGTTATTAAATTAATTTTTACATTTTATGTTTATTTAAATGCAGTAAATCACTTCGACCAACTTCGCTTTATTAAAAGTTCCAAAAACTCCCAAATAGATCATTATTGATGGATTAAAGGATGAAAAGCATTTTTTCTAAACAAATACGAATAAAAAAGCGCGACAAAAAAAAACGTGTTAAATGTGTTCAATAGTATTCTTGTGATCTACAAATTCGGGAAATTAGCATAAACCCAAAAAACCTCTTTTAAATTATAGGCATGAATTTTCATTTGCCACGCCTTTATTTTGACCATTTTCGCGGGGGAATACGGTGTCGGTGTACTGGCGTATATTTGACAACAGAGAGCTAAGAAAGGTACTAACAACCTTTTATTACAAATCGAACGATTGAAACAAACTTTTGAGGATTATTTTGTCTTCGCCATAGAATATGGATATCTAACTAATAATCCTAACATTTCCAGAAATTTTCTTCGAATTGGCAATTATAGAGATATATTATGGCATAGGAATGCCACGTAATGTCCTTTTCTTTTTCTCCGATTTAAGTGAATGAAGCCCGGAACGAAGGGGACCGAACTTATGTATGAAGTGCGAAATAGTAAACGGCTATCCTTTCCAGCATAACGAGTGGTATTTTTAAAAAGGCATTCATGACTTTGTTAGTGCGTATTGTAATGTTTTTGTTACACATTCATGTACCACATCTGGAGACTTATCAAGCAGAAATAGAACCTTTTAGAAGAAATGAAATGGAAAATAAGAAAAAAAAAAGAATAATAAATAAGAACCCAAACAAAAGACAAAGGAAGCAGTGTGGAATAAAGGATCCCAACATAATTCTAGCGCTGATTTTTAATTTTGAAGAAAGTACAGTAAGGCCCCCAGAATATAAGTCTAAGAAAATAAAGGCACATGAAGAGTGATATATCTGGTCATTTTGAAAACACTGGTTGGTATATATCTAACTCGTCCCATGTAAAATGATTAAGTTGGACACATATTTTTTTCACTTCTCTCCTCATAAAGGGATCGCACTGTTACGTCTGTTAAGTCTTGGTAGACAGCAACGGACGCAACATCCAGGATATGTAGAATCACGGCCGGATATTGTCGGGGATAGAAGTTGTGTAAGTTGGAGTCTCCAGTTCCTCATGTTTCTTCATTTTTGCTCCCTGTAAAAAATTTTTTGTTGGCTCACCTTGTTGCAGTATTTTTTTTTTCACAATTTGACTGTTACCTGCTGCAGCTTGTAGTGATTGATAATATCCTGGTCTGCAGGGCAAGACTAAATTGACCAGTGATAAAATCACATAAATAGTAAATCTAATACATAAGTGAAGAATCAAATACTAGTTCTTACCTGGGTAAATGCATCCAAATGATACATGTGATACATGTAACGCCACAGATTAGTCAAATCAGTAGGGATATCAAAATCCATAAAGTACTTTCCTACAAAATTGATTTGAAAGACATGAAAATTGAATGAAAGCAAATATTAAATCTGACATTTCCCACCTGCTACTCGAATATGCTGCAGACGAGGCATCAGTTCGCAATCGAAACAACAAAGGGTATCACCTGTCAGGAACCGATTCCCCCGCTTGCCCAGATGCTCATCGATTTTTCTTAATTGTGAAAGCAAAGCGTTCTTTGACGCTTCTTCTTTCTTCAACAACATAAGCTTGAATTTCTATTAATAATCAATAAATGAAAATCTAAAATTTTAAATAATTTATATATTACAACAACTTACGCTGTAAACGTTCTCAATGCGGGAGGCGACATCTTTATCCTGAACGAAGAGATTATGACCGCCGGGAACGTTTTTCATTATATGTCGCTCTATTTTTTCATTCTCCAATACGGCCAATCCATTGTCAATCAAGATCGGTGGAGGGGTAGCTTCAAAGTTGGTTCGAAAGTCCGGAGGGGGCTTCAGCATATCTACCGTCGTCACTTTTAAGCTAATGGTTTTTAACTCTGCAAGGAGATATAAGTCCATGAAGTATTCCTGGCAAAACAGGCATGCTCCCTTGCGTCGGCCATCTATCGTGGATGCCTATAGTGTACAACAGATGCAAACATTTAGCCCAAGGCCGCATTTTTAACATTAAAAAAATAAATAAATATCGTCATCGGGACCTATCGATATTGGACACTTCTTTTTCCACATTTACATCTATCCCAGGAAATTCCATGAACAATACCTCATCTCTTTGTCGACTACTTCCGGAATCTATGACGCACTACCATTGACTAACTGCGAAAATAAACCCACGCAGTGTCACGAAGAGATTTTTCCCAAGTCACTTTTGTGAAACAACGACTAAAAACAAATTGTATGCAAGCACAGGAATTCGTATAGGTAAAGTGAAAAGCCTTACAAGGATTCCTGAAAGAGCTTCCCTAGTAAGTCTGTTTATTTAAGGCTCATTAAATGAGGACAAACGGAAAAAAGCCTACTCTTGGTATGGTGTTATCGGTCAGACCAAACTGTTACGGGACTCCCTATATACTACCTACAGCCATATAGTCAAGGCCACGAGAACTTCGTTTCTTCACCACCTACTAAAACATCAGGTTAAGTTAAGTCGACAACTGACGATTCATGCAAATACTTCAAAGTGCATGACACATTGTCTAAACATGTAGACTTGTTTTAATCAGTAAAAAGCGCACATGAAGGGTTGGTTGAACTGTATAACAAAACACCGCCCAAGGCAAAAAGAATATGTATAAATAGGCCATCCTCATGAGGTCAGCATCACACAAGAGAAGTCTACACGGCGTCCGTTTTTTTTTTTTTTTTACCTTTTTGCCCTCTTCGCATGACAGGTGCTGTAGTCTCGAAACTTTCGACTGGTAGAGGGAAATTTCTAATATGTTTAAGCAGCTGAAAAATGATTTATCAAAATGCATCGTCAGGCTCCATGTTTTACTTTGGGGCAGAGGGAGTGGAAAGGGGAAATGCTGCAGGTACCGGAAACCCAGTTAGACTCGAGGTCGAGAGCCAGTTGTAAATTCCGTCCTTTATAACTCAAAAACATGAGACCGTCACAAGCCCAAAGCAAATACGGGTACGCCTTAAAAACATCTTTCGACTGTAGATTGTGCGCGCGCGCGACCAAACTATTTCAACACATATCGCATGCGAACGAAGATGAGATAAGAAAGCCACTCTAATCAGTGTGTAACTTTAACAAACGTGAGGCAATGTATCCTATAGAGGGCAACGAGTAGCCGAACACTCTACAGTGGATTGATCATCGTCTCACTATCTTTCCATTACAATAAATACTTCATATGAGATCATTCAGTTCTTACACTGGGAAACGTCATGCATATTCCCGATGCTGAATGTCTGGAAAATGTTTGCATGAATTGGGCGTGAGACGAGCTGACGTAAAGCGAAGCCGAAATATTTGGGACGCGCCGTTGTTACTACCGTTCAAGCTGTCTGTCAAGAAACCATTTTAAAGAATTACTCACTTTAATAATGAGCTCGATTTCGGGGATGTCTCCTCCATGACTATTCCCATTGGCGCTGTCGGACATCTTAACAGAAGGTAAATGTGGGCGTCGAGAACGAACAGACTTGTCAACAAATATGTAAACGGTCGACTGGCGATTGGCAACTGACGTCTGGTTTTTAGAGGGACACTACGCCCTGTGTCAGGAATTTTTCGGAATGATGGCAACGCCGCATACGATCGACAATCTATATCGATAGCTACTAAAACTCTAGTTTTTTGTAATGTAAACAATTCAAATGTACTTGAATATTATTTTTAAATGTTTCCGTACAATAAATTCTTCCTTCTAGGACCAGTGTCACGATTTCTAAAAAAGGTTCTTACAACCTTCTTTAGTGCTTTATTATTATCTCAACCATCCTCAACCATTTATCAGACTCCATAATGCTGTTTGTGTTTTTAAAATTTGTTGAGGACTATTCTTTCTTTTAATTTCTATGAATTTGACATCCCTATAAATTTTACAGGAATTGTTTCAATTCAATTTTGATACATATTTTCTATAATATATACATGACAACATTGCTCGTTATTCACTTGTTTTTGTGTTGATTTTTTCAACATTTCCTTGCCGTCCGCAATCCCTCCGTCATAACTCATAACTCGTCGTAGCTATCATTTTGTCGGTGTTGTTTAATTCCTTTACTAATGGACAAAATAATTTTCCAAAATGGATGCGATCGTGAAACTCTACGAAGCCGGCCAATATTTAGAGTGTAGAAGACAACTAGATAATTTTAAAACCACTAGTTTGATAGAAGAGTTCATTGTACAGAACAATGTTTTGACATCAAAATTCCAAGATGCATACATACAAGAAAGTGACGTTCTCAGAAAAACCGTCTCAGAAGACTTCTTGAAACTTTGGTCCAAAGTACTAACTCTCCCAAACAAAAAGGAATTTTGCTTATTAACTTTAACATGTGCTTCTAATGTCATCTACTCTCTAGTGAGTCTACTAAATTCAAAATTGTCTGCTGAAGATTTAAGTATTACTGCAACTCAGACTGGCTATCAAGCATTAGAAAAAGTGGCTAGTACCCACCAAGTGTTCATCTATCAAGAAAATAATTCTCACACTGACAAGTTTGCCTTATTAGTGTGCCAGTTATTGCAGTGCCAGAAAGTGCAACCAAATGAGCTTTCACTTGTGCTGTATAGCTGTGTATTACTGTGCCTGATCAAAATTGATTCAAAAGTTGTACAACTGGTCTTGAATATTTTGGAAAATGTAGAAAGTTGTAAAGTGGTAGAGAAAACATCCATCTTCAATTATGTATTCCTACTCTCTCCATATCAAATGTCAGGTGGGGTAATCAGTTGCTGCTCAAACATTGTTGATTTTACAAGAGTTTTCCTATCCTTGTTTCATTGCATCAACTCATCCTGGGCTGAGGCACTAGCCATGATTGAGCTTGCTGAGAATTCTCAGTTATCTGATATTTGGAACTTCTTAAAAATGTATGCAGAGTTTCATTCACCTAATTTTGAAAACAGCTCCTCAGTTGAAGCAGAAATCCTCGCTTCTGATGGAAAAATGAATTTTTTAAGTTTCGCTACTTGTCTTATCAATGCAGCCAAATTTGCTTCGAAGAAAAAGCCTTTCATTGCACTAAAATTTTTAAAGTATTGCCTGACGATACATTTAATAATTAATTTGGCAATAAACAAATTGAATTCGTTACAGTTTTGCTGTAGCTGGAGAATTAGCACAAACGGAAGCCTGCTCTGTCGTAATGATTTGTGCTGCCACACAATTTGAGGTGAAATAGAAAGAAAAGTGTGCTCTTTTCTATAATATACTTCGCCGTCGTTACTTTGTAGCATGTTTGTCAAATTTAGGTTTTGCGAGAGCCTGAATTTGTCATCGAAGCATTGAAAATTGCAGAGGAATCGTTGTCGAAAAATCTTGCCTTTGACGGTTCCTTCCATACGGACCTAAGCAAATTTCTCCTTACTCAGCTTAAATTATTTCGTCTTCCCACGTTGTCATCTATTATTTTCCAACTCGCGCGAACTTTTCTTAAAAATCAGGTAAACTATTTCCTTAAGAAAAATAATGTCCATGTCCTTAATAAAGAAAAAAATCACCTATAGCGTTATGAAGAAGCCGTTGTTGAGTATGAAAAGCTGTCGGTCTGTGCCTCCCAGCATCAAGATGAACCTTTTTCGGAAGCTTTTAAACTCCCTTCTCCTTCCAGTAACATTGTCTTACACGAGCACATACTTGCACTTATTTTGGCAAAAGACTGTGAAAAAGCGCTAAACATTGTACAGTCAAGTTTGGAAGAGGATTTTTTGCTCTTCTTTCTTCATGCCGAAGCTCTTTTGATGTTAAAGCAGCATAAGAAAGCCATCCGACTTATGAACAGGTGCTGGATCTCTCACAATTCTTTCATATTTTATAACATATTCTAAGTTCAATTCAACCGAAGTTATAACATATTTTTCTTTTAGATCGATCGCGAAACTAAATTCCTCAACTTTTTCTGTAACTGGAACTCAAGAAATGATCAAATCCAAATTCCACTTTAGGCTTGCACAACTTTTCCATGAAATAGGGAACACGAAGGACGCCTTTCATCAGCTAAAAGTTTCCGTTCAGCATGGAGCTATGGATAGCAACATGAAAAAATTTTGCGAGCAATTCACAAGAAAATTGGGCATAGAGCAAGAATGTCCAGTTTCTTCCGACATTCAATCGGAAGTAACGATCTTGCGTATTCTGGAACATTCAGATGATTTAGCATTTCGCTATGCGATATTGAATCATATAATATGAAACCATGTACTTGCTGTGTACATTATAGTGTAAATCATGAGGTAAAAAGGAAGATAAAAAAAAAAGTTTTTTTGTTGAAAAATCTTTGTTGTCCACTTGAAAACAGAAAAAATGACTGACAAAACAAGGGTAGAAGTAATGTCGTGTCAATAAAATTAATACGGCCTGAATCTTCTGTTGCTTTGATTATTCATGTTTCGGCTTGGCGGGGTAATTGCAATGTCAATGTAATCACCAATGGTGAAGCGACACTGTTTAAGAGTCTTGAGATCATCAGGACCACGTTCTCCCGAAATTGTTGAGCCCATGTCGCGTCGGGAATAGCAAGCATTACGTGGATCAGGGTAGATCTAGATTACCATAACATCAAGTGACATGTTACACCAATTTAAAAGAGTTTTTAGCTGCACTAAATATAGAACCACTGCACATACCTGAGCAAATGAGAAACGAGTCCCCCTTCGCCTGGCTTCGTAGTTGACTTCTCTAACCAACCCAGTAAGCTCTAAAAGAGTAGCATCAGTCCTACAAAATAAAAATACAGGTGATAAACCATGATAGTTAACCTCTGATCAGATTTTTAAAAATCACATGAATGCTTAGTAAAGGAAAGGACTCATCTCTATGTTTTGACATTCTTACCAAGTGTATATTTGAAGTTCACTTGCTGGTACACTTCCCCTAGCATAATCACCTAGGCTATGATGTCGTCCCATGGCGCAAAACACTCGAAGTAACAACGGGCAGGTCTGTTAAAACAGGTTATTAAAAAACCAAAAGAGAATAGAAACTAGAAAATTGTTTTTTGTTGCTACGAAATCTTACCTTTTCCCTATCAACAGATTTTTCAGTGTCGCGATTTTCTTCCACTCGCACAGCAACGGCAGATTCTACGGTTCCAGTCGCCATTGCTTTTACTACACCTTCAATTTTAATTGTTATCAAATATAACACGTATTTCTAATTCCTTTACAGAAATAGGAAGGGATGAAATAGCAGAAATCTCTTAGACTCACGTTTGACTTGTAATGGACGCGACAAACTGACAATCGGCGCCTCGCTCGGTAGATTATCGCACTAGGTTTTTTCATATTTTAAACTATTTTTAATTTTTAATAGTCAAAGTTAAGATATTTTAATTTTTAAATAGATGCCAATAGCCAATATTTTATTTCCTTAAATTTCTTGTTTAATAAATACATTGAAATTCGATTGATTGTCAACCGAATTGTTACAGCGCCAGAGCGCGGCATCTTTCGCCATCTTTTGAAAGTAATCAAGAATTGTGTTTTCGATAAGTGCTCCGTGCTCCTTATTGGTCCATAGACCGAGAATGAATTATTTTCGTCCTCATATTACCATATTTTACGGCTAATGGGAGACAGCTAGTCTTGTTCAGTTTTAAAAAATGCTCTCGACGGTTGTTCTGGTTTATCACAAAATGACGGGCGCTGAAGGTAGCCCAAAATCCCCAAATTTCCCAAATGTAAAAAAAAAAACGAAATCCATGAGAGAGCAGAGCTTCAGGACCGCGTCTTTGTGAGTATGGGCCTGAATATCTCTCTACAAGCATTAGGTTATCAAACCAATCAACACCGTGTTTCTTTTGTTGACGGTTTAATGGCGAAGGATCCGGCGGCCGAGCTAGGCCTTCATGATTTGACCATGATACAAGAGGAAGTCCTGATGTATCATGATTTGACGAACGCGATTGTATAATTGGGATTTGACTACAACTTGGTGAGACTTAACATCGATTTCAATACAATTTGTGTATATAAGTTTTTTTTTTCTTTTGATATAATTTGTAACATGAAGAATTGTATAATATATAATCGGCACTAGCTGGAAATCAGGCGCACGAGAATCACGTTCACGTCAAGCGTTTCTACGTTGGTTTGTTTTATTTCTAAGGCCTACGTGTACTACGTTTGCCTTTCAAAATACACATGGAAAAGAATATGAGTATGAGCTTGCTTCTGGCTGCCTGCTACCTACTCCTTGGTCGTTATCTTGGTTAGAAGAGGCCAAGAGGTTGCTCATACTCTATCAGTTTGGCAGTTAGAATCCGATAGGTGGCAGTAGTGAAATAATAAACGCATCGTGCCTACAGGCCTTTTCTTTATCAATCCACTGAGAGAAAGTTCGTCGACAAAAATCGTCATGTTGTCGTACGTCAAGGTCATGAATCTCCTTTTGCAATTCTTTTGAATGACAACAAGTTTGATTGATTTTGTCATAAGTAATGTAAGAAAGTGAAAATGTTGCGTTTGTTTGTGTTGTGGTGTGCACTTCTGGAATTCGTTGTTTGTTTCGCGGAAGTTTCAACCCAACAGCGAGGGTTTTGGAAATGTTCGTTAAGCAACCCTACTGAATACGGATGTCTATGTCTTCCTTCAAAATCCGGTGGTTTTACATTGCAATGTCCCATCCCCAACCATGAAAACAGGTTAACTGCAACATACGATGGTAGAAATGCACATGGCACTAGTTCGTTTGTTATTGAGTGCCCATGCAATCAAAGTAACCCTCTTACAGAATCTGTGTACACATACCTAAAAGGAATTCCACCAACAAATATTTCAGAGTTAGAGTTCAATTATTGTCCTCTTCCACTTGAAACATTTCCCACATTTCTTGGAGGACAGTTGAATCTCAGCTTCATTCAGCATCTGACACTACGTTCATGCAAGCCCATTCCAACTCTACCCCATGATTTATTGCGCAATGTTTCACAGCTTACTAAACTTGTTCTACCAGATAATCATATTCAATATTTACCAGACAACCTGCTGGAAGACCAATTAAATCTGAAAACATTGCGATTGGAAAAAAACAAAATAGAAAATATTACTGGGAAAATATTCAGAAATCTCATCCGTCTTCAATCACTTCAGTTAGGCTCAAATGGCATCAAACAATTGGATACAGATGCCTTCAGTAATCTTACAGATCTTGTTCAATTGAATCTGCAGAACAATTACATTGGTGCACTTCCCTCAAAGCTCCTTGATTCACTGACAAATCTTCTGTATATGGATCTTAGCAACAATGAACTTGTTACCTTAGATAAGGACGCCTTTCAATCCAACACCAAGTTAATCGAACTTTTCCTGCGGAATAACTCCTTCGAAGTACTACCTAGCGGACTATTTAGTCATAATAAAGTGTTGAAAAAATTATCCCTACAATCGAACATCAAACTCGCTATAGTCCCTCCAGATATTTTTGGGAACCTACGAATGTTGCAAGATTTGGACTTGAGTCGTTGTCGATTTAATCAATCGTCATTTGACAGTCGAACATTTGAAAATTTGACTCAACTGACAACACTCAATCTGGCGCGAAATCAACTAAGTGGATTGAATCCAGATTGGTTTTTGAAATTGATTAACTTGACATCTTTAGATCTCTCGAACAATCAACTGGCATCCATTGAAGTTAACGTCTTTAATAGCCTTCAAGCTTTAAGCACTCTGAGATTGTCTGGAAATCATCTTGTTAGCCTTAAAGCAAACGCATTTGGGGGCCTTAGAGTCTTAAAAAATCTTTTTCTTCAAGATAACCAACTAGAGTTAATTGAACCTGAAGCCATGACGGATTTGAAGGAAATGGTACAAATTAATTTAGCCCGAAATTTTCTGAAGTTCGACGAAGGTCTTATAAACCCTGGAGACGGATTAAGACAATCACCTTTGCAGAACAATTTAAAACTGGAAACCATCGATCTTACCGGAAACCAAATCAGTGACTTCTTTTCAGATTGGATGTATATGATGAGATTTTTAACCAATTTGAACCTGAAGCATAATCTGATAAGTAGTCTAGCCTTCAGTGACCTTATGGGATTTTCCCCGAAGAAAGACTTTACCATCGATGTAAGCCACAACCAAATCAAGCACTTCACATTCCCATCTGCCAAAGAATTTGACGTCCAACGGGGAGACACGGAGAAGACGCTTCTTCTTGACGGAAATCCACTTGTATGCGACTGTGACGCTTACTCTTTGGCGCAGTACATGAATCGTTCAATGCACGGCGTGAAGCATTCTTGGACTATTGAAGCACCCAGGTTAACGTGTCAAGAACCGGCATCGCTTACCGGCATCGCACCTACAGCGGTCAATCCGTCGCTACTCGTTTGCAAATGTGGTGGAAACTATTATTCATCGTGCGGTTGCTACAAACGACCTTCAGATCAAACAGTTCTTTTAGAATGCCAAGAAAGGAACCTTACCCATATACCGACCCCTATTCCCAGTTATCCTGGTTACAAAGTTCATATGAATCTTTCCTCTAACTGGATTACTATTGGACACGAGAACTCGGATACGTTTGCTAATGTCGACACATTAGACTTGAGTTACAACGATATGGATTCATCAAAGTTTGGTTCTCTAGGTTGGCCCCAACAACTTCATCGTCGTTTCCCTGATCTGAAACGCTTAGACCTTACCAATAATAATTTTAGTTTGATGTCTAGTGGAGTTGTTGATGCATTGAACGAATCTAGTAATTTAGTGTTTTTGTTGAGTGGAAACCCTTGGGTTTGTGATTGTTCCAACCTTGCCCTACTGAAATTTATATATGGTTCATGGAAGCGTATAGAGGATTTCAATCGAATGGTCTGTTCTAATGGACTTTTGATATCAGACTTGTCTGTTGAGAAATTATGTCCGTCAGCTGCACCGAAATATTTGGCTATAGCAATGCCGCTGCTTGCTTTGGTGCTGTTTTGTGTATGCCTTCTCGTTTATCGTTCCCGACGAACGATACTGGCCTGGATGTACAACCGTCGCTTGTGTTTGCGGTGTGTGGTTAAAGAAGACGAAGAAGAAAATGACGAAAGGAAGTACGATGCCTTTATCAGCTTTTCTCATCTGGACGAAGACTTTGTTATTCAAGAGCTTGTGCCCCAGTTGGAGCGCCCTCCTCCTGGTTTACCGGATTATCGACTCTGTCTACATTACCGCGATTGGTGATATTTCAATTTAAATTTCTTATTTGCTTTTCTTCTCCTCCAGTGACTTAAATTTAACGTCAGATATTGATCCTTTTATAGGCTGGCTGGTGAGTGGATTCCGGATCAGATAGTCCGTTCCGTGGCTTCTTCCAAGCGAACAGTTGTAGTTTTGTCTGATAACTTCTTAGAAAGTTTGTGGGGAAAGGTAATTATAATTGTTAATCATGTACGTCTACGTATTTTAACTAACACGTGTATATTCTTTAATTAGCTTGAATTTCGAACGGCCTACCAGCAAGTGCTTAAGGATAAAAGTATGCGGCTGATTGTTATCGTCAAAGGAGAACTCCCCCCTAAAGAGAATATGGATCAAGAGCTTCAAAGTTACCTCTCATTAAACACTTATTTGAAATGGAATGATCCCTGGTTCTGGGATCGCTTGAGGTACGCTTTACCCCACAAGAAAGACTCTCCGTCCTCTGGTTCCAAAATATCGCGGGTCATACGAGAACATGGCGAGCTCGAGCCAGTTTGTAAAGAGGAAGCCAATGGAGTCAAGCTCAACCACCTCCCGCCTTTGCCTTTGCTTACTGACAGAGAAAAGCAGAAAGTGCATGTAATGTTACCACCTGATATTGAAATATCTCTTACTCCGACCAGTTCAGCCAGTTCAACGGCTCCTTTCTTCCCTACATCGCCCAAGTGAAGCGCACATGCGACAAAATGTTAAAATGTGTTTTTTTTTTAAACAAAACATGTTATGCCTTTGTTTCGCCTTAACATTTTGAGGTGCAATCTAGTTTATGTGGTACAAAATTCGTGGATAAAAAAAAAATTAATTGATGTGTTTTTATGTTTAACTCACATTGGGAAATGTAACCTTATATCTTGTAGTTCTTTTATTCATTCTTAACGTTATATCTTCTTTCTTTGTCGCTCTCTCTCGTCTCTCTCGCAAATTGTGATTGCTTACCGCTTCAAAATACTAACGCTCCTTCAGAATAAGAACGTATATGTTTTTTATGTAAAATTCTTGAATAAATAATATTTTAAATGGACATTTCCCCTCGTCGTTTAGCTTTGTCGTAATGGTATTGAAAACAAAATGAATCATAGCTTCAAATGACCTACGTGCGAATCTAGCTACATTGAGCATTATATGCTGCATTAAAGCGCTTACTTGCATATTGTTACTAGCTGCTAAGTTCAACTACCGTTAACATATTATACTTTTAGAAAAAAATATTATTACTTAAATTCATACTTCCAAATCCAGAAGACCGCACATCGCAAAATATGTTAATCGAGTTCTTTTGACAATTTGTGTTTTTTTTTTCAAGTATCTAAAATTGCAGAAGAAAATATTGCAAGGTTTTATTCGCGTTAAAAATCGATAGATAAAAGCTAAATATTAATATTAATGGATAACAAGATACAAAATCATGTGCATTGTGGAGCTGATACTATCCAGGCCAATACTTATTACTATACTTAGCCCCTCTTTCTGTCATGTTTGATGTGTTCAATGGGTTTGCTTTCTTACGCCACGGCCAGCTGGTTCATCGTTGCCTTTACGCGTGATCCGGAATGTTGCAACTTTCATTCGCTTGAGGCGCTGCGTGCAACGAACATTTTCATTGACAAAAGCCGTTTAGATTTTCGTTGAAAGAACATGGGTTTGTAGTGGGCCATTTTTAAGTAGAGGAGCTCGACGATCATGTGACAGTGACCAACTTTATCCTGTGACTTCAAGTCGAGAAGAGGTAACTGCAATGTTTTGACTATTGTTCTTCTAAATTTAATCCTTTTTCATGTACAGTACCATCAACAAATCAGAATGACCGAATTCTGGTTGATTTCTGCTCCTGGAGATAAAACTTGCCAGCAGACTTTTGACAAACTGAATGATGTACTTCACCATCAAAACAATTTGTCCACAAACTGGAAGTTTGCAGTTCCTGATTTGAAAGTTGGAACTCTAGATCAGTTGGTAGGTCTTTCTGATGATTTGGGTAAGCTTGATGTTTATGTAGAACAAGTAAGCCGAAAAATTGCCCTGTATTTGGGTGAAGTATTGGAAGATCAAAGAGACAAGTTGGCTGAGAACTTGCTTGCCAATGGAGGTATTTTAACTCTACTATTCCAAGGTGTTTGAAGGTTGTGCTTCAAAAATATTTGGATTTATCTTTTAGTGGATTTGGTTACTTACCTAACTAGATTTCAATGGGATATGGCCAAGTATCCAATCAAGCAATCCCTTCGCAATATTGCAGATATAATCAGCAAGCAAGTAGGACAGATTGAGACTGATCTGAAATCAAAATCATCTGCGTATAATAACCTTAAAGGAAACTTGCAGAGTTTGGAGAAGAAACAAGTGTAAGTAGTAGGAAATACTTTGTAATGTTTAACATTTCCTGCAGTAAAATACTTTGGGTTCTGTAGAGGAAGTTTGGTTACTCGAAATTTGGGAGAACTGGTGAAGAAGGAGCACTTTGTTTTGGACTCTGAATACCTAGTTACATTGTTGGTCATTGTTCCCAAGTAAGACCAAGTAACACCTTTATATTTGCTTGCATAAAAGTTTATGCATATTTTTAACAGGGCAACTGTTCAAGATTGGTGGGACAAATATGAAAAACTTACCGCAATGGTCGTCCCACGCTCATCCCAACTGGTGACTCAAGATGGTGAAAATGCTTTGGTCACTGTTACTCTCTTCCGAAAGGTGGTGGACGAATTCAAACATCATGCCCGCGAGCACAAGTATTGAGTCAAGTTTTGTTCGAATCTTGCTGCGTTTCGAAGTAAAGCCTGGTTCTGCACGATCCTTAGATTTATCGTTCGCGATTTTACCTATAATGAAGAAGAGCTAGCCGCTGGAAAGAATGAAATCACCAAGCTTGCCACGGATAAAAAGAAGCAGTTCGTAAGTAGTAATGTGACCTTAATTTATGGCGCAAAGATTATTTTAAAGAACTCTTTCATAGGGACCATTGGTGAGATGGCTGAAGGTGAACTTTAGCGAAGGTTTCACGGCCTGGGTTCACGTCAAAGCCCTTCGGGTCTTTGTAGAATCTGTGCTCCGGTAAATATACAATATCTATTATTCGAAAAAAAAGGAGAAAGCTATATATATATATATATATTTTTAAATCAGTTATGGGCTACCTGTAAACTTTCAAGCCATGTTACTGCAGCCAAATAAGAAATCGACCAAACGTTTAAGAGAAGTACTAAGCCAGTTGTACATCCATCTGGATAATTCTGCTCTGCAAAGTGCACATGACGTAAGCAATTTTTCTATTTTTCTCTTATCAACATTTTAAATATAATATCGTAATTTTTGTGTTTATACATAGAATGTCGACATTCCTGGCTTAGTTTTTGGTCAGTCGGAATACTACCCGTACGTGTACTACAAACTTAATATAGATATGATTGACGTTCCGGGAAAAATCTAAGCTACTTCTTACGCCAATTGTTAAGTGGAAGCTATTTAGCGTTTTCTCTCTTTAAGATGAATTTATGTCTAGCTAACATTCCTCTTTCACTCCTTTTAAAATGGTGTTCTATACTGATAAGGATGGTTTTTTCCCGATGTGCATGTGTATAGTCAACCAGTAATAAAACCCGAAAACGGTAATGTTCTCAATGTATCCCTTGGTTATTGTCGTATTACACAACATTGATTTAAAATTCTGCAAACTAGTATATTGCACTTTTGAAGTAGAGCATTGGCAGAAATGACATGCCCGGACAATTTAACCAGTCAGTGCATAACGCTATTTTTCACAGTTTCCTTTAGATAAAATTACATTGGCGTTAATTTCCATATAACCTGAAAAATTTTGATTGTTAAATCTATTACCTTCAGTTCCTGTATCGTATCGGTCCAATCTAACTTGGCAATAATTGGAACCGCTGCACACAAAACTTGCGTAACTTTCCCTACATTTTCACGAAAAGTTTTAAGCGCAAGTTCAACATTGACTTTTTCGTTATGCGGATGCCAACAGTCGTAATCCGTAGCCATGGCCAAAGCGGCATAGCAAAGACCAGCCTCCTTTGCTAAAACCACTTCTGGAACAGTTGTCATGTTAATTACATGACCACCCCAAGACTTGAAAAGAAAACTTTCAGCCTTGGATGAGAACCGAGGACCTTCAATAGTAACACAGGTCCCTGCTGAGTGTATAGGTATGTTGGACTCCACAGCTGCTTGTTTTAAGCAAGATCGAGTGAGTGAACAAAATGGTGCATCTACTGGCAAATGGCAAATGCCAGGTAAGGACTCACATGTTCCATCATAAAAAGTTTGGTCTCTCTTAGTTGTTCTAGCAAAATACCAAGAAAAATATTATGCCATTAATATAGTGCTCTAACTTTACAAGTGCATCATACTTAATACCTGTCTATGAACTGGTCCAATATTACAAGATCACCAGGAGCTATTTCCTCTTGCAAGGAACCACATGCTGTTGAAACAAGTACATGAGTGCAACCTTCCTCTTTCAACGCCCATATATTGGCTCTGTAGTTAATGTTAGTGGGCATGATTCCATGTTTGCGATTGTGTCTAAAATGTATAAGAAGATTTAGTTTTCTTGTTTTTATTTGCTAATTACTAATCATTTTCAAAAATAGCATTTACCTTGCTAACACTACGCAATCAACCTCTGAAATCTTACCAGAGACCAAAGCGTCGGAGGGTGATCCAAAAGGAGTTGTTACCACTTTTTCCACTGGATCCTTCAAAGCGTCAAGTTTATAGAAACCTGACCCACCAATAATGCCGATCTAAGATTTCAACCATTAGGTGTGTTTACGGATTCTTTCATTATTTATTTTTATTTTTTACCTTAACTTTTGACATGGTATATGAAACACTACAAATTTTTGTCAAGCTCCACGTGAGTCGGTGACTCGGTGTGTAATCGATGGAGCGGCGATGGGCAATCAGATCGCGGCAGTCGACACAAAATTTGAATCATGTCGAGTTCAGTTTGCTTCCGAAAGAGGACGGAGGTCTCGCTACCTATTTTTAAAAATTCTTAAAATCTTAAAATATATATATATATTATATTATATTACACAACTTGAAGCGGAATTCAACAGGTTTTTACACAGTAAGTATATGATTAAATAAAAGAACGTTATTGTACTGTGAAGTTTGATGTAAAGGTTATCGCGGATATCATCTCTATCGGCCAGACTATTACACCTGCCCATCCATGAATAAGCAGTAGAGCTCAAAAACAGTACATTATTAACTAGGCAGATTCCTATGGTTGAAATTAAAACCTCTGTTATTTCTATTTAACAATTGTGGCTCCAAATAAATTGTCTACACAACAAGCTTTATCGTATACAAAGCTAAACGACGTGCGTATCACCGACCATTTATTGCGCACATTTTTAGAAATTGGATAATGGATTATTCCTTTCGTTTCACTAACGACAATGTCCTCCCACCGTTATCCCAAACCTTTGCTAGAAATATATGGTGAAGATATATCAGCAACGAACACTAAGTTACATTATGTAATTCCGCTCACCATATCTGGATCATAATTTGGGAATGCTTTGGTATACACTTGTGTCATAAATTCAGAAGCTTAACTTATTTACCGTTTGCAATTCATATATCATATATGCAACAAAGTTGTTCACTTTCGATATTTTATTATTTATTAGTCATATATTTGTTGGCGACTTCGGCTATATAGACCGTACATCTCGTACATCTCCTGTTAAATACATTCATTTGGCTATCGTATTTTAACTTGTAAAATACCTTTGGAAATAACAAAACCACAAAAAAAATCCAGTAATGCCTGGTAATACCTATTATTAAGTGAAGAGTTGGAATCAAATTGCGACCATCCTTGACTACTCTGCTACTGTTTAGAATCAAAAGCAGACGACGCTAATATTTTCGATGACGTAGACTCGAAAGTAAAGGAGGAAGGAAGAAAGTGAAGAAGGGTGCAAAATGGCTGAAAGAAAGCCAAATGTGTCGGGGGATCTTCATCGAGATGCCCATCCTTCGTTAAAGGAAAGCAAACAAGACGAACCACCAAACTCAAGACTATTTATTGTATGTGGTAAATCAGTGACAGAAGATGATTTTCGCGAAGCCTTTCACAAGTTTGGGACCATTGAAGAAATTTGGATGGTCAAGGATCGAACAACAGGGGAGCCGAAGGGTACCTAACTTTCTCTTAATACGTGTTTCCGGAAACTTTATCTTATCTAGTTGGCCCTTTTTCCCCCTACCTGTGAGTCACTACTGAGAGCGTGATAAGAGTATTGTAAATAGTAGCACTTTAGACATCTGGTTTTCTATGCCAGACCTATTGTTTTCTGGCAAATTTGCAGCCCTACTAAACACTTTCATTTGAACCCTTGACTAGGTGTGGCATACATTAAATTTTCAAAAACTTCTGAAGCTGCAACAGCAATGGAAGAAATGAATGGCCGCTGCATTGGATGTCACCCTCGACCATTAAAGGTCTTGATTGCTCACAGCCGTGAGCAAGGATCAAGAAGAGATTCTAATGAAGAAGAGAGATTATTGCGCCTTTTTGTTGTTGTTCCCAAGTCCATGAACGATTCAGAGCTAAGAGATCACTTTGCTCAGTTTGGTGACATTGACTATGTTTCAATTGTAAAAGATAAAAATACCAAAGAAAGCAAAGGCTTCGCGTACGTTAAATACCACCGTGTGTCGCACACTGCCAAAGCCTTCGAGTGCTGTGAACGATCATTCAAACCCGTCTTTGCTGATCCCAGACCGCCTAAACCAATGCACGCAGACAGTTCTCAGTCTAATATCGGCAGTGCTTCTTCGACAACAAGCAACTACGATGTATTTCCTTACGAAAATCATACTGGTGGAAATAGTACAGAAGGGTTCTCTCGTCTCGCAGTGGTAGCATCATCGTCTGTTAACCAAGATCAACTCTGGAAGTTATTCGATATTATTCCCGGTTTGGATTACTGTGAAAAGAGAGAAACCAAGAACCGCCAGGTACAACGGTTTAACAATCCTCTTTTGAAGGCCTATTGGAGACTGCTACAAACGTTATTTCTTTTTCAGCAAGGAAGATGTCAGTACACCGCCGTGTACAACAATGCTCAAGCAGCGTCCTACGCAAAAGAAAAGCTCCACGGCTTTGAATATCCACCAGGACAAAGATTGATTGTTAAATTCGATTACATGAATTCAGAACCGAGCCGCAGTACTTCATCTGGTACTTCTCTTCCTGCCCATGCCACTTCAGTCCAAACATCCGTTCAATACCCAAGTTAGCTTTTCAACATTAATCGTTGTTTGTTGGACGTCAAAAACATTTTTTTTATTGCACTAGGTGTAAATTGCTTGACCTCCGTTGGATCCAGCACACGTTTACCCTTTTTATCTGGACTGCAAGGACAAGGGGGAATGGAAAACAGTATTCAGCCTGTACCTACAACGAATCCATCGCCAGTTAGCGCGCCTTATCACGGATTGATAGCGCCAAATAATGCTGCCCGAACAGCTGCTCTACATAATAATTTAGCTACGTTGGCCGAAACGATTGCACAAGCGACATCATTAATTCAAGCTGCAGGTTTAGGACAAGGATTCCTTCAATCTCCTTCTAAACATGTTGTGAATGGCACAGACGAGCGGAGTGAATTGATGGGCCACTTGGAAATGTTGGGGGCTCTTTCTACTCAGGGGATCCCTCTCTCGCCTAGCCAACCACCCACCAATAACAATTATCCTGGTGAAACCTATGACCCTTCATATTGTTCGGTCAAGCTACCTACTCCTCAACCCTTAGCTCCAATGGATTCTCCAGTTGGAGAGAGGTGCTTTGAATTTTCAATCCTCTGTTTCTCTTGCCTTTTTCTTTTAAACAACTCACTGTATTTTTATTTTACAGGTTATTTATAGTATGTCAGCCAACACCGCCTCCAATATATGTACTGAAGGATATTTTTGGACGCTTCGGCCACCTCATTGATGTCTACATGCTGGGTGGCAGATCGTGTGGCTACGCAAAATATGCCGACAAGGATTCCGCCGATAGGGCGCTAATGGTACAAATAAGCAAATGGCCGCTCGTCTTATTTATTCTTTGCATGACGCAAGCTTATGGCTTATGACAGACTTTGCACGGGCAAGAAGTCTGTGGTTCCCGATTAAAAGTGATGACAGCCGAACCTCCCAACGCGACCAACAACGATACTCTACGTAAACGAATCCGCATCGAAGAGCAATAGGTAAGAATTTTTGTTCGCTTTTGCACTGCGCAAACTTGATACTCTCAGCGAACACGCTGGCTTTTCCTCTTTTTTTTCTTTTTTTTTAATTGTATTCTATTGCACAAACTTTCATTATTTGGCCAGCAGAGTTGAGTGCGTCTTGATTTGAATATTCGTTTTCCGATCACTAAGTTTGGATTGGTTTTTTACGACTGACCTTTGTTTTCCTCATGCCAGCCAACTTCCCGACCGACCGTTGTGTTGACGGACCTTGGACGACCCGACTACGACTGCGGCTTATACTCTAGTTGATTTACTATTGGACAACACTCGTTAGAAAGAATATCCGTTTTTATATAAAACATGAAACAGCGCCTAGTTACAAAATCATTGTTGATACGATAAAACGAAACTCCGGCAGCAACGAGCTCTCCCTTGCTTATCCGGTCTGACTTGTTGTGTTCCCAAACGACGAACAAATTCATGGGAACAGGCTCTAAATCCTCTAGTGGAGCACGAAAAAGATGGGATAAATAGGGATGGATCTCCTTCCTGGACTGGAGTTTTAAATATTGTATTAGGGTTGTGAGGTCCTCCCGCTCCCTCCATCTCTAACTCTTTCCTTATTGACTCATTGCGTCATTGTATTTGAGTGGGAATTTGTGACCGGGAGGAAGACATAAGGTAGAACTAAAATCTGATTCCGTAGCCGCAGCTTGACTGTCAATATGTCTGTGTGTGTATGTGCGTGTCCGTGTACGCCCAAAGCCTTTTTTTTTCAAACTTCTATTTGCTCTTTTCGCTCTCCTCGAAGCCGGTTGTTTAAGTAGACGCAGCAACTAAATTTTGCGATTTAAAACAAAAAGAAAACTAATAAGTATTTGATGTTACATGCCGTCCGTTCGTCTTGTGGTTCTCGAAGACAGAAAAGCATTTCCTTCTTGAAAATGTACAATATTATTATTAAATTTGGCGGTAATCGTTACCGCTCTCCGTTGGTCTGATTCAGATACTCTCACTAGAATTTTTTGTCCTCCCTTTTTTTTTCTTTTGTGCGGGGAATTTAATAAGAAACGTTATTTACGAATCGTTGATATAATATCGTTCTCTTTCATACTTTTTTTCCGGGTGATGAATACACTACTTAACAATGTTTACCAATAACAAAACTTATCACGTTACGACCACATATCCGAACATCTTTCTATTCAATGTCTACCCCTTCCCGTTCCCTGAACCACCCTCCCCCACCTGTGTCATGTTAGAGGCACGTTTGACAAGGAAGCATCGTTCGTGTGACGAAGATAATGGGACGACCCGACGTGACCGTGTGGACTTGTGTGATCAAAAATTACGTTACGTAACGCTCCTCGACACGTGACCACTCTATTCTGCAGGTAACTTGAATGCACCACTCGCTTGTTGATGTGGAATGGCATACGCAGACTCTTTTGGATTCATTTTAGCGTTAATTGAATGAAGGACTAGGAGACTCGTTTTAATACTTTGAGACTGTGTGCAGCACGATATGCCGGCACTGGCCTCGTTTTATTGTGTTCACGCTCGAATTTTACATTTTGCCTCGATTGCCTACCAGCTCTTTAATGGTTTTGTCTTGGTAAAACCTGTTGTACGCAAGTTCATGGAGAAAACATTTTCACTTAAGAATTCGAAGCACCGTAGCATTATTGCCCTAGTCAAAAGTGGTTTCTGTTTTCCAGTAAACCAGGTGGGAGTTTTTCTAAAGATTACGAGACCATAAATTACGGAAGTCAGTTTGGTTACATATGAACCAAGGCTATTTAATGACGCATTTGAAATATGCTTACGCACTCTGTAACTATTGAGACAGTTTCTGTTATCATTGGTATGATGATAAGAAAAAAGAGAGCACCACTGCATGTGGTCTTCAATGTTACCTACTTGTCACGTAAGCTAGATTATATGTCGAGCATACTTGAGATTTTTCTCCCAGCGCCGTCAACATTCCGAGTCTGATGTTTTAAGCTGTATTCTTCCTACGTGGGCAGTACATCTGGATATACCTTCGTTCTTTTATTATCGCTTGCTACGACTTGTATTGAGCGCTCAACTTTTTTATCGCAATTCGTTTGACGACGTTTCAGTTTCGCCTATTCGGAGCTACCGGAGTGTATCCCTCAAAATGCCACTAGTACCGACGGAGGAAGGAGTGGTAAAAACTAAAAATCGCGGGTTGTCTAAAATTCTGCGACGATCTAACACCGTAAGTGATGAAAATTGTTCAACATCGCAGCGTTCAAAGCAGCCTCTCAGAAAACATGCGAGTCAGTCATTGGACGAATTGGTGCGTTGTGCCATTTGCCTGGAACAACTTCGTCGTCCAACAATGGTTTGCTTCGGTTAACTTATTTAGAGGGATATCTTGTTAATTTGATTATTGAACTTGTAGTTGCCGTGCCAGCACACTTTCTGCCTGGCCTGTTTACAAAACTACGTTCAAAAGCAATCAACGGTCATCGCTTGTCCAACTTGTCGTCTTCAAGTAAAGCTCCCAGTGGAAGGGATCAATGCGTTACCGACCAATATCCTGCTACAAGCTTTTCTTGAGAGTCTCAAACCGGCCTCAGGTAACAGCAGCAACCTGTTGACCAAACATTTGGCAAAAGAAAACACGTCTTCCGGGAAAATCAATGCCGCATCAAGTGCTAATTTGACTGAAAAAACTGGCTGTTTTCGTTGTTTTTGCGGCGGCTCACCAGGCAAAGAAGTGAAATGCCAACACTGCAATGAAGTGAGTCGCTTAAAGCAATGTGCATCTCAAATGTCTATAATGTTTGGTTTTTGGAATATATATCATTGGTTATATTAATTTATTCAAAATCAATAGTTCTTTTGTAACAGCTGCCATCTACTGCACACGACAGAACTCAAGAGCGATTGGGCAAATGTAATTGATGAATTATTTGCGGAAAACCAACGGCTCTCAATGATCAAAGAAGATTCGAAGGTTAGTTCCCGAAACTGCTCGTGAGGATGCGATGTAGCTATTTATGCTCATCTGATATGATTAAATTTGTCGGTAGGCTCGCTGTAAGAAACTACGTGACAACATTCAAGCCACTACAGCCATACAGGTCCAGCAACTTTTGGAAAAGCAGGATCAACTACTGGAAGAGCTGAGAACCTGGCGGAAGAAGGAAATTGCTCGACTGGCCCAAGTTCAGCAGCTCTGCGAGGAAGTTCTGGCTCAGACTCCGTCCATCGGTTCGTCGGACGAAGAGCCAGTGCCAAATGTAAGCGTCCTTTATTGGCAAATGCGCCACCAGAAGATGCCTTCATCGATCGCCGAGTTCATGTCTTCTCTCTGTCTCTCTCATTGTTCAATAGGCGGACGTGCTGAAGCGCTCGGAAGCTATCCTGCAGACAGCGCGTCTCTGCGGCACGGCCCGCTTGATGTTTGACAGTGAAGAGTTGTCGCTGACTTGCGAATCGACCGAGACGGATGCTAAAAATGGTGCTTGCGTCACTCCGACCTCTCTCGTTGCACCCGCTTCTACTACCGCTGCTACTCCTACTGTACTTCACGCCTCTGTTCAGAGCGATCCATTGACCCATGGTCGCAAAAGCCGACGAGTGACGTTCACCGGATTCAGCAACGAGTCGCATTTGACTTCTTCCTTGGAATCACCCAGCATCGAGGCCAAAAAGCCATTCGAGTCGTCAGTAACTGCTGAGGAGCAGTCGCTCCATTACAGGTAATTAGACACGCCCGTTCAACAAGGCGTTGAACAGGGTTAGTGAAACGAGTTCTGAGAAAACTGAAGAGGCTAGTACGAAGGTTTCCGTGTTACGCTGCGCAATGATTGATGTTAAATGGTCTGAAAGGATGAAGGAAGGGATCATTTTATTAAGCTCAAAAATAGTCGAGCCGTTGTATTTTTATTGTAACGACCTTAAAATTCCTAGACCAATTTTTGGGTAAACGATCAAGTTATGTTTTTTTAACCACAAGAACTCGCTTGTTTTTAAAAGGTCATTGTCTGGGCATCCCCGTCAGCGCATCACATCAAGTCTTTTGCAACGTCCGGCGGGAGTGGCCGTGTCGCCATGGACGGGCGATATATACGTAGCGGCCACCGACAGCCATCGTGTTTACGTCATGGATAAGAGTGGCAAGATTGTCAAATCATTGGGCAGTCCATATCGATCGAACAGTTCCCTAGGCGGCAGTGGAAATGGCGGCCATTCCTCTCACGTGAGTATAAACACTTACTAATGAACTTTAGTCTCTCAGCCGAGCGAGATCTCTCATTTCGGCTCGTGCCCGTACGTTTCATTCTTGCGCATCGCTTTCCTTCCACTTTTGCGTGACCCGATGGCTAAAGTTACGTTTCGATTTCAGGGAACGCTGGCGACAGCGTCAAATGCTAATTGCGGAACCTTTCTCTGTCCTTTTGGTATTGCCTTCTCTACGACGGCCGAAGAGATCTACGTCACAGGTAACGCGTCGGAAAACCGTCTGACAGAGAAACAAGAGACAAAGAACAGAGAGCGAAAGGGAGTAAAATAGAGAGCTAGGGGGAGAGAGTCCGTCTCCGGTGTCAACACCAACAAGAGCAGTCCCGATAATTAATTGAAGCCTTCCGGGAGCATGGGTGCATGAGACAATGAAGAGGAAGAATAGAGGAAGCGAGCGAAGGACGTTAGTGGACGACCCACCGACTCTAGAAACAATCAAGTCCTTTTGAACTGTCTGTTTGATGGACGAATTCACAACGAAAGCACAAATCATTAGATCCAGTAGGTGGTACTTGATTACCTAGCTGAATGATCGGTTGTGACGGAGTTGACAGGATTCAGTCGGAGGCTAAAGAATACTTTTTTTTTTTTTTTTTTTTTTTTTTTTCTTCTTGGAATAATGACGACTTGAAAGCCGTCGTTGATTTGTGCCTATTTTCAGATGACGTGATGGTGATGCCATAAGAGACTATTTATCCGCGCCTTTCCTTCATCCTATTCTCTTTATTCTGTTGACTCGTCTACTTTTCTCCAGACAAGTGGCTGAATTGCATTCAAGTATTCAACAAAGACGGTGTCTACGAACGCCAGATCGGCGTCAAAGGAACATCTCCAGGCCATTTCCGATCACCAGAAGGCATCGCCGTCGATTCCAAAGGCTACATCTACGTCTGCGATACGTGCAACGATCGAGTCCAGGTGGGCATTAGCTCCAGTAATCCGTGCTCGAGCTGTTCTTCTTGCTTTGAGTTGCTCTGCTTCGACGAAACTTCGAAGCTTCCGAATGGAGGAAAAAGCCGTCGAGACCGAGGCAATCTTCTGTTATCGATTGCCGGCCGACGGCAGCGGAAGTAGCAGCCGCAACCCAAGCCTAACCAAAGAGAGAGACAGAACCACCTAACGTTAGATTGTTCCTTCCTTTCATGTCGGGCTTCGGCTCTGCTACGGGTGTCAGGTTCTTGATCGAAATGGTGTCTACATCCGCGAATTGGGAGCCGTTTCGCAAATGACCTTACCCGGTGGGAAGCTCTACCAAAAGAGGGAATTCAGCGAGCCAACTGGAGTAGCGGTGAGCATTCAGCATCTTGCCTTTTACAAACCGGAAGTTGCTACTAAACCTTAACGTGGATCTTGTTTCATTTTTTTTGTTGCTGTTCCAAGGTCTCGCCGGATGGATCGCGAGTAGCAATCTGCGACTTCGGCAATTGCCGGATTAAAGTCTTTGGCCCAAATGGCGAATTGATCGTCGTTTTCGGTTTCCGCGGGACGCAGCGGGGTCAATTTCAGCAGCCGGAATGCCTCGCCGTGGATGACAAAGGTCAGTTGGATCAAATTTTACGAGCCATACAGTAGTTGAGTATACGAAGAACAGAAGTTACGACGCTTTGAATTTTCTCTGCCAACTTTAGGATTTATTCTGGTGGGCGACAATGGAAACGGAAGGATCCAGATTTTTCGTCCGAACGGCAACTTTGTCCGCTCTTTGGGGACCAAAGGAGGAGGCCCAGGCCAATTTAACTGGATTTCCGGACTGACCCTATCCAAAGACATGGATATCATCGCCACCGATTTTAAGAATCACTGCATCCAGATCTTCTAATTGGTTCCCGAGCGACCACTACCTCGACTCGACTGCTGCTGACTCCCGAATTCGTTATACCGCCACAAAAGAACGGCGATGCGTACGAGGGTTAACATGGCGGTGGTAGAATAGGGAATCAATGGAGCCAAATTCTGATGCCAGTCCTTTCAACGTTCCTCCATCCCCGGAACAGCTCGTTAAACCCAAACCAACCACGTTTTCTCTAAGCCAGGTTTTGGAATATTCCACGTATTCAATTAGTTGAAATATATCATTCGCTAAACATTTGATGTAAAAGTGAAGTAATAGTTTTTTTTCTTGCCTGCCCTAAAACTAGAGGCAATAATGATTTACCCGAAATGATTGCGAATCAGATCGATCGATAGAAATGGGAGCAGTCGCAGCATCTCGTCTACTACTCTTTGGACTGGCAAAGAATGGAAGCAGCAAATACAGAAGACTAGGGGAGGGAGGAGGTTGTTGGATAAAGCAGAGGCCATCAGCGCTGTTCTTATTGTCTTTTTGTCTCTTCTTGTTCTCCTCTGTTCCTTTTCTTCTTCTTCTGTCTCCGTCTGTGGTCTTTGACTCTTCCTTTTCATCTTAGTGCGTGTGTGTCCAATGGAAGAGTTGTTGATTGGTGAGTCTGGGATCCTTCTTTGTCTGCCTTTGTCGGGGACCATTAACATGTGTTGCCGGCTTGACATTATGGGTTCATGCGACCGTACGTCTTCTTCTTCCTTCTCTTTCTCACCCAGCGTCGTCCTCACCTCTTTTCTGCTAGCCACCATCCACCCCGTCTTCTTTCTTTTTCTCTTTCTCTCTAGCTCTACTGCTCTTTAGGGAATCGTGAGTCACGTGTCGGGCATCCTCTTGTGGATCTAGAGTTGCTGGAGAAGCGGAAGGTAACGCCTAGCAACCGACCGACAGATAATCTATCTCTCTCGGAGGATTGACCCAATCCTTATCACACGTAGCCTACTACTTGTGCACTGTGCAGCAGTGTAGCTAGCCTGCTAGCCTACACTTATACGTATGTGCAGTGCGGCGTCGGTCGCCACAGTTCCGCCGACTCCCGACTTTATTTATGCCGCTGAATATGCAATATATGGTCCACAATGAGCCTCGCTAGCCTTCATAACTCAGCCACCCCACCACTCGGCTTCCACCCTCCTCCCACTGGCGTCGTCCTCCCTCGTCCTCCACAACCGCGCGTCGTCAAAACCCCGCCAGGCGGAACAGATAAGCGGCGAAATCACGAAACTCTAGCTCGCGGTTGAATAATAATCTAGCGATTCAGGTTGACTGTGTGTGATGGCTATAGCTGCTGCCGCTCCGTCCGCTTATCGCTCGGTTGACTTGGCTCTAGGACCTTTCCCAGACACTAATACAAACCTATAACCAGGCGCAAGCCGTGTTATCTGGCAACCGCCGCGGCAACGCGCGCCCCGTCGCAGACGTTTCTTTCATTTATTTATTTATTTATTTTTGTCGCCAACAGACACTAGAAAACTTTTTTTTCTTCTTCTCCTTCACCGTCCTCTACAAGAACTAGAAGTAGATGATCAAAGTGAAAGGCAAGTCTCTTTCGTTCCGAAACTTGGAAGCTACCCCCTACTATTTTGGGGAGCCAGGTCGGTATCAGGCGAGTAAGTTAGTGCACTGAACAACATACAACAATGATGCGTGTCTCTTTCCTCACTTTTGAATGTACGGCCCGAAAAAAAAGAAACTCTTTTCTTTCTTCGTTTCCGTTTCGCTCTTGAACTCTTCCCTTTTTTCCTACTCTCTTGTGGTTCTCGTGTCACGCCCTTGTTTTTATTGGCCATCGTCGTTGGTCGTCGCTAGTTCACTTACGAATGAATTGGCTGGAAACAATGTGAAACGAGGCTCTTCAATTGAGTTGCCTCTTTTCTTCGATTGTCGTGTTATTTAGGCGCTCTCTTTTGTCTCCAACGCAGGACTGAATTAGATACACGCTTTGAGTAACAACGTTTGTTGTCTAGACTCGTTCTAGACTCGTTCGTCGACAATTGGATTAAGCGGAATCGATAATTGTGTCGACTTGGAAAGGATGTTCATTTCTTTTTCCTAGTAGTAGTATCTGGTCGACAGATATAATCATACTTTCATCTACCAGAATGTTCTGTCAAATATGGAACGAAAGGTATTTAAAAGAAAAAAAAAGAAAATCTGTACAAATTCGTGAGTTGATGATTGAAGCGCTTCAAAACCGGCTGAGAGGGAGGAAAGATTTTGGAGATTTCAATCGCTGAGATAAAAAGGAAACTCCTTTTTTCAATATTTTGTAAATGACTCGGAGGGGAACTGCTAGACGAGCAGATCTTTTGACACCCAATGTCAGTCTCGTCAGTCGCTTCCATCCCCCTAGCCTCCCTCTTCTGCACCGGATTGCCGACTTTCTCGCCACCAAAGTCGCCGACTGCGTCAGAAAATCAAAATACGTGCCGAATCGGCGCGTTAATTTTTTCCCCGTTGCTATTGAGTTCACCAGCAGTCTCGGGTTTTTACAATGGCCTGCGGTCCTTTGATAAACCAGCCATGCAGACTACAGAAAGTTCTACATCATCAATAACCATCGTCGTGAAAAACCAGCATTCATTCATTGTATACAACACGAGTTGATTAGCATTAAAGTTGATTCGTTTTATGGGAAACTTTTTTTTTATTTAAGAGTAATTCATACATGGTAGTGAATTTAGCCGCTTGTCGGCACAAGTACGGGGTGAGCACGCAACGATTTAAATTCGAGTTTGATTTAATCTACGGCCTGTGACGGATATACAAACCCTCTTTTAACGGTCTCACATTCATTCAAGATGCGATCAGTAAAAAAAGCCAGGGCCGATCATTTGTTCCGCAAGAAGCATTCACGAAAGACATTTGTATAAGTGCGTGTGGGGGTAGGGGGGGGGAAGACATTACAGAATCGAAAATCGTGAAATAGTGAGAAAGAAATCAAAACCAAGTTTTTCTCGCTCCCCTTTTTATTGTTATCTCGTCGACATGAGCCGTCGTCGTTGTCGCGTGGAAATTTATGGTTTGGCATGGTTGTGTAGACGGCACCTGGATAAAGGATGAGAAAGCCGGGCCAAACTGCTGGCTGCATGCTGGGTTGGAAGAAGGAAAGAAAGATGAGAAAGAAAATAAAGGAATGGATTGAAACATCACTTATGGGGAGCGCGATAACATATCATTTGAATAATTCCCTCACGTGATCGAATTTGGTTCCCCATCTTCCGTTTGTGTTTTTCTTCTTCTTCTCCCTCTCTCCCTCTTTTTTTCGTCGGGACTACTAGATCTTCTTTTTCAACAACTTCTGCCGGATGAAATATATATCCGTCGTGAAAGAGACAGCAGCAGTTCTCAGCAGGACGACTTCTACTCTATGGATTTATATACAACAACAACAGAAGCGGCAGCAGCAGCAATAGGCTATGCGAATCTTTTCTTCCTCTTCTTCTTCCGTCTACGGCGGCTTCCAGCCGCAATACGGGCAGGCACACAACGTGACCGACGTCTTCACACAGGGACGCTCCCTCTTTCCGGTTGGTGTACTGGAGACGACCGTAGCACAAATAAAATGAGGAAGGTTGTGTGTATTACGCATTGGGCTAATATTTGAAGGATGTATTACATGCTAGTAGGAAGGGTTGAGTGAGGGTTTGGGAGTGGGAGAGAGAAAGAAAAAAGAGAGGGACAAAAAAAAAAGAAAGGAAAAAAGATGTTGGAAATGGATGACCTCCTCAACCTGTCGTCCGCTACTACAAGACCTTAATGGGAAAGCGGGTGGAAGATGTATCGGCGCCGCCTTTTTCTCTCTCTTCCGTCGGTCCGTCCGTTCGTTCTATCTATCTACCTTTCTTACTATCTATCTATCTCCCCCTTTGCTCGATGAATGATGATGCCCGGTTAGCTGCACAACTGTCGGAACATTTGTTGGAGGAACACTGCTTCTCCTCCGTAACGTTGTTGGCCGAATTCACCACTTGTACAACGTGACGGCGATCACCCTTTACTATACTCTTTCTCTATTACCAGGACCACGCTAATAAAAAAAGAATCGAAAAGAAGAAGATGAGCAAGAAGAAGAAGAGGAGGAGGACGGACGGATGAGAAGAAGAAAGAGGAGGGATAAAAGACGATGGCGCCCATACACAGCGAACTGCGTGCCTGCTCGCGTCGCTGCCGTTATTTTCTTTGATCGCCAGAGAACGTAAATAACCCGATGGCTGCTGCTGATACATAAACACCGCTTACGACCAGTTCCTCCTTGCGTTTTCTAGCCGGCAGCGCGCTTTTGATGGATGGTGGAATCTCAATTTTTCTTCTTTGTCCCTGGCTCTTTTTTTCTTTTTTTTTTTACCAGAGCCCTATATTATATATATATATTTCGGGCCTTTCCTTTAGCATTTTTTGTTTACCGAGCGCCGTCTATGCCACCGCCTGTTTTGTTCGCCTGCCAAAGACACGTAACCGACTCTCCTTCCTTTCTGCTGGAGTTCTGGCGTGTGCAAATATTGGAAACAGAGACAACTCCCCGGGAACAGACACCACACCACCACCCCAACTATAGGATAGGCTACCGATGAACAACAGCAGTCGGATCCACGCCACATTGAGGCCCAGCACATCAGGCGGATCCCGTTTCTTGGCTCTTCTTTCTACCCTTTACCCTTTGTCTTATAATGGCAGCAATAGAGAAGGCAGCCATCGATGCAATACATCCAGCACCGTCTGACTTGGTTTTCAAAGGAGAAAAGAGCTAGACGAACTTTGTTTCCTTCTCCGTCTATCGCGTAACGTTCAGCCGTTTCCAGTGTTGGACACTTGACGGAAATGGTACTACAACAGCAGCAGCTCCAGTACCACACTGCATGGAGACAAGAGACTACCACTACACTACAATATACTCTACACTGTAATATATATATATATATACGTGGAAGTCATGTACTAGATGTAGGCTACCGACTTTGCTCTCTAGTACTACAGTCGCTTTTTTTTTATCCTGAAAGTACGTAATACAATCTATAAAGCCAGTCTGTGGGCGTCTGATGTCACCAGTTTCAAACAATAAGAAGAGGGAGGAGGCCGTTAGGTGTCGGGCAATCGATATCCGTGACTGACGCCGGCGGGATAAACCACAGTCGCCTGACTCCCTGTGTCAACCCATCCAGAATAATCACATATAGCCAACAGGATTAAATTACATGCCGACTTGTCGTTTCCAATCTTTTCTTTCTTCCTTCAAGACTCAACCCACTACTAACGAATCAACTACTGTACTTCAACTTCTTCTTCTTCTCTAGACGACACTTGACACAACGTAAGAGCGTTATAAGGCTACTCCATACGTTTAATTAGCTTCGTCCTCGTTATTATTATTATATTATTGTAACACAAAATAAAAAAGTGTCGTCGTTAAAAAAGAGAGACAAGTCCTAACTGGAACTTTAGGAACCATTAAGCAAGTGAAACAGATGGTTTAGCATTCAAACCTATAGACCTGGCTAATGTGAATAACCTAAACCTACCAAGTTAAAAAGAGAGAGAAAAGTTTCGGTTTGTTTCTTTACTTTGCTTCGATCATCTTCGTGTGTGGTGAAATCGTTTCGACGAGTAGTTTTTCCCCAATCTGATTTGAGTTTCACGATCCTTGATGATCATCTTGCGTTTTCCGTTCCAATGTGGCTCCTCTTCCCCGGATGATGGCGTCAGCGTCGTCACGATGAGGTTTTTTCCTGATGATTTTCTCCGCTTCGCAGCTCGGTCGCCCCTTTGTTCGCTTTTATCACGATCCCGATAGCTCATCTGATCTTATCGCCGACTCCCACGCCGACTGTTTCTCCCCCCCCCCCCTACCAAACTTATTCCAATAGACATAAAAGGGCTAGGGGGCGAATGGGGAAAGAATCATCGAAACTAAGGCATTTGCCATGATGAATAGTAGGCGCCTTTTGACGTTTACCTCGGGCTTAGTTCACTCGGAATCCAGCTAAGGGCAGCCCTTAACCTAACGAAATCCATTCACCAAACCGATTCGAGTCCTCTTGAATTCGTGGAACCGTTTCGTGGCAAACAAAAAAGAAAGAAATGTGGGCGTCATCTATCCGCTATGTCTCATAATATACGAGTTGATGGAACGCTAGAGGGGGAAAAAGAAAGGTGATAAGCTTCTGTTCAGTGCTCACTTAGCAAGACATGTTGGATCAATGCGCTCCCGACCGAAGGGGAAACAGAGAGTTATATTTTGCTCTTGTTTCTGTTTCTCTGAAAGTATATACGGTATTGTATTGGAATGGAATTCCGGCCAAAAGTTTACGTGCGCTGACTTGCGTCTAAATTCGCGAATATGGAAGTGCAGCAAAGGATTCCGCAGCAGTTTTGCCTGCCTTTCCTGTTGGGCCAACAGCCGGCCAACGCGTCAAATCGTTCCCTGCAGGCCACGACGGCGGCGCCAAAGTCTTTTGGGAGAATGAACGGACTAGCTCGGGCGGAGAGGAGGGCTAGCTTTTTGCTGCGCTGCTGCCTACTCGTCTCTCTATATGCCCCATAGTATAGATGCATCTCGCCTTGTTCCGTTTCATCGTCTCCGTTTTCTTCGCTACAATATTCCCTTTGTATTACTATACGGATATATCGTGACTTTATTTAGAGGCGCTAGCGGCCATTTCCCTTTTTATATGTTGATGCTTTTCTTTTGGGCCTATCGTGCGACTATCGGAGCTTTTTGGGGAGAATCACGATCGGCCTACCCCGTGGATTGAGATGCGGCCCATCAACCCCAGCTAGCTGCTGCTGCAAGAAAAACAAACGGATGAAGGAGAAGAAGGAAGGCAAAAAAAATAACAAATAAAGGGGAAAAGAGAAGAAGAATGGGTGTTTGTTCCTTGGCGGTGGCTTTTCGATCATGGAGAGATATAGGAAGCGAGAGTATATGCAGCTCATGGTGGTATAGATATCGGCTATAATATATATAAAGATGGGTGGTATCGACGATATCCCGCTGAGACGATCTCTGTCTAGCGGCTTTCTCTGTTTTCGCCGCTGGCTCGCTCTGATGCCTAAGTTGGGCTCCAACGGCTGAATCGTCCATTCGTGTCGTCACTTGCCGCCTCGCTTCCTATCGAGAATTGTCTCCTCGGTTGTGGGCTGCTGTTGGCTTGGCCTAGATTAGCCAAGGCGATCGCCGTCGACAACTTTGTGCCGAATGCCGACGAGCGATTCTGCCGTCGAAAGGAAATTGTGAAAACGGAGGTCTGGACGACGCAACCGCTGTCGCTCATCGTTCATTATAAGTTTACAATTATCTGTGCCAGCCACTTTCCTCCTTCCGCACTGTCTTTGCTCCAAATGCCGCTGCCACCCGAGTGAACACGAGTGGAAATGTAATCTGCGTCCTTGCTCTCTCTCTCTCTCTCTCTCTAGCCCGTCTATGTCGATGCTGGATGCCTTCTTTGATATGGAAAGCGCTGGCAAAGTACGCCGTAGTACCCCCCTCTCATCAAATACTTCTCGCCATGACAGTTTTGGACAAATTCCATCAACTAATCCAGATTTGGCGTAATTGTCTTGAGCGATTTGCCCTTTGTTCACTTCTGTCTATCCCTGTTTCTCTGTATATTTGAGAATGGCAGAAGGGGTGATGGAATATGTTTGAAACTCAAGTTTGGTCAGTAGGTGCAATTTGAACCTAATAGTCTTACTGGCTGTGCTGTGCTGCGTATAGTTACGCCAGCAGTCGCAGACAAAACTTCTAAAGTGGCAGTTATACGCAGCGCTCGAAGAAGTTGACGCCGCGCTCGTCCCATTTTCGAACGAAAACAAAAGGCATTGCAAAGTTACTCGGACTCCCAAGTCATTACAGAATGCATCTACCAGTGGGAGATAAGTGCAGCGGCCACGGGTAGCCAGCAGGCCGGCCTGCTCCTCTTCTCTTCTACCCTATAGCTCTCTTCTCGTCTATTGACATTTCTCGGGATCATCTTATTTATAGTGTTCTATTGGGCGTACTAAATCCCGGATGGAAGGAACCTTTAGCTTCTAGCGCAGCACAAGAGTAGTCAGAAGCTCCGGGCGACCTCTCGATCGATTGAGTTGAAATAAACCCATCCAACAGCAGCAGCAGCAGCAGCAGCAGAGGGTAAAAAAAAAGGAAAGAGAAGAAAAATAAAAAAATAAATCTGTAGCTACGGAAAAGTAAGTGAAAAGATAAAAGAAAGACGAAAGGGGTGAGCGTAGTGTGCAGTACATATATAAGAGAAGGATGGTGGAGGGATTTTGGGGGCCGGAAATTTGCTGGGGAGTCTGGGCGCTCGCATGAACCCAAAGCGAATAAGAAGAAGAAGAGTAGCAACGGCAGCAGCAATCGAGAACCAGAAGGGAACGAACGAGCTGACTCTCCTATATATATATATATATAGGAATATACGGTAGGGCCTTGCAACTGCCTTTGGGAGAAAAGAAGATGAACAACAAAAAAGAAGAAGAAGAAGAAGAAAAAGAAAAAGAAAGAAAATACACAGCTCCCGACGACGAAGCCCCAACCGGTCGAGGACGTCGATTCAATCTAATCCAGTGCTGGAGGAAAAGAGCAAGAAGGAGAGGGAGGAGAAGAAGAAGAAGAAGAAGAGGAGAAGAAGCCAGCAACTTCCTGGCGCCCCCCAAGTAAAAATCGTTCAATACTCTTGCAGAGCACAACGTGCGTGAAGAAATCCATACTTGGGTCGATTTGAATGGCCCGCGCATTCTATTATTCTTCAGATGCTCTCTGTCGTCGTTCCCCCCTTTTGAATTCTTTTAGCTTCTATTCCATTCTTCTTCTGCTGCTGCTGCTGCTTCTGCTGCTCCACTTGGATCAGAGGGAAAATATTCGAAGCGAATCGCTAATGCCGCACCAAGTAATAGGAATCCAAACAGAAGCGCCCCATATTACCGAAAATGATACTAGATCTTTTGTGTGGATTAGAAGCCGATGAGGAGTAGAAGAAGTACGTAGCGGGGAGACTGCCAGTGGGGGTGTATAAAGGGAACGACGCGCGCAGAGTGGGGACAGGCGCGGCGCTGGCCGACAGCAGCATCGATCGATGACTTTCGGCGTTTGCTGGCGCTGCATACGTTTAGAGGACGGACGGACTGAACGACCAAGCTGAAAATGTCATCATTAAGTGGATTTATGATGAATTTTTGACTTCGACGTCAGCAGAATGATGAAGAATAAAGGCGCGACAAACCATAAAGCCGTTCGTCCGTCCCAGCTCTTCCTTTCACAACTTGCAAAGGAATGTCAAAAGAAGCTGACGACTCCCCCGCAGGGCGCTCGCTCGCTCCTTTTCAGCGGTAGCAGCAGCAGCAGCAGCGCAAGATATCAAGAAAGATGAACCCACATGTCCGCGAGCAGGTCGCCGTATATATTAGGCCTATGGAACATATTCTCCTGCTCTGCCCAATTGAAAGTTGTCCGCTGTCACGCTGCGGTGCCCGCCGTGTGAGAATAATAGATGTTGCGCGTCCAGTCATCCACCACCACCACCACGTACTTCACCCCCAGCTCTTATATCTATCTATTCAGGAAATGGGTTAGGGAGGCGAGTTTCTTTCCCTCCAGATAAGCAAACTAGATCTATACAGACACATATATAGATACAGTGGCCTTATACTGCTACTAGTCTACTACTACTACTTCCATGTCCAGTACTCCACATTTCTTTTCCCTCGCCTCCTTCCTCTATAAGCTGTATATACAGTAGTCTTGGCTGAAAGAGACTGGCGTGCTGATCTATTCCATTTAGAAAACCAAAGACATAATGTCTTACAAGCGTCCGGTCGTCGTCGCCGCTTGAGCTCTCCTTGTGCGGTATCCGGCCCCCCCACACACACACAAATATATATATATATATTTGTATATATATATATATATCTATGGTGTGCGTGCCTAGCTATGCTGCTGTCACTGTCTGCACCGCTGCTGCCGCGCTGCTTTTGATTGGGTCGTGGCCGAGCGGCTCATTCATCACGCTGATCCCTTTCCATTCATCATCGTGAACGGAGCAAAGCAGCAGGACCGAAACCGGGTGGAGTGCGTGTGTGTGTGTGGGATGATGATGGAGATGCTTCTCTCTGTTCTATACGGCTGCTGCCGTTGCTGCTGCTGCTTGACGAGGCGGCTCTCTTTTCTATCCCATTTTCTCTCTCAAGTCGTCTTCTCTTCCTCTCTCTCTCTCTCTCTTGCCCTCCTTCACTCCACAGTTCCTGCTCTCATCAACTGATCCGCACAAACACACGAACGCGCACATACGAGCACTAATTAACTAATCATCCCGAGTCCGTCATGATTATTAGCTCTCTAATCGGAAGAATACGTACGCAAACATCCCAACAGAAGAAGCAGCGAGCCTTATTATTATTATATATATATTTTTTGTTGTTTTCCAAAAGACGGCTGACATATTATTGTGTAATGACAGTTATCTACGAGACGGTCGGAATGCGAGCATACGGTAGATCCATCGAGGAGGAGAGACGAGGGACTAGAGTAGTTGAAAGAAGCGTGAAAAATGACCTTCCCGACACAGACACAACTCGTTGATGTCATAATGAAGGACAAAGGGTAATTGCCGAGCTCAACTCTGTGATTAAATGCTGTAAAAATGCATCCGCGGTCCCTTCGAAGAGGTCGCCCCGCTCTCTATCCGTACAACAACAGCAGGCTATAATTTTAACTACTAGCAAAAGCTTCTTTATATATCCGCTCCGTCTCTCGCTGAAAACTATCAGTTGTACAGATTTTTATGGAGCAGTTTTCAAAAGCAATTGCCTACTTTCTCTGTAAAAAATTGTTGGAAATGGCCATGCGAGATGTATAGATAAGGTTGCAACTCTGTTTGCTTTCAAACTTTGTTTCCTCGTTCGAGACTGTCCTACGTTGCTCAGATTCTTGTCGTTACATTTTCCCCAGAATAGTATAAGTGCGGAAACAGGGTTTCTACTATTTGCATTCCAAGTTATAACGTCCCAAGAATTGCAATTTTTGGGGTTTCTTTCTTTTGTCTTTTTCTCGGGTCGACGATGGATGATCTCATTTTTGAAAGTTGCAGCAACGCTGCTTACGTGTCAAAACTGATCAATCTTGCGATGATCAGCATACAAATCGGGAAATGGAAACTATAGTCCAGAGTTCTCGAGACACATGACAAAACCAATTATTTGTTATCTTTTGAATTATTCTTCCATTGCTCTTGCTGTGGGCCAGACGAAATAATAAAAACGTTGTGCAACGCGGCCTAAGAACGGAGCGACGTGGCATTCGCCTGAGCATCTCGCGAGGCATTTCGGACGACATTCGTATTCACTTAAAACTATTACATTGTGCGTCTAGTGTGCGCGCGATGGCTATATATAGAGCCGCCGACCGCAAGCTGTAATGGCCGCGGAGTAAAAGTTGTCGTTTATTGAACACGAAAAATGCATTCGTCACAATGTTTGATGCTTATTGTATAGCTCACGGCCACTTCTCGTATTATATGGATCGAAACTCGTTTGAGAAGAGGTCAAAGCGCGTGACTTGGCAGAGATTTGGAACGACGTCGGGCGTTTGGCGTTGTTGTTGTTGTTGTTACATAGTAGTAGTCTCCCCCCTTTTCTCCCGGTGAGGGGAGAACGAGTTGGCCTCTATGCGGGACATGTTGGCGCATAGATTCGGGGAATTGTAAATACCCTCCGGTATTGAAACACGATTAAATAGCCGTTGCCGACTCTCTAACAAAAAGCACAAGTTTTTGTTCTATTTTATCACGATTGTAGGGAAAAGAGAGATTTATAAATAATAAAGTAAAAAAGAACTTCCGGAAGCGGGTACTAGCCTATACATTAAAACTTCGCATATCGATACGAAAGGAAGGAGAAAATAAAAAGAAAGAAAGAAAATATATATTTAAGACCTTTGTTTCTGTTTTTTCTGGCGTCTAGTTTTCTCGTTTGGTCGCACGCGCGTTCGCCCTCCTCTCTCTCTCACTCGTTCTCCGCCTCCCATTTCCCCTTTACGGATGAAATTGGAATTCTGCCTTCGTTGGAAACTCCGCCATCAGGGTCAGAATAACAACACTCGTCTATAGTCTCTCAAATAGTCGTGAGAGCAACGAAAACATTCAGCTCCGGTTCCAGGCGGATATATATACAGTGTACACGGTACAGAGCTTACCTTCTGACGTGCAGTAAAAGTATAGCCTACTCTACAAGGAACACAAAACTATTATAAAGAGAGAGAGAGAGAGAGAGAGAGAAAACAACCGAAAAATAACAACAACACATATGAGGAGGAAACTAACAAACATTTTAACAGGATACGCCACGATATTCGGAACAACAAAATAGGCGTTTTTTCTTCCTCTCTCTCTCTCTTTCTCGTTGCCTTGTCGAAAATTCCCCCTACTCGTATTTCTTTTTGGCTTTATTATGCGCTTGCCAGTCAATACATATGGAAGGCAGCCATAGCGTTTCGTATGTCGTTTTCCCAACACTAGTTAGTGAACCTTATATTCTACTCGGCCCTAGTTTGACTGGTCGCCTATACCGGTGTATGCCCGATTATTCGGAAGGAATAACCGGAATGCGCTGGGCCATGAGCGAGTCGCTGCCCTTATGCCGGCCGGAGCAACGCCGTTCTTTCGATCCAACATGCCCGTGTTGGCGCAAAGAAAGAGCTGCCAGGACAACGGTGAATAGGTATATAGAAAGGCACGTGTTTTCACCCTGGACCCCTTTTACTTGTCATCCGTTTTTCCCCAATGCAGCAGCACAGTAGACCGGCCGTTGGTTATTTTATATAATCAAAAGAGTTTCTCTCTTTTTCTCTCTTCTACCCTCCATGATCAGTATCGTTATTAGAGTACGTGTATACTGTATATTATAGAGAGTATATATGAGAATCTGACATGATCCTGATTAGGCGAGGAGATTGATATATGGCGTCCGGGAATCATATGACTCATTACGACAAAAGCCAAGACCGTCAGTCCTCTCTGCGTGGTCTCTCTCTATATATATAGCGTGCTGCTTGTGGGCGCACATAACAAAGGATTGACTGATACGTTAAAGGAGGAGAAGAAGACGACGACGACGACGACGAAAGAGAGGGAGAAGAGAGAGAGAGCATATCAAAAACCGCGCAACCAGAATTTTGGTAAGAGAACGGGAAGGAAAGATGGAATGGAGCGCATAGTATAAGGAACCGGAGAGATGTGCAGTCTACCACAGAGCAATACCACTAGTAGTCGCAGTAGCAGCAGCAGTAGTACTAGTACCATATTACAAATATATTATTACAAGGGCCCAAGAAAGAAGAAGAAGAAAAAAAAAGAAGTCAAAAGAAATGGAGATAGATTTGAAAGTCAGATTTCCCCCGAGGAACTGTAGTCTAGGCTTGGAGGAGCTCCGGAGTAGGCGGTTGAGATGGAAAAAGAGAGAGAGAGAGAGAAAGAGACGGAGAAAAACGCGACAAAGTTTGGGGTTATAAAACAAGGAAATGGCTCGTTTATCTTGACGGATGGTGACAGTCGTGTTGCGGCAATATGTAAATCGATGTTTGCAACGACGACTCTGAAGAGCTAGAGGGAAAGCTAGCGGGGGGAAAAGCTAGACGAATGAGAGAGACTCAGAAACGGGAAGGAAGTGTTGTTAAGCGGCGGCAGCAGAAGCAGGCAAACCAAGTAGCAGCAGCAGCAGCAGCAGTTGAGATTTATCGGGAATGAACGAAACGAAACGAAAGAAAGAACGAAAGAAGAGGATATACGTGGAAAAATACAAAGCGCCGAGGAGGAGACGCTTAGCAGATTATTCTACACATAGCAAACATAGTCACTATTGAGAAAAGCTACTTCTTTTCTAGCCCTTTCCCCCCTCAACTTTCCGTTCGCTTACAGTGTCGTCATCGAGTTTTGCGCTGGAAACTATTCAAATCAGGTGACGTGTGGGCGTCTAAACTCGTTTGATCAAAGTCGATCGTGAAGACGAAAGGGCGACGACTTTGATTCTTCAATGCATATATTCTTTTATCACGCTCCTAAACCCTTCCATTTTTCGCATCGTCCTGTTGGTGTTTTTGTTTTTCTTGTATTTTATATAAGAACTCTGGCGCGATTCAACTTTTTTCCTTCTTCTTTTCCCTTTTAATAAAAGTATTTCTCCATAAAGTTGTGTTTTTTCTTTCTTGTTTGCACAAGTCTAGAAAAACATCTGGACGGCAAGAAGCGCGTGCTTACATTCTAGTTATATATGTTGGATGGCATTAAATCTAGCTCTAAACATCAGCTCCGTCAGTTTCACGCTCCACTGCGTGAAATGACGATGGATTCTGCCTTCTTTCCAACTTTGAGTTCGATAATAGGCTCTCCTATTTTGTCTGTTTTTCTTCCAAACTTCCTAATTACTTTTTTTTTTCCCGGACTTGTCGTCTTTGACGTAGTTGATTTCTTTCCCTTCTTCGTATGTTGTTTTCGCTTTCTCATTTCTTCTGAAAACCAATGCGCCAGAAGTCAGCACTTGACGAAGCGAAGCTTTATATAAACAGTATAACTGGCACGTGTTTTTCTACCCTATCCGGATTGAAAAGTGCATCAGAAATCGTGTTTCGGCTGCCACGTCAATAGTCATAAAAAGCCGGTTCTTGATTCATTCCCCTTCATATTTCAGATTCTTGGTATAGTTCAATGTTATATGACATGGAAAAAATCCCCCGAAAAGGGAAACTGGGTTGAAAGGTTTCATATTCTAGTCCTTTGTTGGCGCGGAAAAGTTTTGTAGACTAGAAATATAAAGGGCAGAATAAAGAAGGGAAGCGTGAATGCAATCGGCAGAGTTGAGGCAACAACCGACGGTGCGCTGCAACCTCGTCAAAGATAACTGAGAAACGCTGTTTGGTGGATTGTTTACGATAGATGTTTATTTGAGTGGGATTGGTCGATAATGTAATCACTAATCAGCTGCATGCATAATGATGCAATTATGGACAGCTAATGCGTCAGAGGGGGAACGGTGAGCGCTGCTTCCGAGTGAAACAGCCCGCAGCGCTGTTCCAGCCGCTTAAAGACGTTGATGCAAGACTTCCATTGCCAAGAGCATTTCCAACAACAAACAGCAAAGGTGAACCATTCCTCTGCCAACCCTTTTGTCTCGTCGTCCCTTTAAACGCATTAAAAACAGCAGGAGCAGCAGCAGCAGCAGCAGTAGAAGCAACCAGTTTCTCCAATATGCAGTACGCTCACTTGGACGCCCTTCTTTTATTTTGTCCCTGTCGCTTTTTGTTTCCGTTGTCAGCTGGGCATACGTACGAACTACGAAATACAAATATTTAGGGAGCCAACCCCTTGTAAACGAATGTATAGGGAAAAGGTATTGGTGTACAAACACGGAGTCGAAGCGAGTCGAACAAGGAACAGGAGTCGCGCGGTGCAACGAGACGAAATCCCTCTTCATTCTATTGTGGCCGCCGTACGCATATATAGCCAAGCCAGGCGGCGTCGAGCGGCCTTGGTGCCGAGCGCCACCGCTATCCCGCAACGGCCGGAAGATCCACTGCTGCCGAGGCGCTTCCATGATAAATTGATGCGATTTGACGTGCGGGTTTTGACACAAGATTGGACGCACGTTAGAGCCGATTAGCATAATTTGATTGTTAGGCGGGCGGCAGAATATATATAGGTGGCGCGCGTGGGACTGGTGCCGCTGGTTGAAGGGGAAAAAGAAAAGAGAGCGAAGGTGGCTGGCTGGAAGGAAGAAGGAAAAGTATCAAGGGAGTTGTATGGAAGAAGGCGATTTGATTTGCATATAAGGGTCCAAACTTTGGAGGCTACCACCACCACCACCACCCTTTCCGACTGCAACCGCGCGCGTCTCACCCGACACTTTAGATATAGCTAGCTCCCGGCGGAGCTGCAGTGCCTGATAGATAACCATCTGCGACCGACGGTAATGGTCAATTGCTGCGCTGTCCCAACGACATGGCGGTCGGTTGCCGTTTCCTTTTTCTCCACTCGATTCCGTATACTGTAACGTGCTAGTCTGTTGGAGACCGGATCGAGCCAGAAGCAGGACGGCACCAGCATTATCAACGCTGATCTGAAGCGGGGGCTACCCACTACCACCAGCACCACCACATCATGCATAACCACCTCTGGACACACACAGCATATATATATATAGAAATATATCTAACTCGGTCCCGTCGTCCGGTTCTTGAATACCAAATGATTCAGCAATAGTCTAACAGAGGAGAAGCAACATCAGCAGAATAAGAAAAAGAAGCAGCAGCAGCATCGCACAGTAGTAGAAGTATACGTAGTGGTCTATGGCTGGCGGGGGAACTGTGGACTTGGAGGAGCCGTGGACCACGCTCCGACCCCCATCAGTAGCCCACTTCTTTATCAAGTCTCGGATGTATTGTAACCTATTGAAGATGACGCCATATCCGGCCATAGTAGTTGCTGGGTGACGCTTCGGATGGGGAACATCGGGAACACGTTCGCATTCGATCGAAATAGCGGTCGGTCCCTCGTCACTAACGAGGCCGCCTCCACGTCGAGGCGCACAAAAAGCACAAAAAAAAGGCTAAGACGATTTTTCCGTGACTCGATCAGATTGTGATCATTTAGAGAGAATCAACGACGCCCCCAAAAAAGTGTTGAACAACGTCAGCTAATATCTAGCAGCAAAAAAGGCATTAAAAAATAGTTGTACCGACGGTTAATGAACCTGAACCATCGTCGTCTGCGATCTCGACGATGGGTTACTTAGATAGGACACAGGTAACCAGAAACTGTTTTTTTTTTTGGTTCTACGGTCAACAGACCAACCGGTCACATCCTTCGAAGCCACCGGCGATGAATTGTTGATGAACAATCGGTTGGACCGTGATGATTGGTGCTGCTAGATTAGTGCTGCTAGCTGTTCTTTTGAAAAATGTAGTTGTCAAGTCACGTTCTGCTGTTGCTGCTGCTCTACTCGTTTCGATTCTTAATTAACGTCCGTGGTCGTAGCTTTCCTTAGAGAACGAGGGAAGGGGAATAGCAGTCGCAAGATTTTGAGAGACTATTCAGTTGTTGGTTTCCAGTATCGTCTGAGATGTGGCCGAGAAGTGCTAGGCATCGTCAAACTAGTTATCGAGGGCCCTGATAATCAAGGCGATCGATTCCATCAGGGAAACTGTCGGAGCAGCAGCCAGGGTCGATTTGATAATAATTTATTAGGGCCAGCACCTGTCGGTGCAAACTGGAACAAACGAGAGCGTCAAGTGTTGGTACGGCCATCGTCACCAGGCAGCACGCAGCTATCGCATTAGCAACGCGTCGAATAGCCGTCGGGAACAAAGAAGAAATCGATCGAATCACGCGTTCTCGGCTGCCGCGGTCACATCGTCGCGGGCGCCGGCGTGACTCACCCTCTCGGCTCTGGCTGCTGCTGCTGCTGCCGCAGCCGTCCGTCCCGTCAATACTGCGCGCTTCCTTTCTCTCGCCGCGTTTCCCTTCCTTTTTGTGTTCATCATTAGGATTATCGATTCTCATTTTTCTCATTTCCCTCCGCATCCCCCTTCCCTCCGCATCACCCTACCTATTCTTTTATTTCCCTCGCCCTCTTTGAATGATGCAGCATTGTGAATCAAGCGCCCAACCCGATTCAAATATTCCACGACGACGAACAATAACGGCATCTCCTTTGGCCGTGTTATTGACAAACAACGACGACCGAACCGAAATGAAGCGGACAACCAGCTTCCATTATTCGGGGGTCTAGGTGGGCATATTCCCGCAAACTGAGAGCTTTGGGTACGAGTTAATCACCTCCGTCTTAGTTTGCATTATTATCAACAGCTTTTCTATTTTAATCGGAATGATATGGCATCAGACAAGCTTTGTTTAATTATGAAATGAATGGAATTTATTCTTAGCGCCCTGCTGCCACTGCGCTCGGAAGAAACTTGCGTCAACTCTAAACCTCGATGATCTTAACTCACCTTTGTCATATGAGGTTCCGAACAAAGGGAAATGAAAAGAAAAATCGACCAAACATGTGACGCATTTCAACGATTGGTTCTTTTGCTGCTGCTGTTTCGTCTGATGCTTTCGAGACGTTAACAGGAGCCAGTTCCCTTTCCACCGAAGAGTGGATTGCCTTGTCCGCTCTCGCGATTCCCAAAGGGACGCATATAAGAATACGGGTGTACGGAGCGAAGCACGCGCATGTTAAGCAATGAACTTTAGAGCTGTGTCGGAATTGTTGATTGGAACAAGAAACGTCATTAAGAACAAGTCAACTTATTCAGATGAAATGATCGTTTCGTATTACCCGACAGATCCGTCATAATGTTAACTATACTGTAAGTACTCCGAAAACATCAGAAAATGACCTTTGAATCGCCCTCCATTAAATAGTACCGTAGGGTCTAACTTGGTAGAGACACGATATGATTCGGCATTAAAGTTTATCATCAATTATTTCACAAAGACTTTGCCTTTTGTCTTTCTGAAGTACAGCATCAAGTATACAGAATCAATAATGGCGTGGGCTCATGCCGTGCATTTGTTCATTTATTGGCAGTGGGCCCAGGAAGCAGCGGCATCGCAGCATCGCTAGATTGTGTTATCTATAATGTAGCTCAATGGTAATGGCATTTATTTAGGCTGTTCACTTACTTTGTTTTCCTTTCGTGGAAAAGAGTTTTCGCAGCAGGTGGCGCCCGAGAACTTGTTCATCGAACCCAAAGTGAACTCTGGATCGAAGAGATGCTGCGGCTAGGGGCAGCTCGTCATCGTGAGAGAGCGCGGGGCATAAAGGCGAACAGGGCCGGCGGACCGAGGACCGACCGTTGTGCGAAATAGAGAATGCAGAATAAATATATTATGTATATATGGAAAAAGACCGTGTTTAATCGAATGATGAGAGTGGTTGCAGGTGTCGTTGACACGTGCACACCACTTGGACCACCGCTGATGCTTACACAAAAGGCCAGAAACGGGGTGGGGCCCGCCAGTCCCGCAGGCGAAGGGGACAACTGGCGGAGCCGCGGGAGAGCTGGAGCAGGAGAGTGGACAGCTCGGCACTATGCATTGCAGGGCCCATAGAAGATTGGCAGGAGGTGGTCGGGAAAAAGGAACCTAATAATAAAAAAGAAAAAAAAGAAAAAAAAGAAAAAGAAAGAGAGCGACCGACCGAGTGGAGTGGTGCACTTTTGCCGGCGCAGCAACATGCAGCGCGTATATGTGTGTCGATATTCATGCGGATGATGATGGGGAGACCGGAACCGACCGGAACTGTGGGCGGAGTTACTCTAGCAACTATTGAGCTTTTCTTGTGGATTACCGCGTCAACTTAAAACGAAGAGCGGGCGAAATAAGAGGAGGCGGAGAGAAGGGAGAAAAATATATATAAGAGAGAAAATAAACGAAAGAGCATACACAATGAGATGAAGAAGGCAATCTTTCTATATCGCGTCTTTTTGGAGAAAAGAGAGGGGGAGGAGGCTATCGTGAACCACAACACCAAGAAGGAGAGTGTGCATGGTTGGTTGATGTGGATGTCAAACGAGAACTCTTATCACATATCCGCCGCCGCCGCTCTTCGAGGAAGAAAAACGTCCAACGTATGAATATAACATGGGGGAGGCATCATCGTCGCCGACTCGACTCCAACAGCGAAAACAGTGACAGCTAGCAACCGACGACGTCGACGAGCCTCCTTATCTATAGCGTCGACTCGATCTATATCCTCAGCTCCCGAAAAAAAAGAAGACCAAGTGGTGAAGCATCAGCGGCCTCTGTTATGCAAAATGGATACGTTGCGGGAATTATAGCTAATGCACTCGATTGGGCGCGGGATTGGAGAGATAGAGAGAGCTTTTATTTATTTAAAAAAAGGAGCTTTTGGAAGGGAAAAAAATGGTCTAGTCGGATGGAGAAAAGGAATTTTAGTAGTTCCGAATAAGTCTGGACGTGATCGATTCCGTAAGGAAGTCACCGTTTCCCTGTTTCTGTCAATAAATAATAGCCCAAATGGCACTTTGGTCGTTGCCGTCGTCGTCGTCGTCGTGGGTAATTGAAGTTGATTTAGGGAGCGTAATTCGTCTCTTTACGAAACGAGCATCGCACAATTGTTTGAATTGTTTCTCTCCTTCTTCCGTTCGTCTATTATGCATTCCAGCTATATAGCTCTCGTTGCATATTCATTTTATACCGAACCTAAAGAACAAGAAGGATGGTCTGTCCCATCTCCTCCCTTGTCTTCTCACAAACTGTCATGTATAGCGACTTCCAGTAAGACCTTCTGTAAATGTCCAAAGTATAATCAAAGGGATGAACAAACATTCTTTCTCTCTCCGCCGTCCAGTTCTTCTCCAGTACATTGTACGAGTACTAGCCTAGATATAAAACAGTCACGTATCGTACGTATTGTGCACGTATCAGCAACGAGCCAAGTCGCTCGATATTGAACGGCTGCTAAGACGAATGTACTATAGACTTATATGTCTTTATATACCTATCATGCGTACGTTAGAATTGCACAGAACAATGCGGAACGAGATCGCAAACTTGATGGGAATATGATTGATGAAATTCCCGGACAAAACCCAAAGTCAAGCATACTAGTGAGTAAAAGAGTCGTTTAATAAATAAAGCATCGGGCTTGCTTATATACCGTACTTTGAAACTTAGGGAAAAAAGGAACGTTTCTTTCCTGGTATTATTTGTTTATTCATTATGTGGAGCTTGACAAGTGAACGAGAACGACGTCGGTGAAACTTTGGGCGAATGATTTCTGGGGAATTGGAGACGGATGACTTTAGAGAGAGAAAATGGGGGAGTGCTGGTCGTACCTTCCATCTCCGTTCGTCAGTTGAAGTTAATCTCATCTTGACTCACCGAATCTCTCTCTCTCTCTCTCAAGTCCGAGCCGTGAATCAATACTGTTGACATGAAAGGGTGGCGATGAATATAGGGTAACCTTTACCCGTAATCTGCTGCTAGTGCAGCCGCCAATAGCTTGTCGACAGACTTCTTGCCAACAGAATGGCGCCCTCCTCTTCGAGTCGCATTAATCGCAAAGAGGATCTTTTATTGGATTGGCCACTCATCAGCAGCGGGGCGAGCTCCTTGCTGCTCCTGCATGGACTCTATATACCGCATCCGAGAGAGAGAGACGCCGCCGGGAACGATGGCTGTGGCGTCAATCGATCGCCCGAGTCCCTTGCTAGCACGCCCGATGCAAACCAGCAGCCAACCAGCCAAAGTGCATAAAGGATGCGCACGTACGACTCTACACACAGCGGATGCAGCAGCAGCAGCCAGTAACGCCGAGCTGCTTTCGTCAAAACGGCTGTTCAGCACGGAGCGGGCCCAGCGGCGGTCGGACGCCCACCTCATCACGCCAGATGGGACGACGACGTCTCTCCATAAACTGCTGGCGACCGAACAAAAAAAAGAAAAAAAATGGTTTTTTTTATCAAGTCGACTGAGCTAATATCAATATGCTGCGACGAGAAATGCTATGCGCAGAGGGGAAAAAGAGAGAAGAGAGAGAGAGAGAATCCTACGCCAGTGACGACAGAAAGGGGAGCCAAGTAGAACACACGTGCGGTGCAGCGGCCGCGGTCACCGCTCGCTCGCCTAGTAGTAGATATAGCTAGCCTAGCTAGGCACCACTCCGCCCATCGACTCCCTCTCCTCCACCCTTTGGCAAACCCGTAGCAATCAGTGGATCAATTCCCGGGGAATGCCAGTCCGCCCGCGATGAAATTGGATGAGGGAACAGGCCAGTAGGGTCTCTCTCTCTCTCCGCTCGCCGCCGTCACCACCGCCTCGTCTAAAAAGGAAAGAAAGAAAAAAAAACGAAACAAAATAGGCGGCGTATCATCGAACGCTGGCTCTCCCACCACAGAGACAGCAGCCAACGCGTCCTGCAAAATGTCAATCTGGAATTGACCGGCTAATCCCAACAGGGCTGGTCGCCGGCAAGGCAATATCATTCCGAGTGTAGGTCAGGTTGACTTTATCAATTCATATAGACACACGCTGTGATTGCGGGTCGGCTGGGAGTCGGGAAAGTAGGTGTTTCTTAGAAGGTGAGAAGCCTGCCGTTTCCTCCGGGTCAGGATCGATGCAGCAGCAGGAGTAGCAGGAACACAGTGCAGAATGCGTGCTAGTTGTAGGAAGAACGAAGAAGGAGAGAGAGAGAGAGAGAGTCGGTAGTAAGAGAACGACATCAGAGAGCGAGCGAGAGAGTAAACAGAGGCGCCGCTCCGTTGATTGCCGGCGCTAATGGACGTCGTCGGGCAAAACGTAATGGTCCGCTTTAGCTCGTAACCCAAGAAGGAGACGAAGGAAAAGAGGGGGCCGTTCCGTCCGTCCGTCCGTCCGCTTCTCCCCTTTTACAAGGAACGTACACCACCCGCTTGCAGAAAAGCGTTTCTCATTCGTCCTAACCTCCTGCTAGGTCCCGCGTCCCGTTTCCAACCCACTCTCGTTCATTCCCTTCTCTTTCAGCCGCCTGGCGGACTTGCTATATTCTTGCTTCGTCCTCATAGTAGTAGGAGCGAGTCGTCGTCATCAAGCGAAGCCCTCGCTTCATTCGATTAACTCCAGCCCCGACAACAGCCTTCCTCTTTCCTCCGTTTCTCATCACTATACACTCACGACGAGTCAGTCTACCACCGTCGACTAGAGTCGGCTCCAATACTCGACCCCTCCACCCACTCCATATATTCTCTTTTATTTTTGGCCGTCTCCTCGATTAGTTCATCCACACGACTCGATACAACGGGCCGGCAATGGCGGCGCATCTACACGTCGATAGACGCACATACTGCTAACCATAGAGTATATCGTGACGGTTCTACGATGAGTCTAACTAGTTGGCTCTGCCCATATTCGGCCCCTTACCAAACCCAATCGGCCCATCTTTCATCGTCAAGACCCTTGGCGTGTACTATAAAGGAAATCGAGGAGTGAATAGTCTGACAATTCGACATGAATGAGACTGTTGAACTATACACTAGATATTGTTCGTCTCATGTGACTACTCGCCGATTACTACATTATTCCTATACTACTTGACCTCATCATTCGACTACAAAATTCATTCCGACGCAAGTTCCAGCACATGTGTTGTTTCACCTAGATGTGGATTAGTTGACAATGCTATATTGTTTTTGTAGGAATGTTATTAGCCACAAATGTATCGTCAAAGCGGATCGTAATACATTGGCATCAATTACTTGTTGCGTAGAGACGTCAAATGACTTAACATTGTATGTGTGCGACCGCTGTTTATTTAATTTAATGCGGGATCGTATTTCTAGAGTCCATCTCTACTATATATACTATATCTATATAAATAATATAGAGGAATAGTCTATAAAGTATTGATTATCGACTGTGGGTTCATGGTCCAGCTAAACAAGTCTAGCGGGCCATGCGGTAACGTCTATTATACCGCAAACGAAAGGACAGCTGCTGGCCACATCAGACAAGACCTGCAATATAATAGGCAATGGGGACGAGAGGGCTGGTGCCTTCATTGTTATTCACAGCCGGCCAGTCGTTTTATCCAGCGCGCGGCAACAAGAAAGAATAGCCTTTAGACGAAGAAGAAGAAGAAGAAGAAGAAGAAGAAGAAGAAATATAATCATCCAAGGAAGGCGCGGGCAGAAATAGCCGTCAGTTCTCCCGGTCGATACCGGCGTTCGTGTGGGCTGCTGGAGCCTTCCGACGAAGGTATAGCCGTATAGAGTAGTACTCTATCATGTATAGACAGAATGCGTACGTATCCCATACCTACATGTATGTATGGGCGGCGGGAAGTACCACCCCCGCAACTAAACAGCCCGGGTGGCTTCTTATCTTTTCTCTGCCGACTAATTCTCTTAGCTCTCGTATGTTACCACGGCATCCCGTTCCTTTCACGCTCCTCTTTTCATTTTTGATGGACTGGGGAGAAAATCAAAAATGAACTTTATAGAGTCTGGGCCGTTGCCCTGCCCTATGTACAATAGCAGTAGCTCTCGGGAGCCGCCGAGTGAAGCCGGGGCAAACAAGCCTAAGGCTACCACATCGCAAGTCGTCTACGTGGTATAATCAAGCAATCCACGCGCGGCGCCTCCGTCGTATATTAGAAGACGGCCGCGGGTAGAGATGCGGAGCGTACCGAGCAAAAAGTGATGGGGCTTTTCTGTCATCAGCCCGAGCGGAATATATTTGCTGCTGCTAGGCGCTCGCTTGCTAGTTGATTGCCTCGTCAACTGAGTTAGCTGCTCATTTCCCCGTTTTTTTTTTCCCTTTCTCTATCTTCCCTCTACTTGGCTCTCGCTATATACTTCGTCGTCCTTCTTCTTCTTCTTCTTCTTTTTTCTCCCTCTCTCTCTCCCCTCTTCGTCTTTTTATCAGTTCCGAGGCAGTCAGCAGGAGCGTGGCATCATCCAAGAGCGACATCCATGGCGCAATACTGTACGGATACACAGCACGGCCTCCAGCTGATTGGCGAATAATGACCCAGCAGCACCGCGCACGACAAAACGAACGTCGGGAGAAGAAAAAAAATACGGCCGGGTTGATATATCGACAGATTCTTCGTGTCAATTTTTTTTTAGGTCAAAAGTTTGCTAAACGCGTTGGCGTGCATAATACAATATCTTCCCAGAAGAGCAATAAGTTTGCCTGCAATGAATTGAAAATGACACGACGGATGAATAATTTATGACGCAAGGAACTTTCTTTCTTTGCAAGTCGTACGTATCAAAGTAACTAACTTGTTTATATCTTTTTCATCTTGATTTTCCTAGTGCACGTCTCGGTATTATTGATATGACGCCAATTACGACAACCGCCTACACTGATGAGCCGACTGTCATTGCTCAACAAGACAATACATTTCGAGTACTTGGGAGACTAGTCATGTACATATAAAGAGACAGCAGTATATTATAATACGGTCGGATAGCGAAGGAAGTTGAGATGGACTGAAGATGGTAGCCAAGGATGTCGAAATGATGACTTGTATAATATATACTGTATTTACGAAAACTAGATTGGCATCCGCTTTTCCTGCCCATTAAGGCCGACGACTCTCCGTTTTCCTCCGTCCCTATTCGACGAATAACTGCTCTCGACTTCTGTCTCTTCTTCTTTGGGTCGTCACTCAGTTTCAGCTCTTTCCGCCATCCGCAGCAGCGGCTTTTGCAGCGTCGCACGGATCGCCAACCGGCGACAGGCTGCTTGGCCGCGTCCGATTCATTTTTCTAATGCACAGCAGTCTATTTTTCTAGAAATAGGGCTCTCTCTCTCTCTCTGATAAGGCGGGCAGATTGATGACAAAAGAGGGGTGGACGAAGAAGCAGGCGACAGCAAGCGTCTACCCTTCTGTCCTTTCCATCATCTGCTGCCAGTCAGAGCCAGAGCGCGTGATGCATGATCCAGCCCCCCCCCCCCCCCCCACCAACAGCAGCAGCAGTCGAGGTCTCGTAAAAAAGCGACGACATTGGCCGCCACATGGGATTTTCTTCTTCTTCCGCACAAGTGTTTCAACAAAAGAAGCGTAGAAAATAAACCGAATTAGCCACTCGTCTACTTGCCTTTCTTTCTCTCTTTCTCTCTTGAACATGTCGTTTCAATGATTCTAGTTCTCTTATTATTAGATTGATACAGTCGTCGTCCTTTTTTCCCGGCTGGGCAGCACTCGAAACACAACTTGAAGGGGATCCCAATCGTAGAAGTGTCTAATGTACGCATTGTGAGCCGGGGAATCTGGATTAGGCGACGGACGTGATATTATGCGACCGGCGCGAAATTCAAAAGACATTGTCGCAGGCAGCCGAGAAGAAGAATTGAAAACGTGACGAGCGGTGTGATTGCTGTAGCGAGAGAGAGAGAGAGTAGGAGCGTGATGGCAATAGACGTAAGAAGCAGCAGCGACGGCCCGTACAACCGCAGTCCGAATATCAAATCCTTTTTGTACGCTAGATGGAAACAAGTAAAGACAAAGAGAGAGATAAACCATGGCGGATGAAAGAAGACAAACACATCATATCCTCGCCTCCTCGTCGTCCATGGCGACGACGACGCTGATGGAGCCGGCCGTCGTTCGTGCAAGTGCCGTGAGAGAGGAAATCAATGCTTTTTCCACCCCTCGACACTCGTATCCCGTTTCGTTGTTGGCCCATTTTCCCAGAGAAAACAGCTCTTTCGGCGTCGTCGTCGTCATCGTCGTCTCTCAGTTCTCAGTTGTCTCATCTCGCTCTACCGCCATCACCTCCCTCCCCCTCCGAACATACACTTTACCGACATCCAACTCTTAGTCGTCGTCGTCGTCGTCGTCTTCTTCTTCTTCGTCCCTGTTTGATATAGATCGATCAAGTTCAAATAGCTGGCGAGAACGCACCCGATGCTGCTGCTGCTTTATGCTCCGGCTCTAATACACGTATAGCCGTCGCGTCGTGTGTTCGTATTAACGTCGGCTCACACGAGACGAGTATAGTGCAGCGGGAACTAGAGTGGGGGGGAGCTTTTTGAGTTTGACGACGCGATGGGCGTCGATCGATTGGTCGCGCTATTTATTTCTAATGCTCTCTATTTGTTGTAGTAGTTGGTTTGCTAGTCGTCGTCGTCCGTCGTCTGCGTACACACGCGCGCCCGCTATAATATAGACGTCGTAGAGATAGGGAACAGAAGTTGATTGATCTCGGGCGCGTCGAACGTGATGATGACGGGCGGCCGGCGGTGCGGACTTCAATAATCGACCCGCTCTCGGATTATCTCCGCCAGGTTGAATGGCCAACGACTTGATGTGCGTGCTCCCTGCATTTCTAGAACTTTTTTTTCCTTTTTTCCTTTTCTTTTCTCCTTCTGTCTCTCTATGGCTCTCCCGTCTTTTATATTATATGGACGTACATATATATATATATATATATTGCTACGGTATGTACAGTAAGTATCTATATAAATAAGAAAAAAAAACGGAGAGCCGAGCTTTCGGCTTAGATACAGTATATATGAAAGTGGCTGTAATGATGGTGCAGGGTCAACTACTAAAGAGAAACAGGGATGGCGGCAGTCGCTGAGAAAAGGTCCCATATAAAGTATAGACGGCGGCGGCGGTGGCGGCGACGGCGGCGGTTGGAGGGGATAGTGGGTGGCGTATAGCCGGGCTAGAGAGAGGGAACGAGCGAGAGAAGGCTTATCTGGCGGCCAAGTGGTCCACACTATAGGCGAGCTGTATTACGAACATAATAATAAGAAAAAAGAAGAAGAAATAGAGAACGCGGGTAAATGTATAAAAACGGAAAGAATAAGAGGCAGCTGCTCTATACTTTTGTTTCCGTCTTGTTTTTCTTTTTGCTTTGGTGGGTACTGGGTAGCAAAAGCTGTTGCCAGCCGTGGCGGCAATGGAATCAGCAGAGTCTGCCCTTCTTCGTGTGTCGGCTTGACCTCGCTCATCTCTAGATGTAATAATGTCTCTTGAGATTGGACAGAGACCGAGTCCAGTCGGGTAATGTGCTGCATAGGGTGGAAGAAATGTTGAAGAACCCTACATCGTCGTCGTCCTGATAGTTTCGGGCTGCGGTCAACTAGCTCCTTCTTTTTCTGATGCCCTTCTGCCCGGCTCGGCTCTTTTATCTTTTTTTGCCTCGCGACCAGGCTTTTATAGGTGAATGCGGTGGCAGCGGCACTCGTCTCGACCTCTCTCCGAGATCCAATATAAATCAGGGGAGCAAATATTGAAAGACTTGACGTAAGAGCTCGGTCTTGCTTCCTGCTGGTTGGCGTTTATATGTATACGAGCATATGTATACACACATCCAACTATATAGTGTGTGTGCCTCGTATAGATGTATAGTACCTTTCTCGTCGATTGGTGCGCGGGAGCGTCGGCAATCGTCATAACACTAAATCCACGTCACGTAAAAGTTCTCTCTGCTTGCTTTTGCTTAGACCGCACATATCTCTCAGCGGCGACTTTGGCTCGAGCTCATTGGTTCCCTATCTCTCGCAAGACGGTTTCGGGCCCAGGGAAAAATTTTCAATGGCTTCCTCTTCTTCGGCAGATGTAGTATTAGAGTAAGTAATACTAAGGCTACGATGTAATATACGTCTGTCTAGACGATCGGCAGTCCCGGTAGTGTGTTGGTTGGGTCCGTCCAGTGAGTGATGCACACTGGTATACGTCGACCGAACTAGAGTACGATGGCTTTATTCGACAGAGATAATGGTAGCAGCCGACCAGAAGACACTCGACGAGCTCTTCTTCTTCGTCTTCTTCTATTCTTTCGGTCGGTCGTCGTCGTCGATTCTTTTCTATTTTCCTTTAGCTGCTTGGCGATGGAGAGAAAGGAGACAGACAGAGAGACAGACGGAGGCAGCATCTTCTACTGCTAGTATCAATCAAATCGGACAAGGGAAGCCGCGTGATTGGATGCTGCACCTCCGGCGCGTTCCTCGTTACACAGCAGAGAGAGACGACCCGGGTCCTGGCCGGGTCGTGCAGCAATAGACGGCCGCGTCCAGTGTATGTGTGTTGATTGAGTTGGTTAGAGGAGCATTTGCCACACCGCGTGTAACTCAATACTTTTATCTCCCTATGGTTATCCCTAACATAAGGCGTCTTACACTGACATCTCTTCTCCCCTCGTCTCGTCTCCCTACCCCGTCTACCCCGTTGATCTAGTTAGATGAGGCGTCCGGCGTCATGAAGACGACGGCCTGTCTTTCTTCTGTCCATGATGGCGAAATGTCCCTCAAAGTCTTGTACGATGCGATAATGAATGCTACGCTACAAGATATTGGAAACCACCTCTTGGCTTTTTACCCTACGCCCGTCGTCCTCGCCGTCGTCGTCGCCGTCGTTCAACCCCTCAGACTGACATACATACCCTTTGAATTCAATCAATAAGTTGCTACCCTCTTGGCTCCGGAATGGATTCACTATATACATGAGATCTGAGCTCTTTTGTGCTTCCTCATTCAACCTCCTTCTCTCTTTTCGCTTTTCTTCTTTATCTTCTTCTTCTTCTTCTTCTTCTTCTTTTCTCGGTGCCTGATTGAATGATTCCTTCTCTCCTTATATGTACGCTCGTTCTTCCCTTCTCCGATTTCCGTCTTCTTCAAGTCGTCGGACCGGGATTTTCATGAAAAACAAGTTCGAAGAGTACAATAAAAAGAACGGCTCGTGGGCTCCATTATTCGTTCTGTTGGGGAGCTCCGCTGTCTGGCACTACGTAGTTGTCGATGTGTGCGTTCTTCGAACGAGAATCGATCCGCCGAGACCTGGACGAGGAGCCTGTTAGGAACGCGTGGGAGCCAACGGTCAGTAGTCGCAGTTCGATATCAACCGGCTTTTGATGGAATATAAGACCAAGTCTAGACCAGGATTTCACTTTGCTCTCGATGCTGTGCTCCTGCTGGCTGTCTGTCTGGCTGGCTGCTGCTGCTCTTTTCTCAATTTCTGGTTGACTGGAGCGCTGCTGCTGCTCGTACCTACATCGTACAGCAGTACGTCGCCCTCCTACCAGTGTAGACTACACGGAGCTGCAAGGATTGGAGAGAGGTGAACTTGAATAAGTGGAAGGCTTAGAGAAAGAGAGGGATTGAAAGGAGAAGAGAGAGAGAGGCGTGCCCCGAAAGCTCCCGGAGATGGAACCTCATCGATCAGGATCGAAACAGCCAAAGAAGGAGCAGCAGCAGCAGCAGCAGCAGCAGGAGCCAGGAAGCAGCTTCATGTGTGCTCGTCTTCTTCCTTCGTTCGCTTTTCTCCTCTTTTCTTATTGAAAATTGTTTCCCTCTTGATTTTCTACCAATATCTTTTCCCCTCATCCATCAGTCACGACTGACTCGTGAAGGGACCCGAGATGCTGCTCCCTTGATTAAGAGACGAAGGAGGGATAGGGAAAGAGGAAAAAAAACACAACAAAATAACACGAAACGCGCAAGGGGTCACAGCAGCCATCTTTTCATTCGTTACTACTTGAATGAGGAACACTCGTCGACTGCATCTTGTATGAAACGCCAACAGAGTTTTCTCTTTTTATTTTTAATCTCTTTTCTCGGGAGAAATCAAATATCAAATATATATATATACTAGTCTAGTCTATACTACGGTGTATAGAAGTACGTGTGGCGTACGGTGCGGCTGTTATGTGCCTGTTTTCCCAATAAAATCAATCTCCGTCCGTCCGTGTGCGACGGAATTGTAGTCGACTATTTCCGCGGTAGTTTGTAACCCGTTGGAAGAACGGAAGTCTCCCATCACGGAACGCGCCAAACAGTCGGGGTTTGGGGTTCACTTTGAGGGCAATTTTCCTTGCGAGCAGTTTCGGGGGCCGGGGGGACGAGGATTCTGCATCGGATTTATCGATCCATTCTTCCGCCTTTGGCAGCATCTATTCCTTCTTCCCCAAGTGCCTTCTAGCATGATTCTGGAAATGGAATCAAAAGTTACAAAACTCCCAATCCCCTCTTGTACCAAAAGTCCTGCAATCTATTTCTTAGGTTCCTCTTTCTTTTTTTCTTTTTTGTTTCAATGCGTTCCACACTCGTCCGTCACGATAACGAGGAACGCTACATACAGCGCAACCACGCGCAGACTTCCTAACCCAAGTTGAAAAGATTTCAGACATTCTCTAACTTGAAGGTACAAGTGGCGACAAACTTTTCGGTCGCACAAGTCGCAGTACCTACTAAGTGAACGATAAACACTGTTCCGAGACTGTGTTGACAAAATACTTTCTCCAAAAGTTTCATGATGCTGCCGGAGCCGATTACGGTGTTGTTGATTGATACCCCGCTGGTGAAAATGCTGTCGGGCGCTTAGAACTCAACTATTGATGAAGAACCATTATTTTCGTTCCCCGTGATCTTTATGGTAATCTGATGTTGATACTGATGCGACGATCAATCTATTATTAAAATCGAAAAATATCACGGCAAAACTGGCAATCGGATCAGCAGTTTATTTTTTCGCATCAAACGATGGTGGCGACAAGTGATGTAAAAGATCAGCTAAAAAGGTTGGAGAATAGAAATGACTACTGAAGATAAATAGGCTAAGCTCTAAATATTCATTTGGCTTCCATTTTCGAGCCGAAGGAAACGGGCAACGATTTGGCCGCCTTAGGTATTCTTTGTTCATTTAATGAAGACGGGGTCATTTATTGAGCCCGGAGAAGGGTGGGGTAATGGCGTTTGGAAGAAGGCGCAGGTTTTGTGTCGACCAGATTGAGAGTAGGGTGGAGGCGGAGGGGCATCAAATGGAAATGGTCGAAATAACGATACGCGTAGTTGCTGCTGCTGCTGCTGCTGTTGCTAGTTGCCTGTTGAAATGGTAAGCGCGCTGCGCCTGACGATTGATGTTCTCCTCTCTCTGGCTTCATTGGCGTATTGAATGATTGACGTCAGTGACGACGTCGGACGCCAACGAGGAGATAAAACCGAGAGAGAGAGCGCCAGGTCCTCCCGCTTTGCGAGTCGACCGGTTTGATTCTCGGTTGCTTTGACGTCAACTTGCCGACAGCCAATAACCTCCTTCCAATCTTCTTGACATCGGAGCTAATTATGAGAACGGATCCGTCGACGCGTCGCCTTGTTTTTGTCGTCCAGCAGCCACTAGAAGGCCAAGCTCTTGGTTTTTTTTTTTGTTTTGTTTTTTCGTTATTTACCAACTATCTATTCGCCGCTATGATTCTTATCAAGAAAAAGGTTATTCGAGACTAAAGGCTGAACGCCGTCAAATGCTCACAATCGATTTTGTCTGTTTTCCGGCCGACGTTCCCTCAATCCAATTGTTTACAAGACGACGGGCATGTGTCGCCAATATTTGGCGTCTTCTTTCGCAGGCGCTTCGCTTGATTAGAATAATAAAGGACAGGAATCGGCATTTATTTACATGGCTATTTTCTTGTTGTGGTGTTTGTCTAGGCGAAACGGGAAATTCCTCGAGGAATACCCGCCAGTACTAGTGTATTTCGACGTACTTGCACGGTACCGGCTTGTCCCAATTTCTCCGAAATGCGCAGCACGTTACGTTGCAACTTAACCATCGTTGATTGCTACGTCAGTCACGTCTAGGCCGAGATTCGGAAGGGAGAAATCGTCCATTACTCCGTTGTGAGCTCTAGTTGTATTTGGCGCTCAGAGAGAGAAGACGGAAAAGAGGGTCGTCGGCGCAACGAAATGAAACAGTTCCGACGACGTCGAGCCGACATACACTCTGTTTAGTTTAGATCCAGTAGAGGAGAAAAAGCGGAAGTCATCCTCCCAGTTTCTTTCTCTCTCCCTTCATGCCAGCCCAACAGGATGTACGGATCTTTTAAGTTGGAAAAACGATAGCCGCTCGATGGTGTGCGGAGGCGGCGTCCGCTTCTCTAAAAAAAACTCCGGCGCTAAAGCAACGGAAACGACATCCGTTTTGGCTTCTCCCCGGGTCGATTCGAAAAATATCGATCGTCTCACACAACGATGGATTTCTTTTTTGCAACGAAAACTGAAATTAATAATGATATACGACATTTTATTTTTATTTTTTTAAAAGGCTGTAAATTTCGCCGTTAATAGCCGTAGATGCCAATAGCACGACCGCGGCTCCAAATCGGGTCAAATAGACTATGCGTATAAAACTGATGATTCCCCGCCAGCATTGAGATTCACTCTTCTCTTTTATGTTCTTTTGTGTGCCATTCGGAATTGGCTTCAACGGGGCACAGACGGTTCGGTTGCTGCTGTTATATCTCTTTATACTCTTTCACTCTTTGGGGGATGTCAGCGGGGTCGTTCCTTGGCGTTTGACGATGCGCGGAGGAAGCGTAGACCGGGCGCATCCTACTGTCTCCTCCATTTGATATCAACGGGAAATAACTCGAGTCTCCTATGTCCTCGTCTTTTTAAGACTCGCGCGACTCACTAGCCGAATAAAAGGCCGAGAAAAAGAGAGAGGACAAAAACGCATTTGTGAGAATAAGACCACTTTTTCTGTTCTTCTCCAATCTGACAAATGATCCCTCATTCGTTTTGCTTTCTTTTTCCTCTGTCCGCTTTTATCTACGCGTCTGTCGCTATAGTTCCGGTGCCGGAACATCGGCGGCCTGCACACATCCCACTCGACTGCCGAAAAATTTGCATAAAACGGGCCGTCGCCCAACTGTTCTTGTGTGCTTTCCGTATCTCTCTCTTTCTCTCTGTACTTGTAGGAGAAAGCCGACCCACCCAAGATATATGGTCTCTACACTCACTGTATATAGCGGCAATAGACGGCGTCACGAAAGGGGTGGAAATTCGTGAGGACAGCATCATAGCGACGGCAGGGCGGGTATTTTCAACTTTGGGGACTCTTGGGCACCGGCTAGAGCGGAGAGGGGAATTGTGGCCAATAAAAGAAAAAAGACGGAAGGGGGGGAATCAAGTTGTCCTCACTAGGACGACCCGAACTCTGTGATGGTAGAGTCGAGTCAAATGAAATAGGAGGCAGAAGAGTAGCTAGGTACTATATTTTTTCCCAAAAAAGAGTTGGATGGCGGAGGAGGTGGTGCGCCTCCGATCTATAATACGCCGTCCTATAGAGCCGCCGCCGCCGCTGTCGCTGCTGGCCGCGATGTGTAAGTAGTACGCGTACGTGAGTAGGAGCAGCGAGTGCATTCATTAGCCCCTAACCGAAGCAAAAGATCAAAGCGTTCGTTTCATACAGTAGCTTCTCAAAAGTTGCAACAGCTGACTGCCGTTTTAATGAAATAAGTTCAACCCGCACGGCATAATACCTCGCTACAAGTGCCGGCGGTCGCGCACGTTCGCACACCTACACACACGCGCTCGCGCGTGCGGACACACGCACACATCGCGGCGTGGGGGCAATCATCAACTTTGGTCTTGTGCGCGCTCTGCCGTGCCGAGCATTATATAGATCGAACTCAAAATCAACCAGCAGCAGCAACAACAGGGTGGCGGCGACAGGAATCGGATAGAAATTTGATTCATGTACACTGACTACACCCACTGCACGGTGCTGCCCAGTAAAACCCATATGCCCAGCTGTAGCCTACCTTCAAGTACGTCGTTTTTCCAACGACACAAGAGCTATTCGGGGCGGATAAATTGATTCCCTCACTTTCCTTCGTGTCAAACTTTTTTGGGCTGCTTTTTTTAAGGGAGCAAAAGGATCACGTGTTAGTGGATTATGCCGGCCTCTGACAAAAAGACAAAAGCGCAATAATAAGGTGACAAACATTTGGCTTTCGGAGAGCGCTGTCCTATGGATGCGCAGCTATCTTGTCTTGGCGGGTGAGTGTAATGTTTCTTGCAGACACTGGTGGCTGCCTGGTTATATTCGTAGAGACGAAGCCAACAGTTGAAGAAAAGGATTTGGTCCGAGCTACCGTCTTGGTGTGGCAAGGCAAGGAGGAGACAACCACAGTGAGACCTGCGCCGAGAGAAGCGCGAGATGCCGGATAAAGAGCAAGCTGTCCGGCCGTCAAGACCTCACAAAGGAAGAGACCTCCAACACCCGAGAGACGTATATCCGTACATAGAGCGTGTCACGAACCGAGAAAGAAAAAAAGAAAAAAGAAAGAAAAAGAAAAGAAACAGAAAAAAAAGGAAAGAAAACAAGTAAAAACAACCACAGCATTTTCTCTCCTCACTCTCTTGCCTTCTCCTCTGTCGTCAATCTCTGTGTCTACTTGTTGACCACTGGTTCTCCGTTGCGCCCTCTCTCCATTCATTTCACGCGGAATCTCTCACAAAAGGTCGTACGCCACTTTTTTTGTTGTTGTTATATTTTCTCCTTTTTTCCGATCATTTTTCTAAGTTACTCGTCACTTTCGACATGCATGTTTCATCTAATGCGCTTGTCATTTCCCTAAATATGTAGTACGTACGTAATGACATGTTCGAGTGCCTAGCATAGATGTATCTGTCGGCATCATAGAGAAACGTCTGCCGATCCGGCTTAGAGAGCTCAGACGGCTTTATTTCAATTTGTCTGTTATATCGTTTGGCCGTGTTCGTGAGAGCGTTCAAGTGCTGAGCTTTACCTCCACTGTACCGACGACTTGAGCCCGACAATTGGGTCGATCAACCCTTCTTCCCGGACGTCGTTTCATCTTTTTCTTCTTCTTTTACTACTCCCCTTTTCTCTTTGAGTCGAAAGGGCTTGAAGGGATCCATCAGGAACTGTCTAGCAATGGTGGGCGACCGACACGGAATTAGGGCGCCTACACAGAAGATTAAGAAAGGAGAATCGGACGCGGATATTGAGGGACGGAAGCGTGAATAGATAGAGAGAGAGAGAGACGGAGGGAGCCAGAGACAGGGATACTAAGAGGACCAAAGCGTGCGTGAAGCATTTCACGCTGTTTGAATACGCATAAAAGGTAGACGGCGGCTATAGTGACTGCGACTATATGCATGGCCAAGTTCCGCTGTCTGTCCGGCTCGATTCGATAACAGTCCAGCAAGAATTATACAATTATAGGGGAGGAAGAAAAAAGAATGCAGCAAAGGAAAGGTATATTTAACACTTTAACAGTCGACGCAACTGACGACGATTTAATTCCATATCAGGAAAGTATTTTTCTTTTTTTTGTGGCAATGCACCCAAGAGGGCATGCAGTATATGTATAGAACTCGTGGGCGTTCTCTTCGATTCCAAGAAAAAAAGCGAGGGAAAATCTCGCTGACGACTTATTGGAAACAGTTAATCAGAATTGGCTTTTCCGTCCGCTTTTCGCAGTCGTCTGCTTGGATACAGAACAGGCGATATATGTGAGGCTCGAATGTTAAGCCCCCCTTTTTGGCGCAAAGCTCTCAACTTGTTCATTGTTGTTAACGTAAGCCTAATATAGATTGCGACCCATCGAGCTAGTTTCATTTCGTTTTTAAAGACGGCCATTTCCTCGTTGAATAGATACAGGGACTCGTCATAAAAGAAACTTGGGGAAAAAAACGTAGAGTCTAGTCGAACCCCGACTTTTCGGAATTGATCCGCTTTGCAGTCTATAGCTAATTGAATGGCTTTTTATGTGTTTTGTGCTGTGTGTACGTGTGTCGCGAGCGGCTGGGCGAGTGGGTTTGATGGCCGTCGAAAATTGAAGTCGGAACTTCAAACAGTTTGCTGTACGGGACCATAGAGCTATAAAAGCTGTGGCCGGATCCAATTGTGTCGTCCCTCTCAATGCTATATCCGGACCCTGCTCCGGCATATACAACTAGATATACAGCAGCGACAGCGAACCCAAGTAGCCTAGCTAGTCTAGCTCTCTGGTATATATTACTTTGGCGCATTTGCCGTATGCAAGATGCACGGAATCCAGTGCCAAGTCTCTTATCGAAAGAGCCGTCTCCTTACCATTTGTGCCTCGTTCTATCGTACGCTTTGAACGTCTTCCAAGGCACTATAGCTCTCTCTCTCTCTCGTTCATACCATAAGGATATGCCAGCAGGTTTGATCCTACTGCAAGACTAGGAAAGGAAAGCTTTGATGTCGGCGAGCTGCCTAAGCATATTTGCCTTATGTACTTCCGTTTTTTCCCCCCTTCGTCCTTTTTGGCTCCCAAGGAGCAGCCAAAAGGGGATGAAAAGGAGGAGCTAAGTAATACGAAACTCGTAGGCGGATCTGATTTCATGTATATATCGCCCACCGCTCACGTTACCCTGCCCGTCTCGTTCGTTTATTCTCCTTTTTTCTTCGTCATACCACCCCTTTATTCTTCAATTATTCTTAGTCTTTCGACATTCTCTACACTACAACTAACATTATCTCGTGTAGACACACTAGGATTATCATTTTGTTCTTGACGCTAATCGCCGCGATTCCTGAAATTGTCTATTGATGGAAATCTGTCTATATATATTTACGGTGGAATTTTCTTTTCTGGCCAATAGAAGAATGAGAATCTGATGGGAAAGGAGAGAAATTTCACCTCATTTGGCCGGTCCCGACAGACACGATCCCTGGTGATGAACGGTGGCCCCAATCCAACACGCAACACTGAAGGTAAGGGACCCTATTCCTATTGACTATTGAGAGACTGGTGGTCGTTATTATTATCGAGCCGATGTTGCCCAATGCCGTAAGCCCAACCGGCAGTGTAATAGCCAATTGGTGTTAACTGTAAAGGAGCCATTTGGAACCGAACTGATAGGTTATTAGCCGTTAATGTAGGGAAGGCGATGACTGCTGGGTGAAGAGAGATGCTCTTTCCCATCAGTTCTATGGCCCTATATAACAGTGCTGCCTTTATGTGTAGCCATCCTTCAATAGGCTGCTGCAACTCGCGCTTAAGCTTAATTGGACGAGTCCAAATGAACTGCATCCGGGTCGGTTCCCGTACGATGACTGGTAGTAGGGACCATCGGCGCACAGCGGGAGGGTCCGTTGCTGCTGCTGCTGCTGCTGGGGCTGGGGCTGCTGTTACTGACATTAACTGATGTTGTCCATTTCTCTCTGCTCGGCCTCCTCTGTTTTGTGAGCAGTAAGTATTTGACCGTGTAGGCACGTCATCGAAACGAGCACGCGAAATGACGTGGATCCTCTCTGTTAGAACTCTGATGCCGTTCCATCTGGCCGGTTGAGCGGACGCAGCCAAAGTCGCCTTGTCGACGAGTTTGTTTTTCGACACTGTCGGGAGTCGAGTCGAGTCGAGTCTCGTTGTCCATTCCAGCCGACAGGTCATCGTTCTAACCGAGATGTCTCCACCAATTGAATCCGTCGAGCTGGAAGCCGAAGCTACTAACTCTATACACTATACTATACTATACTAGACATACTACTGCTTGCTATATACGAACATATAGTCGACTGGTCGTGGTGGCAACGTCTAGCGCCATCACGCCAGACGTTGAGAAATGTCTTAGGTGAATTATCGTGCGTCAAGCAGGTCGTCGTTCCCTCTCTCTCTCTCTCCCAGTACGTACAGCATTTTGAACTTGTTGATGCAACTGTCAACGTGGCCGTCTCCTGGTCGTCGATTACAGGCCAGCAGAAGGGCTCGGCCCTGATCACAAGTTTCCAGCAACGAGTAGTTTTCAAACTACAGCTAGACTACGAGATGCATCCATCAGACGGGGCGTGTCTGTTGGCGTGGGTCGGAAAACTGTCATTTTTCCCCACTTCTCTCTTGCCTCTTTACGTTTTCAAGTGAAAGACTCGTTACTCTCCAGCAGCAGTCCCCACCTTTTCTCATTCAGCTGTATACCTAGCTGGACGGACTCTGCTACGGAGCAGCAGCTTTAGATTAATGACCGACGAGGAAAGCAGCTCACCGAACACCCGTGTCCACTAGGAAATCATCGCAGTCCCTAGACTCGTCGTCGGATCACGCAATCCAGAATTACGGCTAATACACTTTTCGACGAAAATCAACCGAAATAACTTTCTAGTCCGAAATGTCTTGAATGATTAGCAAGAGCAATTCAATTAGCGAATATTGCAGACATTCTCCATTGGTGCCAAACTGGTCGCGTGTTTTTGAATTAAAGAAGAGACTTGGCACGAATCGGGTGAATAGGACTATCGAATGATGGATGAAGAGAGCCGTTGAGATGCTTCTGAAAATTGTCAATATGCTGTTGGCCAATAGGTACGAGCGAGAAAGTCTATGACGTGGACTACTCAATTGAATTGATCCGTCACCACCAATTATTCTAATATGTATATAGACAGTGCGTGGGCTTTATCGCGTCATCGGCACTCCTGTCTTGCGTTCAAGCCAACTCATCTCTCTCTATCCCCGACCGACTCCTCTTTTTGTCTGCTGGGACACAATGCAATCAGTTGATGTTGGTTGGCAGTCGCTGCAGTGAGGACTTGAGACTGGAACCGAGTCGCTCCTGGATCGATATGACGACAGATTGTAGAATTCTACAACGCCAGAAAAGAAAGAAAGAAAGAAAGAAAAAAAGAAAGAAAGAGAGAAAAGGGAAGGAATGAGAGTGTCTGCTTAAGAGCGAGAAAGAAAAGCGGCTGAGCGAGTTGGTGCGAAATCTATGAAGAAGATAAGAATTCTTGATAGCCCCTTCTTTTTTGAAAAGCAAACATCTAGAACATTTCAGAGCAGGAGGAGCAAAGCCGGAGCGGGAAAAAGAGCGAGGAAAGAGACATGATTATTCATTTGCCAGTTTCCAAAGCTCTTGCCGATGCTGCTGAGCTCGACAACGATTGGCTGATCGATGTCAGTCAGCAACACGAGAGCATCAGCCATCCCACGCGTAGCGTCGAGAGTAGCGTCGTTTCTGCTGTAGATATGCGAATGCGTTTCGCTTTTCTTTCGCCTCCTCTCTTCTATATTTGACGATATGTATACACGGTGGCGTATGTCGTGCTGCATAATGCTTCAAACATCTTTGATATTCATCCACCCAGTCTTTTCTTCCTTCTGCTCACTCCGACAAGCAAGGCAAAAGGGAGACAGTACAGTACAACAAACTGAAAAAGAACTTTCGGAAGAGTTCAGCATCAGATTGGCTTACAGCGGCGCGAATTGTGCCGGCGTGTTGCGTGACACTCATCATCTTAATCAGTTTGGTCTCGCCGATGAGATGATGGCAAACAAGGTCGATCTTTTTTTCGCAGCACATGCTATCCGTCCGTTTCCATCTTATCGTCACATGTCAAGTCCCCTTTTCCCTGTGGCAGCGTCTCTCTAATAAACATCCTTCCTTTTGATACTGTTTCCTATATATTTTCTCACCGCCATCCTTGCCAGATCGTAATCGAAGTTGGCGCTAACATAAATCGATGTATCCTGAAAAAGGACGTTGAAATAAATTTCTCAGTGATGTGCGAAGCCGGACCGAAGCGCAGCGCTCGGGAGATCGTCGGCAGGGGCACTCCCTCCATCGTCTGCGTCTATCGATCTCTTTCTTTAGACTCTTTCTATGCGAGGCTATGCGCGCGTGTTCCCCCCCAACCCCCTTTTTTTCCTTCTCTTTTTCGGTCTGGCTTGAGAATTTCAAAAGAGACCAAACAAGCGGCAAACACGGGAGGCAAATAAATAGCAAGCCTTCTAATATATACGAGCGACAGGGAGAGCGAATAACTCCCCAAACGATTGCTAAACATGTATTGGGCTGCTTCTGGCAAGGCAAACGGTTGTCGAACTACAAGCACGACCAGCTCAAACAACAACAACACCAATTCATCGTCGTCGTCCTCGACGTCGACGACTTATTTACTGAGGGATGGGATCATTTTCGTGCTGCGGTAGTTTGCTCCTGCTATTAAAACTGTACGATACAAGTTCACAAAATTCGGCCACCACCGCTCGGTTCGCTCCCCCTTCCTTTCTGATTATTTAAGCCGGTCTGGCATAGTATAACGGCCATGCTGCCGGGCTCCGACCGAGTTTAGGCCAAAAGTTTATTTAGATTGGCCTGTACTCAAACTTTAGAGACCAAAAAAAAAGCAGGCAGTTTTTTTTTATTTCCTCTTTTTTTCACATTTCTTCCTTCTATACTCTGGAACTTGTTTGACAGTTGGGGATCAGCAGGTCCCTTACATCTTGTGCTCCGCCCGTTCTCTCTCTTTCTCTCTGCCCGGCAAAAAAAAAAATAGTTCCAAACTACAGCCCCGACGACCTAAAGAGAACCAACAAACAGATCGCCTTCCTCTTTTTCGTGTCCTTCCACCGCCTACGCCCGTCCTGATTGTAAATAAGAGCGACTCTGGCGGTATCCACCATGTCCTTATAAAGGCCGACTTGAAGGCCGTTTTTCTTCTCCTCTCAGAACAGGAATATTAAGAGGGAAAAGACGGGTCAAAAGAAAGGAAAGCAAATAGAATCGAATAAGCTTCTCAGACAGCATTAAAATTTACAGCGGGAAACGGTGCTGTAGTTGACGTGATCTCGATAGAATAACAGAAGAATTGGTTGGCTCACAAGGGCCTTGATGGGTCCAACCACTACGCATATATTTAAATCCCGAGGAAGAGACTGTCATCAAGAGAGCAGTAAATTGCCAGAGAGTCGCCATAAGAATCTCGGCGATGGAAAAACAGCTATTTCAGCCGGGATGTTTACATGGATGCAGAGATAGGGCCGCGGTACAAAAGCTGCGGGATGAAACGAGCCTGATGACTTGGTAAATAGGTCCGATCACCACACTCGACTCTCTTTCGATCCGCCTCGTTCTCTGCTCTTCTCTTTTCTGAAACATTAAATAGCCTAACAACGGCCGCATTCAACGGACCGAGAGAGAGAGAAAAGTGCTACTGGCTTCGCGTGTTGCCGGACAAGACGGTCGTGCCGCTAAAGTTACCTCGTCTATCGCATTATCAATAATAAATTACGAAGAAGAAGACGAAGAAGAAGAAGAAGAAGAAGAAGAAAGAGTCGTTAGCTCACCGTGGCATTCGCATGAGACCAACTCATCATCTTGATTGTGAGGCTACGAGAAGAAGAAGAAGGGAACAAAACGGGAATGTTCAGCCAACGGCGACGCAGCCGCTACGTTTCGTGAAGAAGTCGACTCTGATGATCATCGAGTCCAAAAAACGACAAAGAAGATGATGATGATACTGGCTTCGGCCTTGTATTTAGTTGACACAATTTTGGCTCTTTTGACTGCGAGGGCAAGTAAAAGCATCCAGTGTAATGACGCTTGGGTATATATGGCGAGCATACGTAGTTCGCCCTACTACGGTCATAAAACTTATGAGAATTATGCAGAAAAAAAGAAAAAGAAAGGATCGTTTGACCTTTTTCCCCTGCATTTTTGGAAAGCCGGATAGTCGCCAACATGACTCTCTTTGCTCGAGTCCTAGCAAGTGAGAGCACACGCACGCGTCTCGTGTTCAGTACCGAACAACACGCACCACCATTGCTGCCTCTTTGCCAGAGCTTTGCTGCTGACGTTCATCTCCTAAATTAGATCCGGGACGGGCGGCCGGCTACGAACGCGCAAGGGAGGGATGGGCAAATTGGGTTGGAGCGCGCATCTTCCCGGAAAGAAAGGAAAGAAGAGAAAAAAAAGAAATGGGAAGATGGAACGACGACGACGAGAAAAGGAAAGAGACGGAAAACGACCAAGACGATGCGGACCGACGGACGGACGGACGAGGTTTTATCGGCAAGGGACGGGCTAGCGAAAATAAAAGAGAAAAAAAAAAGAAAGAAAATGTCGCACCAAGTAGCGGCACACGCCCGCCCGTCCAAACTATGGCCGTCTTGCAAGTTCCCTCTGGGGTTTTGCTCCCGGGACCCGCCCTCACCCCCCACTCTTCCGCCACTTGTACAGCCGGTGGGCTCTGTCGGCAACAAATCCAGTGCACGGCCTGATCCAAAAGACGGGCCAGCAAAAGTATGGCCGCTCTGGACGAGGATCGGCCGAGTCTAAGCCGCTGTGTTGCGCTATATATCTCGCTCTTCTCTTTCGTCTTTAAAGAACGAGAAAAGGATTCATTTCCTCCGTATATAGTTAGTATCCGGCTTTGCTTTTGTTTCGGGCCGTGCGATCCCGATTCGACGGTGTTTCTCGGAATAGAAGACGGATCAAGCGACAGCAAAAAACAGGGACTAGCCGGATTTTTCTGTGAAAAAGCACGTGATGTTTCGCCGCTCGTTGACTTGGTGCCATTGCCACGTGCGGGGCGGGAAATGTTGCACAACCACTGAAGTTGTTCCTGCCCTTGCCCGCATATCCAAATAGTTTTCGACTCTGATGAAACGGGCAGTTTCTAATTCTGGCTGGACCAATTTTAGACAACGTGAATTTGTATATCCGGCCACTTTGACTAAGAGGAGGAGCAGCAGAAGCGGAGAGAGAACTTGGACGGAATAACGCTAACGAGCTATCTAGAAAAGTACGTTGTTTCTTCTTCTTCTTCTTCTTCTTCGACTATTCACAAATTGGGCTCTTAGTCAAGCGGTTGTCATGGCCAAATTGCGCGAAGTAATTGTTAGCCAGTTGCTAGGAACTCGGCGAAAGTTAAGTTAGAGGCCCGTATACTAGGGGGGAGAAGGTTCTCTAGGAACTTGACATTTCGACACACACGAGTATCGATTATTCGGTAAATACCACGACACGGGGGACAAACTTCTTGTCATATCAAAGGATGCATTGATTTATTCGGTCAATCAAGAACCCGGAGATGTTTTTCTTTTTTTTTTCTGAAAACCATTTTCGTAGATATATATATAGAGATTTTCATCGGCAACTGAAATCCCCAAGACGACGTCAGACGACGGAAACTTTTCCCTTCCAATCAATTGATCAAATCCAATGACGTAGCAGTGTAATATGATGGCTGGCCCCTAAGGGAAGTCGGAAGAAACGATGAATCGCATCTCTCATCGTTCGTTTGTCCTTTGAAATTCAGGCCGGGGAGAAGACTCGGTTGAATCACGGAACCGTCGTCGTCGTCGCTGGCAACTCCCTAGGGTCTTCATCTTTCCCCTCCGTCCCGTCTCCGTCTATGTGGAAGCAGCGAGCGCTCTCGAATCTGTGCAACCGAGATCTTTGGCCCAGTTAGACCGGCTCGATGATGGTATATACAGTAGTAGTTGCCGCTTCCCTTGTTCCCGTGAAATTCGTCAGCCAGAAGTTTGCCGAGAGACTGGAATGACGATTTTCGCTCGATGCCTCGACCGCCAAGTTGAACATCCTTGCGAAAATGAATAAATGAACCAGTAAGTTTTCCTCGTGTCGCCGTGTTTGCTGCCCGCTGGAAGCTGACGTCGGTTGTCACGACGCTGGAGTCACAGCGAGGCGTGCGTTTTCCGGTGACGTCTTGCAGTTTGGAACGTCAAGCCACTTCTAAACAGACGGCCGTAACGGAGCAGCTCCCTCTGCTGTGTCGAGACGAGCGTCGAGATTGAAATAGCAACTACCAACAACTCGGTTAGTAGCGTGAAACAGCCAGGAATGGGACTTGCGGGGGACTCCCAGTTTGCTCTGCCATCCGCACCAGGAAATCTCGCGCACTGCTGGCAGTTTCCCTTCTCTTTTTTTCTCTCTCTGTCTCTCTCTCTCTCCTTTTGGCCCGGCGTACATACACAACACCCCTGGCTGTGTGCGTCTCTGCTTTTGTTTCCAATAAAAAGTGAAGGATGTGTCGTGGCGATGAGCTATCGCTAGATGCGAGCAGACGTGAATTGCTCTGTTTCTCAGAGGCGTCGGCGCCTCCCCCGCGTCAATTATCTATCTCGGTTCTCTCTCTCTCTCTCTCTCTCTCTCGGATTGGATTAAGTTAGTTGGGGGCCATGTCGGCGCCGACATACTTTGACGTCTACACACGCGGCATATACAGCATATAAATGATAAATTATCTATATATACAGCCGGGTGTACAGTAGTAGCGGTCGTACAACACTGTTGTTGTTGTTGTTGTTGTTGTGTTGTACGGGTCATGTCTACATATGGTCCACGTTGTGTTTGCACCACGTAGTCTGTGAGAGAATGAGAAAATTAGAATTAGAAGAAGAGCGAAGGGGGAAATGAAGAGAGACAGACAGTAGATGGAAAAGAGAAAAGAAGATGAGGGGAAGAAGAAAAAGAAAAGAAGAGGACAAGAAAAAAAAGCCTTTTTCTAGTGGGCCACTGGGAATGATGAAGAAGAGGTTCCCGTTGATTGGATACACGTCTTTGATTGAATTCCTCGGGCCGTCGGCATTTGTTGTTTCATACGCTTCTCTCTCTACTAGTATATCCGGAGGCAGTGTTTACACCCGAGCGCTGAAGAAAACACGGGGAGAAAAAGGAGAAGAAGAAGATACTAGTCTATAGAAGAAGAAGCCTATATATTTACAAGAGCGTTGTCTTTTCATTTGTCGCAGGGCGAGGGCGTGGCAGCTGGAAACATCTTACGACAGCTCCCGGGCTGCTCCCCCAATCCGAAATGAAGTCGTCGGCTTCCGTCGCAGATTGTCTGGCATCATCTTCTTCCCTACTTTCCCTTCCACGGCTTGAAGGTAAGCGCCTTTTCATTGTTCCTCCCGTCGCTGCTGCCGACGCCGACGCCGCCGCCCGCCGTCGATCTAGTAGCCGGGAAAGCGTGGACTGATAGCGATTCAGACGTGGTTTGCTTCCATCTGAACGCGAAATCTGATTGACAGTGCAGAGTAGCGCGAGAGAGACGCTGATTGGAAATACAGTAGCTCGGAGAGAGAGAGAGAGAGAGAGAGAGAGAGAGGCGCACGGTACGGCCCAATGACGTTCTATTGTGTTACAAGAGTACCAGTAGAGAAAGGAGATCCAGCTTCCATCGTGCGGAGGATTTTTTTCTTTTTTTTCTGCTTCTTCTCTTTCTCTCTCCATGGCAGTCTTGTCAAAGTCATTCGATTGCGTACAATGTCTGCCGCCGTTGGTGCGCTGCCGTTCGTGACGCAATTCTATCGACGAAGGGTGGAGTGTGCACTATTGATTCTCTCCCCCGACCGACCGAGCGACCGACCGACCAGCCTTTCCCTCTTTCTCCTCCACCTTGTCCCTTTTGTTCCGTTCTCTTCTTCTTCTTCTTCTTCTTTCATGCCGTCTCGCCCTTTTGTCTCTTCTCACAAAGTTAAGACATTTTATTATCATCATTTAAAGCAAAAGGCAATGCTGGAGTAGTTGTAGTGGCAGATACCTAAAGTTGTAGTCTACAGCTAGTAGTTTGACTCTTTTTCTCTTCTTTGACTTTGATTTCCCTCCGTTTTGTAGTGGGACCCAGCCGCAGACGAGCACTCGAGTCTAGGCATACAATACAAAAGGAAATGTAGGCTAGACTGGAGGAAGACCGAGAGAGAGAGAGAGAGAGAGAGAGAGAGAGAGAAATTTTAATCGGTCGGCTGCCATTGTCTGATGCAGAATGCAATGACGAGCTTGATATGTGCTGCCTGCCTGCCGACGGCGGCGTAAGAAGTTGTTGACTTTGCCCGGCTCTCCCTTTCCCAACCCCTTAGCCTCCCTTATTATTATGATGAGGACGGAGGCCGCTCCCTGAGTTGGCGGAGAGAGCGATTTGGCCGCAACCGCCACCTCCGCCGCTGTTGGCTCTCCCTCGCTCCTTTTGCTTGCTTGCTTACTTGCTAGTGAGAGAGAGAGAGAGACAGAGAGAGAGAGAGAGAGAGAGAGAGAGTCCTGCAGCATGACGTGATACAACCGTATTGATCCAACTCGTGATGAGGCCCCTCCCGACGACCTCCTCTTCTTGAACGCGCCCGGCCGGGTCCTCCTCGCTTCTGTGTGCTCCGTCTCAGTCGTCTGGCGCCGACAAAAACGGCGGTCCTCGATAGTAGTCTGGTACAGAGAAGAGAAGAGAAGAGAGAGAGAGAAAAGAGAAGAAAAAAAGAGGGACCAGACGAGGACGACGCTTGGTTCATTGTTCGATCCTTTTTGCTCAAATGGCCCTATTCAATAGCTCGTCGTCCGCCCGTCCCTGACATCCATAATCGTCCTTCTCCGGCTACTCTTCCCAAGGAGCAGCGGCAGCTCCCTTCCGCCGTGCAGTGCCCATGTTTGAACGTCTACGTACTCTACGTAGACCTAGTCGTACCTCGTACTATGCAGCGACCATACAGTACGGTACTGTACGTCTATAATTGCATTGATGTACGCAGGGGGAAGATGATGCATCGATCCGAGAGCTGTTGCACTACGTAACGACGTGGGCTATAGTTAGTAGCGGCGGTGCCATAGAGCGATGACCGCTGAAAACCCTAGGTTACGGCCGCGCCCGACACTCACTTGACTCTCGCCAATGGATGAAACTAAAGAGGCAATAGGCCAAATTTGAAGGCAAGACGGAGCCCTCTCCATCTCGCCTCTCTCTACTCTACCCGGCTTTACATCATCAATTCACGATGGCGCACTGCTAGGTCGTGGGTGGAAAGAGATGTAGGCCTATACACCAACTACCTTCGTGGGCAAGGCTGGAGGGGCGAGGCGATTGTCAGATTGTCTCTCACGTCGTATGCTATTTTCGGGTTGCCGGCAACGGGCAACCCGCCGCCCGTCAAGTAGCTAACGAATGCTCCATCTCGCCGTTCACAACCTCCTTCAACATGTACAAAATAGCTGCTAAATGCTCAGCACTCTATATATACACGAGCACATACGTACTACACCGCGTCCTACATGTATACTATACGTAGTATACGTAGTATATATATATAAATATATAAATAGGGCTGTAAAGTTGCGCGCCCGCGTTCCGCTAAGAGGGTGACGTCTCTCGTCCTTCTCTGAACGGACCCCGTTAAAAGCTAGAAAGGAACTAACGGAGAATGAGTGGTAATAGGCAACTCGATTCCGCAACCGAAAGCTCATGTGTACCGCACTGAAATAATGCGGTGGTATATTTATCAACGGAGCTATGGCGCATTTGAAATCGTCATCAGTAAATCTCGGATATCGTGACCCGTCTATAGGCAATCTCTAAAGCCAAGGACTCTGTGCCTCTCTCTCTCCTCCTTGTGGGCTATCGTTTCTTGAATGGGAATACGTCGTCATGTATTTGGGTGTATACGTCATTGCTTATGCACGAAGAGACTCGGCACGGCGCAGAGTATCCGGCATCGATCCCGGGGCGTAGGCGTTCAAGTGGGTTCCCTTCGTCTAAAAAGACGTCGAGCTCAGTCCGTCGTGGCCGTCGACGAAATCATTTGAAACGAGAAAGAGAGAAAGAAAGAGAATTAAATCAACAGACAAAAATCGTCAAGGAATGTTTCGAAACACCCTACCCTAGTAGTTCCAAATAAATAGGGAATGCTCGGCATATATGGGAATCAATCGGCTGTTTGTGTGACTATATAGAGAGATGTGTGCTCAAGTGGGCGAGCGCGCGCATAGATACAGACACAAGTCTATCGGCGGAATAAGTTGTTATATATATAAGTTGTTTGGCCCTTATTCCCCCGATGGATTCAAGCGCTAGCTGTTTCCCAGTCCCGTCTCCTCTCCGAGGGAGCATCCTCCTTGATATTCTTCCATCTTTCTTTTTTCGCTTCTTTTTTCCTTCTTTTTATTTTCATCTTCCTCTCGCTACTCCAAAATAAGACGCCAACCGATCCTGATAAGTCACGCATCTCCGATCAAAGGCATTTCTATCTCTTGACTAGCCCTGCGCGTCTATTTCTTTTTTCCTAGCGGGATTTATACGTAGTATAAGGAGGAGGAGGAAATGTCTCCATCGGAAAAAAGAAATGGCGATATGGAATCAATATCCGAGAAAATGATGAGAGCCTTGAACGGCCAAAAAGTTAACGGTAAAAATCATAATGTGGTGGCGGTTCGTATAGAGAGGCTCTTTTTTTTATCGGAATAGAATCAATCACGTCATCGTGATCCAAACTTGAATATGTGAATAAGTGGAAACGAGAGAGAGAGAGAGAGAGAGATAGAGAGGAGGTACGACGACCGCAACAGATCGTGAACGTAGAGATAAGGGCCGGGGATGAAAAGCGACCGCGTGACTTGAAAACTGGAATTCTCAAAAAGGGTTAATGTCGAAATGTGTGAGTCGTTTCTATGATGTGATGTACAGAGACACACACAGACACAGTCAATATAGACACAGCGTTACATACAACTGGACGAAGACGACGACGACCGTTTCCCATTATAATAAAAGCCCCCGAAGCCGCATCCTCCTCCATCCGTGTTTCTCTTGTCACTCCGACATGGTCTCTCTTTCTCTTTTTTTTCCTTTTTTTTTGTGTGTGTATTGTTTTGTTTTGTTTGTTTTTTTTCATCTCGTCTTTCCTGTTTAACTCGTTTTTTTTTCTCTCTTCAGAGTCTTAAAGGTCGTTGAGAGAATACTTGTGACTATACTGCTTGGTACCCGCATATGCAACAAGATATTGTGTGGAAATTGATGGAAACTTTTACAACAACAACAACAACACACGATGATAGAGCTCTTCTCGTCGTTAGAACTGTGTGTGCGGAAATGAGTCGAAAGCTGAAAGTTTTCACCGTCGTTCTTTTTTTTTTGTGAAGCGCCCAAGTTGTCGCCTCGATTCCGTCCGCAAAAGTGTTGAGATTCACGTGCGACACGTTGCGACGCCATGTGCAACGGGATGCGCACATGTTTTCTGCTGATTCACTGGTGACACGTAAGAAACGACAACAATAACAGAAAAAAAAAGAACTGGAATAGAGGGGGAGGAGCAACTACGGTAGCTGAGATGTGTAGTAGATATTTAGGTTGCTCTAAAGGGAGTGACCAGCAGAGTCAGAAAGGAGAAAAGAAACCGTTGTCATTAAAAGACCATTGATTACGCCCGCGCGTTACGGCCGGAGCGTCGACGCGGAGAGCGGCGGGACGCACTCAAAAAAAAAAAAATAAAAAAAAAGGGTTAACAGAACGTAATCGAACTGCTTCGACGGCGGCAAGCGGCGGCAAGTGCTGAGCCGAGTTCGAAAAACTACTCATGTGAATCGTGATAATCATAATGGGGGCTCCCTGATCCATTATATTACAACAGGCGGGCCGGTCCGCTAGTGGTTATTCCCCAAGTCGGTCCGAAAGCCAACGACCAGAGCGACGACGACTCCTTTGATGATGTACTATTTTCTTTTTTGTTCCTCCAAATAGCTCTTTACCTTCGCCTCCCCATCGTCGCTAGACGTTTATTATTTATGGGGCGCCCACTTTTGCCGCCGCTGCCGCGTTTCTATTCCTTAATTTATATATATATATATACGTAGTATGTAGACGTATAACTTAGTATTTTCGGTCGCTGTGGAGCGGCGTTGATCGCTCGGTTGCAGCTCAACGCACCCCACCCTGTTAATGGTTTGCTGCCCGCTCAACTGGCTGGGCTGATGACTTTGATGGCAGGAGATGACGGCCAAAAACCTCTTCCTCTATAGAGGCGCGCGCGTAGAGAGACGTAATCCAATCACTAATCATAAATCACGACTCATTTTTTCCCCTTTGTTTTTCAAGGTTTATTGCATTTGATGATGACGATGGCTTCGTCTTGCCGTCATGGTGCGGATCAGCTTGCCCCCATGATTTGCTCCTATTATTTTCCCTCGCCACTTTTTACCTCAGACTTCCATCCTCCTCGCTCCTTTCATATCATAGCGAAAACCTTTGATTGCTGCGTGTGCACTGATGGTGCTCCAGATGGAACAAGATGGCCGAATACTATACATATAGAAAAGAAAGGAAAGAGAGAAGCATGAAGCAAGGGCTCCGGGAATAGTAGGCTAGCAAAAGGATGGAAGAAAGAGGCAAAAAACAATCAACCACCATGCTGGCTTTGGCTATTCTCTTTTCTCTCTCGAGGAGGATTAGTTTCTACGCGTGTCTTTTGTTGTCCTCGGCTGAGGGTTTTCCAGACAACAAAGAGGGTTCCAGCTTCAACGGATGATTGCAACAATGAGTCGCTCGTAAGGCGCGCGTGTTGTCGTCATACGCTTCATCGGAAATCCGCCATTGTACCCGCCTGCTGTCGAGTCAAATTGCGGGCTTTCAATCACTTTTTTTCTTCTTCTTCTTCCTCGTTCTTTTTCGTTTGCGTTTCTATCCGTGTCTCTCCCGTATTATTTTGTCTTTCTTTCTTTCTTCCTTGTCTCTCACTCTCGTCTTCTACTTCTTCTGTGCATTGGCCTTTTATCTTTCCTCCTTCATCTTGTTCTCCGCGTTGCTGTGTCGGAGCAACGGGCAAAAAGAGTTTCGTGTCTACGGTGGAGGCAAAAAGGTTTCTTGACGTGTAACGCGCGACAGGGATTGCCGCGTAACACAGAGCGTTCGCTCCATATAACTTGTAGGCTGACTCCTATGCCTCCTATGCAATATAGAGTAAGAGCAACAGCCCGTCAAAGTACGTGCAGTGGGCGTACGGCCTACCCAAAAGAATGAGAAGAAGTTGACAAAAGGATCCCCGAGTCGGTCGTCTTCGCTAACTCGACGACGACGAATAAGACGAAGACGAACGAGTCGTTAACGGCACCCGGCTGCTTCTCAGAATATCAAGTAGAAGTGGAGGATGGATTGTGAGCCGAGCAGAGGAAAACGATCTCTTTCTTTTTTTCTTTTTTCTTTTTTTCGCTACCGAGATATGGCGCATCGACGTCGTAGGCGTGTGACGTGATCCCTGCTAGAGAGAGAGAGAGAAAGAAAGAGAGCCCCCTCGCTTCAGCTTTTGCTGCTGACAATCCGATTGACTCTACTGTACGCACCAGTCGCCCCGTCCAATCTTCTCTTTTTTCTCTCGATCTGTCTGTCTCTGTAGCCATGTCGACGTTCCTCCTTTTCCCTGCCAACATTTTCGATTTGATCAATACCTAGTGGAAACGATTCTTCGCCTCCATCTCTCTAAAGCTATTTACGTAGACGGGACTACTGTCTTTTATATTTATAGATGCAAGATGGAATAGTAGCGTCGGAGGAAAGGAGAAAAAAAACAAAACGAATACAGTAGGTAAAAAAGGTGGAGCCGCGCGCGTCTCCTAGTAGGTAAATTTCCAGAGTGCCGGTATGCAGGATGAAGTGAAAAAAAAGGGAAATGACGATGTCATTTTTCCTCCTTGTCACTGCTTAGATTCTCTCTCTAATTCACGCTCTTTTCACGGCAATTCCTCTCTGGCCATCATCCGTCTCCATTTTGGTAGCGGTTAGATGGAGTCGAAAGAAGGCAACGCTGCCGCCGCTGGCTCCGACAGCGAATTCTCGTTACATTTGAGTAGGAAAGTGGCAATGCGGGGGTGTCGATGAGAGCCGTCTCCATTTCTCTCATCGTCTACTAGCGGCCTTGCCCCCGTTTTCTGCGACCGCGCTGTCTCATCTCACCGCGCCCCGTAAATGATGATCTGGATCGCAGCAGATCTCTCTCTTTCTCTCTCTCTTTATAGCGTTCTCCGACAGGATAAAGAGAGAGGGGAGAAAGAGATGAGAGATGACGATGAAAAGCAGCAGAAGGGAAACGCAGTGAAATCAAAAGAAAAAGAGGAGGCGATGACTAATGATCTCCTCAAACTGGCATTCAATGTTCAGGGCCCTGGCCGTTTCCTGTCTGCTTTCTCTCTCTCTCTCTCTCTCTCTCGCAGCAGCAGAAGCAGCGGCAGTGAAAAACGCTCGTCGCATGGCTCGCCAACAGCCGACCCCTGGATTTGTTGGTCCGCGTGTTCCTCCTCCATCCCTACTGCTGACCGACACGATATATATCGGACATCGTGTGTGGAATGTCCGGAATATAACGTTCGTTTCCCTTTTGTCTTTGGTTTCCGTTCCGTCGCTACCGGAATCGATTCCACCGATCTCTTTTTTTTTCTATTTGTATTTTTGTATTTTTTAACTTTTATTTCCATCTCTGTTTCCACTGACTCGCGTTCTCTCTGATGGCGAAAAACAGATTAAACTAATGACAAAAACCATTATCTTAATGAAGCCGGAAATCCTTCCTCGGACTTATTGCTATCTCTCCCGCGTCTCTCTCTCTTTCTGTCCTTTTATTTATTCATTTTCATCTATTTTCCTTTTAGGGTTTTTTTCTCTCTCTCTCTCTCTCTTTCTCTTCCATTTTCTTGTTTTTCGTGTGTTCGCCTAATGAATTACCAACTCAGCATGATCCCTCTCTCGTTCCATCTCCGTCTCCCACTCTACCACCACTACCACTACAACTCTGTGGCCTCTTGTAAACTAGAAGCTCGAGTCGTGGAATGCGGGGCCGTTTGTAATGAGTCGCGCAAATGAATCAACTCGGAGGCGAAAGGCCAGACCACGTACTTATTCCTCCAATGTATTAACATGCACACGAAACGGATTTTGAATTTTTTATCCCTCGTCGCCTCGAATAAATTTGGAAATCCGGTTGATTCCATTTTCTCTCTGCTCTCTGCTCTCTGGGTGTATATATCTGTGTGTGAGTGCACTCGACCCCGAGCGGCCGGGGTTGTGGATATGGCACGGCACGGCAGCAACAGCAGCAGCAAGCCGGTAAAGACGACAAAGCACACAACAAAAGAGGGTTGCTGCCTCGTCTCCGGCCGCGCGACACTCACGATGACCGCGCAACTTTGATATTACCTTGACATCGAGCGCGGGGGTTCAGTGCAGGCACCGCATTCATCCCCCTCTAAGACGAGACGAGTCGACGACGACGACGACGACAAAAAGTTTCCTTTTTCCTTCCTCCTCCTCCTCCTCCTCCTCTTCTTCTTATTTTCGATTCTTCTTTGCTTCCTCAATTCTCCTAACCGCGTGGGTGATGATGATGGTTCTGGCCGCGACCGCGAGTCTTTTGTTGGATGGCGCCACCGAGCCGAGCCATGAAAAAAAGAAAAGAAAAAAGAGAGAGAGACACGGACGGAGGCGGTGAATCATTTAATCAGATCTGGCCTCCTTCTTTGTCTCGTCACCATAGTTGGATGACATCGTGCGGTCTTTGGTTTTTTTTTCTCCTTTTTTCCTTTTTTTTTCTTTTTCTTTCCACTCGTATTTCTCCTCGGCTCACGTCGAAATTGAACAACGACGAGAAAAAGAGGACGAAGAAGGGGACGAGACCACCGCCGAGTTCAAAGTTCGCGCTCTGCTGTTATCATGGACGACATTGCCGGCGAACAATGACGCGTATCGAGTCGATCGTTTTCAAGTCCCCCGGGCTCAATCCGACCGGAACGCTGACTCCTCCGAGTTCGTTGCTTTTCAGCTCTCGCTCTGCTCTCGCTACACGGCCCACGTGTGTCTCCTTATCGACAAGTCACCTCGTCTAGCGTGAGCGAGTCAGCCGTAGCAATCGCCCAGATACATCTAGGCGGAATCGGGAGGGAAGAAACAAACAAAATAAAAAGAAATAAATGGTAAAATCACATGAAGGAAATACAGATATTACAAGGGAAGCAGCTAGCGACAGAGAAACAAGAGAGAATATATAGAGGGGGGAAAAGTAGCAGCAGCAGCCGAGAGACTTCCGGTCTCCGTGATGTGCGTCAGTCGGGCGGCTCTCTCTCTCTCTCTTTCTCTCTTTCTAGCGCTCGCTGAGACTAGATATTGTCGTCTTAATGATAGAGCTCGGATGTGTGTAATCTTACATCCAACCAGTATATACTGCACATAATGTAAGACGACTAGTAGTCGTCGTCGTTCTATAGGACGGCTGTGCGCGACGTCGTCGTCGTTAGAACGCTCGAGAGCTGTGGAGGAGAGATTGAGAGGGAACTACTCTAGGTACGTACGCAGCTAGGTACATCTACGTAGTAGGTACATACATATAAAGAGAGAAAAAGACGAAAAAGAGATGTGTATTATCTACCAAAGAAGGAAGGAGGGTCGAGGTCGGCCGGGTCACGGCGCTTGATGATACACGACATGCACAGCACGGCACGGCGCGGCCAAATACCTTCCGACGCCATTTCCATACCATTGACTAATTGTATACATACTGGCTATAAGGTGTGCGTATGTGCACTGTGCGCTCGGCGCTCTCGACTCACAGTTACTCACCGCTCGGCTTAGATTTTTCTCCAGTCGGAGGAGCCTGGCCTGGCCCATGTCCCGTATATAGCCTTTTGAGGAAATAAGGTGGTTTCAATTCACCACCGCCAGCCCATCCACTCTAGTAGTACTATACTATTGATTTGTCAGGCACGACATGGAACGTCGTATAGTAGTGGTCCGGTCGTCGTCTCCACGACTTTCGTCCTTGTTCGGTCTGGGGACTTTTATTCTCTTCTTTTTCTTCGTCTTCTTCTTCTTGTGTAGTATTGACGTTCGGAAGAAGAAGAGTATCGAGACACACTCCTATTTGTGGGTTGCTCCGGCAATCGACCAAGCCGGAGCAATAAACACCTCGAGTTTGTCTCGCTTCCATTCGAAAGAGCCGCCGCTCAATCTCCCTCTCCCGCGCTGTGGGGGAGCCCGTTGGACACGCCAATAAGTCGATTGGGAAACCCACACAGCCGTTCGGGTTCGCCCGTCTTCCTTGATCTAATGGCCGGTGCCACAGAGGACAACGGCAGGCCTGGTGTCTGACATCCAATAAGGAGACGCTGGCCCAATTGGACCTGATAGATGGAATAGACCAAGAAGATGTAGGCTGACCCTGGTCTCACCTTCAGTGCGATGGATTGCTTATTGTCATGTGTTCTGGTGGTATGTTTGGGTTGGCGGCTCAGCGTTGTCCTGGGTTACGCACTAGACTCAACGAGACTCAAGCAGCCATGGCCACCGACGGCCCCAAAACCCTCGAGAGTCAACGTAAATACAGTCCGAACCGCACTATACTACTACTACTACCTCGTGTGTGTGTGTGTGTGTGTGTGCATACGTACGCAATAGTCGCCCTGTATCTATTTGATATGTATAAAGAGCCCTGGAGAAAGAGAGAAGGAAAATAGAAGCAGCAGGAGAAGGAGAGAAAGACAGACAGGAGAGGGGACAAGTGTTGACGAGCTTGTGGCCGTCTTGGCAACCAGGTGACAACTGCCGCTCGCTGCATTTTCCTTGCCCCAGTGTCAAAAGTGTCACACAACGCACCATTGGGCCGGCATGGCGTCTCTTGATGCTTCACTTCGGTTGGACGATCGGAATCAAGTCAATTTTATCCTTCGTCGGGATGTCTCACTTCTTTTCTTTTGCCTTTTTTTTCTTATTTTTTTTTATCTTTTCCCTTGATCCGTCGACGAGTCCCGTCACGGGGGGGACAAGTTTGACGGGAACTACTTGATGTCCAGCTCCGGTTCTCGCTGTACCGTAAGTGTTTGATGTGTCTACGACGTTGGTTGCAGAGAGGTCAAATATTGACACGACCTTGCGGAGGCTTTGCCCAGCGCTAAATTCTTTATCCCCTCAGACCGGCCAGACTTTGCCACACACAACAAAAAACCGGACCGTTGAGACAATGGCGAGGATCATAAACAATAGCTCGACAGTTCACAACAGAAAGGTGGAAGAGAGCCACAGGAATGATGAAGAATAAACCCGAAAAAAAGAAGAAGGCGAAGACGAAGAAGAAGAAGAAGCTTTTTTCTTTATATATACGCCGAGTCGCACACAACGCGCGCGTCCTTTAACTCTCCGAAGCGGTTACTTTTTTTTTCTTCCTCTCTACAGCTCAGTTCCCACGGAAAGTATTTTTTTGTTGGAACCTGCTCTTGCAAAGAAAGCTGGAAGAGAGACACAAAAAAGTACATATATAAAAGAAGGAATACAGCGCGTCTAATCCTTTTCAGTGTTATAAAATAAATTAGAAAGAGAGTTGAGAAACAAGAGAGAAAAGGTAAAGGACAAGCCAAGCTTCATGATGTACCCTTTTGGAAATCTATTTCAACAATCTGTTCGTTTATTTCCCTTCGACTTTGTCACCACTCTCTCTCTCTCCGTTGGTCTCAAATGTCTCGTTTTATGAAAAAAAAAGTTATCGTTTATTTTTTCCAAAACATCTCGTTCGATTCAAGTGTTTGGCGCTTTCCTCTCTGCTCTCTCTCTCTCTTTCTCAATTCCCCGTATTTTTCCAAATTCCTTTTATTTATTGACAATGACGTCCTGCATAGTCGAATAAGAGAACGTTATCGTTGCGTGTTTGTCTTTATTACCGTGTCCCTCGTCCTCAACTAAGGAACCGGAATACGTACCAGAAACAATAGGGACGAGAGAAGGAAGAAGCTTAAGAACTCTTTTTGATGGTGTGAATGCATTCATAAGAGGGGGAGGGAGAGACACAGCTGTGTGATTAACGGGGGAGAACAGAAGAAGAAAAAGAAGAAGAAGAAGGAAAAGAAAAAAAAAATTCAACAAAATGAATACATAAAAATGTTAGCCGAACCAATCAGAGAACTAAAGTGGTGCCATTTCCCCCCTATACAACTGTGTAGGGAATGAAGAGACCAATTCATAAAGGGAAAGTCATAAAAAGGGCCGCTGATGGGGGGGATAGAAGCGTGAAAACGAGTGCGATGAAACGGAGGGCTACCGTGTACAAAAAAAAGAAGGGGAATGATGATGAAGGTGGAGAAAAGATTGTCGAGGAGTTGACCGGTAGCTTTAGAAAAAAAAAAGTACAGCCCTTCGCTAGCTCAAGGCGATCGAAACGCACCAGAGGACGCCAACAAACAAACACCAAACGGCGCCTCAGTTGATGATATTATTCCTTTCTTACTGCTGCATTTTCTTCTTCTTTCTTTTTAATGGACGAAAAGGTTTTTTGAGTGCAACTACTACGTCAGTGATCCAACAGAAAGAGCTCGGACACTATCAGGAGTTTCAGGACTTTTATCACAAACTCTGTGGGGGCTTAGTACTCTTGAGCAACCAACAGACTATCAAAAGATTTCTACATTTTGATGCGCACAAGGACGAGTTCTCCGAAGAACTTTTTTGAGAACGGCTTTATTGAGAGACGCAAGTTCATTCTACCCTCTCGAAACTAGAACGACAAAGTGTTTCCGTTGTGCCATTCGACGTACTTTGACGTCTGCAGCGCAAAAAACACCTTTAGACGAATGGTCGTACAGTGCATCGGGGTCGGCGGGCCCATTTTCTTTCATTAAAAAAATATACATATCCATATTTATACATATCAGGAAGAATAGACGAATTTTACAAATCTGACCATCTGACCCCGTGTTCAGGGTTCTATTCAATATTGTCGCGTCATCTTGGAAAATGGAAATGAAAATAATTCTTTGATTACCCCCCACTGAAGTAGACACAAATCAAAGAAAGCATTTTTCTAGTCAAAGAATAGAGCGCTGCGTTATATTTCCCCTGAGCAAATAAAACACGATTTCTCAAAATCTTGTCGAGGAAAAAAAAACTACATCTATATTATTATATTTCATCCAAAAAAAAAAGGTAGAACGAAGCCTTCAATGGGCTTGTTGCCAGAAATGCTGTTGTATTGTGCGCGTTCGTTGCCAGGAAATTGACTTTGTTTGAGCGCGCTTCAGAACTTGCCTTGCCTTTTCCTCCTCTGTTGTTATTTTTTTCCAGTCTGTCATATCGTTGCCGCACGCCCAACAGGTATCGCCAGCCCAGTGTCTTTCACGCTCTATGTACTGATTTACTTCTTTCCTTTTTTTCGAAAAAAAAGAAGAAAAAAAATGATTTCATTTCCAACATAAAAAAGTGCGGGCTTTGCTCCGGACGGGCGTGTCGTTAGCGGAATCCGGTCGAAAAAGACTGTGAAAGGAAAAGAGGGGAACGTAAAATGGGGGACGAATAAGAAAAAGAAAAAGAAATATATATATATATATATATACTGTATGTGTGTGTGTGTACTGTGGAATCAAATAAAAGATCATCCCTCCTTGTCTCCTCCCCGCTCGGCTCGTCGTGCTCGCGTGCGTGCGTGCCTCTCTTTCTTTATCATTCCACCTTTAATTGCGCAGAATAACAACGCACGAGTCCCTAACAAAAGAGAGGAGGGCATATGCCTTACTCTGCTCTGGTCTCTCTCTCTCTCTCTCTCTGCTAGTATAGAGACGCGGAGAAGGAGCAGAGGGGGGAAAAGGACATGGACGAGAGTTCTAAGGCTTCCTGTGTCGGTTATATCAACAATCGCAGATTGGTACAAGGAATAAGAGAAAGAGAAGGGGCCAGTGACATCTGACATCTGGGCCTCTCTCTCTATTTCTCTCTCTTCTAGCTCTATACTGTATATAATATAGTATATATTAGATGAGGATCAAGATGGGTCCATAAGACGTGATCGGCTAACGGAACTATATCCTTGTTTCCCGTTATGACCGAGCCGTAAAAACAAAACAGAAACAAGACGAAGAAAATGGACCGAGTTGCCAAGTAAAATGGCGACAAGAGAAGAAAAAGAAGAAAAGGGAAAATCGCCTTGGCAAAAGACCTTATATATATACTGCCGTCTCCGTCGTACTGGCAGTTTATTCCAAATAACATTTTATATGGATCAAATGATAAGCTTGTTGCTTTCCTCCTCTCTTCTCCCAAAAGTCTTTAACACGAATAATAAATCGTGAAGACGTGACGTGTCGTATGTAGCGTGTGGGCGACCTCGACGGACGTCTTTTGATCGTAAATCAAAAGGAGAGAAAGGGGCAGAAGAGAAAAATAAGAAAAAAAAACTCGGACGCGGCGGAGCGTGAGTCCGACACGTGCATGTCTAATTGTTTCCAATCGCCTCAGTGTTGCCGCTGGTCTCTCCAAGCACCACCGTCGTCTCACCTGAACCTTTTGTTTTCTTTTCCACCGAAAACAAAAACTATTTGGCTACACTCGATCGGGTTCTGTCCGGCGCCCGGTTCCTCTTAGCGACGATTCGTCACGAGACGAAAAAGAAAAGAAAAGAAAAGAAAAGAAAAACGAGTGTCAAAAGTGAACTGAAACATTCCCAGTGTTTGGTCTTTCGTAAAAAGAAATTTGCCGGGCGGTTAGCACAGGTCACTCATTACCTGGTTGACCTTGCTGGCCGGCCGCTGCGTTCCAGGTTTCCAGTTTTCCTCTGTGATATATGCGCCCACCGCACACCTTCAGTGCCAGCCTGCCAGGCAAACTCCCTCTCTCAATATATTAATTTCTCTTGTGGTGGTAGGTGGTGGTGGTGTCTGCATGGGTACGGTGCGGTGTGTTATATAGATTGGTGTGTATACTGTTTCAACGGCGCGGAGCACGGCTACAGCAGAGAAGGGAGGGAAATTCGTTCCACTATTGAGATTTCCTGGAATGTTTTTTCTCTCTCTCTCCTTTCTTCGTTTCGGTTGTCCCGCGAGAGCGCGAACAAAACGCGCGGGCTTGGCGGCTTCGAATTTCACAGGAAATTTCCGCCTTCTATTTCTCTCTTTCCACCCAACTCACTCTCTTCCACCATCTCTTCGCTACTACTACCTCCCTTTGCTCTTTGCTGCTCCCTCTGTGTTTCTCAATCTCCTCTTTCCTTCCTGGCGCACAGCTCAGTCCCGTTGAGAAAACGAACGTAACAAACACGCCAACTTGTCTTTTTCCCCTCTCTTTTTTTCGGGTTTTTTTGGCCTTGCGTTCTTTTACGGACTAGACTATACACTACACTGAGGGGTATTTCTTTCCCAATTATCCGGGAAAATGAAACGAGACACTTTGATGCTAATTAACTCTGCCTTCGTTAAGCCAAACACGGAACAGACAAAGAATGAAACTGACTTGACCGACAACGACTTTGCCTCGTTCATTTCACCACGCACAAAAAAAAAGAGAGACCAATGCCGTTTTGGTTGATAACCAATTAAGTATTTACGATGAGGTAGATTGACGTTGCCGTCGCCGTCGAAACGAGCACGTTACATTCAGAGATACATTTAGATACGTACTCTGTCTCGTAATGTTTGAAAAATCCAGGCACATGGCAGGATTGAATTATTCATTTCAATCAAATTGGACACGTTTTGTGATTACAAAAGCCGTCGACGACAACAAAAAAAAGGAAAAACGGGAAGATAAAAAAAGATTTAAAAAAAACTTGATTAAATATCAAACTGTAAAAGACATTGTTCAAATAGGACCGGTTTCAATCCGCTCGTGAAAAAATGATTGATCGTGTTGATGTGGTTCATGTCCGTCATGCGCGAAAGCGGGTTGAGGAGGTGGGGGGACCGTGTCTTGTTGGACGTTGGTTGATTTTGTTCTAAATGCTGATTGTTGCTGTCTGTTTGTGTTGACAGATATCGGCGAGGCGGGTGGAGGAGAACGAATGGCAACAATAGGGAAAAAGAGGCGTAGCGACGACGACGACGACTGGCGGAGCGGAGCAGGAAGTCGCTGACTGGCTCCACTTTGATGTCTGCCGTAACCATTCCAAGACACGGAGGAGGAAGAAGACGAAGACGAAGAAGAAGAAGAAGAAAGATTCCGCGGACGGATGAGCGCGGACCTACTACAACTCCCCAAACGGGCGGATGGGCGGATTCACCCGGAGAACAACAACAACGGCAACACGATCCCCAACCGAACAGGTAAGACACGGCTAAAAGCCCAATAACAACCGGAAAAAAATGGACAGAAAAATAAGGGAGGGAAATGCACCTTCTTCCTATATACCTCCCGTACCCGTACCACTATCACCACCACCACCAACAACAAAAGCAGACAAAAAAAAAAAAGAATAAAGTAAGAGAAATATCGCATCAGCAGTCGGGGACTCTTTTGTTACCGTGTTTCCTCACTGGCACACATGGAGACAGAGAGCGCAGCCCAAAGTCCCTCCCATTTCAAGTCTCCGTCCTTCCCGCTGGCTTTCTCCTGTTATTCGGTGCATGTGTATATCGTCGATGAGAGTCGAGGGGTGTGTGTGTGTCTGTGCGCGCGCGCGCGCGTGTGTATGTGGGGCCGAGGGTTTAAAGCGGCGTCAGCGTCGCTATACAGCCCGCAGTCTTCCGTTAGCTTCTCGACAGTCCGCACCTCGTCCGTTTTGACGGTTCCTTCCCTCCATCATCATCCTGCTGGCTCCTCTTTTCTTTCCATCTCCAACTTCAACTTCGTCTCTTCTTGGTCTTCTTCAGAAATTCTCGGCTGCTGCTGCTGTCCCTTTTTCCCTTTCCTTCTCCTCCTTAGACCTTAACTCCTCCATCTCTCCTCTCCTCTCAACTCCTTCTCCTCCTCTCCTGATATTACACGCCTTCGTCTCCCAGACTTCTGATGGAATTATACATTAAAGTGCTGTGTGTACACGTAGACACTGTCGGGTCATCAATCCTGATCATCCGGTGAACAGCGCAGTTCCAGCCAGCCCCAAAACTCGCGAGTCGGCACGGGAATGTTGAGGTTAGTTATTGTCCTTTCTTTATTCTTATCCTTATTCTCCTCTCTCTCTTTCTTTGATTCCACCCGCTCCCTTGGTTACTGCGATGCCTCCCTGTTTGTTGTTCTTCTCATCATTCCGACGAGAGAAATGGACAAGCAATTCTTGTGCTAGCTACGTAGAGTATTGAAACGGCTGTACCTGACGGCTGTGCCAGTGCGCCAGTGTCTCGACCAAGGAAACCTTTTGTGTGTTTGTGTGAGCTGGCTCTCTATCTCCCCTGCAAGAACAGGGAAGCCAGTTCAGGAGGAAATACCAAAGTGAAGAAAAAGAAGAGAAGAAGAAGAGGGGGGGGGGGGGAGCTCTAGAGAAAGAATTGTGTCTGTGTGTAGGACCTACGTATATATGCGTTATATTATATTTGTGTTAAAGAGAGGACCAGGGGAGCAGCACAGCGCTGCGTTTCCCGCGAGTCGTGACTGTGCGGGGGCATAGGCTCTTAAATATATATTTATACGTATAAATATGTACACAAATGGAGGGAAACCTTAAGCTTATAACACCCTGCTGCCCGTCCTTCTCTCTCTCTCTCTCTCTGCACCATCTATCTTCCTCTTTTTCCATCGCCCCAGACCGAAGCCGTATATATATATATATATATATATACTGTTAGGCTACACTATACCTATAGTATATACTAGCCGAGTCACTTTTACCGAGAACCGCTGCTGCTGCTGCTGGTGCCTCAGTGGATGTGAACGTTTCAACGTCAACTTAACATTGAATATTTCCGCTGCGTCTTGTATATTGAATGATGGATTTGGATAATGAGCCTACCTGCATTGGCTGTCAGGCAGCAGGGACGAATAGAGAAGAGAATGAGAAACCTTTGTCTGAGAAAAGTGACGGTTTGCCACAGTCCTGGCTGCTGGAGTCGAATAAAGCACAACAGGGAAAACGAAATCCAAATAATTCAATTCAGCTACAGTATACCGAGTGGTGCTGGCCGGCGCAGTATAAGGGTTGTTGTGAATTCAGGACCGACACCTGCTCTTTTATTCCAAGTCATTACCTCATCATAGATGCTGCTGCATGGGATTAGGCGCAGTTCGCCTTCTCTCTCCTTCTCTTTCTACCGTACCTCGTTTCCCTTTCTTATCTGATTCCCTTCTGATGAAATCGATCATTAAGTATTTCCTGGTTCGGTGATTTAGTCCGCTAGCTCATTAGAGCGTGACGACTCGGTGGGCAACACAGCCAGGTCACGGGCCCCGTTTTCTTCCCTATCTCTTTTATCTCCTTTATTTTTCTATTTTCCTTTAGAAACAGAAAGAAAAGAAAGAAAAAAAAAAGAGCTAGAGAGAGAGAGAGAGAGAAAATGAATTCAAATCGCGGATCCGGAACGGTTCAGTGCCGGATCGTTCCGCCGTGCACTAGTCTTCTTTAATCGGTCGCGCTTTACTCTGCTTTTGTTCGTTTACTTTGCAACAATGAAATCTTTCTATTTGTACGTTGACATCAGTCAGCTCCTTCTTTTTCATTCCTTTTTGGCAACATTGAAAAATACGACATTCACAATTCATCGCGACGTCATTTACCATCAATTTGCC